>OY755043.1:28830325-30120292 GCA_963576565.1 Aspidapion aeneum
GACGATCCCCTCCAAATGTAAAGTGTTTCAGATGCGGACGTACAGGGCATATTCAACGCGATTGTCGTGTCCAAATGAGGTCTCGCTCACCATCTACTAGGACAGAGTACCGAAGAAGAGATCAGGAAAACTAAAACTAGTCAACGCAGAGGGGCGGGTGTTGGCTAATGGGAATTTAGCCCCCAAAATTTACTCTATCAAGAGCTTAAAACATACTGCTGACAGTCTTAACATCGACGGACTTATTAATGGAAGAAAAGTTAATATAACAGTAGACACTGGTGCTGCCATATCATTGCTTAAGTTCAAAATTGCAACGAGATATAAAATTCGACCAACAGAAAAGAAAATAACACTTAAGACTGTGACTGGAGAATCCGCCGACGTGTTGGGGCAGACAGACATAGACCTACAGTTGGGGAGGTTGAAGATTCGCCACTCGGTATTAGTTGCAGACATAGAAGACGAATTTATTTTGGGAATGGACCTGATAAGTAAACATGGATTTGCGTTTGATAATAAACTTAATACCCTAAGATTTGGGAACGAAGAGTTCATTTTGTCAAATAGTCACATCAATAAAGAACCAATAAAGGTGGTGGCAGTATGCACAACAAGACTAGTCGGTAACAGTGAGACCATAATTTTTGGGAGGCTAGAAAAACATCAAGCTGCGTCGGACTCATAAGCCAACAAAACACACCCAACACCTACCTCGTTGCAAAATCACTAGTTAAAACCGATAAAGACATCCCGATTAGAGTCGCCAATATTTTCCCAAATAGTGTCAAAATTAATAAGGGGGAGGTGGTAGCATTATTTGAACCAGTACAGAAAGTAACAAGATGTGAAGAGCCAACTTCCGAGGATACAAGCAAGTTACCAATGGAGGTACTTCAGCAATTTGAGTCAACTTGGCAACATCTCACTCCAGAAGAATTTAGTAAAGCGAGAGAGTTTATAGAAGAGCAAAGTAATATCTTCGAAACTAGGAGTAGTTCGGGACGCACAAACCTTATTCAACATGCTATCAACACTGGCGATGCCCAACCGATAAGACAACCCCCAAGAAGACTACCAATGACCAAACAAGAAGAAGTTCACAATCTCATTAATAAAATGCTCAGCGACGGTGTTATTGAAGAGTCATCAAGTCCTTGGTCATCTCCTGTGGTGTTGGTCACTAAAAAGGATGGAAGTACTAGATTTTGTGTCGACTACAGGAAACTTAACGATGTGACCAAGAAAGATAGTTACCCACTGCCAAGAATAGACGACACATTAACAACATTGGCAGGATCATATTGGTTTTCTACTCTTGACCTGAAAAGTGGGTATTGGCAAGTAGGAATCTTTGAAAGAGATAAAGAGAAGACTGCATTCTCTGTTGGAAGTGGACTTTATCAGTTTAATGTGATGCCATTTGGCCTGTGCAATGCCCCAGCTACATTTGAAAGACTAATGGAAGTCGTTCTACGAGGCTTTACTTGGAAAACCTGCCTAGTCTATTTGGATGATGTCATAGTAATGGGGAAATCATTTCAAGAACATCTAGATAATTTACGAGAAGTATTCTCAAGAATCAGGAAAGCAAATCTTAAATTAAACTCAAAGAAATGTTTTCTGTTCCAAGAAAAAGTTGAGTTCCTGGGTCACGTCGTTTCCCGAGAAGGCATCCATACCGACGAAAAGAAGCTACAAGCAATAAAAGAATGGCCTCAACCTCGTGACAAACATGAATTGAGAAGCTTTTTGGATCTGTGTACATACTACAGACGATTTGTAGAAGGATTCGCCAAAATAGCGTCTCCGTTACATAGACTTACAGAAGATAAAGCTTCTTACAAATGGAATACCGAATGTGACCAAGCATTTAGAAGACTAAAAGCAGCATTATGTTCTAGTCCGATTCTTGCATATCCCATTCCAAAAGGAAAATTCATATTAGATACTGATGCGAGCAACGATGGCATAGGAGCAGTACTCTCCCAAGTACAAGATGGAGAAGAACGGGTCATCGAATTTTTCAGCAAGAAGCTATCCAAACCAGAGAGAAATTATTGTGTTACTAGAAAGGAGCTCCTAGCCATAGTTAAATCCGTAGATCACTTTCACAAATATCTCTACGGACAAGAGTTTCTGATTAGAACGGATCATGCTGCGTTACAGTGGCTCATGAAAATGAAACAACCTGAGGGGCAAGTCGCGAGATGGATAGAAAAGCTACAACAATACCATTATCAAATTAAGCACCGAGCAGGAAGGGTGCATAATAATGCAGATGCATTGTCCAGAAGACCTTGCCCCGAGGATTGTAAACATTGCAGGAAAATTGACCAGAAAGAAGGAATTACCTACGTGCGCCAGATAAAGTTAGAACCAGATGAAGAATGGATGTCGGCTTCGATTAGAACCACACAACTTAACGACAAAGATGTAGGACCTATCTTGCGATTGAAAGAAGAGAACAAGCCACGACCATCATGGCAAGATATCGCAAACCAAGGGATGATATTCAAATCACTGTGGGCACAATGGGATTCACTGATAGTATATAAATAAATAAAACCATGGACAAAATTCGAAACCGATTTTATTGGGTCAATTACTTTCAAGATGTGAAAAACTGGTGCCGCCGATGTTCGACTTGTGCAGCCAGCCAAGGTCCCAAAACAAGGTCCAGAGGTCAAATGAAACAATATAACGTAGGTCTGCCATTCGAACGCATTGCTATTGATGTGGCCGGACCATTTCCAGAAACTAAAAAGGGCAACAAATACATCCTTGTTGTCATGGATTATTTTAGCAAATGGCCAGAAGTTTTTGCTTTGCCTAACCAAGAGGCCGCTACAGTTGCAGAAGTTCTGGTAAATGATGTTTTCAGCCGATTTGGCATTCCTTTGGAACTACATTCAGATCAAGGAAGAAACTTTGAATCAAAGCTCTTCCAGAATCTCTGTGACCTTTTAGGAATACATAAAACACGGACTACTGCTTTGCATCCGCAGTCAGATGGCATGGTTGAAAGATTTAATAAAACAATAGAGGAACATCTTTGCAAAGTTGTTGATGAGCACCAAACAGATTGGGACCAATATATTCCATTGTTTTTGATGGCCTATAGAACTGCCATTCACAATACGACAGGAGCTACTCCATCTAGTATCCTGTTTGGTAGAGAACTGCGTTTATCATGTGATATCATGTTTGGTTCACCTGAAGAAGCACACTTAGAGGTTAATGACTATGTCGAACGTTTAAGGCAAAAGCTGCACGATATCCATGAAGTGGTTAGAGAGCGAATAGAAATAGCCAGTGACCGCATGAAAGCGAGATATAACCTGAAAGCAAACTCTTCAGGGTTCAAAGAGAATGATCAAGTCTGGCTATACAATCCTCAACGCAAGAAAGGAAGATCACCTAAGTTGACACCACCATGGGAAGGACCTTATAAAGTTGTTAAGAGAATTAATGATGTAGTCTACCGAATCCAGAGAAGCCCGAAGTCCAAGATGAAAGTTGTTCATCTAGACAGACTAAAACCTTACCTGGGAAATGTTGATCGAGACGATCAAACCTGAAGAGGAGGATAGTGTTACAAATTTAAGTTATTTAAATTTTATAATTGGAATTTATTTAGGTTTAGTGTAGTATTAGGTCGATTTATCTTAAGGTTGTATTCTTAGCCCCGGCCCCGCCCCCCCCCTGGGTGCGCCCATGTTATTACTACTTGGGATGCCTTCCTCTGTCTTTGTTTAAACACAAGAATTGTATATGTGTATGTCACTTAACTATTGGCTTTATCTATTATTATAATACAGAATAGGTCTTCTCACATAGCTGAATAAGAATAATTTAAAATGGCGTCAATATTGCTTGTTTTGTTTGACATCCTTATTTATTTTCTAAAAACGATCAAATATTGAAAAATTTAATTGAGAGCGTCCCCTTAACGTTTCTTTATAAGAATGAAATCTAAGAACGTTTACAACCTCTTCTAGGTAGGAGAAGCACCCCACTAGTCTACCGATTTGAAATTTCGAGAATTTATGATAGGATAGTACACTGATTAATATTCCGGGTTGTTCTAGATCATTAGCACTATTACAAAAAGTCCACCCTGTATATAGTCCCCAGAATGTCCCTTCCTTATCAGAAGAGATAGGCCTTGTATTTCGATTTCCTAATGCCGTATTTTTTTCTGGATGAGGTACGTTTTTACTGATGCGGGTGATCCAATTTTGGGATAGGCATAAATAGCATTCTGGAAAGATATTGTGGATCCAGGGTAAACATTTTAAAATGTTCTTAATCAGACTCAAAGGTATAAGAGTCCACAGAAAAAAAAGCAAATCGTTTAGGCCCCATAATATTGTATTTTATGCTATTTTATCTTTTTATTTATGCAATATGTGAAAAAAAAATTAGTTTGGGTGGAGTTTTATTTTCATGTCTGCGTTTCTATAGAGTAATTTATTTATCAGTGGCGCACCCGGAAATATGTCTTGAGGGGGGGGGGACGAAGCCTCATGATGTCGAATTTTAAGCTATTTTTTGTGTTTTTTTCTGAAATATGTCGATAATATGTAAAAAAATCTAAGGCTTCCAGAACACAACTATTAAGCCATTTTCGCCCCCCAAATTTACAGCTGGATAAATCAAACGCTGGAAATGTAGGTATAATTTTTTATTAAATTTTAAAAGTCGCATTTTAGTGACTATTGTTCTTGAGTTATGATTTTTGAAGTGTAAACTTCTTTAGGCGCGTTTAGCAGTTTTTGTGGGTAGTGAATTGAACTGAGCCGTCAGGCTCGGCTATGTAACGCTCATTCGGGTGAAATCGGCTCTAGTCGACTAACTGTGAGAAACATTCAGCAAGCGATATGATGATGCAGATGAAGGCCAGTACACAGAACAGTTCGGTTTGGTCCGCTTTGCAGAATATGTTATGGGCCAGTATTATTAATTTCGCCTTGTTGAAGTTTACACTTCTGCTGTGTGGTCTTAAGCACACACAATTTTTTTTAAATAATTTAACCCCTTCATGGACTCTATGTCCTTACAAACTCCAACCCTCACAAAAAACTAATCTTCTTATTCAAGTGTGCCAAAGAAGATTTGTGCCAAATTTGGTTAAAACTAGTAAACGGTTTTAGAGTTAGAGACCCTTGCAAAATTTAGTAATTGGGTCTTTTTTGACCGAAATAACTGTTTGTTAGTAAATTTCATTTGGACGGCTGCGCTTAAAATATTCTCTTGTGAATACTTATTCAGACTTGGTAGACAGATGTTCAATGAAATATCAGTGGTCTATAGCTTTTATAATTCATAGTGAATAAAATTGTAAAAATCAGATGCTTCGGTAATGTTTACTATCAGGGGCGGATGTAGAAAGTTTATTTGGGGGGGGGCGGCGAAATAATATATAAATTATGCATAAAACTATTTTGCATAGTGTGTGTGTCAAACTTAAATATAGCTTGAGATTTGGGGAGAAAATTTCCCCTTTTTCCCCTCCCGTAGATCCGCGCCTGTTACTATGTAACTATGTTTATCTTCCGTATTGTGAAAACCCGGAAAATTTTTTATTTTATTGATTTTATTAATTTGTGGTTTTGATTTCCTAAACTTTATTCAAAATTCATTAAATTGAGGACTCACGCTGATTAAAATAAGACTCGAAAACTTACATTTTAAAAGAGGTTCCAAATTAAACTAAATGGATCGTCATATAAACGGCCGTACCCAGGAAAAATTTCGGTGGGGAGGGGTGTTTAAAAAAAATTGAATGAAAATTTGTGTAGTGTGAAATTTTTTTGTCTAATTTATGTTCCTGATAAATCCCTTTTATCAATTTATCGACTATTTTAAGGGGGAGATTGATCCCCTTAATCCCTCCCTGGATACGGCCTTGATCATAGAGCCTATAATCCTAACTATTTTATTCCTTTTTGGGCGAAAAATTGGCCAAACCGAGTTCACATAAGATAAAGAAGAAATTGTTTTGCTTGATTAAACATGAAATGCGTTTGGGGTTCGGTGATTTTTTCGGAGATTGTGTTTTTGCTACCACTTTATTTTTGGGTTTCTTTATAAAGTTGTTTAGAAAACTGTTTCGGCTAGCTAAAAATATGTTTTTAAAAAATGAATTGCATTGCAAAACGAATGCTCATTTCAATTTTTATTATTTTTTAAGCCTATGTATAAAAGGGGAATTTTGAAAATTTGTAGCTTTCAAAGCTTAGCCTCAACAACGGTCTTAACAGTTAGCCTAAACAACAGTCTCAACAGTTTTCACTTGCTGAGCTAAAATATTATGTTGTTTTAACAGTGGCGCACCCACGAATATGTCTTGGGGAGGGGGGGGGGGGGGGGCAAGGCCTCTTGGGGGGCCCGAAGCCTGATGAAAAAATCTACGACTTGGGTGCGCCCACCGAAGCGGGAAAAATCCAAGAAATACCCGAAATACTTTCAAGCTACAAATTATAAAATCACAAGGAAAAACAACAAAAGACAAAACCAACAAACAAAATTGCCGAAACGCCCAAATTTTTGGAAAGTAATTCCTAACAGAACGCGCAGGTGCTGACATCTGTTCGAGCGTTGGACATTTCCTTTCAGAAACACGACCGTCAAAGCATCTAGTGTGTAGGACAAAGATCTTTTCATATTTGATGTCATAAAATCTTTAAATTCAAGTAAAAAATTAATTGATACTAAACAATAATTTATTTAAGTACAGCCACTAAAGTGACATTTAGTAAAGAATGAAACTATTTAAGAAAATTCAGCCTGTTTCTCATTGCTTAAAAAATAGACCGGTGTACTGCGAACTATTACTGCTGCAAGCGCGGATTTGAGAGCGTAACGGGGTAATTACCCCCACTAGAAAAAAAAATGCACTTTTTCCTAATAATTAAAGGGAAAACAGGAGAATTGTCCACCCCCTAGAAAAAAATTAAATTAAAATTTTTTCGTCAACTATTAACCCCCCCCCCCCCCCTAGATTTTAACCCAGATCCGCGCTTGTACTGCTGTATAAACTTTAAGCTTATAGCTAGTTTACCTTTGTAAAGTGAAACCCTAAGTTTTGGATGTTTAACAGCGCTGTCAACATATCCATCATCATCCAAGCTTATTATGTTTAGCTGAAAATATTGGACGAAATTTTACATAAAAGCTTTTTTAATTAGCTCATTATGGTTTTGTTTGCGTGTTCAAACCTTTTCTGTCGATGTCGGTCTGGTTTTATTAGAAAAATTGAAGAAGAAAATAAAAACGCGTTATTACACATCCCGTTTTTCTCCAGAAATATAAACAAACAAGATTTTCTTTAATATGGTCGCTGGAAAACAAACAAAGCGTTTTATCGTCATAAGTGTTATATAGGGCAGGGGCGCCGTCTACGTGAATGCTCGGGGGTTCAGGCATCTACGAGATAAAAACAGTGGGTGTGGAGCCCCTACAAGAATTATCATAAATATGATTATTCATTTCTTCGCACAAAGCCAGTTATTTTAAACTTCAACCTTTTTCAAGTTAAGGGCCAAAATTTCTTAATTATAGTTCTGCGGGCGGCAATACACACAGAGGGCATGAAAGCGCCGTTCTGGGTCG
Organism: Aspidapion aeneum; assembly: GCA_963576565.1. Taxonomy (NCBI): domain Eukaryota; kingdom Metazoa; phylum Arthropoda; class Insecta; order Coleoptera; family Brentidae; genus Aspidapion; species Aspidapion aeneum. The sequence continues at coordinate 28,837,943 of OY755043.1, forward strand.
AAATCCAGGGGGGTAATAGTCGACAAAATTTTTCTTAGGAAGGGGTAACTCTCTTGTTTTCCCTGTATTTGTTAGCAAAAAGTTCATTTAGTGGAAAGGGGGTAAAAACCACGTTACCCCCCTCAAATCCGCGCTTGGAGGCACGACTCTTAAAAAAATATCACTCTGTAATTTTTTTCTAATATTTGGCATGCTTAAATGTATGCCTTGTGGCTAAATACAAGTTCTAAATTTAAGCCAAATATCTGAAAAATTTCACCAGCTATAAAGAAAAAACAAACAAAAAATTGAAACTTTGACACCCGCTATCTCGCAAAGCAATCCTCTGAAATTTGACGACATACTTTAATAACACTCTGTATATAATAGGAAAGGTTCACTCACATTGTACGGCAACTATAAACTTTTATAATAAATCACATCTGTCTGGAAATTGAAGTCGTCTTGAAATATGACAGTTTTTATGAACAACCAGCGGCGTCGCGACATTTCGCGGGGTCTAGTTAAGGTCACTGTATAACGAAGTTCCTTGTAGAAGGAAATTTTTATCTGCTTTATGAAATTGGGGGTGGGGCGGCGCCCTACTAGACCTAAGGTCACTGTATACTTCTAGAAGGAACTTCGTTATAAGTGACCTTAGGTCTAGGAGAGCGCCGCCCCTCCTCCCAATTTCACAAAGCAGATAAAAAATTTTCAGCTTTTTAATATCAATTTAGAAATTTATTTATTTATAAATAATATTTTGAATATTTTTTGTCGAAAAATTATTCTGAGCTGACAGTAGTAAAATTTATTTTATATATATTTATTTTTAGATATCTCTTTAGGTCTTGGAAATGCTAAAAACAAACTTTTTTGTTTAATTTTTTCTCAAATTCATAGTTCTTTTAATTAAATAAATTCATTGGAGTAAAAAAATTAGCCACGTAATTCAAAACAGGCGGTCTACCAATCAGCTGCGAGTGACGTCACAAAACAGTAAACGCCTGGAACGAATCTATTTGCTGTGTTATTTTCTTATGGATGGTAATGTTTGCTTTAATTAATTAATTAATTAGATTTAATTTTGTGTTTTGCATATAAAAAACATTTTCAATGGAAAACGGATTTTTCAAAGCCGATAGCTCCAACTTGCCAATGCTGAATTCCTTTATGGTGGCAGGCCTATTTGCCAACAACAGTGATTTTTGTTCCGCGGAATTTAGAAACGTTAAAATGTTGATGTAAGTATTCGATGAGTTGTTTTGTATATAACTGAAAGTTTTTTTACAATATTCTTCGCCTACTTTTACTCATTTAGATTTTGAGGTTAGGTTATATGTTTTGCTTTTTTGTTTAATATGCCACTTACAATAGATTCAATTAAATACCCAATCATTATTATTTTAAGCATTAAGAAACAATCAAAAATTGCTTTTTTAAAACAAAATTTTCTAAATACATTTTGTTTCAAAGAATTCTTATGACCCTTTTTAACATATATGCACTGCCTGCATGTGCACTTCCTAATCCTGCATTTAGTGGTACTCCCTAGTCCTGCCTAATAACTGCCTAGCACCGCCTAAAAATTTGTACACCTTTCTGCCTATTATAGTTGTTTACCCTTGTAATAAACATAACCTCAAAAATATCATCGTCAATTACGAAATAGTTAAATATATTATAGACAACGTGGGAAAAATTAATAGAAACAATTTAGTTATACTCACATCAGTGATCTTCTCAAATGTAAAGTGAAGATGTGTTAGATAAGGCCCTTGGGTCTTTTCGAGCAAGTTCTAGCCACTTTTTCCGTTCTTTTACTGCAGTAGGCACATGAATAAATAGTTTTTCAGGGGTTTTTAGCTAGTATTCGAACACTGAGGTACTAAACACCACTTATAGGACATTTTTTATATAAAGAACAGTAAAAACACAGACCATAAACAAATAAACACTTGAATGCCGTGTATCTGTCCGCGAGTTTACTGCGCTATGACATCATTGCAACGCCATGCTAGAAATGAGCGTTTTAGCGGCAAATTCAAATCGGAAATTAGAAAACTTGATTTTAAATGTAGTTATGATAAAATGTACTATTTTAATAATGTATCGTTTTAAACTCTTTTCTAAAACTTGTCAAATACCCTATTCTTCAAATAAAATTCAACGCAATCTGATAAGTTAAAATATAGCATTACAAAAAAGATTACTATATTGTTGCACCCCGTTTTGCGCTTATAGAGGTGTAAACAGTATTGATAGGGTTCTTGGAGAAGACGAGGATCGTCAGTTTCCAATAAGTGCTGACGCAGGGAGAAAGTTCGTTCAATGACTTTTATGAGGTACTGCGTCATCAGCATTTTGATTAAAGTGAATTTTAAATAATTTAGGAACAATTTTATTTTAAGAAAAATGTGATATAATATTTTACCTGCTTGACAATATATAAGTTCTTTTATGTTTCATTTAAAAGTTAAATTCATACACCTCTGACGCCGCCAGTTTTTAATGTACGGGACGGCACTGATAACAGCCAGGAATGCAAAAATGATGCATCGCTTGAACAACTTTTTGAAATTAAATATTTTTAAACAAATAATAAGTCGAAACAGAAAAATATGATAAATGCTTTTTATCCACTATATAAACATTATTTTGTTAAATTTTAAAAAACTTTTTATACACAGAGGAATATTTTAACACATTCATTTAAAATGCCATATGATTCTTTGAAAAAAACCCTTTTTAGAATTCAAATAACCTTTTTGGAAAAAATGTTTTGAATTGTAATTTTCTTTATTTTAATTTTCAAGTCATGTTAGGAGTCAGAACCAGATATCACCTTTCATTTCATCTCCTTTTCATATGGTTACGCTTGAACTGATGTATCCCAATTATGACGAAATACCTGTTTCGACAAGCTACCCTCACCCCCTTTTGAGAAACTGGTCACCAATTTGTTTTAATTATGTCTTTAGACTATTTTTTGTGTAACTCTGAGCTAGGATATCTACTAAGAATGATTATAATCTGTCTTCGCCCGCATAGCGGGCAATTGTGACTGAAGCATCAACTTCACAGTTGGTCTTCTATAGTAAAAGTTTGTATTATGACTTCTTTTAAGATATCAATTTTCATTTCATCTCCATTCGAAATACACACATCGTCAAAAGTCTTGGCCTCCCTGATCATCCTGTAAATTGTTTCAGGTACGCTGGCAATTTTTTTGTTGATAAATTCCTTGATATCTTTTCGCAAATATAAAAACACTATCGGAGAAAAAAACTGCCTTATTTGGGAACTATGCAGATTATTCTTAAAAAGGTCAGTTTTAAGACGGATACGACAAATGCATTTTCAATTAAATTTCGAGAAAAATGCCAGGTTACTTAATTTATCCATTCAACCGAGCAAGAATAGTGGCTTTACATCAAGCGGGTTTATCAAACCATCTTATTGCGCGTCGTTTGAATATTCCACGGTCTTCAGTGAGACGCATTGTCGTTCTTTTTCTGGAAACTGGGAGCGTTGCGCGAAGACCAGTTAGTGGAAGACCCAGAGTAACATCAGAGAGAGGAGATCATTATATGGGTAATTTTACACGGAGAAACCGAACAATAACGTCAACAGCCCTCCGAAGTCATTTTTTACGCACGTACCAGAGTTGTTTTGACAAGCACCCTAAGAAGAAGATTACATTCTTCAAATTTAAGGTCAGGAAGACCTTAGAGTGCCAAAGCTCTCACCTAATCATAGAGCTGTCCGTCGTCAATGGGCCCAGGAGAACAGAAATTGGCTCTTGCCTCAATGGCGCAACGTTCTTTTTTCGGACGAGTCGCGATTTGGCCTACAGAGTGACAGTCGCCGGCAAAGGGTCTGGAGAGGTCCAAGAAGAGCAGAACGATTGGCTTTTGCCCGAGAAGTTGTTCCCTACCAGGGTGGCACGGTAATGTTTTAGGGCGGCACGGTAATGTTTTGGGGCGAGATAATGTTTGGTCGTCGTACTCCACTTATCCTCATTCCGCCAACAATGAAAGGCACCATATACGCAGAAAACATTATCGAACCAATCATTCAGCCCTTGCGAAATGAATTTGGAGAAAATTTCATTTCAAGATGATTATACCAGACCACATCGCACGCAAAGGGTGGAAAACATGTTGCGGGAGAGAAATATCCAAAGAATGAACTGGCCAGCGAACTCTCCTGACATGAATCCCATTGAACGCGTTTGGGATGGAGTTGCTAGAAGAATATCCAATCGACTGAATGCCCCTGCAACACTTCAACAATTGACTGCAGCTGTTCAAGAAGAGTGGAACAACTTACAGGTAGATTTTATTGATAACTTGATTCGAGGGATGCCCAGACGTGTCGGTCAACTTATTGAAAGAAGAGGCGATCAAACAGAATACTGAGTTATGTTTAATTAAGCCTTTACCGTTTTTTCTTTAAGTTTATTTTTTTAGAATTTAAGAATTTCTGATCACTTTTCGATATTTTTTAATACTGCATTATATGGAAATGAAATAAAAAAGGTTCTGCATCAGATATTTTAGTATTGAATTAAAGAATATTCTGCAGCACATTTGAAAATTTAACTATCTTTATTTTTTCAAATACCTAGGAGAGCCAAGACTTTTGACGATGTGTGTATATGAAAATATTGGAAATATATGAAATACTAAAAAAATAAGAAAAAAAGGGAATATTTATTTATACAAATCATAACAAAACACCGGAAAATGCAGTAGGCATATACATGAACACAAATCAGGAGTTATTTTTCAAACAAATAAACGGAAATAAGGTTAAATTTGTACAACAATAATCTCATTCTTGACACACTGCACTATTCACTAATCGAGCAAGAGGCATATCTTCATGACTGTCATCAGTATCACACTTAATAACATCGTCTTGCCAGTCTACTTCCTCAAAATCTTCAATAGTATCGGAAATAGAATTGTTCTATAGTAAGTTTCATGCTTATAGGGTTACAAAATATTAAGATAATATCTTTTAAATATTTCCAATATTTCCAATATTCCCAAGACCCTTTCGGAAATTTCCAATATTTACATCACTAGTCCCAATTAGGACGAAACACAGGTTTCTAAGGGCTACCATGACCGCCTGACCAGCTTTTAAGCAACTGTCCACAAACTTGATATCATTAAGTCTTTTGACCATTTCCCTGCTATATCCCTTTTATTTCATGTTAAAAATGTGAGTTTTAGTTTTATAGTCATTTTCCAAACAAGAAACGCTAGAAGCTAGTGTTTCGGCAAATACTCCACTAATATACGGCGTAAACAAAAATAAATTGCACAGCTACAGCACTAGCGAAGCTGTAATTGTAGCTATAGGGTAGTTCAGCTTCGGCGGAATTACTTGGCTTCTTTGCTCGAACTGCAATTTCGTCCCGATTTTTGGGTTAATATTGTAGTCCAAAGGTTAGTTAGAAAATAAAGTTGAAAAAAATTTGGCAAAGTTGCAGTTGAAATAATATTTAAATCTTCTTCTTCAAGTGAATTACAAGCCCTGGTGGGTTTAAGCCTGATTAGCCAGATTAGCCAGAGCCCTCCTTAATCTGGTACGATTTTGCGCTAGCTTTTTATTCCTATATTCTTGATGCACCAATAGAAAAAAAGATAATTAAGCTTTTTAAATAGCCGTTTTTCATTAGGAACCTAACCAAGAGTTTATTTTCCACGCAGTTCTGGAGAAAAACCATGACAACAAACATACAGACGTTGCAATTTGTTAAAATTAAATGGCAAAAGAGGGTTTTACTACAAAGTAAGTATAATATTACGGGGATTTTATTTTTCCTCTATAGTTGCTAAAACAATCACGATGACCATGACACATTTTAACTATAAAGGCTTTAATAAAAGTGACCTAACGATTAGTTTGTTATCCACATAGTACAATCACGTGTTTAACATGTAAAAAACGCATGAGAAAAAAAAAACGTTGATTCTAAAAGCTGCTAGAAAAACACATATATTTCATATATGAAAACAAGCTTAATAGGTCATTCAATAACGGTATAAAAACGGCGTTGTAATAACGCAATTATCAAATTAAAACAGCAATGTTTTTACGTTATTTTCAAGTGAATTCTAAGTAGATTTTTATCTACGTAAAAATCACATTAGGTTCGCTCCTTTTCTACACGAATTTTAAAGGGCGACTTGCATGGCTTTTCTACCAAATATTTTTGAGATTTTGCTAAAAGCAGCGCCATCTATTTTTCACTTCGACGAAATCACTCCAAGGACCAAGAGTGTTTCGGACTCTAAGCTTCAAAAAAAATTTAATAAACTTATCCTTTACGGTCACAACGCATCAGTTATAAACCTGCTACAGACACATTAATATTGTGTGAAAGTGTTTAATGTTGAAAAATCTTGTTTAGCTTTTAAAGAAAAATAATGTATGTATAGAGATTTTGTCTTGCCTTGAGCGCAACGGCGTATACAAGGGGGGGGAGGGGTAATGGGCGTAATTACCACCCCCCCCCCCAAGATATGCGATGGACGAACAATTATTAGATGCACAATGATACACTAGAAAAAAAAATTATTAATTAATATTACCTATAACTAAATCTATTTTCTATTTTTGAGGAACTGGACAGGAGAAGGGTAATTTTATTAATTAGATATTAACATTTCATTACGACTCCTTGATTCTCAGGAGCAAAAAAATAATTGCAACCTTTCAATAGTAAAACGGAAGAAAGCAGTCGCGTCGACCGCAAGTCTGTGTATACACTCCTCACAATGTGCCTGAATGAAGTATAGGTTACATTAAAATCGTTCCAAAAACTAATTGCCATTTTCAATATGGACTCTTTCCTGACTTCAGCGCCATATTCATATAAATCCTAGCTGATCCTCTTCTCGAAATTTTATCACTTTTTGTTATTTTTCTTGTTAGTCTAGGCGCTGGCTCCTGTCAGGTGTGACCTAATATGTGCGCTCAGTTTGACTGCGGGGCATTGTTAAGCACCCATAGGAGTATAAGAAAAGTTTGGTCGTGTGGTCGAACTCATGGTTGTTTGCCGCCATCTTTGAAAATAGCCGCCAAATTAATAGATTTTTTTGTTTAAGCGTATCTCCCTACCCAGTAGTCCGATTTCAATTTTTTAAAGCTTGTTATCCTCCTATTTTAAAGGCAAATAAATTTTGTAATAACACATTTTTTGATAAATTAAGTAGTTCCTGAGATATACCAAGTTATTAGTATTTCCGCTTGCAAAATAATTAAAATAATACCCATGTTCATTTTATTGTAGCTACAATATTATTGACATTTGTTTTTTTTTTATTACATAAAAGGCTTTAAACTTTTCACAGAAGAGGATATTGACTTTATGTTCTTAAAGTTTGATGGTGGAAGACTGCCTTAAAGAGGGTGGTTTCTAAAACCTTTCACAAGATTATAGAAAAAGTGAATTTGCAGCGAAACGATGTATCCTAGCGAAAAACGTTAAGAATAATTTTTTATAGTACTTTTCATTCCGATTCTTCTAAACAGTGTCATATCTTTTACAATGTTTCAGAAAAAATCGATTTTGGAGCGAAAGCATGAAATTTTTACCAGCTAACTATCAAAGCTAGGATGCTAAGTCATACATCAACAGAAGCGGAATTAGAAGTACCTACTATAAAAAATTGGTTTTATCGTTTTTCGCTGGGATGCATCGTTCCGCTGCAAATTCATTTTTTCTATAATCTTGTGAAGAGTTTTAGAAACCACCCTATTTAAGGCACCCTATAAAGTCAATATCCTTTTCCGTGAAAGGTCTAAAATCTTCTATGTAACAAAAAAAATCAAATCAATAATATTGTAGCTACAATAAAATAAGCATGGGTATTATTTTAATTATTTTGCGAGCGGAAATACTAATAATCTTGGTATATCTGAAAAACTACTTGATTTATCAAAAAAATTGTAATGACAAAATTGGGTTGCCTTTAAAAAAAGGAGTAAAAGGAGCTTTAAAAATCTAAAATCGGATTACTGGGTAGGGAGAGAGCCTAAAGAAAAAATCTATCAATTTGGCGGCACTTTTCAAAGATGGCGCCCAAACGACTATGAGTTCCACTACACGACCAAAGTTTTTTTATACTCCTATGAGTGCTTAACAAAGCTCCGTAATCAAACTGAGCGCACATTTGAGATCATACGTGACAGGAGCCAGCGCCTAGACTAACTAGAAAAAAAGCAAAAAATTGATAAAATTTCGAGAAGAGGGTCAGCTAGGATTTATACGAATATGGCTCTGAAGTCAGGAAAGAGTCCATATTCAAAATGTGCAATTAGTTTTTGGAACCATTTTCATGATTGTACTTCATTTAGGCACATTGTGACCTACAGCGACCTCTCTCTTACAGACGCTGAACGTGCTTTTGCATTCTAGTCTATCTGCCGACATACCATTTTTAATTTTTGTTCTATTTTTCTATTACCCGGTGTCTCAAGCTCTATTAACCGATCCCCCCCCCCTTTTCTTGAAGTGTTGTAGTCTTAAACTAGTGAACTTTTAGAACTTCCTTTCACGTCCCTTTTAATTTAAAAAAAAGTTTTTAAAAAATCGTGACAAAAAAAGACGCAAAAAGGTAGTAGGTTTAAGAAGTTTTAATCAAGAGGCGTTTTAGAACATGTTGTGGAGGACTTTTCAAGTGTACTTCAGCAAAAATTTAATTTTTTATATCTTGATTTCTCTGTGTTTTTAAGTTATCTTTAAGCATGTAGTTTTAACAAAACAAATCTGCCGTGCAAAGCAGAAACCTAGTAAGTCAAAAAATAGTGTTTTGGGAAATAGAGTTTGAAGTTTATTTAACTACATACTAACTATAGTTTATTTAACTACATACTAACTACATAACTTCCTTGTTTTTCAAGATAGCTATATTCTCGAAAAACTGGCTGGCGCCGTTTTTTACGGCAATTTCAATGATATAAAAATCTCATTTTCGAGTAAGTCGAGTACTAGGTTTTTGCTTTGCATGGCAGAAATATCGCTGCTTTGCCTTAATAGTGGCACAACTAAAAAAAATGCGTTTTTTGCGTTTTCTGTAAAAACTAACTTCTCATCGTATTGTATATATTTTTACCACAAAATTTTCCTTATTGTCTATTTCAAGCATGGGTAAGTTATTGATTGATTTAATTAAAGCAAAAAAATATATAAATATTTGCATTTGCAATTATTTTTAAAAAGCGTTTCCTAAATTATCATATATATTTATATCAGCTATATTACATCGCATGAGGTTGTTTTCAAGTGAAAATAACTTTATTATTTTTGCTCACGTTAATTTAACGTTGATGTGATTTTTGCGCTATGTGGGTGTTGAAATTCCAATAGTTGTCCTTAATTTTTATTTTAGAAAATTACAGAATTTCGTAAGGAATGACCCCATGGATGATATCAAATACCATAAAATATTGGATAGAACATAAATACAGATTCAAAAAATCTAAAAGTGAAGCAAACATAGCTAGCTTTTGGCAAATTCAAATTCGCAGGCGTAAATTTTCAAGAGCTGCATAATCAGTAAATAGTGCGTGTATACATGAGTTAATCTTAGCATAGTCCTCTCGACATCAGTTTATACTTTCAACTCTGTCTATTTGAGTTATAGATATATTTTAATTTTTTGCATATTAAATTTGCGTTTACAAGGTAATAACATTAATCATTAAAAAATAGCAACAATAATAACTAAATAAAATAACTTAATTATATTTAATAAACTAGATTTAGAATTACATAATTAATTTTGAATAACATAAAAAACTTCCTCCAAACCTCTTTGTTCCGGGAGGGTTCCAAGAATCGATGCAGTCCCTTTGAATAGCTAAGCTAATCAACTGGGTAACAAAGCTCCTGGTTAGTGATTTGTTACAAGAGTTTTTAAGTTTTTCAGAAATATCACTAACCAGTCGCCTTGCATCTTCTCCCCACGGACCTAACACTAAACGGGATAAAAATATATTTGTCTAAAAGTTCTTTATATTTTGTTTTTTTTTTGTTGCTCACCAATAAGATCAGCTTCTCCTGCCCTAATATTTGTTTTTAAAATATAAGAATTCGCTAAGGTGTTGCAACAGGAGGCATCCCAAATTAATTGTTTGCCTTCTCTCCACGGGAAATACGACACACCATCAGCCCGCTTTCCGTCACTTCTACAGATTCCTACAGGTTCCAACATATTGGGAGTGTCAGCTGCAGTCAATGATCGATGTATTATATCATTTAAAAAACGGTGACGAGAAAACCTACCTTTACCATTTTGACAGCTCATGCCATGATGACCCAAAATATCAACGATTTGTCCACAAATGCAGGTATGTTGTTCGCACACCGGTTGACCCAAGCGAAGAACTACGGAAATACGGAATGTTGTATTATTTAGTAAAGTTCCCAGTCGTGGAGAAAGTAAAGCATTAAGCAATGCATATTGCTTTCTTTCTCTTGAAGGGCCAGATTTTATATCTTTTGTGTTCTGAATTTTGTTTGATATCATATATTTACACATTAAGTTGTCAAAATCTTTCTGGTTATTCGGAGATGGAGAGGGCAAAGTAGATACATTGCAGAGGTTCATCCATTTGTTTAATGCGAAGGTATAATTCTGAATCACTAGTTTCATAAATATAGTCTGGAAGAATATCTTTGATTAAAATATTGGTGTCATTCACTGATCCTAGAAAAGAAGGATAACACAAAAATTCAATATCTCGTATTCCAAGGCCACCAAATCTAGTTGGTAAACTTGCTAATGACCAAGCATTGTCATTTATTGACCAGTTAGAAATTTTTTCTAGAGCATGTCTAAATAGGTAATGATTTTTTAGCTAACCAACATGGTAAACATCTTAACAGATATGATAAACGGGGTAAAGCTAAGGAATTCTTTAAGAATGCGCTCTACGCCATCAGCACTATTTGAGTGTACTATCGTTAATATGTGCTCTGCATGCGCACTAAAAGTCCTTTACAATCAGTATGAAAGGAAAGTTTAACTTGAGGCTGGGGCTTTGAAATCAAAACTTAGGAGATGATTACTGGGCCGGGCTCTGCCCTGGATGCCTTCAGGCTGCACTGCGGTTCCCTTTTAGCATTATTCCTTTTTATAACACTCCTAGTCTTAATACCTGAATATTTCTCCAAGATTCAGTAATATTATGATGCACTTTGGTTTCAGGTGCATTATTTTATTGGCCGAAATAGGTATCTAAACTTTGTAGTGAAATAAAAGCAGATAAACCAATAAAAACGACAATGTATTTTTTTTCGAAATTTTTTGTTGTTCCTTTTTAGTATTTTTATTTAGTTATTCTGATAAATTATTTTTACCTTTCCAATTGCTTTGACTTTTATAAAAAATTGAGGTATTTATACTTAAGTTGATATATTCAGTGGAATATAAAAAAGGATTTAAGGTATTTTTACACTTTACGGTATCTCTATAAAAAAAAACGCCCAACCTTCTTAAATTGATCGTAAACATATCCTAGCCTGACCATTGGTATAATTTTTTGGAGGACAACGGTCAGGGAAGTGTCTGCCCCAAGGTCTGGCCCCAACGCACAAAAATCACATCAACGTTATACTAACGTAAAAAAAAATGATGAAGTTATTTTTTGCCAGAAAACAACATCATACCATGTAATATTTGTTTTGTTAAATCTACATGCTTAAATATAGCCTTAAAACAAGGAGGAGTCAACCTATAAAAATGTAATTTTTGCTGAAGTTTTTGCTGTGTATATAACGTCTTTTTTACCCTCGTTATTTTCATGTACCAAATTCAGACCTGAAAAGTCCTTCACAACATGTTCTAAAATACCACTAGATTAAGACTTCTTAAACCTACTAACTTTTTGTATATTATTTTGTCACTTTTTCTCTATATGTTTTTTAATCAAAAAAAGGCACAAAAACCTAATCTTAAAGCCTTTTAGATAAATACTTGTTAAAAAGTAATAAATTTCTGCGTCATTTTTTGTCACGTTAATTTTTTTAACTTGACACGAAAGGAAGTTCTAAAAGTTCACTAATTTAAGGCTACAACACTTTAAGATAATTATAAAAGATGGAGCTCAATGCAAGGAAAAATCTCTATACATGCATTATGTTTTCTTTAAAAGCTAAACCAGTCTTTATCAGGTTAATAACTGATGCGTCGTGATCGTGAAGGACCAGCGATCAGTTCATTAACTGGTGTTTTGAGTTTGGACGCCAAAGCACTCCCGGATAGATTTCGTCGAAGTGAATAGTTAAATCTCAAAAATATTTGGTAGAAAAGCCATGTAAGTCGAGTTTTAAAATTCGTATAGAAAAGGCGCGAACCTAATGTGATTTTGTCGTTGATAAAAGTCTACTTAGAATTCACTTGAAAATAACGTTAAAACATTGCTGTTTTTATTTGATAATAGCGTTATTACAACGCCGTTTTTAGCAACGTTATTTTTTATAGCGTTAATGAATGACCTACTAATCTTGTTTTCATATATGAAATAAACGTTTTTAAAATCATTTTTTTTTCCGACACGTTAGGATAAGATTTCGATCATTTGACATGGGTTAGGATACCACAAATTTCCAAATCTCAAACAAAGGAAAAGCAAGCTAGATAAAATATATAAATTTGCGAAAAAAAATTCATAAAAAAAAAGATTTTTGAAAAAATTAGTTTTGCAAAAATGTTTTTGAAAAAAAAAAGTTGTCCAAGCAATTTTTTTTATTGTTTTCCGAAAAACTTGCTTTTTTAAAAAAAAATTAATTTGAGATAAATAATACGTAAGACTTGTTTTATTGCTAAATGAATTTTGGAAGGAGAGATGTGCTGTATTGTTGGGGAACTTGGGGAACATCAAAAAGCATATTCTTTGTAAAAGATAAGACTCTTCTCGCGTGGGAATCTTAACGAGAAAATCTAGCTGTTTTCTTTAGCCAGCTTTTTGTGTCGGATGATCGTTAGGATTTTAGCCAAAGGCATTTTTTGGTAATTAGCTCAAACAAAAAGGAAAAAAAATCTACTGTTACCGTGAACAAGAACTATTGGATAAAGAAATTTAATAGTTTTGTGGTTATAGTTTCGAGCAAGTAGAAAATTTGCATAATTAAGAGCAAATGTAAACAAAGAAAACTCTATTTCAGAGGTAATAAACCAGATAATAATCAACACAAAGTCTTTTACGCTCATTATAAACTACTCAAATCAAAGATTCTAAGGAGATCTTTTAAACAAAAAATCTACACCACAAGAACTAGGGCAGTATTGACATAATATGGGTGCGAATCATGGTCATTTAAAAGCAATTGAGAAACAACTAAAAATATTTGAAATAAAAATGATAGGGTAAGGGTAAACAGAAGATGGTTATTGATGGATACTATACTATATAAGCTAAAAAATAATATATTAAAGACCTGATGGAAATGTAACAAAACGGTCTTTGCCATAGGTATTTGAATATTATTTATTAAGTATTGTTTTCTTCATCAACAAGCTTTAATTACATACAAGGCTAGTTTAAGAAAAAGGTAAATTTACGGCAAAGCAGCGACTTGTTTTAAGGCATGGTTTTCAGGATCGCTGTTTTTTAATAAAAGTTGCATTCGGCTAATCTGTCCTTTGAGCAACTTACATCAAAATAATTCATATTTTATAACTGGAAACAAATTTAACAAAACATTTTCAATTTTTAATGAACATACTGTATAATTTTAACTTGTAATGGTTTTCTACGTCGTCTTGTCTCTTCGTCTAGAGTGTTTAAAGCACAGTCTATCTCTTTCTCTACAGAGCGCTTTAGCACTAGAGTTCGGGCCAATCTACTGCAGGTTGGAAATACAAAGCAGGGTGTTTTTTTGCCGACACAAAAAAGCTGTTAGATTTATTTATTCATTAGATTCATCTAGGGTTTTTTCTTTAACTGGGAAACTGTGTACTATTGTCAATTATTTTCACTTATTTTCAAATATTCTTTATTCATTACCATTATATATTTATATTTTTCTGGTTTTCTTTACTTCAAATACAAACATTTCGTTGTCCTAAAATCGCAATTTTTAAACAATATAATATATCAAATAAACAGTAATATTAAGTAAATTAAACAGTTGTTTAAATAATTTTATTAAGTCAACGATTAAACTTGCTAAATAAACATATTTACAACAAACATAATATAAGGGTTGCTAAAACCTAAAAGTTTAAAGAATTAATATTAGAATAAAAAGTTTAATAGCCTCCCTTAACCGAACCCGAACCTCTGACAACGGGGCGGAGCGCTGCACGACATGGGCATAAATATTATGTAGTATGTTTGCAACAGCGCACTCTTCAGCCGGGGACTAACCACTTTTTGTTTTAATGCTGATACTAAATACTTCTATCGTATTTACAGCATATTTTATTGGGCGGGACTACTGCGTTTTATTTTTATTGTTCAGATGGGAGGTAATAGATCTCTATAAAGGTGCCTTGTAAAAAAAACTTTTTATTTTACGTAAAAAAATGGAAGTTGTTAACGTCATCTATCAGCACAAAAGATCGCTGAAAAATTTAATATCGGAAAAATTCAAGCAGCAGAAATTTTTAATAAATACATTTTAAAATTTCGCAGTTCTCTCATAAGCGGACACCTCCAATAAGCGGACAAAATCGACGAACTAGTGAGTGTCCGCTTATAGAAGGTTTCACTGTATTATAATTCTTTGGTAAAAAAATTGTTATTTAAGTGCGGAAAGTAATACGTTACCGCGCTCGGCGGTAGTTAATTGAACGACTCGGGGGAGTTCGGTCAAGCCGTGAAGGGCGGTATCGACACAGCCGCAAGTACCGTTTCTTTTAAAAAATTGAATGTCTTAAATTTTTATGACGGATCTCATACCTTTCAAGCCCATTAGCACACTCTACACATACCAGCCTTAAAAACAGTTTTTATGCTTCATTAAAAAGTTATCATATTTTGAATTTTTAAACTGTCATTAGCATTAATGCATTTTGACCAAAATACAATCAGCTCATTACAGTATCGAACACTTGTTTCATGAAAATATCATAAAAATCGGTTAAGTGGTTAAGAAGCTAGCGTGGTTCGAAGACACAAACACACACAGACCGACATCACGACGATATTAGAGACTTATTGGTATAAAACCTGACCTTATTTTAGAGTCGGCTTTATTCTGACAGACTTAAAAAGAAAACTGACCGCTGGCCTCTCAAAATTGACATACCAAAGTCAAATTTTAAAATAAAGTTGCTAACTTTCATTTAATAAAAACAGACACTAATAAATCCGGTTCTTAAAGACATAAAGACCAAATTTTGAAAGAAAGCAGCTGGTCTTTATATATAAATCTGTCACAATAAGGCCGATTTTAAAATATGGTCAGGTTTTATTCCAATAAGTGTCTATTGCTAAGATAGGTCAAAATACACTTAAATAATACATTTTCAGCGTTAACTCAAAAAAAAATTTCCGTAGAAAATAATACCTTTAGCTATTACTGAGCGGGCCAGGAAGGAAAAAATGTTAAATTAAATGAAAATTATATGTCTACAAATATTGGAGCTCTCCTATTAATTATTAATAAAGTAACTTTACTGCAGCGCTTGAGGTTAAGTACTACTTTCCGGGCGCAAATGAGTGCACTTTACCGCACGCAAGTAGGTAATAGTTATTTACCTAACAAATGCGGAAAGTGATACTTTACCGCACACGACGGCAGTTGGCCGAACGACGCGGAGCGGAGTTCGGTCAAGCCGTCAAAGGTGGTAAGGACACTTTCCGCATGTGTTAGAATATTTTACCTATGAGTACCTTTTTTTTTCCAAAACTTGAATGTAATTTATAAATAAACATGTCAAATTAGATGGAATTGAAACGTAAACAAATATTGAAGCTATCTTATTAATGCGTTGCTAAGGTTTCTAAGTGGTGCGCGTGCGGTAAATTAACTTTACCGCACAGTGTGCGGTAAAGTAATTACTTTACCGCATTCGAGTAGGTAAAATCAATTCCAAACCAGATGGTACCGAAGGTCAAAATATTTGTAGTCTCTCGAATAATCGTATTTTACAGAAAACCGTAAAAATTGTGTGGTTTTCTTTAAATCTATAAAAAGTCATCCAATTTGGGGTGCAGGAATCTGTGAAGCCGCGCCCCATCCCAGATAAATCTCTCCAAACGACTGTGTGTATATCTCACGTCATCAAAAAGAAACCCCAAAAAATGTGCGAAACGTCCTTGCCAAATTCACAAATGTAAATCTATTTAAACGGAGAGCAGATATTCTACCAAACTTTTATAAAAGTAAAGGAAGGTTGAAATTTTAAGAAAATAATTTTTTAAAGATTATACAGATTAAATAATGGCGTATCGTGGTGGAAAACTTTAAGGGTGTTCCAAAAAAAATTGTGGTGCATCTATAAAGATTGCACGCTAATGCTATCAGAATTAGAAACGTCCGTCATTCTCGTAACTACGAAACCGTCGAAGTCAAAACATTACCGGCCGATAATGTCAAGTTTTCTAAGTGCACTAATTTACAGTGCACACATGAGGTGCAAGCAACAGCCAACGGTAACCGTTGATGCGGGTGGCATCACGTGGGTGCGGGCGGCATCGATCCTCGCAATTTCTTCACAAGAAAACTATTAAAGTAAGGCCACATTCTATGTACTATAAAATTATATAGGAACACGTCTTCTCTTTCTATGTTTCGTAATTTGAATGCGACATGATATCTACATTGCACAAAATTTGGGTCCAGTAAAGCGTGACGCGAAACGGCCTAGGCATCCACTATCCACCGCATCCTGGCTTGAACATGAATCCAAACACATAAACACCGGGTATTAGTTTCTAGTTAGTATTCAAGCCTGATCAAATTTCAAACTTTTTTAAAGTAAAATTTGGGATTCACGTGCATATGTTCACTAATTAGTACCTTAAGGACATATCGCACACCCGCCGAAAAAGAGGCACAACTCAAAAATCGCCCTATTGAGATAAACCTGCCGCCATCATCGAAATAACTTGTACTTTCTTCCATAAAAGCGTGTTTCGACAATTCACCGCGAAATGGCGATGTGACTCTTTTATTTTGTCCAGTTTAGCTGAGGATGCGTTCCTTTACAGTGTCACTTTTGACTTTATAACAGCGTGAACATAGAGTTTCATCCTAAAAAGAGTCACATCTCGAGTTGTGAAGGTTTTCGTGTGAACTATTGGTTAAATCTGACCCATATAACAAGTAAAATACTGTTTTTTTTTTGTGTTGTGACTGTTTTTTCGAATTGTTCAGTGTACTTAGAATTAAGGAGTTGTTATTCAGCACTTTATAACTCGTTGTAAAAATAAATACAAAGTTTCTTCTTTATTTGTTTTCTTTTTTTATATTATTTACCATCATGCGTGATATCCTGATTTACAACGTCATGATACCCTGTTCTAAAAAAGTGTCACAATATCGGGTTTTTGCCTTTTTTTTAACTAAAAACGATAAAAATAATTTTTTCTGAGAAGCGTACTGCACCAATTACATTGAGTTATTAGGTTCCTGTTGATATAAATTAACATGTTAACTCTCTAATGAACTAAATTCTTTAAAAGCGATTTTCTCAAAACAATGTTTTTTGAGTTGTGACTATTTTTTAGCGGGGGTGCGATATGTATATACAAAAATAATGGATCCGCCACTGCAGGTATGACGTCACCAAGTGAAAGGTCGTGAACCGTTCGTTTGGAGAGCCCTGGACAAACGTCCATTGGGGCGATCCCTTAGCCGAGTTGTAAACTAATATGTCAAAACGGAAATCTGTTACTCAATTAATTGTTGGTAATTATGATGGACAGCTTTGGCGGTAAATCACTCGCTTTGATGATTATAACGAGCTGTATTACCGATATATGTTTGATCTGAATGTGGAATCACTAGTCGGAATTTTTAATTTTTATCATCATATTTTAAATAATCTACCACATATTTTGTTATTAATTTGTATCCTAAAGATTGCGTTAGACAGGCTTCGATTATTTGCATATACTGCATTATTGTGCATTTCTCATCTAATATTTACCTCATGACTTTTTTGAGAGCGGCGTGATTTATTTCTACTTATCGCTAATGGGATATTAAATGCTGCACCTTTTTCGATTCCTGAAAGACGTTGTATTCAGCAGATTTTTGGCGCTGTTAGAATAAGAGGGACAGAACAAGGAGGCCACGCGTGCTTTGTTCGCCTCCCTTGCAAACGAATTTTCATCTGTTTCACAAACTGCTTTTTTCTGTAATTTAAAAATTATTTACTTGCTGATGCCCAAAATGAGACCTACATCTACTATGAGACTCGAATCAGGAAAAGTAAACATTTCTGAGACTCTCGGCTCCAAGCTGAGATCTTACACACCTGATAGCTTCCTGCTTAATTGAAAAATGTGTTCTTCAAAAAAGAGTCGGCTGTGAATATAAACTCCAAGAAACCCTGCAAGGGATCATCCCCCAGATTAATACTCTCCATGTCACGCCTAAACACAAGAATGTTCCTTTCATTCACATTGAAGCACAGCCGGTTAGAATCACACCATTTCTTGATTTTCTCCAAATCGTGAGGGGTAGTTAGTCTAAGGATATTAATGTCCTTGTTATGCCACAGAATGGACAGTATTATCAGCAAATAGTGTGAATTCTCCAGAGATGTTAAGATAAACAAGATCAATAATGTATAGCAAGAAAAGCAAGGGTCCTGGGCTAAGCCACAGTTTATTCTCATTGAGGAACAGCACAAGAATGAAACAAACTAATGAGAATACCAAACCTCTAGATCCATAACGCTTAAGCTTTTGCAACAGGATCCCATGATCAACACAATCAAAAACCTTGGACAGTTCACAGAAAACTGCAGCGACTGCCTCACCTTTATTAGGCTTTGCGTAAATCCTCTCCAAGAAATCAAAATTAGCATCATGTGTCCTCTTTGCTGGTTGGAAACCATACTGCTTTGGTATCATAAGTCTGTATTTAGTAAGGAAGCTCCATATTCGGGTCCTGACAAGTTTTTTAATGACCTTTGACATTGCTGAAAGTAGGGATACTGGTCTGTAATTTGAACGCATATCTGCCGCCCCACCCTTGTGAAGCCGAATAACACTAATTGATATTATAAGACATTCCGTATAAATTCCCCTCATAAAAGAGTCGTTAGTTAATGGAGGAACACACTGAAAGAAGAACAGAGATTTCGTCCTCACCACATAATTTCCTATTTTTTATGTCCTGTAGAGTCTCAGTTAATTCTTGTGGTGACACACTATTAAAATGACATGAATTAGAAACAGAAACATAAGAGAGAAAACTCAGGGTGTCAATGTCTGAGGAGAGGTTTTTTGTCAATTTGCTGGCAATACTACAGCAAAACTTATTTAACTTGTCACAGTCAACGCAAACCTCATTCAGTTGGGTAGGAAAGTCTGATAATTTCTTTCTGTCTCAAGAAAAACACAAAAAAAGTAACAACTGAGAACTTCCGCCATTTTGATATGGCCACAATAAAATCAAAGTATAGTAAGTTTGGTTAGGCTGCCTAACAGGTTGCTCTTCTATTTCAGCTTTTTTACATTTTTGATTTTGGTAGGTTGTGAGATCCAATATCTTCTATAATCTCTGTAAAAAACCTGTAAATAATGACATCCACTTGATCAAAACACAGATTAACTGTTTATGGGAAAATCCCTGACTTGCACAGCCTCGCCCCCTTAACTCCAAAGAAGATTAATCTACTTCTTAAGAAAAAGAAAACCATGAAAGGATAGAGAGGAGCTTAGTTGACTTCAGGGCCGGGTTAGGAGAATTTTTTAGCACGGGATAACTTAACCTACAATAACAAAAATGAGTAAATTTTGTAAGAAATTTGGGGTAATGTATTTGCTTCTTTTTCATTAGATCTATAAAAAGGGTTTTATGTCAGGAAACAAGGAGTTCCCCGAATTCCCCTTGGATCTACAAATAACTAATTTTAGCTATACCGGCAAAAAAATATATTTGTTAATTAGTCTGCTAAAAGCGATTTGTATATAATAAGTGGCAATTTGGTAATAGGTATGTAAATTTTATATATTTTCAAATTTATTCTGCTAATTTTTTGGACATAAATATTTTAAAGGTTGAGGCGTTGCCACTTTCTCTACAATGTAACATTTTAAATAGAACACACACCCTGTAGGTTATTATATTTGTATTTAACTATTTTCGAGATATTAATAGTTCAAAGGTACTATAGAGTGCTACTGCCAAAGATTCTAGACTGATATTGCCATAGATATTTAAAAAAATAAAACACTTGCCCAACCTGCGCTGACTCTAGTGGTGGTGGCTTGTACTATTGTTGTTAATGTATAAAAAAAAATCACCGCAAATATTCCGTCGGCCATTTTTGAGGCTGCGCAGTAGTCAATATTCGTTTGTCGATATTTTCGTTTTGATTCTTCTAAAGTAGACAAACACTCCTATATTTTACAACTTTGTATGACCCGGTCAAGCAGCCCATCTGGCCGGCGGCCCATTGGGTTTCGAACGATTACCCGCTGAATCAATCCGGCGCTGGTTAACTTACTACACTACACACAACATGTCACATCACAGAGTTTAAGTTTAAACGGCTTTTCCTCCCTGCTCCCTACGTGTATATATGTAAGACAAAACAGTGAAACTTACAAGAAAGTTACAATAGAGAAACCACTTGAGTAAGGTTATACGTAGAATCCCAATATGGAAGACAAGGGTATTCAATAGTACGCATGTGGATGAGATGACTTTTGAGCGACTTCCGAAGCTATTTTTTAGAGCATCAAGAGCTTTTCCGTAATTATCGGCTGTTGAAGGATAGCATTCAACTAATTGTCATGCTTTAGAGCTAGGTATTGTGGCCTGTAGCAAATATTTGAACTTGCCAGCATCATTTATGTCTTCATCTTGATTGATTCGTTTAAATTGACTCCACCAAGGTAACCATTCACGTATTTCTCTACTGGATAACTGGATCGTTGGAAGCTTCGATTTAGTTTTAGAGGTAGAACTAATATTTATTTTAGCCTATGAAATTCGCTTACCTGCTTATTGTGATTCGCAATTTGAGTTTCGGTTTCTTTGAATTTGTCTTCATTAATTAAAGAGTTCCTGATTTGTTTATTTAAGTCAATTAAAACACTGATTCGTTCAAGATGGTGAAAAAGACTTATCAGGGTTTCATTATCTTTACTGAAAAAAGTATTAAGTCACACTTCGCTCAATCAAGAAGAATGTTACATAGTACTTTATTAGTGCGAAGCCTTGATGAACACAAGACCACCTACTTGCTTTTCTGAAGACACTGAAGATTTGTTACCCTTAACTTTAGCCATGTTTTTACTTGAAATTAAAGAGACTGGTGTCCCTCATATAGATAGATTGGTCATCACTTAAATAAAAGATGAAATACAAACAAACCGTCATGGAACATCAGGAAAAGGTTTAGGAAGGAATATTTAAGCCAATTAGTACTTCCAAGAAAAAAGAACATTTTAAAACAAATTGAAATTGGAGATGTAGTTATTGTAGAAACTAAAAGACTATATTGACCACTAGCTATTGTAAAAAAATTGATTGTTGGCAAACATGGTGTAAGCAAAGTTGCAGAATTAAAAACTTTTAAAGGTATTTTGTTACGACTAAATTTCTTAAAGTCTATCGTTGGAAGTTTCAATTTAGTTTTAGAGGTAGAATTAACATTTATTCTGGAAGTGCTCTTTAAATTATTTTATTTTCTGATTATTCTCTTTATCTTTAGCCTATTGCTTTATTACGAAGTTTTTAATTAATAAAAAATTTTTTTAAGGAAGAAACCGAAACTCAAATTATAAATCATAGTAAGCTTGTTATTATGATTAAAAATTTGAGTTTCTTCAAATTTGTCTTTATTAATCAAAAATCCGTAATACGTTTATTTAAGTTAATTGGAAAATTGATTTGTCCAGGATTTTTTGAAAGACTCATCAGGGTATTAAAATATTGACTTAAAAATGTATTAAATACTTCGCTCAATCAAGAAGAATTTTATACAGTACTTTGTGAGTGCGACGCCTTGATGCACACAAGACCACTTACTTAAATTTCTGTAGACCATGATGATTTGTTAGCCTCAACTCCAGTCATGTTTTTATATTAAGTTAAAATGACTGGTGTTCCTGATTTAGATACTTTGGATTCGAATCAGTTAAATAAAAGATCAAATAAAGACAAACATGAATATTTAAGCCAATTAGTTTTTCCAAGAAAAAATAACATTTTAAAACAAATTGAAATTGTAGATGTAGTTATTGTAGAAATTGAAAATTCTAAACGACGAAATTGACCACTATCTGTAGTATAGTACAGCATTGTAAAAAAAAATGATTGACGGCAAAGATGGTGTAAGCAGATTTGCAGAATTATAAACGTCTAAAGGTGTTTTGTTACGATCAACTAAACGTATTGGCCCCTTAGAAGTTCAAGCTTCTGACTAGAGAAGAAAGGTTTGTGCATTTCGTTGTCAAAATCCATTCAACGAGGTAATGAATTTAAATATTTGACTGAAAATATAGAAAATGAAGTTTTTATAAGAAAATCTCGATATGTACGACGCGACGGTTAGAACCAGTTAAACGTTTTTCACCTTAAAAATAATTATCACTCTTTCGAGATGTCTCCCGGTGCCGAGTATGTAAGATAAAGGTACTCAATAGTAATGATGTGGGTTACATGACTTTTGAGTTGTTATGAAGTGGTTGATTTTTGTCAATTAAATTTAATAAACTTTTGCTATTTTCCAAATTATTCTAAATTACTCAGAATCTGTAGAATATAATGTAAAGGTCGGGGTTTATTTAATAAAATATAAAAATATTTTACCAAAAATATGAGAACTTTTAAGGTTTCCGTTTAGTTGATAATAACATTTAACAAGATGAAAAATAAATAAGTAAAAAAAAATAAATTAGATATTATTTTTTTTAAGAAAAAAAAATAATATTCATTAAGTTTAAATTTAAAAAAAAATTAAAATAAAAAAAAAAATATATAATAATTAATTAAAAAAAAAAAGAAAAATATTCAGTAAAACCTAAATTGAAAATATTAAAAACATATTCTAAAACTGGCAGAAAATATACAAGTATTATCGAAGCAAGAAAGTAAAAAAATCACAACAATAAAAAAATATTATTTTTAAAATAAAATAATAAAAACCAAAAATTTAAAATAATAAATTAAAAATCATAAAAACAAATATTGAGAGACCAGTCGATGAACAAGTAATATTTAAACCAAAAAAAAAAAAAAACAAGAGTTAAAATAAAAATGATTGAGACTCACATGAAGCCAGCTGAACTAAAACCCTAACACTTATTTTCACTGGAGAGCACTGTTGATTCGATCGATCGCAAAATTACAAATGAAATTAATTAAATGAGCCACAAAAGAGGTTGACAAAAATCCCATTTTTACCTGTTTTGTCCACGCCTTAGGAAATTGTTTATATTAGGGAGCAATGAATACACGACTCTATTGTATTCATTAATTAGGGCGATATTCAGAAACACTGGCTCGATCAAAGCACATTGACCTGTTTCGTCATAAAAATTTGTGGGGTAAACAAGAGGGGATCGCCTATAAATTCGATTTCTTGAATTATATCCGGGCATTATAAAAGTTCCAGTGTTAAAGTTGCAGCAAAAAGTGAAAAATAGTAAACAGTTAAAATTAAAGTGAATTAGTAAAAGTTGAGTTAACCATTTTATATAAAAATGTAGTCTTCAAGAAAATCTAGAGTTCTGAACTCTAGAATAAAAAATATATTTTAGTGATTCGATGACAGAAAGTAAGTTAAATGTATTTGAACATTGATTTAAAAGGAAAATATTACGTTTTAAACTAATTGAACATTGATTTAAAAAGAAAATATTACCGTTGATTTAATTGCTGTAGACAATTAAATTATTAGACTTTTATACGTAAATATGGATTAGTAATTATAGTAAAGATGAAAAGATGGAGATTGATTTTGAACTTTTGATAGTGCATTTATTATTTGACGAGATCTAGACTAGTGGAGTAAATTTACTGATATGTTTACGGACTTATTATGTATGTGTTACCATTGAGTTAATTTCACAATATTATGTTCTACAACGTTTTTTTTTTAGACTCTATCATTTTAATTTGCGAAGACAATTTTGTGTCGGAAAAATTATAATAAAACCAATCAGCTTTGTTCGTAGATAGACTCTAAGGTATTGGCTAATGTTAATTTTAGCGCATTTGCGTAATTAATTTGAATGTTAGGACCATGCTAGACTTTGGATCTACGATTTTGTATTAATAATTTTTGACTTTAAATATAACGTATTCTTTATAACAATTGGTGTCTAATTTAATAACAACCAAAAGTCAATAACAACAACTGGCTTTAATCATAGCTATGTGCAACTAGGACGCCTACCTCCAAATAAATTTAATGTAATCGTGGAAAGGGACAAGTTGTATAAATATACCGCTCGACTAAAGCACCCCTAACCGCGGCGTTACATTTGGCGCAGTCGGTAGGATGGATTTTCGGTATGGTGTTAGAATCAGGAATAAAATTTCCACCTTTTGAAGATTTAAATTGTGAATATTGCCGAAAAGTTCTAGGACTCCTTCAGTCAGTTACTAGCTATAGACATTACACCAAAAATTAACAAAACAAAAAGAGTTTTCACCACGATAAGAATACAGTATAAAAATAAAGTGTTTATTCACCAAAAATCTATCTCCAGTGAAGATGGTAAAAGTTTTGGGAAAGAGTTTTTGATCATAATTAAGAAATTGGAGACCATAACTACATGGACAGACCACCAAAAGATTAGTGTGACACTATGGTTGAAGTTAAAATTTAAAACATTTAAAATGACGAAAGAAGACCTGTACTTACAGCTCGGATAATCAAAAATTAGAATTGGTAAAGAAAATTTGCAGTCATTTGACTTAGTTCGGACATATGACGGTTTAACCAGCATCGACAAATATTTATCTATAGACGATGAAAGCGCCACGCTTAAAAATTGGACAGAGCAACAAAAATTTGATGATCCGTACTTAAAACTACGATTCAAAGCAAAGCTAGACAGTAAAACTGCTTTGAAAGGGGACAAGCATTCGTTGCGATGATTTAAAGAATGCGCTACGCGAACAGATTATTCGACCATATGTTCGTGACTCAGCAAGGCAGACAGGCGTATTATACAGACAATTTTCCATACGCGTTTAAAGTTATTAGCTACCCTTACTTTAACCAGCATCCAGGCCCGTAAACAAAATTTGAAAAAATATGTTAAAGCATAACAAAATCTGAAAAATATGTTAAAGAATTTATTGTAATATAATGTTTACTCTATTTGATGATACCCATTAAACTTCATTTAACAAAGCACTAGAAGTATACCTCGAAGGAAGTATAGAGAATAGAGAGAGAAGAAATTATGTATGCACGTCTAATAAATCCCCGTTCATTGACATTAAATTAAGAACTCACAGATGTATGTACAGCTTGATTCACTTCGAAAGTTGCAGCATACAGTATCCCTCGATATGCCTATATCCGAGAAGCCCATATATCACAACACGAAGTGTCCTATTATTTGTGATCACAGATACGGAGTAGGTATCTTATCCTATCTCGCAGAAGTTCCCTATAAGATTTGGCGCCGAAGCGCGGATCTTTGTTTGGTGATCCGTGGCCAAAGTAAATGTGCAAAGAAACACCATACAACACAAGCACAGGTATTGTGTGCAATTAAGTTTGTTAAAAAAAAATAAGAAGTGCTTTACCAGTTTTTTCTATAGAGGCAGAAAGTTTTGGACCTAATGTATGGTTAGGATTAGATTTTATTTATAATTATGGAGTTAAGATAAATTGAAGAAATAAAATAATGTACGATTTTCAGAGAGAATTTTGATAAGACATGAAGCTCAGATAGTGTATGTAGTCTGATGTGCATGCAAACACCACTTAAATTAATATTTTGAAAAGATGTGAAACTCACTTTGTCCGAAGAAAAAGGAGGTTCAAACTTTTACGCTTGGGTCGTCAAATCCGACCTAAAGTGGTTAACCATTATATAGATTAATTGTTTAAACCAAATGTCAAAGCAAATAAATATTGGAGGTTCCGTGAATGTTTAAACTTCTGAATATTTAATTTAAAAAATAGTAGTACAGAGACTGTAAAAGGCCTATATGAGAAAACCCTTGAGAGTAGAGGCCCGGCAGGAGCAGAAATTAAGAAATATTTAGAGGTTGCCTGTGTTGTTAAAGGAAGGCTTAAATAAGCCGCAGCATAGTCATGTAATTTGGTCAGCTGATATTTGAAACATATCCAAAGTTGATAGTTCGCAAATGATTCTGAACCCAGTAATAAATAATCCTAAGGGATTGTGTAGCTAGAGTCCTGTACAAGACAGAAGAAGCAGTTTCTTACTATTCAAACTAATTGGCTTTAACTAGAGGTTTTAAAGCAGAGCAAAAAGATGAAGATCAAGAGAAAATGTAAAGAAGTTGGGCAAGTAGCTGTCAAAAATATTTCTGAAATTTTTAAACAGTTAATTTATACGAAGTACGGAACAAATTCAAAAAGAAAGTAAAACATTTAGTTTGCAGTTAAGTGATAAATTTCACACCCCATTTAAAACAATGACACTAGAGTTATCAGGAAAAAAATTAGCCTAGATGTGCAGTGATTTTGCAAACGGTTTTGATGGCATTTCCCTGTCCGAAATTATTTGACACGATGTGAAAAGTTTTATTGGGCATTGCACTTTGAGAAGATTTGGTTATTTTAACGTTAAGAATGAAAAAAAAGCATACCAAGTACATATATAAAAAAAAATTAAAGAACAAAAGGCAAAAGAAGAGAAGGTTACGCACATATAGAAGTTAGATGTAGTCTAAATGCAGGATTGGATGGAGAGTGTATTTATTATGGAGGAGTTTAAGAAGGTTAGAAAATTTTTAAAAGAAATTTAAGGAAATTTGAGTTTAGCCAAAAAAAAAAAAATTTGTTTTGAGATTCCTGAGTCATAGGCCAATGATAAAGGAACTAGAGATTTGACAGTTGGCCCCTGTCTTTCTCTAGGATGCATTGAGAGTTAGATGTAAAGTAGAAATTGGTTAAACTAATAACAAAGAGATGAAAGTAAAAAATGTGGTATCATATGATACTATTTGTTGGAACAGCTGACAGAAGGTCAGATGTTAAGATGACATATAGTCATGAAGATTTGTAGAGACGGATGTCTAATATTTTAGGCAACGTCATTGTAGAAGATGGAGCTGACAGAAGGTCAGTTGTGGTGACATAGATAGTCACGAAGAAGGTTAAGAAGACCTCCAATAAAGCAGAGAAATTTAGTTGTTTGAAAGGAAAAATGTGTAATGACACAACATTTTGATTTTAAAATCATAATGCAATTTCCAGAAATTATTGTTAGGTGACAAGGCGGTGAAATGAGATTTCTACAAAGTTAGAATGATGATGCATAATCAATAAAGCCTTTATAACAAATTGTTTTAAAAATATGTGCGTAAGAGAAATAAAGTACAGCTGTAAAAGTTCTTTTAACTTGTCGGGTTATATCGTCATAACTTTTCTTCTACTAGCCAGTGAAGTAATCCAAAAGGGTGACTCAATCACACTACAGAATATCGCGGTTCGGTCCGCGCTGCAGATAAATTATGAATCACATTGACGCAGAGTCGAGATTGAGTCACGAAAGATACTTTAATTGAGTCAATAGCTTAAAGAAAAGTCGACCTACGACAATAGTGAAATTGGCTACCACCACAATAATCAATAATAGTAGTAAAGGCCTAGACGAGACAGTGCAAGAGTAAAGCACGCAGTTTGTTTATATTATACAACAGAGGGTTAACTTGGTATTAAAATTAGACGAGGTGTTAGTTGGGAAGAGCAACTTCGGGTGTTTGATAAAAGATTTTCGGATGTTTCAAGTTTTGTCTTTTGCAATTAATACTCAAACTACCATGTAAAAAGAAATAGAGGTTACGTTTATCATAGCTGTCATATTAATAAAATGATGAAAGTTGAAAATTATGGAATGTAATAACTCTAAAATTAGTTAAAAAGAAAAATGTTAGATATTTAGCACACTATTAATTTTAATTTTAGAATAAGAAAGTTATAATCACGCAAGGGTTGATAACAAGCTTAAAATATGTTAAAAATAAATAAAGTGCGTTTAAAAAAATATATTAAGTGAAGTGTCTTAAGAAAATATATAAAGTGAAAAGAAGAATCTTATCTAATTAAAACTGAGATGGAATATGGTTAGCACGGGACGTCATCAGATCAAGCTGAAGTTGGACATCCACATGGAAGCTAGCAGTGCAGATTCTAACCAACCACCTTTTCACGGGAAACAACGAAATCTAAGAAGAAGCAAGTAAGGTTTTGACGCATTTTAAATATAGAAAACGGATGTAAGTAGAATTTAGTTTTTGAGGAATGAAAGTTTAGGTAAATTTTATTTTGTAAAGGGCTTACTTTCTGAGTTAATCATCAAAGAAAATAATAGAGTTCAGTTTTAAAATCATTAAAATTGAACGTCTAAAATAATCAACATTTTCGAAATTTAAAATTATATAGGCACTAGGTTAACTATACTACTAGTAAATAAATAAAACTCTTTTGTTTATTTTAAATAAACATGTAATAATTAAAAAACTACGGGAGAACAAAGTTTAACAAAAATAAATAAATAAGAACTTAGTCAAACTTATATCTAACTTAAAATTGAGCACAAATTTTATAAATATATTAGCAGTAAACACATCTTCAGACAGTAATATCACTCTTAAATTAAAAATTTCGACCTTAAAAATAATTTTAATTTCGTAAATAACTTCTCATAACTGGATCAATGTTAAGAACATTTTTTTTGTTTATGAGGTCGGAAAAGTTATGTATGCGCGACATTTTATATTTATGCCAAAGTTATACCAAATGATAGCTATTAAAGAGCTATCATTTGAGTTAAAAGAAGGGAGGAATGTAAAGGTCGGGGTTTATTTAATAAAATATAAAAATATTTTACCAAAAATATGAGAACTTTTAAGGTTTCCGTTTAGTTGATAATAACATTTAACAAGATGAAAAATAAATAAGTAAAAAAAAATAAATTAGATATTATTTTTTTTAAGAAAAAAAAATAATATTCATTAAGTTTAAATTTAAAAAAAAATTAAAATAAAAAAAAAAATATATAATAATTAATTAAAAAAAAAAAGAAAAATATTCAGTAAAACCTAAATTGAAAATATTAAAAACATATTCTAAAACTGGCAGAAAATATACAAGTATTATCGAAGCAAGAAAGTAAAAAAATCACAACAATAAAAAAATATTATTTTTAAAATAAAATAATAAAAACCAAAAATTTAAAATAATAAATTAAAAATCATAAAAACAAATATTGAGAGACCAGTCGATGAACAAGTAATATTTAAACCAAAAAAAAAAAAAAACAAGAGTTAAAATAAAAATGATTGAGACTCACATGAAGCCAGCTGAACTAAAACCCTAACACTTATTTTCACTGGAGAGCACTGTTGATTCGATCGATCGCAAAATTACAAATGAAATTAATTAAATGAGCCACAAAAGAGGTTGACAAAAATCCCATTTTTACCTGTTTTGTCCACGCCTTAGGAAATTGTTTATATTAGGGAGCAATGAATACACGACTCTATTGTATTCATTAATTAGGGCGATATTCAGAAACACTGGCTCGATCAAAGCACATTGACCTGTTTCGTCATAAAAATTTGTGGGGTAAACAAGAGGGGATCGCCTATAAATTCGATTTCTTGAATTATATCCGGGCATTATAAAAGTTCCAGTGTTAAAGTTGCAGCAAAAAGTGAAAAATAGTAAACAGTTAAAATTAAAGTGAATTAGTAAAAGTTGAGTTAACCATTTTATATAAAAATGTAGTCTTCAAGAAAATCTAGAGTTCTGAACTCTAGAATAAAAAATATATTTTAGTGATTCGATGACAGAAAGTAAGTTAAATGTATTTGAACATTGATTTAAAAGGAAAATATTACGTTTTAAACTAATTGAACATTGATTTAAAAAGAAAATATTACCGTTGATTTAATTGCTGTAGACAATTAAATTATTAGACTTTTATACGTAAATATGGATTAGTAATTATAGTAAAGATGAAAAGATGGAGATTGATTTTGAACTTTTGATAGTGCATTTATTATTTGACGAGATCTAGACTAGTGGAGTAAATTTACTGATATGTTTACGGACTTATTATGTATGTGTTACCATTGAGTTAATTTCACAATATTATGTTCTACAACGTTTTTTTTTTAGACTCTATCATTTTAATTTGCGAAGACAATTTTGTGTCGGAAAAATTATAATAAAACCAATCAGCTTTGTTCGTAGATAGACTCTAAGGTATTGGCTAATGTTAATTTTAGCGCATTTGCGTAATTAATTTGAATGTTAGGACCATGCTAGACTTTGGATCTACGATTTTGTATTAATAATTTTTGACTTTAAATATAACGTATTCTTTATAACAATTGGTGTCTAATTTAATAACAACCAAAAGTCAATAACAACAACTGGCTTTAATCATAGCTATGTGCAACTAGGACGCCTACCTCCAAATAAATTTAATGTAATCGTGGAAAGGGACAAGTTGTATAAATATACCGCTCGACTAAAGCACCCCTAACCGCGGCGTTACAATAACAACAATGGTTTTACTGAATAGTAAAAACTATGGTCATTACATTTTACCGAGGGGTAAACCGCGTGGGTATTTTGGTGTACAAATCTTGGGTATTAGGGGAATTGTTAGAGGAAATAGTGGGTATTAGAGGTATTATTAGGGTATTAGTGGGTATTAGTAGGCATTAGTGGGTATTAGAAGGGTATTAGATGTAATAGCCGGGGTGTTAGAGGAATTAGTCTGGGTAATAGCTGTATTAGAATTATAAAAGAACATACGATTTTTCAAACTTATTTGCCTATTTACAACAGAACAAGTCCAATGTAACCTGGTATCTGGTACCTTTTGACGCGTATCAATATGCTACAGTAGATTATGAGCATTTTTTATGGGAACCTCCTTATTAGTAGATACATATTAACGATTTGGCAACATTGCCTACACCTGTTGTGAAAAAAACCATGCGTATCGAGGTGCGTATCCAGTGGTAAACTTTGTTTTTTTGTGGTGGCAGTGAAAAAAAATAAGGTAAGTTATGTTCAGTAGAAATGTCTGTGAGAGTGTTTATTTTTTCTGTTTTTATTGCTTGTATGAAACATATTTGTTTAAAATTTAAGGAAATTCAATTTTTTTTTAAAAAGATAAAAAAAATTATATGATTCATTTTTCATAATACTTTAATTTAAGTTGGCAATCGGCTAAAGCAATAAAGCAGCAATAAAGTTATGCTATGATAACTCCAATATTTTCATGCAGCACCGAGTGCAGCACGATTGCTATTTTTTTTTACAATGTTGCCAATAATAGTGTAATACAGGTTGTGCGTGCAAGGGCTGAAAAATAACGGAATTTCCTTCGATAGGTCGCCGGTATTGGCTTCACAAGCACATTTAAAAATAATTGTCGATATTGACGATTGAAAATGGAAAGTTACGATACATATGGAATTTTATATGAAAAGGCACCTACCTCGGACTCTCTTGCAGCTCCAGTCGACGTTTAAACGTCCAGTTTTTTCACCTCAAATTCACTTTTTTCGGGAACGTGATTTTGCTAGTGTCTTGTTGTGACGGTGGTTCTTTGCGCACTCATCGCGGCGCTGCTTGTCTTCCACGTGTCCGGTGCCGTGAAACCCCATATGCATATTTTAGAGCGCGAAAATTTAAACTATTTTAAGCGCGCAGAAAAGGAAAAGAAAATGAAAATTAGGAAATTTCTTGCTTGCACCAACATTTTCCGGCCGCCAAAACACGTGTGTTTTTACTAAGGAAAGGATAAAAAAAAATATTCGCCTATTAGCAATTAAACGATACAATTTAACATTAACCCAAATATGCATTAGATAATGCATGTAAATTAAAATTAAAAGAAAAGAAAAAATACTTAGAAAAAATTAAGAAAGAAAAGAAAATTTTGCCTTATGCGTCGGGCATAGGCAAAGGACATAGTTTCACTACTGGTCGACGATATGTTCCTGTAGCTGTTTTAACGGTCACAACACGAATATGACCGTCTGAGCCAGGGTGTACGTCGACAATTCGCCCAACAGCCCATTGCAATGGCGGTTTTTGTTCATTCTTTACCACGACTAAAGTATTTAGTTTAATATTGTTAGAAGCCTCTGTCCATTTAGAACGCTGTTGCAAGGTGTTTAGGTACTCAAAGTTCCAGCGTTTCCAAAAATCATACTGGAGCCTTTGCACCAGCTGCCAGCGGGACAGGGTGTTCAACTTGGAATCAGAAAATTCGGGTTCTGGTACGGAATTCAACGGTTCCAGGGTAAGAAAATGACCAGGGGTCAGTGGAAGAAAGTCATTCGGATCCATACTTTGGGCATACAGAGGCCGGCTGTTTAGTATGGATTCGACCTGACACAAAAAAGTAAAAAACTCTTCATAGGTTAACCGTTGCTCACCTATTACACGTTTTAAATTTGCCTTGGTGGATTTAACTCCTGCCTCAGCTAGTCCGTTTAGGTGCGGACTACCAGGACTTGAAAAATGCCAGGTAATTTTTAGACTGTGACATGCTTCCTGGGAGTACTGTTTGAGTAAACGATCAGCTCCCAAGAACGCGCTACCACAATCTGAGTAAATGTCAGAGATTCTTCCTCTTCTTGCCACAAATCTCTTAAAAGCCGCAAGAAAGGTAGGGGTGGAAATATCGGAGGTAAGTTCTAGGTGAACTGCCTTTGTTGCGGAGCAGACTAAGACAAGAATATAACCTTTGGATACCTTTGCACCTCGGTACTTTCCCATTGTAATTGGAAAGGGACCACAATAATCTATGGCAACATGTGAAAATGCCTTTACTTGAGAGATGCGTTGAGCAGGCAAGTTGCCCATGATTTGTACGGAAGGTTTAGGATTTAATCGATAGCATAAAATGCAATGAGAAGTTATACTCTCTATTGCATAGCGAGGGGAAAGGATCCAAAATTGTTGTCTCAAGAGGTAATGCAACGTTTTTTGACCGGGATGACAGTACCTTTTGTGAGTGTACTCAATGAAAAGTTGAGTAAGACGGTGAGAACGTGGTAAAAGTAAAGGGTGTTTTGCTGAATAAGAGAGTTCGGAAGAATGTGGTAATCGACCCCCCACTCTTAAGCAGCCTTGTGTATCTAGAAAAAGTGAAAGTTTACGAAATTGTTTAGGAAGTAGCTTTGCGTCATTCAAACGTGAAATGAGATCAGCAAAGATGGAACGTTGAACATGCCGAACGAGAACAATAAGAGAATGTTGAAGTTCTACTTCGGTAATATTTTCGTTAGGATATTTAGATTTCTTTTCGGTAAGGCGAAAAATATAGGAAATTATGCGTTGAATTTTCTCTAGGGAAGAGTAACGAGAAAGAAAAGTATCAAGCATGTGTGGTTCAACTGTGCATGTTTGAAATACTGATTTTCGTTCTTCCAGAATAACCTCGTTTTCCGGAGGGTCTGGACAGCGAAAATCATCAGGCCAGCTCTCTTTTGGTAGCCTAAGAAAACAAGGACCTTCCCAATACAAGTCATGTTTGACAAGTTGATTAGGCATAAGACCGCGCGAAGCACAGTCGGCTGGATTTAGCGCTGATGGAATATATTTCCAGGCCGTAGGAGAAATGGTTTCTTGAATGTGACAGATACGGTTTGCCACAAACGTTTTAAACCTGTGAGGTGAAGCCGCCAACCAGCATAGAACCACTTGGGAATCACACCATGCACAGATTTGGTTGAAGTTAAGAATATCTGAATAAGTGTTTCGAATAAAGGAAATTAGGTCGCAAAGTAAAGTGGCACCAAGAAGCTCCAGTCGCGGAAGACTGACTGTTTTCACTGGTGCGACCATAGATTTGGCCATTACAAGAAAGGTATGGATTTCTCCGGATACTGACTCCATTCTGAAATAGACCGTAGCCGCGTAACCTATCATAGAGGCGTCTGAAAAGCCGTGAAGTTCAATGCTACGTGGTTGATCAATGGAAAGGCGTCTAGGTAAATTAATATTTGAAAGATTTGGAAGTTCGGTTCGAAATTGATTCCAAACATTTACGATATGCGGAGGAGGCTGAGAATCCCAGTCCAGCTTCTCCTTCCTTAGCAAGTAAAGAAACGGGAGAACAGAAACCTAAGGGATCAAAAATTTTCATGATTTGAGATAAGATACCTCGCTTGGTGCATGGTTTATCTTCTGGTACGACCAAGTAGGTAAACGAATCTGAGATAGGATTCCATTGGAGACCTAATATTTTTACAAAATTAGGTTCGGATTTGTCGAAACGAATGGACATTTGTGTTTCTGATTCTGAGAATGAGGAGAGAAGTTCCGGACTGTTGCTCGCCCATTTTTTAAGTTCAAACCCTAGGCGCAACAGGGAGATTAACTCCGACTGAAGTTCTTTGGCAGAGGCCACAGAATCCTGCCCAGTGAGCACGTCGTCGACGTAAATGTCTTTAAGAAGCACCTTGGAAGCATTAGGATACCTTTCAGACTCAAGTTTAGCTAGTTCTTGTATAGTACGAATAGCTAAGTAAGGTGATGACTTAAGTCCATAAACAACTGTTCTTAAGGAGTAGGTTTGGACAGGATCATCCTCAGAAAATCTCCATAGAATATTTTGATAACGCGTGTGCTCAGGAATAATTAAAATCTGTCGGAACATTTTTACTATGTCAGTAACAAAGGCTACAGCATGAATTCGAAAATTAAGTAGAATTTCACGGACATCATTTTGCAGTTTAGGACCTGCGCACAACGTCTCGTTGAGTGAGACACCTCTGGGACTACGTTGAGACCCATCAAAGACCACTCTTATCTTCCCAGTGTTCCAGACACTGTGATGAGGGATAAAGTAGGAATTATCCAAGACATCTTTAGATATAGGCGTAGGAATAGGTATCATGTGACCAGTGTCTAAATAATCTTGCATAAAATCTTTGTAAGCTTGATAATTAGCTGAGTCTTTGAGAAGTCTAGCTTCCTGAAGCTTGAAACGTTTTAAAGCGATTGGATAGGTGTCACCCAACTGGGGTTCTAAGTTTATGAAAGGTAATGGAACGACGAATCTACCTGATTCTTTGCGTGAAACTGATTGTGAAAATAATTTTTCGCACATATATCCTCAGGCCTGTGATGAACCTTATGTGGAACCTGCTCTATCTCCCAGAAGCGCTCTAGGCAGATATCCAGAGATGGTTCGATGGAAGTGTAACAGCTTATGAGTGATTGTGGATTTTGTTGCTTTGAAGTTTCAACTTTACCAATCAGCACATAGCCAAAGATGCTATTAAAAGCACTAGGTTGTCCACGCTCTCCGTGGATAACTCCCTCTTGTAAGAGATGCGGAAAAAGTTCACAACCTACTAGGACATCAATGAAACTTGGTATATGAAAGTTTTGATCAGAAATTTTGATATTGCGAATGTGATTCCACTTGCTCGATTCGACAGCGCAAGAAGGAATCTCTGTACAAAGTTTTGGAAGTACTAAAGCCTCAAAATCAAAGGTAGGTCCCGCTTGACCTTGAGGTTTGATAAGACATTTCGTCTTACCTTTGGTATTGGAAGATGTCATTTGATTTAAGCCTTGAATAGAAGTAGAAAAGAAGCTTTTCGAAAGACCTAAACGATTTAGACATTTTTCTGAAATAAAGTTTGCCTCTGAGGCAGAATCGAGTAAGATACGAACTGGTTGGTAATGTCCCCTTGAGTCTAACATGTCAGCTACAACGGTAGAAAGTAGAAAAGTGGAATTTTTGGAAATCATTGTCGCATGACAGTTTGTGGAATGGCTTCCTGACATAGAGGTGCTATTGGAATTGGAAAGTGGAATATTAACGTTCTCTGGAGGATAAGAATCAACACTCACAGAGGGCGCTACTGGTTGTGGAACGTGAAGAAGACTGTGGTGCCTAGCTCCACACGTAAAGCAGTTGTAGGAGGAGGGGCAATTCACGGTCTGGTGAGCAAAATGTAAGCAATTTTGACATAGATTCACCTGCCGAACATAACTCATCCTTTCCTGTGGACTTTTGTTTTGAAATTCGATACATTTCGATAATGCGTGATTCGAAGAACATAGGTAACATTTTATTTTTGGATTAAAAGTTCTGTTCTGATTATTTTGTATTTGAGGGTTGCTGCGTTGATTGCTATTTTGTAAAGTATTTTGTTGATTTCTTAAATTTGAACTTTGATTTGAAATAGTTGTATTGAAAGCAGAAGGTGAATTAAAATTATTAAAACTGTTTCTCTGAAAACTGTTCTGTTGAGAATTACGCGTAGTTTGAGGTTGTCTAGGGGTTTGATTTTGCCTACTAAAACTGGGCATTTGCACTACAGATTCGAGCGCAACGCAATGATTTTCTATAAACGTGTAAAGATCAGTGTAGGACGGAATTTCTGAATTGTTTTTCTCTCTACTATAGTAAAGTTCGAAATCAGTCCTCATCTTGACTTCAAGTTTTGAGAGCATCATGTTAAAAGTAAGAAAGTCCCATTCTTTTGTAGGAAAACCAAGCTCATTTAAGATGGCTAGATTCTCAGAAAATGTATCCAACATGGAACGTAATTCTTTCCCAGAACTGGATAGAAAGAAAGTTAATAGCATTCAAAGCGGTAGTAGCAATAATTCGTTTATTTTGATACCTCTTTACTAAGGTTTCATACGCAATGTGATAATTGCTATCTGCGAGGGGAATGGTTTTTACTAGAGAAAGGGCTTCATTCAGAACAGAACTCCGCAATTGTTGAAATTTCTCTATATCACTTAAATCAGAATTTTGATGTACCATGACTTTAAATAAGTCAAACCAGTGTTGCCAGTCTTTATAATTACCATTGAAAATTGGCAACCGTGGTGGTGGAAATGATCTTGTATTTGACCTCTGAACAATATTTTGTTGGCTAGGGTTGCCTACGTAATTGACAGGGTTGGCCCTAAAAAGGTCGTAGTAAATACCCTTACATTCATAATAAAGGTTGTCAAAGTCTTTTCTAGTTTTATCCTGCTCGTCAAATGAAAGTTTAAACTCTTCGAGAGAGCCAATAATTTGGTTATGAAAATTATAGAATTGAGCATGACATTCTTCGACGTCTTCATATCTGGATTTAAACAAAAAGTGAAACGCTGTATCCGACTTCGCTTTCAAAGCTACCTCGTGAGCTTCCGCCATTTGGTTGAAGCTCAAAAGCCTTTTGTCGCAAAGTTTTTTCTGTTTTTGCGTAGACATTTTTGTTTTTGAAAGTTAATTTGTTTTTAAAATTACCCAAAAAAATGCTTAAAATATAGCTTAAAATATAACCCGAATTTTAGTAAAATTTAAACAATTTTATTATTTTAATTTTATTAACTTTTTTCGAAAATTTTGAAATGAAATGTTTGTAAGTTTGTCTGTATGTTATTATTTGAACATATCCCTTAAAAAAACTTTTATGTCTCACCAAGGATTGAACCCCGCACCTTTCGATTCCAAGTCGCACACTCTGTGCATACGACTAGCGGTCCCGTCTGAAAGTTTCTAACAAACCACGGTATTTGAAGAAACAACGCGCGCAACATGAGACCTTGGTGACGGCGACACTTGCACCTGCGCGTTAACGCGACACCTGTACAATCGACAATTAAAGGAATTTAGATGGAAGAACCGCCTTAAATTTTCAGTTTCGGCGTATTGACGCCACTTTTACTGAAAATGTAATGAACAAAGCGATCAACTTTCTTTGATGAACTAGTAAACTATACGAAATATGTGCATTATCTATAGCTATTTTTGAACGGTAATAAACACTTCGATCAACTTTGAAGGAACATATCACCAACGGGTGCATGGTCAAACAATATGGTCTGTTTCGAATTGAAATTGAAATAAATTTTGAAATTTGAAATAGAAAATAGAAATTTGGAATTTTTGTAGGAAATTGCTGAACCACAGGAGTCTAGGTAGTTTGGAACACTAATAATTTGGGTCGAAGGGCCATTAAATGTGCGTGCAAGGGCTGAAAAATAACGGAATTTCCTTCGATAGGTCGCCGGTATTGGCTTCACAAGCACATTTAAAAATAATTGTCGATATTGACGATTGAAAATGGAAAGTTACGATACATATGGAATTTTATATGAAAAGGCACCTACCTCGGACTCTCTTGCAGCTCCAGTCGACGTTTAAACGTCCAGTTTTTTCACCTCAAATTCACTTTTTTCGGGAACGTGATTTTGCTAGTGTCTTGTTGTGACGGTGGTTCTTTGCGCACTCATCGCGGCGCTGCTTGTCTTCCACGTGTCCGGTGCCGTGAAACCCCATATGCATATTTTAGAGCGCGAAAATTTAAACTATTTTAAACGCGCAGAAAAGGAAAAGAAAATGAAAATTAGGAAATTTCTTGCTTGCACCAACACAGGTAGTAATATGATTTTTCAAATTCAATTTAAAATTTTTCAAGGGGTCGAAATAAATTTTTGGTTTTTGACTGCCGTTCATTTTTACTTGTAAAGTCCTAAATGATGGAAGTATAGTATCGGCAAAAAATTTTGAAAAATTTTTATTGGCTAAATCGTCTTAAAATGGCCCAAAACGCGTAGAAAATCTATTTTCAGCAAAAAAATTTTTTGTGTCTGTCGGTCTATAAGTTTGTCGGTGTGTCGGTCTGTTAGTTTACGCGATAACTTTTGAATGAATTGAGCTATCGACTTTAAATTTGGCACACAGGTAGAGCTCCATAGGAGAATGGTTCGGATTGTATTTAAGCCAAATCAGCCCAGGGGTAGGGCGTAAGAGGTGGGTTGAACTGTCAAAAAAATAAGTTTTTCGGTGTAAAATGCAATGAGGACGGTTTTCGGGATCTGTTTTCACATGTAAATTTTTAATCAGGTTGTTCAAAAGCTGCATGACGTACTTAACCTTGGGGATGGGGGTAAGAAGGGGTGGGGATGTAATGAGATGGAAAATATCGTGTAATATGTCGTTTTCTAAGTTTGCGAGTTCGGGGATCTCATTTCCATGAACCATACTCCAATTCAAAGAAATTGAGACAACATTCACTGAGAGTTTGACAAGTCTGACATTTAAATGTTATTTGTAATGTCACATTTGTCAAACAGTCAATAAAAAGTGTCTTAATTATTTTGAATCGGAGTATGTTTGTTATTATTCTTAAATCCAGAGCTTGACGGTGATGGTAAGAAAGGGGGGGATAAGAAGCAAAATACCGTGTAATATGTCGTTTTCGAGGTTTGAGAGATCGGGGATCTCATTTCTATGGGCTATTTGTCATTATTCTCAAATCCAGAGGGTTGGGGTGAGAGGTACATATAAGGGATTATACACTAAATACCGTAAAAAGGCAAGTGATGTGCATTTTCATGGTTTTCGAGGTGCAAACCTCATTTCTTTAATTTAAGATGTTTTTGAAAATAAATAATTCAGTTGTTGAAAGAATGGGCCACCCCCTTGTTTTGAAAAAATCACATGATGTGGAAGTTATGATTCCATTGGCAGCGTTTTTCTTTCATGGTGATAAGGTGACAACGTTTGTAGCTTATGTTATACTGATTTTTCAGCTCTTCACTCCTGAAACAAACCTAGCTGAGAACCTGGTCTAACTATTTCTTTTGAACTGTCGCCCGTCGCGTCATCTCTCTGAGTACGATCCCGAGACGAATCCAAAGATGAACGAAAATTCAGAGGTAATTTTATTAATAGAATCGAGTATTGACCACCTCCTTCGATCCTGACAATAATCTTCTGTCAGATTTTTTTGACTCATTGATTTTTGGATTGACTGCTGCCATTCCAGTTTAGGACGCCCTCTTTTTCTGCGCCCTATTGGTTGCCATTCTAGGACCTGTTTTGGTAATCTTTCGTCGTTCATCCGTTGTACATGGCCGTACCATACCAGTTGTTTTTTAGTGATGTCATCCGTTATGCTTCCTTTGATTCACATTCTCTCTTTTATGGTCTCATTTCTTATATTATCTGTTCTAGATATTCTAATTAATCTTCTTATTGCATCCATTTTAACACTTTCCATTTTTGTTTTGTGTTTTTCTGTTACGCGACAAGTCTTTATTCCATACAATAGCGTGCTTTTTACCATTGTTTTATATATGTTAAATTATACATTCTTTCTTATCTCTCTGCTCCATAAAATACTGTTAAGACAACCAACAGCAAACTTTGATGTGTAATACATTAATTTAAATTAAAAATTTAGAAGTTTTAATTGTTTAAAATATTGGTAAGTTTATAACCCTTTCTCATTCAAAACAAGTAATAGAGTGTTTTTGGTCAGCACATTTGTCTCCAAAATAATGGTTGTGGTTATTCTGAGTCGGCGCAATAGCGACCTGTCCCGTGGTTTTGTTTAATTACCACAAAGGACGTGGTTAATTAACATTTTTGATTATTTTGATGAAAGTTTCAAACTATTTTTCTTGTAAAATGGTTTTCTTGTGGCGTGTCCAAAAACTGTGTTGTTCGTGACAAATAGTTATGGTTAATAACCACTAACATAACCACAACTATAACAAAACTGACGTCTACATGTGCTGACCAAAAACACTCTAATAACTTTTTAACTGCGAAAAGTGGATTTTTTTCCAGAGATATTAGTGGGTATTAGTAGGCTCGAGTAGGTATTAGTGATTATTAGTGGGTATTAGTGGGTTTTATTATGGGTATTAGAGGGTAATAGAGGTATTAGTTTAACAAATTCGGGTATTAGAGTTAAAATGAGGTATTAGTGTACACAATTTTGGAGCGCAGTTTACCCCTCGCATTTTACTATCCATCGTCATAATAATGACAAAAAAATCATCCAAATCGAAAACATCATGAGCATAATCGTCCGCTATATTTTGGTTGCTTAAATTGTTCCATAGAGATTGCAGTGAAGGCCGCTTCAATTGCATAGCAGTATCAGAATAGCACAGAAGCTAGCCCCTTTTTATGATACTGTCCTTTATGCTTTTGTCCATCAATTCTGTATTTGTTCGATTATCACAAATTCTTTTTTCACCTCGGACGATTATACTTATGACTTGCTTTAATGAATGACGTTTTTGAAAATGTCCGGTTATCATTAATTTTGTTTTTTGAGTTGGTCTGTGATACCATTCTTTGGTTTTTGATCTGTTCATCTTGACCCCTCCCCCCTGGACATCCTGGATCAGTTACTGTACACCGTGCACAAGATGCAAGATATCAAGAAAGACTTTAAATACGCTAGTAAAGAATCCATATTCTGAAGATAAAAATGGAAACTGAATAATGAAAAAAGTGATTAGCCTAGAGTAGAGACCCGATATGTATGACATATTTTTACAAAATAGAGACGCGACAAACTTATCAAAGACACTAAAATTAACATTTTTTGGTTATGTTATCTTATTGCCAAGTTCATTGGCGTTTCACTAAAATAATTTAAATTTTCAGGTTCGGTTCGATTCGTGACATCAATAATCATGCAACATATAAACAAACACCTTTTTGGCACCCCCTGTATAGATTTTGTTAAAAATCATTTATTTTTATTTTAGTACGCGTATAAATTAATAAGGACAGAACGTGCGTCTCTCTATAAATATCGCTAGAGTATAGAGGACCGATATTTTCATCCTTTGATGTAAAGTTAAATAAATTTGACTTTAAAAAGTTTGTCGCGTCTCTATTTTATAAATATATCAAATATATAGGGAGGGTCTCTAGCGTAGAGTATTTATATCGAACCTGGAAGCTGCTACTCTAGCCTGATATTTACTTCCCATGTGTATGTCGAAATCCCCTTATTTATTTTATACGCTATTGAGCTCATTGAATTCCTTAATCTGTGCCAAATTTCATTATGCCAGTAAAACGCGTGGATTAGGCGCGTCTTCCCTTCGTGTGTACTATCGCGTTACTTTACTTTATTTTAATAAAGGTAATGAAGTAAGTAGCTCAAGTAAAAAGGATTACGATTGGTTAAATTATCACGCTTGCATACCCCAGTAGTTCTTTGGGATCTTTACTTTTTATCATTTCTGATCGTTTTTTTTTTCAACTTATCATTGGATTACTCTTAATATCTATTTTTCAATTAATAAAATAAAATATAAACACCCTTATCAAGCTAGGAATTCAAAAGCAAATAACCAAAATTGGTCATACCAAAAACGGCCGACGGTTAACGCTATTTGACACTGTTGACATTTGAACGTCACATAGTGGAACGCCACACACTCACGGAAGGCTAACAAAAGAATTTTGACGTATGTAGAACGTCCAAATTGTGTTTAAGCGAGCTTCTATTACATTCCGCGCCATTTCCGAACGGCTGGCGCTGGCTAGACAGGTCACTGTAGTGTTAAGCGGAATCCATTTATTTGACACAGGGGAAGATGGGTGAATCAGTTTTGTCATTGGCAACATTATCCCTAAAATCATATGTTTGGTTTAGTGAGTCCGAAAGCTCAAAAGATTTTTGTGCCCGCGTCTTCTGTTAAGAATCATTTTCTCGGCCGAATAAAGCTTCGTACGAGAAATCAGCCTGTTAGTCACCACTTCAAAAATAGACCGGTGTACTGTAGACTATTTGCGTTAGATGTCATTTGATATTTGTGCACCTTGCCATTTCTACAGCTTAACATAAGTCAGTTATTTCAAATTTCAAGGTAACATCACTACTCAAATCAATATGCAACAAGAAATAATATATATCTTTTTATTGCCCCAGGATAGTCATAGTCAGATATCATTTCACCTATACCAGACAAAGAATGGGATGAGCACAATTCAAGGAAGGAGAAAGAGACAATATAATTAGAACGATGGGATCTCCAGTACCCCTCACAATCTCTGAGGTCAAAAACGTGTGCACAACCTTAAAAAGTGGTAAATCTGCCGGACCCGGAAATATCCCAGCTGAACATATTAAATATGGCACTGAAAAACTGTTTTGAGAGATTACGGAATCTTTTCCAAAAAGATTTAAATGGAACTGTAGTACCAACTGAATGGCATACGGACAAGAGCTGCATCTGCTTTACGTCGATTTGCAGAAGGCATATGTTAGTATACCATTAAATCTACTTTGGAAAGCGTTGGAAAACACAAACATAAGCGTACAACTAATTAAGGCCATCAAACAGGTATAACTCTTTGCAAT
This sequence comes from Aspidapion aeneum, assembly GCA_963576565.1. Classification (NCBI taxonomy): domain Eukaryota; kingdom Metazoa; phylum Arthropoda; class Insecta; order Coleoptera; family Brentidae; genus Aspidapion; species Aspidapion aeneum. The sequence goes on from OY755043.1 coordinate 28,881,408, forward strand.
AGTAAGGCAAGAGTTAAAATAAAAGCAAAACTAACCAAAGGCTTTCAAGTAAATAAAGGTCTTAAACAAGGTTGCTGTATCTCGCCTACGCTCTTCAAGATATACTTGGAACAAGTCCTTAAAGTATGGAAGAGAAAATGCCAAAACATAGGAATTTCGTTGGACGAAACCACCTTGTATACTTTATGGTTTGCCGATGATCAGATAGTAGTGGCTCAGGATTATGACGACCTCGAATATATGACATGAAAACTTATAGAAGAGTACAATAAGTGGGGACTAGAGGTTAATCTCAATAAGACAGAGTATATGTGTATCGGTGAAATCTCTCTTAAATACCGGGCAGCGAATTCAGTCCTGTGATGAGTATAAATACTTAGGTCTAAAAATTACAGCTGACGGAACACTAGACAAAGCTATAAAAGATCGAAACGTACAAGGAAGAAAAGCAATAACTTTATTAAATGGAATAATTTGGAACCAAAATATATCAAAACATAACAAAAAGCTTATATAAAACACCATTGTAAAAAGTATTATTACATATGGCTCAGAAGTATGGCCAATCAAGGATAGAACAGAAAAAATGCTTTCCGCTACGGAGATGGACTATTGGAGAAGAGCAGAATTATGGGCAAACAGAAACGAGTGGAGATTGGGTACCGGAAGACGTAGAACATTGTGAAACCGATAAATATATATATATATATATATATATATATATATATATATATATATATATATATATATATATATATATATATATATATAGTCAAAACGAAGGGGTACTAAGAAACATTTCCATTCTGAACAACTTGTTTATCACAAAAAAAAACAGTACAAAAATAGACTTACAGTTAACCACACACGTACACTGCAAATAAAGTGTTTCCTTCAGACACAAAAAAATATTCACCCATGTTCCCTTATTCACTAAACGCCTCTCTCTCTCTCTCTCCCTCTCGCTCTCTCTTAAAAGTCTTGCACACCAAACGATAAATAACCGCACAGTCAGCGTCGACTAAAACTGGTACCATAAAGGCTATTTCGACCTTTCAAATATTGTTAAAGTTACCGTTGTAGGCGAGGTAATCGGGCCTAAATTTGGAACTACCAAAAACTATTTAGTAACAGATATACGAGTCGAGAACGACCGTACTGGCCCAGCCTGGTGGCAGGAAGCAGAATCAAGCCTACACTAGGCCTGAGCGAGAGAGAGCTATGCACTGGCTTAAATGAGTGGACTTTATGAACAGAACATTAATGCTCTGTGAGCAATCTTGACATCAAGTAGTAGAAGTGTAGTCAGAGGATTCAGAACAAGGGATAGCAGAAAAAAATATGCCTTATCCCCTAAAGATTATTTATTTAAAATATTGTTTTCTGCAAAATTTTGAAACCTGAACCATTTAGATAAGTTTATACTAGATTTGTTTCTTGGAAACAATATTTAATTATTTATCAAATATATTTTAGAGCTTCGAATCAAAGCAAGTGAGTAAAATAATTAATAATAGCTGATTGTTAATAATAATTGAAAATAAAGAACGATGGTTAGAACTCAGGTTTTGACACGCTATGAAACCCATATTTCAACAACCAATTCTCTCCCGGACCAAAACTGAAATTAATTAGTTCTTGGAGAAATATGGAGCGGCAGTTAAGTGGAGAGCTCTATAGCCATATAGTTGTGAATTAGATGAAAGTTTCTCGAACACATTTACTGCAGGGTCAATACCTTTTAAACTATGAAAATAGCACACAACTTAAGTAGAAAATTACATTGAATTGGTTAAAAAATCTAGTAAACTAGAAATCTGATATAAACAAACTATATTTCAGAACTAAATTTAATAGGGAGTATTTGGAACGATTATTTGACACTTCGTTGTGGTAGTGGTAAGCACTGCGTCTGCACACTAACGAATTGTCATTCCGTAGTGGTGTTTAACCGCTACCACTGCCGTAAGCTATGGAACCCCTTCGTTATGGTAGTGGTTTTATTTTATTGTTTATTTTTTATATTTTTTTATTTGTTAATCACACCCTGTTTATTGTATTATAATCTAGCCAATAAGACTAATTAGCAGGTTCTCTCCGCTTTGATTCATCTATAACTCAAAATTGTATTTTGAAGTTCATAGCATTATTTTGTTTCATATTAGATCATTTAGGCTTCACTTTTTTAGTCTTCGAACTTGCATATTATTGTCTAGAAGCTAAATTGCTTCCACATTCACATGTCGATGGAGTCTATCTTCATGGCTTTTTCCGTACTATTTCATAGTCACTGCTACAGTTTCGATTTTTAGATCTCGATTCTTAATACTTTATTTTGAAATCTCTGTAAAACTAGAATGCTACTCTCTTTAGTACAAATCCATAGTTGAATACCATATGTCCATACCGGTTCCAGTATTTGTCTGTAAAGCAGTAACTAATTAAGTATTCTTAAATTGGACTTCCTTCCAGTTAGCCAGTTCATTTTTCTATACTATATTTAAAGTTCTTCTTTTTTTTTCTTTTAGTGTTTTCCAGTGCAATTTGGCATTAACTGTCATAACGAGATATTTTGCCTGATTTGAATATGGTACAAAAGTGTTGTTAATACTGATTTGTATGTGATTTTTAAAATGAGGCTAAATACAAAAGGTATTTCAAATACAAAATATATTTTAAAAACTCTGAGAACAACCGCTTCTTGTATTACTAGTGGTTGTTAAACACTACCACAACGGTAAAGTTCTCCAAATTTAAAGTAATCTAAAAATATATCTGATTCAACGATACAATATAGATATGCATGCCTCTTGGGTACGCTTCAGTCCATCAGAATTAAAATTTCAGAAGACATTTCCATTTCGGGGACGATCAACTTGACAAGTTAACAATTAGAGACCACGTACTACCTTATTAATGGCTTACACTAATTTATAAAAGGGAATTTCACGCAAAAAATTAGTTGCGCCCCGTCCAAATATATCAGACAACAAAATGTTGCCAATACAAGGCAACATCGTCGTCGCATATATTTTGTTATCAGTGTTATGAAAGCATGAAACGGTTGATAATGCTTAAATCGATTGATCTCAACTGTTGATCAAAATAGCAAATGAGAACTGAGTAGTCAGAATGCCTGACCGGACTTTCGTATTTGTCCCGTACTTGTTCCGTACTTGCTGGCCAAGTATATATGAATGTTTTGTGTTGTTGATGTGAATGCTTCCAGAAAAATTCTTTTATTATGTCTGTGAATAAAGGGTTAGGAATAAAACACATTTTAAAATCATCCAAGGAATGGGAAATGTCTGCAGCACCCGACCTCTGCCTAAACCGGATTGAACCCGCCATGGTAAAAAGCGAACCAGCGCGTTAATGCACTGGACCACCGAACCTGCTTGCAAAATGGTTAAAAGTTGCATGGATTGCTTTAATTTTAAGCATGCGTTATTTTAAAAATTTTTGCACCGAGCAAAAATCTCCTCTCCTTTGTTAAGATGCGACCACCTTGTGACCCAATCAGCCAACGCCGCTGTTTCAATCAACCAAATTTTTTAAACTATGGAAAAGCCACAACACCCAGTACTTCCCAAAATAGTTTTATCAAAAACCATCAATTTTTCTGTGTCAAGCCTCCTTTAAAAATTTACTTATATAAAAAAATTAGTTCTTGAATTTTTGAAAATCGTCTTGTTTCATTATGCAGTGCAGTTTAATTTAAATGCAAGGGTTTTCTTACACTGGTCAGTCCTGTCCTACCCTTAGCGCTGTATCTATCAGGCTATGACCTACAGTTAACCCAAAAATCAGAAAAAATACTGTAATAAAAAATAGAAGAGAGAACTTTATTTAAATTATTTTTCTTCCTTACTAATCTTTTTGTAATCGATATATAGGTTATATTTTGTCACAAAAACATTGTGCCAAAAGAACCAAAATCAACCAAAGTTTTGCAAAATCATTTTTATTTATTTTAAGATTTTTTTTTGTTTTTTTTTTTAAAAACATGTTTCTTACTTTATTTACTCATAAAACACAAAAAGACAACTTATTTTTAGGTATTGTCGGTTGATATGGCTATGCCAGACGGATAACGGTAGCATCTTTAAGCAGCTCTTAAGAAACGGTAATAAGGTATTCTTTAGGCTAAGAAATAGAAAGAAATGTCGGTGAGATGGGCCCTTAATGTTATCTGGTACTTATAGGAGTGAAAAGTAGGTGTATAACAGATGATGTAAAATAAAAGCATTGCGCTGCCACCAAATTGCTACTAATCGCCCGGCAGAAACAAGAAGTGCCCGTTTTTGTCATTTCAAAGACAAATTGGTCCGAATCCGTTGCCTTGTATACCAGAAAGCCTTTAACAATACACGGATGAAATATCCCGCAGATATTTTACTATTTCGATGAATAAAACAATAAAACTTTGTCACTTGACTCCAAAAATTATGGGATAAAATTCGACTGCGTTAATAAGGTTAGACTAGACTCCCTGTATGTTGACATATTTATTATATGCAAATATGTCAACATACAGGAACTCTAGGTTAGACCAATAATCTCACTTTAAAATGGTGAATTGAGAATGTCATGTAAACGCGCCATATTACGTTGGGCTCATTTTGTAAGCGCCCTCTTTCGTCAAAGCTTGTTACAAAATCAAGAAAAGTCATACATTGGTGTAAAATTGAATCCAATATGACTGCCGGTATGCAGCAGTCTTGTATTTTTTATTGCTTACGTACATCAACTTTTCTTTGTCTTGGATACCATTGCAGACCTTAGTTGGCAAGATATCCAATCTTGCCGTACCTACTGATAAATGATATCATTCAGTACCTACAAGCTATATTTCGGAGTTGCGTTTTATACATTCCTTACTAGTAATTTGATCGTTTATTAATTAATACGGCTCAATTGTTTAACACAGTAGAGACTTCCATATTAATTTATCTTCCTTTCAATGAGTTGGTAAATCAAAATTGACAAGTCCTTGCAAAATAGCCTCTTATAAGTAAAACACTGCAGGAGGAAAATACCCATAGAAAAAATCACTACCGTATAACGGGCCTATTTCAGAAACGCGGGGTTATTTTTGAAATAGTTAGGTATCTTCGTTCTTGTCAGCATGGCTTAACTCTATGTATACACAAAACTGCTCGGCAAAAGCTCCTCGCACAATATAATATTGTGCGGCGCTCGCGCTTCTTATGTGCGCCGCTCGCCGAATTAGTTTCAACGAACTTTCTATAATTCACGGAAAAACAGCAAACATACATTGTAATCAAATATCGACAACAAACTGCCGATGCCGCCCCAAAGGATCTGCGAACACACAAAGAGTAGCGGAAGAATGCTGGCTTTCGGCAAACGGCTTGCAAGCGGCGCGCGCACAACTTGAAAACACGAATTCATGACAAATCCGCGTTTGCGTGAGGAACATGCACGGAGCAGTTTGGTGTATACGGACTTTTACAGCGAGTTTTTCTGTACTTAAAACTTTTACCTTTATGAATTACCTCTAATCAAATCGATAAAGTCGAAAATCTAAATCTGCGCAAGAAAATAATTTGCGACCAGAAGCTTAGAGGAGGAATGAAGGTATTTCTTATTAAAATGGGAAAGAAAATATTTTGATTAAGATATACGAGAATATACCAATGTTTGGAAAGTTAAATTAAATTACTGGCTGCCGTAGTTAAAACGCTACCGTTACGTTGATTGTCGTGGCCAAAGCAAACAAAACGGAAACATGATTGATGTTAATTTTCAATAACAACTAATTATATTCGGGGCTATAATTCGAAAAATTTATTCTATAACACGAGTTTTAAGTTACATCGTAGAGAGAGAGTATCGTCTCACCAGTGTTTATTATACGTCTGACTTCATTATTGTTTTTTTTTCTTAACGTCAAAAAGTTACAAACGCATTATTTTTTCTAGCATGTATCATTAATCAGATAAACCAAAATAAAATTAAGTTCAGAAATATATCAAAGATGTAGAAATTAAGTATTAAACTTATTTTTAAAGAAAAGTTTTAAAAGTCACATAGGCCCTTTTGAATTAACAGGGTAATACTTAGTACTAGCACAGTGTAGCTATCTTATACCTAGATTCCCTGTATGTTGAAATATTTAATCCAAATATGTCAACATACAGGGGACTCTACTTATACCTACACTGCGCCTGTAGGTATCCTTTGTTAATTGACTTTACGGATCACTGTCGACTAAGAGTACCCATGCGCAGAATGGGAATGACCGAAGAGACCGAATGTAGACTCTGTATGGAGAATGACGAAACAGTTAGATATGTACTGTGCGAATGCCCAGCTATTGCACGTTTAAGTCAAAACACTTTCGGTAAACCTCAGATTGATTCAGAAGATCTAAACAATATCTCACACAAACTGATAGCTAACCTTTTTGGAGGATTAGGCATACAGTGGTGAGAAACCCGTCAAAGGTGAGCCACATTAGACCCACTAGTGGTCTCAGTGGAAGGGCTGCAAGGCCCACTCACATATGAATCATCATCATCCTTTGTTAATAAGGAACTAAAATCTTTTTCATATCGGTCTATCTTCCTTTAGTGTTCGGTTCACTGTGCTAGGAAAAAGTATTGCCGATATTTTTTCACGCCATTTTTGCAGTTAGTTTTTTTTTCAAGTTTAGTTCCAGGCTGAACAGGTAGTATTCATATAAGCAAACAAGTGGGCCCATCACGCGCAGAATATCATAAAAATAAATCACCTATCCCAAGGTCCATAGTTTGTTCGTGTTACATCACATATTATCCAAAATATCCTTAGAGAAAAGCTCCTGCAAGACCTAAAATGGAGCAGTTTTTTTATGACAATGTAATAACCGCGTTTCTTCAAAAAGATCGTCGAATTAAAAGTAACTTTTATTTCAAAGTGTTTTTGTGTTCTTTATTACCATAATAGCCCAGTCATATTAGGTGAAAAAACCCTGACACTTGAAAAAAATAGGTGCAAGCTGGATTTTTGTATAATTATTGCTTAGCATCTGGGACACATCCCCACATATTCTCCGCCAAAATCACACTTGAGCTTCGCTTGATATAAGGCCCCAAAGGTCCTAAAAATCAGTATTTTGCGATTTTCTCGGATACTAATAACATTTTCAAAAAAAGTGAAGAGAGAAAAAGTACGCAAAATTATACTTAACTTAACTTGTTTTAAAATTTTAATACTTTATAACATTAAGCTTGATCCCCAATTGTACAAAACAACATGTACTTAAATTTAGTTTTTGTTTCTTAAAAGTTAAACAACTAAGTAAGGCTTAGGCCAATGGTCCATAATATCTGTACCGCCAATTAGACGGGAAAAAAAATATTTTTATACAATTAAACACTGTATGAGAACAAAAAGCGTATATAAAAAAAGTTCAACTTCTGCGTAGAAACAGCTTTAAAATATGCGCACTTTTGTTATATTTGAAATTTCAGCCAAACTGCTATTGATTGCAAAAATAGTGTTTCACTAAACTTTAGTGGAACAAAAAGATTTAAACAAACTAAATGTAACCTAAGGGTGATTTTTTTGAGGGTTTAAAATTATAAAAATGAGTACATAAAATTTTACCGAATAGTCGTTGTATCATGATTTTTCCCCAAACATATATGTATACTCAAAGCTTTAATTTCGAAGACATCTACAAAAAATAATTTATCCATGATAGCGTGGTTTTTGACCGCCTTGGAGAAAAATCTTGACATAAAAAATGATATGATAGAGATCATTGCCCTTATGTTCTATTTATTTTGTCTAAACTTCTTTGTCACATTTACGGTTAGTCAAACACTATTTTTGCTAAAATTTTATAAAAATTACTTGAATATCTTTTAAGCTGGAATTTCAAATAAAATAAAAGTCTGCGCGCTTGCGCGTATTTTAACACTATTTCTAACCAGAAGTTAAATAATATTAATATTACGCTTTTACACACAAGTGTTGTAAAGTTCCTAAATGTATAAAAAATAAATTTTCAAAATCCCAATGGTGGTCCGGCTAGTATTAACTTCTTTTATAACCTTTACTTAAAGTTCTTTAACTTTAAAGAAACAAAAACTAAATTTTAGTAAATAGTGTTACAAGTGGGGATCAAACTTAATATTATAAAGTATTAACATTTTAAAACAAGTTACCTAGAGAGTGGGAAAATATCAAATATAAAAAATAATTTTTTTCAAATATATTTTTTTAAATGTTAGGTTAGGGGCTTTTTTCTTAAATTTATAGCATAGACCAAATGATTTTACGCATTTTTTTACTCTTTACTTTTTTGAAAAAGTTATTATTTTTTGAGAAATTCACAAAAAACTTTGGGGCGATGCTTAAGGAGGAATTTGGCGGAGAATATGAAGAGATGTCTCCGAGATGCTAAGGAATAATTATACAAAAATCCAGTTTTATTTTTTTCACGTGAATTCCTAATATGACTGGGCGCAGTGGCGTGAACCGAAGCTAAGATTTTTTTAGATATTTTCCACATATTTCCTGAATACAAACATTGGTTCGTCCCGCCTTCCTTTTTGTAAATATGTTCCTTTTACTATAATTTACCAAATTGGTTCGAATTAGGCTATTTGGTGATTCACTAGAGCATTTTCTATTTTTTGTTTATTTAGTATTAATTAACTAATTAAGTACTCAAAATTACTGGGTTATTTGCATTTGAAACTCCCGCGGTTTTAAAGGCAAATATTACAATTTGCTATAATTAATTTACTTTACATAAAATGCATTTTGAATTACTAAGGTTCCTAGTTCCTTTAATATGGACCTTCGTAATCTCATTCCTTCCTACTTATTCCTTTTCTCCTACGCCTATGGATTAACGACGCCACTGGGCGACATGTGGGAGAACGAACGCAGTAGCGATATTTGCTGCAGCATACAGAGAACCGTTTCGCCTTCGAACGATAATACACGCGTGTTAGCGACTCTCCTACCACATTCATGTGGGGTGCAAAAAACACGGTTTAACAGCGCGTCCTCCCATGAGTTCCACTTCCTGTACAAAAATGGTAAGTGAAAATGCATTATTTTTACCTTACATACATTTGTTTATTGCTACACTAACCTAGAAGGTAAACTAGACCATTTCAGAATCCCTTGTACCAGCTTAGCCTATGACCTTATTCCCTTAAAATTACAGTCCACGCCTGACACCGTTAAATTCCAGACAACTCTCCTTTCTGGACCACCAGGGAGCCCCATTTTTGGTCCTTCGAGCCGGATTTCTGGAATCGTTTTTTTGCCTTTTTAGGTTAGTTTTTTTTTACTGGTTTCAAATGCAAGAAAAACCCTTGTTTTTCCTAAATGCCTTTTTTACTGGTTTCAAATGCAAGAAAAACCCTTGTTTTTCTTACATGCCTACTTTAGAAAACCCCTAGGTTTCTAAAATACATTTTGCGATTTTTTTTTTGTGTAAAAACAAATGCAAGAAAAACCCTTGTTTTTCTTACATGCCTACTTTAGAAAACCCCTAGGTTTCTAAAATACATTTTGCGATTTTTTTTTGTGTAAAAACAAATGCAAGAAAAACCCTTGTTTTTCTTACATGCCTACTTTAGAAAACCCCTAGGTTTCTAAAATACATTTTGCGATTTTTTTTGTGTAAAAATTAAATATTTTTAACAATAAATTTAGCCTTTTCATGCGAAAAACCAAACACAGATAAAATCTGTAAACTACTATGCTTTTTTTTTTGTTTCGAATAAATCAAGTTTTTTCGTTTCTTTTTTGTAAAAAAAAAAAAAAACCGTATAGAATTTGGGTGTTTTTTTGTTTGTCACTGGAAATAGTTTAAAATAGTGTCTGCAAAGTGCTATTATTTTAGCCGTTGTGCCTTCACATTTGTGGATTGCTATAATTATATCCAATTTGCTCGAAAAAAAATCTCCAAATTGCCATATTCATTTTTGCTTATTGCAAATTGCTATGACTATATCCGATTGCGGATGCTTTACTATATTCGTTTTTGCGTAAAAATTGCTATGAATATATCTATTTCTAATTTACTATTATAATATCTGTCTGCAAATGGCTATGATTGTATCCATTTTTTGCGTGCATAATAAATTTTGAAGGAAATTTAATTCTTAACTTGAGAATTTGTTTTCGTGTAAAGGCAGATAAATAGTTTTACCAAATTAAATGCTTTTGATTTGTAGGAATTTATTTTTAAATTTAATACATAGTAGGTACCTACTTATTTGAATTCGCGAGGCGAAGATAAAAAAACTTATACACAAGTTTTTTGTTATCATTAGTTTGCATCGGGTATTTTCTTTACTTTTGTGCGCTTATAGTTTGATTATTGTAATTAAACGTAGGACATTAATATTTATACAGGGTGTCCAAATTTTGATTTTTTTTTCAGTTTACCTAATTTTTGTCAATTATTTTTTGGATTTTTTTTTAATCATGTCTAGTTCGGATAAAATTTTAAAGGCTAAAGCCTTGCGCTATAGTGCGATTTCACAGCTAAATTTGATCATTGAATCCGCGACCCTCGCAAAAAATGACCCTGCCTATCACAGCGGCTTTAAAGTCAAATTTCGGACATTGTCAAAAATCAAAAAAGATTTTGAAAAGCACCATAATACTTTGTTGACGTTGGTAGCCTCTGATGAGGATCGCTTAGTAGTAGAAAACAAAGTGTTTATGGACTTTTGCAAACGCTGTGACGAGATTTCCACTATATTTTACGAACTTTTCGAACTACCCTTTGAAGATGGAGGGCTTTTGAGCAGTACGATAAATCCCATGGGCAGTCCCTGTGCCTCCACAAACCAGCATGGTTTACTGCCTAGGATAAAAATACCTCTTTTTCAAGGGGAATTTAAGGAGTTTCCAACCTTTTTGCAAGCCTTTAATGCTACCGTGCACAATAATAGGTCGCTGGGAAACTTTGAAAAATTCAATTTGCTTTTTTCTAATTTAAAGGGCCCTGCCCTGGATGTCATTTCTGACATTCCTATCCTTGCTGAAAATTATTTAAATGCCTACCACACCTTGGTGGATAGGTATACAAATAAACGATTACAAGCTTACCTTCACTGGAAGGCAATTGAAGGCTTCTCTCCTCTTACTAAAGAGAATGCTACGAATTTGAGGAATTTGCTTGATTGTTTTTCGAAAAACTTAAGTGCTTTAAAAGTCATGGGTTTTAAAACGGAGTTTTGGGATTATATTATGGCACAAATGCTCTTGGATAGGTTGGACCTAACCACGCGCAAGGCATTTGAGCAAAATTATTGCTCCAATGAGATCCCCTCTTATGATAAAATTCGTGCTTTTGTTTCTAGCCATTGCATTGCGTTGGAACAAATACAACAAACTCAAGATTACTTAAAAAATAAAGATTTGTCAATTTCAAGTCAGGAAAATCAAGCAAAGTTTCAAAATCGATCTGCTTTGTTTGCTAATACTCAGAGAGCCTCCAAAAATGCCTCCCAGTCTCCAAATGGCCAAAGTGGCTTAAATAATACTCCAAACCCTCAAAATTTTTGTTTTCTCTGTAAAAGTGGCGATCATATAATATACAGATGTCCTAATTTTTTGGCGAAAACTCCCCAGCAACGTTTTGAGATTGTTAAACAACATAAAGCGTGTGTCAACTGTTTGGCCTCAAAGCATAATTTACCCCAGCAATGCAAATCAGAAAAAAGATGTTTACATTGTGGCCAATTTCATCACAGTCTCTTACATTTTTTTCCTATTAATTCTACACCTAGTTCTGCGAGTAGCCCCTCTACTTCTGCAGTGCAACCCCCGAGGAGCCCCGTGGCTACCGAATTTAATAGAACCACTAACACCATTGTTACTGGTATGTCTTTAAATGATCGCGAAGTACTTCTCTGTACCGCTTTAATACAAATACAGGATGTTTTTCAAAATTGGCACACAGTGCGCGCCATCTGTGACTCTGGTGCTCAATCTTCATTTATATCTAAGTCATGTGCTGATAGTTTGGGCCTTCCTAAATTTAATATCGCCATGACTCTACAAAGCTTAGATCGAATGACAACTTTGGCAAAATCTGGAATTAATTGCAATATATCCTCTTTGCGTGATAATAATTTTGTTTTTAATTTTGATGCGATAATACTCGATAAAATTTGTAGTGATTTACCTCATTCCTCATTTTCGATTAAAAGTTTTCCTTTTCTCGCCAACTTAGAACTAGCTGACCCAGGCTTTAATAAAAGCGATAAAATTGATTTATTGTTGGGCGGCGATGTGTACCCTTACATTTTGCTAGATGGTCGTTTGTCTACGGGACCCAACAACCCCGTCTGCATTAATACTATTTTTGGTTGGGGAATAATGGGCAATCTTTCACTTTCACCTTCAACTACAAATCAAATTAAAACATTTTTTACTACGTCAATGAACGATTCTTTTGTCAATTTAGATAAAAATCTACAACGATTTTGGCAAATAGATGACATACCTAATGTCAAGGCCATTGACCCCGAAGATGAGTTTTGCGAAAATTATTTTTTGAAAACTACCTCAAAAAATGAGGAGGGGAGATATATTGTATCTTTACCATTTAAAGTTACTGCTCCAGATTTTGGCGACACTCGATCCATTGCCGTACGTCGTTTTTTCTCCCTTGAGAAGAAATTGCTACAAAACCCTGATTTTTATGCTGCCTACAGCTCTGTTTTACAAGATTATTTAGATAATAATCATATGCAACCGGTTTCTGCACCTTTGCCGACCGAAATTTCAAATCATTTTTATATTGCACACCATGCGGTGTTTAAAAAAGATTCTACTAGCACCCCCCTGAGGGTGGTTTTTGATGCGAGCATGCACGCCCCTGGCAAAATCTCGCTCAACAACGCTGTTTATACTGGGCCCCCTTTACAAAGGGACTTACAAAAAATTTTATTACTTTATCGTTTGCATAAATTTTGCTTTTGTTGCGACATCCGTCAAATGTACAGGATGATTTTAGTTGACCCTAGTCAAACTAATTTTCAAAGAATAGTTTGGAGGTTTGATCCTAACCAGCCTATTCAAGACTTCGAAATAAATAGAGTTTTATTCGGGGTCTCTTGTAGCCCCTTTTTGGCTATCAGAACTTTGCTGCAACTTGCTAGAGAGCATGAGGACCTTCCTCTTGCCTCAAAAATCATTGAGGAGGCAGTTTTTGTCGATGATGTGATTTCGGGAAGTGATGACTTTTTTAAGGCCACTGAGATGAAAAATCAATTAATCGAGCTACTTAGCCGAGGTGGATTCGAATTGCGTAAATGGGCGAGCAATTGTCCCGAGTTACTATCCGATCTTCCTGAGTCACACATTTCGATGAAGGCTCTTTCTCTCGATTTAGATGCTGAAAATTCAACTTTGAAAATTCTCGGTTTAAATTGGAACCCTCATACTGATGAATTTTTTTATACTTTCGACTGTTCTCTCCAAACATGCACTAAAAGAACAATTTTAAGTAATTTGGCCCGCATTTACGACCCTCTGTCTTTTTTGGCGCCAATAGTTTTAATTTTAAAATTAATTGTTCAATACTGCTGGGCAGAAGACTTAAACTGGGACGACCCTGTCAGTCCGGAAATTGTTTTTAAATGGGAAAAATTTAAAAATGAATTAAAGTTTTTGCATTCTGTTAAAATTCCTCGTCAAATAATTTTGCCTAATGCTAGTCAAATCCAGCTAGTAGGATTTTGCGATAGTTCAGAACGGGCCTATTGTGCTGTCGCTTATATTCGAATTTTTTATTCTGATGGAAACATTAAAGTTTTTTTTGTTTGTAGTAAATCTAGAGTCGCACCGTTGCGTCGTAAACTAACTTTACCAAGACTAGAGCTTTTAGGAGCTGTTTTGTTGGCTAAATTAATGGATTTTTTACTAGAAACGTTCTCGGAAAAAATTAAATTTGATAAAATTCTTGCTTTTACTGATAGCACAGTGACCTTATCTTGGATTCAGGGATCTCCTCACAAATTTAAAACATTTGTTTCGAATAGAACTGCCTATATACAAGGAAGAATTAGCCCTGAGTTTTGGCATTATGTTCCTACTGAACAAAATCCTGCTGACTGCGGTACTAGGGAAATGTATCCCTCTGATTTACAAAGATTTTATTTTTGGTTAGAAGGGCCTTCTTTTCTAAACCAACCTACAAATACTTGGGATTTTATGACAGTTACTTACGATGGGAATGCAGTTTTGGAAGAACAGCGAAAAAATATTTTTAACGTTTTTACTTGCGAACAAACAGGTGAATATTATGTAAACAACTTGTTTGAAAAATACAGTTCTCTTTTTAAAATTAAGAGAATAGTTGCTTACTTTTTGCGAGGGTTACAAAAGTTTAAAAATCCCTCATACAATTTTGCTACTGATTACCTTACAAATCAGGATTACTACAAAAGCTTACTTTTTATTTCGAAATGCGTACAATCTTTTTCTTTCCAAAAAGAAATTGAATTACTAAAAGATAAGAAACAGCTTCCAAAAGCTTTTCAAAAATTATGTCCATTTTTGCATAATGAAAGCTACGATTTGCTTCGTGTTGGAGGCCGTTTATGCCATTCAAATTTATCATACGATAAAAAATTTCCAATTCTTTTGCCTTCTAGTGCAAAATTCACTGAATTACTGATTTTAGATTTGCATCGCAGCAATCTTCATTGTGGTATACAGACCACAACTTTTTTACTAATGCAAAACTTCTGGGTATTGTCTGCTAAAAAGGTAGTGAGAAAAGTTTTAAGTTCTTGCCATACTTGCTGGAAAACTAAACCTAACTCCCTTCAACCCCCTATGGGTAACCTACCGAAATTTAGAGTTTCCGAAGCAAAGGTGTTCGAAAATGTAGGTATAGATTTTTGTGGTCCGTTCACGATTACTCTTGGTCGGACCAGAGGTGCAAAAACCATGAAAGCATATGTCTGTTTATTTATCTGTTGCGCTGTTAAAGCCGTGCATTTAGAGTTAGTCTCTGATATGACATCAGAAGCCTTTCTGGCTGCTCTGCGCCGCTTCATAGCTAGAAGAGGACTATGCTCAAAGATCTCTTCAGACTGCGGGACCAACTTCGTGGCCTCTGAAAAATACTTGCGACAAATTTTTTCTGATTGCGTGAAGGGGGAAGGTATAGTTTGGTCTTTTAACCCACCTGCTGCTCCCCACATGGGAGGCATTTGGGAATCAAACATTAAATCTTTAAAGACTCATCTTCACAGGGTAGTTGGAAATCAAATACTCACCTATGAGGAATTAAATACGGTTTTAACCCAAGTTGAAGCCATAATGAACTCACGTCCTTTATGTGCCTTAAGCACCGATCCTACTGATCTGGCGGTCTTGACTCCTAATAATTTTTTAAATTTGAGGCCTCCAGGTACAATACCCGATCCAAACTACTGCGATATTGCGTTAAACAGGCTGTCCAGGTGGCAACTGTTGCAAAGAATGCACCGCGATTTTTGGATTCGCTGGCATCGCGAATATTTGCACACTTTGCAACAGCGAGCCAAATGGCACCAACCTCTTGCTTCCATTGATATTGGTACTATGGTACTGATCAAAGATGAAAATGCCACTCCATTGGATTGGCCCCTAGGCCGCATTGAAGACCTTATTAAAGGTTCTGATAATGTTCCACGGGTTGCTATTGTAAAGACTACTAAAGGTACCTACAAACGGCCTTTGGTAAAACTATGCGCCCTGCCTACAAATTAAACTCTCTGAAATGCCCCTGGGCATTCTCAGGGGGGTGGGAAATGGTTCGTCCCGCCTTCCTTTTTGTAAATATGTTCTTTTTACTATAATTTACCAAATTGGTTCGAATTAGGCTATTTGGTGATTCACTAGAGCATTTTCTATTTTTTGTTTATTTAGTATTAATTAACTAATTAAGTACTCAAAATTACTGGGTTATTTGCATTTGAAACTCCCGCGGTTTTAAAGGCAAATATTACAATTTGCTATAATTAATTTACTTTACATAAAATGCATTTTGAATTACTAAGGTTCCTAGTTCCTTTAATATGGACCTTCGTAATCTCATTCCTTCCTACTTATTCCTTTTCTCCTACGCCTATGGATTAACGACGCCACTGGGCGACATGTGGGAGAACGAACGCAGTAGCGATATTTGCTGCAGCATACAGAGAACCGTTTCGCCTTCGAACGATAATACACGCGTGTTAGCGACTCTCCTACCACATTCATGTGGGGTGCAAAAAACACGGTTTAACAGCGCGTCCTCCCATGAGTTCCACTTCCTGTACAAAAATGGTAAGTGAAAATGCATTATTTTTACCTTACATACATTTGTTTATTGCTACACTAACCTAGAAGGTAAACTAGACCATTTCAGAATCCCTTGTACCAGCTTAGCCTATGACCTTATTCCCTTAAAATTACAGTCCACGCCTGACACCGTTAAATTCCAGACAACTCTCCTTTCTGGACCACCAGGGAGCCCCAAACATAAAATAGCATAAAATACGGCCTCATGGGGTCTCGCCCCCCCCCAAACTGCCTCGGGCTCACCCCGAAACTTTTTTCTATATACGCCACTGACTGGGCGATAACTTAAAAAATATATTTTTTAAGACTTGTTTTAATTTTCCGAATTTTTGCTGATCATGTTTTAACTAGCACAGCTCGCAACTACGGGCTAGGAAGGTAAAAATGTGATCTTTACTTTTTCAACCAGGTAAAATTTAAAACTGAATTCTCGTCTCGCTTTAACAACTTAAAAAGATTCTTATCACAAAGCAGTGGGTCGTTTGATAGGTAGTTGTACCTAATTCTATTAAAAACGTCGTCGGAAAGTTGGCTGAGGAAAAAAGCTTAAAAAGGCACTAGCAGCCTTGCCCCTGCGAGTTTTTCCGTTCTTTTGTTTCACTCGAAACACGTCAATGATCAATGTTTAAATCTACATTTTTAAGAATTTTATTTTGTTGAATCAAAAAATCTTTCTTGTAGACTCAATGAGAATATTATAACCTCCTAGTTCGCAACATAGTCGAAAGTATAATAAAAAGAAGATAGAGGTGCTTTTAAAATTTAAAAAAAAAAGTTGGGGTAAATACTGGTTTTGATTTTAGAAAATGAATGTCTTGTTTGTCAAAATTCTTAGTATTTTTTTTTCTTGAATTAAGAAAATATAGGGTTTTAATTGAGAAAAGAATGGTTTTTATTCAAGAGAAGGAATGTCTTGCTTAGATATCTTGAAATCTAATTTAATTAATTTGATGTATTGCTTATCTATATTGCCCCAAAAAGAACACTTCTACAGGATGTCAAATTAGGGGTAGTTTGCAGTTTGGCAGATAGTTTTTTTTTCTCAAAATTAGTTCCGGGCTGAACAGGTGGTATTCGTAAACCCAAACAAGAGGATCCATCATGCGCAGAATATCATATGTAAAATAAGTGACCTATCTCAAAGTCTTTATACTTTTACACAGGTTGCCTAACTGGACGACTGTAGCGGCGTCATCGCGTTTCCATAAAATAAGTGGTCTAAGGCCCGGTTTAATTTAATCTGATTGCAGTTAGCCAGTTAGGTTCAATAACCTTTCAAATTCTGTAGGTATTTATTTACAATGTTGGGATGTGCCGGAAGAGGGTTTGCTTGTACCAAGTATGATCTATTCCAGTTCCAAGTACGAATCTGTTCCAAAGACCTGTTCCAGGTCCAAATTTCTTTATTTCCACATAAGTCCATTTCCGTTGCTAAATATAAAACCTGCATTTGTACCTATAAAAAATATTTAACAAATTGTTCCTGTTGCCTAATTTCATTTTAATTTTCTGATTAGGTTTTTTAAAAAATTGTAAACGTGTTTATTTTTAATAAATATACTTTATTTTTCTACAATCTGCAGCGCACCTATATTATTTTTTTAAATATTCCTCTGATGCATTATGGTGATGGTGACGTATTTCCCGCGTTTCAACAACTGGCTCTGATTGGTCAGAAAGTTGCCGGGTAACCTATCCTCTACAGGCCTTGCGACAGATCCAGAAAAATTTTTCCGACGTTATAAGTGAGTGAACGTATATCTAAATTAAAATATTCTAAGTTTTCTTGGATTTTCTCGCTCCTAAATTATTAAACGTATCTTCTTCTGTGATTTCCATATTATTATCATTAACTTTTTAACATTATCCTGTCCTGTGCAAGTTTCGTCCTAAAAAAAGACCACTCATTAAACAAGTGATATAAAAATATTCTATAACTCTAATAAATTCAAGGGATGAAGTATAAAAACAGCTCTTGGGATTTGGTTCATGGTATATGTTCGGGGTTGATACGCAAAATGTTTTTACGATTTTATAGCTGGAAAACGAAAAAAGATTTTTATATTTACGACTGTTTGCTATTGCTGTGTCGTCTGAAATTCGCTTTGTTTAAATATTTTATTTTTCGTGTTCGCTTGATTCGTGACTTGATTTTGTCAATAAAAAAAAAATAATAAAACTGAGCCAATAAAGTTAGAATTTGCTATGAATAAGTAAAATAACCCCTGTCCGATATGCTCGTATGGCTCGTATTAACAAAAAAAACGTGATAAAAATTCTGTAAAAAATATTATTAGTTAAATCTGTGTTGCCGCTGAGACGAGAGACTCTCGCCTCTCGTCTCGCCCTCTCGACGAGACGAGATAATATTTTCTCTCGAATGAAAGTTCGAGGCGAGAGACTCTCGTTATTCTCGTTCTCTTGAGCAAAAAGGTTGGTTTTATAAATTTTTATGATTTACCATTTGTTCGTATTGACCTATTATAGACTTAAGCTGATATTTACGTCAAGCGCGGATTTGAGGGGGGGAAACGGGGTAATTACCCCCCCCCCACTAGAAAGAAAAATATGCACTTTTTACTAACAAGTAAAGGGAAAAAAGGAGAATTACCCCCCCCCCTAGAAAAAAAATTATATTACAAATAATTTTTTCGTCGACTATTACCACCTCCTAGATTTTGACCTAGATCCGCGCTTAATTTACGCACTACTTTTTTTAAATAAAAGGAATGCAAAAATAGTCATATATTCCTTCCTTGACAGCATATATGCTCTGATAAATTTATTATTTATGTTATTATAAATTATATATATATATATATATATATATTATTATTATAAAAAATCTAAACATGTTAGATATTTTGGCCGGCAAATTCTTTAAAGAAAATTAAGACTTAAAACGTATTACTCATCTTTTAGTATCTATGTAAAAAACTCTTAGGTTGGTTGGTAAAAATGTACGGAAAAACCCTGTAGATAATTATATCAGCACTTCCATAGGACGAAAGGCCTTGTTGCTAAAGGGTTGAAAATTATATTTACTGGAAAAATAAATGTCGCTCTTACTTGAAAGTTAAATTAAATTGTATCAAAATAAAATTAAGTATAATGTTAAAACCGGAGACCGTAACTTACGACCTGCAAATAAATTGTTCTATGTAAGCGTATAGTGAAAGAAAATGTACCTAAACGTGTTTAAGTCTAGTATGGTATTTTTTGATTATTATTGGCATAATGCTAAAGAAAATACAACAAAATCTTATCTTAGTTGACACAGCCATAGGGATCAATTTTAATAACGTTTTTACATCACATTGATCTTAAGCAAAAAAAACCCATGAAACATTCATATTTTATGGTAAATTTATTTTAATCCGGCCCTGAGATTAACTCCGAATGACCAGCCATTGTTGATTTCACCGAGATCAAAGACCGCCAGCCGGCTTGTTTATCTGTTTGTTGGGTAATTTGTGGTAAAAATATCCCAACATTTTTATTTACAATTTAATATCTCAATTGCTTTGCTACCTCGTCGCCATTCATCTTGAAAAAACACTTTTATACAGGGTATCTCAAAAACTTTTTATAGCTGATATAAATCAAGAGACACGGGAGATGAGACGAAACGAGAGAAAGGCTCTCCCGAGCGATAGAAGAGAATGGCGATAGACAAGAGACCCATTTTCTCTCGCATAACGAGACGAGACGAGACGAGAGAAGGCCTTCTCTTATCTTGTCTTGTCTCGCGGCAACACTAGTCAAATAAGAATTAAATAATTGTTCATACTTGTACTAGTTTTAAATTTTACGTTCCTAGCCCGCGCAGCATTGGCTAAAGAAGGTTTTGTTTTCGATGATAAGATCGACATAGAACGTGTTCCAAACAAGGATGATTCATATCCTTGTGATCGACGTTGAAGAAAGTAAAAACCACATAGCTTTAACAAGTTCCGCATGAAAGCATTCAACCGTCAGTATAATTTAATGCCCGTAGGGATATTTTCCCTCAGAATAGTTGTTTCTGTTAGTTTCACACAGCTTATGATCTACACGGAGCTATCGCCTACATTCATCTAGGAATGGCCCAAGAAAACCGAAACCAACAGATCATTGTTTCTGCAGCTTGAACTACTTTATAAAAAATAACTTTTATTCGAAAGTTTTTCTGTGTTTGTGTTCTTTAATATCATAAGTTTTAACTTTAAAGTTTTATTAAAATATTAAAAATTAAATGAAGTTTAAAGTTTTTTTGTGTTGCAGTAAGTTATTAGCTTGGTAAGTATTTTTTCAAGACTTATTTTAATTTTGCGAATTTTTGTCCAGCCTGCTTTGATAGGAAGGTGATCTTTACTTTTTTAACAAGGTAAACTTTTAAACTGAATTCTCGTCTCGCTTTTACAACTTAAAAAGATTCTTATCACAAAGCAGTGGGTCGCTTGATAGGTATAGTTGTACCTAATTCTATTAAAAACGTCGTCGGAAAGTTGGCTGAGGAAAAAGGGGAAAAAGGCAGTAGCAGCCTTGCCCCTGCCAGTTTTTCAGTTCTTTTGTTTCACTCGGACCACGTCAATGATCAATGTATAAATATTACTACATTTTGGAGAAATTTATTCCATTGAGTCAAGAAATCTTTCCTGTAGATTCAATGAGACTTTGACCTACCAGTTTAAAACATATTTGAAAGTATAGTAAAGAAAAGATAGCGGCGCTTTTTAAAAAAATTGAGATAACATAACATATAACATAACATAAAAATTCTTAGTATTTTTTTTTCTTAAATTAAGAAAATATAGCTTTTTAATTAAGAAAACAAAGCTTTTTAATTGAGAAAATAATGGTTTTATTCCAGCAACTGTTATTTCAATTTGAAACATTTTATTTTGCCCGATGAAGAAAATTAGTATTTATGCAATATAGTTAATTATTTTTTTAGTTTGAGTAATTATTTGTTTAATTTTAAGAATGGGTTTACTTCAAGTAACTCAATTTATTCAAGAAAACTCAAATACTTGATTTGAAAAACAGTTTTTTGTTTGAAAATAGTGAGTTCCTTTTTAAAACTAGATTTTAAGAAAAATTAAATATAGTTAGAAAGCTGACGTCGCGTCGCGTCACTGTTAAGAGGGAGTTCTGTGTATGGCATATAATGAGCTCGTAAGTGTTTTAAAACAACTCTTTTATGGGAAAAGTATTTAATATACCGAAGAACTATTAAATAATTAAAATTTCCTGAAGCTGTTTAGTCTGCAGAAGCGGTGCAGAGTTATATCGGAATAAAAATATTAAATATTGTAAGCAAAAATCTAATTGTAAGGGTTTTGAATATCACTTTTTTGGGTAGAGTTTTGCAAATTTTAGAAAAATATTTTTTGAACTTTTAAGAAGAAACTTAAATGCACCGCGCATTTAAAACCCTATTGCGATAAGTAACACGGTTCTAGACAAAATAATGTATCAAAAAATAACTCAAAATTAGGCAACCTAGACACTTTTTTTAAGGGTTGAGGTTTATTTTTTTTATTGAGGATTTAAACGCGCCAAGGAATTCTTTTCTTTACTCCTCGTCAAAAGTTTTATCAAAAAATATTAAATACATTTTACATAAAAGTGTTTTTTCAAAACCCTTCAACTCTCATTATACAGGGTGAGTTTTAAAAACTTACAATGACTATATTTTTTAAACCAAGGGAGATATGAAAATATTAAAAATACTGTTTCTATAAAAGTCGGAGGGAATACAAATGACATATTTTTCGAACCACCCCGACCCACTCCTTAAGCCCCATCCCTACTCATTTTAAAATCTGCTAATCATTGGTCATAATTTTTTTTTGAAAAATCAAAAACTACCCCTAAATTTTAAAAAATAATGTTTTTTCTTTAAAAAATTTCATTTGTGAGTTTAAAAGTTTTGGATATCAAGTTAATAATTTTTTTAATTTTTTTTTCAGACGACCACCCCTAAGTCCCACCTCCACTCACTTTAAATCTTAAGTAGTAACACCCCTAGGCTCCTGTAAAGCTTAGAAAAATTAACGCTAATAGGTTACAAAAAAATCTAATGAAAAGTGAAAAACTAACCATTTATTGACTAACTTTTTAGAAACTCTCTTGGAATATTTCTACACGCTTCAATAATTCGTTGCCGTAATTCTTCTAACGAAGCTGGCTTATTTTTGTACACTATGGATTTAATGTAACCCCATAAAAAGAAGTCCATAGGAGTTAGGTCCGGTGATCTTGGTGGCCACGTAATTGCCCTTCTACCAATCCATTGCCTTGGATAATTTCTATCTAGCCACTGTCTCCCAACAAGAGCATAATGTGGGGGCGCCCCATCCTGCTAAAAGTGTAAATTATCTTCATCTAGATTTAGATATCCTTGCACATCCCTCTGATACTCCACTTCATATAAGCTTGGCCAGTTAAATTTCCCTCAATGAAAAAGGGGCCTATGATTTTATCGCCCAGTATTCCTGCTCAAATATTTAGTTTTTGAGGATTTTGAGTATACCTTTCTATAAAAATATGTCGATTCTCGTCACTCCAGTATCGACAGTTCTGTTTATTTACATCGCCATTTAAAAAAAAAAGAGCATTCGTCACTAAAACAAATGTTTTTTATTAATAAGGGGTTTCTTTGAATTTTCTCCGTCATTGTTTCACAAAATTGAATTCTTCTATCAGGATCATCGTCACCAAGTTCCTGCAAAATTTTCATTTTGTACGGGTGGAATTTATACATTTTTAAAACTTTTCCGACTGTGCTTCAGGGACTCTAGTGTTACGATGGTTCGGTTCTTATAACTTTATGGCTTTGTGATATTTTATTGTTTTATCGAATACGTCAGGCTCCGCTTCGATAATTTCATTTCGAGATTTAATTGCGAACGAAGTGGGGCTTTTAAAATTTGATGACTTTAAGTTCAAGATGCATTTTCTGGTCAATAAAATCCAATAATCCCCTTCTTTTAAAATGGTTTCGCTTGCTACGATCGCCTCGTTCAAGTTTTTATTTCTCTATTCAAGTATAACTTTTTATTTTCTAAAATAAATTTTTGTTCTAAATATTGAAAAAAATGTCAATCAGTCACGCAAGCGGGATTTCTAAAGGTGAGTCTGACAAGGATCGTTAAATCGGCTAGGTAGTCGTTTAAATGCACCATTTTAAACAGAAAGAGCAAACTGTAATCTTCTAATAAACTCTTCTATTTATAAAGCTTGCTCCAACTGTAACAAAATGTGCAGTTACTGCGATATTTTTAAGTGTTCGTTAAATAAATTTAAAAACAAGGTGCAAGAAATTAAGTAGATATACAGTGGCGTATATATGAAGGGGGGCCTGGCGAGGGGTGGCTCGGTATTTCCTTTTGGTGTACAGACAGGTTAGGGGAAATACAGGAAATACGTGGAAGTACTTGGGAAATAGCAGGAAATACTAGGAAATACCTTGGAAATTTGGGCAAGTTCAGGGAAATATACCGGGAATTATCGGAGGTATTTCCTTTTGGTGTACAAAAATTGACGATCGAGCCACGCCTCGGGGCCTGGGGCGCCCGCCCCCCCCCCCTACCGAAGGTAAGAATTTTTTGGATATTTTCCACATATTTCATGCATACAAACAAACATACATACATACAGCCTCATGAGGTTTCGCCCCCCCCCCCCCCAAAACTGTCTCGGGTCCACCCCGAAACTTTTTTCTCTATACGCCACTGTAGATATAGGTATAGTTATCAAGACATTTTTGTATATTGTCCATATACGTAATATTCCAATACTCCCTGTTACCTATTTACACAATGGTTGGCGTTTGATGCAAACATTCAGAAATAAAGGTACGAAAAATGCACAGATACCAAATTTACAGATAGAGTTTTTGTCAACTGTACGCCGATGATTTGACGTAACGATTACAAGAATAAAATAATATTCATGCGTAAAAGTATAACCAATCAGGATATTTTATCCGTAAAGAGGATAGACTTATACCCATTGATATTGCTATTTTAAATATGTTTGCATTCTGCATCGTAAGGCACCGTAGGTATTGCAATAATACGTACTATATGGAAATAATATGCATATGTCTTTGAAAGCAACCAATCAGGTCTTTTTTGCTTAAAGACCCCAAGGCCCTCATGTTTGCATCATGAATGGGCAGTTACCGTGGGTATTGGAATATTATGTGTATGATATTGTCAAATAAGACTTTATTAATTGCATTGCCTCTGAAAATGAATTCTTTTTTGTTGAGCAATAAAGCTAATTTAATTAATTAATTTAATGAAGTCGAAAATCGATTTATCTATTTTTGTCCACAAGACAATTCAATCTGCGCCGGGCGTATATCACTTAGGTCATAATACACAGCAAGCTGCAAACTATCGAATCCCCCCCGTGCATCGCAAACATCAATTTATTCATTATATGTAAACGCGGGCAGTTTGCACAGATTATTGCTATGAAATTATGTTCTTCTTCCTGCAGTGGCAATCCCTCAATCTAAAGCCTCATAATATGACGTTGCATGTGGAGTGCCACGCCTGTAGTGAGAAATGCCATTCTACGAATCCTTATGATCAAGTAGTCGTGTCGAGAAATAGCGTATTTATTCCCGTCGAATGTTAAAATTGGCACAGTTCAAAGGTACATGGTGATTTATACTTTCTTTACAAGTCATTTTTAAATAAACCCACGCCATTGCCGCGGCGCGAGACTTTTCAATCCTTGTCCTATGATTTTGGTCCAACAGGCGCAAATCACTCCACATTCCCCAAGCTTGGGGTGGCACAGGGATGAAATTGGTACTTTTTCCTCCAAAGCAAAAAGTTTGTAGCACAAGCGTAGCAAGGAGTCAGTCAGAGTCAGAGTCAGAAAAAGCTTTATTGTCAAAGAAAAAAAAATCTTATTAACAAAGCATCAATCTTATAACTAAAAAATATTTTGTCTAAAATTATAATTAAGTAACACTAATAAAAATACTCTGCCAATATATGGGCCCCTAAGCTCACACTAGGTACTATAGTTATAGTGTACGTGTGAGCTAATATAACTAAAAACTGAAATATATTTTATTCAACTCCACACTAAATTACCCTTTGTTTGATACCACACAAGCCATGTTTTGACTTAAACTCAAATTTTTTAAATCCACCCCCACCCTTAAAAAAACAAAAACTAAAATGTATTTTGTTAAACTCCGGACTCAATTACCTTTCGTTTGCTTTCACACACGCCATATTTTCACTTAAACCCTAATTTTTAAAATATACCCCCACCCTTTTTTTAAAATAAATTAAAATGTATTTTGTTTAACTGCAGACTCAATTACCTTTTGTTTGATATCACACACGCCATATTTTCACATAAACTCTAATTTTGATATCTACCCCCACCCTTTTATTTGGTTTGTGTTCGGTGGATTTTGTTCATTTTTAAATGGGACCATCTCGACCCAGCCTAGGTGCCAAATTTCATTAAAATCGGCCAAGCGTTTTTTGAGTTATGCGCGTTGGTCGTTAAAGACAGACATACAGACAGACATACAGACATACAGACAGACAGACAGACAGACAGACAGACAGACAAACAGACAGACAGACAGACAAACGGCGTAACAAAAAAGTTTCAAAATCATCTGAAACGCAAAGATATATAAAAATTTTTGAAATCGGAGCAACTTTTTTTTTCTCGAAAAAATTAGGATCACCATAGCTCACACTACTATAGTATAGTATAGGTGTGAGCTAATACTATAGTATAGTATATGTGTGAGCTAATAAGAAGTTTACATTTTCAACATACTAGGTAATTTCTAGCAAAAAATAAGTAGGAAATGGGTAGGACTTGCAATTATAAAAAAACCAAGCAAAGCAAAACAAATAGGTAAAAGTAGACAGTGCAGAAACATATTTAAAGAAAAACAAATTTTAACCGTTTATGATATATATTTATTAAAACTTTTAAATTATGTCCATGAAAATGTAAACAAATGAAAAAAAAAATAGCTAGTGCTTCCAGATAATTTGACATCATTACAAAACAAAAATCATTAAAAATACTCTGCCAATATATGGGCCCCTAAGCTCACACTAGGTACTATAGTTATAGTGTACGTGTGAGCTAATATAACTAAAAACTGAAATATATTTTATTCAACTCCAGACTAAATTACCTTTTGTTTGATACACACAAGCCATGTTTTGACTTAATCTCAAATTTTTGAAATCTATCCCCACCCTTAAAAAAACAAAAACTAAAATGTATTTTGTTAAACTCCGGACTCAATTACCTTTCGTTTGATATCACACACGCCATATTTTCACTTAAACTCTAATTTTTGAAATATACCCCCACCCTTTTTTTAAAATAAAATAAAATGTATTTTGTTTAACTCCAGACTCAATTACCTTTCGTTTGATATCACACACGCCATATTTTCACATAAACTCTAATTTTATGAAATCTACCCCCACCCTTTTATTTGGTTTGTGTTCGGTGGATTTTGGTCATTTTTAAATGGGACCATCTCGACCCAAGGCCCAGCCCAGGTACCAAATTTCATTAAAATCGGCCAAGCGGTTTTTGAGACAGACAGACAGACAGACAGACAGACAGACAGACAGACAGACAGACAGACAGACAGACAGACAGACAGACAGACAGACAGACAGACAGACAGACAGACAGACAGACAGACAGACAGACAGACAGACAGACAGACAGACAGACAGACAGACAGACAGACAGACAGACAGACAGACAGACAGACAGACAGACAGACAGACAGACAGACAGACAGACAGACAGACAGACAGACAGACAGACAGACAGACAGACAGACAGACAGACAGACAGACAGACAGACAGACAGACAGACAGACAGACAGACAGACAGACAGACAGACAGACAGACAGACAGACAGACAGACAGACAGACAGACAGACAGACAGACAGACAGACAGACAGACAGACAGACAGACAGACAGACAGACAGACAGACAGACAGACAGACAGACAGACAGACAGACAGACAGACAGACAGACAGACAGACAGACAGACAGACAGACAGACAGACAGACAGACAGACAGACAGACAGACAGACAGACAGACAGACAGACAGACAGACAGACAGACAGACAGACAGACAGACAGACAGACAGACAGACAGACAGACAGACAGACAGACAGACAGACAGACAGACAGACAGACAGACAGACAGACAGACAGACAGACAGACAGACAGACAGACAGACAGACAGACAGACAGACAGACAGACAGACAGACAGACAGACAGACAGACAGACAGACAGACAGACAGACAGACAGACAGACAGACAGACAGACAGACAGACAGACAGACAGACAGACAGACAGACAGACAGACAGACAGACAGACAGACAGACAGACAGACAGACAGACAGACAGACAGACAGACAGACAGACAGACAGACAGACAGACAGACAGACAGACAGACAGACAGACAGACAGACAGACAGACAGACAGACAGACAGACAGACAGACAGACAGACAGACAGACAGACAGACAGACAGACAGACAGACAGACAGACAGACAGACAGACAGACAGACAGACAGACAGACAGACAGACAGACAGACAGACAGACAGACAGACAGACAGACAGACAGACAGACAGACAGACAGACAGACAGACAGACAGACAGACAGACAGACAGACAGACAGACAGACAGACAGACAGACAGACAGACAGACAGACAGACAGACAGACAGACAGACAGACAGACAGACAGACAGACAGACAGACAGACAGACAGACAGACAGACAGACAGACAGACAGACAGACAGACAGACAGACAGACAGACAGACAGACAGACAGACAGACAGACAGACAGACAGACAGACAGACAGACAGACAGACAGACAGACAGACAGACAGACAGACAGACAGACAGACAGACAGACAGACAGACAGACAGACAGACAGACAGACAGACAGACAGACAGACAGACAGACAGACAGACAGACAGACAGACAGACAGACAGACAGACAGACAGACAGACAGACAGACAGACAGACAGACAGACAGACAGACAGACAGACAGACAGACAGACAGACAGACAGACAGACAGACAGACAGACAGACAGACAGACAGACAGACAGACAGACAGACAGACAGACAGACAGACAGACAGACAGACAGACAGACAGACAGACAGACAGACAGACAGACAGACCAACAAAAAAGTTTCAAAATCATCTGAAACGCAAAGATATATAAAAAAATTTGAAATCGGAGCAACTTTTTTTTTCTCGAAAAAATTAGGATCACCATAGCTCATACTACTATAGTATAGTATATGTGTGAGCTAAAAATGCTACTTAATTTAGCACCGTACACCTTGGGTGAATATGAAAAATCTTAAAGCTAGAAACTGGTTTTAAACATATTTTTTGTTTGTTTGTTCATCAGTGAGAAAAAAAAATGTTTGTCATATTCCTAGTGTTTTTAGTTACCTTAATTACTTATAATATGAATCATGCAATGTATTTTTTAGAATTGCAAATACCATCATTTTGTGACAAAGTCTGTATTTTTATAATATTTTGGTGAATAAATATATCTATCTATCTACATTCACACGTATTAATTAAATCGTTGTTTGATGGAGAATCAAACAACGATTAAATATAAACAGTAAGACATCAAAAAAGATTAAAACAAAAGGAAAGCATTAAAAAAGAAAAACAAAACTAACAATACAAAACTTATAAAAAGTTTAACAATATATAAAACAATTCTTGGAAGATTCCTTTTTTTTTAGCTATTTATATAAAACTCTTCCAAGGTATAAAAACACTGTTCTAAAAGGTATTCCTTAATAGCAGTTCTAAAACCATTATATCCATTAATTTCTCGGAACTGCAATGGAAGTTTATTAAAAAAAAAATTTACTTTCGTAGATAATGGATTTTTGTATCATTGTTGAACAAGGGAGTGGAAGACGAACTACTTGTCTTTGCCTAGTGTTGTGATTATGATGGTAGTTATATTCTTCTCTGTGTTTATTTTTAAAGATTAAACAAGGACTATTTGTTATCTATTTTCCGCAACTTTATCCCTTAAATAAAGGACAAAATTGCACTTTTTATCGAAAAAGTAACATTCCTTTCCAAATGTTACTAACTTTGTTTAATAAACGGTTAAAAAATAAAATTGTCTATTTTTAAAATTGGGACACATCTATATTAAAAGATCTTAAAAGGACGGATGAGGACGGGTGAGATATTTTAAGCAATAAAAGCAATAATATACAGGGTTTTAACAGTGAGCTAGGTGAATCTCTAAAGTTGAATCTCAAATGCTTATTAAATTATTACTTATTTAAAAAAACAAACCAAAAAATGCAACACTTTATCGACCCGGAGATAAACAAATTGGCGATAGTGAGAAGTGGGGCAATAAAAAACAATTAGTATAGGTCATGTTCGTAGTACCGCAAAACGAGGTTACTTTGCGCCCCCTGTTCTTAGTTCTTAGATATTCCACATTAAAAATCTGCGCATGCACCACAACGTCACCACGCTGAATTATCTGCTGCGAATTTGACTTTTCAAAGACGCGGTAGCGGCTGTTTCCCGCTTAGTCGTCTCGAGTTAATACCAGAGTGAAGTGCAGCTTAAAATTCCTTTAAAATTTGACCTCGAAAAATTTGGTGTCTAGTACAGTTATCGACTTCTATGCAATAAAAACTTAAAAAACCAATATTTTTAAATTTTTTATTCACCATTTTGAATGCTTTGGAAAAGCTAACTAAATATTGGGTTTAGTTTGCCCCAACATATAAAAAACACCAATTTTTTTTCATATTTTATAAAGTGGGCCAAAGTAACCTCGGGCTATGGGAAACTTTGCTCCACTATTCAAGTATTTTTTTCTTATAATACTTAAGTATTTTGTAATAAAAATGTCCTTTATTAATTACGTATGACATGTGTTTTTCATTAAAACCAAAAAAACATATTTTATGCTATAATTTTTGGTTATTTCTTTGAATTTTTCGAATTAACTCAAAAAAGTGGAGCAAAGTAACCGCGTTTTACGGTATAATAGTAGCTAATTATTGACTTGCTTAAAGTCATATAGGAGCCCCAATGTCCCATTTTTAGCTGTACTAAGAAAAAGATTAAAGTTATTTTTTACTAGATTCTCTTGAGACACGAGCACTGTTTTGGTTATCTGATCAAAGCTATCTGACTTTGCTTGAATTGTAACTAAGTTTAACAAAAAAGATCTAGTTCCAAGAAACAATAATCCTATGACGCCTTTAAGGGGAGTAACGGGGGTAATGCTGTAAATGCTCTCTTTCTCTTTTTCGAAAATAAATTTTCAATTTTTCTTTCAATTAAGTTTGTTTTTTAAAATCGTTATTTGAAAAAAAAATTGAATGACTTTTTTCTTGAATGACATTTTTTAAATAGATTTTTTTTTAAAAAACACTTTTGTATAAGTATGTCTATAAATATTTTTTTAAAAGTTTTTTTTTTAAATTTAACTTTTTTGAAAAGCAACTTTTTTGAAAATATTTTTTGAAATTACCTGTTACCGAAAACATTTATTTTTATGACATTTTTTTTAACCGTTTTTTTTGAGAGTTCAAAATCTGTACTATCCTAACCTTTGTCAATTGATGGGAAACATAAATATATTTACGATAAATGGATGACAAGGCGAGTTTAAGAAAATACTTTTTTGAAGAAAATGTCATAAAAAAAAATTTTTGTTCAAAAATATATTTTCCAAAAAGAAGCTTATCGAAAAAATAAGTTCCGAAAAAGTGTATTCCGATCCTAAAAATTTTTTGAAAACCAAAAAAGTTTTTGCTCGACCTGAATATATTTAACTTATGGTAGGTACTCTATTACAACATGTTTTTTATGGCTCTGTAACGAAATAGCGCGTATCAAAATAGCGCGTATCAAAACAGCGCTTTTCAAAACAGCGTGTGGTCAGAATAGCGTGTGGTCAGAATAGCGTGTGTTCAAAATAGCGCGTATCAAAATAGCGCGTGTTCTAAATAGCGCGTATCAAAATAGCGTGTATCAAAATAGCGCGTGTCAAAATAGCGCGTATTAATAATAGCGCTTGTTCAAAATAGCGCGTGTTTAAAATAGCGCGTATCAAAATAGCGCGTGATTAAAATAGCGCGTATCAAAATAGCGCGTGTACAAAATAGCGCGTCCCAGGTTTGCTAAGGTATATTCACCTAAACAGTTTGAGCAAGGTCAGATAAGTTATACTTACCTAATCGTTAAATAAACCGATGGCTTGCTAGATTTAACACCTCATATAGTTCGACTAAGGCGTCTCTTTCTAACATATTCTTTAAAAAAAAAACTTCCCTCGGTTATTTTCCGGGATCCTAGAGGGTGTGTAACCAAACCGAATCGAACCGAACCGGACGGAACCGAACCGAACCGAACCCAAACATTTTTTCCAGTAACTCCCTGACCTTTTTTTACCAAAAAAGAAAATGTCCCCAAGTCACAGGTTAGAATAGAAACCTACTAAAATAAGGATCGGAAAGCTAATTTAAGAATTTGTTTTTTTAATGTTTCGGTTTGGTGCGGTTCATTTTAGTTCGGTGTGGTTTCGATCGGTTCGGTTCGGTTTGGTTACACCCTTTAGGATCCCGGGAAAAAAGTTATTTGTTTTGAAAACAGAGACCCCTTACTCGAACTTTTTTATAACAGCGACGTTTGTAATGGCGATCTTTCAAAACGCGGTATTTTTAGACGCGCTATTTTGAACACACGCTATTTTAAACACGAGTTATTTTGATACGCGCTATTTTGAACACGCGCTACTTTGATACGCGCTATTTTGAACACGCGCCATTTTGGTACGCGCTGTTTTGATACACGCTATTTTGAACGCGCGCCATTATGATACGCGTTATTTTGATCACGCGCCGTTATGATACGCGCTATTTTGAACAGGCGCTATTTTGATACGCGCTATTTTGAATACGCGCTCAAATGAGCGCGCTATTTTGAAACGCGCTATTTTGATACGCGCTATTTTTACAGAGCCGTTTTTTTTTCCTAATAGTATCCCTGGCAAAAAAAAGGTCACCCCTACCAAGAAAAAAATTATCGACGCCCCTGAAATGATTTACAAAATCTAATGTTTACGAGTAAAAACAAATTATCCTTATTTTAGTATTACTGCAGCATCAGGTAGTGGAATTCCTGCGAAAATTGTCGTCTAAAACTCCTCATATCTCAGCCCTTAATCCAACTAAGGAAAGTGCTGCGGGATTGCAGGACAGTGGCCAATTTTAGTTACGAAATCGATTCTAAGCTAGTTTCAGTACTTGAGGCTATAGATGCAAGGCTCTCCTGCTCGAGCCCTGCTTTCCAACAGGCAAATATGGTTATCTAAGTTTTGAAGCAACAATAATATGTGACTAGCTTTTGTAAACTTGGAAAACAGATTGACCCAAAAAAGTAATGTTTGTTCTATTTAACAGTGCTGTGGTCACTAAAATTGCCCGTTAGGTTAGAAAAAGGTAGAGTTAGGTTTTGTTTCGAGGGAAAGGAAATTCATGTATGTGTCTCTCTCTCTTTATCTATCAGACACCAAATAGGTATTGAGGTATACTTTTATTTTTAAGAAACGGTTTTTTTTAGCTTTACTCAAAATATTTGTTTATTGGCAATTTTTTTTTAAACAGCGTTACCGAATAGGACAAATCGTGTTTCAGGGACAATTCCTTTACATTTTAGCGTTTTCCGGTCAAGCTAAATTTATCACACAGCTTTTTCTCAGTTCTCTTCAAGATTTCAACGGTTTTGTTTGGGAAAATGTTGATTTTATTATATAAATCAGGTTACAAGGAAGATAAGTACATTACCGAAAGGACGACTTCATTTGCCTCAAATCTTCAAATATTTATTTTTCACAAACAGAACGAATTATTAGCAAATATTAAAAAACTTGCCAAAATAGTCCTCTATCACTAAATAACACAGTTTATATAGTAAAACCTAACGTTGCCACGTGGAATGAATTTCCCTTAGGTAACAATTGGCTGTTACCGTCGTGGGACAAAATTATTGTGACAAGTTGTTTTATTTTTTATTCTATTTTCTATGGCTACAATATATCAAAAACTATATGTTTACACAGTTGCCGAAGGGACATTTTCATGATTCAAAGAACTGACCCACTTTCTTTTTTCAAAATGTAAGGGTAAGCAAAAAAATCAACGAGTCCGACGGTTTCTACAAATTTGATTAAGAAATACCCAAAATACAATTTAAAACCTGATTTTTACCACTAAAAGTGGCACATAAGAACCTAGGAATGAATAATCAATTGTCAAGAAATTTGTGTTTCCAAACCTAGCAAAAAATTCACTCCATAATTTATTTTAATCAGGAGCTCTATTCTGGGTCTTGCACACATGCTTTGACCAATAGCAAACTGAGTGGTCGCGTGTTGTGCGAAATGGCTTGTCTCGACCAATAGCATAGTCGCCAGTTCTTCAGAGTTAATAAATTTTACGCGTTTGAAATAAAATCTGTTCTCCTGCCCCGTACCGACTAAACGTCTCTCGGTCGGATCTTAGGAGAAACTTGCGCAATGGAGGTCATTTCGCATAGCACGTGACGAAGACAACTTTACTGAAGGTCTTTACAAAATGCCTATATATTCTTGCTATACGTTTAAGTACTATCATCGAACAAATATGTTCGAAGGTACTATTACAGTCGGGACAAACAAGAACTAAAAGAAACTAAAATAGAGCATTAAAATCATGTGTATAGTATTAAGGGATCATATAATGCAACAACGCTGGGTGCCTACATACACGAAAATTTTGGGGGACTGTCAAAATGACTGCAAATTTCACATAAATAGACATATTTGCAAGTTTAGAATAAAAGTGTTAAAAATAATATATCGCCTAAGAATATAATAGTTATAATAGAAAATATGTATACATTACAGAATACAAAAAGCAATTTGTTAAAAGTTTTTTAACCAAAGTAAGCGTGATTTACAGAAAAAAAAATATCATGAGGGAAAATCAGCTCCTTTAATTTGGGGACTTACTGATGCCAAGGAAAACAGCTTTTCCGGCAACAAGAAAAAAAAATCAACATCACGCGAATTTTTATCGTAAAAAGAAATTACACCGTAATTTTACAGTGCAATTTTCCACTCTTTTATGTACCTTGCTGATGTGAGAATTTCACTTTGCATTTTTGCAACAATATCATAACACCAAACAGACGCCGTCGAAAAATTTAAGCTCCAAATACTACAATATTTTTATTATAATATACAGAACTATTAAATTAAATTTCACATAAATAAAAAAAACTAGGTAAACTTGCCTATTGCTTTACATTGCAATAAATAAACCAATGTTTTAACAATAAGTCTGGCTTAAAACGTTAACAAAAGAGGTGCAGTACGATGAATGCAAAAAATGAGGTAAAAAAAGCCATTTTATTAAGGAACACTCTCAAATAATTTAGATTAAAGTGTTAGGGACTAACCAATTTGAACTTTAAGCCGAAGACAGTTAGGCCGATAGTTTTAGGGTAATTTATAATTATTATTATTATTTTTTTTTAAATATTTTCAAAAAAAAAGGTGCCAACGACAGGCATTTTAAATTATGGGGTAATCCATCTATTGGCACCCCCTGTCAATAAAGGGAATTCTAAAAAACCGGTGTTTCCTATTGTTGGTACTCTAAACAAAACTTGTATTGTTTATTTATTTGGCGTAGAAAAACGCTTGTTAATAAAAAATTTTCATTAAAAATACGTTTCACAAATAAAAAATATTTTTAGTTTAAAGCGGTTTAGATTTTAATATTTTGTTTCCCACTCTTAATGTGCCGATATCAAATTAATATTTCTGACTAAAACCGTATAATCTTTTACAGTTTTTTTTTTAATTTATTGTTTTAGTGGAGTGTATTTCGTAATGAATATATTAGTTTAAGGGTCCCAAATCTGTCTACTTTTAAGTTTACCACAACTTCTTTTATAATTTATTGGAAATTTTAGAATGCCAACTATTGGTTTTAAGATTTTGTTAGTTTCCCCTTTGTTGACATGCACTTTTTCGAGCAACAAAAATAAAAATAAATATTGAAAATAATCCTGACCATTGAAATTGTATTAGATAAAAAAATTATTGCAATAAAAAATGAAAAAAACTAAATAACAACGCTTCGGCTTATTCAACCATCACCAGACTAAAATCTTCTCTGTATGTTGCACTTTTCTATAGGGCCATAAATGCCTTGAATCAAAATCAAAATCTAATATAAATCGATCTCGAAATTGCTCTCAAAATTTTGATTTTGATATTGATTTTTATCTTTTTATTCCGAAGCGAAAAGTTTGTCTACAATTCTTCGAGGCATAAAAAGACCCTTTTATCACGAGGTCTGTACGCTATTTTTAGCACTTTTTAATTTATTTTCAGTTTTTTTTTCTATTTTTTTAGTGGTTTTAAGTTATGATTTTCTTTTTTTTAAATTTTTACTGTTCTATATTTGATCAGTTACTCTTGATGTAAATTTTTATATTTTATACATGATATGTAAATTTTTATCCAGATTTTTTTACCCTGATTTGTCACTTTTTATCCCGGGTAAAAAAGGGACACTTTTATACTTTTATTTATGAGGGATAAAAAATACACATTTTTATTACAAAACTATTTATTTTTTATTTTTATGGTTGCCAATAATAGGTCAAATATGGGTGCCAATAATACGCTTAAGGTGCCAACAATAGGGACTTTGTCCATTTTTTCATTTTTCCTCTATTTTGATGAAAACGGGTTACTATTTATTAGCTTAACACCTAGAAAGTAGAACATTTGGGTATTATGCAACAGTAGCCTAAAATTAAATAAAAATTATATAAAGGTGTGAAAACTTTATTCAAAAATGAATCAGCTCTTAAACTGCCAACGATGGGGCAGTTTACCCTATATATTTTGAAAAAAATTCGTTAACTAGCTTGTTAAAATTTAATACACTTAGAACTTTTTTTCGATATTTGAAAATAAAATCAGCAAGAATAATAGTAAATTTTAAAGCTGGCATATGCCCGAGAAAGAAATTAGCAAGGTTTATAAAAACGCAATACTTACATTCTCCTTGCTTTGCAGATTTACAAGAAAAAACAGTATCGATCACGTACCGCGACCTCGTTGGATCTCCCTCAAATCCCCAGTCAGCTCCTGTTCACCTGCCAATAATGTCTCCTCTGGTGTTCCCCCTCTTCTATAACTTTTAGTTTACAAATCGTCGCGATTTGCTGAGAACCTCAGCCTGCTGTCGAGGTACACCCTTATGTTTGAATTTTTATCTTAATATCTGCTAAGGTAGTTTTTTTTTTTCAGCAGCATCTTCATGGCCAGTACAGCTTTAACCCTAAAGGTAAATGTGTTCAATATAGACCAATCATTTGTAAAGTTAAATCAACTACACTAAATAATAACAATAGAAAATACAAAAATAGTTACCTCAATTACATATACGCTTCACTTTGCTGTGCTACAATTCAGCTAATCATATACGCATTTAAGTCAAATAGACCATAAACTGATTAATATAAATATTTGAACATGTGATGTGTTTATGTAAAATACTTCTTCGATTCATCTTTGGATATGGGCCTCCCCTAATATCTTTCACTGTTTCGCATGTTTCTTCAAATCGTCCGCCTATCCCATTTGGGGTGTTCCCCTACTTCTTTTATTTTCCTAAGGTCTCCAGTCTTTCTGTCCAATTTTATGATCAACAAATTTTCATTTTAATTTTGCTACCTCTCCTCTGACCTCCCTTACCTTTGCTTTGTTTCTTATCCATTAATTCCTTCTTCTATCTGTTAGCTTCACATGTAACATTTGTCTTTCCATTGATCTTTGGGCTTTACTTACCTTACCAATGTTTGATTTTGTAAACGTCCAGGTCTGGGACCCATATGTGAGTACAGGAAGGATACATTGGTTATACACTTTCGTTTTGAAGTATTAAGGATATTTGTTATTCTTTAACATGAGCTTAATTTACCGAATGCTGCCCAGGCCAATCTAACTGGTCTTTTAATGTCAGCCGTTTGGTTTTCTTTTTTTAGTTTAATAATTTGTCCCATATTCCTCCACTTGTTCTATTTTCCTTGGTTTATTCTGATGGTCAGTGGCGTATATAGAAAAATGTTTTGGGGGGGGCCCGAGACAGTTTTGGGGGGGCCCGAGACCTCATGAGGCAGTATTTTATGCTATTTTATGTTTGTATTCATGAAATATGTGGAAAATATCTAAAAAAATCTTAGCTTCAGGGGGGGCCGGGCCCCCAGCCCCCCCTGCCTTATATACGCCACTGCTGATAGTGATATCTTCCATCTGTGTTTGTTATGATTTTAGTTTTAGTGTAGTTCATACTCAGGCATGTATTTTTAGCTCCTGTATCTAGTTCTTCCTTAGTAAATCGTCTGAATTCATAAACCAATAGTATGCCCCAACATCAAAAAATATTTTGTTTTTGGAATTTTATTCCACATATATAGCTAATATTAGAGACAGTTCGGCTACAGCACAGCTACACCAGTGAGCGTTTACGTGCTTTGTGGCGCAATGCGGTAATGCCTCTCCTCTGACTTCGCGTCTAGCTACCACGTAGCTAAGTACCAAAATAAGAACACTAGTCCAGATTGTTAACCAGTTAAAGTGAAGAAAAGGCTATAAGACCAACTAACAAGGGTCATAAATATAGAATAACAAAGTAAAGCTTCCAGTATCGTAATAAGTAAACAACCTATTTTTATTAAAGAAAGTTTTTAAATTTTTAAAAGAATTGCTATTTGGAGTAAAGTCCGAGAAGACCGGGTATAACGAAAAGTTTGGCGCGTGCCAACTTGTAACGATATTATCACAAAGTTACGTATTCTTTGTGATATTATTACCCTATTAAAAATATACTAAATTTATTTTTATCCATGAGCTTTTTTTTCCAATTATTCTGCCCTTAGGTCTTTCGAAAACTAATATTTACTATCACTTTTTTGAAAACCTATCTTGGATTTCATATGAACCCTAAAAACCATAAATAAAGTTTTTTGAAATCTCAAATCACAGTGTTTTTACAAGCTTTTTACAAGCTTTTATTTAGCTTCAGATGTTCTGTCCAACTATCTAACTATCTAACTATCTATCAAATCTTGTGAAGCGTTTTTGACACACTTCCCATTATCCGATTTGGATGAAATTTAGTACACACATAGTGGTCCCATGACAATACAACATTAAGAAAAATGTGTTTTTGAAACACTTCCCGTTATCCGATTTGGATAAAATTTGGTATACTCATAGTGGTTCTATGATATTACAACAATAAGAAAAAAATATGTCCTCCCACCCCTACCCCCCACCCCCTTCCATAAAAAATGCGTTTTTGATACACTTCACTTCAAATGACTTTTATAAAATTTGGTATATGCATAAAGGTCCGATGGCAATACAGCCCAAACAAAAAATATATTTCTACCTCTACCCCCACCCTCTCCTTCCCAGAATAGAAAAATGAGTTTCCAAACAACTCAGGATCAGCGATTTCATTATAATCTAGAATAAACTCTTCTGTTCTGTTATTGAACAAATATTTTCATTTAATAGAGTAGATAGCTGAGACTAAAAAGTAAAAAATAAATTGGTAAAAAAAAATTTTTAAGTCACAAGCTTTTATAAAATGTACTAAAAATTAAAAAATAATTTTCTGCCATTCTAATATTATCAAAGCAAATCAAAGCATAAGTTAATCTAAATTTGTGATCTTAACACTTAAAGAATATTCAACATAGCAGGTCATCAAAGATATGTTTGATGTGCCGCAATGTTATACCATTGCCATACCTATGTCAGAGAAATGCTGGGGTATCTTGGGTCGGGTTGGGTGGGTTTGGTACCTCTGCATTTTTCTGCTAGATTGATTCTTGCAAATAGTGATATTTAATTGATACGGATATCTTATCGTGCTAACATCGTCAAAATTTCCATCAGTCGGCCATCGCTTTTATTATTATGAAAATATTAGAATGGCAGAAAATTATTTTTTAATTTTTAGTGCATTTTATAAAAGCTTGTGAATTTTTTACCAATTTATTTTAAATCTACCGCAACTCGGTACTTTTGTTTGTTAAATGTATAGTTGATGATGCTGATGATTCATATGAAAGTTGGCATTTTACTTCGACTACCAGTGGGTCTATTGTGGCTCACTTTTGAGTGGTTTCTCACCACTGTATGCTTCATCCTCCAAAAAGGCCGGCCATCAGTTTGGGTGAGACATTATTCAGATTTTTTTAATCATTCTGACGATTACCGAAAATGTTCGGACGTAAACGTGCGTAACATTTCCACACTATATATCTGACTGTTTCGTCATCTCCATACAGACGGTTTTTTCTGTTAGTCCCATTTTGTGCATGGGTACTCTCAGTCGACATTGAGCCTTAAAAACTACCTACCCTTAAACCTACTTACCAATGGAATGGCAACAAACTACATATGTTTGACATGAATTATTTCCCATTTTTTACAGAAAAAAAAACAATTTTACACGGTTAATTCAAAGCACCGCAAAATTTAGTAAACAACAAATATGGCGTGTACCCACACAGCAGCTGTGTATCCACGTGCCAAAACACACGCATGCGCACTTGAGAATTTGCCTCTGCAAATTTGAATTTGCTACTGTTTCCAAAGCAAGCTATAATTGTTTTACTTTTCGATTTTTGGAACCAGTATTACGTTAATACGTTTAGATCTAGATTTGGATTTGATTTACAATACCGCTCCTGTTTTCTTGGCTACGTGGCAGTTACATAGCTACACAGCTACTCATTTCTGGCTGCCGTTAGCTGCCAACTTTTCCCGATGGATTTTGACTAAATGATTATTTCCGTGCATGTTATTGCAATTTGCAGTCGGTAGTAGCTGTTCGTATTTACCTAGTTTAGATTACCCACGTAAGTATATGTATGTGCCCCTTCTTTTTTATATTTCTCTCTATATGTGTCAATTACAAGGAACTTTTTGACGTAAAATGTTGACATCTTTGACAGTCGTTATAGTTATTTTTCGTTGTTTTAATAAGATAAACTACAAAATCGTGCCAATCTGAAAAGTGTTTTTGAAACGTCTTGAAAGCCACTTTTCTTATTAAGATGAAGGATGATGAACATTATGTCATTCCAGTTGAAAAAAAGAACTATCCCAAGTAGCAAGGTCACGTTTTGTAAACGTCAAAAACAGGTAATTTTTAATGACCATTGACGTCTCTAACCTGACGTGTAAATGACCTTTAAATGACGTTCAAAAGACACACCCAAAATGACGTCATTTTCAGACATTTTAAAGACGTCAGCAATATGACGTATTTGGGATCAAATCAGAGCATCAGACATACACAGACACAAACCTATTTATGACTTTTTTTAAACTCGCCTGAATATATGAAATTCCCTGCAGTTGAGAACACTGAAGGAAACTTAGACACAGAAGGCGACTCTTCTGTGACTTAGACCTGGAAGTACTGGAACAAGTACAGCGGTGTTCTGTGAGGTACAGATCAAAATAGACCTAAACCTAGACTTACACATCTCCACCTTGAAGCGAAAGAAGCCTCGTAGTTTACCCAGATTTAATATTTAATTTATTTTACATATGTACCCCCATATTTCGTATAAATACGGTCAAGTACTGACGGGGGCACCATCTATGTAAGTATGAATGTATGTCCCTTGGACAAAGTGTGCAGTGTGGGTAGTGACCAATATATGACGTTTTTCAGACGTCAAAAACTACACTACGAAAAGACGTCAAATAATTGACGCCTTAAGGACAACTTCTCGACGAAAAAAAGACGTTATTTGATGACCCCTTGCTACCTGGGATACAAAAGGTCAAAATCTAAAATTAAAAAAGTCGACTTTCAAAAGAATTCCTGGTAACGAAAGGCTTAAGACTTAAGAAGAAGGTTGTATCTCTCCAATTCTTTTTAAAATATATATCGCAGTAGCTCTAAAAAATTGGAAACGTAAAGTGCACGGCATGGAAATACAACTTAATAATAAAGAAGGCATGGATGATGATGAGAAAGTTAACGGAAGCATACCAAAAGTGGGTGTTACAGTGAACGTTGACAAGACACAGTAATTATGTCACGGATCAGCTAACAAAACAAACAATATCTCCTTGGAATGAGTATGTATACTTAAGTGTCACATTTGATAAAACAGGAACAGACTGTAAAGAACTGGAATAAAAATAGTAAATCAAGAAAGGATATTGGAAATCTTAACAGTATTTTATTGAGCAGGGAGATAAAAGACCATGTAAAATTTAACATACATGAAGCAAACACAAAACTCTATGCTTGTCAATTGGTAGCTCCACTACACATTCCAAGTGAACTCAACGCTATATCAGCCTTGCAAACAGCTTTTCGTAAATCTCTCAGAAATTACACAAATTATTTAGAAAACTATGCTCTACGATACTCCGAAATCCGCATTTCTATTGATGGTTAGTTAAAAAATTAGCATTTTTAAACTTTTCAACTGTCATTAGCATTTAGCATTAACCCTTTCGGAGGGGCCCTGGGTCATAATTATTATGCACAGATATTTCAAGGGGCGGCATTTTTACGAAAAACAAAAAACTAAAATCACTTCCATTAATGGCTCTTTAGGGAAACCTTCATAAATTAATACTGTTTTGACCAACCGAGTGTCATGCTTTTGACAAATTGTTCATTTCAAGTTCGATGGTCGACCAGCGAAAGTTTGTTAACAATAAGTAAAAAAAAATCCACAATCATCCACGATTTTTTTAATAGTTCTTAATATTTTATTTTTGAAGTATGTACATAGCTTAGGAATAAAAGAGTTTAAATTTCTTCATAGTTAAATAAAATTCTATGTTCATATAGCATATAAAACTCATCTGTATTTGTTTGTGCATAATTATTGTGCACACTCGGTCTTAAAAAATATACAGTTGAAATTGAGGGACATATTTTTTTTTGATTTTTATGGTAAAAATACGACCCAAACTATTTTTATAAATAAATGTTTGTTTATTGAAAAAAAATATATTGTCGATTTAAAATAATCTACTATGTAAGGTAAATGCTTCAGTGATGTGCATAAGTATGGCCACAATTTTTTTTAAACTATATAATGGAAAGCTAAAAATTATCATAACATTATTTTTTGGACTGATTTAAAAAGCATATTAGCAAAAAAACATTTTTTCACTCGATAAAAAGAATCAGGTCTGAAAGGGTTAATGGATTTTCACCAAAATCTAAACAACGTGTTACGGTGTCATACATATTGCTGCGCAGGCTAGAAAAGTAATTATTTTTAAACCATATTAAATTACAACCACTTCTAGTTTAAATACGAAAAATAAATCAAATTATTAACCGCCTCCATACATCAAACTTAAAGAAAATGAGATAATAACAATTTTCGTATACCTACCTAATAAGCCGGTAACAAAATCACGTTTGGCAAAGTTTGAGCCCCAAATCTGTAATGTTTCGGATTACCAAGATCATTACTGCTATTGATACATATATTTTCGAGTAGTCCATAAGATATTAATTATAAGCTAGATCCTAGTTGATAAAAAAACGGACAAATATAAGAGCGACGAAAATTAATTTTTCCACAACTAATTAACGACTAATTAACGGCAAATTATCCACCTAGTCGCGATTCGATGTGCGATGGGTGCTTCGCTAACTTCATACTCATAGGATATAATACACGATTTTTAAAGTTAGAGGAGTGGAGGAAAAAAGGTTTTTAAAAAAATTGTCCCAGTGAAATGGATAGTTAGCTATAATTGTGATCCAAAAATGAATTATTTCCTTTTTTGATAAAATTAAAAGTTAAGGGGATATAGGCAGTCAAAGTAACTTCCACAAATGAATAAAAAATAAAAATTTAATTTTTGCTTACTTATTTTTTTTAAAATATCAATGATAGAGACTATATGGCATTATAAACGTTTGTAAAAAAAAATAGTTTCTTCTAAAAAAAATTGCATATTTCTTTTTTAATATTTTTATCTCCATTTATTGCTGTTGTTCTA
The DNA here is from genome assembly GCA_963576565.1 of Aspidapion aeneum. Taxonomy (NCBI): domain Eukaryota; kingdom Metazoa; phylum Arthropoda; class Insecta; order Coleoptera; family Brentidae; genus Aspidapion; species Aspidapion aeneum. Next base: position 28,924,937 of record OY755043.1, read on the forward strand.
ATACACAGCTTTTAAAAGGTATCATCAAAAAAGTGTAAACATCTCCAAATTTAATGCTCTGTGGATACAGAGCATCAAATTTGGAGACCACAGAGCATCAATATAAGAAAGTTGCCCTATGACCCCTAAAGTATTCAACCCTATTTTTGTGATGATCAAGTAACCTGTAACAGTAGGTACCATTCTAAATCTTAAGACTAATATTTATTTCACTGTGATTTTTCCATAGGTCAAAACTTTTCTTTGTTTGATTTGCATGTGCGCTGTTTTACTAGGTGCGCTTTTTTCCCTGCGCGCGTTTTTAGTGTGCGCTTTTTCTGTGTAGCGTTATTTCCTGTGCGAATAATTCCTTTTTGCTTTTATTCTGTGAGTTTATTTACGGTAATTGTTTTGGCAAAGTCAGTTGAACAAAGGTTAAAGCCGACCATCGGCATATCCTTTAAAGAAAGTGACATAGGCGGCGGTAGATATACTCATGAAAATTATTTAATTTAATTATAACGTAAACTAAAGAAATAAAAACAGATTATAAAACTTTCTATTCCTACATCTACAGAAACGACACTGATTTATTTTCTAACTCTGCATACTGCCGACTAAAGGGGTCCCGAAGAGAACACCCGAAAGCAATTAAAAGCGCATCTCAAAAAAATCTGCCAATCAGGTGCCGTCTATCCACCTGTGCTGGGTCGGTCAGAAAACAAATACTTTGTTGTCGGACCGCAAAGAGCCGCGCCTTTTCTCTGTCGGTAGGGTTGAAATTATACCAGGAAGATTTTATATGAATTTGGATAACTTTTGAAGGGCAGATTGAAGCAAAATTTCATGAAATCGATAGAACCCCGTATTATGAGCATTTCAGGTGACTTTGCAAAAACTATACCATTACCTCTCCCCAGACTTTTGTCCCTTGACGACGGGTCACCACCCCTCACAACTAAAAATTGCTAGTGGATCTTGGTTGCGGTCTCACGAACTAAAGCTGCAAAGTAATTGAGTTAGCCGAAAGTTTCCTGAACATACTCATCAATCCCTTTAATGTGACGACAAAGGCACTGGCAACAAACAATTAGGAAACTCTTCACAAAATTCCTTCTGATTCGTCGGGTGTAATTTTATCTCTTTTCCAAGAGGGGGCAAATTAAATTCGATACTTATACCATTAACCGAGTTTATTTTGGGGAAAATATATTCACCGATTTTATACAAATTGGAAATTAGAATAAATTACGTTTTCAATATTGAAATTTACTTATTCCTTTGTTTTTTGACATTGATATTTTCGTCAATTAGTATTTAAGCAATTCATTTTTGTTTGTAATCTTGTTCTGGTAGCTCAAGTCAATGTTAATTTGTACTAAATTATTCTTGCATGAGGAGATTTTGATTCTTCTTTCAAGACAATTAATGTTTTAAATTGAAAAAATAGTCCATTTCTCAAAGTGGAGTTTGCAAATTACAAAGAAAAACTGAATGTCTTCTCCACTAAAGTCTTTATTGTTTCGGGTTTTATTTAGGACATGTTTCGAATCTAAAGAGACCCATCATCAGCCAAAACAAGTTAAACAAAGAAGTGTAACTACATCCGAAGCAACTTTAGTGCATATTAAATAGATTAAACCGATACCCCCTTAAAATGTAACATACCTTTCAAAAACCTTCAAAAGACTCTCGTACCCACAGCAAGCTAATGCGACGGTTTAAATAGATGCTATTACTATTCAATTATCTATATCTTATATCTTTTGAATTACAGAATTCTCCACTTCCCACTCCTGTTCAGGATACTTTTTTTTCGCTGGATTTTCAACTAGTTATAGCATCTAATTGAACCCTAATTTATTCTTAACAATTATGTGATTGCAATGATTATATTGTCAAAGCAAATTTTATGTAGTCTTTTTCAAACCTGACTACAATAAAAACATATAACTATACCTTAAACCATTATAGAGTACCTATTCTACATAAACTATATATACCGAAGATTGAAACCAACTAGTAATTGTACCTTTTTTGTCTGAACGTGTGAACATAATTAAAATATAAAGCGCACTTTAAATTTCCTATACGAATAAGTACTTAGATTTTAGTTGGATTTTGGTTATGTAGTCATTGGTTATGTATATTAAAGTGCGCTTTTAATATTTTAAAATATTTCGGATCGAGATAATGTTTGTTTTAAATCGAGAAAAATACTTGTTTTGATTTGAGAAAACTGTTTGTAAAAATTACTATTGTTTTTCTTCGTGAATCAAGTAAATATAGCTTTCTTATTAACAAAACAATTGTTTTCAACTCTTAAAAAATTAAAAATGTAACGACCCTATCCATAGTTATCTCTATTTGAAACATTTAATGTTGTCCGATTAAAAAAATTAGTATTTCTTTAATATAGTTTATTATTTTTTTTTAGTTTCAGTAATTCTTTCTTTAATTTTAGATTTAGTTTTTCTTCAAGTAAATCAAAATATTTAAGAAAACTCAAAACAGTTTTTTGTATTCAAAACTAGATGATGAACCGAACCGAACCGAGAAAAATAAAATATTGCTGGAAAGCAGACGACGGCATTAGGTTATGTCAACTAACTATAAGAGAAGACAATATCATTAATGAGAATATGACCCATGTAGAGTCACAACCGGCGAGCCTTGCAACATTGAGAAGCAGATGGCGCTGAAATAAATTCGTCTAATTCGCAATATTCAGGGACTAGGTACTAGTACGATTTAGTTGCATGTGCGTGTTCCGAGTTTCATGCCTATCATACAAATGCCCTTAGATCATAGTAGTTGATGTCTGAATATTGCGTACTACACGAATTTATTTCAGCGCCATCTGCCCCTCAATGTTGCAAGGCTTGCCGGTTGCCGCTCTATATGGGTCATATTCTCATCACCTGCTTATATATGTTAAATATTATTATTCCAAAGTATTGATTTAAAATATTATGTTAGGAACACTGTTATAATTTTTATTAGGACACTTGTTATATTTAAATAGTAGATATGACAAAGTCAGTTTTTGATAGAAAACGTTTTTTGTCTCTAATAGTTATAAGAATTTTTGAGTCATTTAAATAAAAAAATTCGTAAACGAATTAGTGTGTTAGCTTGCTTTTGACCCAACATTTATCAGGTTATGGGCCCAGAGCACCTATAGGCAGTTAGTAGGGCGTAACAGAGTGCTGTAATCAGTGCAAAAAGTGGCCAAAAAAAAACAGGCATAAAATCTTATAAAAATTAAAAAAAAAAAACAGAAAAACTGTAATTATGTCCGTCTTGAACAGTGTTTCTGTCCCCATCCTAGAAGCAAGTAATTACAATAACTGGGAGTTCAGGATGAAATTAATACTGAAAAGAGAGGGGTGCAGTGAAGCTCTAGAAGAATCACCATCAGATAGTGCAACTACTGAAGAAAAGAATAAATTCTTTAAAGCAGATGTCAGGGCGCAATCATTTATTGTTCAGGGAATTTCAGACAAATATTTAGATTTGATTAAAGATTGTCTAAGTGCAAAACAGCAGTTAGAAAATTTGAGAAAAGTTTTTGTAAGAGCTAGTGCATTCACAAAACTGTCGTTGTGGAGAAAACTTCTAAGTTTAAATCATGCAGAAGATGGAAAGTTAGAAGATCATTTTTTGAAATTCGAAACTATTATAAGAGAGCTTAAAGACCAAGGATCAAATATAGTTGATGGAGATAAGGTATGCCTTTTACTACTATCGTTGCCATCAAAGTATGACACTGTAGTCACAGCAATAGAAACCATCACAGATGTTAAGATAGATTTTGTGAAAGCAAGACTTTTGGATGAAGAGTTAAAGATTAAAGCTAAAGAAGAGAATGGAGATGAAGTAATGTTTAAAGCAAGCACAAAAGGATGCTTTACATGTGGCAGTACACTGCACATTCAGTTCTACTGTCCTAAAAGAAATGGAGAACAAAGTAGTGGTAGAAATCACACGAGAGGTAAGCCTAGAGGAAACTATAGAGGTCATCGCGGAAATGCAAGAGGAAATTATCGCAGAAAACAAGTCGCCATATCAAAAACTGATTACACAAGGCAAGATGCACAAGTGGCAGAAGAAAACATAATACTGTATGCAGCAAATGTGTGTAAAGAGGATCAAAATATATTAAGTTTTGTCATGGATTCTGGAGCAAGTAATCACTTTGTGGAAGAAAAATTAGAAAAATATATGTATGATATTAAAAAAATAGATAATTCTGTAGAGATACATATTGCAAATGGTCAAATATTAAGATCAAACAAGATAGGTAAACTAAAAACAAAATGTCAAAATCAAATTTTGATAATAGAAGCACTTATTGTACCTGGAATAAAACATAACCTCATATCTGTTTCAAAAATGACATCAAGAGGGCACAGTATAATTGTAGAAAAAGATAAAGCATGTATTTCTGGCAAGAATTTTCAATTAATTTGTGAAAAGAAGAATGGATTGTATGTATTACAAGTTGATGAAATTGTGAAACAAAATGCCGAATGCAACGTTATGACAGAAGAGCAAAAATGGCACAGAAGACTGGGTCATGCAGGAAAAGATGCTATGGTACAACTTGGACTAAAACCGATGAAAGAAATATGTCCACCATGCATGGAAGGTAAAGCTACTAGATTACCTTTTAAACGAAATGAACAGTATACTAAGCAACTAGGAGAGCTTGTACATAGTGACGTATGTGGCCCTATATACCCAAGTACAATAGACGGTGGTAAATATTTTCAAGTAATCTTGGAAGATTATTCACATTTTTTGGTGACGAAAGTTTCAAAAAGCAAAAATGAAGCTGAAAATAATCTTAAACAGTACATTCAAGAATTTGAAAGGCAGCAAAATGTGAAAATAAAAAGATTAAGATTGGATAATGGCGGAGAAGTAACATCAAACAATTTCAAGAATTTTTGTAAGCAAAAAGGTCTAAAATTAGAATATACAGTACCATACAGCCCACAGTCAAATGGAAAATCTGAAAGAATGAATAGGACTCTTTTGAACATGATAAGAACAAAGATAATTGAATCAGGTGTACCAAAAACTTTGTGGGGAGAAGCATTAAGATGTTCTACCTATGAACTAAATAGAACACCAACCTCAGTACTACCCAGAGGTCAAACTCCATCACAAATATACAATGGCAGAACAGACATCAGTAAACTGAGAGTTTTTGGATGTAGATCTTGGTACACAGCTATGCCGAAAAGAAGAAAACTAGAACCAAAGGCCAGAAAAGCAATTATGGTTGGTTACTGCGGTGGTGGATACCGATTGTGGATACCAGAGGAAAATAAAGTCATAAAATCCAGAGATGTACGTTTTGATGAAAACACAATGGAATTAAAACTGAATACAGAAAATGACAACACCAAAAACACAGAAAATGTCATAAAAGTAACAAGTCAAATTGAAAGTATTCAAGAAAATAAAGCAAACAATCCAAATGAAAAAGAAAACCCAAATAAGGCAGAAAATGATGAATCTCAAAATAATGAAGAAGAATTAGAGGAATAAAGTGAATATGAGGATGCAGATATGTCAGAACCACAAACATCCAGAGCTGGTAGAAATATAGTTAAACCAAAATACTTGGATGAATATGATTGCTGTATAGCTTATTGCCTATTAACAACAAATGAAGGTGAACCTAAAACTTTTAAAGAAGCTATAAAATACAGTGAATCCCAAGAAGCTATTAAGAATGAGTTAGAATCTCATAAGAATTTGGAAACATGGACACCAGCCGAGCTACCTGATGATAAAATAGCTATTGACACTCGTTGGCTATTTAAGATCAAAGATAATGGTAAACAAAAGGCGCGATTGGTAGCCAAAGGGTTTCAAGTACCCAACGAAGGTGAAGAATTTAGTTATGCACCTGTGTGTCGACTTCCAATAATTAGAATTTTGATATCAGTTTCTGTTCAGAAGAACTGGACACTACGTCAAATTGATGTTCCAACAGCATTTCTACATGGTTCATTGGACAATGAGGTATATATCAAGAAGCCAGAAGGACTGCAAGATAGCTCAAAGTATTACAAGTTAAATAGAGCTTTATATGGCCTAAGAAATGCACCAAAATGCTGGAACAACAAATTCAATCAAGTGATGCTGAAACTAAACTTTAAAAGGTCAGAGTATGACTATTGTTTGTACACAAATGAATATGTTTACTTAGTACTTTTTGTAGACGATGCTTTGATTACCGGACCAGATTGGAAAGTTGATAAGTTGGTGCAAAATTTATATGAAGAATTCAAAGTCAAAGACATAAGCAAAGTCACATCATTTTTGGTAAAGAGAAATTTCAATACTTTAGAAGAAGTTTGATTAATTAGCAATTTAAATGTTATTTTGGATTTTTAATATTGAAGGTCTGTTTATTTTTTTTTTGTGTGTGTTTTATAATACATTTAAATTGAAGGGCCGTGTTAAATATTATTATTCCAAAGTATTGATTTAAAATATTATGTTAGGAACACTGTTATAATTTTTATTAGGACACTTGTTATATTTAAATAGTAGATATGACAAAGTCAGTTTTTGATAGAAAACGTTTTTTGTCTCTAATAGTTATAAGAATTTTTGAGTCATTTAAATAAAAAAATTCGTAAACGAATTAGTGTGTTAGCTTGCTTTTGACCCAACATTTATCAATATATACTTTGTGTTCTCATTGATATTATCGGGAAAATATGGTTCAGACTTAATATATTTTTCCTTTGCATATTTGTTTTCTTTTTGTAAAATGTTTTATTTACAGTTTTTTTTTAATTAAATTCTTTTTAAATCGAGCACTATTTAACATTTAAAAAGTTGCTGCATTCCCTTATTAATGCTAGCCTTATTCTGAAATTTCCAATAAGTCTCTAAATCCTGGATTACGCGCCATGTAGTTTTTTAATCAATGGGTAATTAAAAACCGCAAAAAAGAAAAGAATCAACGGAGAACTAAAATTGTAGCGGACCAGTTAAGTCGTAAATATAACAGGCTTTTGGCTAAATCCCATCGCAGCCCGTAATCCCGTCCATTTGCCAATTGTTTGTTTCGCCCATTTGCGCATTTTTGCTTTTGCGGATTTGTGTTTTAAAAGTGTCCTATTTGTGTTCTTTCGATAGTCGTATAATTTACTAGTTTGCTTTTTAAACAACCGAAATAACGCTCCTACTCGCATCTCCTATCATTGTTTTGCAAAAGCTCTGCGGCAAATTTGTCTTACTAGTGATGTCATTCTCACTTTCAGCACAAGGCTTGGTTAATATTTTCTCTGGAAAGATGCAAGAAGTAGTAAACACTGACAAGTGTGAGAGGGAACAGGTTTCTGTAAATCCCAGCAAAACATTTATTATACCGTTCACCCTTAAAAGGAAGCTAGACATCCTGACTCCTCCGCTACTTAAAGGTGTAAAAAACTTCCATTTGCATCAGAGGGGACATACCTAGGGGTAAAACTCTTACCTGGAATGCTTATTTGGGAAAGATAACCCGCAAAAATACACTGTCTTTATTAACGTTCAAAAGAAGTTGCGAGAAAGCTGGGGCACTTGCCCCAAACAAAGGTATTGGCTCATCAGACCAATGATTGCGTTCAGCGCAATTGTCTGGTTCAAGAAGGGACATCAAAGAACCTCAAAGGCCAAACTAACCAGCTTACAACGACAGGCCAGTCTTACCATATGTGGTGCGATGAGCTCTAGCCCATCGAATGCCCTTGAATGTTTACTAAAATTAACTCCGCTTCACATTTTCTTGGTGGGGGAGGTACGAATAGCAACATACAGAATAAAAGACCAATGATTGCGCGCGTACAGCGCAATTGTCTGGTTCAGGAAGAGACATCAAAGAACCTCAATGGCCAAACTAACCAGCTTACAACGACAGGCCAGTCTTGCCATATGTGGTGCAATGAGCTCTAGCCCATCGACTGCTTACTATACTTACTTTTGCTTTACATTTTCTTAGTGGCGGAGGCACGAAGAGCAAACTACAGAATAAGAGCCAACCACCAGGATGGCTGGGTAAACAAAGTGATATCAACAGCTCTAATGAGGGAACAAGAATTGGACAACTCTAGGAATGATATCCGACGACATGACCAACAAGGTGTACAGCACAAAGCTTTACAACATTATACTCCCGGAGAGGGAGGACTGATTAAAAAACAGGACCAATTTTTCAAATAAAATAGCTTCTGATATATCGACGGATACAAAATGCCATCAGGCGTTGAGTCTCGAGTTGTGAATATCCAAGAAGTGTCGAACATGAGAGAACGAACAGACGAAGCAGCGAAGGAAGCGGCACCTGCTGAAATTTTCGGCCCCGAACCAGGTTTGAAGATATCATACAATGCTGCTGATCAACCATATTAAAATGGACGGAGAATAGCTTCAACACTACTGAATTAATATGATGATGACTATTCCAACAAAAACAATATATATCAAGTTTAAAGGTTCAAGGCGGTATATGGGGCAATGGAACTACATGCTGGTTATGTACTGTTTTCTGCATCAATACCGAACCAAATTTGGGAAATTAATCAGTAAAAATTGATGCCTTTACTCAAAAAGACTAGAGTTCAAAGTACTTCTTAGGCTATGTTTGTTATGTCCCTAAATCCATTGTTTTGCTGAATAACCAAGTAACCGATTTGATATATATATCTAGTTACCTATGGATTTCAATCAAGCATCAAAGCAGGCAGTGCTATGGTCGACCGCATTGTATTAGGACATTTAATCCTTCCTTCATTCATTGGCGTACGAAAATGAATAAAGTCGAACTAAGAAATATTAGTTATTTACATTCAACTAATAACATGGAAGAAAAAACGAAGGTAAAAGACAACTTCGCTGGTCAAGGGGCTGTGTACAAATTACTTCACCCCAAATTCCATTTTGTCGCGTTCTCATCCTAAAAAGGACCAGCCCATAAAATAATAACCAGTTTTGTAAACCTCGTGGACGATTATGCTTACAAAATTTTGTTAAAAGCATAAGAATTCTGACATTTAAAGCAATAAAAAGCACCAACGCTTAAAAAAAATCAGGAAATTTATAAATCCAAAGATATAACAGCATAGAAGTAGGTACCTACTATTGCCTTTATTTTTAAATATTTTAGATATTCTTTTAAAAACAAATAAGAACAAAACCCAGCGCTTAAAGCCTTTCAGGATACCTACTCCACTGTTTAGCGATAACATATAGTATATCTAGGGTCGTTAATAAGGTACAAGGATTCGGACGTACGCCAGTTAGGCTTACGGTAAGCCTGTATAAACACGATTGTTAAGACTTTGTTGAAGTATGTGTGACATTGACAGACTTTATTAGCGTCAAACTAAGGGGGCAGGGTAGTGCAGTGGTATGGTCGTCGGCTTCATATGCAGAACGTACCAGGTTCGCGTCTCGAACAACAATGCAAAAACAAAAAAAAGCATCGTCGACCTCTCGCTCACTTCTTTTTCAGCGTTCAACAGTCGTCATCGAATTAGTGTGCGATGCGATGCACGCAAAATATAAGTTGACATTGAACATCGAGAATATGCACAGGTGTAGTCCAGGAGCCGACACGCAGCCAGCCGAGGAACCCGGAATAATAACGCAGAAGCCTGCTATAAGTACTATATAGTCGGTAGCAAGCAAAATTCTTTAGGACTAATTTCTGGTTATTTTAGCGAAAAATAATAAAATCGAGATTTTTTCTCTTTTGACGTTTTGCAGTTACAGCAACGATATGTTATTTTCCTTCGTTTTTCCTCTTTACAAAGCCAAGACAAGGGGATAAATGTAAAGTATCGTCTATACCTAAGCTAACTCGCCCACTAAGGTAAGTTACTAATTTATCGGTTTTCTCGCATAGGGTTATATTTGCGCCGATGTAGTCTGCTTAAATGGCAAGCCCAACATCATCCTTCTTGTCAACTAGTTAGGTATAATAAAAAGTTTTATCGCCTACGCTAAATTTGACTAACTTGAGAGAATTTGTGTTAATTTAAATTAATCTGATTTATGATGAAATGATAACTAACCTTTAAACCAATGATTAAGCCAAATACTTTAGAACATAGCGAGGGTATGCAGTTTATTATTTTTTGTACACCAATGGGTCTTGTAAGAGTCTAAGATCCTTTTTTCTTAACAGGACACGACAGGAACCCTTTTGGACCCGACAAGATCCCACAAGTCGTTATACATCACATAACCCCATCTGCGCGTACCCTTGATTACAAGGCTGAAATTCTCCCTCGTTGTCAAGGAAACCACGTCATGGTATCAACCGATCATAAACCAATCTCAGTTTCACACTAAAACCCATTCTTGTTTTTTTTTTGTTCCGTTCGGTATAAGCCCGAGCTCAAATAGGCATCGCGCGTCAGAAATCAAGTTATAAAATTTTCACGAGGTGCAATTTGAAAACCACAAAACTTACCCCAGTCCGCCGGCGCCGGGGTGGGGTATATTCACTGAATGTAAATAATTGAATAGATGGCCTGCGGCCATGTGAAAAATTATTATATCCACTACCAGGGGCGTATTTAGAAGAAAGAGGGAGGAGGAGGGCCTAGAACCCATAATGCCGTATTTTATGCTATTGTCTGTGCCACTGTACTAAACCAGCTTAGAAAAACGAAACGCGCAAAACATGGTCTTGCAGAGACAAGAAAGTGGTTCCGCCTCCCTCCAGAATGGTAAACGTCTAGGTGCTGCATACCACACAGCAGGTGTTTGATGCGAGAGAAAAACTACTGAAAAGTTAAAGAGTGGGAGTTGTAATGGTTAAGTGAGAGAAAACCTTATGTAAATAGAGGGTTTTCCCTTCAACGTGATGGGCTATGGAAAAACTGTGAGATAAGAAAATATTGCCTATAAAATGTTATTTTATCTCTGTCTTTGCTTAGGTTTTCTTGCTTAGCTCAGTAGCTAGAATGTAAAGTAAACTTTAGGATTATCAGCAACGTCACTGACTTGGTTTCTCCAAACTCTTCAAAAAGGGAATAATCGATTACTTAGGTCCAACCTACCTTTAATAAAAACCTAAACATTGACAAGACAAGTCTGTAGTCACATTCTAAGTTTTGTTGAACTTAAACCAAAACCTCTAAATTAATTTTCAGTAAAGAAACATAAGATTTTTCTATTTGAAAATTATTTTGCAGTTTGTTATTTTGGTAAGTTAAAGTTTTTATTTTAATATTTTGGGTCTTGTTGGATTTATAGTTATTGATAAGGGTCTTGAAACAATTTGTAAATCGTAACAAAGTTTATTTTGTGTCCATTAAAGTTTATAACGTTTTTAACACTGTAAACACAAGAGAGATCCTACGTAACCCTCGTTTAAGGCTTTGATTTTAAAACAAAATCGTACCGGACACTATTTTATATTTGAATGAAAATTATCTAAAACAGTTTAAGCCTGAGGGGGCCAGTCCCCCGTCCCTTCTTCTAAATACGCCACTGTTCACTGCCAGAACTACTACTACGTGCACTTCGTGAATACGGAAATTGAGTAGATATTTCTATATGCAAAAATAGTGGATACATGGGGAATCATAAAAATATTTTAGGACAGGAGAGAAAGTTTGATCTGTTATGGTTCGTAAGCTCGCACTTATTAGGGACTTTTTGCATGTTCCATTTTTCTCTTATCTTTTATTTGAGGCATGCGTAGTTGCCTGGTATGAACCTTATTACTAAGGGATAGTGTTTTACATTACTTTATTTAGAAACAGTGTTGCCGCGCATATAACGTGATGTCAAAATGTAATGTAAATATAATTTTTAATACCAGACAATATATAAGATATAAGAGCTACTAATGCGGGGTAATCCGCAGATTTAGTTTTATGCCAGTTATTGAAAATTATTTTTAGATATGTGTTGTTTGGCAACAGTGTTCACCAACTAACCAAAAGTCATCAATATTCTATAAAAAAAAGAAGTATACTGTAAACACAGACCTAATCCTATATTTTAATGGCAGTTTTTCACATTTAAATATAATGTGACATCTGTCATTTAATGTCGCATTTATAAAGGATAAAGTTACCTAAACTGGGGCGTCAAAGGTACCTATTATTAGGGACTAATAGCCACGGCACGTAACGCACGTTTTGGGTAAGTGCGCATGTGCAGTGCCTTTGGAATGTACAATACGCATTAGATAAGGTGTTTCGTTTTATCAGATAGCGAACATACTTAAGCTTAACCCATAGACGAATGACAGAGATAGACCAGACACTTACACCACGGATCACCTTTTTTATTACTCAATTGGCGCAGTATACCGGGGTGCCGTGGAAAAACCAGCGCCTCTCTAACTTTGTATTCCGTACTAAACATTTACAGGGGGATTTGAAACAATATAACGCTTGCGCAGATTGTTTCTAAGCTACAGGGTGGCTTTTCAATTTATTGTATACCGGATGCTCATAGCCATCAATGCAATCGTTCTGCAATCAAGCTACATCTTATAATATAGTGTTTTGAAAAGTTTTTATCAAATTGAATTTTAACACCAAAAAATCCATTCTACTCGTCAATTAATGTTAAATTTAAACTTTGCGTGCTGATAAGAATGAGTTATTTTGTGTCAACGCTCAATGTGCCTAAAAACACTCTATAAACACCAATTAGTAAGGATGCTCAATCAAAGAATTTTTTATTAATGGCTACTAGCAACAATAAAAAGGAAAGTTGAACTTTTTTAATTAAATCTAAGGTTTAGAAGTTTGTTTTCCATTGATTTAGGTATATAAATTTCCTTGAGAGGATAATTTTCAAGTAAAAAAAGGATCTTTGACGAATATTCTGCAGTAAATTCCTTTTTATTAGTGCATAGAATACATTAACTTAATAATTACAATGCTTTACGCATAATATAGTGCAAATATAGGTTATTTTTCTATCAATGGAACCTTTTTTAATTGTTTTTTAATGAAAAATATAAACTAATGGCTTTGGTAAAGGATCAGGCACACCTCTTATGGGATTTCCGTACTCCGTCAAACTTCACGAAATTTTGGTTTGTTGTAGACTGAACCTTTCTTATCAAAAGTTCTCAGGGGCCCATTAATGACCAGTTTTTGAAATACAGGGTGTTGAAAGTGATAATGTCCAAGAAGCATAATGGGTCTTTAGACGGCTTTTCCAAACATATGCGCAATGTTACTATTTCATGTATTTACGATTTATTAATTTTTTTTAATCTATACTTTTAAAACCGTATCGGGTGTTTAAGTAAATATTATTCGAAAGTGTTAATGAGAAACAAGCGTTAGTGTGTTTTAGGTTCATTTGTACTTCTATTGTCACTAGGTTCATTTGTACCTTTTGTATCAAAAGTTCTTATGGGCCCAACGTAAATTAATTACCAGTTTTTAAAATGCGGAGTGATGAAAGTAATAATGTCCAAGAAGCATTATAGCTTTTTAGAAGTGTTTTGCAAATATATACGCAATGTTACTATTACACACATTTACGATTTATTCATTATTAGCTCACACATATACTATACTATAGTAGTGTGAGCTATGGTGATCCTAATTTTTTCGAGAAAAAAAAAGTTGCTCCTATTTCAAAAATTTTTATATATCTTTGCGTTTCAGAAGATTTTGAAACTTTTTTGTTGCGCCGTCTGTCTGTCTGTCTGTCTGTCTGTCTGTCTGTATGTCTGTCTGTCTGTATGTCTGTAACGACCAACGCGCATATCTCAAAAACCGCTTAGCCGATTTTAATGAAATTTGGTACCTAGGCTGGGTTTTGGGCCGAGATGGTCCCATTTGAAAATGAACAAAATCCACCGAACACAAACCAAATAAAAGGGTGGGGGTACATTTCAAAAATTAGAGTTTAAGTGAAAATATGGCGTGTGTGATATCAAACGAAAGGTAATTGAGTCTGGAGTTAAACAAAATACATTTTAATTTATTTTAAAAAAAGGGTGGGGGTATATTTCAAAAATTAGAGTTTAAGTGAAAATATGGCGTGTGTGATATCAAACGAAAGGTAATTGAGTCCGGAGTTTAACAAAATACATTTTAGTTTTTGTTTTTTTAAGGGTGGGGGTAGATTTCAAAAATTTGAGTTTAAGTCAAAACATGGCTTGTGTGGTATCAAACAAAAGGTAATTTAGTCTGGAGTTGAATAAAATATATTTTAGTTTTTAGTTATATTAGCTCACACGTACACTATAACTATAGTACCTAGTGTGAGCTTAGGGGCCCATATATTGGCAGAGTATTTTTATATTATCTGTACCTTTAAAACATTATATACAGGTTGTTTAAGTAAATATTACTCGAAGGTTTTATTGATAAACAAGCTTTAGTATAAATAAAATTTCGGACTTCCATTGTCTTTTATTTGTTTTAAAATAAATAAAGACAATGGAAGTCCGAAATTTTATTTCTACACAATCATTGTCTACGAGTTTCAAACAAGCTTTAGTATGTTGTAGACTGAAACTTGATGATCAGATGTTCGTATGATGGGCCCACGTAAATTAATTTCCAGTTTTTGAAATATAGAGTGTTGAAAGTAATAATGTTCAAAAATCATAATAGCTCTTTAGACGGAGTTTCCAAACATATACGAAATGTTATTATTACATATAGAGAGAGTAGTTATTAGTTTTTTAATGGTGTAACAAAACGGGATTTGAGCATAAATGGTATTTTTGCCATTTATAAATTTTTAAAGATTTTTAATTAAATATTGTTTTAACATCAAGTAGCATTAATTATATGCAAGACTAGGTTAAGATTAAGTAAAATTTATGGCAACTCAGCGACTTGTTTTTAGGCATGTTTTCAGGTTCGCTGTATTTTAATAAAAGTTGTATTCGGCTAATGTGTCCTTTGAGCCACTAACATCAAAATAATTCTTATATTGTAACTGGAAACAAATTTTAAACTATTTTTAATAAACACACTGTATAATTTTACTTTCTAACGGGTTTTTCAGTCTGGCTTGCATTGCTATTTAGTCTCCTAGTGGAGCGCTTAAAGCGCAGTTTATCTCTTTCTCGCCAAGGCGAAATGGAGTAGAATTCTAGCCAATCAACGTCAAGATATTTGTCCCTTCAAGCGCAGGGTCGGCTTAACTGAGACGGGAAACTTTCGAAAGTCGTTAGGGAGTTTACTCTTTAGTTTGCCTTTGCCTGATACGCTTTCATTCCCACTTCTTAAGGGGGGTTTTATTTCAACTGGGGAAATTTATCAATTATTTTAACATTGTATAAAACTGTTAACTTTAATATTCATAATTATTTTGGTCTTTTCTTTTAGAGTTTATTGATTTTAAAGTCATTAATTATTACTGTTTCCAGTGTTTTGAAATAATGTGTTTAACTGTTTTATGGTTTTTTAACAACAAAATACAAACCATTCGTTGCCCTAAAATCGGCATTTTTAATTAATAACATATCCCAAACCTAAACAGTAATATTAAGTAAATTAAACAGTTGATTGAATGTTTCACCCATTCAATCAACGTTTAAAAAGTTGATAAATATATATATTTACAACAAATATATAAAAGGTTTATAAAACCTAAAAGTTTAAGAAGTGTAAATATTTGAATATAAAAGTTCAATGGTAGTAAAAATTTGATATTTAAATAATAAATATTAGAAGTGAAAGTGTGAAGCTGCAAGAAGAAAATTGAAAAGGTATGTATGATTATCCTATTAGTTATACATTTGAGAAAAACGTTTATAGCATACTTTTCCTCCAAGAACCGCCAAATTCCCTTTCGAGATCGTGTAAATTTAATAACATATAGTAACATTTAATCTTTTTATAATTTATATAAGTTGTAGCCTATGTTGGTAGCTTACAACATTTAAGCCTTGGCCACTTGAGGTGACAGTACCACTCTCACACACAGGCCCCTGTTACAATGGTTCTTGACTTATTAAGTATTTAATACAGGGTATTTCGGCATAACAAGCTTTAGTATAAATAAAATTTCGGACTTCCATTGTCTTTTATTTGTTTTAAAATAAATAAAGACAATGGAAGTCCGAAATTTTATTTCTACACAATCATTGTCTTCGAGTTTCAAACAAGCTTTAGTATGTTGTAGACTGAAACTTGATGATCAGATGTTCGTATGATGGGCCCACGTAAATTAATTTCCAGTTTTTGAAATACAGAGTGTTGAAAATAATAATGTTCAAAAATCATAATAGCTCTTTAGACGGAGTTTCCAAACATATACGAAATGTTATTATTACATATAGAGAGAGTAGTTATTAGTTTTTTAATGGTTCTTGACTTATTAAGTATTTAATACAGGGTATTTCGGCATATATAATTTTTTAAATAATATTAAAAAATATTTAAGCATTTTGTACATCTGTACCGTGCCCTGTAAAAAGCTATAATTCTTGTTTCTCAGTAAAAATTTTGACTAATATTTATTAAAACACCCTGTAGATAATGTTTTATTGGCACGGATTAAAAATAATAAATAAATCGTAAATATATGAAACAGTAAAATTGCATAAGTTATTACTTTTAACACCCTGTATTTTATAAACTGGACATTAATTTAAGTTGGCCCTATAAAACTTTTGATACGAAAGGTTCAATCTAAAACACACTAACGCTTGTTTCTCATTATCACTTTCGAATAATATTTATGTATACCCCCTGTAGCGAATGTTTTAAAGGTACAGATTAAAAATAATAAATAAATCGTAAATACGTGTAATAGTCGCATTGCGCATATGTTTGGAAAAGCCGTCTAAAGAGCCATTATGCTTCTTGGACATTATCACTTTCAACACCCTGTATTTCAAAAACTGGTCATTAATTTGAGTTGGGCCATACAACATACCAAAACTTCATGAAGTTTGACTGATTACAGAAATCCCATTAGAGGTGTGCCTGATCCTTTTAGCTATGTGATGTAAAAATGTATTTATATTAAACATTATTATATTATATTTGGGTGTCAAAAAAAATGTTACGTTAGCTTTTTAAATTAAAGTAAAGTATATCGCTTTTAAGTTACTGTACGAGTGAAACTTTCAGAAATCAGCTTTGAATGTGTATCGAAAAAAATGACTTCCACAGGGACTCTGTAAATTTCAAAACTTAATAAAAACCAATGGAATAGAATAAAGTTTCACTAAAAAAAATCTAAAAAGCTTTTACAATGGCGTTTTTAATGTGTGATATAGTGAAATAAACTATATTTTTCCAAGCGCGGATATGAGGTGGGGTAACGTGGTAATTATTCCCCTAGAATAAAAAATATACACTTTTTTTTAATAATTAAAGTGAAAACAGGAAAATTACCGCCACCCCCCTTGAAAAAAATGTTAATAAATAAATATCGTCGATTATAACCCTTCCCCCCCTTGATTTTGACCTAGATCCGCGCTTGTTTTCTAAATATTAAAATTTAAAACTAAACATTTTAAACTCTGTCCTGGTTCAAATCACACACTATATATTTAACGTAAATTTCGTCTTTCGTCAAAGTTAGCCAGTTTTTAGGCCGAAGTATTTTAAGCCACTCGTCAAATAGCTTGGGGTTTCGTTTGGGAAGGCAATGGCGCTTGCTAATATAGTCTTCGGACCCACCAACACAACATTGTTTTCTTTTCAATTTCTTAAGCGATGGATCGCCCCCATAAAAACGCGCAAAATACCGATTGGTCATAATTTAGCAAAACACACCATAAAAATTAAGGTAAAAAGTCGAAAAATAACGAAAAATTGCATCCACAAACGAAAAATGTAAAATGAAATTACATATTTTTATCTATTTTGCTAAAGTCAATGTCAGTCATAATCAAAAACAAATTGTCAAAATATACCAAGAGCAGCGGTTAATATATATTGCGACAGCGCAGAACTCTGTACATAATATTTTTATACAAGGGGTGACGGTCTGTAATCAGTTCGATTCCGAACTAATGTATACAGGGGGTATGTATAACAGTATTATGAAAAGACCGGCGTGCTTTCCTTACTATAAATGATTAGTTTACTGTGGCTTAACCACAGATCAAAGAAAATTGTGTAAATTCGTTCGCATTTGGACTCAATTTGAGGGTGTTTTTGTTCATTCTAACCCTAAATTTTTAAATGTTTTGGTGTATTTTACTTTAATATTTTAAAGGAGGTTATTTTTTGGTGTCCTGTAGTGTCCAATTTCAAATGGTTATAAGTGAATACGTTTTAATTACTCTGTTTTCAATTTATGCCAATACGCATCGTATCTCATTTACGTAACGTACGTTACGTTTACGCAGGGTCGTGGCTGTTAGTCCCTATTAAGTGTAAAAAATTTTTTATTTAGGCGAGAGGAGAGAGACAGGAGTAAAAATGTAAACAAGTTAATAGCGAGATTTTGGACCGCTTAAAATTTTGACAACTTTGACAGCCGCTGTTGATGTTTAGTAACCACTACCATGTTGTCACCCTTCTCAGAGTTTTGTTAATACATTTAAACCTGTCACTTGTAAAGTCAAATTATCAAAACCTAACCTTTGTTTTTCACCTTATTTTAGGCTTTTTTTATTAAAAGCGCACAAAAAAGCTAAAAAATCAGCACCACCGCAATAAAAGTGGTTGTGGTTAACTACCACTTCGAAATGATATTTAGCAAGTGCTTAGATGCAGTAAAACTACACAACCACAGCGAATTGTCAAATAAGCATTCCAAAAGCTCACTTACTAAATATATTTACTAAACTCAAACACCAGTATTTACTAAAGGGTCTACAGTGCTAAGTGCTACAATTCGTAGGTTTAAAAGTTTACATTTTGGTTGAAGATTTAACTTATTTTTCCCGTGAATGCAATAGCTTTTAACATTTATATAAATTGTTCATAAATACCTTGCCATATGGGTCATCTTTTTTCGTTGTAACAAAGACATTATTTCCACAGAAAGGTTATAAATAAATAAAAAGAATAAAACATTTTGGTTTAAAAATGGTAGCCATATTTAAACCTCCAAACGTCACTAGGAAATGTCGAATAAAAACGGTGTAAGTCAGTGTCAGCTGTCCGCTATATTTTACATGTTAATTTTTTAGAAGAAGTTAGCGATGATTACACCGATGTTCGATTGTTTTGGTGAATGTGTAATTGAAAACGGATCCTAATATATCTTATGCTTTTTACAGTATTTAAATATTAATACGTATTTAATACGGTTATGCATTTACAGCTATATATATATATATATATATATATATATATATATATATATATATATATATATATATATAAGTTTTTTATCAACAATGGATTATTTCTACTGTTTTTGAACTTTTGAGAGTATTTTTACCGGGAATCCTACGACTGCCCGGACTAAATTTCCAAAAAATGACATTTTGTTACAAATTTTTTATTGGTTTTTCTTTATGTCTAAAGTTAATTTAAATTTATACGAGATGAAACTCACTGAGAAATAGCACATTGCACATTAGGGTAAACCAAGTCTTTGCAGCTATTTGACCTGTGAGTATTAAAAAAAATACACTTAAACCGGTCGATATCAAGTCTATAGAACCGGTCGAAACTTCTACAAAATGCGTTTTTAAACTCTTGTCTATAATAGATGTTATGTAGGTACCGAGGTTTAAAGGGTTTTTTTCTTTTAGTCACCTTCTCATCAATTTTTATATAATATTTTTTAACACCACATATGTATACTCTGCGTAATCTGCATAACCGATACAATAAAATATTTTTAATTGAAAAAGATATGGTTTTATATCGAAATGCATTGTGGGGTGGTTTTTCGCTCTATTGAAAATTTTTAATTATCGTTTTTTATCGTTTTTAATAAAAAATGTAATAAATAATGAAACAATTCGAAAAAATATGTGTTTATTATGTTCGATAAATATAAAAATACTTATATTGTACATTCTGATTTAAGTTGAGAAATTATTCAGGAGTGGTTTTAGGTATGATATGATACATCTTTTATTATCCATAATAATAACAATCCAGACTAAATTTCATCTATAGCTCTAAGTTTTTGTGCTAATATATATGGCGAAGCAACAACAATCAAAATCCACGAAAGAACCAAGCCAATCCGCATAAGAAGAGGTGTCAGCAGGGTGACTCAATATCCCTACTATTTAACCAGGGCCTAGATGTTTTTAAAAACTTAAATTGGGAAGAAATAGGCATCAAAGTTAGCGGACAATACATGAACCACCTAAGATATGCTGATGATATTTCCTTAAATTTGATACAGCAGCTAAAAATATAGGCTTAAGTCTGCACTGCACTAAAATTAAGTCATAACAAACACAGATATATATATATATATATATATATATATATAGAGGATATCACGATCAGAATAAACCAAGAGAAAATAGAACAAGTAGAGGACAACATATTAAATCAAAAAAGGAAAACCAAACGGCTGAAATCAAGAGACGAGTAAGATTGGCCTGGGCAGCATTCGGTAAATTACGCTATATGTATATTAAAAAATAAAAAATAATAAGTATATAACCAATGTATCCTTCCTGTACTTACTAATGAATTCCAGCCCTGGACACTTACAAAATCGAATGAATAAGGTAATAAAAGCCCAAAGATCAATGGAAAGACAAATGTTACATGTGAAGCTAACTAAGCTATAGATAGAAAAAGGAATAAATGGATAAGAAATAAAACAATAGCAAGAGATGTAAGAGAAGAAGTAGCAAAATTTAAATGGAAATTTGCCGGTCATAATATCAGACAGAAAGACGATCGATTGATTGACGAGACATGCAGGAGCTAGATGGATGAACACGGCGACAGACAGAGAAGGATGGAAGATATTGGGGGGCCTATGCCCAAAGATGGATCGAAGAAGGCTAGATAGATAGATAGATAGATAGATAGATAGACTTAAAGTTGTTATATTTTATAGAATGACACTTTTCTATTTAGTTTTCGAAAATTGAAGCGTACGTAAAAGAGCCATTCCATAAAAACGCCATTTCACGCAATATCCTAAAAACTAAAAATGACTATATGATTCTTGATAAAAAAAAAACTACACACATAAGCACTCCACTTCTACAGGGTTCCTTCTAAAACACAAACCATAGAATAGATATTAATTCAAATAGTAATAATTTCACTTCCTCCTTATTTTAAAAAAAAAGTATGAAAAGCAATTTACACCGAAATAAAATTTTCTTTAAAGAAGTTACAGACCCCTTATAGCTCGAATATGCCTTGATTTTTTAAGATATGGTATGTTTTCAATTTTAACTAACCGTAGAATACTAAGCATATTTTTTTAGATATAAATACTAAACATTCGTAATTTTTACGACTGCAGATAAAAACCTAACTGAAACAGAATAAACATTAATTTGGATTGAATGACTCATTATAATATCCTACTTATTAAAACATTAGGGACCTATTGCAATAAAGCCAGGCAATAATTGTACCGGACACTATTCTGACATTTTCACATTAATGGAAAATAAAAGACTGGATTTATAAATTCGACTTTGGTATGTCAATTTTGAAAATCAACTGTCAGTTTTCAATGCTAATCTGTCAGAATAAAGCTCTATTAAATCCACAACTAACAACAAATCTTTGTATCATGTGCGTGACAAAATTCTTTGCTGCTGGGGTTCGCTATAATTCTTCTTTTTTTAACAGAGCAACTAATAAAAACAGTTTTATATAACGTCGAAGGTACCAAAGCTCCGTCCTCGATGTTTTTAGCTTACAAAGTTTTAATGTGTTCGCGGATCGAGCGATGTAAATTTGACACATTTTTCCTGATATTGCCATGACTTGATGCTCTCTTTCCTTACTCTTACTAAAACCAGAGATATGAGACATATCTCTGATTAAAACATGGACAATATGACACACAGTGACATTTTTTCTAGGTTATTATTTTATGTGTTGCTCTTATTACAACTTTTATTAATGTCATTAGCATCTTTATACGACGGAGTTTTAACAATTTGGTTATGTACAACCAGGGCTATCAAAACAGACGGGCCACGATCATTCACTTTCTTGACGTCACACCGGGCTATCAAAACGGACGGGCCACGATACTCCACTTTGTTGACGTCACATCCGGGGCTGATTTTTTTTTGATGGTCACGTTACGACACAGCTGATTGTCTTTAAAATATTGAAGTTGGAATGACGGTTCATAAATATTTAATTTTTTTTAAAATAAAGCCGTTTTTGAGATTGTTTTTACTTTATTCTGGAAGAACAATTTTTTAAAAATGTATAGTAATCCTTAATTTTTCATAGCCGCTTCATTAGCTCACACAAAAATTAAGTTTAAAGCAGAAGCGAATGTGACAATCACAGATGACAAAGTCAAATACATGTCAAATATAACAGTTGGCATGTGGTACATGGCAGGTAATTTAAATTCAAAATAAGGAATGCTAAATCTTGAAGATTTTAACCTTTTAGTCATGTTGCTTCCTTACAAACCTTTGGTAGAATATCGGGATGGTGTCTGAGAATATTTTACTGAAATTTTGCGGAAATCTGTAGTGCCATTTTGAAAATATCATAAAAAACGTCTGACCTCCCATAAGACCCAATGTAAAATTCAGCCCCGGGAGAACAGCTGATTTATTCAGGGTCGTGGCCTCTATTTTTGTGTTGGCCTCGCGTCACATTGGGGGCTAATTTTTTTTTTGATGGTCACTACACGATACAGCTGATTGTCTTTAAAATATTGAAGTTAGAATAACGGTTCATGAATATTTGATTTTTTTTTAAATAAAGCCGGTTTTGTGATTGTTTTTACTATATTCTTGCAAAACAATTTATTTTAAATGTACAGTAAGCCACAATTTTTCAGGGCCGCTTCATTAGCTCACACAAAAATTAAATTTAAAGCAGAAGCGAATGTGTTCGTTTCTGCGTGGAAAGTAATCGGATTACCTATCTTTTTGTTTAAATTCGGCACTTGGCAGACTTTTAAAACTTAATATAGTTATTTACATGTGTTTACAAAAATGACAATGTGGTGTAATTTTGTTTTAAAAAGTTTAACGCGGGTTTTTTTGGATTCTAAAATGAACTTTATTGTAAAAAAATCATTAAAGAATTGAAAAAGATTTAGAATACAAACAAATAAACAAATGCCATGACAATACAAGCTGCGTTCGGTATTTACGTCGGATTAATCTTTTTGATCGAAATCGTTCAGTAGTTCCATCTAGATCTAGGGGAGGTAGATCTGACTCGTTCGGTAATTCTGCTCAGACAAGTCGGACGTAAATCTGGTTGCTCCGTACATTTTTATCGACGAAACAGATTAATCCGATATTTTGACGTATGTTGTGTATTTGTTTTGTTTACAAAAATATTTTTTTTATGTAAAAAGATTGAAAGCGAATTATTTAATGTTGAAGACAACAAATTATATAAATTTCACAGGAAAATTTTGTCAAAATATGAGTGAGTTGCAATATGTACATAATATTTTTGGTTATATTTAAGGTTATAACCATTTATAAAAATTGATCGATTTGATCTGGATCGTTCGTTAATTTCAATTTGCTCAGACTAATCTGTAATCACTTGACCAAAAACCCGTCGCGTCTCAGATGCAAATACCGTACGCAGCTGCAGACGAAAAAGTTAAATACATGTCAAATTTAACAGCTGGCATGCGGTACATGGCGGGTAATTTGAATTGAAACTAAGGAATGCTAAATCTTGAAGATTTTAACCTTTTAATCATCTTGCATCTTTACAAAAGTTTGGTGAAATAGCGAGATGGTGTCTGAGAATATTTTACTGAAATTTCGCGGAAATCTGTAGTGTCATTTTGAAAATATTGTAAAAAAACGTCAGACTTCCCATAAAGCCCAATGTAAAAGTCAGCCCCCCGAGAACAGTTGATTTATTCAGGGTCGTGGCCTGTATTTTTTTGTTGGCCTTGGTACAACTTCAGATAATGAAAAACAATAGAGACTTATTGGAATAAAACCTTAATTTATTCTAGACTCGACTTTATTCTGACACATTTCCACAGAAAACTAACAGCTGACCTCTCAAAATTGATATATCAAAGCCAAATTTAATAATAGTCGCTAACTTCCAATTAATAAATACCGACATTAATAAATCCGGTTTTTAAATACACAAAGGCCGAATTTTGAAGCAGAGCAGCTGCTTTTTGTATGTAAATATGTCACTATAGGGTCAATTTTAAAATTAGGTCAGGTTTTATTCCAATTAGTCCCTAATAATGATCTATTACGTGGCCTGTGCTTTAAGCTTAGATGGCCGCAGTTAGAGTCCCTGTATGTTGACATATTTAAAACATACAGGGACTCTAGCCGCTGTAGCCCTTCCTACTTTGCGAGTAGTTATACCAAAAAATGCAATCGGTTGTAGTAAAATGTACGATGCTTAGTATTCTAGGGCTAATCTTGAAACTTGAGCCCCAAGTCAGTTTTCCTCTATCTTTTCTGGAAATATTTTACCCCCAAAAAAACACTAAATTTGAATTAACCTAAACAAGAATAGTTTGTTTTTAATATGACTCCTTAAACTGAGAATAAAACGAATGTGGATTTAACGTGGCTGTTTATATTTCTTTTCCGATTTTTCCAGTAAGAGGTTTCGAGGGGCAATGGAGCGTATGTCACAAATCAGGAGCCAATAATCCACGTTCCGAAGCCCAGTTATAAAACAACTTTTCGAAAATCCAGAAAACCATTAGAGCTAGCAGCAACGTTCAGCGATTATCTATATCGATTTCATGTCTCGCTAATCGTTGTCCAGAGATCGCCAATTGCCCTAGACAATTTAAGAAAATAAAAATAAATAAAATTCTTATACTCTTTCGTATACTAATACATAAATTATTATAGGCCCACTTAGGGGGCGAGAGGGCTTGAGGTCTGGACCTGGAGCCTAAGATTTTTTGATATTTTTCACATAACTCATAAATAAAAACAAAAAATAGCATGAAATACGACATCATTGGGGCTCGGCCCCCCAAGACCCCCAAGACAGTGGCGTGTATAAGGGGGGCCCAGGGGGACCGCGTTCCCCTCCCGAAGCTAAGATTTTTTTTATGCTTTCCACATATTTCATGAATACAATCATAAAATAGTATAAAATGAGGCCTCATGGGATCTCGGCGACCCCCCCCCCCCGCAAAAACTGTCTCGGGCCCACCCCAAAACTTTTTTTATATATGCCACTTCCTCAAGACATATTTCTGAGCGCGCTACTGAAATTATGATGCAAAAATATCCCAAGATTTGACAAATTTTTGGTATAATACCAGTAGTAGGTACCAAGGAAAGTTTATTAATAAGCTAAGATTTTTTTAGATATTTTCCACATATATCATGAATACACACATAAAATAGCAGAACCTCGAGCAGAACATACGGCCTCATGGGATCTCGGCGTATATAAGGGGGCCCAGGGGGACCGCCCGCCCGCCCGCTACCCGAAGCTAAGATTTTTTTAGATATTTTCCACATATTTGCCACATAAAATAGCATAAATACAGCCTCATGGGATCTCCCCCCCCCCTTCCCCCAAACTGTCTCAGGCCCACCCCGAAACTTTTTTCTATATACGCCACTGCCCCAAGACATATTTCTGGGCCCGCTACTGAAATTATGATGCAAAAATATCCCAATATTTGACAAATTTGTGATATAATACCAGGGCTATCAAAACGGACGGGCCACGATCCTCCACTTTGTTGACGTCACATCCGGGGCTGATGACGACACAACTGATTGTCATTAAAATATTGAAGTTGGAATGAACGTTCATGAATATTTGATAAAAAAAAAATAAAGCCGGTTTTGATATTGTTTTTACTATATTCTTTTAGAACAATTTTTTTTAAATCTATAGTAATCCTTAATTTTTCAGCGCCGCTTCATTAGCTTACACAAAAATTAAGTTTAAACTAGAAGCGAATGTGACAATCACAGATGACAAAGTCAAATACATGTCAAATATAACAGTTGGCATGGGGTACATGGTGGGTAATTTGAATTCAAAATAAGGAATGCTGAATCTCAAAGATTTTAACCTTTTAATCATATTGCTTCCTTACAAAGCTTCGGTGGAATATCGGGATGGTGTCTGGGAATATTTCTCTGAAATTTCGCGGAAATCTGTCGTGCCATTTTAAGAATATCATAAAAAAACGTCTGACCTCCCATAAGACCTAATGTAAAATTCAGCCCCCGGAGAACAGCTGATTTTTCAGCGTCGTGGCCTCTATTTTTGTGTTGGCCTTGCCCCAACGTATGGCTTAATGGATTAAAAAAGTAGACGCTTTTAATAAAATTTAAAAGGGTCTGCTTTCAAATGATGTTGTCAACACATTTGGTATTTTTATTTTTGATTTAAAATTCTTTAGATTTTGGAACACAATGCCATTATCTTGAGTTGACGTAGTCGCTTACTTCGCATTTTTTTAAACAAATTTAAAAGTATTTATCCTAAGGTAACTGGTAATTGGGGTTTTTAAGCTTAGACAAGAGATGGCCCTGAGAGCGCGGTACATATTATCAGTAGCCTTAATTGCTGACACGTTTGTAGCAGTCATTTTTAGAGGGCCTTTCCCAGACCTGATGTATTATTAATTATCAGGAGAAAACTACAGGGTGAAATTTTTTTAGGGGTTATGCCTCTTTTTTTCCCCCAGAACTTTTTTGTAGTAAGCCAATGGCAGATTCAAAAATATAAGGTTGTTTCTTTGTTTTATTTAGAAACTTTTTCTATCGCTAACCGTTTTCGAGAAAAAAAACAAAAAAGGAAAATTTGTACCCTGCTTAATGAGATCAAGTCACAACATTACATTATTTTAATTCTATGCGAGTTTTATGTAATTTCTGAATAGCAATCGAAGATACAAATTATAATTTTTGTATTTTTTCTCAAAAATGGTTGGAGATCCAAAAAATTGCAAGAAATCAAAAAGTTTCTGATTAAAACAAGGAATTTATTTTATATTTTTAAATCTGCCAGTGACTGCTAGCAGTGGCGCACCCAGGAATATGTCTTGAGGGGGGCCGAGTCGTCTTGTGGGGGGGAGGGGCGAAGCCTCATGATGTCGAATTTTAGGCTATTTTTTTTTTCTATAATATGTCGAAAATATGTAAAAAAATCTAAGGTTTGGGGGGCACAGGCCCCGGCCCCCCTCTGGTGTGCGCCCATGCTGCTAGAATAGCAATTTTTTGTTTATTTCTCACACTATCGAAGAAATGTCATGTTCGAACATTACAGATTTTTTTGTGTGACGTCTTTTTATTATTTTTCAAAAAAAGTAGTATAAATACAAAAAAAACAGCCACTTAACGGCAAAATTTACGATACACCTATACACATAAAAAGCTTCAAAGTAACCTAAAGTCACCGTTGCCACTACCGTTTTAAATTATTTAGAGAAAAACGTGTGAATTTGGATTACTAAAAAACCTGGGTGACAAACAATTAATTTTTATACTGAAATTAATTTTAGAACTTCATATAAGAATTTTATAATCTAAAATTCTAAAAACTTAGAGGTTTAATTTAATCTATGTTTCCTTTTTGTTACGGTAGCTAATAAAATATACAAGTTTAAAATTTAAAAAAGTTTTATAAGCTTAAATAGGGTGTTTTTTTGCTAGTGTTTTTGTCATTTTAAGAGTGCTTAAGAATTTCTACTGGAAATTTTTCTCGAAAAAAACACATGTAGAGTGGAAAGGCTGAGTGATTTAAGTGCCAAAAAGCATTTTTGTGGGAAACTAAAAAAAACTGTACAATTTATGCAAGCGGACGGATAACGTCATTTTAAATATGCTATATAGAGCATAAGGTTCATTATAGCCCCGTATTGGCCTTGACACCTACATCATTTTGGGTGGCAAATTTAAAATTTGTATATTTTGGCACTTAGATCATTTAACCTGGCCACTCTACAAATATTCTTTTTCTTGAATGGCATAAGATTTCGTATTTTGGGAGTTTAAAAATAAATACCCTTAGATACTTGCTTATAGTTTCGAGCGAGCAGAAAAGTTTACATTACTTATACTTTCTGCTTTCCCTTATCTAAGCCATTGGGTTTTTGTCTATTTCCAGCCCACTACTGTTACCTTTAAGCACAAAGTATATTATAGCTATAGCAGTTAAGTGAAAGAGATTAGGGTTTAATTGGGAAATTGAAACCCGATGACGGTATTTCTTAAAAACAATTCTAAAAATTTCTAAACTATGTCGATTTATGAACAAATATTTTAGAAATTCTTTATGAGTTTTATTCTTTCTTAAAAGTTGGAAACTTTTAAACACAAACAATGTGAAAGAAAAAAACATTTTTTACGAAAATCATCTTAGGCCCGATAAATTCCAAAATGCGACCTTTTAATCCCGGGTCAAAAGCTTTAAAGAGCTTTTCGATAACCCCTTGTTTCCAACTTTGTTTAAAGCGTCTGTTGCCCCTCCTAAATCGCTAAACTGCGCTCTTTTCTTATCTTTCGGCATTCCTGGAAACTTCAAAAGCTTTATACTTACTTATAATTTGTCCCCGGGGAATTTCAAAGCGGCTGGCTGGTTGCAGGAAAGGTCATTTTAATAGCCGGACATTGTTTCACTTAATTCATTTTTTTATTATAGTCAGTGGCGTAGATCAAGAGAGCGATAGAGGTATTATACTCCACAGTAAATAGACGACTCTATTTTTTAACTGACGAGTAACGGGCTGAATTTTTGTAAATAGCTTTATTTTGGCAAGACACCCAATCCTTACATGTGTAATAATTCTAATTTGTCAAACACACTGTGTTTATTGTGTTAAAATCTAGTACATCTAGACTAAATAGCAGTTTTGTTTACTAGAAAAGTTAGTTAAACTCAACAGTTCTCTTCGCTTTGCTTCGTCTGCAACTCACCACAATTGTGTTGTATTAATTGCATTATTTTATTTTATATAATATATTTAATTCACTAGCTCAAACGGCTTTACTCTTTTTAGTGTTCGAACTAGTATAGTATTGTCTAGAAGCTAAATTGCTTCCACATTCACATTCCGATGGAGTTTATCTTCATGGCTTTTTGTGTACTTTTTTATAGTCTCTGCTACAGTTTCGATTTTTAAGTCCCGATGAAGGTCACTATTTCGAACGTAACACATTCACAATATTTCCTAATACTTTATTTTAAAATCTCTGTAAAACTAGAATGTTACTCTCTTTAGCACAATCCCATAGTTGAATACCATATGTCCATACTAATTTGAGTAATTGTCTATAAAGCAGTAACTTAGTATAATTTGTTAAATTTTACTTCCTTCCAGTTAGCCTGTTTATTTTTCTATACCTTATCTCAAGTTCTTTTTTTTTCTCAACATGTGCTTTCCCGTGCCATTTCGCATCAAGTGTCATACCGAGATATTTTGCCTGATTTGAATATGGTACGGGAATGTTGTTAATTGTTATTTAAATGTGAGTAACATTTTTGTTTTTAAAATAAACTTAACTTAATTTGGTTTAATTTAATTTAATTCGCCACTTTGTTGTCCAATATTTAAAAAAATAACAATATCTATTTAAGTTCTTAAAATTTTTTTTGTGAAAAAACATTGGAAAAGTCTTGGATTTATGACGTCACACAGGCGCGCTAACTCAAATTTGAGCCAAACACCCGGCAACTTAAAATGAGTGTCTAATAACTAATCGATTTGGGGTAGTCTAAAAGTTCCTTCCCAATTTTTTTTTTGGTAAAAAAAGTTATTATTTTTAAGTCTTTGTAAAAAAAATCATATCTTTGTTAGTTTTTAAGATATTAAAGTAATTTTTTCACCACCTTAATTACTGTTCTATTGTAAGCAAAAAAACCTTAATCTGTAAATTTAATTTTGAAAAAGTTTTAAGTTTGTGAAAAAACATGAAAAAAAGCCGCCATCTTGAATTTCTGACGTCACACCGACCCTCCCACTCAAAATGGAGGCAAACACCCGGTGACTTGAAATTGTGTGATCTATTACCAATCAATCTAGTGTTAAATAAGAAAAAATTCCACAACTATCCCACGGGATACCCTCTCTAGCCAATGCTGCGCGGGCTAGAAAGGTAATAAATAAAAAAAAATTGTTTTTTTTTACAGAACTTTTAGCATTTATGTATATTTGTTAAAACAAAAACTTGTTAAAATTGTTCCTTTTTAAGTTTAGAAAGGTGAATGTCTGTTATTTTCGGCAAAACAAGTCTGTTGAAAATCCGGCTTGAATAATACGAGTTGAAAGTAAATTTAGTTAAAGGGGTGTTGAGGGAATTAATGCATGACCTAGCATCTAGCCTGCTTGGACTTTTCGCTTTTATTCCATTAAAGGCGGCTCTGGCAGAGTTGCTAAACTCTCGTCCATATACCTATCACCTATTATGTAGGCCTACTAATCATTAGGTATATACTGTCCTAAACTGGAATGGCGACAGTCATTCAAAGATCAATGAGTCAAAAAAACCTGACAGAAGATGATTGTCAGGATCGAAGGAGGTGGAGAATAGCCATCGGACAACGTAGAAAACCGTTCTAAACTAACATAGTAGTTGTAAATACTGTCTTTCTAAAAGATTTGTCAATGATTTCTTTGGTATAATCCATCCAGTTGGCTGGAAAACTTTCTCTTAGATTTTTATTCATAGCTAGTTATTCTTCTAGATCCTCTAGATAAATTTTAAACGTTTCCCACATTTGGTTTTCGGTGTGCCATTTTCAGACGCATAAATATGAGTAGTAAATATGGCACCGGTTCAAAAGAGCGATATTTGAAACGGCGATATTCAAAAGATCAACATCTAATAAAAACCGCGACATATCAAAACAGTGACATTCAAAACAACGACAATTCAAAACAGCGACATTCAAAAGAGCGACATATCAAAACAACGACATTTAAAGCGGCATTTCAAAAATCAATATTAAGCAACACTTACAAAAAGCGACTTATGACTTGCCACACCCAGTATTTTAGTATAACTTATAGTAACCACGATACACTAACACAACATCAAAAATCGTCAAATTAAGCCACTGCCAGTCACTTTTAATCAACGTTAAAATGTAAAATTCTTCGCAAAAGAACAAACCGATTCTAAACCACGAGGGCTTTATGTTTGGTTCCGTTTGGTTCGGTTCGGTACAGTTTGGTTTGATTCGGTTCGGTTCGGTTCACACCCTCTCGGATTCCGGGAAAGATGTCAGAAAAGTTGTTTTTTTGAAAAAATATGTTAGGATAGAGACCCCTTAGTCCAGTGGCGTATATAGAAAAAAGTTTCGGGGTGGGCCCGAGGCAGTTTTGGGGGGGCCCGAGACCCCATGAGGGCGTATTTTATGCTATTTTATGTTTGTCTTCATGAAATATGTCGAAAATATCTAAAAAAATCTTAGCTTCGGGGGGGGGGGGCCCGGGCCCCCCCCTTATATACGCCGGTGCCTTAGTCGAACTGTTGCTATTTTTTAAGACGCTTTTTTTATGTGGTTGTTTTTGTTAGATGGCACTCTTTTGAATATCGCTGTTTTGATATGTCGCTGTTTTAATATGTCGCTGTTTTAATATGTCGCCATTTTAATATGTCGCTCTTTTAAATGTCGCTTAGATGAGACCGCTGTTTTGAATGTCGCCGTTTTAAATATCGCTCTTTTGAACAAGAGCCAGTAAATATACCTATATACGTTCCAGGCCAAAAGGAGGACGTAATGACGTCATTGACTTGATAGGCGCATCATAGTCTGAGTGGTATTTTTGACCAAAAAAATCTGTATATGTCTTCACACACAATAGCTGGCCATACACACAGAGGTTGATTCGTCGGTTTGGAACGGCAAAGATAAGTCTGACCGTTTTGTCCGTAACGGTTTAAAACTGCTGCAGTCCACTAACAAAAAAAATCTTTCGAATCGATCCTTCATATCGGTCTGTGGCAGACATAACCGCGCGTTAGTGGGCTAAAACTCAAGATTTATCTGCCGGTTTAACCAAAACTGTGGAATTTTAAGCATAGCGTATGTAAATTCTTTAGTGCTAAATATAAGCAGGCTCTGTGTATGGGAATGATTATTAATATGAAAATAATGCATAGTGGTGTAAAAGAGAGACGTTCCAAGTGGGTTAAAACTTATTTGCTTAAGAGGAAACTATTTAGCCATCACCTTCTATTAAAAGAGTTACGAGAAAATGATCCAGACGATTTTAAAAATTATTTAAGAATGGATATCAGAGAATTATTGAAATACAGCCAGGCTATAATTGTGCCAGGCACTATTTTGACACATTCACATTAAAAACTGACAGTTGATCCTTCAAAATTGACATATCAAAGTCAAATTTAAAACTTTCGTCGTTTATTTTCAATTAATAAAAGAAGGCACTATTTATTCCGGTTCATATAGTAAACGAAGGCCGTGTGTTAAAAGATCACAGCTGATATTACAATGTAAAGGTGTCAAAATTGTACCTGGCACCATTATAGCCTGGCTTTATTTCAATAATTCTCTATTAACACGTATGATTTTTTATTAAATTTGGTAAGAGAGGATATTACGAAACAAGATATCCAAATGAGAGAAGCCGTTGGCCTGAACAGCGATTAAACCGACAGAGAAGTCTGCGCCGGTTAAAATATCTGTGAGCGCGAAACCCACAAGTTTCGCCCGCCGGTCTGAACTCACAGATAAATCTGTGCCGGCTATAACTGGCGCGTGGAATGTCCACTAATTGAAAGACAAATCCGCCAGTTTAAACCGCGCCGTTCCAAACCGGCGGATCAACCTCTGTGTGTATGGCCAGCTAATATGTTATTGTGTTTTGGGTGCAAAGGTAAATAGTCTAACCAGTTTATCTAGCCTTGAAAAATAAATTTTGAAGGTCATTCATGTTGTTTTGTATGTTGAGGCCAACAGTCCGAAAGCTAGATAGAGTGCGTTCGAGTAGGCAACCGGGGCGCCCCGAGGTTCATTTTTCCGTTCGAGTAGACGCTCGGAGCACGCCCTTTTGCGTTCGAGATGACACCCAGCGAAACCTCGGGGCACGCTCGATATGACCCGAGCTTGAGGATGGAGAAAAGCGGGCGTATTACATAACCCTACTTTTTTAGACTTTTAAACTTTTGTTTACATTTTTTACGACTGTTTTCTTACTGTTTTTTTGTCAAATAAAATACATGGACGCGGTTCAGTTTGCTGTAGAATTATGTTTCCAAGATTCTGAGGAGAAAGAAGAAGAAAGACTACCAGGGTGCTCCAAATTTGCCGCGATGCGGAGCGCTAAGAATTATCCGTGATTGCCCAGTGAGGCTTTAACCATCGGCCAGCGGCTCTCTAACCAAATTCTGGTGGGTAATGGCAAAGCGGAGACTATAAATAAGGGTACAGGAAAAAATCGCGTAGGAAAAAAGCGCACAGAAAATATCCACACAGGAAAAGAGCACACACATAAAAAACCACACACACTAAAAGAGCGCACAGGAAAATTATAACTAAAGTGAGAAGCTTTGGCTAATAAAAAAATCATGATTTAAAATAAAATAAAATAAATAAATTGTGTCAACTTTGCCCATAAAAAAAGGGGACTATATTGACTATTTCCTTTAAAAAAATATTGACCAACAAAATCAATGTGACTGGCAGATTTGGACGAAAAGGGAACGAATTACGGCGATAATTTGCACTAGAGCAAATTATCGGTAATTTGCACTAAAACAAATTATCGGTAATTTGCACCAGAGCAAATTATTACTGTATTCTTCCATAAAAAGCCCATTTTATTTAAACTCTTTTTTTAAACTTTTACCGCTTTTTTTCATTTATGTACGGAGTGATCCAAATTGTACACTTTTGATAGGAAACGCGTATTTCCAGAGGAGCTAGAAAAAAACTAACATATGTTACGAGCCAGAATTTTGTAAAAAATTAATGCCGAAAATCGCACAACGATATCTTGAACTATTTACAAGATATAGGGTAAAAATAAAAGATAATAAAGAAATAATCTGAAAAGTATTTTATTTTTATCTGTATAATCCCAGCATAAAACCGCCATAAAAAAAGAAAAACTTAGAAGAGTACAAATGTGCGAAAAATACCCTATAAATAAACCGCGTGATCAAAGTGTCTATTTATTCTTCAACAAATTGTAGCCTTGCTACACTCATGTATAAACTTTATTTACAAACAGTTTTAAATTGCAAAAATAAACAAAAATTTTCTGCCGAAAATTTAGGGTTAGAAGTTTGTAATGCCTTTTCCGTTCGAGTTGAACCACGAAAACCAGGGCGTTCTGTCCGTGACGTCACTACGCCCCGCTCGCTCGACGGGTTTTTTACTCGAACGCACTCATATTAAACCATTCAGACTATTCGCCTATAAAAGTCACGATGACGTGATTACCTCGTCGTTTTGGCCCTATATAAACATCTCGGTTTTATTGAATACTTTTTAACATACAGGGTGCTTTTTTAAAATCTGACAAAGGCTTTCTCGGGTATTTTTTGACGTTGTTTTTTGACGAAATTTTTGTAACACACACCCTTTTGAAGGGCAACTTCACCATCATTTTGTGAATAGGGTCGTGTGGTACCTTAATTTGAAGGTCTCTTAAACGTCATTTCAAGCGTGTAAAACTTTAAAAATCTACTTCGTATCTATGGACGAAATAGCGAAACCCAAAATGTCGAAAGTACAAAATGTCAAACACAAAATATCTGAATTTAAAATGTAAAAATTATAAAATATGGAATTTACAAAATGTAAAATTTTTTTGTTTTTTAATGTTTCTTTCCTCATCCTGGACTTTATACTAATTGCTAGTGAAGGTTATATGAAAGTGTTGGAGTGGGACGAAGGGGTGACATACACAGAGCAAGAGAGCCGTAGCCAAAGAGGAAAGTTTTAAAATGCAATTTATATGCTTACGCGCATTTATTTAGCGCGCTGCTCTTAAGACTTCAATCGGGAAGCAGCATCCAATTTAACTTTTACCGCCCTACTGCGACTGCAAGAAACAATTTTTTCTTGGAAAAAAAAAACTAATATCCTTCTGCACCAGGATTTGTCCGTATATTTTTACACCATATCTAAAACGTTGATTTGAATAGATATCAAAATATGATAAGTACAAAAGTTTCATAATTTTTAACAAAATTTAAGAATCTTAGGGTGAGAATGTCAAAAAAGAAATTCTAAATGTCAAATTTAACAGGTCTATGGTTTTTTTAAATTGAACATCCTATATATTATTTTAGATTTTTATAGATCTTTTCTTCCTAATTTCAAAAACTATAATTTTTTCGTTTATTAGTTTTGGAGATATATGAGTTAAAAAGTTTTAAAAACTTAGGTTGATACCCTTAAAAACATCAAGACAGCCATAAAAAATACAATCGCAGTGACACAAAAAGTGATGCTGTTGCTTTTGTTAGGTATATAATTTGGTGGTGATTCTGCTCAGTAATAAAAACAAAAAATAATACAATTTAAAAAAAATATATATTTCTAATAGGTATTTCATTGGTAATTTTCTACATAGCCTCCCCGATTGTTAATAAACTTTTGAATAATTCTTAGAAATTTTGTGTGAAACACTTCAATTTCTACAAGAGAAAATAGAACAGACATTCGTCGATCTCAATGGAAATTCTGAGCACTCTGTTTACAGTAGTATTCAAAATTGTATTAATATTCAAGAAAGCTATGTTTCTAAAAAAAAAAATATTATTTTTTTACTGGCACTGGCACCACGGATGGTCAATGTTAAAAAATTATATCCCTTTATTACAAAAGCAACAGCATCACTTTTTTGTGTCAATGGGATTATCTTTTTCATGGCTGGCTACCTTGATGTTTTACGGAGTATTAATTGAAGTTTTTAAGGCATTTCAACGCATATATCTCCAAAACTAATAAACGAAATAACCCCAACATGTATATTTTTGAAATCGGGAAGAAAAGATCTATAAAAATCTAAAATGATAAATAGGGTGTTCAATTTAAAAAAAATCATCCACGACGACTCAAATTTTAACATTTAGAATTTTTTTTGACATTCTGTCTTAAGATTTTTATACTTTATAAAAAATTACGACTTTTGTATTTATTATATTTTGATATCTATTCAAATAAACGTTTTTAAATATGGTGTAACAATATACGGGAAACCCCTGTACATGTGTAGTTCTCCCTGAAGCTTTGGCAAAGGTAAGTATAAATTTCAATAAACGGTCAACAATTTAATAATTTTTTTACAACCAACCGGGAAACAAGCAATTTCTGAACAATTTTTTGTACTCTCACCTGTTGCTCGCCCTGTAAATTTTCTGTGTCTACCTGTAAAGTATACGTTGTATTTATATTTCCTGTGAGCATGTAGAAATTGGAAAAAAAATACAATCGCAATAATTACCAAACCCAGGAGGGATTAAATTTAAATTCGAGATTATGTGATTAAAATGTGAGTTGGTAGGTATACCTACTTTATTTTCGAAAAGTTGCGGCAAAGAAAAAGAAGAAAGAAAATGTTTTTCTTGGCAACTGCGGAGTTTAATTTCTCCCACGTTCGGAAAAAGCAATTTTACAGTTTTGTGTCCTTTGAGTGCTGATTCCAATCTATTGGATTGCCAGGAATTATTTATTTCTTGACGGCAAAAATATTTCGTTTCGTTACGGTTACGCAGCCGTTTTATTTGTCCTTATTTTTTTTGTATTGTCGATATGACATAAAATTATCAGTATTATTGTCATGAGGATATGCACCGTTGGATAATTTAAAGTACATTTTATTATATAAGAGGTCATTCACAACTTTACTATTTTAATTGAATTTTATTTCTTTCTTATCAAATAGAAGAAAATATATGTAGAGGATGACCGGTTATATTTTCCTAAATATAGATCTCCGTTAATAATATTGATCATACGAGTATAGTTTTTGCAAAGTCAGGGGTCCCGAAACGAACACCTGAAAGCATTTAAAAGCGCATCTCAAAAAAATCTGCCAATCAGGTGCCGTCCATCCACCTGGCCTCGGTCCGTCGGAAAACAAATACTTTGTAGTCGGACCGCAAAGAGCCGCGCCTTTTCTCTGTCGGGAGGGTTGAAATAATACCAGGAAGATTTTATATGAATTTAGATAACTTTTGAAGGGCAGAATGAAGCAAAATTTCATGAAATCGATAGAACCCCGTATTAGGAGTGATTCAAGTGACTTTGCAAAAACTATACATAAAAGTTTACCGGAGCAAATTAAGTTTACGATTTTTTTCTGAATTATGCGAGTCTGTTGCAAGAAATGTTATGTCAAATCGTCTATTGTTTTTTTTTTAATGTTTCATTTAAAATGTTCGGCTGCGTGCACAATAAAGTTGAAGCAAACTTCGCCTTTTTTTGTATTTTGTGCACAAAAATACAGAAAATAATATTTTTCCTTCGTCCTCCTGTTTAGTATAAACCCCCCTAAAAACTTTTACCATATTGTCGGGTACGACTTTGTTTTCAATCAAACCCTGAAACGAGTGTACCCTAGGAGATCTCTTGTGTGTATAAAATAAATAGTCTTAAAAACGTTACAAACATTAATGAATATGAATACAACTCCGTTGCAATTTACAAATTTGTTAAAAGGCACTTTTAATCACATAAAAAACAAACAAGATCCAAAATATTAAAATAAAAATTTTAACTTACCAAAATAAACTGCAAAATATTTTATCTTACTTATCTCCTCAAAGTTTGGGTTTTTATTGAAGGTAGGTTGGATCTAAGTAATTCATTATCCTCTCTTTAAAGAGTTTGGAGGAACCAAGTCAGGGTCGTTGCTGATAATCCTAAAGTTTACTTTATAATTTAGCTAATGAGCTAAACAAGAAAACCTAAACGAAAACAGAGAAAAAGACATTTTATAGACAACATTTTCTTATCTCACAGTTTTTCCATAGCAAATCACGTTAAAGGGAAAACCCTCTATCAACTTGAGGTTTCCTCTCGCTTAACCATTACAACTTCCCACTCTTAACTTTTTAGTAGTTTTTCTCGCATCAACCACCTCCTGTACGGTAGGCGGCAACCAAAGTATCATTGTGGAGGTAGGCGGAATTACTTTCTTTTGTTCCGAAAGCAACCAAAACACATTGTCATAAGCTTCAATGTCAGAACAGAGTGTCAAGTAGTTGAATGTAGTTCAGTGTGGGTGTGTGTTGTGAATTATTTTTTTATAATTTAATTTTTTTTTGTTTTCCGCACTCTCGAAGAAAAAATAATGTTCCAAGGATATTTGAACTTTGCTTCACGTCGTTCATCTGGTTTGGCATGCGGGAACAAATAACTTTGCGCACTGGAAAATTATTTTTTTTTTCTTTAATTTTTTTTTTACGGGTATGCGCACTCTCAAGGAGATCTATATAATGCTCGACAAGCGGCAAGTGCGCGGAAATGTTGGTGTGTGTTGGTTTTGAAACGGTTCAGGTTGTAACCTGCAGGGAAAACTGTCGCAGGGAGTTTATTCCACAGCGATGCTGAATGAGGTTCTTGGTGCCTCTATTTTGACAGTAAATTGATGGTTACCGTCTGTTTGACGTGTTCGCCTAGTAGGTGCTA
The DNA here is from genome assembly GCA_963576565.1 of Aspidapion aeneum. Taxonomy (NCBI): domain Eukaryota; kingdom Metazoa; phylum Arthropoda; class Insecta; order Coleoptera; family Brentidae; genus Aspidapion; species Aspidapion aeneum. The sequence continues at coordinate 28,963,573 of OY755043.1, forward strand.
CTCCCGGGGGAATCATACGTGCCAACTCTTTAGAGCATTTTCCGTGATAATACCTGTAGAAGAAAGAGAGATCGCCCACAGTTCTTCGATGTTCGAGACTATCCAAGCTACGGGTAAGTGCGGGGTCATTGATCAGCTTGATAGCTCGCTTTTGCACGGTGTTCAAAAGCATTAAGGTATGTTTGGGTGTCGCACTCCATATATGTGAGCAGTACTCCATAGTTGGTCGAATCTGGGCTTTGTAGAGTGTCAGCAGTTGGCTTGGTGTATACAGATGTCTTGTACGAAATAGCACCCCAAGCTTTTGGGACGCCCTTTTAGCTATATCTGCCACGTGACTGTGCCAAGACATGTTGGTCTCTGCTGTGACTCCTAAGATGTTCAACTGGCTCTGCAATGTGACAGCACTTCCAGATAGCATGATGTTTGGCTCACCGGTGCTGGTCTTTTTTGAAAACAGGGCTGCTTGGGTTTTCTGCGCGTTAAACTGTACAAGGTTTTTGTTGCCCCAGTCCTCTATTATCTCCAGGTCGTTATTTATCTGCGATATTTGAGTTAGTCTAAGATGATGGAATTCACGTGCGGATAGACACTGAGTGGGTGGTATGACTGAGGAGACTACATTGCCATCATCTGCAAAGCAATAAAGTGGATTTACTGTTTTATCGATGAGGTCATTTATGTAAATCAGAAAAAGTGTTGGCGACAGGATTGCTCCCTGTGGCACACCAGCATTTATTTGGTAAGAGTTGGAGTTCCGGCCATCCAGTGCAACATAAATGGATCTATCCTTAAGGTAACTTTCAAACCAAGTGCAAAGTCTCGGTGACAATCCCGTTGCTTTGAGCTTGTTGAGCAGATTTTCATGCCAGATTTTATCGAATGCTTTAGATATATCTAAGGCAATTGTTCTTGTTTCACCTCGCAACTCAATCGCTTTTTGCCATAAGTGAGTGACGTATGTAAGTAAATCGCCAGTTGACCTATATTTTCGAAATCCGTATTGCTTGTCGTTGATAATTTTGTATTTTTCCAAGTACTTGGTTAGGTGATTGTTCACAACTCTTTCCATTACTTTTGATATCACCGGAAGTAGAGCAATTGGTCTATAGTTTAACGGATCTGTCTTTTTTCCTTTCTTTGGAATGGGTTGTACTGCGGCAGACTTCCATGATGATGGATATACTCCTTGCCTATAAGATAAATTGAATAATTTTGCGAAAGTTGGGGTGAGTTCGCTAGCACAATTTTTGAGTACTATCGCGGGAATGCCATCTGGACCCATTGCTTTGTTTGTATCCAACTTTTTAAGGGATTTTCGTATTTTTCTGTGACAAAAGGGTACCTCTGGCATACTGTGGGAAACCCTTTCAATGAACGGTGGAGTTTTTCCATTTGGCACTGTTAGGTTTGAGTTGGAGGAAAAGATTTTGGCCAGCATATTGGCTTTTTCCTCTGATGTTGTGGCTAAGTGAGTATTTTTATCTGTAAGTGGTGGTATGGATGACTTGGTGAAGTTTGATCCAACGGCTTTTGCAAGAGACCAAAAGGACCTAGAACTACTTGGACAATTCAGCAACCTGTTTTTTATTCTTTGATTGTTTGTTTCTTTGGCGGCGTCAATAGTAATTAATTTTGCAACTATTTCTGGCTTCTATAAATTCTGTGTGGTTTTGAGCGGTTTGTTGTCGTTTCCAAAGGTTATATGCTCTGTGTTTTTTCTGTACAGCCGTTTGACACTGGCTGTTGAACCAAGGTTTTGCATTAGCTCTGCGTTTTATTGTATGTGGGATATATGCATCCATTCCAGATAAGATTACTTTTGTTATTTCGTTACAGCAAATAGTGGGATCAGCTGTTTTAAAGCAAACCTCTTGCCATGGAAAATCCAGGTAAAACTGTTTAAGGTCATTCCATTTTGCCGATTTATAGTGCCACATTTTACAAGGAAGTGATTGTTGGCTTGGCGGTATGAACATTTCGCACTTTGTTCTTATAAGTTTATGATCGGATGAACCAAGTGGGGGATCTACTTGAATTGTGTACAAGTCAGGATTTGTAGTTAGGAACAAGTCTAAAAGCGCTGCAAATTCACCCCTTTCTGAGATACGGGTAGGTTCATCGACAAGCTGCGTTAGACCACAACTTATGGCAAAAGCTTCTGCTTCCCTGCCTTCATTATCTGTTTTGTTGTGGTGTTTTAGCCAGGGTATATTGTGGACGTTGAAATCGCCTAAAAAAACAATTTCCGCATGTGGATAGTTAGACTGTATACTATCACAGTTTTCGGATAATGTCGCAAAAAAGTTTTGATACTCGGTGTTACTTGGCGGTCGGTAGAGGCAGCAAATGAACTTGGTCGATGACTTTGAGGTGAATTTCAGCCATATGATATCGAGGTTCGCTGGTTCTAGCTTCTCCTCTCGATGACATGAAAGGTCATTTAATGTACACACAGATCCCAAAATTATGTCGAAATCGGTGGTGTAGGTCATAGCCGGGATAAAGATAGTTCACAATAGGTGTGGCAGAACTGATTTTAGTTTCAGTGAGAACAAGGATGTCAGGTCTTTGTTCTTCAAGATGTTGGCGAACTGAATTCATGTTGGTACTTAATCCTCTTATATTGCTAAAATCAATTCTGAGTTGAGTTTTTGGTCTTCTTTTAATATCTTTGCATGAAGGACCCCCAGGATCACCCGACGCCTGGAGATCCGAGTGGTCGGGTATTTTACCTCCGGAATATTTTGATCCTGGAGGCGCCATCATGCTATCTGTTACTCATTGTTGGAACCGGACTGCCAGCGCAGTAGCGGAACGTGGTGATACCACTTAGCGGTACTCACTTCTGGCATGGTGGTATCTCACCGGTCGACGCCCAATGAGTAAAAAGCGTCTACCACCTAAAATTATTTGAAAATATAACGTAGTATTTATCCATGACTATCCTGGAGACTACAAGATTAGGTATATTTTTTAAATAAAAAAGAAAAGATAAATGTTAAAATATACAGTCTTGTAAAAACATTAAAACATTTTTTATAAATCTATATGTTAAAATTTTAATGTGTGATATTTTTTGGAAGAAAAAGTACTAGAAGTCATGAATAAAAAGCATAACTGTAAACAGGTCCTGGCAAGGCCGACCCTAGAAGGGTCAGGGTGTTTCGATCCCCCCCCCCCCCCCCCCGCCCGAAATAGTTGTGAAAATGTGTTTTCTTAGCAATCCAAATAAAACAAAAAAAAATGCACAATATGCAAATTTTTTACACCCCTCCCGCTTCCCCCGGGTCTTGGTATTAATGTTTGACCCCCGATTGGAATTTGTGTGCACTTAACGACCAAGCAGCAGCAGTAGTAAAAAAATGCAGTAAATTAGGAAAATCAAAATATAGTCGGCGCTAGCAGCACAAACCGCCGTAAATTTTCACACCGATCCATACAGAATGTTCCCCTTTTTTTTCATAGTTAGTCGTTCGTTCACGCAACCCCATTCTTTTCACTCTCCCAAAAAAATATTACGATTTTTGCAGATACAATTGACACATTTTTAGTACCTGCCTGCTCAAGCTATCCGTTGAGTTAATTACAGGAGATAATCAAACGTGATAATAAAATGCTTCTTGTAGAATAATCGGTAAAATTCCGCATGGGTACAAACTTGCATAGCTGTGTTATGATCAGAGTCTCAAAAATAATTTTTATGTGACAAATAAAAGAAGTTTAGCACATTTTTTTGATTATTTTTACTTTAATTTATGTGTTTGGCGCATGCGCTGTTTGAAATAACTATTTTGTTTAAAACTTGCAGTTTTGTCGACAAACAAGTGTTTCCAGATTTTTTGGACATCCTGTATATACAATGTACATAGCCATATGCTACTAACTAAGCTATCCTTTAAGCTAACTACGAAAAATAACAAAAAATTTCTCAATTTAATGATATCTTAAGTATTTGATTCCTCTGGTAAGGCTCTAAAATCCTGTATGGGTATAAACCTGCATAACTGTGTTATAAGCAGTCTTAAAAATAATTTTTTTGCGATAAACAAAAAAAGTTTAGCACCTATCTGATATTTTTTTTTTTCAAATGTAGGCGGTTCGGTGCATGCGCTGTTTGAAATAGGCCTTTTATGCAAAACTTGCTGTGTTTGAGCGACCCTGTACAAAATTTTAAAAAAATTGAAAATATTTTTAATTATGTTCATTAGGAGATATACCGAGGAACGTTCTTTCCCTCAGAAAAAAGTAATAAAAAAACAGATTTTATGAAAAATTTCGCTAGTTTTAAATATTTATGTCATATATCAAAGAAAAACCTAGACACCTAAAAATATTTTAAAGATCGTTAGTTCTTATCTTTCTAAACTTAACAAAAAAAGAACAACACTTGCATTGTGATTAGATATCTTTTTCAAAAATTTAAAATCAATGTTTTTGATGAAGAAAGCTGACCAAATTTATGATCCCCAGTACAAAAAAGTAGAATTAACTTAAAAATATTTAAAATACTACAAACGTGAAGTAGTTAGGAAATTTTACTACTAATTTTAATATCACCCTGTAGCTCAATTCCTGAGACTACTACTGAGGTGATACAAACAGTTAATGCTACGACTGTTTAACGTGTTCCTAACCATTTTTTGCAAGCGAAATCTCCTGACATTGTAGTTTTTTAAAAATGCGAATTTTAAAAAATTTTACTACTAATTTCCATATCACCCTGTAGCTCAATTCCTGAGACTATAGGTGATACAAACAGTTAATGGTACGACTGTCTAACGGGTTCCTAACTATTTTTTGCAAACGAAATCGCCTGACATTGTTGTTTTTTAAAAATGTGATTTTTAGAAATAATAAATAGACAGACATTTTTTCGTGGCTTAGTGGGCAAAGAAAGATTTTGTTTCTCTTGTATTTTTCCGTGGAAAACTCGAAATCTGTACACCCACGGCGCCGGCGGTCCAAGATCTAATGCACACGTATCAAGTGTTTACAGTTAACTGTTTCGTCCTTTAGGGACTCTTCAGAACACTGCATGGTCAATGTGTCACTTTAGTAAAGCTACACAGACGGTATATGAATCTCATCTTAAGATGTTGGTAAGAGAAATAAAGCCTGCAATACCGTTGCTTTCACATAAGTGGCGAAATCTCCAAATACTAAAGAAACTACCATGAAACTCATGACCGTGACATAATTTGTCCCTCAAGTCGAGTGAATGCATATTGCAGCTTTCGAGCTGTCTACGGAAAAACACAAGAGAAATAAAATCTTTCTTTGCCCGCTTAGCCACGAAAAAATTATTGTTTGTTTAAACAGGGCTATCAAAACGGACGGGTCACGATCCTCCACTTTGTTGACGTCACATCCGGGGCTGATTTAAATATTGAAGTTGGAATGACGGTTCATGAATATTTGATTTTTTTTTTAAATAAAGACGGTTTTGAGATTTACTTACTATATCCTTTTAGAACAATGTTTTTTAGATCTATAGTAATCCTTAATTTTTCAGAGCCGCTTCATTAGCTCACACAAAAATTGAGTTTAAAGCAGAAGCGAATGTGACAGTCACAGATGACAAAGTCAAATACATGTCAAATATAACAGTTGGCATGTGGTACATGGCGGGTAATTTGAATTCAAAATAGAGAATGCTAAATCTTGGAGATTTTAACCTATTAATCATGTTGATTCCTTACCAAACTTTGGTGGAATATCGGGATGGTGTCTGAGAATATTTCACTGAAATTTCGCGGAAATCTGTAGTGCCATTTTGAAAATATCATAAAAAACGTCTGACCTTCCATAAGACACATTGTAAAATTCAGCCCCCGGAAAACAGCTGATTTTTTCAGGGTCGTGGCCTCTATTTTTGTGTTGGCCTTGATTTAAAATACATTTTTGAGTTAAGGGGTTCAAGTACTACAAAAATACCAAAACTAAAATAAATCCGTGATATACGAGCAACGACTCTGTGGGGTTTTCAAAAGAATGACCCTCTATTGAATCAGGCGCGGATCTACGGTACGGGGGAAAAGGGGAAATCCCCCCCCACCGCCAAATCTCAAACTATCTTTAGTTTTTACATACAGAATAGACCTCCTGGTCACTAGGCAAAATAGCTTTATGCAATATTTATTATGCGATTCCCCCCCCCCCCACAAATAAAGTTCCTAGATCCGCTACTGTATTGAACGAATTTGTTACAACAGTAAACTATTTTTTTTAATATCGCGTGTTAAAAATCCGTCGTTGATGGCATGAAAAATTACCTCTTTTCACACAATAGAATTCCCATGCCGGAAAACTCCACTAAATCACTGCTAATTGGTGCGAACACGTTTCGTCCGCCGGCGCCACCGGCGCTGGGCCCAAGAGAGAGTGTGTATTAGTGCGAAAAACTTTTTCAAATTTTATATTTTATACCTTTTAGTTGTCCATAATTTTTTATTCTCACAGCGAAATAATATCATTTTTAATCACAAAGGTTAGTTTTAGCGCCCAATGTATAATTTTCTTTTTTTTTATTTGTAACATCTTTATTTGTTACATAAAACAAGGTATAATTAATGTACAGCAATTGATTAAATTAATAGTAAAATCAAAGATATAAATAAAATTGTAAAACCAAAAAAAAAACTAAAAAGGGAAACATCAACAATAAAAAATTTCCTCTAATCCAGTATCGTCTAGGAGGAAGACCTAATTGTTGCTTAATGAAGCAATTTGCATTTTTATTGTTTATTAATTTTGATAATTTTTGAACAAAAGATTTAGCTTCTTCACCCCAGGGTCCCAATGTTTCGACGCTGAAGGGTACGAAAATGTACCCTTTGGCTTCCAGGTCTTCGCATTTTTCTCCGTTACGGGCAGCTAAGAAAGATAAGAAAATGCAAAAGTATCCATGCAAGTGGCGTCCCAAATCAGGGAATTTCCTTTGCACCAGAGAAACAATCAACAAACAATCTCCTCTGCACATACCAGGAGGTTCACGCACAGAGGGTATTCCTGCAGATACCAGAGCCCTTCTGATAATGTTGTTGAGCAGCCCGTGGCGAGACAAACGACCGGCACTTTTGTAGCGGCTTATTAAATTATACAACGAGAAGAATTTAGTGGCATATCGACAAGGGAAAAATAGGACAATAAAAAGATTTACCTCAGGCTGGATTTGAACCAGCGACCTTTCGCTATCCAGGCAACCGCTCTTCCACTGAGCTACCAAGGCACTGATTCAAAATTCACCTATTCGGAAACCGTTTCGTCATGTGTGTTCTCAAACTTCCGATAGCTACGAGAGCACGGTAGGTATTATATGGGGATGGGAGACGAATACACACTCACGATTGCTGTTTTATGAAACCCTATTTATCCATCTATAGGTGGCTTCCCACGGCCCGTGTTTCTGCAGGCCGGGCCGCGCCAGCTCGCGCCAACGCGTAGGAAGACGGTCGCCTGAGGTAGCGCGAGGAGGTGCGACGAGTCCGCGGCGAGTAGGTAACTTCAAAGGCGCGAACCGGCCGGCGCGGCGGCGCGTTCATGCCTGTGCAGACCTGTTGTTGTTGGGGCAGACATCGTCATTTTGTTTTGAGTCTGCAGCGAGATACTTTTGTTGTTTTAAAATATGGAGTGGACGAACGAAATTATTTACGAATTTATTAATTTATACGAAAATGCGTTATGGAATACAAAAAGTCACAGTCATAAAAACCGAAACGAGTGGCACGATTCGTGGGGACATTACCTATAATCACCAAAAACAAGTTGATCAATCACCAAACCCGAGCACCAGTAGACACAAAAATATGTAAACAGCTGATCGGTTTTGGAAAGGTAAATGGGCACAAGCACGCCGTGAGAAGAGTTTCGCCTGAAGTCCATCCCGTTTCCCCGTCGCGGCGCGGCCTGAATTGAAAAAAGTTTTTGACTGTTAACAGCAAACAAAGCTCCAATGGATGCTAAAGCTTAAAAAAAATAATTAAAACATACTTACCTCGTTCGGCTCTTATTGCACGATGATGTCCACCAACGCGTTTTCTTCTTTTCTTTTTTGTTCTTTAGTAAAGAATAACCATTAAAAAGTATAACAGCGGCTGCCGCAACAGTTTTTTCTTCTTCCGACATTACCGATAATCACCAAAAACAAGTTGTTCAATCACCAAACCCGAGGACCAGTAAACACAAAAATATGTAAACAGCTGATCGGTTTTAAAAACGTACATGGGCACAAACACGCCGTGGGAAGAGTTTCGCCTGAAATCCGTTCCGACCTACGCGCCGCCCGTTCCCCCGTCGCGGCGCGGCCTGGCCTGTAAAATTACGGGCCGTGGGAAGCCACCTTACCAGTGGTGCACGACATCCTGACAGCCTGAGGTAAATCTTTTTATTAACTTATTTTTCTTATTTTTCCCTTGTCCTTATGCCACTAAATTCTCCTCGTTGTATAATCTTTAATATTAAATATTTTGTCTGTTTATGAGATTTTTTACTATATACATGGTTACCTATTTAATAGATGTTGGCTATTATCAAGGATATTTCAACTAAGTTTGATGTATTGGTGTCGGGAACATAACTATAGTTTCACCAATATTTAAAAAAAACCAAAAGAAACAAATAAGTAAATCAAATTATTTATTTTTGTTTATAGAATGTTTAATATATGTTTCTTGGCAAATCTCTGGTTGGCTGAAAAGCCCAGAACCGTACCTAAAAAAAAATTCAGGCAGATTAAAAAATTTTGAATCTATCGTCATAAATGACAAAAACAAAATCGTCCAAGATCATAAATGAAAATGGTATAACAGTCCAACGGCAAAAATGGAATTCTTATTAACCAGAGATTATACAAAAACGTCATTCATCAAAATAAGACAAAAGAAAATTGAAGTTTAGTATAGTCTTTTATCAAAACCGGACAAAAACAAAAATGACAAAATTATAAAAAGGGGCCGGGCCTAGCATGAGCAACTCTCTCCTTTCTTTTCATGTAAACTAGTTTCGTCTCTCTTCCTCTCATACAAATCGGTCTCAAGAAAGTTTGGCGGCAAATTTAAATCGAGAACAAATATTATTGTTGTTTTTGGACCCAAAAATACAAAAAAAATAGAATTGTCTGTTTTTTTCCTTTAATTAGCTCCCCTGTTCTTTTTTTTGAGAGGTAGAAATCGTTGTTAAGCGAACTGAACCGAACAGAACCGAACCGAAACTCTTGGTCAATTAATTGCAAATCAATCCAAACCTAGGGTCCAACACCTGACCTTTTTAAGGATGGGCCTTGCTTAATGAAAATGTCGTATGTACCTACAGCGTTTTCTTTAGGCATGGCAGTGAAGGACGCTTTAATTGCACAGCAATATCAGAACCGCTCTTTTTTAGGTGAACGTCACAAGCTAGGCCCGACCACTTTTTTATGATTTTGCCCTTTTTTTTGTCCGTTTTTGATAAAAGACGTTATACGGAACTTCGATTTGGCTCTTGTCTTGTTTTGAAGAATGACGGTTTTGATAATGTCCGGTTATTAACAATTCCGTTTTTAACATAGTGTTATGCCATTTTGATTTATGTTCTTAGACGATTTTTATTTGTCCTTTATGATAAACTATGGGGTCCCAAAATTTCAATAAAAATTTGCGTCTTGCAATTTTTTTCTAATTTGTGCTGCTAAGAAATCTCTTCTAAAACACTTTACCGACTATTTCATGGATCATTCATCCCCCTTGATCATACCGCCCCTGGGCACAGCACTGGATTTTCTTGTTTAATTAACAATTTCGCGATTAGGTACCTATCTGTACAAGTACGAGTGTTTCATTTGCATTATGGGATTAATGTTGTCAAATCACTCACAATGACAAATACCTGCTCATTGGAGAATATTACGATGGCTCTTCCTCCCATCCCGAAGCTATCTGCTACCATACTTTGCTTTGAGCCAAATCCTACATTAAATATTGTTTCGCCAAACTGATCGCTCCTTGTATGACGTCGAAACAACTCTAAGAACAATGAATAATTTAGACGGAGTATCCACAAGAGTGTTTCTCGCACATATCAATTTTTTTTTATATCAAATCAAGTTGCATTGGTTCAAAACAAAAGCTGCTTTCCTATGCTTCTCTCATGCTTGAAAATGTTGAAAATAAAAGAACTGTCCGATCAAGAAAATTAGTTTTCCCGACCCTACCGATAACGCCACGATGTCTCAGTGCACTAATTTAATGTGCACATACATACATTTAATGGTAGACGCGGGTGGCATCACGGGTGCTGGCGGCATCGATAGCCTTAGTTGATTCACAAGAACACTAATCGAAGTAAGCCAGAGATTCTGTGTACTGTAAAATTCTATAGAGACAGACGGTGGTGGATAGAATAGACAGGTGTTCGGATGTTTCACTGGTGGTCCAGCTGATTTTTGTAAACAATAGTTAGGTATGATATGAACAACTAATATATTTTGAATTTTTTGAAAACTAAGGCAATTTTCCTACTATTTTTTAGTATATTCTTATAAAATAATAAATTTCATAGATATCAGTCGTTATTTTTTTTAGCCTGCTTCATTTCTCTTTACACAAATTAAAAATTCAAAGAAAATAATGTGTTCGTTTCAGCTTCAAAAATAATCAGATGGCCTACATCTTTGTTTACTTCCCAAGTCCTCGGTTCACCTTTGATACTAAACGATAACATTCAGTTTGACTTGTAGTTTAAGTTTTGTGCAATATAAAATAAAGCGGGCTATAAAAAAATAACGACAATATGTCAATTCAAAAAATATTAGTTGTTCCTTTTGTTTACAAAAATCAGCTGGACCACCAGTGACGTGAAAAATTCGACATATATATATATATATAAGATCTGAACACCGGTCTATTCTATCCACCGTGATAGAGACATGTCGTCCCCTTTTTCCATATTTCGTAATTAGAATGCGCCATAACATTTACGTTGCACATAATTTTTGTCCAGTTAAGCGCGGCAGCAGCCAGCGTGCGCATCCAACGCATGAACATACCGGTTTCATTTATAGATACTTTATGATGCAATTATTAATTAACGAATAATCAAATTGTAATATTTTTTAAGTAAAATGTGAGAGTGAATGTGCACATGTGAGCTTATAAACCGCCATTCTCTAGTATGATTTTGAGTATTCTGTGGCCATCATATGCTCTTAATGACTAATGCCCTTTAATGATCAGGTTGGGCTGTGATGTGCATATACTAACGATCCCTGACACCGTAAGCTCTTTATCATCTTATGTAGGATATAATGTGATATATACGCACGTCATATATCAGTTCAGTTCGGTTCAGTTCATTATTTTCCACATTAAGAATACAATTTAAAAATCATATAAATAGTACGTCAATTTACATATGTAATATATATATATATATATATATATATATATATATATATATATATATATATATATATATATATTGTGCCCTTCCTATGCGACCACAGTGGGTCTATTGCAGCTCGGTTTAATCATGTCATATACGACCCCTATCGTGACTAGCCCCAACAAGGACACTCAACAAGTGCATTCAAAACAACAAGTTAGGTAAGAAAAGTTAAAACTAAAAATTGTGAATATCTATAAAATCTTGAAGATCTGGAAAAAGCATGCATTGGTGTAATAGGAAAAATTCTATATATAAAAATTTTTCTAAATATAGGAGAAGCACGTGGTATATTAAATTTAGGCAATACCTAATAGTAAAGTAAGTGGAAGAGATATATTCTCCAATAAATCTCTTCATCAAATTGATTCAGTGCTTTATTTTGTTGGCTTAAACTGCAATGAAACCAAAATCTGTTAAGCCAGACGCAAGTGATTTAATCAGAAAGGTTCGTTCGGTCCTTAAATTCAGACAATTTGGCTTTCGATTAAGATTTATCTGTTTCTCAAGTTTAGGTCAAGAACCCTATCGAACAAATTCGGTCACTCCGTCTGTCCACCCCTCGTTTGTTACATTTATCGCGTGCTTCACGACAATATACCTTCAATTTTGAGAGTAGCATTTCCAGATCATCATCTGGAAGAAAGAGTTTGCAGTAAGTAAATTAGATATATAAAGTTGAAGTTAGATAAGTTTAGTATTACACAATATTTAACAGTCTCAAATTTTGTTGTTTTTGTAGTTAGTCTCGATAGCTTTTTTTTAAATTTGTTGAAGGCTTTGCTTTTATTCGTATGAAAAGCTTCTCTCAAAGAATGTGGTTTTATGTTTAGGCTTCAACATCCGGATCGTTAATCTTTAACCTATTTTCCTCTAGAATCCATTGTCAAACTGCGTTCCTCATATTTTGCATACTAAATTACCTGTAGCGCCTGCACTGTTTGGTTTAGATCTCTTTTTATACATTTTTGATAGAAAATCCAACCGTATCCTCTAGTTTTTGAGATACAATTATTATAGTATTGCCACAAAAAAACCATGATACTCGTAAAATAACGTAATAAACGGTTGCTAATGTTTGTTGCAATAAAACTAATTATTCAGGTTTAATAGGTTATAAAACACAACGTAGGTATTTATACAAGATTCGAAAGCTATTATGTTAGGTTTGTTTAAAAGAGAGGTTAATCAATCTGAAAGTGGAATTATTCCAGCCAGGGCGAAGATAAACTAGACAAGACAGGTATCTCTACTTTACATTGTTTGCATTCCATACCGGATAATGCGGTCCCGCTTAAGACTATGGGAACTCTGGCAAACGGAACGCAGTGTATTTTATTTTAATGTGTGCAGTGGTCATAATTCGACACTGATATTGAAGAAGTAGTAGTAGTATTCGTGGGAAGGTGACCCGTAGCTTTAGCAAGAGGTCAGATTGTGCCCTTTTTGCCATGCCTCAGGTCCTTGCCTTAACTCAATAGCTGGCCATACACACAGAGGTTGATCCGACGGTTTGGAACGGCACCGATAAGTCTGACCGTTTTGTCTGCAACGGTTTAAAACTGCTGCAGTCCACTAACACAAAAAAAATCTTTCGAATCGATCCTTCATATCGGTCTGTGGCAGACATAACCGCAAGTTAGTGGGCGAAAACTCAAGATTTATCTGCCGGTTAAACCAAAACGGTGAAATTTCGTCAAGACGAAAGTTTTATGCGGCACGGTATTTTAAGCATAATGTATGTAAAATGTTTCGTGCTAAAAAGAAGCAGGCTCTGTGTATGGGAATGATTATTAATATGGAAATAATGCATAGTGGTGTAAAAAAGAGACGTTCCAAGTGGGTTAAAAGTTATTAGCTTAAGAGGAAACTATTTAGCCATGACCTTCTATTAAAAGAGTTAAGAGAAAATGATCCAGACGATTTTAAAAATTATTTAAGAATGGATATTAACACGTATGAACTTTTATTAAATTTGGTATGAGAAGATATTACGAAACAAGATACCCAAATGAGAGAAACCATTGGACCAGAACAGCGATTAAATGCTGCCCTTCGTTTCCTTCCCACGGGAAGATCATATGAAGATCTGAAATTTTCAGTGGGAATTTCTGCACAGGCACTTGGTTATATCATTCCGGAAACATGTGACATAATATTCAATAAATTAAAGAGATACTATATAAACGGTCTGTTATCCCTGGCACAGTTTAAACCGACAGACAAGTCTGCGCCGGTTAAAATATCGAGCGCGGAACCCACAAGTTTCGCCCGCCGGCCGGTCTGAACTCACAGAGAAGTCTGCACCGGCTATAACTGGCGCGTGGAATGTCCACTAATTGAAAGACAAATCCGCCAGTTTGAACGGCGCTGTTGCAAACCGGCGGATCAACCTCTGTGTGTATGACCAGCTATTCTCTACACTTCCGAGTAGCTCATTTTGCCTTCCTGTTTGCTTAACCAAGTTTATTATTTCTTTTATGTTAGCGAATTTAAAGAAGTGCAGCTCTTCCTCGCTCAGGGTTGGTGCGGCCATGTAACCACTATTACCAATGGCAACACTTCAAAATCTTGAAAATAAATATTATATCACTACAGTGCAATAATTTTATTTATTTATTTTTTACCAACAGCAATATGTAATAGTAATTCCTAAAATAATACACTCTATACTGTTGGGGCTATGCGTTTATAACAACGATATTATACAGCATGTTACCACTTTCATTGGTGAATACGCGTCGTGGTTCTTCCGCTCCGTCTTGTGTGCTCCCTGTCTGTTCAGCGCTAAAGCGTGGGCCCGTCGCAATATTATGTACGCTTCGCAGCCCACGAGAAAGACCGGCCCGGGCGCGGAAATATCACGTGACTGTAGGAGGGTTACAAAAGAACGCCTCCCGGCCAGCTGTCATTATAAAACATGTGTGTTTTCAGTTTTGGTATGTTTGTATTTTATCAAAGTTATTAAAATAACGCAGCCCACGAAAAAGACTGTCGTGATCTGCGTTAAAATAACTAATGGCTAATGAGTAAATTAATAAGAAAATACCTAGAAGATAAACAATGCCGCGAACGTGTTGTGTTGTTGGTTGTTGGTCCAACTAAAAAACTGAAACCGAATATGAAGGTTAGGTGTAAGAATAGTCTGTTACTAAACCTTGCCTTATTTTCTAATAAAAGTCGATTAAATAAATAAATAAATAAATAAATAAATAAATAAATAAATAAATAAATAAATAAATAAATAAATAAATAAATAAATAAATAAATAAATAAATAAATAAATAAATAAATAAATAAATAAATAAATAAATAAATAAATAAATAAATAAATAAATAAATAAATAAATAAATAAATAAATAAATAAATAAATAAATAAATAAATAAATAAATAAATAAATAAATAAATAAATAAATAAATAAATAAATAAATAAATAAATAAATAAATAAATAAATAAATAAATAAATAAATAAATAAATAAATAAATAAATAAATAAATAAATAAATAAATAAATAAATAAATAAATAAATAAATAAATAAATAAATAAATAAATAAATAAATAAATAAATAAATAAATAAATAAATAAATAAATAAATAAATAAGTAAATAAATAAATGTGTCAACTTTTAATTTGCCAGTGGATAAACAAATGCATGAAATTTGGTTGCGAAAAACTCCTAATGATTAATTATCTTAAAACGTCCACAAGTTGAAAGCTAATGCAGTTTATTGAAATGAAAGTTGCAAACGGGAAAGAAGTGGTAAAAGATAAGATTGATCAAGTAATAGACATCCTTAGTGACATTTTCGATAGTGAGAGTGAAAAATGTATTCAATTGTCATTTCTTATTGAACAATTAGGTGTCTTGAAAAGGTCACCTGAGATTCGAAGATATTGTGGATACTTTTTAATGTTGGCTACATCTTTGTTTATCCAGTCAACTAGTGCATACATGTCAATTTACAAAACTAAGGTAATATGTCTTCTGCACCCTCGCAATATTAAAAAACCGATTTGTAAAATATCGTTAACAGATAGTAATCTGTCCGGTTGTGTGCAATATTTAGAAAGTAAGATACAGCTTATAAAAGAACATGAGTTGGTAGTTAACTTACAGATTGATGAAATATATATTAAACTTTGTGACAAGACAAAGAAAAATTTAAAAAGTTAAAGCTTAGGTTTGTTATGTCCAATTTTAAAAGACTTGTATAGATTTGAAGTAACTAACGATATGATGTACCTAATATATGTACCTGAAGATATTAAGAGTGCAAATTTTATATAATTTTTGATTTTATAGATTCAGTTCTTTTATCGATAATAAACATCATAAAATCAGCAAAATATTTTTTTCAATTTTTGCCTATATGAGAACAAAAAAATTTGGTCAATTTATTTAAATTGTGTAAAAACAGATAATATATTAAGCCATACAATACGAATCCTGGAACTCCTAAGATCACGTGACCGCCGACTTGCTTATAACGCGCCATGGCCGGTCTTTATCTATATTCTAATATGTCTTGTACTGTTTACAATATTTTAATATTGATACGTATTTATTACGGTAGCGCATCTACAAACATAGTTTTAAGTTATTTATGTATTATTTAGCTTTGAAAATTTTTGTATATAAGTTTTTTATTAATCATGGATTATTTTGATTGTCTTTCGAACTTTAAACCACCCCTTAGACGTGGTACTACAATTTGATACTATTTTTAACGGGAATTCTAAGACTGCACGGGCTAAATTTCCAAAAAGAGACATTTCTTTACAAATTTTTTATGTGGTTTTTCTTTATTTCTAAAGTTAATTTGAATTTATATGAGATGAAACTGTGAAATGCTATCATATTGCACATTAGGGTGAACCGAATCTTTGGAATTATTTTACCGGTGAGTATTAAAAAAATACACTTAAACCGGTCAGTATCAAGTCTATAGACTTAAAATTATTTAAAAAAAGCCGGACCTGTCCCTCACCCCCTCCGATTTTCTTGATTTTTTGTGGGAATATTACCTACCTGGAGAATAGACAAAAGCCAAAATATTGACTTTCAAAAAAATTTATTGGCTAGGATATAGCCATTTTTCTGTTTTTCATAAATTTTTGACATGATTTTGGGTATTTTCTATAATTCAGAAGTTTTTTGCAGTAATATGTTGAAAATTGGTACATTGATGTAGAAGTGATCAGAGAACAAGAATGTGGTCAAAAATTTGACCTAGGACAAATTTCCACAAAAATGGTGGCCAAAACCCCGAAAATTTACAGAAAAATACCCATTTCTTGGGGAAACGTTGAAAAATTTTTATTTTTTTTATTTTTTCAATGCGTCTCACAGAAAAAAAAATCAGCGAATCTAATAAGCCCATACTCATATTTTTCGGATTAATCGTTTAGGAAATACATGGTTTTAAAATTGGAAGTTGTTTTTGTAAGCGGTAAATATTGAGATTTTTGACCGAATAAGACAATCTTCGACTTATAGATCTATTTTGTGTGAGCGAGACATGTAGCTACCTAAAAAAAGTAAAAAAAAGCGAACCCGTCAAACGCGCTGGGTGATTTAGCTATATTAGGCCAGTCATTAAAGCGAAAATAAGACCCCCAGCATGCAAAAAGTGGTAGTCACGATTTTGACATATTATGTTGTTCACATTGGAGTTCTAAAAGAAAATTTAAGTTTTCGACTTGGGCGGGGCGCCCCCCCCCATTATCTTGGATTTAGTGTGCACAAAAACCTTTTTTTTTAATTACTTGGTCCCTGCATATTTTAGAAAATAAAGTTTTAGACAAAATACACAATAAAATTTCTTGCAAAAACGCTATTGTAAAGTTTTTTGTCAGACCAATGGTTTTCGAGTTTTAACGCTAAACAGTTCTCCGCCTTTTTGGATTTTAAAGTTTTTTTATTTAGTGGCCTTTAACTTGAAAACTGCTAATTTTTGGGAAAATCTGTTATAACATAAAATAAAAACCATGCCAAATAAGTGCCAACCGTGGACTTAGGTGATACATCGTTTAAAAGATAATTTAATTTTCTACAATAAAGTTCGTTACATACTTTCTGTAAAATGCTTACCTTTTTAGAAAATTACATAAAACTGAATAATTTCGGTTTATTTAGCATATACTATGGAAATACATAGGAAACGGGTGTACTGCTAACACTTCAGGGTTCGTATCTCAGCAAGAGTACTACCCAGATGAACTCAGTGATATATTATTTTATAGGCTATTAGTTGGTCTTTATTTTACGTTATTACAGATTTTCTCAAAAATAAGCAGTTTCGAAGTTAAAGACCACTAAAATCCAAAGTAGAGGCGAAATGTTTAGCGTCATAACTCAAAAACTATTCGTCTGACTGTATAAAAGCGTTTTTGTAGGGAATTTTAACATCTTCAACTTTTGTTCAAAACTTTCTTTTCTTAAACGTACAGTAACCAAGTTATTTAAAAAAACCCTGTTTGTGCACAGTAAATCCAAAATGGCGACCCTCCACAAGGTCGAAAATTCCAATTTGTTTTTAGGGCTTCAATGTCAATGTCATATGTCAAAATCGCGACGACAATACCTTTTGTAAGCTTTTTTTCGCTTTAATGACTGGCCTAATATAGCTAAATCACCCAGTGCGTTTGACGGGTATGCATTTTTTACCTTTTTTTTAAGCAGCTACCTGTGTCACAAAATTAGTCGAAGATTGTCTTATTGGGTCAAAAATCTCAATTTTTACCGCGAACAAAAAAAACTTCCAATTTTGAAACAATGTATTTCCTTAACGATTTATCCGAAAAATATGAATAAATGCTCAATAGATTCGCTAATTCTTTATCTGTAAGACGCATTTAAAAAATTTATAGAAAAATTTTTTTTTCAACGTTTCCCCAAGAAATGGGTATTTTTCTGTAAATTTTAGGGGTTTTGGCCACCATTTTTGTGGAAATTTGTCCTAGGTCAAATTATTGACCACATTCTTGTTCTCTGATCACTTCTTCATCAATGTACCAATTTTTAACACTTTACTGCAAAAAACTTCTGAATTATAGAAAATACCCAAAATCATGTCAAAAATTTATGAAAAACAGAAAAATTGCTATATCCTAGCCAATAAATTTTTTTGAAAGTCAATATTTTGGCTTTTGTCTATTCTCCAGGTAGGTAATATTCCCACAAAAAATCAAGAAAATCGGAGGGGGTGAGGGACAGGTCCGGCTTTTCTTAAATAATTTTGCTCTTATGCAAATGTTAGTAGTTTTGAGATAATAAAATTTTTCTGTTTTTCTCTGAGGGCCTATCCTTAAATCACGTAATATTTCCACAAAAAATCAAGAAAATCGGAGGGGGTGAGGGACAGGTCCGGCATTTCTTAAATAATTTTGCTCTAATGCATATTAGGATTAAATTTACTTCTTACCACCTCCTCCAAATTGAAAAGAATATCAAGCAGTGATATTATATTCACTGGATTTAGTACAGTATGCACTCTCTACGTTACAAATGAATAAACAAGTTCTATCAGGTGGAAATGCCGGCTGTCACAAAAACTTGATAAACTGCTACAAACACCATTGGAATGCTACGCATACATACTCTTGTCAACTTGAGGTCCATTTGATTTGCGTAAATATTGCAACAAAAGGCGCCAAAGCGCCAACCGAACCAAATTTCAGATTCTCTCTCCCCCCCTGGCATGTGCTATGACCAATCACAAATAAAGTTTGCCAAATCACATTCTGTTGAATTAAAAAGATAGAGTGTTCCATTGGCACTAATTAAAAAATATCTGAAAATTTAATTTCGAATTATAGAAACATGAGTCTGCCTCTACATACAAAATTCTCCCTATTTTCTATTTTAATAAATGATGACACTAAACTATTCCACTTTTCGGCTTTATCATTTCGTTTTATTCCTTACAACAAGTTTTCGTTGCAATAGAAAGTGCGTTTAAACGCTTTAAGCTGCTAAGTAAATAAAATAGCGCAGTAGAATAGCGGTGGGCCATTGTCTCCAAAGTGTGTATGGAATGTTTTGGGGAGTGTGTAAATCCTCCGCCCGGAGCCATAATAATAAATGAGCCGAATTTCTCGCGTTGAAACCCAACTGATGTTTTACCTGGATTCTGTAAAGCCTCCAATAATGGAGCTATGAGAATCTATTGTTAATTTGTAGAAAGTTATTTTCCAGGTTAAATTCACCAATGTTTCCTTTTTCTCCTATGGATGAAGGTATTAATTAATTAATTATTAATAGAGAGTTTTTAAAACGCCCAAAATGTTGTCAACTTTGACAGCTGTAGTAGTGGTTAATAACCACTACCACTGCCACGGGCAGCTCTTTTTAATTCTTATGAAATACGTTTAAGGGCCGGTATCCCAATTGCGAGTAACTCTGGGGGTACAACGACAGGCCAGTCTTGCCATATGTGGTGCAATGAGCTCTAGCGCATCGACTGCGCTTAAATGCTTACTAAACTTACCTCTGCTTCACATTTTCTTAGAGGCGGAGGCACGAAGAGCAACTTATAGAATAAGGGCCAACCACCCGGATGGCAGGGCAAACAAAGTTATATCAACAGCCCTAATTAGGGAACAAGAGTTGGATGCAACTCTAGGAATGATATCCAACGTCATGCCCAACACGGTGTACAGCAGAAAGCTATACAACATAATCCTCCCAGAAAGAATAGTTTCTGGGATAGCGACGGATCCAAAATGTCATCAGGTGTTGGATCTGGAGTTGTTAGTAGCCAAGAAAAAGTCGAGATTCAACATAGTCTGGGCCAATGGGCTACTATATTTCAGGCCGAACTCGTAACCATTGAACTGTGTGCCCGGTGGATTACTGACCACGAATAGACCAACAGGACAATAAAAAACTTCTCCGCCAGTCAAGCAGCCTTAAAAGCGCTTGATTCCTATAAGGTCTCATCGAGAACCGTGAGGAACTGCAGGGACTCGCTAAATGCGTTTGGTAGCGCTAATAAGGTGTCATTAGTATAGATGCCAGGGCATCCTGGACACGAGGGAAATGAGGCCGCAAACCAGGCAGCGAGGAAAGCGGCATCTGCCGAGTTTTTCCGCCCCGAACCAGCCCTGGGGATATCATACAATGCTGCTAAATTAACCATATTGAGATGGATGGAGAACAGCTTCCAACAATACTGGATGAATATACCAGAACTGGGTCACTCTAAAGAGTTCATTAAAGGACCGTGCCAGAAGAGAGCCAGGAATATCATTGGACTTACCGGACAGGAGATCCGTATAGTGAATGGACTTTTTACGGGTCACTGTAGACTCTGTATGGAGGATGATGAAACAGGTAGACATGTACTGTGCGATTGTCCGGCTATTGCACGTTTACGCCAAAACAATTTCGGTAAACCTCAGGTTGATTCAGAAGATCTGAACAGTATCTCACCCAAACTGATAGCTAACCTTTTTGGAGGATTAGGCATACAATGGTGAGAAACCACTCAAAAGTGAGCCATAATAGACCCACTAGTGGTCGCAGTGGAAGGGTTAACCAATCCGGTGTATATTTTGACCTAAGTTTAACTCGTGGTTGTGTTCTGCTCTAGCAGCCACTGTGGGTGGAGTTAACAAACACTGTTACTATGTTGCCAAATTTACGGTATTTTTAATTGGTCAAAGCAATCAGATGATGGCAAAGGATTCAGAATCATATAGTTTTTAAAGTTTTTTAGTGCAAAATCTCATTTTCAGCCTGTTGTTGTGTGTGCAAAATCTGATGTTTTAAAATAGTTTAAAAAATAAAGCAACATCTCAGAATCTTACCTTATGTATACTGCTTTTCAAAAAAAATTGTACACCTATCATTGGTTTTTATATTGTAGGTGTACAAATTTTTTTGATAAGTAGTGTATTTCTTTGAAAGTGGTGGCAGACCCTACTGGACCTCCATGCACTTCGACCACATATGGATCTATTGTGCCCACGTACCTACATACTGAGTTTGACTAAAGTGGCATATTTTTTTCCACCCAGCAGAAAAAGAGGGCGTCCTAAACTGGAATGGCAACAGTCAATCCAAAGCTCAATGAGTCAAAAAAACCTGACAGAAGAAGATTGTCAGGATCGAAGGATGTAGAAAATATGCGTCGTAAGTAGAAAAACGCTCTAAACCGATATAGTAGTGGTATTAATATTAAAAGTTCTTCCGTTAGTCCATAATATTATATCAATCAGTATCAACTGGATACGCCACTGATACATCTGGCGCATAATAAAGGGGTAATTAAACACTTTTCTCCTGAAATACAGACTTTTCCAAAACGGAACATTTGCAAAATATAACATACTTTATGCAGAAGCGGGCGATAAAGTGCACTTTACCCATTTGCAAACTTAAAGTGACACTTTATCGCCCTCGGGCGGTAAAATGGCACCTTATGGCTTTGGGCGGTAAAATAAGATTTTTCTTTTCTCAAAATTTTGGATTTCTTGGGTTTATAACCATCCAATTTTCGTTTTAGAAAAGCAATCAGTTATGGGAATTTGCTTATATCCAAACCAATATTGAGATTTAGGGTTGCTTTAAGCATGGAATAATAGTTTAACAACGAGGACGCTTTGTAATTCTTGAACTTTTTATTAAAATAAGCTAGCATAAGGTTTTCATTAAGTTGACTTAAGGCTACAGACTTCGTCATGAGCCATGCAGTCTTTGTAGTGCTTTTCATAGATCTTTATTGACTTTAATGGTAGCAGATCTTGCTTTTCTTCGTGTATAGACTTCAAAAGTTTTCGAGGTAGCTCAGTTTCCAAAAAATTCATTTTTATGTTACTTTACTTAAAAAATGAACTGCCTCCTTTGATGAACAGTGGTTTGACACATATCATTATGTAATATTATGACAAAATACCATTATTGTACCAAATCTAAGTTAAATAAAAAAATTAAACCTAGTTTAAAAATAAATACCGCTATTGCATAAAATATTTTATGTATCTCGGTCTTAAATTGCGTTTAACGCCCTCAGCGTGTTATAGCCCTCGCCTAACGGCTCAGGCTATAACTTTCACGCCGCGGGCGGTAAACGCCTACTTTACTAAGGTCACTATATACTTTACGACCTATAATAGATACATAAATAACTATAATGTAATTTGACGCACTTGCCTCGTTTAGTGAATTGAACTTTTATTCTCTTAAAACACAATTTGGCCAGCATTTGTTTGTAGCAATAGTTAGCTATTAGTGAAGCTTTATTTTCGTGTTCTGCAAAAGTTTTTCTATGTAGAAATTATGACACTCCAAAATCAGATTATAGTAATTTTGGGATGCATTTACTCCAACTCATTGTTTATTTGGATCGTATTTTAAACCGCCAAATCGAAAACAGAAGGTGCGCAATGAAATTACTAAATTTAGAGGTTTTAATGCTAATTAAACCCACAGTAATAATTGTGACAGTTCAATTTATTTTCCCGCATAATTATCCAACAAATCTTCTCTATGGTTGCTATTTAGATTCACATAGCTTTACACCGGTGTGAAACTAATAGATCGACCTACCATATTTAGAGACGAAGATGCCCGAACGATATATACAACTGCTCAACTGCTCAAATCATTCTACAACTATGTCGAATCTTACAATATCCTCAAAACGATCAAACCCGTATATTTACATGTTTCATTTGCTAGCATTATAGCTAATAAAGCTAAAAATGTCCCCGAAATATGTCTCGAGATTACGAATCTTCGATAAATATGTTTTAAAATATTTTATATTTATTTCTCTAGACCCATACAAAACCTCAAAACATTCAAACACGTGTATTTACACATTTCATCTTCTAGCTTCATAGCTCCTAAGGTTAATGAGATTCTCTTTTAAGATTCCGAATTAACGATATTTATGCTATAAAACGAGCCTACACTTAATATCCCTAGACCCGTACGAAACCTTAAAATAACCTCAAAACTTTTAAACTTGTGTATTTAAACGTTTCATCTGCAACCTTTATAACTTCCAAGGTTAAAGATGTCCCCAAATTCTCTTTTGAGATTCCGAATTTACTATAAATATGCTATGCAACTATACCTAATATCCGTAAACCCGTACGCAACTTTAAAATAACCTCAAAACATTCAAAGTTGTGTATTTACAAATTTCATCTGCTAGCTTCATAGCTCCTAAGGTTAAAGATGTCCCCACATTCTCTTTTGAGATTCCGAATTTACGACAAATATGCTATAAAACAAGCCTACACTCAATATCCCAAGACCCGTACGAAACCTTGAAATAACCTCAAGACTTTTAAACTTTTAAAATTGTGAATTTACACGTTTCACTTGCTACCTTCATAACTCCTAAGGTTAAAGATATCCCTAAATTCTCTTTTGAGATTCCGAATTTACGATAAATATGCTATAAAACGACCCTATACTCAATATTCGTAGACCCGTGCGAAACTTTAAAATAACCTCAAAACATTCAAGCTTATGTATTTACAAATTTTATCTGCTAACTTCATAGCTCCTAAGGTTAAAGATGTCCCCAAATTCTCTTTTGAGGTTCCGAATTTACGATAAATATGCTATAAAACGAGCCTACACTCAATATCCCTAGATCCGTACGAAACCTTTAACTGACCTCAAAACATTCAAACTTCTCTATTTACACGTTTCATCTGCTAGCTTCATAGCTCCTAAGGTTAAATATGTCCCCAAATTCTCTTTTGACATTCCAAATTTACGACAAATATGCTATAAAACGAGTCTACACTTGCGTATTTACACGTTTTATCTGCTAGCTTCATACCCAAGTAACATTATTACCACTCAAGGTTTTATTAATTTGGTTCCTAGGTTATTTAGAGGGTGCTGTTATGGGTTTTAGGATCAATTTGGCTACATAAAGGTAATTTATATTGCCAATTACCTAAAGGAGTGTTATACAACCAAAAAGTGATTTATAAAGGGAGTATAATAAAACTGATATGCCTTCTGTTCCTTTTAGATACTTTTTGTTTTATTGATTTCTGATTTATAAAGATGGTCTTATAAAACCATTTTACCTAAAGTTTTTAAAAAGAAATAAATATTAACTTTGGTCATTTAGTTTTTTTCATTACTTTAGGTCACCACAAAAGTGTTTTATAATAGAGCTAAAAGGTTATCTTATATCCTTTTGTTTTTATAGTTACCAGTAGTTTAAAAGTAAATATGATTAGATAGGCGGCCATATAGAACCTAGTTTCCTTAAGGTTTTTAAGAGTGGTAAATATAAACTTTAGACTTTTGGTTTTTGCCATTATTTTTAGGCATTTTAAAAAGGTTTTATAGGAAGGCTTAAAGGTAAACTTAATTCTTTTGTATTTATAGTTACCCATAGCTGTATATTAAATATTATTTAAATAGGCGGCCATATAAAACCTTGTTTCCTTAAGGGTTCTAACAGAAGTAAGTAAATACTTTCGTGTTTTATTTTTTTAGGTATTTCTTGTAAAAATAATAGATATACCTAGGTACAGATTGGTACCTACCTATTGCAAGATTGATTATTTAAAGCCCAATAATTAATAATTGTTGAGTTTCCGTCCTCCTGGGTAGGACACCCAGGCCTATTTAGACGACCAATATAAGAGGTTGCCCTCCAACCAGCAGGCACAACGAATATCATTGCACTGGCCCTTTCGATTGTGTCGAAAATGCACGAAAAAAACATTTAAAAGTGTTCAATTATACGCTTTTAAACACTTTAAAAACAAATATAAAAAATTTAAGTGAGGTTATGTTTACTATGTTTACATTGTTCTTTTTTGTTGGTTTCATAAGGGCACTCAAAAAATCCTAGTTGCGATACAGTAACAAATAAAACCAAGTGACCACTATAAAACCATAATGGCGTATATAAATTTATTTAAAAAATATTGTAAAGAGAAAATATTTATCTAGTCGTTTTAGCAGTGTTTTTTAACAATAATTTTACTTTAATTTTAATTTATGTAAACCAAACAGACTTTTTTAATGGTGAATAGGGTAAATGATTTTTTTTTTAATTTTAAATATTTGTTATTTTGTTATCAAAAAACTATGAAAAAGCATTCTTGAGGTGGCGCGCTTGTTTTGAGAGCTTTTCAGATACGATTTTATCAGAAAAATAAATCTGGCAGGCAATTTGATCATCAACAAAACGACAAACTCGGTATATTTTTATATGATAAAATAATTTTGAGACTCTGACATTTTTGGCAATTTTGTGACCTAAATTATTTTATATAGCCATTGTGAATCTAAAATATCGCCATAGCTTTTATAGGAAAACTTCTTTACTCTAAAGGTATTATGGTATTCAACAGAATCGCCAGGATACCAAATTACCAAATCTAGTTTTATAATAGGGTAGAGGACGTTTCTGAGTTGCTTTTAGAACCTGGCATAATAGCTTTAGGCTCTAAAAGGTTCTATACTGGTGGAACCGCTAGAGGGCGAAGCTGGAGTTTATTTCTTATGGTTTTATAGTGAGTTTAATACATAGGTTGCCACCACCAATTGGGGAGTCCCATTTAGGAGGTCTAAGGGGTATATAAGGGTAATGGGAACGTGCTAGCGACCAAACATTGAAACTAATGGTTTTAAGGAAAGGCGCTGGCAACCTTTTAGCTTCTACTATAAATAAAGAAATGTTACTTGGTTAGCTCCTTAGGTTAAAGATCCCAAAAATCTCTGTTAAGATACGACTTAAATATAATACTGCTTTCCCTTTTCTAAACGCTTGGTCATGTTCGTTACTCTATCGAAACTTTGTCATCTTTGATTCTATGTGGAAAGATAATAAAACTGATTTTGTCTGCCCGTGACTCCGTAACGAATAGCTTCTCTAAATTAAACATCCCCATAGAAACCTTAGTCGTAAACATTTCTGCACTTGAGCACAAGACACTTGAACTTTTAAACATCAAAGACCAAAATAAGATCCTCGACAGCCAGCCCATACCAGAGTCCTAGAAAGTGTAATCAAAGTGGGTAAATAAAATGTCAAGTATCAGGGATTCAATTAATTCCTTGAAAGACTCTGCTCTCTACAGTTTCCTTCCATTCATAAACTTGCGCACGGGGAAGGACGGGGGGCATGGGCTCTTTTTTTTTCAAGGGTCTTACGGAAAAATCTTGCATAAGACACTCGGTGTAGAGTTTCCTACCAGAATAGGAGAGCTCAGTGATGAACTAAGGGGCCCAAGAGCTTCATATGTCATTAAATAGAGGGTAACAAGTACAAATTAGTGGCGAAAGAACCAATTTTGTTGTTGTGGACGTTTTCAAGAAATATGCGAAAACAAGTTTTGGTTAAAGTTAGGAAGACCAGCCATAGCCCGTCACTGGATAGGATAACTATTTTTGAAAAAGTTGAAATTTCGTAACATTGTAGGGGTCACTCAAGAAAACTCAAACTCTGAGTCTCTTTTCAAAATACTGAGTCTCCTTTCAAAATTAGATATCAAGAAAAATAAAATACTGTTGGGCAGCAGAGGTCGGTCACCCTTAAACCACGAGACATGCAAGACAATGTGCCAATTACCTATTTTCTTCTTCCAAATAACCTTGGTTTTTGTCCCCACTTTAGGACAAATTCCGGGAAATTTTCAATAGGGAAAAATGACTTTCTAATATTAATTTTAATTTTAAACAAAAATGTTAGATGGGTCAGGTTTAATGTACTTTTCTGACGATATTGCAATTCATCAGCTTTTTTAATTTATTGCATTGAATATCTCTGTTTCCTGACACACATAATAATTTTATTCTATTAGATTCCGCCAGTTTGACTAGTTGAGTAAGGCATTCCCACACTAGCTTTGAGGTAACGCCCGACTATCTGAGTATATAGATAGCGATAGCGACCGAAGCAATTCATTCTGTTATTCTCTCTTGCAAATTCTAGGATGACAAAGATTTCCGACTGAAAGACTGATGTATATCCCAGAGAAAATGCTGATCCCTTCTAGGAATTTACCCGAAAACTCCTGTCCCACTGCCTTCATCAGTTTTTGATCCGTCTGTGTCAGGCGCGGCTCACGCCGCAGGCGAGGTGTGGCGGTACATTATAAACAACAGTATACAAGTTATTCTCTCTTAAAACTGGTTGCGCCAACGAATACCTAGAGCATGTTACACCAGATAAAATAGATCAGCAACATATTTGTAGGCAAAAAGTTTTATTTATAATGTCGTTTTTCTGTTTCAACTGACGTACCATGCTCTAAAAGTTCCAGGACGCCACTAGTTTTAAGAGAGAATAACTTGTATACTGGTTTTTATAATATACCGCCTTACCTCGCCTGCGGCACGAGCCGCGCCTGGTCTGTGTACCAGATCAGTCCTTCCTGTGGCGGTGCGCGGTGGGTCAGTTTGTCCAGACCATTTTACTCTTTCCTGTATAACTACTTCGAGAGTGGATCCATATAGGTACTTTGGGGACATCTGATCTGACCTCATGCGTAGGATTGATATATCCAGAAAGCTTTCCTGTCTATTCGTGATGGTAAGTCCATAATGTTCTGAAGAAAATAGAGTCCGATCTTTGCCTTTCCTTGCATCATCAAGTAAAGTGGTTGAAAGTCCACCATGTCGTCTTGCTATTAGAAAAGATAATATTAACGAAAAAATGCGTTTTCTTAATTTAATATCTTTTTTTCTGTGTATCTATCTTTATAATCCGCAAGAAAACTGTTTTATGATATTTGTAGTGTGGAAAAGCTAAGTGATCTAAATACCAAAAAGCATTTTTGTGGAAAAAAACTCATTTTTCAACTACAAAAACTCAAAACAAAAAATAAAGGTGGAAATGACCTATGTACATAGTGTTTTGTTATCCGGCACTATTTTCGAAAAACATCTTATTATCTTCTTTGATAAACTCCATCATAGCACGTTTATCTTTTTTCTTGTTCTCATTTAGGGGCTGGATACACGGTAACGAAGTGAGTTTGGTTGATTTAATATTTTCGATGCTGATTCCATTTTAAAGCACATGACATTTTTCTTAACCTAATATGTCGCTAAAGGTTTACTTATAAAAGACAACACCCATATCTTCTTTTGTCACTCGCAGCCATGAAGTTTGTGTGATATGAAGCTTTGACGTTGCTATATATTTTGCTGATGCTGCGTCAAAGTGAAAAAACTTAAACTTACCCCCAGCCCCCTCAAAGTAACAAGCCCGATTCTTCTTTGTAATACAACACTGTCGAATGCTGACATTTTCATTACTTTTTTGTCAGCCTGTTTTTTTTTATTTTCAAAATAGTCAAAATTTTGGATCTGTCAGCCATTCAACGTGTGCTTGATAATTTAAGGGGGCTGTGCTCACCCATATCCAAAACTTTGTAGGCCGTGGAAGGTCTTGAATCTGCTATGACTTCCTTGACATGTTTAATTGTTTGCATTTTTGAACGTTTTGCGCGTTTCTCAGTCGACGCAAAGTCATGATCAGATGCAGAGAAACTATGACCTGACATCAAAAACTTGTGGTCAATAGTGTCAAAAAATCCTAAACGCACTAGGTAATTGTACAAAAAAAAAGCTGCGTGGCACTTAGATCAGTTAGACGTGCCAACAGCAAGCGGACTTACAGATGACGTCATTTTAAATATGCTTGTGAGAGCATAAGGTGCCACTTGGATCTATTGGCCTTGGCACATAAATCATTTTGGGTGGTAAATCTAAAATTTTTATTATTTGGCGCTTAGTTCATTTAGCTTGGCCATTCTACATTCGATGAGTTGATTTTTTTAACTATGCACCCCCCCCCCAAATTCAAAATGCCGCAGACGCCTATGCTTCTACTTTTTTATAGAATTTGTAACAGGGCGCCCGCTGTGGCCGTGTCGAGATTAAATCTTTAATTGATTTCCCCAGAAAGTTGTAAACAACTTTTCTATTTTATGGGAAATGGATTTTTGTTTCTTCTATACAATTATCGCAAATTAAAAGTCTATTTACCCTCAATTGTTTTTCTTTATAAGCTTTTATTTACCCTGCTAAGTGGGTCAACTATTATGTTTTAGTTGGGTTAACTGTTGTCTTAATAAGTAGGAAATTCTTAATAAAAAATAGTTTTAAATTTAATTTTAAACATTTTTATTTAACTTAGCTACATAATATACCTATATAATAAGTTTTTTATAGTTAATACCTTTGACAAGGGAAGAGAGAGGACTCGTATCATGTATGACGGACCGTCGCACGGTGGTCAGCTTGTCTGTTCTGATCGATCGAAATTATTTTATGGTTTTAATTTTGACAAATGGATGCTGAAAGTTAGGAAATGTAACTAGCGTTTAAAAAATGTGATTTTAATATACTGTGCATTCTGGAGATGGTACAGTCACCTCCAAAAATAATGTTGCATATCGTTTTTTCCACTTAAGCAAAAAACTTGAAAAATTGATACTTTAGTGTATTGTGTATGTAACTAGGTTATAGCTATTTTTATTTAACATAGCTTTTTTATAAAAATTTAACTGAGTGTGACAGAGTGGTACACATCCACACATTTTTGGAATTTCTTGGAATCTTAACTTAGGCGTCTAAATAAGTAATGAAATTGATTAAAAACTTTTAAAAGAGTAAAAATCCAGTCACTGCTAATTTATAGTTAAATTTTAAAATAAGGGAGCTGTCAAATATGTAGTTTTAATTAAGGTAAGATAAAAGAATTTTACTAAAAACAATTTACAAAAATAAATTTTCAAATAGGAACCCACTGTCATCCCATGATAAAACTTGCCCTACATGTAAATACTCTAGAAAACAAATATAAAAAAATTTAACAAAATAAAACTACGTTTTTAAACTGGATCAAAAAAACATTTTGTGGTTAGACCCCTACTTTTTTTTTTAAGAAGGATGCCACTAGGTTTACCATAATTAAGCTTGTAGTGGACCTATGTACGTGCAAGACAAATAATACTTAGTTAATTTTCCTAAATATTAATTATTCCGTTGCACTGAGCCATACAGGTTGTCACGTGACACCGCAAAGTGCGCGGATAGAAAAGTGCGCAACCCACCGGCACGATGAGAGAGAGATCATCGTAGCCTCCATATTGAAACCGGCGTGTTTACTCGGTTTTTCCAAAACTACAATTCAATCAATTACAATTAGTGCCAATCAATTCTAAAATCATTCCAATCCGTTACCTCAACTCCTCACAGTGATTTCGATCAACTCAAGAACTCTGGTAGAAGCCTGGGCGCCCAGTGAATGGAATTTGTACCGCCGAGAAAAAACCAAGGTAGGTGTCAATCGACATTTTGTATGGTTCTCGCGTTATTTTCCATTTTTATCCTTAATGCGTAAAAGTTTAACCAGTGCCTAAAGCTATCGAACGGGTGTATGTCTTGCGCATACATTTTTATGGTCCTTCTATCCAAATATTCAAAAAAATACAACAAAAATCAAAATTCATTTTTCTTAAACCAAAAATCTAAAAATTTTACGACGCCATTAAGGACCAACCCAAAAGGGGCAGGCTTTATCAGTGACGAAGCGACACGCCTTTCCTAACACATGTTTAAAAATTTTATCGATTTCTGCAGTTGAAATTTAAAGGTCGCGGTCGACAAAAACAACTGTTTTTTGTTTACCTACGAACGAAGGTACAAAATAAAATAAAATAATAAGAAATTCTGAAAAACGTTTTAGTGTTCAGTGATAATATTTATTACTAATTAATCAATTAAAATGACTAAAACCGGCCTGGATAAGGCAGTGCAAAAACGTACAGTTTATGTTACGAGGATTACCGAAACATACACTGCAGCCATAAAGGCCCAGACTGATTCAAATGTAAAATCTATTTTCAAAACAAGGTATGAGAACTTGGAAGAATTTTATGATGAGTTTAAAAAACTGCACAATGACGTTATTAGCCTAGTGGAGAACGATAACGAATATAAAGTGCAAGACAAGGTGCGAGAAGATACAGACAATTTTTATTTTCAAACTAAAACTATTTTCAATCAACTTTTTCCAGAACAAAATATTTTACAAGGCAATTTTGTATCTCTTCAAAATCAAACAAACAGTCATGAATACAAGGATCTATTAAAATTAGATGTCCCTTGTTACGATGGCACTTTATTAAAGTGGGTCACTTTTTATGATATGTTTTGCTCATTAGTGCACAACACTAATATGCCTCCAGTAAGGAAATTTAAACATTTAATTTCATATTTAAGAGATGAACCACTCAATTTAATAAAACACTTGCCTATTAATGATAATAATTACAATATTGCTTTTCAAACACTAGTAGATCGATACCAAAACAAAAGACTTTTGGCAACAAGCTACTGGAACACCGTAAATAGTACGGTTCCCTTAAAAAATAATTGCTCTTCCAAGGATCTTAGAACTTTACTCGATAGTTTTAATGAAAATATCTCTGCTTTAGAGTTATTAGGTTTTCCAACTCAACATTGGAATTTCATACTTTTCAACATGCTTCTTTCGCGTTTAACTACCTCAATACGAACTTCTTTTGAGATAGAATATAGTAAAATGGAGCTTCCTACCTACGAAAACCTTACAGAGTTCCTCAAAAATCATTGTAGGGCCATAGAATCAGTTCAACTCATGCAAAATATTTCTTATTCAACTATGCAATCAGACAATTTACAAAATTCAAATCCAAAACCACCTAAGCGACAATTCAATTCAAATAATAATTACAACAGTTACTCAAAACCATATCAACCACAAGTTTACGTGGCAAATACAACTCAAAATCCTCAAAACTCAAAAATAACTTCATTTAGCAATAATTCGCAATTCCAACCAAATCATTCTAAATTCTTTAATTCAAATCAACAACCAAATCAATCTAGTTTTAGTTTCACTCCAGAAACTCAAAACAACTCAAATTCAAATACAAATCAATTCAACTCAAATTCAAATACAAATCAATTCAACTCAAATTCAAATAGACAACAACAATTAAATAATTCGAATTTACCATTTAATTCGAATCTGTTTCAAAATAAATACAAATGTCGTTTATGTACAAATAAACAATTTCACAATCTTTCACAGTGCCAGGTATTTTTATCAAAAACTATACAGGAGCGTAATGCCTACGTTAGGCAAAATAATGCGTGTAGCAATTGTTTAAGATCGCATCCCTTAAATTTATGTCAATCTACTTTTTCTTGCCGTATCTGTGGCCAGCGTCACCATACAAGTATTTGTAATAACTCGCAAACTACTCAATCGAATTCACAAAACGCGTATTTTACAAATGTACAACCAACCCCAAACTTAAATCAAAATTCAATTCAATCTCCCCAAAACCCCAATCAAACACAAAATGAAACACCCAATGAGGGCATTGATTACAATAATTGTGGGTGCACCTCACTCACTACTCAAAAACCTCAAAGTACTATTTTACTTTCTACAACAAAAGTAGACATCCTAGATAGTCGTGGATACTATCAAACTATACGGGTTGTCCTCGACAATGCGTCAGAGGCCAATTTTATTTCTGAAAATTGTCTTAATCGCCTAGGATTATCTAGAAAAAAATTCATAGTTCCCATACGAGGCATCAATCAATCTACTTCAACCACCAATGGCATAACAAATTGGACAATTAAGCCTGTTGGCCGAAATAATCCAACGCTTTCTCTTGATGTCTATGTTTTGCCAAAGGTAAGTGCAAATTTGCCATCTTTTCAAGTTAATCCTCACAATTGGCATCATATCTCTAATTTAAATTTAGGAGATAATACTTTCAATATTCCCGCACCTGTAGACATGCTTTTAGGAGCACATGTTTATTCTCAAATAATTCAACCTAACATTATTCCTGGAGAACCGGGGCAGCCAATAGCACTTGAAACCTTGTTCGGCTGGGTGCTCCTGGGAAATACGGAAATATCAAATCAACCTACATACAATTCAACTTCATATTCATGTCACTTTACTTCTTTACAAAATAATTCACTAGATCAAACGATGATCAAGTTTTGGGAAGTTGAGTCTCTCCCAACAAAGAAGTTCCTCTCTCCTGATGAGGAAAAATGTGAATCATTTTATCAAAAAACTGTCACGAGAGATAGTTCGGGACGTTTTCAAGTTTCATTGCCATTTCGTCACTCTAGACCTATTTTAGGAGATACCTACTCACATGCTTACAAATGTTTTTTATCTCTTGAGTCTAGACTGATAAAAAATCCCGAACTATATTCACAGTATTCCGAGTTTATGAATAACTACTTAAAAAACGATCATATGAGTTTAATTCGAGAATCAGAATCAAAAAATCAATTCATAATTTATTTACCCCACCACTGCGTTGTACGCCCCGATAAACCAAGTTCACGCGTTCGAGTAGTTTTTAATGGCTCGGCAACAGCGGGTTCAAAGGGTATATCCCTTAATTCTACCCTTCTCCCAGGGCCCAAATTACAAACTGACATCAACTCAATTCTGTTAAAATTCCGATTTCATGAAATAATCATGCTCTCGGATATTACGCAAATGTTTTTACAAATAAAATTAGCTCCGGAAGATCGTGATTATCAACGTCTTCTGTGGCGTTTCACTTCAAGCGATCCTATTCAAGAATACAGACTTAATACTGTCACGTTTGGTATCACATCTAGTCCTTTTTTGGCCATCAGAACTATTCAAGAGTTAGCCAAAATCCAAGAAAAAAACTACCCAGAAGCTTCTAGAGTGCTCCTAGAAGACATTTTTGTCGATGATATCTGCGCAGGCGCAAACTCTATAGAGTCGGCTCTAGCTCTACAGCGAGATTTAATCGCTCTTCTAAAATCAGGCTGTTTTGAGCTTAAAAAATGGGCTAGTAATCACCCAAAACTACTATCCTCTCTATCACCAGACGAATGCCAAATTCCCTTTTCTTTTGACAAGGAAAATCCTATATCCATAAAGGTTCTTGGACTCCAGTGGGACCCAAAATCAGACAATATGTTTTTCTCTTGTCAGCCATCGGAAAAACGATGCACAAAAAGAAATATTCTAAGCGCTATTGCTTCTATTTTTGATCCTTTAGGGATGCTTTCTCCCATTTCATTTTTTGCAAAATGTCTTATGCAAAAATTATGGATTTCCAAGATAGGATGGGACGATCCCGTGGACAAATCTATTCTTCAGCATTGGACACAATTTCAAAATGAACTTAAGTGCTTATCAGATATTAAATTTCCTAGGCACATTTTTTCTAAAGATATAATATCTTGTCAACTGCATGCTTTTTCGGACGCATCAGAATTAGGCTACGCAGCTTGCGTTTATTTACGTATCGAGCTGTCAGATCAAAGCATAAAAACTTCCTTAATTATGGGCAAATCAAGGGTCAGTCCCTTAAAAACTATTAGTCTCCCGAGACTAGAACTTTTAGGTACTGTTCTTCTTACTGAACTTCTTAGTTTTGTTATAAAAACTTATTCCCCTTTAATTTCAATAGATAAAACTTACGCTTATACAGATTCTCAAGTCGTCCTCTTTTGGCTTTGTAGCTCACCTCATAGATGGCGCTCTTTTGTTGCTAACAGAGTTAGCCAAGTACAAGAAAAACTTTCTAATGTAAACTGGTATCATGTAAAATCACAAGAAAACCCTGCGGATGTCGCCAGTCGTGGCACAACTCCTTCTAATTTTATAAACCACCCCTTGTGGTTTACAGGGCCTTCCTGGCTTAGTCAACCATGTACTACATGGGACTTAAAAAATCCCGCATTACTCCAAAACTCAGAAACCGATTTTCAGCAAATTTTAAATGAAGAAAAGGCTGAAAAAATAACACTTACTACAAACATCGATTATCATATTCTAGACTTCCTTGTAAATAAATATTCATCCCTTTTTCACATTCAAAAATTAATTTGTCAGATTCGACGAATATTTTATAATTTTAAAAACAAAAAGGAACCACTAACAGGTCCTATTTCTATTTTTGAAATTCAGTATGCTTTAACACTCTTGGTTCGAAGAAGCCAAGAATTACATTTCTCTGACCTCCTAAAACAACTAAAAAACAACGAACTTTTACCCAAGGCTTTTCGAAAAATTGCACCCTTTTTGGACACTACCGGACTGATAAGGGTAGGTGGTCGTCTTAGGCATACGAATTCTATACCTTTTGATGCAAAACATCCTCTATTGCTTCCCAGATCAGGCAGGTTGTCTGACCTTATCATTGAACATATTCATAAGGTAAATAGCCATCCAGGGCTAAATACAGTTCAGTACTTACTAAGACAACAATTCTGGATCTTAGCATCCCGCAGAGCTATTCAGTCAGTTTTATCTCGATGCATAAGATGTTATCGCCTTAGACCAAAGGCTTACATCCCTTATCAAGGTGACTTACCTTATTTTAGAATTTCACAACTAAAGTGCTTTTCTCATGCAACTTTGGACTATGCTGGTCCTATAAAAATTTCACCAGGTCGTTGGTACCGGGGTACCAAAGAATTAAAAGCCTATATCTGCATTTTCGTGTGCGCAAGTACGCGCGCTATCCACACAGAAGTTGCGTCAGACCTTACTTCTGAATGCTTTATAGCCGCATTCAGAAGGTTTGTAGCTAGAAGGGGTCGTTGTAATTTTTTATACAGCGACAGAGGCTCCAATTTTCAAGGAGCAAACTCTGAGCTTAAAAAGCTCTTCGAAGCTTCCTCTGAACATCTTCAGATCAAATGGCATTTTTTTCCTAGTGCTAGTCCTCATTTCAATGGCTTATCAGAGGCTGGTGTTAAATCAGTAAAAACACATCTTTACCGAGTGATCGGAAATCAGAAGCTTACATACGAAGAACTAAATACTTTGCTTGTGCAGATCGAGGCATTGCTAAATAGTCGCCCAATCTCTGCGCAATCATCCGATCCCAATGATTTTTGTCCACTCACTCCCGGACATTTCCTTACCATGGAACCTTTAAACTCTGTCCCAGACCCAGACTTATCACAATTAAAACTAAACACTCTTTCTCGGTGGCAACTTGTTCAGCGATTGAACACTGATTTTTGGTCCCGATGGAAAGAGGAGTACCTACATACTCTACAGCAGAGGTCCAAGTGGACAGAAAAACCTACTAAAGTCGAGTTAAATACTTTAGTAGTCATAAAAAATGAAAACAAACCACCCTTGCAGTGGTCTTTAGGCAGGATTGTAGAATTGCATCCTGGTTCAGATGGACATGTTAGAGTTGTCACGATTAGGACTCAACAAGGGCTATTTAAACGTCCAATTGTTAAATTGTGCCCTTTGCCTTTTAACTGAACACTCAAGCAATGTTCATTCTATGTCAGTGTCGTCATA
Source organism: Aspidapion aeneum (assembly GCA_963576565.1). Taxonomy (NCBI): domain Eukaryota; kingdom Metazoa; phylum Arthropoda; class Insecta; order Coleoptera; family Brentidae; genus Aspidapion; species Aspidapion aeneum. The sequence goes on from OY755043.1 coordinate 29,000,335, forward strand.
GAATTATTCTTTTTTTTATTTTATTCCTTTTCGGGAAATATTTTTTTTGTTTTATCGCGGCAAAAAATAGAATAACATTTTGTCGCAATTTTTTTATTTTTTTTGGAAATAATAATTGTTATTCCCTAGTTATAATACTTATTATTTGTCCTGGTTCTAAAATAGTATTTTAGGGCGGCCGGGAAAATGTACGTGCAAGACAAATAATACTTAGTTAATTTTCCTAAATATTAATTATTCCGTTGCACTGAGCCATACAGGCTGTCACGTGACACCGCAAAGTGCGCGGATAGAAAAGTGCGCAACCCACCGGCACGATGAGAGAGAGATCATCGTAGCCTCCATATTGAAACCGGCGTGTTTACTCGGTTTTTCCAAAACTACAATTCAATCAATTACAATTAGTGCCAATCAATTCTAAAATCATTCCAATCCGTTACCTCAACTCCTCACAGTGATTTCGATCAACTCAAGAACTCTGGTAGAAGCCTGGGCGCCCAGTGAATGGAATTTGTACCGCCGAGAAAAAACCAAGGTAGGTGTCAATCGACATTTTGTATGGTTCTCGCGTTATTTTCCATTTTTATCCTTAATGCGTAAAAGTTTAACCAGTGCCTAAAGCTATCGAACGGGTGTATGTCTTGCGCATACAACCTATAAGATTACACAGCAACTTTTACCTCGATATGCCCAAGACTTTATAAATAACAAGGGTTTAAAGAAATCAAGTCAGTGCTAAAAAGACGATATTAGGCATTTAAAAGATTCAATAAGTCAAAAACTAGGCTGCTAAAAAATCTAAAAATTTGCATATACTTCTTTCTACTTGATAAAGAATTTGATCAAAAATTATGAAAATCAAATGTGACAAGGTCCAAACCATTGGTTGATTTGATATGGACTTACCCAGTAGGTACCTGTTGTATGTACCAGAGAAAATTCAAAAAAAATTTTTTTTATTATATAATAAGATACTTTTCGATGTCAATCTGAAAGACTGTTTTTCGAGTCAGTCACGATTACCTTGTCACATGAAACAATCTAATCTGACAACCGCTATCGACTCAAACCGGCCACCGAGGTTGGAGAGTCAGTCATTCCAGATCCGGAAATGAGAATCAAAGCTGGGGCGGTAAGGTAAAAAATCTAAAAAAAAACAGACATTAAAAACCAATTTTTTTAAAATATTTTTTTACCAATATATTCTTTTAGTCGCTATATTGGCATTTAAACGGAGGCATGAGTCCCCCGCGTCGAACGTCAACAATCACATGCCAGCAGCATATTTTATAAATAGAGGAAAGGTGCCTATTATCGCATAGGTTCCTAATATCGGATAGTCAAGGATTTCCTAAACTACTGGTCCGATCTATAGTCTAAATTAAACGCATTTGTAATGACGTCACCAGGTAAGAAAAAAACGTAGATATTTTTGTCAATCAATGTTTTTTGATTGACAGTGACGGATACTTCACATAACCAATTACCTACCCATTTAAATCATAGACACTACTTTTTTTAAAAAGTTTATTGTCACCGCTGTTTATAATATACTAAACAAAGATAAACAAAAATGACGTCATTAAAAATGGGTATAATTTGAGCTATACCTGCGTGTGCATGTACCGATGCTACACCAAGCTGTACAGATTCTACATAAATTACAGATTTCTGCGGCAAGTTTTTGTTTGCTGTTCACTTGTTTACGAGAAATCATAGTGCACGAAAATTTTACCGCTGCTGATTATAGGCAATCTGTTCTTAGAAGGTAAGACCAATTATTAATTTGATATACATCATTTGATTAAGCATATTGTAAGGTTTTATTTGATATATCATTTATTAGGTGTAGTGCAGTTTTGTCTTTTCGAAAAGGTTGATAACATCACATATAATGTATACCCTAATATCGGACACTATGGGTTTCCCAATTTTGTTTTTAGTTTAAAGCGTTGACAAATTATTTTTGTATTGCAAAAATATTATGCTAGTGTATGGTTTTAACTGTATGTAAAGTATTATAAAAAAGCTCTAACTTTACTATGGGTTCCAAATATCGCACATTTGCGATACAGGGACTACCTCCTATTCGATATTAGCACACCATTTTTAAAATGGTGATTTTTGTATTCCAAAATATATTTTTATCTGTCTAAGAAAAGAATTAAGTTTGACATTTGGCATTTCAGAGTATTGAAAAATATAGGTTACGTAATTGTTTGCCAACACGTATGTAGAATGAACCGAACCTAACCGAACCTAACCGAACCGGACCCCCCCCCCGAAACGGTGTGGGCCCCCCGAAACATTTTTCTATATACGCCACTGCATGCCAGCACAGAAGTATGAGGCAGGAGCAAGTGAAGAGCCATTATATAGTAAAATGCCTTTGGTTTCCACCATTGCTATGATTGCTTTACCTAGCTTTAGCTTCGCGACAGAATTTAAGACCGCCCATTATAAAAGCTGTTTTTTTTTTAAGGTAACAGGGTCTTTTTCGGGTATTTATCGTACTTTTTTTGAAAAAATCCTCGATGTTGTTTGCGAAGAAGACATTTTTTGTAATTTTTGTAGCACGCACTCCCTTCGAGGGGTAAACTTAAACTGTATATTTTGATTCGGGAAAATGGATACCTTGATTTAAAGATCTGGTAAATGTCTTTAGAACTCTGTAAAAATTTCAAAAATCAATGGAAATTAATGTACACCGAACATTTTGTTTTTTCTGTATATTTTGTTTTATTTAATTAAATTAATAGTACCTACTTTTTTGTGTGTGTTGTTGTAAAAATAGACCCAATTAATATTGTGTAATTCTTTAGAAATTGTTGATTGAAATAAAACTTCAACGATTTTTCCATTTTGATCGACGCCACAGTAAATCATACAAGAGAAGCAACGTTAATTTGAATACCAAAGTAAAACAATGCAAGGATTTACTCAAAACCGTAAACAACAAATCGAAACCAGGGATGTAATTTAAAGAACGAAAAATTGTAAAAAAAAGTTTGTTGTGCTTTAGCCTGGACCCGAACCTGGAACCTCTGTCGTTGCACGCCAACGCCCTATCAATTGAACCACCAAACTTTTTAAATTTTCAGTCATGGTCAGTAGTAAAATATAGGAACGCTAGTTCTCAGAGTTTAACTCGACCAAGACCAATGATCTGCCTTGATAATACCATTTGACCACTATATACAGGGTGTCCCATAACTTAGGGGCCATAGTCCACCAGGTGATTGAGGAGGTTATTTACGAGAAAAAAGTTTATATAACATGGGGGTCAATACACATCTGTTTTTAAGATATTGGATTTTTAAAGTTAGAGGAGTGGGGGAAAAAGGGTTTTACAAAAAAAAAACCGTCACAGCCAGCTGAATCCTCAGCTAATTGTAATTCAGAGATGTAATATTTCTTTTTTTGATAAAATAACAAGTTAAAGTGATACAGGCTGTCAAAAAAAGCCTCCAAAAATGTAAAAAAAAACATTGCATTTAATATGGCATTCATAAAATGTTGTACCAAAAAAATAGTTTTTTCTTAAAAAAATTGACTGACTAATTTTTTTTTAATTATTTTTATTTCAATTTATTGCTCTTGTTCTAGTACACGACTTTACCCAATTTCATATTTTGACTGCGTTTTTTTAAAAAGTTATTATCAAAAAAGTTTAAAAATCGCCAACTTTGATGCTCTGTATCTCGACAAAGAAAGAGTTTTGACCTCGGTTTTGACCCATGCATTATAGGAACTTTTTTTATCAGACATAACCTCCTGTCACCTATTGGCCTATGGCCCCTAAGTTATGGGATACCCTGTATATAGCATTCAACCGATTTTATAATTTTTCGTTTCCACTCTCAAAGAGTGACATTAAATTACTTAAGTCTTAACGACTAAAAGCTTGAGATCACCTTTATGTGTTAAAATTTCTAATTGCAGTGAGCGATTGCCAATAATGCAAGGTTTTACTCGAAACCGTAAACAACAATTCCAATCCGTTGGAAAATTAAAGAACGAAAAATTATTTAAAAAAAATTAGCTGTGCTTCTACTAATACTCGAACCCGGAACCTCTGACTTTGTACGCCAACGCCCCACCAATTGGGCCACCGAAACTTCCCTTTTGACTTCCAATCATGGTCAGTGAGCAGTATACCCACATATTTTGTTAAATCTACATGCTTAAAGATAACTTAAAAACAAGGAGAAATCAAGCAACAAAAATGTACTTTTTGCTGAAGTTTCTGGGGCTGTGTATATAACGTGTATTTTACCCTCGTTATTTTCATGTACCAAATTCACACTTGAAAAGTCCTCCACAACATGTTCTAAAACGCCACTAGAATAAGACTTCTCAAACCTACTAACTTTCTGCGTTTTTTTTTGGTCACGTTTTTTTAATAACATTTTTTTAACTCAGAACAGACGCGAAAGGAAGTTATAAAAGTTCACTAGTTTAAGACTACAACACTTTAAGACAATTTTAAAGATGGCGCTCAAGGCAAGACAAAATATCTATATATCTATCTATATACATTATGTTTTTTTTTTTAAGTAAACAGTAAACACTTTCACAGAATATTAATATGTCTTTATCAGGTTAATAACATGCGTCATGATCGTGAAGGATCAGGGATCAGATCCTTAACAGGCTTTTGGAGTTTAGAGGCCAAAGCACTGCCTGATAGATTTCGTCAAAGTGAAAAGTCCCGACAATAAGGCTGCTGCTAGTAAAATCTCAAAAATATTCGGTAGAAAAGCCATGCAAGTCGCGTTTTAAAATTCGTGTAGAAAAGGCGTTACTCTAATGTGATTTTAACGTTGATAAAAATCACTTGAAACTAACGTAAAAACATTGCAGTTTTAATTTGATAACGGCGTTATTAAAACGAAGTTTTTAGCAACGTTATTTTTTATAACGTTAATGAATGACCTATTAACCTATTAACGTTTTTTTTTTCTCACGCCTTTTTTACGTGTTAAACACGTGATTGTGCTATGTGGGTACTTATTGGAACGCTAGTTCTCAGGGTATTTACTCGACCAGCCCAATTGGTTGAGCATTGGCGTACAAAGCCAGAAGTTCCGTGTTCGAGTCCCGGCTGAAGCACAGAAAACTTTTATATTTTGCCATTCTTTAATTTCACCTTTGGTTCGGAACATTATTTTTCCCATCACTGCTGGTCAATCTGACAAATCTTGCGAAGTTAATTAGACGGTTTTGTCTCTAATCAAATATAAATAGTGAGATACGAGAGAAACAGAAAACAAAAGCAGGCGAAACACTGCTATACAGTATCGATCAATGAAAAGATCGAATGCAAATAAAAGAAAACAACTATAGTCCGTGACCTACGACAGCTCTTTGTCTTTCAGGCCGGAATAACGCATATTGCATTTTTACCCGTCATCAAGACAGTGAGCGTCAATCAACGGAATTTTTAAGCCAAATAATAGTAACAAACGTGGAATTTCGTACCCGTGAACACTGCTGGTCAATGTGACAAATCTTGCGAAGTTAATTAGACGGAAAACACTGTTTTCTTTTATTTGCATTCGATCTTGTATAGCAGTGTTTCGCCTGCTTTTGTTTTTTGTTTCGCTCGTATCTCGGTAGATGGCGCTTCTTGCGATAGTTTTCTGACTATTTATATTTGATTAAAGACAAAACCGTCTAATTAACTTCGCAAGATTTGTCACATTGACCAGCAGTGTTCTGAGGAGTCCCATAAGGACGAAACAGTTAACTGTCAACACTTATTAGGTGTCCATTAGATCTTGGACCCCCGTGAGGTTAAGCTTTCAGACTACCCACGGAAAAATATGAGGGAAACAAAAACTCCTTTTTACCCGATTAGCCACGAAACTTGTTTGATTTTTAAATTCACGGGTACGAAATTCCACGTTTGTTAGTATTATTTTTCCCGCTAGCCATAAAATTTTTAAATTTAATTTTATGCGCGTACAATAAATTTACTTGCAGTTATCGCATGTCTAAATATTATTTAATAAAAATGTCGAAAAAATATAAAAAAGTGTTCGTTTCTACTACCCCAGTGAGTAAAGTAACTGTTGCGTTGCATATAAATCTTTTATTCCACGTCGGTTGCGTTATTGTTGTAAAGCTTCATTCCTTTAGGGCAAAAGAAGGATGTGAAAGGGGGAAAGGGCGGGTCGCAGGAGGAACGACTACACAATGTTCTTTGGGGTTTTTGTTCCGGTTTACGCGGGGGCTTACGTGTACTCCATAACAATTAGACACTCGAATACAAAAACCCCCGTGTCCACAAAAAATGCGACTGGTTGAACTAGACTTGTCCTTCTTGTATTAAAGTCCGTGGTCTACTGAGAAACACCATAAAAAGATTTTTCTTCCGGTTACCAGTTTGAAATTTTACTCGAGACTTAAGCCCGGTCTGGACATAACATTTTACCTTTCGTCTTGCCTGTCAGTCAAAAGTATGACGGTTGAAAGACTAGCGTACACACTTGATATTTTTAACGTTCGTTTTTAGATCAGTTTTTGATACACCATGGAGGAAGCACTGCTTTTGTCAATAACGTTTTTTGTTTTAGATGTCTATGACTTAACCGTTTCAGTAGCTAAACATAGTTTTCAACCAGTTTTTCAAAATGTTGTGCTGATTTAGTTTGGTAATGTCCCCTGAAGATGTAAGTTTCTGCTTACGAAACATGTCGGGACTATTTGTTTAAAACAAATTAAAAATTAGAAGAGGAAGACAATAACCTGTTTGATTTCTTAAAAAATTATCTTATCTAATGTCGGACGTTTCGTATACCAACTTCTAAGTTGCACACGAAAGGAATTAAAATTGTATGCACTATAATGCCGCTAAAACTGACGTTTTACAGGAAACAAAGCCTCTTCCGATCAGTTCAACAGGTCCAACTTCAGTCCTGTTCAGTTCAGGCAAAACGTACGTATTATTGTCTACAAAAAAGATTTTGCCTGATCCGTTTTACCTGATCAAGTAAAACGTCCGGCAAAACGTTATGTGTAGACCCCGCTTTATCCTTATATCTTTTTAGTTTTTCATATACAGCTGGAATAAAACAGTAGGATATTAAATACTTTATTGTTTCTCGAAGTAGTCTCCACGAAAATTAGTTAACTTTTGCATGTGCTTAAACCAGTTGTGAAATTTGTGGTGCCACTCGTTTGTTGGTACTGTCAAAATTGCATTCTTGAAGGCGTCGGTCGCCCTGCTTCCTCTGTAAAAGGATAGAAATCGTTGGGACTTAGGTCGGAAATTTATGGAGGATGTTCCAACAAATTGACGTTTTGTTGGGTTTAAAATTCAATGTTTTGTTGTGCTATGTGATTCGTCATTCGGGGTTCGTTTTTCGAAGCTCCACGATGACTTTTAGCGAACAAAAGGTGATGTACCAATCGGCAGTAACAGTCCTTTGATCTTCCAGAATAATTGTTCTTACATAACTTGTTTTTGAGATAAACGCGACCATCTTTTTGGATACACTTCGAGAACGCATGACTTTTGTTAGCTTTCCTTCATCTTGGAACACTCAAACAGACGACTGACGTTTATTTTCGGGTTCATGTGAGTAAAGAAGCCTCCACACGGTCAATAATATTGTCAATATTTTTATATGCGTCCTTGTTTATGCCATTTAAAAAACAATTACAAGAAATATTGATAATATTATTGATCTTGTGAGGGCCGCTTAAATCCACGATTTATCACCATTGACAATGCTGTAGACGTTTTTTGAGTTTCCTGCCTTAAAGCCGTCTAGAGTTGTCTGACACCAATTGTCCCTAGCTTCTTTCCATTCTCTGGTTAACAGATGCGATAATTTTCTTACCCGTAATTCTTTATGGATTTTTTTTTAAATTGAGGTTTTTGAAATCCACAATAAAACACCATCACATCACAAACCATTCTTTTTTTTAACAGATTCTCCCACTCCTGATGACATTATCAATGTACAAATGGTACACGGTAATTTGGGGGGGGAGGGGGGTGACTTTTAAGCAGCATTTTATTGAACTAGTCAGTGGTTGTTTTTTCGATGATAATAACAATAGACACTTTCATGCGCCGCAGGCAAAAACTTTGAATTTTTATTAGCAAAAACACAACTTTTTACTAATTTTTTGTATATTCAAAAAATTCTCGGGGAGGCAAGTGCCCCTAGTGGCCCCCCCGGGACCCGCCACTGCCCGAACTGCCCGGGTGTGATTCAAATGTTGCTACCACTACACTAGGGACAACGACATTTTTACAAGCTTTTATTTAACTTCACCTGTATGTATGTATGTATGTAATCAAATCTTGCAACTCATTTTTTCTTTCAAACATCCGATTACTTCAAATTTCGCATAGCGTCTTAGTTCCGATGACAATACAATAATATGGTTTCATCGGGTACCTACCACCCCCCTAACGTGGGGGTGGAGAGGGGGTAAAACTTTAATTTGTCCGATTTTAACCAAAATTGGTATTGGGGGTTTTTGAGGATGAGAATTACGAATTTTTGATCAGATTACAAAAATTCAATATGGCGGATTCAAAATGGACGATTTAATGTCAAGTTTTTCTGATTACTTTCAACTGACTTCCACGTATTCGATTGACTTCAAATTTCGCATACCCTTATTGTTCCGATGACAATCCAATAACGTGGTATCACTGACTGCCTACCTCACCCCTAATCTGGAGGGCGGAGAGGGGGTAAAATTTTAGTTTGTTGGATTTCCACCAAAATTGGTATCTGGGGGTTTTTGAGGATGGGGATTACGAATTTTGGATCAGATTATAAAAATTCAACATGGCGGATTCAAAATGGACGATTTAATGTCAAGTTTTTCTGATTACTTTCAACTGACTTCCACGTGTCCGATTGACTTCAAATTTTGCATATCGTTATAGTTCCGATGACAATCCAGTAATGTGGTATCACTGACTGCCTACTTCCCCCCTAACATGGAGGCCGAAGAGGACGTAAAATTTTAGTTTGTCGGATTTCCACCAAAATTGGTATCTGGGGGTTTTTGAGGATGAGGATTACGAATTTTTGATCAGATTACAAAAACTCAATATGTCAGATTTAAAATTGACGATTTAATGACGAGTAGAAAATATATATTTGAGACTGTTGCTATTTAATAAGAGTTAGATAGTTTAGATGTATTTACTACTTGATGATGTAATTAACTTAAGACTAGATGTATAGTGAGTTGGGGTCCTTTGCTCCACACTGAATTCTTAACAGCGAAATAAAACTACGTTTTTTAGCAAAAATGCAGTCTGTATTTCTTACCCTTGACGCGTTTCGGTCTTAGCGACCATAATCATAAGGGCTCTATAATAAAAATAAAAAAACCAAATTGGTGGAACTTCAAAAATAACAAAATTCAATAAAAAACTTACTAAACAAGTTGTCTTCGACACTTTGTTTAGTAAGTTTTTTATTGAATTTTGTTATTTTTGAAGTTCCACCAATTTGGTTTTTTTATTTTTATTATAGAGCCCTTATGATTATGGTCGCTAAGACCGAAACGCGTCAAGGGTAAGAAATACAGACTGCATTTTTGCTAAAAAACGTAGTTTTATTTCGCTGTTAAGAATTCAGTGTGGAGCAAAGGACCCCAACTCACTATACATCTAGTTAAAAATGCTCCATCTAGGAGAGTACCACAATGCAATTAACTTAAGAGCTAAATTGATAGCTAATAAAGTGTTTATATATATATATATATATATATATATATATATATATATATATATAGTTTTTCTGATTACTTTCAACTGACTTCCACGTAGGTATCTGATTGATTTCAAAATTCACATGCTCTCCGGCTAAAAAAGGGGGCGTATTTAATGTAAGGTAAATCCCTTTCCATGCACATTTGGTGGATCGTCCACAACCGATGATGGGCCGACTCTTCTTTTTCAATGTGACAAAATAAATTGACACACTGTCGGTCGCGGATGATCTGCCTAATATGAAGCAGGCGTAATAATGTCCATCCATATCAGAAAAATGTAAGGGTAGTTTGAGTAGGGTTGGGTTGGGTTAAATTGTCTACCCTTGCATTTCTCTGCTATAATTTAATGAATTTGGATTTTCACTAAACGTCGAATTAACAAGGCAAAACAAAAACGGTTAAATTTCCTTACGCCCATCGCTTTTATTATTATGATATCAGAACACTCAAAAAATTATTTTATGCTTTTTAGTCCATGTTATAAAAGCTTGTTTTCAAAAAGTTTTTTTTTTCTAAATTTATTATTAATACATACCGTTAAATCAAAATTTATCATAATATACCTTCATACTGAAATCCTAACATTTTTTATTTATTTATACACACACATCGCCTTATGTATAGCATTTAGCGGATTTAGAGGCATTATGTATAGCATTTTGACATTCTATTTATTAGTGGAATTTATTCAGAGCCTCTATACTAGTCGGCACTAGTCTATTACCACTTGCATTCCAAACTATATAATAATATTATACCCTGTTTGAACTATAGACCATATTCTACTTTAAAAATATTTCAATGTTTTTTAAAATATTTCTTCGGCGTAGACATGGGGGACTTTTTAGAAACTGTATTCAGTTATGTATGTAGCAAAAAAAACGCTTTTTATGTGTGCGAGTTATGAACCGCGAGAGGCGTTTTAATTCTTAAAGAAAAAGGAGTTATTTCCAAAGCACTTAGCCTGATCAAATGCTTGGAAAATAGGCATGCACGCACAAATACAGGGTGTCGCAAATTAAAATTACTACGTGAGGATTTTGGAAACGGTTTCCAAAAAAAGTAGGTCTATTTATTTGAGCTTTATCAAATTCTGAAATTTGAAGGAGACATTTTGGCACAATAAACTAATTATTTACATTTTGGAAAACTTGGACACACTAAGGACACTCATCGTAAAGGCAAATTTGCTTGACGATGAGTGACCTTAGAACACACAACAAGGATCGTCAATGTCATGTTTTTGGCAAATAATATAATCTTTGAATAATAAGGGTACTGAACTGTAAAGTCTAAATTTTACCACGTTAAATCGGCGTATGCATTATTTGTGGCACCTTGTGTACGTAGTTAATGTAAACTGGGGCACATGGTATACTTCAATCAGCTTTTTTACGGCAAAAAGATTTTTTGCATTATGATTAATGATATTTTTGGTCGCGGAAAATTTTTCAATTTTTTTTTAATGCGATTGTTTTCCGGAAGAAAATTTAGTTTTTCGGAGAACTTTTTCGAAAAATATTTTTTCCAAAAAGAGTTTCTTTTTTTCCAAAAAGCAACTTTTTTGAAGAAAAAATTGGGCTCGGCAAAACTTCCCACATAGCACAATCACGTGTTTAACACGTAAAAAAGGCGTGAGAAAAAAAAACGTTGATTTTAAAAGCTGTTAGAAAAAAACGTTTATTTCAAATATGAAAACAAGCTTAGCTTTGTAATAACGCCAACATTAAATTAAAACAGCAATGTTTTTACGTTATTTTCAAGTGATTTTTATCAACGTTAAAATCACATTAGATTCACGCCTTTTCTACACTAATTTTAAAACGCGACTTGGGTGAAAAACACGTTATATACACAGCACCAGAAACTTCAGCAAAAAGTACATTTTTATGGCTTGATTTCTCCTTGTTTTTAAGTTATCTTTAAGCATGTAGATTTAACAAAATAAATATTATATAGTATAAAGTTGTTTTCAAGTAAAAAAAAAACTTTGTTATTTTTGTTCACGTTAATTTAATGTTGATGTGATTTTTGTGCTATGTGGGTTATCATTGTTTCTGGAAGAAAAAGGTCAGGGAAGTATCTGGACAGGTTAGTATAAGTTTGTCCTCAAAAGGAGGACAAAAAAGCTCGTCTAAAAAACAATTTTTCAAAAAAAAATGCCATTTGATTTTTTTTTAAACAAAATTAAAACCAATTATTTCGATAGAAATTGTGGTTTCTTCAAAAAAAATAAGTTTTTAAAAAAATTCGAACGAAAAAAAAAATTCCACGATCCGTATTTTTTTACATTTAAACTACGGCAATAAAACTTTTATTCAATTACGTTTTAATGTTTTAAAACTGGGCGTAATAATTGTAAAACAAATGAAATTTAGTTGATTGTAAAAAGGGGATTTCACATCACAACTGGTCCTCTGAGCTCGGAACGCTCTAAAACAAAATGATTGCTTTAAATTTACAACGAATTTGTAATAAAACAGTTTCCATAAAACACGACTGATAACGATTTGGTTTTATGCGATTTTAATGACAAATTCACAGCATAAAAAACAAGAGGACAAGTAGTGCAGTCATCTAGGTGAGACAATTTTCCGCCGGCTGATTCGCCGCGGTCCGTTTTGCCGCAGTGAAAATTTGTGGCAGGCCGATTCGACGCAGGGACAATTCTCCGCGTGGAAAATTCGCCGCCGACAAGGTTCAAAATTGTAATTTTATTTATTTCGTGTAGTAAACAATTTTTGAAAATTTTGTGTGGTTTTTACCTTCCTAGCCCGCGTAGGAATGGCTACAGAAGGTATTATTTTCGACGAAAATTTTTTTTTGAAGGTAACGCTGAAAATGTGTTATTTGGGTGTATTTTGACCTATTTTAGCAATATCGTCGTGATGTCGGTCTGTGTGTGTGTCTGTGTGTATTATTTCTGTCCGTAACACGATAGCTCCTAAACCGCTAAACCGATTTTTATAAAAATTTTAAGTAAAATAGTGTTTGACAGTCTGACGAGCTGATTAGATTTTGGTCAAAATGCATTAATTCTAATGACAGTTTTTTGACAATTAAAAATTTTAAAAAATGCTTCCTTTTTAATGGAGCATCGTATCAATCTGCGGTTTTCGGAATATAGGTAGTAGACAAAAACTTTGTTAAAGCTTTAGTTTCTGAGATGTTTACAAAAAACCATGGGCGCACCAAGGGGGAAAGGGCCCAGGGCCCGGGCCCCACCCCAAGCCTTGGATTTTTTTACATATTTTCGACATATTTCAGAAAAAACACAAAAATAGCTTAAAATTCGACATCATGAGGCTTCCCCCCCAAGAGGCCTCGCCCCCCCCCCAGACATATTCCCGGGTGCGCCAGTGAAAAAACTGTTTTTAAGGCTGATATATCATGGCTTTACTGAAAGTGTGCTAATAGGCTACCTACGAAGGTATCAGATCCGTCATCCGATCCATTCAATTTGGGTAATAAATTTCATGGAGTGTCTGTTAATTATTCCTACAAAAAATGTGTTTGGACGGGATAAAAGAAGTATTTGTACTGTCTTTCTTAGCCCCAACTCTTCATTCTAGGAATTTGAGGCAATTTTATTTTAACACCCTTGGAGTTCTAAGAGGACAAATAATTTCGTCGAATAAAATAGTTTCTTGACATTTTACTGCATCAATAAAAGCATTGTGCTTATGAGTATAAATCTTGGAAACAAGCTAAAAAAAGAAGAGAACAGTTGGAAATCTTAGTTTTCCAGTTTCAAGTTTATTTATTAAAAATACAATTATGTACATACAAAGTGAAGAAAATTCAAATAAGATAAATAAACAAAATGCCCTGAAGTACTTAATTTTTTCTAAGAACTATTTTTCGAAAGAAAATTTTTTTCGCAAATATTTTTTTAGAACCCATTTCTAGGCAAAAATAAAAAAAAATTGAGGGAATTTTATTTTTTTTTGAAAAATTATTTACTAAAACTAGCGTTCCTGTCCTCCTTATAAGAGTTCGAAATCAGTGTTAGCCTACCCTTTATATATTGTCATTTTTTTTTGGAATAAAAAAGTCAGGTTGCTTATTTTCGAAAAAAAAGTTTTTCTAAAAAGTTCATTTTCAAAATAATATTTACAAAAAAACAATTCTTAAAAACAAAAAAAATTTTTTCGAAAAAGTTGCTTTTCGTTTTTTTTTTTATTAATTAATTATTCAAAATTTTGTTTTATAAATTATTTTTCAAAAAAACCTGTACTTAAAAAAAGTTTTCAAAAGGTAATGTAAAAGAATGCATGCATAGCTTTCTCGCGATTAATAAAAACTGAATGTTTGGAAATATGAATGGAGAACTTTTCTATTCAAAATAAACCTGATATTGAGATTATTGGCGTTTAAGAAGAACATTTTTTTGTTCAGTGTATTAGATGTCAAATCGGTCTATTCTATTAGAAATAAAACATAGTAGTAATAGTAGGGGTAGGGAGACCATTTTTGGTCTAGTGACTAGGCAAACCCCGATATTTTGAGAAAATGGCAACATATAAGCGGTTAGTTTTTAAGCGAACTTTCTAACTGTTTAAATAGTTTTGAAATGTATTGGGCCAGTTCGTTCATAGGGCCATTATTTTATCTCTTCTTACATTGTACACTGGATAAACAAAACATTACTAACAGCCCTTGCACTCGTAGGTTTGGTGTTATCTTTTTTCTAAAACACAGAAAAGGAGGGGATGCCAGGCACTGGCGTATATAAGGGGGGGCCTGGGGGGCCCGGGTCTCCCCCGAAGCTATCATTTTTTTTAGATATTTTCTACATATTTCATGAATACAAGCATAAAATAGCATTATATACGGCCTCATGAGGTCTCGGCCCCCCCCCCGAAACATTTTTCTATATACGCCACTGATGCCAGGGAACCTAAAGATTTCTTTACCGTTGAAACGACAGAGTTTAGTTAAATTTCTTAGAGTCAACTTCTTTTTTAAAATTGAGATTTATTCAGGGAAATTACTTTTCTTTGACTAAATATCTTTTATTTAATTCTTATTATAACTCAATTAACATCTTAACATATTTTATTAATTATTTACCATCATTTATTTCTGAATTGGGTTATCGTTTATACGAGTTTCTCACTGTTTTAATTAAACATCAAATTACGCTTTTTTAAATAAAACTCTTGTTGCCAAAGATTTTGTTTATAATTTTATAGTTCCCTTACCTTAAGTACCATACTGAAACAGGTACCATTTATACTGAAACAACAGCACTAAATTAATTAGTTAATAAAAAACAATTTCTTATAATGAATTTTATAAAATAATAATTTATTTAAAATATACCTATAAAAAAAGGTAAATAGAAAATATAGAAAAATAGAAAAAAAAAATCGTTGCAACCAATCTCATAAAGAGAAAATATAAGCAGTGATAAGGTTTAGTGTATGAAAAAAAAGAAGATAAAGAACAATTTAACAGGTATGTATGATTTTCCTACATTGTTTATATAATTGAGAGTCATATTCCCTTTCGAAGGTTAAATTAGTCAATCATTATCATATTTAATCTTTAAATTAATTATTTTTAAGTTGTTGGAAAATTGGTAGCTAACAACATTTAAGCCTTGACCACTTTATTTGACAGTACCACTGTCATAACGGCCGCCCGTTACAACCACATTACGGCACTACTCTGCCGCCTAAACTTATAAAACATACCTATTGTCTATCTTGTCTTGCTCAAAATCTCTGCATATCGCCGTCTTTGTAAACAATCAACGTGTCAATGTCGATACAGATTATTCGAGTAGTCCATGCAATGGAGTAGGGTGACTTATATTTGCCGAGTGTATCGGAAAAAGCGGCTAAACTAATTTTCTGGTCCTTTTAACCTAATTTTCTGGACATCTTAACATCGACGAAATTCAATCGGTTCGTCTCTAAGGACTTCGCAGAGGGCTGTGAGACATTTTCGTAGCCCTCGAGATTTCTAGGCCGTATAAGAACATTATTATTAAACATAAATTTTAGTAGCTACCGTAGTCGACCCGAATTCCGTCAACTAAAGCCCCTTAGTATTCATGGACTGACTTTTGAGATGATATACAATATTCTACGTATGTGTTGATATATTGAATTATTTTTACTTGTGCTGAAACTTTGGACATTTGATTAAACATTGCATTCTATTTTGAGAATTTAAATCTAGTTACTTTTTTTGGTAAATAAAAAAAGTTAGAGATCCGAAATTTCTAATTCCATCATAGTGCTTACCTGAATTCCGACATAGTTTTGACCTGAATTCCGTCATATGATAAGATATATGCTAAAAACAATCTATAACAAATACAACTAACTTTTATCTTACTAATTAACTTTGCTTACATAAATTCATCAAATATTTTTAGCAGGACCTCAGTACGCACACGAAAAAATATAGAATTTTTAGTTTTTCATGCATGCATATTAAATGAGTTGTTTAAAAACCCAAAAAAAACCTAATTACTAAATTTTGTGGTAGTATATGTCTGTGTGTCAGTATAACTGTTCTAGTAGTATCTGTCGGTCTATCTGTCTGACTGTAACATAACTAAAAATTCGCTTAACCTATAACTATTGTATTTGAAATGATAATTAATAGTTTTTAGTGGGGTTGGAGCCTTGTAAGTTATTTATTTCTTACAGTAAAAAGAATATTTGGAGCAATAATTCTGGATAGGTAGGTAATTTTCGTAAGATATGAAAAGGGGACAGCAAACGTGAAAATCACAACCTGAAATATGTCATTGTCGTAACCTGAATTCCGACACCCAAATTCATCACAGATTTTAAATGAGTAGAGTATAAAATATATGACAAAATTTGAAATTTAAAAAATTTGATTTATTGTAGGTTTCATCATCTTAGATTTTTTGCCTTTAGATGGTTGTTGATATGGAAAAAACTGAACTTTTAAAAAATTATTGCCCACCAAAACTCCGTCACCCTTATTTTTTACAAAAATAAAATAATCGGAAAGCCGTCATAGCCCCACAACCTGAATTCCGACACCTTAAATTTAAAACACATTTTCAAAGGAAATAGTTTAAAAAGCATGTGACGGAATTTGGGATTTAGAAAATATGATCAAATGTGATTCTGATTTGGATGTATTTTTCGCTTTTTGATAAATGTAGGTATAAAAAAAACTAATTTGAATAGACTAAATATCTAAAACTCTACTTTGGAATGAGCTATGAAACTTAAACTCGAACAGACTGATATAAATTATGATCATACCCTTGGAAAAAATCAAAAAACCCAAAAATGCTAATTTACTCCCATCCCCTTTACATGTAATGTTATGTAAAAGTTACATTGTGTCAACCTACAGAAACGCTAGA
Organism: Aspidapion aeneum; assembly: GCA_963576565.1. NCBI lineage: Eukaryota > Metazoa > Arthropoda > Insecta > Coleoptera > Brentidae > Aspidapion > Aspidapion aeneum. Next base: position 29,017,451 of record OY755043.1, read on the forward strand.
GAGCTGAGCTTTGGCAGACTGATAGAAACTAAGATAAAACTATAGGAAAAAAATTAATAATTCCAAAATATTAATTTACTTCTATTTCCAATAAGTATAAAGTTATGAAAAAATTACATTGCCAACTTTCAAAAACGCTAGAGAGCTGAGCTTTGGCAGACTGATAGGAACTATGAGGCCCCCTTCTGGGTACGCCCATGTAAAATATATTTGTTTCGTTCAAACAAAAATAACTTTTTTGCATGAACACATTTTGATTCTTCTAATAAGACCATAATTATTTTATTGTTTTAATAAGAAATTTTGATTAAATAAAACAAATCATCTTAATAAATATAATTATTATTATTTTTATGATTTAATTATCTAAATGTTTTATGTATTCCTATTTGAATCTATTTAAATTAAGCATATAATTATACCTTAAATTATTACAGACCTAATATACCTAAACTATACATACCAATGATTGAGACCATCTTGTATTTGTACTTATTTTCAGTATACTCTATGCTCTCTGCTGTGCTATACTTTTAGTATTAGTTAGATTTTGTTTACTTAGTCAATGGTTATATCGATTACCAATGATTACGTAACCAAAACTATGGTAGAGACAAATCTTTTTTTATGAAATATGTGGATAATATCAAAAAGAATCTTGGGCTTGGAGGGCCGGGCCCCGAGCCCCCCCACCCCCTCCTGGGTGCGCCCATGGTACAGAGAAGATAGAGTTCGCTTTTAATAATTTAAAATATCTTAAATCGAAATAACTATTCTTTCTAGTCGAGAAAAATACTTGTTTTGATTTGAGAAAATTATTATCTTTGTAAAAATTCCTGATATTTTTCTTAAACCAAGAAAATATAGCTTTTAAATTGAGAAAAGAATGTTTTTTCTTCAAGAGAAGTAATGTTTTGCTTAAAAATGGAATTATCTTATGTCATTTGATCAAGAAAATTAGTATTTCATCCTTATAATTTATTATTTTTTTTAGTTTAAGTTATTCTTTGTTAACTTTTAAAAATAGTTTTCTTTCAAGTAGATCAACACTTGATTTGAAAAACAGTTTTTTGTCAGGAGATAAATATATCGAGAAATTACGTTTTCTAGATCTGATTTGATTTTTTCTGTGCTTGTTGATACAGAAAGGCACACGCATACACTCAACCAAACAACAACGTAATCCGAAGTTATAGTACATAATAGGTACGAACTTTTAAGTAAAATATTTTTATTTTTGCAACATATTTTCATCTTGTTACTCTTTGTCTGCACTCTTACTACTGATGTTTGCAGTAGAGCCATCAAAATGCACTTCATTGGGCAGGGACAATCTGACAGCAGGAAGAGAGAAGCTACTTGGCTAAACCGAAGCGTTTAGCCGTCGAACGAAAGGAAATAATCAGGAATTCCAGGCACAAAACTCTGCAGTGGGAGTCCCTGTTGAGTTCGTATTGTTTCAGGATTATTATGTTCAAAATGCCGAAAAAATATATTGGCTTTTACTATGCTTTGCAGAAAACACGGTACTTGACGGTAAGAATACTTATACTTTTTATCTCTTCCGACATGGCATTTTTAACTTTATTGGAAAAGAAATCAACTATTATCCAAAAAACTACAATTGGATACCAAATTGTTTGATATAAATTGTGAAAGGCTTTCGCGGCCATCGTCCAATGGTGGGTGTGCTTTCGGGCTGTTCGGCCGTCGTCGTTGGAAATTCGTTCTCGACGTTTCGCCATCTCGAGTGGATCGCATCTTCAGGAGATGTTGACTGTTTGTCGGCTTCTCGAAGACTGGTAGTTAGTCTGTCGCGGGCGCAGGTTATATACACTATAGTGGGCGGGGCGTATATCAGAGCTGGTCGGTGATTGGTCACTTTCCCGAGATTCAGTTTTGTTGTTGTAAGCGAGCCGTTTAGTGTTTTTAAGAGCGGTACCCATGTTCTGTTAATTTTAAGATTTTCTTCAGATCTGTTGAAGTTCTGCTGGTGTTTATGAATTTCGATTGCTTCTCTATAGAGTCTTGGATAGTATGAAGAGAAGGCGCAGAGAACTTGTGTGTCTTCGAATTTTATTCAATGGTCTTCATTGTTTAGTGTGTGGTCTGCAACTGCGGATTTTTCCGTATATCCGAGTCGACAGTTGGCTTTGTGTTCTTTGATTCTTGAACGTGATCGTTTAGTATCAAAGGTGAACCGAGGACTTGGGAAGTAAACAAAGATGTAGGTCAGCGGATTATTTTTGAAGCTGAAACGAACACATTATTTTCCTCGAATTTTAGTTTTTGTGTAAAGAAAAATGAAGCGGGTTAAAATAAATAATGACTGGTCTGTCTGAAAAATATTATTTTATAAGAATATACTAAAAAATAGTAGGAAAATTGCCTTAATTTTCAAAAAAATCAATAAATATTAGTTGTTCATATCATATCTAACCAGTGCAGTGACGCGAAAATTTGACATATACATACATATAAGATCCGAACACCGGTCTAGTCTGGGCACCGTGGTACTAGGCAACCAATCAACTAAAATGAATTTTCATGTTTGCCAAATTTAAAATAATTTCTTAAATTTAAATAAATCTAACCAAAAGTTTTTAGTAATGTTATAGTAGAAAACGGTACGATTGAAAAAAGCTATTGGTGAATTCTTTTGGGCATGGAGGTCTAAAATAGTGCTAACACCAAAGAGAACTCGTGGATGTTGTTTTGTTCTCGCGCGGGTATAATTTCCCAAAAATTCGCCCACATACAAACACACACACTCACTCGCATTCACGTTGAAATATCATGCCAAAAGCCCTTTGGGAAATTTTGCTGTGTTCCGGCTCAAACGTTGTAAATTTTAAGGTGAAACATGCACCGACGTGCCTGATTATTTGGACCACGCAGATACTAATCTCCAGGTCCATGGCTATCGGTCTTTTAAGCTTCACGCGCATTGATTCCGTTCGGTCTCAGATTAAACGTAACATCATGTAATCGGCTCGTCTACGCTCAGATAAGACGCCAAAAAAAGACGTCGGCACTTAAAGAGGCGCCGTGACTGTAAATGAAAAAAACAATAGAAGAACATCTTTGCAAAGTTGTTGATGAGCATCAAACAGATTGAGACCAATATATTCTATTGTTTTTGATGGCCTACAGAACCGCCATTCACAACACGACAGGAGCTACTCCATCTAGTATCCTGTTTGGTAAAGAACTGCGGTTACAGTATCATATCATGTTTGGATCACCTGAAGAAGAACACTTAAAAGTTAATGACTATGTCCAACGTTTAAAACGGAAGCTGCAAGATATCCATGATGTGATTAGAGAACGAATAGAATTAGCCAGCGACCACATGAAGGCGAGATATGATTAGAAAGCAAACTCTTTAGGGTTCCAAGAAAAAGATCAAGTCTGGTTATACAATCCTCAGCGCAAGAAAGGAAGATCACCGAATTTGACACCACCATGGGAAGGACCTTATAAAGTTGTTAAGAGAATTAATGATGTAGTCTACCGAATCCAGAGAAGCCCGATATCCAAGATGAAATTTGTTCATCTGAACAGGCTAAAACCTTACCTGGAAAATGTTGATCGAGACGATTAAAACTGAAGAGGATCTACAGATTTAAGTTATTTACATTTTATAGAATTTATTTAGGTTTAGTATAGTGTTATATTGACTTATCTTATGGTTGTATTACTAGTCTAGGTTTTAGTTCCGTTATCTGTGACTCATGGTCGCATTGTTACGCGAATTTTCTGGGCGCCGAAAACGGACAGATAGTTTGCGAAAGATCGACGACCCTATTTTTGGGCCGGGAAGCTAATAGGCCGATTCCAGTAGTGAGTTTTTAGTAAGTTTTAGTGACGTTTTTGTACATTGTTCTGTCGAAATAAATTGACATATTGTTTTTGACATTCGCTCGTTTTTAATTGTTGTTGAGAACCCGTAAGAATAGTATTTTACATTTCGAAATAGCCTTGTTGGTACCGGTTTTTGTCGACGCCGACGCGACGGTGCAATAGGGGAAGAGGGTTTTGTAAGTGCAATACTCGAAGCATGTCTACGCCTGCGAACTCTGTAATACCGGGTTTTCACCGATGCGTGCCCACCATGATTCAAAAAACGCTGGTGATGTTCCATTTAAAACCGGTGCAAATCCATGTCCCATCACGTGATGCGTTTTTTGATTCAGGGTTCGGTTTTTTGGGAATCACTTTCTAGTATACCGTAAGGGAAAAAGTTAGGCGTCCTGGAAAAATAAAGCTATGTACGAAAATTGAGCCTGTTATTTATTTGCGTTAGATGCCATTTAATATTTCCGCAACTTGCCATTTCTAAAGCTTTACATACGTCACTTTTGTCAAATTTGAAGGCAGCTTCACTACTCAAATCCATCTGCAACAAAAAATTATGAATTTCTTATTGCTCTATTACGATATGTTTTTTAACACCCCACGATAGTCAAACTGAAAGGGCAATAAAGAAACTTATCCATTCTGAACAAGTTTTTATGACAGGCACAATTTAGTACAATAAATAGAAATAAGACTCACATTTGAACACAAACTTATACTTAAGCATTAAAACTGCAAATAAAATATGTCCTTCGGACAAAACAATATTATCTAAAAAGGTTTGCTTGTCAAAAATATGTTTAAAAAGGGGCTCTATATTTTCAAAATAAAATAGTTTACTACAAAACCTACATACCACATCTATTTTAAAAAGGTTAGGTACTGTTAATACATAATTAGAATTAGGTACCTAGTTTAAAAGTACCCACATATATTAACTGTTAAAGTTAAAGAATTGATTATCAACAATGCCGTCAGTAAAGTGTGCAGCTAGCGCTACCCGAACTGAAATGGCGCGGAATGTAATAGAAGCTCGCTAATACGCAATTGCGCATATTGTCTTTTAGTCTTAAAAAGTTCAGCTCTCTAGCGTTTCTGGAAGTGGGCAGTATTACTTTTACATAACTTTACATTTATAGGGGAAGGAAGTAAATTAGAATTTTGGGGTGTTTTAATTTTTTTCTTTAACTTTCATAGTTACTATCGGTCTTCCAAAGCTCACCTCTCAAGCATGTCTGGAAGTAGGCAATGTTACTCTTACATAACTTTACATTTATAGGGGAGAAAAGTAAATTAGAATTTTGAGGTGTTTTAATTTTTTCCTATAGTTTTGTCATAGTTCCTATCAGTCTGCCAAAGCTCAACTCTCTAGCATTTCTGGAAGTGGGCAATGCTATTTTTACATAAATTTAAATGTATAAGGGAGGGGAGTAAATTAAAATTTTGGCGTTTTTTGATTTTTTCCAGGGGTTTGGTCATAATTTCTATCAGTCTGCCAAATTTCAGCTTTGTAGCATGTCTGGAAGTACAGTAGAATATTGATGATCTAAACATGAGTGAGTGAGACAGTGAGTGGCAATTTCGACGTTTTTTGAAATTTCGTAACTACTTTACTACTTTATGGAATTCCATAAAACTTGGAGGGGTTGTTAACTCTATAAAGTTCTACGAATGTGCAAGTTTGAGATTCGTAGCTCATTCAGAAGGAGAGTTTTAGGTAGGTCCAATATCGGCTGAAATGTTTCAAGAAAAGATGGTTATGGCGCGCGAACATGGCGAGGGACTGCCGTGCCCTCAGATAGTTTGCAGTTTTTGGCACGATCAAAAACTATCTAATATTATTTCTTTTAATGCCCGACAAACTAGTAATTGAATGACTTGAAATAGTCTATGGCTATGCGATGTCTGAAGTGATTGCGAACGATCGTATAAGAGCAGATTAACTGAGAGTCTCCGAGCGTAAACTGAACAAGTAGGCATTTACTTTTAAGGTGTGTCATATTGACGCTTGCGTGGAACGTTAGTTTATGTCCGTTTTTGAAATCACCTCCTTTTTAGTCACGACATGGTCCGTTTGTCAAAGTCCCCATTTCACCAGTTTCTTTGACTTCCACGTTTCCCAAGGTGGTGTCATATAATGGAATTTCCTTTTATACCCAAAGAATCAGACGAAGTTTGAAAGACTTTAAAAAATCAGTGATTAGGTACAAACCAAACCTGTTAGTTTGTTTGTATTTGTACTTTGAACATTGTTAAAGAAGTGTTTTACTGAGTGCCTTTTAAGCATTTTTACCGTGGTAATTCGAAGAGACCTAAAAACTGTATTCAACATCATTCTGCGAACCTTCTAATAGCAAAAAGTGAATACGCTCCTTATGCCCTTAAAATTTATGAAATAAGAATATGCTTTCCGCCGCCGGCGGCGCCGGTATGACAAGCAACGCCGCGATACGGCGGGTTTTCTTGCCAATAAAGTCCTTTTGGCTTATTTAAGGATCTCATAGACTGGCACAGCAACGCAATCTTGGGACTACCAGCTAGTTTTATGAAGTCTATAAGGATAAATTTTGTGTGAGTTTTGTATATAAAATGCTTTCCTTTCCTTACTTTCTACACTTACTAGTATCTCCCTGTCTTTTTTATTTGCCAGTTTATCTTAATCCAAAAGTTTGCTATGACTTGAAACCAAGCCACTTCTGAGTGAGACCAAAAGGCGAGTATTTATCTGCCTTTTTATTTGTCAATTTATCTTAATCTAAAAGTTTATTATGACTTGAAACCAAGCCACTTTTGAGCGGAATCAAAAGTCAAGTAGGGAAACAGAAACAGGTTGCAGATAGACCAGATAATTCGTACACCAACGAAAAGCAACCAGACTTAGATGGTTGTCAAGAGGCAAGGTCTTTATATTTTTACGCAGGTTGCCTACAGAGTTTGATTAGTCATGTGAATCTTACTGAAAGACTGTAGCTGCGTCATCGGGTTTCCATAAAACAACTGGTTTAAGGCAACCCGGTGACGTAAATTTTTTAAATCTGATTACAGTTGGCCAGTCAGGTTCAATGACCTTTCAAATTCTGTAGGTAGCCTGTGTAAAAGTATAAAGAGCTTGGTCAAGACGGACACGAAAAGACTGCTGATTAGTATTCTAACTGGACATAGCCGGTTATGGGAGCACACGATACCAATAGAATTCGAGAATGACCCATCCAAATCAGCCTGTGGATAGGGAGAAGAGACATTAAGGCACCTCGTGGAAGAATGTGAGGTAAACGCAAGGATGAGACAACATGCACTCTGGGTACCAACCCTGAGCGATGGAGAGCTGCACTTTCTTTAATGGGCTGACATTCCTTGACTTTTTTAAGAGGGAGCTCTGCGTATGGTATTTAATGAGCATGTAAGGCTTTTGAAATAACACTTTTGGGGCAAAAGTATTTTATATTTTTGGATAAAACTTCCTTAGCTCGAATTTAAATCCTCAAAAAAAATAAATGAACCTCAACCCTTAAAAAACGTTCCTAGATGATCTAATTTTTAGTAATTTTTTAATACAATATTTTGTTTAGTCACCTATCGCAATACAGTATAAAATTCGCGGTGCACTTAAGTCTCTTTCTAAAAGTATAAAAAATATTTTTTTCAAAATTAGCAAAACTCTGCCCAAAAAAGTGTCATTTTTATTGCGATATAACCTCAGACTAACATTTTTAATATTTACAAGATTAATGTTATAGTTTTCTACAGATGTGCATATGAGTCCCTTCATGTAACTAGGAAATATATAAAAACTCACCTTAAAGATTTTCCACCAGGTGAATCAAAAACAGTAGAGTCTGAACTAAAACCAAAAAATACATGTAAATAATCAGTCCTGTAGATAAACATTATTTTTGACATATACAAAAACATGAATGTGTGATATAATGAGTTTTTGAAAAAACTTTGTTCAAAAATGTGTTTTTAAAATATTTTTATTCAACCAAAGAATTCTGAGAAATTAAAACAAAGGGTACTTTGCTGGCTTTAAAAATTATGTCGGTTAGAATCATATGGAAAACTTTACAAAAAAACTTTTCTGTATAAAAAATTTTGCATGTTCTAAAACCTAAAATACAATAATCAGTTATCAAATTTTTTAAGGCATATAAGAGGTTTGTGAAAAAATATAAATTTTAGTCAAAAGTAAAATACCTTTATTTTTGACAATACCTATCGAAAATTGTTAAGAAAAGTTGATCTGAAATAAAACCCAGGTTTAAATATGCAGATAATGAAAAAATTACTTTTTATTTTCTGAAATTTTATTAATAACTGTAGTTAAATGTAACCTAAGATGCACTCAGATACATATAAAATGTACTATAGCGTTGAACAAACTTCATATTTTTTGAGAAACCTCGTATATGACTAAAAAAAAATAAATATCTAATATTGGTATTTGAAGTTATAGAACATGCAGAACTTTTTTATGAAGAATCACTTATTTTCCTAAAATTAATAATAAAAACGTTTTCCATAGGGTTCCAAGTTACAGACATCCCATATAGAGCCCTCACTAAACTATTAAATACTTTTACAAAGTTAGTAAATAATCCAGAATTGTGTGCTTTTTATTTGCCCTTTGTTCAGCAATTTTTTTTCTTTTCATCTTCTTAAAAAAAACAGGGGTGGGTTTGCTAACTTTATATATCCACACTGAAATATCAAATATTTTAATGTTGATATTCCACAATTTTTGTGTGCTCTTAATTCCTCAGAATGGTTTTTAACCTGTTATGATACCTCCTGATTCTTTTTCGTTTGACATAGTTTCTTTATAAAGAAATTAAATTCATTCATTAAAAATACAATTCTTCTAACATACAGGGTTTAAAACACAGACATACAGTCAGGGACTTTTAAAATTACCAGTGAATGTTTTTTCTGTCAAAATTAATCATTTAAATAAATAAAAAAAAATGTTTAAATATGTATGTATACAGACAGAGGTAAGGTTCACAATTTTTTTGTTTTGGTTCAAACTACTTTTCTGAATTTCAAATAGGGATATTTCTTATTTTCGAGGGCGGCAATTTAAAAAGTCCCCGTCTGTACCTAACATTAAAGCACTACCTAATTATGAAATACCAACATCAAAAAAAGATTTAATATTTCAGTGTGGGCTTGCTGGGTTTATATAAAGCTGGCAGCTCACCCCTGCAGGATAACATCCTGTCATGGCTTAATTGCCATGGGTCACTATTGCTATCTCGCTAACTACAAGAACTACAAGGTTGGTCAAATTAGATAAAATGAGCTGTTTTTAGGGGAAATTAAAAATCTGGTTTCTCATTAAAAAAAAAACTATTCTATCCCGAGCTACGGCGGTTTTTCGAAAAATTGCTTAAAACTATTTTATCACATATCTCAATAAGCTACTAGCTTTTAGAAAAAAATCGTCAAGGATTTTTTTTACATTTTTGACGTTTTTTAATTTGGTATTTTTTATAAAAATTTACTACGTCTAGTTTTCAAGATATTACCATTAACTTACTTTTTTAGATACAGACCTGTATTTTTTATATTTTTTAAAAGAACTTTTTTTTATGATTTTAACGATGTATCACATGTTCATATTTGTTTGGATTTTAATGCTAAAAAATGGTATTTAAGTTTTTTGTCACTTTTACCGTTTTATCATAGCTTGAACCAACATGGGAGCAAATTTTGAAAATACCCCGTAGCTCGGGATATAATAGTTTTTTTTTTAAATTTCAAACTAGATTTTTAGTCTCCCCCAAAAACTGCTTATTTTATCTAATATGAATAACCTTGTAGTTCTTATAGTTACTGAGTGGCCCATGGCAATTAAGACACCCTGTATATTTGTTGAGAAGCCAGACTTGTTTAGCTATGTTTATGTAGGTCAATTTTTTTCGCAGTTCTGAATTTTTACTTTAACTTATATTATCCCAAGTATTTTTTTTTCTTAAAAATGTATATTTTTAATATTTTTTAGTTAGTAGGTTAGAATCTGTATATATTATGTAGTTATTTAAGAAAATACATTTGACCAATAGTAGTACACCCTACATAAACTTAAAATGTAATTGGTATTCAAATACATTGCAGGATATGGAGCCAGCAAGCAATTTTTTAGCTGTATGCTGTACTTAAACAGGTATGATGGATCAAAAAAGGTTAATATCACCCTGTATAAATTTTACAAAAAATATATGTTTAATTGGGATTAAGCCATTCAAAATGGTTATAAAATTTTAGTAAAAACCCTTACCTGTATGATGCAGAATCTACAAAAACAGAAGTGTCAAACCTAGGTTCGCCATCTGGCCTGATTTGTTTTTTTCCATTAGTACTTATAGTGATGATATCACTGGGATCAAAATGGTCTGAGCAAATAAATGCATATTTAATTATTGGTTTATTTTCCAACCCCAAAATGGATATCCACCTTTGTCTTTTTTCAGGTTTTTGAGGAAACCTAGAAAAAAATTGTATTAAAAGGTTTTTCCAAAAATTTAAACTTTTTTTAAAGTTTTTAACAAATTTTTGTCCTTTTTATTTTCTGTAAAACCAAGAATTTGAATTATTTTTTCCATCAAAACCAGGGAAGCTACACCACTGGTTACCTTAAAGGCAAACTAATGTTATGATAAAAAAAACATAAAGATGCTTACCTTCGAAATATCAATTGTGGACTGGAATAGTCCATTTTTTTGCAAACAACACATTGGTGCACCATTATTTTTGTCTTTTAAATAGTTTTTCTTTCAAATAATTTCAAAATGCTCACAAAAAACGTAAAAATTCACTCACTAAACGTAAAACTCCGCGCTGAAACACTGTACTCGCAAAAATGGCCGACTAAACCACGGAACACAAAGGACGACACAGCCGTGACGTCGGTGTCTACGTTGCGACGTTGTCGACCTTATGATTTTAAGCCTAAATATAAAGAAAAAGCACATTGCTGAGGTTTAAGTAATCTTAAAAATGTTCTGTTAGGAAAAGCACCGCACCGAGACGGCAAACATGCATTTTACCATAAAAGCTGCTGGATTGCTTACTTTTGTAAACAGTTTTATCTGGTGTTTGTTTATTAATCTAAGGATATAACTCTGCATCGCCACCACAGACTTTGTGTAGTTTCTCACTACTGTATGCCTAATCCTCCAAAAAGACCGCTTATCAGTTTGGGTAAGACACTGTTCGCATCTTCAGAATCAATCTGAGGTTTACCGAAAGTGTTCTAACATAAGCGTGCTATAGCCGCACATTCGAACAATATATGTTTGACTGTTTCGTCATCCTCCATACAGAGTCTACGATCGGTCTCTTCTGTTAGTCCCATTCTGTGCTTGAGTACTCTCAGTCGACAGTGACCCATAAAAATACCAGTCACTATGCGTATCTCCTACCTGGTGAGTCCAATGATCTTCCTTTCTACAAGGTCCTTTAATGAACTCTTTAGATTAACCCAGTTCTGGTATATTTATCCAGTCTTGTTAGAAGCTATTCTCGATCCATTTTGATATGGTTGATCTAGCAGCATTGTTTGATATCCCCAGGGCTAGTTTGGAGCCCAAAAATTCGCTAGATGCCGCTTCCCTCTTGCCCAGAATGCCCTGTTATTCATACTCGTGACATATTGTTAGTGCTACCGAGTGCATGCAGCTGCATTTGGTAGAATCTTTGCGGCTCCTCATGCACGGTTCTCGATGAGACTGTTCGTGGTCAGTAATCTACTGGGACACAGTTCAATGGCTATGAGTACTGCTAAAATATAGTAGCCAATTGGAAGAGACTTTGTTTAATCTCGACATTTTCTTGGATACTAACAACTCCAGATCCAATGCCTGGTGGAATTTTGGATTCGTTGGTATACCAGAAGCTACTTTATTTAAAAAATTGGTCCTGTTTTTTAACCATTCCTCCTTCACCGGGAGAATAATGTTGTATAGCTTTCTGCTTCTGTACACCGTTTTAGACATGATGTTTGATATCATTCCTAGAGTTGAACCCAACTCTTGCTTCCTAATTAGGGCTCCCTCTTAAGAGAACGGGAAGGCCCAATGGACTACCTAGTCGTCGACTGGAAGTGCAGAAAGCTAGTCAAGGGAAAGGACTAGGGCATGGCTAAAAGGGCCCCCTCTGGCATACCTGCCGCAACTACGTGTGGCCTTCCCACTACTGCTTTTTGCTATGACTGAGTCTATTTAGCATAAGTAAGTCCCACATTTGTAATTTAGTTCGTCATAGATCTGGCAAGTGAGTAGACAACCACCCAAAGAAAGTTTTTTTTTAACTAAAGTTAAAGTTGATTGATGAGCTTTAGCGTAATCTTTTAGGATTTGGGTTGGTCACATAAAAATGGCTATTTGGCACAGTAAAATACTTAAAACAACGATGGCTCGAATGGGTTAATATATTGTCTTTTATAACTAGCGTAGAAAGACGAAAGGAACGCCATAACCGTATAATATGACGTATAAAATGTCGCAGTCGCGGGAGGAAAAAATCACTCTTTAGATTTATTAATATGACCACGTAGCAGATGTGACAAACTGTCTCACTCCGATAGCTCAAAAAATTGTGGTTTACCTAGCGGACTGTATTTAGACAATTCCTTCGCTTTCATTTGAAGGGTATAGGAACGCACGCGAAATCGTACCTTTCTGAAGTGAAATTTAATTGAGACATAAAAATAATATTGGTATATGTTGACTATTTAAGAGCGAAATAATAGAAAAATATTAATGATGTGATCTTATAGGAGAGGGACTTACCGGTGATGTCTTGATATCTTCCAACTGGTGCACCAGATTCGCCAGAAGTCTTCTATAGCGGTCCAGCACTCCCGAGTTTCAATGTTTGGAGTTTTAGAGGAATTCAATGGTTTTTAGAGTTCACCATTTTTTATAAAAGCGTTGATCGTTCAAAATATTCCGATCGAGAGCGTGTGTGTATTGCGACTCCCTTTTAGGTTCTGTTGGTTTTTGCGGCGTGTTTCTTCGCCCTCTATAGGAAAATCGCATCACTTCTCATAAAAAGAATTTAGAATTCTAATTTTATTAAAAAGAATAAAAACGCGATTTAAATTAAAATATGCAGAGGGCGGTAGTAATATGAGGATTGAATTAAAATTAGAAATATATTATTAAATGCGTTTGGAATTTAAATATTAAACTATGCCAAATTGATAATTTATAGCTAGTTTGTAAGTTTTAAATTTAACTTAACCTATTGAGTAAAACTACAACCCAATTATACCCAATTGTAACCCAAAATATGAGTTTTAAAAATAAAAATGAAATGTTCTGAAAAAATAATAAAAATTAGATTAAAAGAAAAAAAGGTTTTTTGCGAAACCGAAACATACTGGCGGCCGAAAATGCTATGCATTTTCCAAGGGGCCAATAGGTAAAGGACACAGTTTAGAGATTGGTCTCTTTAACAAACTATCCTTGGTTTTGACAGAGGCTACTCGATTTATCCCATCCTTACCGGGAAAAATTTCAACCACTCTGCCGAGTTGCCACTGAAGGGGCGGTAATAAATCGTTTTTAATTATAACTAATCGTCCAACTTCAGGAGTTGAAGTGGGTTCCAACCACTTACTCCTTTGTTGTAGAGTATGGAGATACTCTTGTTGCCAGCGTCTCCAAAAATCTTGGTGGATTCGTTGGAGGAGCTGCCAACGCGTGAGACGATTTATTTTAATATCAATAAAGTTTGCGTCAGGAACGGCACTTAGCGGTTCCAGAGATAAAAAGTGACCTGGGGTCAGCGCGGAAATATCATTTGTATCGCTAGAAATTTCAGTGAGAGGACGCGAGTTTAAAATAGCTTCGATTTGACAAGTTACAGTGTATAGTTCTTCGAAAGTTAATATTTGATGTCCTATTAAGCGGATCAAGTGTTTTTTAACTGACTTGATTCCTGACTCCCAAAGTCCTCCAAAATTTGGACTATTACTCGGGATAAAATGCCATTTAATGGGACGCGTAGAATCAAGCTGTAAAAGCTTGCGGTTAGCTGAGAAAAAGTTAGTGGCATTATCACTATACAAATCGGATACGTAGTTTCGGCGCGCAACAAATCTGCGAAGCGCAGCAGTAAAACAATCAGCGGTCAAATCGCTTGCTATTTCTATATGAATGCACTTAGTACTTAGGCAAACAAACAGACATATGTAAGCCTTCGTAGTACGATTTCCACGATGTCGACTCATGACTATATTTATTGGACCTCCGTAGTCAACACCGGTGTGCAAAAATGCTCTCAACTGAGATACGCGGGGAAACGGTAATGAACCCATCATAGGCTGAACCGACTTAGGATTGCATTTAAAACATATTATACATATTGATAAAACATGTGCAATTTCGCGTTTTGCGGCAATGATCCAGTACAATTGACTAAGCAAAAAATGTACCGTCCTCACTCCTGCATGAAGATATTTTATATGGAAATGTTCGATAATCATGAGGGTGAGTTTACTCTTGCGTGGTAATAAAATTTGATGTTTCTTGTCATATTGCAGAGAGGAGTGATGCAATCTACCCCCTACTCTGATTAAATCGTGAGGATCTAAAAATAAATTTAATTTTTGCATTGATTTATTTAGTTTTAAGTTGTTTTTTAAAGCGTGAATTTCTTCTGAGAAATAAATTGACTGTTCATTTTTTATGAGTAAATGAATTGCGTTTGTTATTTCAACAAATGTCAGAAAATCTTCATTAATTTTTAAATTAGGCGGTTTTAAGAAAAATTTATTATTTAAAAAGCGTAAAACATAGGCTAAAACTCTACACATTTTAGAAAAATTAGAGTTTTCCCTTAAAAGCGTGTCCAAAAAATTAGGAGCTGTATTTTGCGTTGCAATTAAAGTTAAATTAGGCAATGATTTCTCCTCTAAAAGAGTTTCAGGAGAGTCATTTTGTTCACAGTCTTTAGGCCAGTATTCATAAGATTTTCTCAAAAAATCAGGGCCGTTAAAAAATAATTTGTGATTAATTAATTCACTGGGATAAACTCCTCTTGAAGCAACATCTGCGGGGTTTTGTGACGTTGAGATGTATGACCAATTTTTGGGTGGTACTTTATCTTGAATTTGTGTAACACGATTTTGAACGAACGTTTTCCACCTAGAAGGGTGCGCTCTTATCCAAGAAAGTGCTACTTGTGAGTCACTAAAAGCAAAAACTTGATGTATTTTCAAGCGGGACTCAAAAGTGGTTAAAACAAAGTGAACTAAATCAGCCACAAGATTACAAGCGGCTAATTCAAGTCTTGCAATACTTGTAAATTTGAGAGGAGCAACTCTAGTTTTAGAGCATAAAAGGTAAACTGATATTTCATTTTTGTAAATAACGCGTAAATATACTATTCCGGCATAAGCTTTATTACTAGCGTCCGAAAATGCGATTATTTCAATGCGTGCATTACCAGAAAAACTATTTATAAATCTAGGCAAGCGAAAATCTTTGAGTAAGGGTAGTTCCGATTTATAACGTTCCCAAAGTCGAATAATTTCAACAGGTGCTTCGGAATCCCAGTCTAATTTAAGTTTCCAAAATTCTTGAATTAGACATTTTATTAAAATGGTTACTGGCGCGAGCCAACCTAAAGGGTCATATATTTTAAAAATTTCAGAAAGTATATTGCGTTTGGTACATTCGCGACTCAAGGGTTCTACCGAGTAAGAAAAATAATCAGAACAAGGCTGCCATCTAAGACCTAAAATTTTAGTGGTCTCGTCCGTATCTAAAGAAAGCGCGGTTGGGTTTATATCGGGTTCAGACAAGTGTTCTAAAACTTTTTTGTTATTACTAGCCCATTTATGAAGCTTAAAGCCTCCAGAGTTAAGCAAACAAGATAGCTCTTTTTGAAGCGAAATAGCTTCTTGTACAGAGCTAGCGCCAGTTACAAAGTCATCGACAAAATTGTCAGACATTAAGACTTGAGAAGCGCGAGGAAAATTTTGTTTTTCATCTTCAGCCAATTGCTGTAAAACTCTAAGAGCTAAATAAGGAGCGGGGGTAGTACCGTATGTCACAGTTTTTAAACGATAATCGCGAATAGGTTCAGAGTTATTAGAACGCCACAGGATTCTTTGATAATCCTGGTGCTGAGGTGCAATTAAGATTCCACGAAACATTTTAGAAATGTCGCAACAAAGAGCTACTTCGTGTAATCGAAAATTAAGTAAAATGCTGCAAATGTCCTTTTGCAATTTAGGACCAGCGTAAAGAGTATCATTTAAGGAGAGGTTTTGGTTATTTGATTGCATAACTGTACTCGCATTAAAAACGACTCGAAGCTTAGTTGATAAGCTTTCAGGGCGTTCAATATGATGATGAGGAATGTAATAACTTTTTTCTGTAACTTCCCGGTTTTCGATTAATTCCATGTGATCAAGTGTTAAATAGTCTTCCATAAAATCGGAATATTTTTTATAAGTTTCCGGCATTTTTATTAACCTTCTTTCTAGCGAGAGAAACCTCTTTAGCGCAAGATCACGACTATTTGGAAAAATCGGTTCAATATTATCGCGAAAAGGAAGAGTTACAGTATAGCGGCCTTCATCATTACGAGATACCGTATTTTGAAATATTTTTTCACACATATCATCTTGAGGTGAAAGAATACGTTTCGTTTCAGGGATATTTTCTATTTCCCAAAATTTTATAAGCGAATCATTTAGCATTTTATTTGAAATTTGACAAAAAAATGATTGTGAAATTTGCTGCGTAGCGAGAGAATTAACTTTTCCCATTAAAATATATCCAAAAATGGTATTAGCGCAATCGGTTCCTGATTATTTCCAAAAATTCGTCCATCTTGAATTATATAAGGAAACAAATCAGCTCCGATTAAAATGTCAATAGCTCCCGGTCTATAAAAGTTCGGGTCCGCGAGATTCAAATTTTTAACTATTTTCCAGTCATTTATTTTAATCTCACTGCTAGGAACTGAAGAGCATATTTGCGGCAAAATTATAGTATTAACCGATAAAGTTTGCGTGTCATTACAAGGCCTGATAATTAAATTTACAGAACCCAATTTTGACTGTAAATGTGTGTCACCAATCCCCTGGACTTCAGTAGTCACGTATACGCGGGGTAACCCTAATTTATTTGCACATTTCAAGGATAAAAATGAGAGCTGCGACCCAGTATCCAAAACTCCCCTAACAGTCTGAAAATTTCCCCTAACATCTTTGATTTCAAAAATCGCGGTTGATAAAAGTACAGCGGAATTATTCATATAAGACGAATAGCATGCACCACCGTTATTTTGGAAATTTTCGACCGTTGGTTGTTGCTGTATGCGCGCTTCGCTGCTGGACGTCGCGACGCCTGAAATTGTTTCAGTGGCAGTGGGTGCGTTTATATCGAGAGTATTAAAGTGACAAGAACTGTGGTGTCGTTTCCGGCAAAATCGACATGAATGTGTGCTTTTGCATTGGAAAGTGCGATGCATATTAGAAGTACAATTTATGCACCATTTTTTATCCTTCAGAAAATTAAATCTTTCTTGAGGAGACTTAGAAACGTAATTTGGACATAAACTTAAAGCGTGATCGCGAGTGCAAATAGGGCATTTTAATTTTTGAGGGGTTTGATTTTGCGGCGAATTATTTGTACCAAAAAAGGCACGTGGAGATTGTCGCGTGTTATATTGATGCGTGGATTGCGTTTTAAAATTATCATTTTGCGATTTTGCGGGTTTATTTCTAAGAGAAACTTGCATTTTAAATGAGGAACTAGCGTTTACAGTAAAAAGAGCGTTGCAATGTTGATCAAAGAAATTGTAGATACTCCTATAGGAAGGAATTTCCGTAGGTTTTCCGTGAAAAACTTCAAAGCGGGTTTGAATATTATGGTCAACCGATTTAAGCAGTTTTTGCGCTAAAATAAAATCCCAAAAATCAGGTTCTAAACCAACTGTTTTAAGAGCCTCGAGATTTTTTGTAAAAATATCAAGTAGATTTCTGAGAGCTAAAGGGTCTTCAGAATTAACTTTTGGAGCGTTTTCAATGGCATTCCAATATGTTTGGGCTAAGAGGCGATCATTTTTATAGCGTTTTACTAATTGTTCAAAAGCAATAGGATAATTCGCGTCTGAGAGGGGTAATTGAGTGACCAATTCTTTTGGAGGACCTTCCAAATTTGTTACAAGCAAAGAGTATTTTTGCATATTTGGAATATTTGGATTGTCGTGAATCAAGCTTTTAAACAAATCATAAAAAGCTGGAAATTGATTCAATTCTCCATTAAATTTAATTAAATCGATCCTCGGTAAATGATAAGACATATTGTCATTTTGTTGCGAACCACCCGGAGAATGTGGATTCATGGTAAGACGGCGATTGCCACTAGAAGCCTGTGCAGAAGTTTGAAAAAGATCATTAAAAATTTCTTGAATTTGCGTGACACTTTTCTGAAAATCGTGAAGTTTTTTCCTAGCTGATTCGACTTCAATTTTATCAGCAAAAATTTCATTTAGCAAAGTAGAATGCTTTTTTGAAAACTCCGCGCGAATATCTTCAAGTTCTTCAAAGCGAATTTTAAAAGTATTGCATTTTGTGGCGTCAGTTTTAGCTTCTAGGGCTACTGCTAAAATTTCATTAACATTGGATTCCTCCATATCTCGAAAAACTTTAATTTTCTTGATTTTCTCAGCTGCCATTTTGTATTATAATAAAAGCGTATATTAAAAGCGAATATCAAAAGCGTTTATAAAAAGCGTTTATAAAAAGCGTTTATTAAAATTAAACTGTAAATCAAAGCTATTTTAAAAGCGAAGATAATTTAAAAATATTTTTATAATTTTTTTTTAAAAATATTTATAGAAGCGATATAAACGTAGTCATTTTTTCAGTATACCACTGAAAGAATTCCTGAAAATATATGCGTTTATGTGTATAGCGAGGTGACCTCAGATCAGTGATCCAAAACAACCGAATAAACCTTTTTTGTTAAAGTGTCGAGACCAAGGATTTTATAAAAAAAAACTGATATGGCGATACCTACTACACGAGCAGTAAATAAATTTATATTTTTATATTTTAAGATTTAAAAATTCTTGTAAAAAACAGTCCTCATGTTATTACCGATATTACCTGCGTTTCACTCTAGAAAGGATGATTTTTTAATTTCAAATTAATAAAAATCAAAATCCGGCGATCGAAGTGATCAAAAATATGTCTCACTCCGATAGCTCAAAAAATTGTGGTTTACCTAGCGGACTGTATTTAGACAATTCCTTCGCTTTCATTTGAAGGGTATAGGAACGCACGCGAAATCGTACCTTTCTGAAGTGAAATTTAATTGAGACATAAAAATAATATTGGTATATGTTGACTATTTAAGAGCGAAATAATAGAAAAATATTAATGATGCGATCTTATAGGAGAGGGACTTACCGGTGATGTCTTGATATCTTCCAACTGGTGCACCAGATTCGCCAGAAGTCTTCTATAGCGGTCCAGCACTCCCGAGTTTCAATGTTTGGAGTTTTAGAGGAATTCAATGGTTTTTAGAGTTCACCATTTTTTATAAAAGCGTTGATCGTTCAAAATATTCCGATCGAGAGCGTGTGTGTATTGCGACTCCCTTTTAGGTTCTGTTGGTTTTTGCGGCGTGTTTCTTCGCCCTCTATAGGAAAATCGCATCACTTCTCATAAAAAGAATTTAGAATTCTAATTTTATTAAAAAGAATAAAAACGCGATTTAAATTAAAATATGCAGAGGGCGGTAGTAATATGAGGATTGAATTAAAATTAGAAATATATTATTAAATGCGTTTGGAATTTAAATATTAAACTATGCCAAATTGATAATTTATAGCTAGTTTGTAAGTTTTAAATTTAACTTAACCTATTGAGTAAAACTACAACCCAATTATACCCAATTGTAACCCAAAATATGAGTTTTAAAAATAAAAATGAAATGTTCTGAAAAAATAATAAAAATTAGATTAAAAGAAAAAAAGGTTTTTTGCGAAACCGAAACACAAACAATGAAACAAAGCTAAAGAGGGTTAGTTACAATTTTTTTTATTACCCAGATTTAATATCACAGAACTTGCTCAGTAACTTTTAAAATATCCCCAGCTATATCTATCCTTCTAAACGACTTAACGATTCATAAAAAAGAGTAAGCCACATCTTACATTTTCAGCAACACCAATTATTTCAAAAAAAATTTTTTTTTTTAATTAGTATCACCTTGTCAGTGGAAGAGCGCCGCAACTTATTGCGTCCTAACGGTTCTTTTGAAGAGGTGCGAACTCTGTCTTTTGTCGTTTTTTTATTTTTTTTCTAGGGGAAGATTTTAGATGCAAGTTGTAATGTATTATTTTTAGAAACGACAATAAAAGAATTATATAAATAAAATAAATAAGCTAAATTCAGTCAGAACAGGTAGGTTCACAATTTCCTTTATATTTGCCAACTTATTCATAATTTCCCTCTTAATTTTTTTGTTACCTTCAAAAACTATTTTTCCAGTCAATCAAAAACTGCATCGTAGATACACATTGTTGCATTTCGGCTCATAGTTTTATATAATAGGGAGTTTTTGGGTCGCGTATTTTACACTTTGTTACCGTTATTCTTATTACTGAGTCTGCGCATTAGCAGCTTCTCGTTCCTTTTTTGTTATGTACGGTAACGGCGCCCGGTACTTACGGTGCCCGGCCTTTAATGTTACCGCTATTTTTTAAGGTTAGTTTTGTATTGTTTTGTTTAATGCAGTCGAATTTTTTACTATAATTCGTTAGTTTGGTTTGTAAAAAGCCATAAATCTAATAAAAATAAATTAACAAATATAAATAAACAAAAAGTTGAAGGTGTGTGAAACTACTAAATTAACGTTTGTGTTGTGTTATCTTAAGTGTTCCAAAATCTATCTTTTCTGCCCTGAATATTACCGTTATTCTTAGTAACAATAACGGTAACAGCTGTCAAATTTTCTGTTATTTGACCTGACCCAAAATGTCCCTATTTTGAGCTTAGAATTTTTCGTTATTTTTTTCTTTTGTAAATTACACATATACACTTTTTGTTTAACTTTAAATTTCAAAATATACGCAAAGTATAATAAATTAAATTATTGTTTTGTCCATAATTCACATTCCTTTTATTCTTGATTCCATGCATTTTCCATGATTAACTCCACCACCGTGGAACAAAGGAAAACACTGGCTTGACACTGGCAACGAATTGACACTGGCAACGAGACATGTAAGCAGCTTCAACAGCGTATGTTTTCTCTGTACACCGGCTTTAAAACGGGGAAACTTGCGATTTGTTTATTGAATAATATAATAAGGTGACCAACCATTCGATTTTGCCGGCCCGTGCAAAAAAGTCAGGTTCTAATTGTGCCAGACAATATTTTGACACCTTAACATTGTAGGATCACCTGTGATCTTTCAATATACGACCTTTGTTTATTATATGATTTAAAATTGAATTTGGTATGTCAACTACAGATCAACCGTCAGTTTTCAATATGGAACTGTCAGAATACTATAAAGTAACAGGGACATTGCGAGGAAACAGTCAAAAGACTTAATAAAGACAGGACTTCCTCAAAATGGGCACAGGGTAGCTCGTAGACATCGGCGTTTCGTTCTTATTGGGATACTTAAATTCGAGCGTAACCATATGGAATGGAGATGAAATGAGTGGTGATATCTGAAAAGGAGTAATGAAATGCCAACATTCACTCAGAATACTACCTGTACTATTACAGTCTGGCTCTATTGCAATAAGTCCCTATTGAGATGCTGCAACATCAAAACAATTTCAACAAAAGCCGCGTTACCGAACATAATTTGTGATCGAGATTCGTACACATTCAGATAAACAGAACGACACGGCGTCGCTGTTGTTTAATCCGCAACATTCCCACTAGGGAGTTTCAAGCATCTCTATACACAATAAACGGTAAAAATTAATTGTAGTCAACAAACGTCAAAAGCCTGAATGCATTTTCGGGATGAAGGACCAACCCGTTCGCAGCCAACTATGAGATAATAGGGAGTTATTGCAATAAAGCTAGGCAGTAATAGTGCCGGGCACTATTCTGACAGTTTCGCATTATAAGAACAGCTGTCTTCTTTCAAATTAGGCCTTTGTGTATTATAAGAGCCGGAATTAATAGTATCGCTACTATTAATGGCAAATAAACGACTGGATTTATAAATTCGATATTTATCCAGTCTTGTTAGAAGCTATTCTCGATCCATTTTGATAGGGTTGATCTAGCAGCATTGTTTGATATCCCCAGGGCTAGTTTGGAGCCCAAAAATTCGCTAGATGCCGCTTCCCTCTTGCCCAGAATGCCCTGTTATTCATACTCGTGACATATTGTTAGTGCTACCGAGTGCATGCAGCTGCATTTGGTAGAATCCCTGCGGCTCCTCATGCACGGTTCTCGATGAGACTGTTCGTGGTCAGTAATCTACTGGGACACAGTTCAATGGCTATGAGTACTGCTAAAATATAGTAGCCAATTGGCCGAGACTTTGTTTAATCTCGACATTTTCTTGGATACTAACAACTCCAGATCCAATGCCTGGTGGAATTTTGGATCCGTTGGTATACCAGAAGCTACTTTATTTAAAAAATTGGTCCTGTTTTTTAACCATTCCTCCTTCACCGGGAGAATAATGTTGTATAGCTTTCTGCTTCTGTACACTGTTTTAGACATGATGTTTGATATCATTCCTAGAGTTGAACTCTTGCTTCCTAATTAGGGCTCCCTCTTAAGAGAACGGGAAGGCCCAATGGACTACCTAGTCGTCGAATGGAAGTGCAGAAAGCTAGTCAAGGGAAAGGACTAGTGCATGGCTAAAAGGGCCCCCTCTGGCATACCTGCCGCAACTACGTGTGGCCTTCCCACTACTGCTTTTTGCTATGACTGAGTCTATTTAGCATAAGTAGGTCCCACATTTGTAATTTAGTTCGTCATAGATCTGGCAAGTGAGTAGACAACCACCCAAAGAAAGTTTTTTTTTAACTAAAGTTAAAGTTGATTGATGAGCTTTAGCGTAATCTTTTAGGATTTGGGTTGGTCACATAAAAATGGCTATTTGGCACAGTAAAATACTTAAAACAACGATGGCTCGAATGGGTTAATATATTGTCTTTTATAACTAGCGTAGAAAGACGAAAGGAACGCCATAACCGTATAATATGACGTATAAAATGTCGCAGTCGCGAGAGGAAAAAATCACTCTTTAGATTTATTAATATGACCACGTAGCAGATGTGACAAACAATGAAACAAAGCTAAAGAGGGTTAGTTACAATTTTTTTTATTACCCAGATTTAATATCACAGAACTTGCTCAGTAACTTTTAAAATATCCCCAGCTATATCTATCCTTCTAAACGACTTAACGATTCATAAAAAAGAGTTAGCCACATCTTACATTTTCAGCAACACCAACTATTTCAAAAATTTTTTTTTTTTATTAGTATCACCTTGTCAGTGGAAGAGCGCCCCAACTTATTGCGTCCTAACGGTTCTTTTGAAGAGGTGCGAACTCTGTCTTTTGTCGTTTTTTTATTTTTTTTCTAGGGGAAGATTTTAGATGCAAGTTGTAATGTATTATTTTTAGAAACGACAATAAAAGAATTATATAAATAAAATAAATAAGCTAAATTCAGTCAGAACAGGTAGGTTCACAATTTCCTTTATATTTGCCAACTTTTCATAATTTCCCTCTTAATTTTTTTGTTACCTTCAAAAACTATTTTTCCAGTAAATCAAAAACTGCATCGTAGATACACATTGTTGCATTTCGGCTCATAGTTTTATATAATAGGGAGTTTTTGGGTCGCGTATTTTACACTTTGTTACCGTTATTCTTATTACTGAGTCTGCGCATTAGCAGCTTCTCGTTCATTTTTTGTTATGTACGGTAACGGCGCCCGGTACTTACGGTGCCCGGCCTTTAATGTTACCGCTATTTTTTAAGGTTAGTTTTGTATTGTTTTGTTTAATGCAGTCGAATTTTTTACTATAATTCGTTAGTTTGGTTTGTAAAAAGCCATAAATCTAATAAAAATAAATTAACAAATATAAATAAACAAAAAGTTGAAGGTGTGTGAAACTACTAAATTAACGTTTGTGTTGTGTTATCTTAAGTGTTCCAAAATCTATCTTTTCTGCCCTGAATATTACCGTTATTCTTAGTAACAATAACTGTAACAGCTGTCAAATTTTCTGTTATTTGACCTGACCCAAAATGTCCCTATTTTGAGCTTAGAATTTTTCGTTATTTTTTTCTTTTGTAAATTACACATATACACTTTTTGTTTAACTTTAGATTTCAAAATATACGCCAAGTATAATAAATTAAATTATTGTTTTGTTCATAATTCACATTCCTTTTATTCTTGATTCCATGCATTTTCCATGATTAACTCCACCACCGTGGAACAAAGGAAAACACTGGCTTGACACTGGCAACGACTTGACACTGGCAACGAGACATGTAAGCAGCTTCAACAGCGTATGTTTTCTCTGTACACCGGCTTTAAAACGGGGAAACTTGCGATTTGTTTATTGAATAATATAATAAGGTGACCAACCATTCGATTTTGCCGGCCCGCGCAAAAAAGTCAGGTTCTAATTGTGCCAGACAATATTTTGACACCTTAACATTGTAGGATCACCTGTGATCTTTCAATATACGACCTTTGTTTATTATATGATTTAAAATTGAATTTGGTATGTCAACTACAGATCAACCGTCAGTTTTCAATATGGAACTGTCAGAATACTATAAAGTAACAGGGACATTGCGAGGAAACAGTCAAAAGACTTAATAAAGACAGGACTTCCTCAAAATGGGCACAGGGTAGCTCGTAGACATCGGCGTTTCGTTCTTATTGGGATACATAAATTCGAGCGTAACCATATGGAATGGAGATGAAATGAGTGGTGATATCTGAAAAGGAGTCATGAAATGCCAACATTCACTCAGAATACTACCTGTACTATTACAGTCTGGCTCTATTGCAATAAGTCCCTATTGAGATGCTGCAACATCAAAACAATTTCAACAAAAGCCGCGTTACCGAACATAATTTGTGATCGAGATTCGTACACATTCAGATAAACAGAACGACACGGCGTCGCTGTTGTTTAATCCGCAACATTCCCACTAGAGAGTTTCAAGCATCTCTATACACAATAAACGGTAAAAATTAATTGTAGTCAACAAACGTCAAAAGCCAGAATGCATTTTCGGGATGAAGGACCAACCCGTTCGCAGCCAACTATGAGATAATAGGGAGTTATTGCAATAAAGCTAGGCAGTAATAGTGCCGGGCACTATTCTGACAGTTTCGCATTATAAGAACAGCTGTCTTCTTTCAAATTAGGCCTTTGTTTATTATAAGAGCCGGAATTAATAGTATCGCTACTATTAATGGCAAATAAACGACTGGATTTATAAATTCGACTTTTGTGTCAATTTTGAAAGATCAACTGTTAGTTTTCAATGGAAAACTGTCAGAATAGTGCCCGGTACTATTATTTCCTGGCTTTATTGCAATAAGTCTCTAATGCAGGTCACACTAAACTTCTAACGCTTCAGAATTATTTGATGGAATGTTTAGGATCATTCCCAAACGCTATTGCTTACACGCTGGCAGAAAACCTAATAGATAATTTTTGGTCGTGCCAAAAACGGCCGACGACTAATGCAATTTGACACTATTGACATTTGAATCTCACACCGCTTCCTTGGACCGCCGGAAACTCACGGACGGTTAACATAAAAATTAATTGAAATATTTAGACCTGTCGAAACTTCGCTTAATAAATCCGAGTCCCGAAGCCTGGAAAGATAACCGAATTAACGCTATCTAACATGCAAAAAAGGCGCAACTACCACTTTTATACACAATTAACCCTGTGTGAAACCAACAGATAAAACTACTCCGAGGGAAAAAATACTCCAACCCACAATTAATTATACTGATGGTTTGGTGCTTTCCTTAAAAAGTCATTAAAGCTACTTGGTTTTCACTTTTTTAAACATTGATTACAAGTACGGGCACTATTCTGACAGTTTCGCATTATAAGAACAGCTGTCTTCTTTCAAATTAGGCCTTTGTTTATTATAAGAGCCGGAATTAATAGTATCGCTACTATTAATGGCAAATAAACGACTGGATTTATAAATTCGACTTTTGTGTCAATTTTGAAAGATCAACTGTTAGTTTTCAATGGAAAACTGTCAGAATAGTGCCCGGTACTATTATTTCCTGGCTTTATTGCAATAAGTCTCTAATGCAGGTCACACTAAACTTCTAACGCTTCAGAATTATTTGATGGAATGTTTAGGATCATTCCCAAACGCTATTGCTTACACGCTGGCAGAAAACCTAATAGATAATTTTTGGTCGTGCCAAAAACGGCCGACGACTAATGCAATTTGACACTATTGACATTTGAATCTCACACCGCTTCCTTGGACCGCCGCAAACTCACGGACGGTTAACATAAAAATTTTGACGTACATTGAACGTGCGCATTTGTGTTTTAGCGAATTTCTATTACATTCGCGCCATTTAGCTAGCGTTGGTTACAGGGGAAGATGGGGGAATAAGAAACAGGGGTAATAGGAAATATTTTTTTGCTACTACTGCATTTTGTCTTTTGTTATTTTAGATATTTGAAAAAAAACTTTTGAAATTTTTCTACTACAATATTAATAAAGTTTTAGCACTTTTGTGCTATTTCTTGAACATATTTTTTACAAGCAACTCATTTCAGATAATTTTTTTTTGTCTAAAGGAAACACTTTATTTTCAGTTTTAATACTTAAGTTTGTTGTCAAATGTAAGGCTTTCTATGTATTGTTTTAAATTTTCTACAAGCCCTTCAAATAGGGGATAATGAATGGATTACTTAGATCCAATCTACATTTAATAAAAACCGAAACATTGAGGAGACAACATTCTATGTTTTGTTGGACTTAAACTAAAACCTCTAAATTTATTATCATTAAGAAACATAAGATTTTCCTATTTGAAGAATATTTGGGTAAGTTATAGTTTTTATTTTAATGTTTTGGGTCTTTTTTGTTTTATAGGTCATACGAAATCTTATTACAATTTGTAAATTGCAACAGAGTTTTAATTTCTATTCATTAAAGTCTGTAACGTTTTTAAATCTGTTTTATATTTATTTTATATACACAAGAGATCTACTACGGTACCCTCGTTTAAGGGTTCGATTTAAAACAAAATCGTACACGACAATATCTCTCTATGAAATACCGATGCAGAGAAACCGTAATAGCCGGCAGTGGCACCATTGTGCGGAAAGTGTGAATTACTTTCTATGGGATAAAGGGTGTCTAAATACCGACTCAACACGAGGCGAAGCCGAGTAATGAGTAATGGGCTTCCTGAAATGGCTAATAATCCAACACACGCTCGCCCCATCATAAATTACGTATATTGTTTGTATTATGTTTGTTGACAAATAATTGGAACGTTGTAATGGCCAAATGGCCAACATCGATGCAACGGCCATTGTGGAATGTTCGAGTAGGTCCACAATAATATGTCAATTATTCAGATCTGTCTTTCTATCTATAATGGCGAATTCTTTTGGGGAAAATTGCAGCACTGGTGCGCCACTACTGCAATTTTCGTGTTCTTTTGGGAAAACTAGTGCAATTTTTTGTATTCTTTTGAGCAACTGACAAGCCCAGTGTTGCACTCAGTGCATATTTTTCGCCACGGGCTCTCTGATCCCGTGTTGCACTAGTGTACTTTCGTATTTCTTAATAACTGTACTGAGGTTATTTTTTGATAGCCCCAAAATAGTGTCAGTGGACCACTAGTGGTGTACTAGCTTTGTCAAAAGAATTCGCTATAAGAAAATTCATGCATATGACCAAATATAGTCTAAAGGCCAGCTCGCCAAAATAAGGGAAATGGTATAGTTTGGAGGCAATAATTTTCCTCTTCACAGCAGCAAGAGGGATTTTTCAGGATGTTAAGGAAGTTACAAACTATCACGGCCATCTCAAAGTGGTAGCTTAAACAAATGGTGGCCAATCAAAGATGGCGGACGATGTTTAAAAATAGCAAAATTTAAAAAACGGTAATTAAGAACTATTTTTATTTTACTGCATTGTTTCTTCACAACAAAAGTCAAATTTATTATCTTTAGCCCCGACAGCGGTGGTGGTAGACCCCAAAATGTACCTAAAGACATGGCTTTTTTTATATTTTAATGTCTAACAACGTCAAAATACACTTTTCTTATAAAATACACTTCCAAGAAGAAGATATAGCTATTAATATTCCATGTTTTAAGGTTCTAAAGTTTGGTGGATGGTACCTCTAAAAACAACTTTACAGGAGGTGGTTCCTAAAAATATTCAAAATATTTTTTTAAAAAGTTATTATATAGCGAAATGACGCAAAAAATCAAAAATACTTTGTCATAGAACCTTTAGGTAGGTACGCTTCTTTTCGTAGCTATAATAGCTAGCTGTCCAAACCAGCTAAAACTACAACTTTGCAAAAATTCGATGTTTTGAATATAAAACCTATTTTTTTTCTCAAAAATTGTCAAAGATACGACAATACTTGTAATAAAATTTCTTCTGGGCAATAAAGTTTTCAGGTAAATATTGCTACATAGCTGCAGTAATGTGGCTTTCAGTAATGACTGAATGTAAAACGATTTTTTTAATTACGTTACAACAAAATGTTTAGGGGTGTATTCTGTCGAAAATGAAAACTTGAGGAAAAAACCAATAGGTGCATTGCATAGTTCAATTATACCGCTTTCGAACGGTGTAATACCTAGCTACCTAGCTGATATGGTAAGGAAGCTAGGAAGCCTTATATGAATCCTGGAATTTATTTATTCATGCAAATATGGTGCTCTTCTGTATTCTGTGGTATACTGAGTAAGTGTTTGCTTATGATTATATTTGAAAAAATTGTCACCTGTCACTTGTCAGATGTTATAACTGTCAAATTTTACCTGTCAAATGTCAAAACTATTTTCGTTGATTATGCTCTGGTTTATTTCCTCTGTCATAGAGTTTTCTTTGTTTATGTTTCCTCTTAGGTATGCAAACTTTTAAACTTGCTCAAAACTATAGGTAACCAAGTACATGAAAATTATGAGCATTATACTCGTTGTTTCCTTTGCTTTACTAGTTGTTTATTATTTATTCGAATGACCAAGTTGGAATGAAGGTTTGGCAAAAAAACTTACAGCAAGTATAATCTAGAGCATAAAATTTTCAAGTCAAGTTTCCCTCTAATCTACCGTACACAGACGTTAATTTAAATATGGCGGGCGGAGCGATGTAATAAAGAACTGGAATTAAGCCATAAATATTTAGACCTGTCGAAACTTCGCTTAATAAATCCGAGTCCCGAAGCCTGGAAAGATAACCGAATTAACGCTATCTAACATGCAAAAAAGGCGCAACTACCACTTTTATACACAATTAAGCCTGTGTGAAACCAACAGATAAAACTACTCCGAGGGAAAAAATACTCCAACCCACAATTAATTATACTGATGGTTTGGTGCTTTCCTTAAAAAGTCATTAAAGCTACTTGGTTTTCACTTTTTTAAACATTGATTACAAGTAAATGAATAATCCTCATTTGAAACACGTTCTGACAAGCTACTGGCACATTAATTCATGTCAATCCCCGACCGGTTTGGCCTTATTAAGTCATCAATTTTATGGGAAACCAACGAGTACTCTGATGGAAATACGCCTACGGATATTAAATTATACTGATGATTTGATACTTTTGTTGATAACTCATTAAAACTCAATGGTTTTCCCTTTCTCCAAAGTTGATCACAAGGATATTGTCAGGAATGTAAATTACCCCGGCCTCTGCCACTGTAAAAAACCAGCTTAAAAAAAAGAAAAGCGCAAAACCTTGTTTTGCAGAGTTCAGGAAGTGGTTCCGCCTCCCTATACAATGGTACACATCTAGGTGCCGCCTACCTACACAGCAGGTGGTTGATTCGAGAAAAACTACTGAAAAATTAAGAGTGGGCGTTGTAATTAAGCGAGACAAAACCCCAAGTAGAAAGAGGGATTTCCCTTCAACGTGGTTGGCTATGGAAAAACTATGAGATAAGAAAATATTGTCTATAATATGTCATTTTATATCTGTTTTCGTTTAGGTTTTCTTGTTTAGCTCATTAGCTAGAATGTAAAGTAAACTTTAACATTATCAGCACCGCCACTGACTTGGTTCTTTCAATCTCTTTAAAGAGGAGATAATGGATTATTTAGGTCCAACCTACAATCAATAAAAATCCAAACTTTGACAAGTCGGTAGTCACATTCTAAGTTTTGTTGAACTTAAACTAAAACCTCTAAATTAATTGTCAGTAAACAAAAATAAGATTAACTATTTGAAGAACATTTCGAAGTTTGGTAAGTTAAAGTTTTTATTTTAATTTTTTGGGTCTTGTTTGTTTTATAGGTCATAAGAAAACGCTTGTAACAATTTGTAAATTGCAACAGAGTTTTACTTTATATTCATTAAAGTTGTAAAGTTTTTAAAACTCAAACAAGTTTTCGTGGCTAATCGGGTAAATAGTTTTTGTTTCTCTCATATTTTTACGTGGGTAGCTCAAAAGTTTAACCTCACGGGGGTCCAAGATCTAATGGACACCTAATAAGTGTTGACAGTTAACTGTTTCGTCCTTATGGGACTCCACAGAACTCTGCTTGGTCAATGTGACACCCTTGCGAAGTTAATCAGACCGTTTTGTCTCTAATCCTACGTCCATAGTTAGAAAACTTTCGCAAGAAGCGCCATCTACGGTGATACGAGAGAAACTAGAGCAAGAGCAGGCGAGTATAAACTGCTATAAATTTCGATCGATGAAAATATCGATTGCAAAGAAAAAATTTCATCCGTGACCTACGACAGCAATTTTGTCTTTCAGGTCAGATTAACACTTATTAGCGTTTTTACCCGCCATTAGACGCGAGCGAATTTTATAGCCAAATAATGCTAACAAACGTAAATTTTAACACCCGTGAATTTAAAAATCAACCAAGTTTTCCTGGCTAATCGGGCGAAAAGAAGTTTTTGTTTCTCTCATATTTTTCCGTGGGTAGCTCGAAAAATTCACGGGTTTTAAAACTGTTTTGTTATTTTAAAGACACAAGAGATCTACTACGGTTCTTCATTTAAGGGCTCGATTTAAAACAAAATCGTACTCGAAAAGTTGAATCATGCTTGTTTAGAACACGTCGCGGCAGGCTACAGGCACCGTAATCCATGTCAATCCACGACCGGTTTCGGCCTTACTGGGCCATCCACAGCTGCATAAGCTGTGTGAAATCCACAGAAACAACTACTCTGACGGAAAACACCCCTTTTGGCATTGAAAAAAAACTTTGAAGCTCTGAAAAAACTGGTGATCAGAGATCGTCGAGTAACCTAATCTAATCATAGAGACTTTAAGGATTAGATCGGCAGCTTAAAGTTGATTACAAAAGATCACCACCCACGTCTAAGTCAGCGATCTTCTGGAAAAAACCCTGATTTGTTAATTGGTGCACTCTTTTTATAAATGGTTTTATCAAATCAACAAGCGTTAAAAAACAAATTTGGAAGAACCATCTAAAAATGGTTAGCACGACCCTTATATAATTATAATTCAAATCAAAATTAAAATGATGCTTAGGGCTCTTTGCCGGAGCACTGTAGATTAGGCTCTATTTTACGAAACGCAATGCGATACATCTTGAACTTCCTCTTTAGCTAGTACTTAATTAACTCAACTTATTCTGCTACTACAATGAGTTGCTAGGTCTTCACAAAAAAATTAATGATTTAATATTAAAACGTTATTTTAGACCATTATAGTTTTTACCAAAATCTAGGTTTAAATAAGATCGCAAAAAAAAAATGATGTTGAATTTGATATTATAATCCTAGCCGATTAGCACGCTCTAAGTGAACTCCACTCCTTAAATCTCAGAAATCAAAGCTCCTACAAAGTTTTTTGTCATAACAGAAACTATCAAAAAAATATGTTCTATTATTCCGCAACTGCGATGCTTCGTTGAAAAGTAAGCATTTATAAAAAATTTTAACTGTCAAAAACCTATCAGCATGAATGGATTATGACCAAAAGTTTTATCAGCTCGTTACAGTGTCAAATTAAAAATCTAATAAAAATTGGTCCAGCGGCTCCAGAGATATTCTGGGGCGGACAGACAGACAGACACAAACACACACACGGACAGATTGCTAAAATCCGGTTCCCACCTACGACTTTCTCGTGCGTGCCCGCGCACGCGTCACATGACCGTCATAACATTTCATATTGAGATGATGTGACGCGTGAGCGGGCACCCACGAGAAAGTAGTAGGTGGGAACCGGGTTTTAGATAGATCCAAATCCACCCAAATAGCACATTTTTCGCGTTATCTCGATTTTTTACCTTCGTAGCTTGCGCAGCAATGGCTAGAAAAGGTATTATTTTCGACAATTTTTTTTTTCAGATAACAACAAAAATGTGCTATTTTGGTGTATTTTGACCTATCTTAGCAATATCGTTGTGATGTCTATCTGTGTGTGATCTAAACCACTAAAACAATGTTCATAAAATTTTCAGGTAAAATAGCGTTTGACACTCTAACGAGCTGATTAGATTTTGGTCAAAATCCATTAATGCTAAAAAAACTATAACTTTGTATCGAAACGGAATATAGTAGACTACGTTTTACTTAATAATTTGTGTTATAACTACAAACTTTGTAGAAGATTAAGTCTCTGAGATATTTACAAAAAACTGTTTTCAAGGTTAATATATTATCATAGCTACCTAGAAAGGTATCAGATCCGTCATGGATCCATTTATTTATCATCAAAAAGCAATACCTTCTCTTGCCATTGCTGTGCAGACCAGGAAGGTAATAAACACCATCCTAAAAAACTTTACCAGTACAGCAGTTCCGTGTATCTCAAAAACAATATAATGCATTCGTGTGATTATATAAATTCAAAAGCACTTGCAACAGGGCGATGTTGTTTTCATGGAGCGCTGCTTTGTGGTCGCTGGCTTATCCAAGAAAATATAATTTCGACATGGATAAAAACATTCTCTAATTTTTTTTCATATTGGGGATCTCCTTAGGCCCTTTAAGCGGGAGGGAAAGGTACTATTCAGTGCAGCCGACCCAACGCGGCCGACTAGGGGCAAGACAATCGCGGATCTGGGTCAATCTAGAGGGGGGTAATAGTCGACGAACAAATTATTTGTAATATATTTTTATTTCTAGAGGAGGGGGGGTAATTTTCCTATTTTCCCTTTAATTATTAGAAAAAAATGCATTTTTTTTCTAGGGGGGATAATTACCCCCTCGGCGCGAGCGAATCGGTGCAAGCCGATTCGGCTCATGTTTACTTTTATAATAAGTTTTTTGTTTTCATATGACATATAGACATTTCTTCATTGATACTGTTAGGATACGTTGGCGATCAATTGACAACGGTTAGGCTTTACATTCTCTAAGATTTCAGGATAAAGGTCAAGAGAGTATGTTTTAAAAAAATATATATATTAGGATGAGACCATTACTTGCTTCCTTGCAGATAATAGGACATAGGAATTGGAAATTTACGAATTCTTTCTTAAGAATGACTGTGGTTTAAACAGAACCGATTTTCTTAAGTTGGCACCTCGGTTGGCACACGCCGAGTCAGCGGGCGTCGAATTGGCCGCGTTGAATAGAATTAGACCCGAGGGGTCATCGGCACCCTAAAATTTTGTACAGCGTCCAACAGGACTTGGGTCCTGTCGTGTACTGTTGGGTCCTGTTGAGTAGTGTTGGGTCCTGTTGGGTCCTGTTGGGTACAAACGTGTACTGTCGAGTACTGTTGGGTCCTGTTGAGTACTGTTGGGTCCTGTCGTGTACTGTCGAGTACTGTTGGGTCCTGTCGAATACTGTTGGGTCCTGTTGGGTCCTGTTGGGTACTGTTGGGTCCTGTCGAGTACTGTTGAGTA
Organism: Aspidapion aeneum; assembly: GCA_963576565.1. NCBI lineage: Eukaryota > Metazoa > Arthropoda > Insecta > Coleoptera > Brentidae > Aspidapion > Aspidapion aeneum. Next base: position 29,051,380 of record OY755043.1, read on the forward strand.
CTGTTGGGTCCTGTTGAGTACTGTCGAGTCCTGTTGGGTCCTGTCGTGTACTGTCGAGTCCTGTTGGGTCCTGTTGGGTACTGTTGGGTCCTGTCGGGTCCTGTGGAGTACTGTTGAGTACTGTTGGGTCCTGTCGGATCCTGTCGCGTACTGTTGGGTCCTATCGTGGTACTGTCGGGTCCTGTTGTGAAATTTGTACAGTACTGTTAAAAGCTGATGACCCCTTGATTTGACCCCCTTTTAAGCAGGGCCGCGATTACCCAGGCCAGTTTCAATGGGCTTTAGTCCTAGGGTCACTGTATCCTGGAAGCCTGGCGTAGGAGACGCTGGACTTCCAGGATGCGGTGACCCTAGGCTTAATACCTAGGTATTGCGAAATATAATGCTGGGCTTTTAGGATGCAGTGACCCTAGGCTTAATACCTAGGTATTGCGAAATATAGGCAAGAAGTAGGAATAACGAGGGAATATTTATTTATAATATACAACTTCTACAAAACAAGGGAAATTACGATATGAGATTAACAAACCGCGAGATAACTAAACACTGCAACACAAAATGACTTAAAATCAATAAAAAAGCACAGCAGGCAAGAATTTTAGGAAAATTATCCCAAACCCAATATTTTTTAATTTCTAAAAATTTCATTTTGGTTTAAATTGGCTTTTTATAGTTTTTGTTTTAACGAATCCCATTTTTCAAATTGAATTTCAGTTGACACTTTTAGTTTTTGAGATATTAAATAAAATTATTATTTCTCTCTGGAATGACCCTTTTATTTATTTATATTTTTTGTTTTTTTTTATATTTTAATTGTTTTACTATTATGTCGGTGTAGAACGTTTTTATACGTTGTCTGACGCCTATTCTCCACCTCCTTCGATCCTGACAATCATCTTCTATCAGATTTTTTTGACACATTGGTCTTTGAATTGACTGTTGCCATTCTAGTTTAGGACGTCCTTTTTTTCTGCGCCCTATTGGTTGCCATTCTAGGACCTGCTTTGGTAATCTTTCGTCGTTCATTCGTTGTACATGGCCGTATCATATCAGTTGACTTTTAGTGATGTCATCCGTTATGCTTCCCTCGATTGCCATTCGTTCTTTTATGATCTCATTTCTCATGTGATCTGTTCTGAATATTCTCATTGATCTTTTTATTGCATCCATTTCGGCATTTTCCATTTTTCTTTTATATTTTTCTGTTACGCGACAAGTCTTTATTCCATACAACAGCGTGCTTTTCACCATTGTTTCATATGTTAAATTTTACGTTCTTTTTTATCTCTCTGCTCCATAAAATAATGTTAAGACATCCAATAACCTTTTTTGCTTTTACTATTCTTTTTTCCAGTTCTTTACAGTCTGTTCCCTGTTCCTGTCATCAAATGTGACACCCATGTATACAGACTCATTGCATGGATATATTACTTGTCCATTGTCTAGTTCTAACTCACTGGATTCATTTCCAATACATAAGTACTGTGTCTTGTTCACGTTCACTGTTAATCCCCACTTTTGGTATTCTTCCATTAACTTTCTCATTAGCATGTCTTCTTTATCATTAGCTACAAGTTCTTGGTCGTCAGCAAACTGTATAAATTTAAAAAACATTTGAGAAGCTTTTTAACAGAAAATTGTTACTATTCGGTTGGTGATTATTTTAATGATATTAGTTAATGTATGTCTTTAGGATTTTAGAATATTGCAATAAATTGGGTTGAATTGTGTTTACAATCTATATTTATATATTTTTTTTTTTTTTAGAGCCAATCAAATATTTAGCGCACTACTAGGTATGTTAGTATAATTAATTTTTTTATCTTATTGTATCTTGTTTTAAGGAAAGCTTTTTTAGAAAAACTAATTCCCATAAAAGTGTAATGAATTAAAACCACGTGGTTATGTTTATTAGGCATTTTCTTCACGGTAAAAAATTTTGTCTACAACGAAAACACGTTCTTTTCTTCAATAAATTGATTTACTTTGGAGCAGTGAATTAAAATATTTTTTTGGTTCAACACAGCGTTTTATGTTGAAATGAGACCTTATTTTTCTTCTTTAATTGTTTTGATTTAGTATACTCCATTTTGTAACACAGCAAATTGTCTTCATATAAGTAATAATTCCGTTCCAATTTATAATAAAACAATTTCTGTTTCACATTAAAATAAAAGGCAGGACATTTTTTGTGCTATATCAAGGAAATATTCTCTTGGTGAATAGGAATGCACAAATTATTTTGCTTCAAAGCAGTTTGCTTTGATCTAAGACAATTTTTTTTTGCCGTGTTCAATGTTCAATTTTGGTGAAGTTTTTTATTTTTTGTAATGAAATCGTTTTAATTAGTTTTACTATTTTGACAATGTCCATATTTACACTGTAAATCGTTGACTAATAAATGAATTGAATTGAATTGAATTGTAGTGTGTAAATCGTAAATCGGTCGTTAAGTTGTATTCCCATGCCGTGAACTTTACGTTTCCAGTTTTTTAGAGCTACTGCGATATAAAAAGAGTTGGAGAGATACAATATCCTTGTCTTAAGCCTTTTGTTACCAGGAATTCTTTTGAAAGCCGATTTCCAAATTTAATTTTAGATTTCGACCCTCTGTACAGTTCTTTTATCGCTTTTATGTATGTATGATTGATATTAGTCTGCTCTAACACTGCCCATAATTTTTCTACTGGTACTCCTTCAATATATTTAAAACATTCTGGAATGATTAATTAAAAAATATAAATAAAGTGGTAATTAAAATATAAATATATAAAAACGCTTGTGTTGAAAATCCGGCCTCCAAGTGAAACTCGTTTTTTTTTTATTTCCCCTAGAATCACCATAACCGCACCAAAAACATTGAATTTGGGGGGTGGCGGAACAAAGATCGAAAGACAAAAGATCGAATACAAAAGATCGAAAAACAAAAGATCGAAAAGGCAAAAGATCGAAATTACAAAAGATCGAAAAACAAACGATCAAAAGACAAAAGATCGAAAAACAAAAGATCGAAAAGGCAAAAATCGAAAATACAAAAGAACAAAAAACAAAAGATCGAAAATACAGAAAATTGAAAGTACAAAGGATCGAAAGGCAAAAGGTCAAAAAACAAAATATCAGAGGACAAAAGATCGAAAAAAAATCGCAAGTAAATAAGATCGAAATATACAAAATGACGCGCATCATGTTTGCTTAGGTATATTCACATAAACAGTTTAAGAAAGGTCAGGTAAGGTAAATTACCTAACCGTTAAATAAACCAATGGCTTGTCATACTTAACACAAATCTCTTTCTAAATCATATCTTTTCAAAAAAAAAACTTTCCTGATTTCTTTCCCGGCATCCTAGAGGGTGTGTAACTAAACCGAACCGAACCGAACTAAAACGAACCGAACCGGTTCGGTTTGGTTCGGTTTGGTTTTACACCCTGTAGGATCCCGGGAAACATTTCAGGAAAGTTTTTTTTTTGAAAATATATATTAGAAAGAGACCACATAGTCGAACCGGTTCGGTTCGGTTTAGTTACACACCCTCTAGGATCCCGGGAAAGAAATCAGGAAAGTTTTTTTTTTGAAAAAATATGTAAAAGCGATATTTTGAAACGCGCTATTTTCGATCTTTTGTACTTTCGATCTTTGGTCTTTCGATCTTTTGTTTTTCGATCTTTTGTATTTTCGAAGTTTTGCATTTTCGATCTTTTGTTTTTTGATCTTTTATTTTTCGATCTTCTGTACTTTCGATCTTTTGTTTTTCGATCTTTAGAGGTTTCGATCTTTTGTTTTTCGATCTTTTGTATTCGATCTTTTGTCTTTCGATCTTTTGTCTTTCGATATTTGTTCGGCCACCCGAATTTGGGACACCCTCTAAAGCTAGCATAGGTAGAAGGACGTTTTGTGATTGTTTATCCATTTTTGAGTTTGAGAATTCTTCGAAACTAAAGTATTCACTAGGGAATATTATTTTACATGCTTGCTATTTCCTTTGTAGTTTTTGCGAAAGGAGGTACGCTGGTAGAGCTGCGTGGCTTAAACATCGGCAACAAGAAGAATATAGAGCGAGAGTGGAGAGAAAGGATTTCAAGGGGAATAAATCGTTTAATATTACATCTCTATTTGCCATCTACCTATTTTTATTGTTAATAATATATGGCGAATCCAGTGACGTACGCAGATATGAATCCGGGGGAGATTGAGTATGGATCGATACGCAGAGATGGATGCTAGAGGGCGGCTTGAGCGGACATAGAATTTTCGAGCCGAAGCATAAACTTTTTTTCTTATTGTTCTTTCTTTAATTTCACTTGTTGTTTATACTCACTAGCTTCTTACACGCATATTTTAACACAATTAGATATTGAGCGACTATAGCAGTAGTAGGTTTAAGCGGGTGCTGGACCACTTTTGAGGAGGGAATGACCTTGAATGACCTTGACGGTCGTTGCCTTGTTTTATGTAGAGACGAATAGTTTGAGTAGTATATTTGACCTTGAAAAGTTGTGAAGGTCATTATGTTGACCTTGAATGACCTTGACGATCGTTGCATTTTTTATATGTAGAGACGAATAGTTCGAGTAGTATTTTTGACCCTGAACAACCTTGACCTTGTCTGACCTTAAGCACAAAAAATACCTCTATCTTTGACTCTGATTTGTTTTACACTTTTAAAAGATTTACATTATCCCCACCCTAATAATTGTATTTAAACATATAAAAAGGAAAAACAAACCCACTTGAAGTATTAGTAGATTTCTGTATCTCAACGTGTCAAATCACTCTCTAAAATAAAAATAAAGAAAAAATAGTTTAATTTGTGGAAAAACAATAATTTAAAGGTAATAATATGGATATTTCAAAAATCAAACTTGAACAAATAAATTTCGAAATAAACAATGAAGCAAAACTTCAATTAAAATCTTTAGATTCATTAAAAGTTAATACCACATATGTTATTAAAGAAATGTGCACCATTGATACCCGTTATGGAAAATCTGTTTTAATAACATTGGCTGAAGATGCTGATGTATTTAAAACGTTTTTACCAAAACGTGTGCTTAAATCAATAGATGATGATTTTATCGATCTAGTTAATAAAAGTAATCAAAAATATACTCTAACCTATCTGGGGCAAAGTGAACCCACATACATCGGTGCAAAACGTAAATCCATATTTGAATTTGGAATATACTAAATTATCTTAAAATTATTGTGTGTTAAAATATAATTCTTAAAGTATTAAAAATATGAATCGTTTGGAAGAACAAATTCACGATTTACGATTCTGGTTGTTTGAGAAGTCGGACGAACTGATGGAGGGTGACCCTTCACTAAGAGATGTAGCTAGAGCAAATAATTTTATGGATGGTGTCATTCAATGCCAAATGTTTTTTATGGGTAACCAAACACTTCAAGAGTTTTGTAAAAATATGAGATGGCTGAATTTGTTGTACCTTCTGAGGCCATTGGAAGACATTCCACTGGAGCTACTCTTTCCACCGCTCGATGAAGATGAAGATGATGATAGTGGATTCAGTGAGAACGATGATTAAATATAAGACATTTATCAAAAATGTGTATTTTTAATTAGTTTATGGATTGTAGTATGGATGTAGTTTTAAATTGATAAAAGCTGTAATAAAATATATTATAATAAGAAATGAAAAACTATTTTTTAATTGGATTTGTTTTATTGCAATATTATTTTTATCTTATTTTTTTACAAAATTTTATAATAAAGTAACAATATTAGTATAAAACACAAAATAAATATATTATAAAAATTAAGGAAGTGTAAAAAACCTATATTGATTTTCATTTGATGTGAATTTTAAAAAATATATTAAAATTCAAATATTTTTTTAAACGATATCCGACTTATTTATCCATGAATTATGTCTATCTGTAAAACCTAACCACTTAACAAAGTATTGCTCCAGTTTATTACACTTCCTTTTCTTAATAATTTTCTCCACTAAATATATTGATGGCACGCTGGTTTTCTGTAGCTCCATTTCATAAAAAGCACCAAGTATAGGTTCTCCGTCAAAACTTTCTATTTCATAAGTGGGTGGATTCGTTATATTTACTTTTACAATTTTAAATTGTTCCGCTGACCACGATGGTGTGTACCCTTTTTCAAAAATTGACTTATATTTGCTTATACGAACTACGTCTCCAACTTTGAATTTAATTTTTTTAGGTACCATTTTTATATTTTCAAATGCGGTAATTCTAGTGGTGGGTTTCACATCAATTGGTCTCATTTTAATAGTTGTGTGAATTGTTTTATTATATTTATCAACAACATCCTGTAAAATATGAAACCACTTATAGCTTCCTAATGTAGAGAATTCTTTATAAAGATTTGTTTTTAAAGTTTTGATTACTCTTTCCACAATGGCTGCCTTCTTTACACTATATGTGTGATAGTGATTTACAGACTTCTTTTTCATAAGTGCTTGGAAGTGTTTATTAAAAAATTCCGTTCCTTGATCAGATTGTATGTTATGGGGGTAATAACCAGCTTGCTTAAAAACATCCCGCATTGCTGCACATATTTCAAGTCCTGTTTTATTTTTTATTGGTCTAGCCCAGACAAATTTAGAAAAGCAATTTATGCATACTAAAATGTATCTATACCCCAAATTATATTTTGATAATTGTTGTATTTCAGCTAAATCAATCTGCCATAGATCCTTAAAACCTTTTATTAAGGTTTTTCTTCGCAGGAAATTTTTCCTTGCAGGTTTATATAGCTCATTAACCACTTGAACTTTTTGCTCACTAGCCATCGTTAAAATAAATACTTTATTTTTTCAATTCAAATGGGTGTATAATATTCTATGCGTCCATCTGACCAAATTATTGGTTACAAAGCGGATTCAAGTGGCTGATGTTTCAAAACTTTTCTTTCTATGGCACTCAATCTCCCATGTAAATTTAACAATAGTTTACCACTTGTCGATTGTTGCGTTTTTATTTTTTCTAAATTGGTTCTTACTGCATCAACAGATTCTGCTATAGCTAGCTTTAGTTCTTCAACTAGTTTGTTTATACGATTTTCCAGAAATTCTAGATTGATAGCGTCTTTATGATCTACAGCATCTGCTATATTACATAAACGTTTGTTCTCAATGTCGAAATCATTTTTAGCGGTCAACTTAAAACCATTACCCTTCAATCCTTTTATATATGTAATTTTGGAAGTTTTTTTTATACGACCAAACTTGTCAATCGTGTTCTTTACACCTCCCATGTTAGATAGTAACTGAACAATATATGCTACAATCAAAAAGTGAGTCCTAATATATAACCCCTTCTTCTCTTAATTCTTCAATTATAGACAAAATTTCACCATCATGACCAGTATGCCCAGCCATTTTTGAGCTCCATAATAATCGCAAGCGACTAACTAATTCTTTAGCAGTATTCCAATATACATAGTTTACTTTATTATTATTGAATTTTTTGAGATTTGATATTTTATTTCTGGTAATACCAGAACCTTCTTTACTTCTGCCATGTTTCGGTGTTAGAAGTGGTTTTATAAAATTTGTAAATTTTACAGATCGGCTGGTATTTACCCCATATATTTTATTATATTCATTGTAATAGGCATTTGACAAATTAAGTATTTGCTTATAATCGCTGAGTGCTTTTGGGCTAATGTCGCCAATGTTTGACACACTTGGTTTTTTAAAAAATAACAAATCGTATAAATCACGATGAGCAGAAAATGCCCCAATCATATTTTTTTTACGCCAAAGAGTTATTAGTTTATCTGGAAATTTTATTGTAGCATTACCTATCTGAAAATTATCATTGTTGGAATTGTACCTAACACCATATATGGTGTCATAGATAGATGGGTTTGATTTAAGCCCCTCCATATAGATTGTAGATATAGAATTTAAATCTTCCCCAATATCTTGTCTCAGTGATTCATCCATAGCTTCATTGTTGACACTCTTTTTAGGTGATAAATGAGAACTTGCATCTGCATTAAATGATTTTTGACTTTGATTAGAGTATGAGGATATTGGTGTATCCGGCAAGGGTGGTGAAGCTGAGAGGTAAGATCCATGATGAGATTTATTTCCACCATCACCATCTTCCGAATCATCAACCATAACATTGGCTGCAACTCTCTTTGCTTTTTTTGCTTCCACAGCTATCAAAGGTGTTGCTATATTACTACTTGTCCTTTTTACAATTGCTGCATTTTTAAAATTTTCTGAAATTTTTGATAATGGTTTTGAGATGGGTTCATAAAATTTCTCAAGATTTGTTTGATTTTGTGACTCTTCATTTTTTAAAAATTTAAATTTTGTTCTTACTGCATCAGTCATAGCAACAAGATCACGTTTTAAATCGATCGATCGATCGATCGAATTTGACATATTTACAAATAAGATGTTTGCAGTTGTTCGTTCTAAAAGCAACTAAAGTTGTTGCTACACATTTATTAAACATATATGTAACTATCAAATCCTTTTCTATATCTGCCATTGTTTAAATCTGCATCTTTAACAATAACTAGAAAACCATATTTATCGTCCCAACATTTTCCACAGATTTCTTGAAACTTAGTAAAAGTAAAGTCTGGAGAAACGTGATCTGAAAAAATATGTCGCAGATTCATTTCATCTTGTTTAAATACTATTATGAAATTTGAATTATCTCGAACTAGCTGTTTTGGTACTCTAGAGTAAGTCTGTGCTAGGTAAAAACAATCTATATTTTTATGCCTCCCCATACTGTAGTATGATTTTATTACACTCTGACCATCGCAAATTACATCATCGAAAATAAATATCGAATTTGGTTTTGCCTCAGATGGTGGTATAACGCAGGATGTATCATTAAATGTGTAGTATCCAAGCCCCACAATTGGCGATAAAATTTGCTTTAAAAATTCATATTTTGATTGAAACAATGATTTGGAGTATATATATACATTTTCAAATTTTAATCCTAGTGGGTGTGTAATAAGAGTGATAAGCACATTGGTTTTACCACAATTTGATGGCCCAATTATTAATCCACGTATGGAATTGGGTAGTAAAGATCCATGACGTTGATATGTAATACCACAACCCGTCTTTTCATCCCAATTTATAATTGAGATTCTGTCTTGTTGCTGCACTATGCGCATTTTTATATGAACTATCTTTTAGTATTTAAGCTGACTTGTATTTATATCAAAATCAGTTCGATGTCATCTATCAACAGAAAAAGTTCAGTAAAAAAGGGGCGAGGCGTATTTAATTCACTTTTAAATAAACTTCCTGTAGAATTACACATCCCGGGTTATCAATATTGTGGTCCTGGAACTAAACTAAAGACAAGATTAGCGAGAGGTGATCCTGGAATAAATGCACTAGATAGAGCCTGCAAAAAACACGATATTAGTTACTCTATTAATTTGGATAATTTAGAAAAAAGACACAAATCTGATCGCGAACTAGAAGAAAGTGCGTGGCAAGTTGTTAAATCAAAAGACGCTGGAATAAAAGAGAAGGCTGCTGCTTACTTTGTTACAAATTCAATGAAAGTTAAGCGAAGAATTGGAATGGGGTTAAAAAAGATAAAATCGAAAACTCGAAAGGTGGCTTTTGGGTCTGCGATATGTCGAAACGTTCAAACAAAAATTAAATCGATCTTGAATCAAAATAAGGGGAAATTTCAAGATATTTCAAAAATTTCAAAAATTGCTTTGATCGCAGCGCGTAAGCATTTAAAAGCTTCTGGTGGAAAAAAGAAGATTAAAACCCCAAGAGTAATTCCCATTCCTAAAATGGGGGGTATTTTACCTCTTATACCAATTTTTGCGGGGTTATCCGCCCTAGGATCATTAGCGGGTGGCGCTGCTGGTATAGTTAAAGCAATAAAAACCGTTAATCATCTTAAAAATAGTGTTGCTGGTGTTAAAAACTCTCAAATGCTTGTAGAAAGTAAAAAAGGGGGAGGTTTATACTTAAAACCGTATCGAACTGGGTTAGGACTTTATTTAACAAATCCAAAAAACTAGTAAAGCCCTTACCAGCAAGGGCATTATCAAATATTGATTTGGAAAGATATGCAAAACAATATCAAATTGCAAATTTCGTTGGTGTATTTATGAGAGATAGTCTTCCTAAAAGTGGACCTCGCAAAACTGAATCGGCCATCATAAACTTAGACAGTGTAAATGGACCGGGAACACATTGGGTTGCCTACAGAAAGAAAGCTAGAAAAGTAATTTATTATGATAGTTTTGGAAACTTACCCCCACCTTTGGAATTCATAGAATACATGTATAAAGGATGTAATTATGCCACAGAAATTTGGTATACATATAAAAACCAACAAAAATTTAATACAGTATATTGTGGTCAGCTGTGTCTACAGTTTCTCTTAAAAAATAACTTATTTTAGTAGTAATTTTAAAAAATGAATCGAAATAATTCCGAAAGTGAGTATGCAAAACTAAAAAAAATTTATAAATCACTAAAAGCATTTAGCAATGCAAAAAGTTTGCTACCGATGACGAGTGACGAACTATGTGGTTTACCTAAAGAAGTAATGATAGCATGTGCACCAAACGAAATAGCTTTGGTGTGGGAGAAGTTGCCAGAAGAAGTTAAAGAAGACATTGATATTTTAAAATATCAGTATTGCTACGACCATTACTCTACAAACAACTCTAACGATCAAATTGATGGTCCACCACCAAAAAAAATATTTTGTTGTATATGTAATGCAAACGGTTCAAAAGTGTCTAAATCTGAGGAAATTGTAGATTGTGACATTATATCCAGTTGTTGTAAGACACAGTAAAAAAAATGTCTTATACTTTTACATTAAGTGGTTATTCAAGTATTTTAAGTGCCAACTTCTATCCTCCTATAGAGACAAACAACAGAGAAAAATATGGACTGGGTCTTATAGGATTTTATTCATATAATTCAATTTTTAACATAGATGAAACTAACAATTGGTTTGGATTTAGTAAGCCAAACTGGGGAGGGCCAGTAATGTTAAAAATACCTCCTGGTGCATACGAAATAACCCAAATACATGATGCAATGCTTAAAGCTCTTCAAAAAGGTGCAAAAGATCTAGATGAAAATATTTTTAGCTTACGTGCAAACAATAGCACTTTGAAATGCGAAATTAAGTCAAAGTATGTACTTCACTTTAAGCACTACAACTCAATTGGACAGTTGTTGGGATTTGCAAATGAAGATCGACTAAAGCCCAATGAGATTCATGAATCTTCAACAATAGTTGATATTACAAAAGTTCGCATTATAAGAGTAGATTGCAATATAACAACCGGTGCATATTTAAATTCAGAACAGACGCACTCGATTTATGAATTTGACATTGATGTGGAACCTGGGTATAAGCTAACTAAAGAACCAACAAATATCATTTATATGCCAATTCAACCAGAGGGTCGTCAGTTTATCGACAACATTACACTAAGGATCGTGGATGATAGAGGAAAGCTCATTCATTTTCAAGGAGAAAAAATAATTGTTAAATTAGAGCTTAAAAGGTTATAACGAAAATGGGTTATTGTTTTGATCATCACAGCTATCCAGTGTCGCAAAAAAAAGATGTTAAGACTTATATTCCAAATAAAAACCGATGCAGAAGCAGTAGAAAAACCATTCATGTTAAAGACTTGTCAAGAGAAAGATCTAAATTGTCCACAGAAGAAAAAGTGTTTTTGAAATCACTTGGTTTACATTTAAAAAAAACTGTTTAAAATGATTTCAACTAGTGAAAAGTTAGAAGCATTTAATGAACCAATTTTTGAGAATTCAATTATAAGTCTGGAAGAGCATAGTTATAAACCCTATGGAACACCATCTTTTAAAAACTCAGATGAAATTCGTATCCCAATTCAATTTCAAGATCTAATTTTGGATGTTTCCGAAAGTTATATTTATATAGAAGGAAAGTTTACACCAAGTGATGCATCTAAAAGATGCTACTTATCAAATAATGCTCTTGCTTTTTTATTCGAAGAAATTCGGTATGAAATGGGTGGTGAACAAATTTGCGTTGTTCGAAAACCAGGAATTACTTCAGCACTAAAAACCATTGTTTCATTTGGAAGTAGTCAAGAAAAGCTTCTTTCAACATACGGTTGGGGTTTAACAGAAGTCAATCAATGCATATTGGACAAAACAAGTCATGTATTTAGTGGAAGACTCCCATTAAAATACTTGATGGGATTTGCAGAGGACTATAGAAGGGGCATTTTTAATCAAAAACAAGAACTGATTCTCGTAATAGCTCACACCTTCAATAATTGTTATATTGGTGAAGTTGATGCGGAAATCTCCATAGATAAAATCGAATGGAAAATCCGGCACATAATTCCAGAGGATCGTCAAAGGATTAAAATTCTATCTAAAATTAATAAGGGTGGTAATAATGTTAATATCAAAGCTGCCTATCGCATGTGGGACCTATATGAATTGCCTCTTCTTCGGAGCACAGCTTCTGATACGTGGGCAGTAAGAAGTAGTACGAATTTGGAAAAACCACGATACATTATTATTGGATTTCAAAAAACTGAAAATTGCAATGCCAGAGACAAAGATGCAACAGAATTTATCTCTGCTGATTTGGCTGATATTAGATTATATATTAATTCGATAGTTTTCCCCTATGAAAGGTGGAGTCTCGATTTTTCAAAAAGATTATGCGGTCCTGCCTACTATGCATATCAAAATTTTCAAAGCAGTTACTATGGAAAAACATGTAATGAACCAATGCTTGATTTAAATAGTTTTATTCAAAACCCATTAATTGTTATTGATGCTTCGCATCAACAGGATTCAATAACCTCATCAACAGTGGATATTAAATTGGAATTTAACACCAGAAAATCTAAATTTCCAAATGATGTAAAAGTGTATGCTTTACTTATTCATGATTCCCTAATTTCCTATAATATTCTAAATGGTACTGTAACAAGGGGTTAATTTCAATGTAATTTTATTTATAATATTTTTGAATGTATTTTAATGATTTAAATGAAAATAAATGTTTTGAATTTTGTATTTTAAAATGATTTAGATATAAATATATTTTTCTTAAATAAAGTTTAAATAAAACACATTTTATAGAATACTATTTGTTTTTATATTTTTATACTTATGATTAAGCTATAACAAATTTGAATACTCAATTGCACACCTATTCACATAATAAAATTGATAAGACACATATTTACTTGGAGAATAGATGGTAAATTATTCAATTAAAATAAGTGTAGTCTCCAAACTAATAAAGCTATTACAAAAATAATTCATTCCATCGATTCAACAACCATATCCAAACAAATTTTATCATATAAAATTTTTTGGAAAAGTTTAATTTTTGGAGATATTTACATAATAAAACAAATAAAAACACATTTTGTCAAGTGGGGTAGATGTCTATTCAGTTACAAATGGGTCTAGCTTCTAAACTAATAAGGCTATTACAAAAAATAATTATTTCAATCGATTAATCAAGAATGCGTTGACATTTCTTATCATATAAAAATTTTTGCTGGAGTTTAATTTTAGGAGATAATGACATAATAGCCCAATTAAAATTGTTACTATTTTAATTAAATTGATCATAACTGTTAAAATAATATTAATATCACAATAAAATTTTAACAGATCGAAAGCTAACCTATTTTTTCACAATTTTTATCTCTTAAAAATTTTCAATTAAGACGCTACTTTACAAGATATTAAGAAAAAACGTCTATTTTAAGACATGAAAAAAATTACAAGTCTCAATTTTAATTGATACTTAAAAAAAAAAAAAAAACCTATTTGACCCCCCTGGGGCTCTCAGAGACTTTTTTCACCATGTCCTCCAGTTTTTTGATGTCCTCAGAGAATTTCATTTGTTTGGCCTCTTCTTCTTCCGCTTGCTGATCCAACGATTGTATTTCTGAAAACTTTCTTTTTTTATAAGCCTCAATTATTCTAAGGACCTCTTCCTCCCCCTGACTGGGTGGTGTCAATTCATTTCGCTCTTGACGTGGTGGTGTGGTCAATTCAATCTGGTCTTGAGGTGGTGGTGTGGTCATCATATTTTCTTTTGGTGGTGGTGGCCTTGCTTTAACTTGATTCGTTTTGACCACCTTTGGTTTCTTACCTTTCTTTGTGGGTATGATGTTTACCCTCTGCTTCTCGGATTTCACAATGGGTTTTGTTGGTTTTGTTAGTATCGACAGTAGTTCGGGGAATTGACTCGCCCGCTTCCGCCCTGCCATCGATACTCTTCCACGACGATTACTTAATTCCGGAGAAAGAGGTCTCTCTCCGGAAACACCCACGTTGAATGGAGATGTTGGGGCCAATACACCATCCTCACCTACAATGGCATTAAAAATGGTTGACTGTTGCTCCTCCACCAGATCCACCACCGAGTCACTCGCAACCGGCTGCAAATTATTAAGGAATTTATCTGCAGCTCCGGGTGACCAAGCAGCGATGCTTGGTGATTCCAAAAACTGTTGCATTTCACCGTCACTTAGTTTTTGAGTAAAGTCAATCATGTACTCACGCATGGGCGCCAAATCGTTATCCGCAACCTCACTTGCACCTGCCACCACATTCACATTTGCCGCCATTTCCGCATCCGCGGACACGTTACAGTTCGCGAACGCGTTAAAGTCCGCGACCATATCCCCGCTCGCGACCGCATCCGCGGACAAATTAAAGTTCGCGAGTGCGTCCGCGGACAAATTAAAGTTCGCGAGCGATTCCGCGGACAAATCAGGTAATGCATCCGCAATCATCACCACATTCTCGATCTTCACATAACTTTCACTTGAACTACAAAATGAGGCCATTTTCGAAAAAAATTACTTAAACTTTTTGAAAAAAAGGAGGAGTTGTTGCTTCGACTAAGAGAAGAACGAGAAAGAACGCTTACCGCCACATCATGCATCCAAGTAAGCAATTTTACCCCCACTACCATTTACCCCCTCTACCATTTATCTCACCCTATCAACATCAGCGCCACCTATTGATAAGATTTACAAACACCCCTGGTGTTGAGATTTTCAGTTTTAAATTTAATAAGGTCACTAAGCAAACAATTATAGAATATTAGTTTCCTTAAACTGTTTTAGAATTATGGTGCCCTTAATTTTGAAAAGCGCCATCTATCATAATTTTTTCAATTATTTAAATATATTCCGAAATAGCGCCACCTATCATCAACTTGATGCACTAAATTATTGATAATTTTTTTAAATCCTAATAATTCAACTATTCATCAGTTGGAAATCAATCAATAATAACTGCTCCATCATCGACTGTATAATTTGAGGGTGAATTCATAGGATTTGGCTATATACATCTGTCATCATTTCACTTTCTGTAAATATTTTCATGTTCTGCCAAAAATGCCATTTCTCACTCACAAAAAGGTTGTAGAAAAATGAAAAAAAAAACATTTTTGTATTTTAGAATACTTTTTATTTTTATATATTTTCGAAAACTTAAAATTAAGCCATACGCTTATTAAAACATAACTAATATTTCATTTTTCATATGACTTGATATGTGGATGCCCCCAGGGTAGTGTATGACTTGTGTTAGGTATAACAAACCTTTTATCATCATGGTAAGATAATGCAATTTTGTTTCTGGTTTCTGTGTATATATTGTGTAGATCACTTTTAAATGATTTCATTTTTCGAAATAAGTAACCACCTTTTTCAACAACTTTTTTATAATCATTAATGGATAAATGCTTATCGATTACACTTTTTTTAACCCCCTTTGCTTTTTTTACCTCCGTTGAGACTGAGTTTATATAGTAGGCTTTAGCTCCTGTTCCATAGAAACTTAGAATTGGATCTTCAGGAAATTCATCCTTCATTCTACCCAAAACAGATTCGTTTTTACTTATATTAAACCTATTTACTTTCTTATAATTAGATGTATCGAATTTCTCAGGGTTTTCAATCATAAATTTATAGAAATCATCAGTGTAAATTTTAAGTACTAGAGAATCTGTATCTGTATACATTAAACTTGCACTATTGTGAAACTCTTTTTTTATAGTATTATAAAAAAAGTCATACAAAACTGTTTTAGACAAATCCAGAATACAAAAACCCAAATATATTGGTTTATTGTATACAATTTTGAGTTTACTCATATGAACAGCGATTAATTCTTCGGTAAATATCGAGCAATTGTTAAAATTGGGTCTACTGATTAGAGCACGAGCACCGGCCCTTCTACGAATACTCTCCCAACTTGTAACTAATTTTATATCTTTATGATTCTCAACATTTTCCATAGTTTTTCCGAATACTGCATTATTAAAAAGCTTGTATAAATCTTTTTTAAATTTTGTATCAGCAGAGTTTCGAAGCTTTGTGTTAGTATCGATATACTTTTTTAACCAGGGTGATTGTTCAAATTTTAACATTCTATGAGTTTGAATGACTATTAACCCATTTCTTACTGCCTGATTTAAAGTTTTATAGTGTACAATATACCTTATTTTATCATGCAAATTTGGAATGAGTTTGGGGAATTTGGATGATGAATCTGGAGGGATTATATTTTCCACCAAAAATGGAAAATCAGCATGAGCTTCATGCAACTCATTTGGATAATACACATCTACTTCAAGAATGTATCCTATGGGACTGTCATCTGGTACATTATGAATATTTAAATTTATCATTTCTTCTTGTGAGAGCCATTTAAAACCTTTTGTGGGTAGTGGTTGTGACATACTATGCCCATATAAATTTGTTGCATCCAAATACATTATAAAGGATGACTTTATACTTGGATCATAATTTGGAAGGTACTTATTATTTGCTATATGCATTCTATCAACACATTGACTAACACCCCCTCGAATCCCTTTTTTAAAGAAATGAATCATGTCAATTTCAGTCAATAGCTCTAATTCTACTTCTGTCATTCTAAGCATACAATCAAATGATAATGATGGCAACGTGTAATATCGAGCTGGATCTAGGTTATAAGTCTTTAAAGAATTTCTTCGAAATGCTTCAAAAACATCAGTTAAAATTAAAACATCAGTTTTCAAATATAAATCCGAATAGTCTCCTAAAGTTTTACAATTAAATAGACTCCATACTTTTTTCCCTCTATCATATTCTAAATCTGTAATATGCTGATCATTTAGATCATCGAAGAATTGGTTTTTCGTGGGTAAATTAGTAACGTCTAATTTGTCTAAGTCAGAGATAAATCCATATGGAAACACACCTTTTTGTCTCATTAAACTAAATTCTTCTTCAGATGTAAAATGTTTGTGTGTTTCTAAAAAGGAGTCTGAATCTAAACCTTTACTTAACTCATCCAGGGATGCAGCTAAAAATTTGTAGCTGTCTATAAATCTTAGACGTAGATATTTTTTTATGATTTTTCCTTCAGAATTCATGTAATCATGTACATATATGGATTTTGTAAATGAAATATATTTTTCTTTGTTTTCTGCAATAACATCTATTTTATCGCCATGATGACACAATTCCTTAATAAACATGTGACAATCATAACCACTTAGATTGTGAAAAATTATTGGAATGAAATTTGGTAATTGATGTTGTAAGTTACAAGTTGAATGTGCAGCTAAAAATCTTTTTTTTCCCGTTATGTGACAATGATCGGTTACTTTTTTATCAAATAAGTTAAAAGGTTTACCACAAATTCCACATTTGTCACATGTTTCCACTATGTTTCTTTCTTCAGGTGTTAGTGGTGTCATTGGGACTATATCTCTTAAATAATTATTGTGAAGCTCTCTAAGATCACGTTCAATACATGCTACAAATTCTTCTGCTGCGCTTGACCCACGGAATAATTTAAATTTTGTTAAATCATCATTGAATGAACATTTAATTAGGTATGCAAATGAATATGGTTTATGTATGATATTTTTGACTGTGAAAGAATTTAATGGATCTGGTTCACAACCTGCCATTGGTTGTAAAATTGATTCAAAGTCAGCATACACTACAAAGGGAACTGTTAGCTGTTTTTCATAACTTTCGAACTTTAACATGTTTTCTTGTGTTGTTTTTCCAAATCTATCAGTTTTTAAATCTGTAGATGGCGTTATCGCGTAAACTTGCCCACAGTCATATTTTTGATGAAATATTAGTTTTTCTGCTGTTATAAAGTGTACTAAACAACCATCGCAAAAATAAAGTCTACGTTTCGACATTGATATTTGATTGGAAACCAAAGCTGAAAGATTTTTTATCCAACAATAATGTGTTCTATTACAATCGCTATTACATTCATGAGTTTCTTCTTTAATTTTACAATCTTCACTTATGATTAATAAGTTTATGTGAGTGTCAAGTTTTCTCTTGGAATAGCGAAGTGGACCAACAACTTCATATTGAATTTTTTTATTTGCAAATCTGGTTTCCAATGTATAAACATTAATTGAAATATTATTGTTTTGTTCAAACCTAGATATATCAGTCAATTTAACCGGCATTTCCATACCTGCAAGATTTAAAACTGTAGAATAATGGGGGTAGGAAGAAACATGAAGTGAAACTGGGTATAAAGCTGATGTAACAGCCCATGCAAAACATGCATTATCCTGATTTTTTATATTCACTACAGCATGTTTAGATTCAATGAATTTGGGTAACTTGAAGTATGAATTGCCCCCAATAGGGCGAAACTTGTTGATGTTGATTTCCAAGTGTAATATATGTTGTAAAGTCCAACCTGTAAATAAATTAAAACATTATTAATTAAACAACCATATTTAAAAAATGTTTCACTGATTATTATTAAACAAAAATTATTTATTTTACTAATGAGTAATCTTACCAGAATCTCGCTCCATAAACTCGCTCGCTTGGGAAATTATTTTATCTATAAAAAACTCATAAATATTATCCAAATCAGAGGCATCACACACTATTTTATTATTTGTGTTAAATGATTTATCAGCTAGGGTTTCTTTTGATTGGTGAAGAAACGTTGCAAATAATTCCATATTAATTTTTATTGAGGTGTGTTTTGCTATATTTTCTTTTACTAATGTTAGACATTTGGGTTTTATCTCATAAAAAAACCTTCTGTAGTCTTTTTGCTGAGTTTCTGAAGCAATTCTATAACTTGCTATTCTGCATTTAAGACCACTTCTTACCACACATACACCATTGGAGTATGGTGCACATGAGTTATTTTTATGTTGAAGTGTTCTACAATGAGCAAAAAATTTATCTTTGGGTATGAAAATCTTGCATTCTCTACACATTTCCAATTGTTTATCACCATCTTTATCAACTTTTAAACTAGCTATTTTTCTTTTCTTTAATGGTTGCTCATTGATATTATCATCATTATGTTTATATTTGCAAGCTGTTTTATTATGTCTAACCATATTATCTTTTCGAGTAAAACTTTTGTCACATTTTGAACACTTCAACATGGTCACTTTACTTGTTACACCTTAAATTATTTATTTATTAGGTGTTTTCATCAACACCTCTGTTTTAACCACTATGCTTTTTTTATGCCCGTTGTGGGTTTTATAACAGACACCCCACTCCACCTCATTTTCTTCAGCTGTATCTGATAACTCTCAAATATATTTTTTTTATCATATTTCACAGCAAAATCTAAATAGTTTGACCTTGAACAAAATTTGCAACCAAATGTATTATTTTTTAATTTATTTTTGGTTTTGCAAAATATTCTCAAGGTGACATTGACCTTCATTTAACCTTGAACAAGATTGATGAGCAATTACATCTTTAACCTTGGAAAAAATTATACAGTGACCTTCATTTAACCTTGAACAAGATTGATGAGCAATTACATATTTAACCTTGGAAAAAATTGTCAACGATTCACACTGACCTTGATATAACCTTGTAATGGGTATATATATTTTACTCCTCATTTGGCAAACACTCATTCTTGCTCGATTTGTCTTCCTATAATGTCATCCACCGCTCGCCCTACCCTCATCGTTCGTCCGTTTTTGAAAAATGGGCATGTGCAGTGCAATTTCTGCAATGTCTGGAAACCGGTAGAGGTTTTTACAATTAATGGACGATGCGATGTCTGTAGTGAGCAATATCAAAGAATTATGGAGAGGCAGAGCAATCCTCCATATTCACCCGAATCACCTGTGTACATCTCAGACAGTGATGATTATGAGGTGGTGGAGAGTGATGATGATGATTCTGATACCAATTATGGTGTGTGGGAAGTAGCGAGAGTTGACTCTCCTCCTTCTGAGGAGATGTCTGATGTAGGAAGCGAAAGAGCTGACTCTCCTTTTGAGGAGGCTCAACGTTGGTAGTCTGGTTTAGTTTAATTGGGGTGTACAATAAAAATGGCTGGTACACACAGCTCAGTGCGAGGTTTGGGGCACTGTGGCACTAAACCAAACAATTAAAAATTTTCATCTAACAATTTTAAAATGAAACCATTTGTAAAAATCCTATCTTTTGAATCACATCAATATTCAATTTTTAAATTATAGTAACGCAAATTTTGTTCATTTATGCACAAACTAAAGTTAAAAATGGTAAAAAAAAACGTTTTTAAGTTTCATTTTTATATGCTATTCCATGCAATCTTGCTCTCTTATAAACAAACCAAAGTTTAAAAATTCTTTCTAAAAGTTTGTATTTTTTTTAAATTAGATCTTTTCTACAAATTGGTTTATTCTACACTATGAAATTTTACTCTTTTATAAACAAACTAAAGTTTAAAAATTATTTTTAATACTTTGTTTTTTGCATTAGCATAATATTCTTTTCTATATTAAAGTTTATTCTATAGTTCTAGTTCTAGTTCTAAGTTCAACTATAAAATAGTAACCAAAATTAAAAAATTATACAAATTTTTTTGTTTGTTATTAAATTACCATAATGTTTTTTTTCTTAATATAGATTTATTATATTTTACATATTCAAATTGTTTTTTTTGTTTCATAAAGTTATATATTGGCTAACTAATAATTTTATATAAAAACTAAATATGTTACAATAAAAAAATGTTAAAAATTTAAAGAAAAGCATAAAAAAGATCCTTTAGCTTATTGTAGTCATTTAATTTTGCTTGGAATTCTTCCTCCACACCTTCGGTCTCTCTTTGTAGTCGTTGAATCTCTACTTTGAGTAGATCCACTCTTTGTTTAAGCTGCTCCACGCAGCTTCTTTTCACCCGTAGGATTTGGATAGCCTGCTCTATCGTTTGGCTTTCTATTGTTGTGACATTTGCGGCTACGGTTTGTTGGACTAGCTGATCCCTCGATGTTGAGGGAATTGCTATTGGAATTGCTGTCGGAGTTGGAGCTGTTGATAAAATGCTTGTCTTCGTTTTTTTAATGTACTTTCTTTTACCAACTCTTCCATTTTTGATTTTATGTACGTCACGTTGTAGCTCCATTTGTAGCTGCGGCTGTGATTCTGGCTATGGTTCTAGCTGTGGCTCTAGCTGTGGCTCTGGCTGCTGTTCGGCTTGAAACTCATTCCCAATATCTTTTAACAAATTGTCGATGTCTTGACTGGTGAAATCATCCAAATCAATAATTTGCTGCTTTGAATTCATTTTCTACTAATTTGAAATTCGCTGTTGAAGTAAAGAAACTTTAATAGTACTCTTCTGATATTTATTTTTCTTTAAATACTTGTTGGGTGTTAGTTTAGTGGGGGTAAAGTCTACAGAAAATAATATATCTAAAAAGCGGGCAAATAAAGCAATGTTAAAGATTCTGAAGGTTAAAAAATACACATCTTTACTATAATTTTGGATTATTTTTTTCAAGGTCAAAAATACTACTCGAACTATTCGTCTCTACATATAAAAAATGCAACGATCGTCAAGGTCATTCAAGGTCAACATAATGACCTTCACAACTTTTCAAGGTCAAATATACTACTCAAACTATTCGTCTCTACATAAAACAAGGCAACGACCGTCAAGGTCATTCAAGGTCATTCCCTCCTCAAAAGTGGTCCAGCACCCGCTTAAACCTACTACTTATAGCGTTACAGAAGAGATAAAAAAATTACTATTCCAAAAAAAAGCCTTTGGTGACACATAGTACTTTAAAGTATACGTTCAGCTTACAACAATTTTTGCGAAAACTCTTATTTTTTTCAGCAAAAGTCTTGGTTTTGCTCCAAAAAAAGTGCCATAAAAATAAAAGTGATGATTCGATGATTCATATGTGAGTGGGCCTGCAGCCCTTTCACTGCGACCACTGGTGGGTTTATTGTGGCTCACTTTTGAGTGGTTTCTCACCACTGTATGCCTAGTCCTCCAAAATGGTTAGCTATCAGTTTGGGTGAGACACTGTTCAGATCTTCTGAATCAATCTGAGGTTTACCGAAAGTGTTTTGACGTAAACGTGTAATAGCCGGAGATTCGCACAATACATGTCTAACTGGTCTCTTCTGTTATTCCCATTCTGTGCATTGTACTCTTAGTCGACAGTGACCCGTAAAAAGTCCAGTCACAATACGGATCTCCTGTCTGGTAAGTCCAATAATATTCTTTGCTCTCTTTTGACAAGGTCTTTTGTTGAACTTTTTAAAGTGAGCTATTCTCAAACCATCTCAATATAATATATATTATTATACAATTTAGCAGCATTGTATGATATTCCCAGTACTGATTCGGGGCTGGTCTGCGGCCTCATTTCCCTCGTGCCCAGAATGCCCTGGTATTCATACTAATGACACATTATTAGCACTACCAAGCGCTTACGGTTCTTGATAAGATTATAGGAATCAAGCGGTCTTAAGGCTGCTTGACTGTCGGAGAAGATTGTTATTGTACTGTTGGTCCATTTGTGGTCAGTAATCCACCGGCCAAACAGTTCAACGGGTACGAGTTCAGCCTAAGATATAGTAGCCAATTGGCCGAGACTATGTTTAATCTCGACTTTTTCTTGGATACCAACATCTCCAGATCCAACGCCTGATGGCATTTTGGATCCGTAGGTTTGCCAGAAACCAACCAACAAAACAAGTTATTAATAGTTTTTTATTAACAACCTAATAAATCGATGATTACCTACCTAATTTAACCACGTGTAAAAAATAATTAACAACGTAAACTATGTACGAGATAACTCGACAAATATAATATCGTTACGAATTCATAATGAAGTTTACGTTATATGTGCAACTAGTTTTGCCAATTTCGCCCTTCTGTATGTCCTTCTGTGCTCACCAATTGATATACAAAGCACATTGCCTTTCATTTCGCCCTGAGCCAAAAAGGTGTTTTCCCAAAAAACCCTTTTACCAAAAATTTAATTATTTATTGCATTTTGTACCAAAAGTTAAAAACTACTTAAATTTACCATTCCAATTACCTAATTATTTAGCATGACCTAGGTGTTAAGGGTGTCAATAACAAAAGTAATACGATATGTATCTTTGTAAGTGAGCTTGTTAACAAATCTATAATTAACACAAAAACGTTAACAACCTATATTTTTATTCATAACAATTACACAGAGAATCAAATGGATCCAGTATTCATCAATATAATTTATTTACAGATATACAGGGTTCCCAAGCCTAGATTATGTATACTACAGTACATGGCTTTTTCCCACGGAAGATCCAGGCCAAGGTCTGTAGAGGATAGGTTGTCTGGTAACTCCATGGTCGAAGCGGCGTGAGAGGTGACAGCGCGTCATTTTGAGTGCCACGATTTGATTAGAACCCTTTGTTAACATGGGTTTTTAAGTATTTTTAATCTTCGATGGTTCATCAGTGGTGTTATTTTCGGACTATATTTATTTAAATGCCGTAAATTGTAGTTATTTTAACGGACTAGAAGCTTCCCAAGACATTTTGCCTTTGGGATATCTGGTATAAGGTAAGTTTTATATTTGCCTTAGT
Source organism: Aspidapion aeneum (assembly GCA_963576565.1). NCBI lineage: Eukaryota > Metazoa > Arthropoda > Insecta > Coleoptera > Brentidae > Aspidapion > Aspidapion aeneum. The sequence continues at coordinate 29,075,285 of OY755043.1, forward strand.
TAATGTATTTTATGAATATTGTTATTAGAGACACTTTAAGAAAAGTACCAAAACATATTTACATTTAAAACAATAAAGGAACACAAGAAACTTAAATATTTCCTACTATATTAAATGCTTCTTATTTAAAGGGCACTCTGGACGACGTCATTTCCCGCTTCAACAACTGGCTTTGAATGGTCAGAAAGAGACCAGGTAACCTATCCTCTACAGACCTTGAATCCAGGCCTAATAGTCCTGCATACCGTGAAACGAGGTTACTTTATGCCCCCTGGTCCTACTTTGCTCCATTGCGAAAAAAAAGTTCTTAGATATTCCACATTAAAAATCTGCGCATGCACCACAACGCCACCACGCGTAAATTATCCGTTGCGAATTTGACTTTTCAAAGCCGCTGTGTTCCGCTTGGTCGTTTCAAGTTAATACCAGAAGTGCAGCTTCTCTGTGTCTAGTGCAGTTATGGATTTCTATGCAATAAAAACTTAAAAAAACAATATTTTAAAATTTTTTATTCACCATTTTGAATGTTTGGGGACAAGCTAAGTAAATATTGGGTGTAGTTTGCGCCAACATATAAAACACCAATGATTTTTTTCATATTTTATAAAGTGGGGCAAAGTAACCTCGGACTGTGGGAAACTTTGCTCCACGTTTCAAGTTAAAAAAAGATTTATACCACTAAGAATTTTGTAATAAAAATGTCCTTTGTTAATTACCTATACCATGTGATTTTCATTAAAGCCAAAAAAACCATTTTTATGGTATAATTTTTGGTTATTTCTTTGAATTTTTCGAATTTATTCAAAAAAGTGGAGCAAAGTAACCTCGTTTTACGGTACGCGATGTTAGAGACTTAAATACTTCAATAATTTTGATAAAATTGTAGAAACTGATATTATTGCTTTCTAATTGGAACAAAAAATCTGTAAGTTCTTAGATTTGATTTAATATTATTGTATAAGGTACTTAAGTATGTTTGTTGAGAAACACCCATATGTAGAGAAATATACAAACTTATTATTTAATTTGTATGTGGAGCGACTAATTCAATAATAATTATAATCTGCTTCACTCGAAATGTGTTATATGGTTAAGTTCGGCACGTACCCGTATAACCCCTCTGTAATTCAAAATTCACTGGTACAAAATAGACAAAGAAGCTTATGGATGAGAAGGGCAGTAATAAACATCTACCTGCAGCAAATTTGAATAATTCATTTTGGTCACTAATCATGAAGTAAATTTTGGTTTCGCAGCGTATGAGAATAATATTTAAATGTAAAGTGTAATCTATGTTCTCTGTACTATACTGTTAGTTTTAATTTGGATTTTGGTTATGGTGGTCATTGGTCATATTTTCACGCTATTTTTGTAACAAGAGGTGTCTCCACCAAGATGTCACGTCAAAAATTGGCGTCTCTACCAAGATGTAACGACGGACTGGCGCATGTGCCTAAATACGTCACATTGGACGTTTGCAAGAGGTGTAATTAAATAAAATATGCCTTGCAGGCGCGGATGAGAAAGGCAACGTCGCTGGCATACTGCTTTTGAGAAAAACCCTGGCTTTGAAGGAAGCAAAATAAAAAATAATTTAATACATGTATTTTCGATAGTAAAACCCAACTATAATAAGTTTAAGTTTAGTGACTTTGCTGATGTACAATTTAATACTAAAAATGATATTTGTTGTGAACTTCCAAAAAAAAAACAGTGGGCAAAGGCCTCCCATCTCTAGAAAATAAAGTGCAACGCACGCTACTAAACTAACTTAAAACACGAAGTCTGGGACGGTCGTCGGTAGGGCCTTTTAAAGACAAAAGAAAGTGAACGTTCAACGATCACACAGCCAACTTTGGTACACCTAATAGGACCGTTCCATTTTTTTAAGCTGACCTTATCCTCCGAAGAAACCCCTTGGTCAGGGTGAAACTCCTAGACAAGCCCTTCGTTTAGGTCAGCCCTTCTTCATAGTGCTGGACTTCTTTGTCAGGGTGAAAGCCAAAAGCTGAACCGTCTAATTGATAGGATACTTGATTTTCCTGTGAAGAAAAACAGTCACTTGTTTTATTAAAATATCATAACTGACAAGGATCGTCAGTAAAATATATTGGACCAGAGCCACCCTTGGGGTACCAAATTGTACTATACGGTCCCAGGTCAAATTCTGCAGAGCCTTTGTCAAAGGCCTGAATGCCAAACTCGCAAAAGAGCTGCTCAGTTACAGTAGGATGCAAGTGATAACCATAATAGGAATCAGGACCGGCCATATGGCGGTCAAAGTTCACCTAAACAGGATGGGCCTGTATCAGGAAGACCCTAGCTGCAGACTATTCTATCAGGAACCGGAAACAGTAGAACATTTAATATGCCATTGCGAGGCATTCTATCACAAAAGGCACCTAATATATTGGGAAGCTGAACTAAACCCAATAGCGAGTGGGGACTACTCCAATAAAGATCTATACAATACCAGATACGTTTAGGGAACGAATTTAATGGAGTTGTTAGCATAGGAATGAAGAGGTGCACAATAAGCGAGTAATTACTGCAATTCAGTGACTGTGGGGCTTGCTTAGACAAGGGAAGATCCCCCCCGGGTGTTTTAAGCATGATTTCCCCTTCTAATTCTCATTTAGTTATTTAGAGTGTGTGACAATACCGATAACCGAAGGTATAGTAAAGATAAGATAGAGTGCGCTTTAAATAAATTAAAATCTGTATTTAAAATTGAGATAACGCTTATTTCAACTCGAAAAATAAATATTTTGGTTTGTGAAAATAAATGTCTTATTGTTTTTTTGTTGAATCAAGAACATACAGCTGTCTAATTTAGAAAATATTTATTTTTATTTAAGTGAATGTCTTGCTCCAAAAAGTTGAGAATGGAATGACTCGATACTTCTTCTTGAATTTTTGGGAGGAGAATGTGAGTAATCCTCACCATAAAAAGGTGAATGCTCTATTCTCGAAAGAACGCTCCCGTGAATTCAAGTTCACCACCTCTTACCCGGGAGAAAACGAGTTCCCGGGAAAGTTTCTAACCTCACTTTTTTGTTTTGTGATTTGTTTTTTTTGCGAAAGTAAAAATAGAGTTTTAGGTAAAGCCCTATTTAGATATATGTATGTATATGCCTTGAAACTAAATTGCTATACTGCGGTGCATAGGTTAATTGAGTGAGAGAGTTTAATTTAACGCTTAATATAAATGTGTACTCATATAACATATTATATTACATCTTAGAAGTGAGAAAAGCCGCGTGTTTATTAATTTGACACTACAGAGAAACGTTTATCTGAGCCTAAAGGCGGTTTAAAATAATGTATAATAACTACATTTTTAAACTGTCTTTATATAAAAGCACTTTGATAGGCCTCTATAAACAAAGTGTTAAACATTAATAATCATAACTCGATTTGGCCTGAAACAACTGACAGAAATAAGTGTGTTATGTTTATATAGACATAGGCGCACCAAGGGGAGGGTCTCGAGCCACGGCTCCCTATAGCTAAAATTTTTTTAGATAATCAAGGACTTATTGCAATAAAGCCAGGCACTAATTGTCCACTATTCCACAGTTTCCCATTATAAGAACAGCTGTCTTCTTTCAAAATTAGGCCTTTGTGTATTATAAAAGCCGGAATTAATAGTGCCGCCATTATTATTGGAAAATAAACTACTGGATTAACAAATTCTACTTTGGTATGTCAATTTTGAAAGATCAACTGTCAGTTTTCAATGGAATAGTGCCCGGCACTATTACTGCCTGGTTGAGTCTCTAATTTAAAAAAAAAACTTCCTGAATTCAAAAATAAAATGGCATAAAACGCACTTTGGTTAGTTGCAAGATACGCAGCAAAGTTGTGCACTGGAGTTGCACGGCGTGATTCCAAACCTTGCACTCACAAACTGCTTCGAGCTTTCAAGAATACGACATTTTCAATCCCGGGAGAAAAAGTGAGTTTGATTTCCCGGGAACGTTCCCGGGATCACTCCCTTCACAAACTTTGAAGAATACGGTTCCAGCCATCGATTGTATCTCGATTTGAAATATTTTGTGTTGCCCAACTAAGCAAATAGTTTTTTTTTGCAATTTGAGTAACTCTTTGTCTAATTTTAATTTTTGTTTAATTTCTGGATTTGATATATTTTTTTCAATAGATTTTTTATCAAGTAAGTAGATTTTTTATCAAATTTCTGTTTGATTAGAATTATTATTGTCTACAATTTCTTTTTGAAGTTTACATTTTTTTTAAATATGCCTCACATGTAAATATCGACATTTATGTTCAATATCTTTCTTTTTTATTTTTATTTTGCATGATTTGAAACAAGTTTCTTATTTTCTTAAAACTTAGGATGGTACAGCCACTGAGTATCCGGGAATTATTTTGGTTGAAATGGATTTAACTTTTAAAATGATATCATCAAAAGTTGGATCGCTCGCCACATGTCGACAATTTGGAAAATATATCCCGTCTCTTTCTAATGATATACATAAAATAACGATGAAAAGAGTTGAAGGAGAGTTGGAGTTCGCTAAAGATTTAGGTATGATTTGATTTACTAATTGCACCGCGCGCGTTTTATTTGTTTTTGCCGGGAGGAATAAGTTTTAATCTAAATGAGAGTTGCAAAGTCGCTCTTTCTCACCTTTTATGCAAATTTCGGTTTTTATCTGGCCGCACCACGGAAGTAATATAAAGTCCTTGCTTGAATGTTTGAATGCAAAATGACTGTCTGTCTGTCTTAACGTGGTTTTTCGCCTAATGGACAAATGTCGAAATGTTTTAAATTAAATTTTAGTTACTTTACGTTTTATTTATTTCCTACGAGCGTGCGGAAAAGTAACCTTTCCGCGCGCGCGGAAAAGTAACTTTTCCGCACTATTTTTCGTTTGAAAAGATGTACTTTTCCGCACGATTTTATTTTTCCGCACCATTTTTACTTTTCCGCACGAATATTTTCCGCACGTCTAAAATGCAAGAATCCTCCTGTTCACAATCGTTTCCAAATGAAAATCCATCCTCCTAGACGCAAGTCTCATTTTCAAGAAGTGCTGCTGAACCGATGCTACCAGAAGCACCGAAGGAAGAATCCTGTAATGTGTTACAGCCTGTACAAACCAATATACCTTTCTTCATTCACTACACTAGTAATTCTTAGCAGCAAACTTATCAAGGCATTTCTGTAGTAAGTGTAACGTTGGCACTGCTTACAGCGAACGTTCCATTTGTTGTAATAGAGAAGAGTTAGTATGAATTATAAACCTACCTTTAAATTGCCATTGTAAATGTTTTCCGGTGCACAGGAAATGTTTACAAAACTTCACATGTATAGTAAATAGATTTATAGTTTTTATAGAATGGATTCCCTGATATAATAAATTTGAAATATAGATACTAATTAGAAAATTAAATATAAACATTATGAAAATAAATTAGAAATATTTTTTTTTTTTAAATTATGGTTATGTGTTGTTTTTCAAAACAATAAAAGTTAGGCACACAGAGAATAGCATGATGGGCATGTTCAAAATTTAGAATGATAATTTTGTAAAGACATTCCACACTTGATAAAGTGTAACCTAAAATAAAATAGATAAAATTCAGTGGTACTTGTTACAAGCTTTCTAGAATTAGAGTATAGCGGATTATTATTGTCACAATAGTTTTTTATATGTTCTATATGGACTCGTACATAATCTTGGAACACACCTTTAAGCTTTCGTTTTGAACGTGATAAACATTCAAAATTGTACGAAGTTGTGAACAGTTCTATGGTAAAAATGTTGTGAACATTTCCATTGAACCGCCCTCTAGTGTTGAGAATGAACCACTGTTTTGTTGAATTTGAGGTTGTTTTTTTATTATAGAGTTTTATAGAAAAATTTAAATTCCGGCGCGATTATTTTGTGTTCCGGTCTGAAGTTTTCAACTTTAGGGAAAATGTCAAATTGCTTGGAACGATTTCCGCTTTTTTCCTTTCATGGCCGACTTTGAGCGAGTCGCCATGCTCCGAAAATTTAAAATTTGAAGACAAATTTCATTTATATCTTTCTTCATGCTTACATAAGGCCTTAAGCCATCTTTGGTGTGTATTGTGCTGAAGACAGGGTGGAATTTGCTGATTTGAAAGGAATTTCATCTACTTTCCTGTACTTTCAATTATGTTCCAGTAAAGGCAGTATTGATTGGGTAGCCCTTCGCCCTTAAAAGAAGGGAGCTATGTTGGGACACAGTCATTCCGAGGCAGGTTGGTAGCGTCTGAAGTGGTTGTTCAGCTAGGAGGTTTATCGCACTCAATAATATCATCAGCATTGTAGACCTGGAGAAACGACAATAAGGTCAGATCAAATTTAATATGACATCCATAGGACCATGTTTTTTATAAATTTTCTTATGCTTAGGTTTTACCTGTTATGAATTCTCTTGGTGTAAACCAAAAGAAAACTCGAGTTTTTTTAAATGGTAAATTTTTACTAATTGAAAATTTTTAAATAAATTTTCAATCAATTTAAGATGTTATCAACCTTTCAGTGTCAATATGCCAGATAGGAGTGATAATTTAAATTACATTTTTCCTTTTATTTTATTTTAAAATAAGCTAGAGGTCCTGGTGGTACCAATTGTACAGTGTATTGTCAGCAGTGTATTTCATACTCAAATTTTTTTACATGAGTAAATAAAAAAATGTAATTTGTCCGCAAAATAAATGAGTTTTATTTCTAGGGATACCAAACAAGAATAACCCTTTCTTAGTTTAGGTTGGTAAAAACTAAGTGGCGCCGTATCGAAAATTGAACTAAATTTTTTTAATCCATCGATTACCAAATTCAAGGGGCCCTGAACCACTGGAAAACATTTCCTCCCTAGAGGAGTCTCACCGGGGTAACAACAACATAACATACACCGTTATATGGGCCAAACACCAACCAATCAAATTCAAATAAGAAACGACGTTCTTCAAGATGTTGCGGCATCTACTATAATGCAGCATGCAACAAACACAAAATGTTCGTTAACTTTTTCATTATTGATAATTAAATGTTCTTTGCATAAAGTTTCTTATTAATATATTATGATAAAAAAATCCTGTTTCATTATTTTTCCGTGCATTGTTTTGTTAAAAATGAAGATATTTAGGACTAATTAAATGATTTATGTAACTATTTTCAAGCATTATTATAAAATCTTTCCGAATTAAAACATGTATTTTTGATAGAGAAGATGGACAAAAACACTCGCAGGAAAAACATTGAACCTAACTCTTGCGGAAACTATCTTTTTCACCCTTGACCGCTTGCCCAAACTCCTCTCCGCGTCGTTCATGCATCTGCCATCGCGTGCAAAAAAGTACCACTTTCCGCAATTGTTAGGTAAATAACTATTATATTTCTTCTAATAAATGTAATACCGTGCACACGTAAACAGACCCCCCTTCATGGGCGTAGTCAGGGTAGGGCAGTGTGGGGGACTTGCCCCATCCTAGTTTGTCACCTGCCCCATCCTGGCTTTAGCTCATTTAGTAATACAAGCATTAAAGGGGAAATAAATATTTGATTGCACCTTTTTTTGCTTTTTTGCCCCACCCTGAGCGAGACCCTGACTACGCCCATGCCCCCCTTTCCAACTTCTGAAACAAAAGAGATATCGATCTCTGTTAAGAAGTTGTGATAAAGGAATCACCTTTGAGGATATTTGAACTAAGTGACAGTTATGCCAACCTAACCTAATGTCAAAAATTTCACAGTCTCAACATTTTTAAATAGCAAAGGGGGGCATGTAATACCGCTTTTTTAATTTAAATATTGATAAAAATTTGTCTTGGTAGACATAATTTTTGATACTTTCTGTGTTTAAAATCTATAAATAGACACACAACTGAACCCATTTTCATCCGTTTTTTTCTGATAAGCGCGTATACAATGAGTATTTCACACTGTGTGAACAACCGACGCACCCTCATAGCGAAATTAAATTCATTTATGCTAAAGTTAGGTCATTTCAGTGGCCAAGGGTCCGTCCATGTAACCACTGTTACCATTGGTAACAATTAAAGATCTTGGAAATATAAATACTGTGAAATAAATTTAGAATTCTTTTTTCACCAAGAGCAATAATTTATGTAATTAATAATTCATAAATTGATACGCTCTAGACTGTCCGGATTATGCGTTTATAACGCGATGAAGCTGCCTTGCCTCGACTCGATTGCATATTGCATGTTACCACTTTAATTTGTGGATACGCGTGGTGGTCCTTCGGCTCCGTAAAACCCTACCTACGACTTTCTCGTGCGTGCCCGCGCATGTTTCACATGACTGTCACAACATTTCATATTGAGATCATGTGACGCGTGAGCGGGCACCCACGAGAAAGTTGTAAGTGGGAACCGGGTGTTGTGTCTTGCCGCGTGCTTCAATTCTACTGCGCTAAAGCGTGGGCGAGCCGCGATATTATGTACGCTTGTTACCATTTTTTGTTTTGGATACAAATCTTCGGGTTACTCCGGTTACTCGTTAGTAGTCGTTAGGATGGCTAGATTAGTGTCGCTGCGCAATCTATCAAATAATAGAGAAGTCATTCCTTTTCTATAATTAAAAAAAAAATGGATCCATGACGTTTCTAATACCTTGCTAACTAGCCTATTAGCATACAAGAGAAACCATGATTTATCATCCTTGAAAACAGTTTTTTGTAGATATCTCAGAAACTAAAGCTCTCCTACAAAGTTTTTGGTTTTATTAACCAGATAATTAAGCAAAATGGAATCTACTATATTCCAGAAACCGCATATTGATGCGATATTCTGTTAAAAAGTTTGCATTTTTAAAGTGGATTTTGACTAAAATCTAATCAGCTTAGTAAGAGTGTCGAACACTATTTTACCTGAAACTTTTATGAAAATCGATTCAACGGTTTAGGAGCTATCGTGTTACGGACAGACATACACACACACAGACAGACATCACGATGATATTGCTAATATAGGTCAAAACACACCCAAATAACATATTTTCGGCGTTATCTCAAAAAAAAATTTCGTCGCAATTCATACCTTCTCTAGCCATTGCTGCGCGGGCTAAAAAGGTAAAAAGAAGATTATTGAAAATGGGAGGCCAACACATATTCAAAATAATTTTAAAAAGTTTGTAAACACAAAATAAAGACTAATAAATTGTCTGTAAAATGAGGTATCACTGGGTTGTCTGGGTAGTGCCCTTGCAGAACTATGAACCCTAAAGCTGTAACAATACACCAATTTCTTATGTTTTATGTTTAAAATCATTTCATATTTAAAAAAATGTTTTTAACTTTTTGTGGATATGCTGATGCTTGCCACGAATTTTGACGCTTTAAGAAGCCTTTTTGGCTTTCGGGCAATCATTTGTCTGTGTGTCTGTAAAGTTCTGTCTGAATTGCAGCAAAGTATTCACCACTATTATTATTCTAAGTAAGTTAATATCAAACAAAAGCAAGAATATTTAATTCAAAGGTCTTCTTGATATTCTTGCTAAGTATAAAATCGATTCACGATGGTTTATCATTTATAACCTTTTAAATTCAATTCGTTATAAATTATAAAATCTTGCTATTTTTCTTTTTGATATACCTGTCCTTTTCGTCGACACATCTCGTGAGAATTAATGGCATGCATTGGGTCCTTGCAAACACTTGGAACATTTGTCCGGATAATTTTTTATCCAGTCCTATTGTTTCTTCGAATGGCTTATCTGGGCGAATTTTCGTTAAATGTACATTTTGGGATATGTTTTTGTCCAGACAGGTCAATTTGATCGATTTTTTTTCTTAGTCATGTAATCCGCAGCAGAACATATCTGGAAGTTTATAAGTTACAAATACATATAAGTTTTCTTTAAAAGAGACTTATAGAGTAAATCTATAATCACAAAGGAACACAAGGAACGCATCTTCCCGAGACTTTTATGACACGCCGATTTTATCTTTAGTCTTTTGTTTCTTTTATATATATTTATTAATAAAATTAAACTTAGAACATTCTGTAATATTGCTACAAATGATGGAAGAATTTTATTGGTTTTTTGGATAAATTTTAGTGTAAATATTTATCTACAATAGGTTTTCCTACTTTTCTAATGGGTTTTTAGATAATTTTGAAAGGAATTTGTTACTAAAGCTATAAAAAATTATATTTATATGCCAAATGTCAGTGACGTTGCTAAAAAATTAACGTGGAAGAAGCGTTATTGTAATGACCATGCGTTAGGGTAATAACAAGTCAGTAATAAAACTTCTTCCTTCATCTTATTCAATCTCTCTTTAAGCTCAGCGGCTTTGCTCGAATTAAAACAAAAACCCAACACATGTAGTCCTAACACTTGGTCATTCTCCTAACCCTAAAGATTTGGGAAGAAAAAAAGACCAAAGGTACCGATAGGTAACGGACATTTTCCTTATTTTTTTAAAATTCAAGAAATTGCGGTTAGATCGCAAAAAAATCTCTTGGTATTGGTTTGGTCCTCCCATTATTCTTTAATATAAAATAAAAATAAAAAAGTTAACATCGAAAACAAGATTTGTACATAGCGTTTTGTAAAGACACAAAAATACTGTTGCAGCCGAGCTGACAAACTGATGCTCTCTGGAAACACCATGAAGTTATCCGCACCTTATGTCTCTGCTTTTCAGCAGCAGGCCAGGAAGACCACGTTAGGGAAAATACAAGATTTTTGAATCTGAACTTAACCATTTAAATAGGTAGAAAAACTTTCGGTTGCCCAAAAATTGTAAATTTTTTTGAAAGAAAGCTACAGGAATAAAGAAAAATAAAAACATCTAAATTTAAACATCGGCCTGGGGACATTTAGGTATCAGGACATTTTACCTAGTTTTTCTGTCATATTTTAAATACTGATGTAAAATTTTTATAAAATATGATGGACTCTCGTAGAAAATAAGTGTTTATATTTAATAAATAGTCAGCTTTTCAACAAAAGTTTAAAATAAAATTAAAATAAGCTGGGGACAGCAAATGAACATTTAACGAAAATACGCCCATCTACCGATTGAGGTGTGTAACAAAGTCCGCCTTCATCAGATATTTGATCTTTTCCAACTTGGTTACCGGCGTGAATAAAGGGGTAGAACTAATTTACAGTTTAAATTTACTCAAGGAATGACCCCGAATTCTTCACCGATAAGTTTCGAAACCACCATTGTAGTAAGAAGGATCCCTAACTCACTGGCCTACGGAGGTTATTTTACGGCGCAATTCATACGATACGTACCGGCACCATCACATCACTGTACCGTCACCAGTGGCGTATATAAGGGGGGGGGGGCTGGTGGGCCCGGGCCCCCCCGAAGCCAAGATTTTTTCAGATATTTTTCACATATTTCATAAATACAAACATAAAATACATAAAATACGGCCTCATGAGGTGTCGGGCCCCCCCGAAACTTTTTCCTATATACGCCACTGACCGTCACCGACGTAAAATATTATTACATTCAAAACAATGGACGCATTCACACTACACCGGAACGGCACCATAGGGTGTTTAATATGAAATACGTCTATTGATTTCAATTCATGAATATTTCATGTACCGGTAACGTATGACGATACCGTGACTTGACGGTGCGGGTACGTATACAGTGAAACGTACTATAAGTGGACACTCACGGTTTCGTCGATTTTGTCCGCTAATTGGAGGTGTCCGCTTATGAAAATAAACTGCGAAATTTGAATATATAATTATTAACAATTTCCGCTGCTTGAGTATTTCCGATATTAAATTTTTCAGCAATCTTTCGTGCTGATAGATGTTCCTGCTACGAAACGTTAACAACCTCCATTTGTTCACGTAAATTAAGAAGTTTTTAGTATGTGCTATTTCAAAGAGATCTATTACTACCCAACTAAACAATAAAAATAAAACACAGTAGTCCCGCCAAATAAAATATTTGTAAATACGACAGAAGTATTTAGTCCCCGCATTAAAACGGAAAGCGGTAATTCCCCGGCTGCAGAGTGCGTTGTTGCCAACATACTACATAATATTTATACCCATGTTGTGCAGCCCTCCGTACCGTTGTCAGAGGTTCGCGTCCGGTTAAGGAAGGTTTCAGAATTATATAACTAAAAAAATTGTCCGCGTCCGGTTATTAGAGTGTCCGGTTATAGGAGTGAATTTTACATGTGAAGAAATAGGGAAAGGCTTGGTTCCAACAAATTTGTCCGCCTAAAGGAAGTGTCTGCTTAATAGAGGTGTCTGCAAAGAGAGGTTTCACTGTAGTATAAATTGCGCCTAAATTCTTTAAAAAAATCACATTCTCATTTATACGACTAAACGACTGATACTGTTGACACTTACCGGAACGATGGGAATAAATCAAAGTACTTCTTAACAAAATCTCCACAAAATCATTAAGCCTACTTTACATATCAGGATGGGATTTTTTTTCTGAAAGTAAGGGAAACCATTTATTCCTTTTTGGAAAAATCTAAAAACGCACTTTTCATTCGCGATCCATCAGCCTAGGCGAGTATAAATCAGAGTGACATAGGTAATCCCTTAGCTCTTTTCTTCCAGAATTTAGGACCACTTCCCCATGAAATGATCAGATATTGAGGACCAGATAATAAGCGTTGGACTTGCACCATTTGGTAAACCGATACCGATACCTTGAGGCACCACATAAAAGAAGGTTCTCGCAAAAAATTTTTTAACAATACCTTGCGAAAGGTCGAGGAATTTTTTTAGAAACTTGCGTTTTGAAATAATCGGTTTTTGAATAACAACTTTATTATAAAATATTTTTTTGAAAGGAAATTTAAAAAGAAATAAGTTTTTTCAAATGCAGATTTTTAAAAAACAACTTTTTTGAGAAACACTTTTTTTGGACGGAAATTAAAAAAAAATACAGTTTTTCAAAACTGTGTGTACAACAGACAGACACAGACCAAAAAAATATGCCTCAACTAAGCTTAGAATTAAAATATTCTACCAAGCAACAAAAGAATAAGGAACAAGTAAAACTAAAGAAATAAAAATTATAAAAAGTTTGTCTTCGGCCGGGACTCAAACCCGGAATCTCTTGCTCTGTACGCAAACGTTGTTACATTAAGCCACCAAATACCATACACAAATTTTCAAAAAACTTCTACTCATGTATGTGCGTGGTGTCTCAATACAAGAATGAGAAACTCTTAGGGTATTAACTCGACCAAGCCATTCATACTTTTGACAGTGGGAAAGAAGAATTATAGAGGTCAGTCAGTAGAGTTAGATAGTAACAATGGGCACTCCAAATAAAAAAGTTTGCAATCGAAACCGGAGTATTCTCTCGTGGGCAGATCCAGGAGGACACAAGGGGCCTCGCTTCTTCCAGACATAAAACCTATTTTTAAAATGTATCTGGAGAGCCGGTTATATCACAAAAATTACCTTATTTTTCAAAAGTTTTCGCCTGCGGTGTATTTCTGCTTCCATTGATGGTATATTTCAAAAATCAGATCTGTATATAACATCAAAAAAAAAAATATATTTTGGTTTTTGGATCGCTTTTCCTCGAAAATCCTAGATCCGCCACTGATCTTGGTCACAACACTAAGGCTGATAATGTATAGCTAATGAGAATTTAAGTTGTTTTAATAAAACATGTTTATCAATTAGCATTGCTGCTATTTAAGTAGCTTAGCCTTTGTGTGGGCCGGTTAACTATTTTTTTCCCGGGCCAGTTTACAGTTCCCAATCAATTCCTGCATTTTCATTTTCCTGAGGAGGTGGTTGAGCGCGGATGAAGGAAAATTCAATCGCTAGGGGTTAATATGCAGTCTTCGGGGTGGAAGGGCGAGGGGCGAAGGGGAAGGTTGAAGCCCCTAAACCCACCCTCTGCGTACGCCACTCACAATTATATGGTGAGTTAGTCGCATCTAAAGAATTCTGGAACACATTTTACGTCACTGCCTTTCCAAGAAACCCAATCGGCTGCCTTTCCCTTTTATTCACACACACAGAGAGAAAACTCGAGAGATATTCTCAGTCAAGAAGGCTGATCTGAGTGAGAGAACTGACTGATATACGCGAATATAAGCCAGTTCGTTCGGTATTGAATGAGTAATGGCCTAAAGAGACATTGATGACATCGAACGCTCGGGAAAAACCATAGATTTTAATTTAAACTCTATGGGAAAAACGCCAAGAACTTCAAAACATGATAGAAAATACGAGGTGTGGCTATTAAATAACGAGACTGGTCACCTTCAATACATATCCCTCGTCTATCCCCTACATCGCTCCATGAAACCAGTGCTGGAACTCTTTTTCTGTCAGTTTCTTCAGGACACTCGCCACTTTTTCTTTAACAGCTTTAACAGCCTCAAATCTTGTTCCTTTTAATGCAAATTACCTTAGGAAAGGGATAGAAGTCACATGGTGCAAGATCCGGCGAATAAGGATATGGACATACCGATGTTACATGGGTGAGCGCGATGGAGATCGCTATTGAGATCGATATTTACATCGATGCCGGGCAGAACATGTCGCAGATGCTTTCCTTTTAGTCAAGGTTTCGGGTTTTAGTGTCTTTTGAGGTTTCAGATGAGTTAATTCGGCAAAATTTGCTAAGTTTTATTATTAAATATTTAACAATGTATAGAAGCAAGGGCAGTTAAGATAGTGATTCAATCTGTAGATGAAAAGTAGTGGATTACGTATATTTCTTTAAATCGCAAGTTTAGTGTTCATCCTATAAACCAACAAAAGACTATATCTTGAAGAAAACCATCACTTTTTTAAAGAGCTTCGAGATCATTTTGACAAATCGGCTGCCCGAAACTAAAACAAAGTAACTGACATTTTTGGAAAAATCGAGTTTTTTGTAAATTTACATAACCGTAATCTTGCGCACATTTTGGTATAAGAATTTTCTAAATCGGTTAAGAAATGCCAAAGTTATTATATGATTTAGACCACGTTACTCCATTTACTTCTATGCTTTTTAAAAACTTTATATTGATTTTTCTCGGTTTTCATAAATCTGCAGTTACTTTGTTTTAATGTCGAGCAGCCGAAATGTCTACACAACGAAAAACCATATAAAACTAAAAAATAATAACTTGTTAGGTTTCCGTACTCATTGGAGAATGTCACGTGACTGGAGAGCACCAATAAACGTGCAAGTTTACAGTGGCGTACCCAGGAGTATGTCTTGGGGGGGGAGGCCTCCTGGGAGGGGCCCGAAGCCTCATGATGTCAAATTTTAAGGTATTTTTTGTGTTTTTTTTCTGAAATATTTAAAAAATTCTAAGGCTTGGGGGAGCCCGAGCCCCGCCCCCCCCCTGGGTGCGCCCATGAAGTTTACCTCCCTCTATATTGATTGATTTAGCTTATTTTCTTAAATTGTTAGTTTAAGACCATGCAGGAGCGATTCCCAGAGAATCAGAATCAAATCACAAAGTATAGTATTTGTGTCTAAATCGAAAATTTGTTGTCATTTATACCTAACCTGCACTCAATCCGTGGACACACTGTATATACAAAATATATTTTGCTATTTTTAGGCATTTTGTTAATCTTGGGGTAACTATAGGTGCTCCCAGAAAAATTATAAATATTTTATACCTATACCTATTTATAGCTAAAGTTCGAGAAAAACTTACAGACAAAAATTAAGCCCATTATTTTCAGGAAAATTATATTGCGTAACTACATAGCTATACAGCAATAATTCTAAGAAGTTGTGTTCGCATAGTGGATGACTATAGCAGTATTGTGGAAGTTGGAGGCAAGTGGAAATGTGTGCCTGAGGGTACGATAGCTCCTTTTTGGCATTGTTGCACTGCATAGTATAAGGTATAAGAATCACGTGGATGTGGAATGTAAAATCTGTGGCAATGTTCTAGAGAGTACATCGAGAAGTAAAAATGTATTTGTTTATTGTTATGATTACAATGTGAAATGTAAGCTTAATGAAGTTTTTTAGCGCAAACTTAAGTAAAGTTATATAGTAAGAGCAAATAATTTGAAAAAGCTATCCGTTTTCGGTCTAGAAGCAAATCATATTACTTTCTTACAACATACCATATCCCTCTAATAGGGTATTTGACAAATTTTAGAAAAGAGTTTAGAATGATACTTGATGATGAAAATTATTAAAATAGTATATTTTATCATGACTACATTTAAATCAAGTTTTCTAATTTCCGATTTGAATTTGCCGCTAAAACACTCATTTCTAGCATGGCGTTGCAATGACTTCACACCGCAGTACACTCGCGGACAGATACACGGCATTCAAGTATTTATTTGTTTTTCGTCTGTGTTTTTACTGTTTTGTATGTAAAAAAATGTCCTATAAGTGGTGTGTAGTGCCTCAGTGTTCGAATACTAGCATAAAAAAACCTGAAAAACTTTTTATTCATGTGCCTACAGCAGTATAAGAACGGAAAAAGTGGCTAGAACATGCTCGAAGAGACCCAAGGGCCTTATCTAATACATCTTCACTTTACATTTGTGAAGATCACTTTGATGTGAGTACAACTAAATTGTTTGTATTAGTTTTTCTCACGTTGTCTATAATATATATAACTATTTCGTTAACGAGGATGAAATTTTTGAGGTTATGTTTATTAAGGGGTGAACAACTACAATAGGCAGATAGGTGTACAAATTTTTAGGCGGTGCTTGGCAGTTATTAGGCAGGACTAGGGAGTACCTCTAAATGCAGAATTAGGCAGTGCACACGCAGGCTAAATGTAGGACTGAGCAGTGCATATGCAAGACTAGGCAGTGCATAGGCAGCCATTTAAAGAATTAATATGATATTATTTTTTGGTTATATAAATATATATTTTGAATGTGCACCTGTGTCAATTTGTGCTTTACCCGGCAATTAAAAATTTCGCCGCCATGTTGGCCGCCATCTTGAATATCTCAGCCCCTGTCAACATTCGAGGTGGCAACAGGGATATTCGGAATCGAAATAGTGCGAATTGACAATTTGCCAAAAAGTAATATAAAATGCTTCTAGAAAGTGGATTTTCCGAAATCTTGCCTTAACTTATAGTAATTATGTATTATAAATACCCCCAAAGATGTACGACAGTTTTCGAATATGGCGAAAAAAATTTGTTGCACCCGGGTATAATGTCGAAGTACAAAGAGAAAATTACAACAAAAATAACATTATTTATTGAAAAGTAAGTACCTAACAGGTACATACTTACATCATACATCTAAGCAAGAAAAAAAAACATAGCATTTATATTCGAAAGTTATAAAAATAATATAAAAAGTAACACGTATATTCTAAACAAACAAACAAAACAAAAACTTTAATCCAACATTATTTAACTTATTTAAGAAATAGGTATCTAAGAAAAAAAAATCTTTATCAGTCAGATAAGCGATGCAACTGCGACGTCGGCGGCCCGTCAAAACAAAGTTATTCTTTATCTTAGACTTAATTATAGATTTTCAGGTAGTCATTTAATTTGCGATCTGTCGTTATTGCAGTATTGCCTTTATGTTCCGCCGCCGTAAGAGAGAGAATACTAGTCCGTTTTCGTTTCACGCATTACGCCGTTTCACAACAATCATTGTGTTTTTAAAGTATTTATGAATAAAATGTTTTATCTAAATAGTCTAAATTCTTTCTAAATATGTTGTATTATGAATGAAATTCTCAAGTCTGCAATCAGCACGCAGAAATATTTGACCTGAGAGACTCTCGCACGAGACACGAGAAGTGTTGCACGAGACTCGAGACGAGACCAATAAAAGTCTCGTCTCGTCTTGTCCGAGTCTCGTCTCGAGTCTTGTCTCGAAAACGATACGAGACCATGCGAGACTCTCGAAAACGAGACTCTCGCGGGTCGCGGGCACCACTAACCCGGGCGTCCGAAGCTCTAGCAGCGCCCCTGAGCCAATACATTTTTAGTATCATGATTTACATGTTTGCACCGTGTAATAGCGTACAGGCGTACAGTAAGGCATTACCTTATTCAAACGGTTCAGGCTTGCCTTGCCAACTAAACTAGATTCGTACTTATATGTCTTGCAAAAGAATGCAATCTACCAAAATAATTACCCGCGGCAAAGCCCGCCGTGAAGACACAATTGTATCGGAATTTGCATCACCTTACAAATAATTTTAATCATAACAAAAACATTTCATGTAAAAAAAAACCAAGTACGCGAAAGTGGTATTCCGTAAAAAGAATTGAGATAAAAGTAAAGACAAGTTCTCCAATACCAATTTCAAAATGAAAGGTTCTTGCTAGTTTGGAAATGTTTTTTTAAACTTTGCTATTCCAGCCAAACTTCTTTATGTTCAATTTAGCACTGCTGTAAGAGTCATTTGCAGCTGTAATAGCCAAGTTTAGAAAAACATTTCCAAACTAGTAAGAACCTTTAATTTTGAAATTGCTGTTGGAGAACTTATCTTTACTTTTATCTCAATTTTTTTTACGGAATACCACTTTCGCGTACTTGGTTTTTTTTTACTTGAAATGTTTTTGATTTGATTTCACTCTTTTTTTAAAGAATTTGGATAATATTTAAGTTTTAAAGTAATAAAATATGCGGAATAGTGTTCAAAACTTTTGCAATGCCTTATTAAAAATTTTGAGATTTTGTTTATATTTTCCTATGGTTTTATTATAGTTCCTATCAGCCTTCTAAAGCCCAGCTCTCTAGTGTTTCTGAAAGTAGGCAATGTTAATTTTACATAACTTTATATTTATAGGGGAGTTAAGTTAATTGAAATTTTGGTGTTTTTAATTTGTTTCCAAAAGTTTTATCATATTTTCTATTAGTCTGCCAAAGCTCAGCTCTCTAGCGCCTCTGAAAATGGGCAATGTTACTTTTACACAAATTTACATGTATGGGGGAGGGGAGTGAATTAGAAGTTTAAGGTTTTTTGATTTTTTCCAAGGGCTTGGTCACAATTTCTATCAGTGTGCCAAATTTCAGCTTTGTAGCATGTCTGGAAGTACAGTAGAATTTTGATGATCTATACATGAGTAGATTAGTGAGTAACTAAGTGAGTGAGTGAGTGAGTGAGTGGCCATTTGGACGTTTTTTGAAATTTCGTAACTACTTTACTACTCTATGGAAGTCCATGAAACTTAGAGAGGTTGTTAACTTTCGTAGCTCATTCCGAAGTAGAATTTTAGATAGGTCAAATATGGGCTGAATAATTCAAGAAAAGATGGCACAGGAGTTTACGCCACGAACTTGGCCTAGCACTACCGTGGCCCCACATACTTTTGCCATAAAAGAGTTATTTGAAAATCTTCACACAATCATTTTATGACATACGCACAGCTCCTTCTTAACGAACAAGGCAACCAATCAGGACCAAACAAAATTGATGACCAACCAACAGCGTGCTAGAGGGCAGAAAAGCTTACTTTGCTGCTCTCTTTACTTTGAATCTATTTAAATTTTGCTGAAGTGGATCTAAAATGATCTTGAGGCTCTATAATAATGTTTTCAAAGTCTTATATGCGCCGAGACCTGAGAAACGTTTTAGGGAACGATACGTTGAAAAGTTTATACGAAAATTACCGTATGCTTTGTATTCTACGGGTTTTGTGTCTCTTTTATATAACAGGTAAATGCAAAGCAATTTGCCAGCCTGGATAAAAACACCAAAGAAAACTAAGAAAAATATACCAAGGTATTCGAAAAATATTATATTATATGTAGTAACTTTAACTCTAAACTGAAAACTTATACTAATTTTGTTTTATTGCAAAAATTATTTAGAATTTGTCTGGTTATGTAACCTCAAACTTATTTTCTTTAAGTTATTAATAATTTCTTTGGTGTTTTAATAAATGTAAAAAAGTGCTTTTTATCCCATTGACGTCCGAAGATGTGGAACCCTATGTTTGAAATAGGTACGTTACCTCTATACATGTACGTAATATTCCAATACTCCCTGTTACCTATTTACAGAATGGTTGGCGTTTGGTGCAAACATTCAGAAATAAATCTACGAAAAATGCACAGATACCAAATTTACATAGAGTGTTTTTGTCAACTGTAAGCCGATGATTTGACGTAACGAATACAAGAATAAAATAATATTCATGCGTAAAAGTATAACCAATCAGGACATTTTATCTTAAGGACCGCAAAAAAGAATAGACTTATACCCATTGATATTGCTGTGTAAGGTACCGTAGGTATTGCAATAATACGTACTATATGGAAAAAATATGCATATGTCTTTGAAAGCAACCAATCAGGTCTTTTTTGCTTAAAGACCCCAAGGCCCTCATGTTTGCATCATGAATGGGCAGTTACCGTGGGTATTGGAATATTATGTATATGCCTCTATATTTTTTAATTTAATTTAATATACATCCCTAATCATCGCCGTAAATGACAAAAACAAAATCGTCCAAGATCATAAATGAAAATGGTATTTCTTAACAACCGGAGATTATATAAAAACGTCATTCATCGAAACAAGACAAGAGCAAAATCGAAATTCAGTATAATGTCTTTTATCACAACCGGATGAGCAACTCTCTACTTTCTTATCATATAAACTGGTTCCGTCTCTCTTCCTCTCATACAAATCGGTATCATGAAAGTTTGGGAACAAATTTAAATCAAGAACAAAAGATATTGTTGTTTTTGAACCCAAAAATACATCAAAAAATAAAAATGTTTGGGTATTTTGAAGAATGACGTTTTTGATAATGTCCGGTTATTACTAATTTCGTTTTTGACATATGACTATTATCTATTATATTATATATTTATTTGTCCTTTATGATAAATTATGGGGGCCCGTTTGGGGCTAATATAATATTATAATAAAATAATAATATAGTTTATAAATAGGGAAATTTAGTGAGAATAATCAAAGATTAAAGGTAATACATATAAATCCATGGATCATAAAACTTATATGAATTTCCGGAGTTTTTTTTATAGTGGTCGACACTCGGCAGAGACACACTATATAGCGTCGTTAAGCTGCTACCTAAATTAGTTTTGTTCCAGAGAGGTCTGAATGAAATTTGTTTCTCGTTTTATCGGGGAGAAACTTAATTTGCTGCAGCCGACTCGCCGACTGGTTTAAATTTGCAATTAGTGGTGCCCGCGAGAGTCTCGTGTTTGAGAGTCTCGTTTTTGAGAGTGGTCTGGACCATGCGAGACTCTCAAAAACTAGACTCTCGCGAGCACCACTATTTGCAATTTTGTTTGTTTCTATATACGAAAGATTTTTTCGAAAAAATATTTACCAAAATTAGTTTTTCCAAAAAAATTATATTCATAAAAAAATATTGAAACCTAAACCCATGGCGGTTCGGTTCGGCAGTGAGTTGGGATGGCGGCGAATGGAGGCGATTTGAGTCAGAAGCTAGGTGGCACGGCGGCGTATTTACGTTTCCATGCTCATTTCATGTCGGTCGGCGCGGTTTTGAAATAGACACGGAAATGTTACAATATATTTGGGTTCAAATACGTGTTGATTTTAAGAGTTTTGATCTCGAAATGAGCACGGATCTGTAAGAGAACATCACTCATTAAACTATTACAAAATCGTATTCAACTGTCAGGTAAAAACGCTAACATCACGAAAGCTAATCAATCAAGTCTAACCGAACCGAACCAAAGCAAACTAAACCAATAATTAAAAAAAAACTTTCCTGACTTCTTACCCGGAATCCTAGAGGATGTGAATCCGAACCGAACCGAATTGAACCAAACCGAACCGAACCGAACCAAAGCAAACTGAACCAACAATTAAAAAAAAACTTTCCTGACTTCTTTCCCGGGATCCTAGAGGGTGTGAATAGTGTTGTAGTTTAGTTTGGTTAGGTTAGGTTTGGTTCGGTTTAGTTAGGATCGGTTCGATTCGGATTCACATCCTCTATGATCCCGGGTAGGAACTCAGGAAAGTTTTTTTTAAAATGATTGGTTCAGTCACATCTGTGATCGTAGTTGCCGGTGGAAGACAATGACTACTGAAATTTGCAGGTATAGTTAATGGAAGAGTGTTCTTCAAACTTCAAAGAATTCTCAAAATCTTGAGTAATATTAGTAAAAATACTTTTAAACTTCTCCATAATTTTCATATTAACAAACATATAACCACAAAATCAAACTAATAAACAACGTGAATCCAATTTAAGTTTCAAATGTACACTAATAAGTAAACCCTTGCGCTGCGTAATTCAATACAAATCCGTGCCTTGTTCGAGCCTCGGCGCCTTAAAATCAACACGCACTATATGTTGCACCAAATATGTTGCAACATTTCCGTGTCTATTTCAAAACAGCGCTGCCGTGAAATCAGCACGGAAACGTAAATACGCGGCCCGGCGGCGAGTTGGGTCGACGGCAAATCGGCGACGGAGAATTGTCCTAGGCTCTTTCGTCGTATCCTGAAATTGCTTACTAACTCGAGGGGGATTTAACAAATCGGTCGAATCTCGGTCCAACTTCACAGTTATTAACCATTGGGGAGCCCGCGACCTCCTTTTCCGATGCAGATTTCACTTCTGAAATCGACAAAGTTTATCAGTCACCGTCAAAGTGGCGAACGCAAGTTCGTCGTTTGATCTGAGAAAATGTCATTGGTGAGAACAGAGTAACCTAAAGCCGCATACACACCTGAACATTTCAACGAACATTGAACCGCGCAACGAGCAGAACGGCGAGCAAAACTGCGCATGTGCTTTTTTGATTTAGACGAGCAGAACAACGAAGGGTGTTCCAACAAATGCTGTGAGTTTTTTTTCCTTTAAAATGCAAATGTCTGTACGTGGTTTTATTTTGTCCCGTCCAAACCAACGAACCTATTCGCGCGCATTATCTTTGATATCTGGGAAAAAACCGACAAGCGATAGGAATGGCTAGGATTCTCCGAATCGTTCGCGAGCACGCTCAAAACCCCGTCCAAACGAGTGTTCTGTTCGCCACTCGGCTCGTTACACGCCTCAATGTTCGTCGAAATGTTTAAGTGTAGAAGCGGCTTCATATATTTCTACTCCGAGGGTTAACCTAAAGCGTAACAAAACATAACGAATGAAGTAGGAGGGCGGTTGCGACAGCGCTACGTAACATTTTATTTTCAAAATATATTTTTGCGGACCACTGAAACACCCAGTGGGGGACGTCCAGGGACTGGCTCCCCCATGTCCATGAATTTGTACATATTATTCACATATTTCCAAAGAAACCTGGGTAAAAGACTGCATCAGAGGTCTCGAGTCCCCACCCAAGACCTATTCCTGGGTCCGCCACTGTTTTGTACTATGTGAAAATACTAGTTGTTGACTTTAACATATAAAATAAACAGGTTGGTCCAACCATTACAAAATACTACACAGAACGAAAAAGGTACGTAATATCAATGAATTTGTTCATTGATTTTATTGATTTTTAGGCGATGATAAAATACACTGATTTAATGTACAAATTGATTGAACTAACGTATTAGTTCGTTCTATTACTAACTTGTGTCTTTCACTGATTTTGCGTGTTTGCTGTCCACTGAAATTATTTTGTTTTTCGGATTTTTGTCGTTTGTTTGTGTTGTGTTAGAGCGGGTTCTAAGAACTGCTAAAGAAAATCGTTTAAAAAATCATAATACTTATTCGATTCCATGCGGCGTTGCCAAGCAAACGAATATTTCATTGAGTTATTTTAATATGATCAAAATAAGACAACACTATAAAGTTCACACAATACGTATTGGCACCGTCACGTCACCTTACCGTCATTATACCGTCATAAACACGTAAGATATTCTTACATTGAAAGCAATGAAGGTATTCACACTACACCCTTTGTCGGTGACGGAGCGGTAATGTGACGGTGCCGGTACGATGGTATGAATTGAGCCTAAGTACCTTCTTCTTTGAATCTGATTCAACTAAATTATCATAACCTAACATTCGTTATTTTAAGGCACGGTTGATAGAATAGACCGGTGTTCGGATCTTATATATATATATATATATATATATATATATATATATATATATATCATTGACTTCTATACCCTACGGGTAGACCCGGCATGGGCCAAAATTGCCATTATATCAAGCTTTTATCGCAATTGACCAAATACAAGTAAGAATTTAATGAGCAAAATAGGGATGAAAATAGAATTTCGGTTTGGTGAGTCCGGAAACATGCAACATCGCAAAAATATTCTATTTGCTTGTCTTGGATAAAAAAGGGCAGTGGCAGCGCAAAATAAAAATTTTGAATTCCACTAGAATTTTTTTATCAACAATTTTCTGTTTGAATAATAAATAATTCATGAATACTTACTTGTGTGTGTTTACAAAATTCTCTTCAGTAAAAAAAAAAGAGTAAAAAGAATTTCTAAGCATGCTAAGTGCAGTGGATGTATTAAAATTATTGTTTTCATCTTAGAACTTTACAAATGTTGTACCTTCCAGGTAAAATATTTTCTTTCTTTGAACAAGGGTCTTCTTCAACTCTTCTTTTCTTGGGTGGACTACAAGTTATGCTCGAGTCAGATGAAATTTCGGAACTAAAAATTTCAATTCGGAATGGGACAACCGGGCGCCGGGCCAACTCGGCGCCGCCAACAGGGCGCCACGCCGGGCCTAATGGGCGCCGGGCCAACTCAGCGCCGGACTATTTTTTTTTCGATAAAATGTGCAGATAAAAACAAAATAAATATGTTATTTATACAAAACTTTCAACATCTATTAAGTCGAGTGTTGAAATTTGGTAGGTGTAGTGTTCTGCGACTTGAAACACCGCCAAGTTCCATATTCGATACATATCGATGCATAAATAAGAAAGTCCGCCATTTTGGATGCGCCATTTTAATTTTTTTAAGTTTGTTTTTCATCTGCACATTTTATCAAGAAAAAATATTTTAGTCCGGCGCCCAGTTGGCTCGGCGTCAAGTTGGCCCGGCGCCCAGTTGGCCTGCCGCCCAGTTGGTGGCGCCGAGTTGGCGGCGCCCAGTTGTCCTAGACTGCAACACTTTTCAGGGGTCTGGTACGTTTTACCACCTTTCTTAAAACTACGAAGTTTTTTGAAAAATGATAATTTTAGACCATTTTATAGTGATTTCTAAAAAAAAATTGCGGACTATCGTTGATTTTGTTAAAAAAATTGAAATTGAAACATTCTTAAAACCCCATTAAAACCCATACAAATTGCTACAAAAGAAGCATTTTCTCATTTCAAACTGAAACAAAACGGTCCCTGACGTCTATCAGCTGTCAACAAAAACTTGAAATAACTAAGGTCACTGATCGAAATCGGGTCAGTTTTTTTGGTCCTTTTATGAAAATGCACAATTTTTAAAAAAGCATGAAATTCAAAACAAAATCAAGAAAATTGTGATTCCTACATTTTTACAAATAAAAATTAGTTTAATTGAACATTATATCAATTTTTATTCCTTAAAACACTAAAAATTAATAATTATTTACTTTTTTAAAATTTATCGAAGGTCTAACTGAACAAAAGCAAACTGAACCCATCCGTATCGAAATGAACCAAATCAAACCGAATCTAACGGTTCGGTTTGGTTCGGTTCGATTTGCTTAAACTGAACCGAACCTAACCGAATATAGCTAAACCTAAACTAAACAATCCTAGCGGAACCTAACCGAACATACTCAAACTGAACCAACCTAACCCAACCTAACCCAACCTAACCCAACCTAACCCAACCTAACCCAACCTAACCCAACCTAACCCAACCTAACCCAACCTAACCCAACCTAACCCAACCTAACCCAACCTAACCCAACCTAACCCAACCTAACCCAACCTAACCCAACCTAACCCAACCTAACCCAACCTAACCCAACCTAACCCAACCTAACCCAACCTAACCCAACCTAACCCAACCTAACCCAACCTAACCCAACCTAACCCAACCTAACCCAACCTAACCCAACCTAACCCAACCTAACCCAACCTAACCCAACCTAACCCAACCTAACCCAACCTAACCCAACCTAACCCAACCTAACCCAACCTAACCCAACTTAACCCAACCTAACCCAACCTAACCCAACCTAACCCAACCTAACCCAACCTAACCCAACCTAACCCAACCTAACCCAATCTAACCCAACCTAACCCAACCTAACCCAACCTAACCCAACCTAACCCAACCTAACCCAACCTAACCCAACCTAACCCAACCTAACCCAACCTAACCCAACCTAACCCAACCTAACCCAACCTAACCCAACCTAACCCAACCTAACCCAACCTAACCCAACCTAACCCAACCTAACCCAACCTAACCCAACCTAACCCAACTTAACCCAACCTAACCCAACCTAACCCAACCTAACCCAACCTAACCCAACCTAACCCAACCTAACCCAACCTAACCCAACCTAACCCAACCTAACCCAACCTAACCCAACCTAACCCAACCTAACCCAACCTAACCCAACCTAACCCAACCTAACCCAACCTAACCCAACCTAACCCAACCTAACCCAACCCAGCCCAACCCAACCCAACCCAACCTAACCCAACCTAACCCAACCTAACCCAACCTACCCCAACCTAACCCAACCTAACCCAACCTAACCCAACCTAACCCAACCTAACCCAACCTAACCCAACCTAACCAAACCTACCCTACCTATTGTTAATAAATATAGTAAAAGTTGTTAGGTTTATGTCCATACCATTGTCCATAATCGTCGGAAATCGAGTTAGGATTAGTGTATGCGACCATAAACATTGAGTGGCGAGTGAGTGTTTGGTCTTCAATTTTTTTAGGGAAATTTTTCAAAATCTTTTTTTTGCGCACTCTGGGCACCCTAATAAACCGTAATCTGGTCACCCTAATCCATCGCAATCAAAGAAAATGGGTAATCGAAGTGTCACAAATTTTTTGTTGGTTTCTATTCTTCTTTTATATTATGTAGGACAAAATTATTAATTAAACTAAGTGACCTTATTAAGTAAGACAGCATGATAGTCAAATGACATTAGAAGGACATAAACATATGATACTGGCCTGTAGACCGGTCGCGGTGGTCATATAATAAT
Source organism: Aspidapion aeneum (assembly GCA_963576565.1). Taxonomy (NCBI): domain Eukaryota; kingdom Metazoa; phylum Arthropoda; class Insecta; order Coleoptera; family Brentidae; genus Aspidapion; species Aspidapion aeneum. Next base: position 29,102,320 of record OY755043.1, read on the forward strand.
AAATATATACTTTCGCGATGAAAGACCAAAATTTAACTTAAAATTACTGTAAAGTCCGCAAAAAACATTAAATTTATCGAAATTTATAAAAACATAGATCAGTGTGTGTAACAATTCATCAAGATGTATGAAACTCGACCGTGACATGTCAAAAGTTTGGTTCGAAAAAACAAAAACAACTGGATAAAAATCGGTATGTAAGCATTTCAAAAAAAAAAATCATTTTTAAGAAAATCAAATACTTTTTGTTAATTTTCATACAATGCAAAAAAAAGTGCGGGGAAGTGACACTTTCTGAATCAAAATGTGTGAGGGTAAAATCGCACGGTCGCTGAAAAAACTATCTATCGTGACGCTACTGAACTTTCTCGTGTTTTAGGAAAAACTATCCGTCAAGACGACTTACCCATGAAATGTTGTTTTTTTATGGATTTTTTTTCTTCTTTTGCACAAAAAACAATTTTGGACCATGTTTAAACTCAAATAGTTACTTCTAAACTTGTTTTTAAACGTTTTAAGATTTCTTTTTGTAATATTCCCGCACAAAATTCAAAAAAAATCATTTCCGTACTTAGACAACATTGTCTATCAGTTTTCCCTGTATACACGGACTAACAGGTAGAATCACTCAAAATACGGCAGGTGGATTAAAGGTAGCCAGCTGCTTTTCTGTCGCACTTATGCCGTCAGTGTGAAAGAGATAAAAGTACCCTTATATTATCTAGGGTATTATTAGCATGCAAAATCACCCTATCTTTGTCCGTTTCACATGTTCAATAATGTCTATCTCTGTTTTTATTGTAAAAGAAATACCCGACCATAGGAACCAAATTGGATAGGGTCAATAAAAAATGCCTTGTCTTTCCGTCTCTAACGCCCTTTTAGGGCGTTATACAACTCAATGATATATATATATATATATATATATATATATATATATATATATATATGTCGAATTTTTCACGTCACTGTTGTTAACAAAAGTTAGATATGATATGAACAAAGGAACAACTAATATTTTTTGAATTTTTTGAAAACTAAGGCAATTTTCCCACTGTTTTCTAGTACATCCTTATAAAATATAATTTTTTAGACATATTGTCGTTATTTTTTTTAGCCCGCTTTATTTTTTTTTTTGCACAAAACTTAAACTACAAGTCAAACTGGATGTGATCGTTTAGTATCAAAGGTGAACCGAGGACTTGGGAAGTAAACAAAGATGTTACAAACAAACATATTATTTTCTTCAAATTTTTATTTTTGTGTAAAGAGAAATGAAGCGGGCTAAAAAAATACTCTGCCAATATATGGGCCCCTAAGCTCACACTAGGTACTATAGTTATAGTGTACGTGTGAGCTAATATAACTAAAAACTAAAATATATTTTATTCAACTCCAGACTAAATTACCTTTTGTTTGATACCACACAAGCCATGTTTTGACTTAAACTCAAATTTTTGAAATCTACCCCCACCCTTTAAAAAAACAAAAACTAAAATGTATTTTGTTAAACGCCGGACTTAATTACCTTTCGTTTGATATCACACACGCCATATTTTCATTTAAACTCTAATTTTTGAATTCTACCCCCACCCTTTTATTTGGTTTGTGTTCGGTGGATTTTGTTAATTTTTAAACGGGACCATCTCGGCCCAAAACCCAGCCTAAGTACCAAATTTCATTAAAATCGGCCAAGCAGTTCTTAGTTATGCGCGTTGGTCGTTACAGACAGACAGAGAGACATACAGACAGACAGACAGACAGACGGCGCAACAAAAAAGTTTCAAAATCATCTGAAACGCAAAGATATATAAAAAATTTTGAAATCGGAGCAACTTTTTTTTCTCGAAAAAATTAGGATCACCATAGCTCACACTACTATAGTATGGTATATGTGTGAGCTAAAATAATGACTGGTATCTCTGAAATTTATTATTTTATAAGAATATATTACAAAATAGTAGTAAAATTGCCTTAGTTTTATATGTCGAATTTTTCACGTCACTGGTGGTCCAGCTGATTTTTGTAAACAAAAGTTAGATACGATAGGAAAATTGCCTTAGTTTTCAAAAAATTCAAAATATATTAGTTGTTCATATCATATCTAACATTTGTTTACAAAAATCAGCTGGACCACCAGTGATGTGAAAATTCGACATATATATATATATATATATATATATATATATATATATATATGTCGAATTTTCACATCACTGGTGGTCCAGCTGATTTTTGTAAACAAATGTTAGATATGATATGAACAACTAATATATTTTGAATTTTTTGAAAACTAAGGCAATTTTCCTATCGTATCTAACTTTTGTTTACAAAAATCAGCTGGACCACCAGTGACGTGAAAAATTCGACATATAAAACTAAGGCAATTTTACTACTATTTTGTAATATATTCTTATAAAATAATAAATTTCAGAGATACCAGTCATTATTTTAGCTCACACATATACCATACTATAGTAGTGTGAGCTATGGTGATCCTAATTTTTTCGAGAAAAAAAAGTTGCTCCGATTTCAAAATTTTTTATATATCTTTGCGTTTCAGATGATTTTGAAACTTTTTTGTTGCGCCGTCTGTCTGTCTGTCTGTCTGTATGTCTCTCTGTCTGTCTGTAACGACCAACGCGCATAACTAAAAACTGCTTGGCCGATTTTAATGAAATTTGGTACTTAGGCTGGGTTTTGGGCCGAGATGGTCCCGTTTAAAAATTAACAAAATCCACCGAACACAAACCAAATAAAAGGGTGGGGGTAGAATTCAAAAATTAGAGTTTAAATGAAAATATGGCGTGTGTGATATCAAACGAAAGGTAATTAAGTCCGGCGTTTAACAAAATACATTTTAGTTTTTGTTTTTTTAAAGGGTGGGGGTAGATTTCAAAAATTTGAGTTTAAGTCAAAACATGGCTTGTGTGGTATCAAACAAAAGGTAATTTAGTCTGGAGTTGAATAAAATATATTTTAGTTTTTAGTTATATTAGCTCACACGTACACTATAACTATAGTACCTAGTGTGAGCTTAGGGGCCCATATATTGGCAGAGTATTTTTTTAGCCCGCTTCATTTCTCTTTACACAAAAATAAAAATTTGAAGAAAATAATATGTTTGTTTGTAACATCTTTGTTTACTTCCCAAGTCCTCGGTTCACCTTTGATACTAAACGATCACATCCAGTTTGACTTGTAGTTTAAGTTTTGTGCAAAAAAAAAAATAAAGCGGGCTAAAAAAAATAACGACAATATGTCTAAAAAATTATATTTTATAAGGATGTACTAGAAAACAGTAGGAAAATTGCCTTAGTTTTCAAAAAATTCAAAAAATATTAGTTGTTCCTTTGTTCATATCATATCTAACTTTTGTTAACAACAGTGACGTGAAAAATTCGACATATATATATATATATATATATATATATATCATTGAGTTGTATAACGCCCTAAAAGGGCGTTAGAGACGGAAAGACAAGGCATTTTTTATTGACCCTATCCAATTTGGTTCCTATGGTCGGGTATTTCTTTTACAATAAAAACAGAGATAGACATTATTGAACATGTGAAACGGACAAAGATAGGGTGATTTTGCATGCTAATAATACCCTAGATAATATAAGGGTACTTTTATCTCTTTCACACTGACGGCATAAGTGCGACAGAAAAGCAGCTGGCTACCTTTAATCCACCTGCCGTATTTTGAGTGATTCTACCTGTTAGTCCGTGTATACAGGGAAAACTGATAGACAATGTTGTCTAAGTACGGAAATGATTTTTTTTGAATTTTGTGCGGGAATATTACAAAAAGAAATCTTAAAACGTTTAAAAACAAGTTTAGAAGTAACTATTTGAGTTTAAACATGGTCCAAAATTGTTTTTTGTGCAAAAGAAGAAAAAAAAATCCATAAAAAAACAACATTTCATGGGTAAGTCGTCTTGACGGATAGTTTTTCCTAAAACACGAGAAAGTTCAGTAGCGTCACGATAGATAGTTTTTTCAGCGACCGTGCGATTTTACCCTCACACATTTTGATTCAGAAAGTGTCACTTCCCCGCACTTTTTTTTGCATTGTATGAAAATTAACAAAAAGTATTTGATTTTCTTAAAAATGATTTTTTTTTTTGAAATGCTTACATACCGATTTTTATCCAGTTGTTTTTGTTTTTTCGAACCAAACTTTTGACATGTCACGGTCGAGTTTCATACATCTTGATGAATTGTTACACACACTGATCTATGTTTTTATAAATTTCGATAAATTTAATGTTTTTTGCGGACTTTACAGTAATTTTAAGTTAAATTTTGGTCTTTCATCGCGAAAGTATATATTTATTATTATATGACCACCGCGACCGGTCTACAGGCCAGTATCATATGTTTATGTCCTTCTAATGTCATTTGACTATCATGCTGTCTTACTTAATAAGGTCACTTAGTTTAATTAATAATTTTGTCCTACATAATATAAAAGAAGAATAGAAACCAACAAAAAATTTGTGACACTTCGATTACCCATTTTCTTTGATTGCGATGGATTAGGGTGACCAGATTACGGTTTATTAGGGTGCCCAGAGTGCGCAAAAAAAAGATTTTGAAAAATTTCCCTAAAAAAATTGAAGACCAAACACTCACTCGCCACTCAATGTTTATGGTCGCATACACTAATCCTAACTCGATTTCCGACGATTATGGACAATGGTATGGACATAAACCTAACAACTTTTACTATATTTATTAACAATAGGTAGGGTAGGTTTGGTTAGGTTGGGTTAGGTTGGGTTAGGTTGGGTTAGGTTGGGTTAGGTTGGGTTAGGTTGGGGTAGGTTGGGTTAGGTTGGGTTAGGTTGGGTTAGGTTGGGTTGGGTTGGGTTGGGCTGGGTTGGGTTAGGTTGGGTTAGGTTGGGTTAGGTTGGGTTAGGTTGGGTTAGGTTGGGTTAGGTTGGGTTAGGTTGGGTTAGGTTGGGTTAGGTTGGGTTAGGTTGGGTTAGGTTGGGTTAGGTTGGGTTAGGTTGGGTTAAGTTGGGTTAGGTTGGGTTAGGTTGGGTTAGGTTGGGTTAGGTTGGGTTAGGTTGGGTTAGGTTGGGTTAGGTTGGGTTAGGTTGGGTTAGGTTGGGTTAGGTTGGGTTAGGTTGGGTTAGGTTGGGTTAGGTTGGGTTAGGTTGGGTTAGGTTGGGTTAGATTGGGTTAGGTTGGGTTAGGTTGGGTTAGGTTGGGTTAGGTTGGGTTAGGTTGGGTTAGGTTGGGTTAGGTTGGGTTAAGTTGGGTTAGGTTGGGTTAGGTTGGGGTATATATATATATATATATATATATATATATATATATATATGAAAATGATGCTGTTTTGAGGTTGGTAGAGCTGCGGGACTGTAAGCGCACTGGTCGTTTTATAAAATCTGGGTGCAAAAATCCTTAAAAGGACGATGTAAAAATATTAATTTTTCCGAGCCACACAAAGACAATATAGAGGATTGGCACTCACCTTTTCAGTTGTTTCCGTCGTCCAGAGGAGCTCCTCTCGCTGGCCCAGTCGTTGCAGTCGATCCACACTAGAATCACTTGTTTGTGTAATGGTTTAGTTTGATTTTCTAAGAATGTTATTGGATTTTTTGGTTAATAGAATTTATCACCATGCTGCGTGGTGATCTCGATAGAATACGACAGACGAATCTTTTTTTGGTTACGCCTTTTTGCGCAGATTCATTTTTCGTAGATGGCGCTGGCGTTTTGCTTGTGCCAATCAAATTGAAATTGTGTGGGTTTTCCGAATACGGGAATTTGGCGCAAAATTTGAATTTAAAATTAAAGTTGCACGAACATTTTCCGCCCACTTAAAACGAAGTTTTACATTGAGATTAATTGAATAAACAAATGGCTATATATAAAAAAAAATATAAGTTAATTCAAAACCTTAAAGGGTAGGTTATTAAAATCCGTTTTAGGTTTATAGATCAAAAGGAAAAAAAATGAAAAAAAAAAAATATATATTCTAGATAACGACACACGAAACAAAAGAAGTTGCTTGGGAGTTTAGTGCGCATCTAAAGGTAGTGGGCACAACTTGACCACGGGACGAGTGAAAAGTCCGTGTTGTGTTTTAACAGTAGCAACTCGAATGTGATTATCCCGACCAGGATGTACAGATACTATTCTACCCAGCAACCAGTGTAATGGCGGCCTAGTTTCATCCTTAATTAATACAAGCGTATCTAGCTTGATTTCAACCGAAGGGTCCGACCACTTAGAACGCTGTTGTAAAGTATTTAAGTACTCGAGTTTCCAACGCTTCCAGAAATCGGCATGAATTCGTTGGATAAGTTGCCAACGCTTAAGGGTATTAACTTTAAGGGTAGAAAGGTCAGGATCAGGACACGAATTAAGGGGTTCCATTGTGAGGAAATGACCCGGAGTCAAAGACGTAAGATCGTTTGGGTCAGAGCTTTGCTCACAAAGGGGTCGAGAATTGAGTAATGCCTCTATTTGGGCGAGGAGAGTATAGAGCTCTTCGAAGGTTAGTATCTGGTCACCGATGACCCGATACAAATGTGTTTTTATAGATTTGACTCCTGCTTCTGCTAGACCATTTAGGTGGGGGGCTCCCGGACTATTAAGACACCATTTGATTTTTAAGCTCTCAGAAGCTAATTTCGAAAGATTATGGAGCTCCTTAATAGCCCCAACAAAGTTTGAGCCTCTATCACTTGTGATTTGGACACAAGTGCCACGTCTAGCGACAAAGCGTCGTAAAGCAGCGATGCACGCTTCTGTGGTTAAATCCGAAACAAGCTCGATATGGATTGCCTTGACAGAAGTATCGACAAAGACTGCGATATATGATTTACCAACTTGTGCTCCACGACGTCTCTGACCTACAAAGGTTTTGATTGGGCCTGCATAGTCTAAGCAAACGTGTGAAAAACATTTTAATTGTGACGTTCTAAAAGAAGGTAAATCCGACATGTACGGAGTATACGGTTTTGGTTTTAAGCGAAAGCAGGGAATACATTGCAATAAAACCCTCTGAATAGCTCGACGTGATGTGATAACATAATCCAAAACTTTTGACGAATTAAGTATTGGACTGTGTTTATTCCGGGATGTAAATTTTCGTTATGAGTTTGAATAATGATCAATTGGGTTAATCTATGAGATTTCGGCAATAATAAGGGATGTTTTGCCTCAAAGGAGAGTTGAGAATGCCGTAAGCGTCCGCCCACTCTAAGGAAACCCAATTCGTCCAAAAAGGGCGCGAGTTTGCGAAACGGCTTAGGTAATAGCTGAGTATTTTGAATTTTTTGAATGATATCCGAAAAACACTCTTCTTGGACCCTTTTAACTAAAACAAGTAGAGCCTTGTGTAGTTCAAAAGCGGAAAAAACGCCGGATAAAAGGTCCACTGAGTTTTTTCGATTGTGAATAAGTCTTAAAAAATGACAAATGATTTTTTGAATGGTATTTAAATTGGATATTTTATCGATTAATCTATCAAAAAAGTTTTGATTTTGAATTTCTGCCGTCAGCACCACTGAATTTTCCGGTTTTTCTTCTTTGAGAACCTCGTCTGGAACTCCCAAAGAACGTTCATTTATAAACCTTTGAATTTGCCACTCCGTAGTGGGCAAGGTAATCCATGGAGGGCCGTGAAACCAAAGAGGGTGATTTATTAAGTTATTGGGCGACAACCCTCTGCTAGCGCAGTCGGCAGGGTTCTCGAGTGAAGTAATGTGATACCATGGGACTTCGGAGATTGTTTCTTGAATACGACTTACGCGGTTTGCCACAAAGGTCTTCCACTTGTGAGGTGAAGATGTGACCCAATGAAGCGTGACCTGTGAGTCCGAGAATGCAAGAATTTCATCGATTACGAGTAATGATGAATAGGTGTGAATAACTAGTTCGAGTAAATCAGCTAATAGAGTAGCTCCAAGTAGTTCCAAACGTGGGATTGAAATAGTGTGTAAGGGAGCAACCCTTGACTTGCCCATGACTAGAGCAGTTTTGATAATTTTATTTGGTAATTCGACGCGAACGTATACGCAAGAAGCGTATCCTAGCTCGGATGCATCGCAGAAACCTAGCAATTGACATCGTTGAATATTATTCGAAAAAATATGTCTAGGTATACAAAGATTCGAAAGAGTGGTTAATTGATTATTGAATTGATTCCAAAGAGTTTTGATTGGATCGGGGGGTATTTCATCCCAATCAGTTTTGCATAACCAAAGTTTTTGCATAATCACTTTGGCTAAAAATGAAACAGGCGATAAGAAACCTATAGGATCCCAAATTTTAGCGATAGCCGATAAAATATTCCTTTTGGTGCAAGGTTTTTCACAAGGGGTACAAGAATAGGTAAAAGTATCTGTAGAAGGGTGCCACTGAAGGCCCAACACCTTAATCGATGTTGAAGAATCGTCTTCAAAGGTAACAGGGATCTGACAATCAGCGGGCGACAAATGTGAAAGAAGTTTCGGATTATTTGATGCCCATTTTCTTAATTCAAATTTTCCCAATTTAAGCAACGCTATGAGATCCTTTTGCAGTGATAAAGCACCTTCTAGAGAGTTAGCTCCACAGCAAATATCGTCCATGAAAATGTTATTCAAAAGGACCTGGGATGCTTCAGGATAATTCTTAGCCTCCAGGATGGCTAGTTCTCTAAGAGTTCTAATAGCTAAATAGGGACTTGAACTAACACCAAACGTCACTGTATTAAGCCTGTATTCCTGCAGGGGTTCGTTGGAATCAAATCGCCAAAGTAGCCTTTGGTAGTCCCGATGAATTGGATTGATTTGAATTTGTAAAAAGTGCTGTTTTATATCAGTCAAAAATACGATAGAATAAAATCTGAATTTTAATAGAATTTCGGAAATATCGGCTTGTAATTTTGGTCCTATTAAAAGAGTTTCGTTCATGCTTAGGCCTTTCGAACCCTTAATCGAGGGGTTAAAAACCACCCGGAGTTTAGTCGTTGATTTGTCAAGACGAAGGACTCCGTGATGTGGTAAATAAGAACATAACTGAGGTCTAGGTTCGGATCTTGGAATTAAAGACATGTGCCCGTTTTTGAGATATTCTCTCATAAAATCCGAGTACATACTATAGAAATTTGAATTTTTTATTAAGCGAGATTCGAGAGATAAAAATTGACGATAGGCCACTGAATATGTGTCTCCTAGGTCAGGAGGGTCAATGTGACGAAAAGGCAAATTTACAGTAAATCGGCCCGAAATATCTCTAGTGGTAGTTTTTTGGAAAATCTCTTCACATCTTTTTTCTTCGGGTGAGAGAAACGTTTTTGACTTAATTGATTCTAGTTCCCAAAATCTGCGAATATTAAAGTCGAGAGACTGCTCACAGGAAGTAAAGTAAGAATTGACTTGAGGTGAAATATTTATGTTTTGAGTTTGGCCCATCAAGACCCACCCATAAACTGTCTCAAAAGCGGAGGGTAGGCCGTGAGGTCCTGGAATTCGTCGTGATTGGACGATTTCTGTATAAAGTTGTGCACCTAAGAGTAAGTCAATTGGACCAGGGTTGTAAAATTGGTTATCTGCAAGCTTTAGATTTGAAATATGACTCCAATTGGATGAATCTACCTGTATTGAGGGCATATTCGAACAGAGTTTCGGTAAAACGAAGACTTGAATAGAAAAGGTAGGCTCTTGTTGGCCTAGGGCTCGAATAGTGCAAGTAGAAATGCCGTTAGTGGCCGATGAAGATTGATTTAGTCCCAGAACAGGGATCGAAATTTTGTTTCTTGGCAAGCCTAACCTGTTAAGACAAGCTTCGCTTATCAGGTTAGCTTGGCTACCGCTGTCCAGAAGTGCTCGGACAGGTTGGTAGTTACCCCGACTATCGAGTACCTCTAATTTTATAGTCGCTAGAAGCACTGTCGTACGGGGCGTCAAGGTGGATAACGAAGAGTATTGATTTGTAGATGTATTTGGATTCGAATTGATTTGAATTGAATTTGAACTGGGTTGAACAAAACTAGGGTTCTGTTGGCTAAGACTTGAATTTGAATTCTGATACGATAAGTTTGTGCCTGTGCTAGGCACGGCCACTTGATTTGAATTAAAACTTTGATTTAAGTTCGAATTTTGATTTGAATTTTGGCTTGAATTAACAAAGGATTGACTTGAATTCTGACGGATTGAATCTGTCGTTTGCGATAGATGAATAAGACTATGGTGCCTATGTCGACATACCCTGCAGTTGTAGGTACTACTGCAGTCGATTACTTGATGATTTGAACGTAAACAGTTGATACATAACGATTGTTGTTTTACATAAGTAAAACGATCTGAAGGAGATTTGGAAATGAAAACACCACACTGCGAGAGTGGATGAAAAGAATTATTGCATAATTTGCACTTATAGGGTTGTTGGTTTTGTCGAAATTGAATATTGGATTGTTTATTTGCTACTTGTGAGTGCGTATGCGCTAAAAAATTTGATGGAGGGCTTGATTTGTACTGATTATTTGAACAAGAATTATATTTTTGGTTACTAGAATTCGAATAATTTGGTTTTTGCTGTTTTGAAGTCGAAGGTTGCATTTGCGTATTTTGGGGAGATAGCTGTACTGTTTCAAGAGCACGGCATTGGTTAATAAGAAACTGAATTAGATTTTGATATGTTGGAATCTCGGTAGTACTATACTTTAATTCGAAAGCGGTTCTTGTGGTTTGATCGATTTTTGATAATAAAATTGAAAATAAACAAAAACACCACGACGTTACTGGAAATTCAAGATTTTCGAGCGCCGCAATATTCTCGGAAAAGGTATCTACCAAGACTCTAAGATCCTTTGCTGACTGGTTTCCCTTTAAAGAATTTGCATAGTAGATTGAGTTCCAGTAGGTACTGGCTAAAAGTCTTTTATTTTGATAGCGATCTGTTAATACCTTCCAGGCGATTGCGTAATTGCTTGCCGTTAATTTTATAGAACTTAAAATATTAAGTGGTTCGCCCTCAAGGAAGGTTAGCAAATGTTGAAATTTCGTTATATCGGAATAATTAGAGTTTTCGTGAACCAAACAAGAATAAACATCGTAAAAGGTTGGCCACTTTTTTACGTTTCCATTAAAGCAAGGTACCTTTAAAGGGCCCAGATCATCGCTACGTGAATAGTGTGAAGTTGCGGGGGTAAAATTTGAATGAACTGAATCGGAACATAAACTCGAAAAAAGAACTTTAGCTTGGTGGTAGAATAGATCCGTATCTTTCCTAATTTTGTCCTGTACTTCGAATTCATCATCGTCGTCGTCTTTCAAGAGACCTATGATGTCATTATGAATGTTTTTAAATTGTTCATAGTGATCATCTAACGATTCGTAAAACGCCTTAAAAATTGGCAAGGAAGAACTATCTGATTTAGCTTTTGTTCCCAAGTTATACGTTTCCGTAATACGAGATATTGAAACTTTGCGTTGATTCTCAAGCTTTTTTAACGACATATTGTTAATTAAGAAAATAAAAAATATTTAAAAGGAATAAAACTAACACTTGACCCCTATTGACTTTAATCAGTCCAAAAGAGTCCGACAGCATATATTTTATTATCGATTTCTCGAATAAATGCAAAAACTTATCACAGCTGTTATCCTAGGTCGCGATTTTTCTCCCAAATAAATGCACGCAAAACATCTTGTACCTACTACCGTTTCTCTTATTATTTACAGGTAAATACTAATTCTACTAGATGTGTTTGTTTACCTGTTAAATAAGAATAAAGCATTTAACTCACAAGCACTTTTGTTGGTTTGAATAACTATAACATATTATTTAAACAAATAACTCTTATTTAAACAAATTTCGATTTTTGAATCAAAACAAACGACGTACCAAGTGCCAATTTCGGCTGCAATGAAATGTGGGTGGAGCAACCGTTAAGCCACGCAAGGGGGGACGGAACCTCCTTTCTAAACCGGACACGGCAACAAACGAGCCAAAATGGCGAGACGAAAAGATCTAATATTTTTAGCAAACAAATTTTAAAAAACTATCCGGCTCGAAGGACCAGAAAATGATGCTGTTTTGAGGTTGGTAGAGCTGCGGGACTGTAAGCGCACTGGTCGTTTTATAAAATCTGGGTGCAAAAATCCTTAAAAGGACGATGTAAAAATATTAATTTTTCCGAGCCACACAAAGACAATATAGAGGATTGGCACTCACCTTTTCAGTTGTTTCCGTCGTCCAGAGGAGCTCCTCTCGCTGGCCACTAGAATCACTTGTTTGTGTAATGGTTTAGTTTGATTTTCTAAGAATGTTATTGGATTTTTTGGTTAATAGAATTTATCACCATGCTGCGTGGTGATCTCGATAGAATACGACAGACGAATCTTTTTTTGGTTACGCCTTTTTGCGCAGATTCATTTTTCGTAGATGGCGCTGGCGTTTTGCTTGTGCCAATCAAATTGAAATTGTGTGGGTTTTCCGAATACGGGAATTTGGCGCAAAATTTGAATTTAAAATTAAAGTTGCACGAACAATATATAAGATCCGAACAAGATCCGAACACCGGTCTATTCCATCCACCCTGATTTTAAGGAACCAATAGGTACAATTCTAGTTATTAATAATATTAAAATCTGTCTGTATCTTATGTAAATTTGTGAGCAGCACTTTCCAAAAATCTGCTCGAAATTAAAATATTTTACTAAACCCTATCTCAAATAAGCGCAGAAAGAAGAATTCAATCCAAACTGCTACGGGGATAAACCTCGAAATCATTAAAATATTTAAATTTAAGTAGGTTGGCATTTCTATCCAAACCTTAGAACAATATAAACTTAGATCTATATACCCAATCAATAGATCTAAATTTTTTGGTTCAAATATGGATTGGTCGAGCATGCTACAGTCGGTTCGGAAAAAAATGAAAACGGCAATTTTGCGTTTTGTATATCAATTCTGTTAAGTGTGTCAAACTAATAATGTTATGACATGTGGCAATTCCAACTTTATTTGGCAACTTATTAAATAAATTTACCAATTTTTATAAATTGGCTCCTAATACTACAAGAGTCGTATTAATTTTTTTTCGAATCAGGGGTACGTCACTTGAAACAGAAAAAAGACATTATAAATAAAACTTTTTGTCTATCAATATGTTGTTTTTGTTTTTACTTTTTTTAACTGCTTAAAATAACGTACGCCGCTGGAGAGTTTGTAATCACTCTAACCCGACCGGCTTCTACATTGTTGGTAAGGAAATTTTATTGTCTAATATAAAATATATTATACATGTTTCTCTTGGAAGCATAGTTTTTGCGAAAATTTAAAAAAATAAAAAAAGGCACCTTGGGGGGGTGTAATTTGGGGTAGTTCGCAAACAGTTTTAGGGCACTTTTAAGATTAATTTTTCTTTGTAAATAAAAAAATAAATCTAGACTGTAGTAAACAAAACATTTCAGCCCATATTTGACCTGGCTAAAAATCTACTTCGGAATGAGCTACAAAATTCAAACTTTGCACAGTCTTAGAACTTCACAGAGTCAATAACCCCTTCAAGTTTCATGGACTTCCATAAAGTAGTAAAGTAGTTACGAAATTACAAAACCGTCGAAATTGCCACTCACTCATGTATAGATCATCAAAATTCTACTGTACTTCCAGACATGCTACAAAGCTGAAATTTGGCAGACTGATAGAAATTATGACCAAACCTGTGGAAAAAATCAAAAAATTTCAAAATTCTAAGTAATTTCCCTCCCCTATACATGTAAAGTCATGTAAAATTAACATTGCCCACTTCCGGACACAACAAGAATCCATAAAATTCTGTCCAAAGAGCCAGCAAACAAACCTGGCGCAAAAAAGCTCTCTGATGGCACCTTCACAAAATCTGAAAGGCAATCCCTGGAGGCAATGGCAGAGCATCATTTAGCAGGAAGCACGCTCTTTAAAAACGGGGATATTCCTGAGCAATTGACCCATGGACATCGCCCAAAATTGCAAAGGAATTATCAACCCAAATACGATCAAATTGGCGGTCACGTCTTTTGAACCATACAAATCATCGGCCTAGATCGTATACTTCCAGTGCTAGTACAAAAAGGCCTGCAAGTGCTAGTACCTTGCCTAGTGAAACTGTATAGGGTCCGCCTAGCTTGGAATTATATTCCAACAAGCTGGACTAAAGTTAAGGTAGCTTACATACCGAAAGCTGGTCGGGGAGACAATACTCCAAAATCGCTTCAGCCCATAACCCTCACCTTTTTTCTGTTGAAAGGCTTGAAAAAGATAATAAACGCACAAATCAGAGGTGGCGCCTTAATGGCGCACTCGCTCAATGCAAACCAATATGCATACCAAGCACAAAAGTCAACAGAACTAGCTTTAAACAACCTTGGTAGAAAAATCAAGGAAATCCTCGATGCAAAAGGCGTCGCAGTGGGCGTTTTTCTTGATGCAGAAGGAGCACTTAACACTACCCAATTCCCATTTTGAATTAGCGTACGCCCGAGGAATAGAATCCACCATCACGAGATTCGTCAGGTGCACACTCGAGAATCGAGTGATTGAAACAACTCTTAACGATAAATGGTAAGTTTCAGAGCTCCTAGAGGTTGTCCAAAAGGAGGAGTTCTATCTCCCCTTCTGTGGTCTCTATTGGTCGATGAGTTTCTTGCCATCTTGGAATCGCTGGATGTAGAGGTATTGGTATACGCGGATGACGTAGGAGCAATCATAAGAGATATTCTAGAGAGTGAATTCTCTCGAAAGATACAGGAGGTAATAAAAACGGTAAAATACTGGTGTGACAGGGAACAGATGTCTGTAAATTCCAGCAAAATAATTATTATACCGTTCACCCGTAAAAAGAAGCTTGATTTCCTGACTCCTCCGAAGCATCGGAGGGGAAATACCTAGGGGTCACTCTAGATAAAACTCTTAACTGAAATGGCCATATGGAAAAAGTAACCCGCAAAGTCCTAGCCCCAAACAAATGTATTGGCTGCATATAAAAGCCATCAGACAATGATTGCGTATGGCGCAATAGTCTGGTTCGAAAAGGGACATCAAAGAACTTCAAGGGCCAAACTAACCAGCTTACAACAACAAGCCAGAGCTCTAGTCCATCGACAGGCCGAACTCGTAGTTATTGAACTGTGTGCCCGGCGGATTACTGACCACGAATGGACCAACAGGACAATTAAAATCTTCTCCGACAGTCAAGCAGCCTTAATAGCGCTTGATTCCTATACGGTCTCAACGAGAACCGTGCGGAGCTGTAAGGATTCGCTGAATGCGCTTGGTAGCGCTAACAATGTGTTATTAGTATGGATACCAGGGCATTCTGGGCACGCCGCAGACTTAGCAGCGCGGGAAGCGGCATCTGCCGAATTTTTCGGCCCCAAGTCAGCCCTGGGGATCATACAATGCTGCTAAATCAACCATATTAAAATGGATGAAGAATAGCTTCCAACAATACTGGATAAATATACCACAACTCTCTAAAGAGTTCATTAAAGGACCTTGTAGAAACAGAGCAAGGAACATTATTGGACTTACCAGACAGGAGATACCTATAGTGACTGGTATTTTTACGGGTTACTGTCGACTGAGAGTACCCATGCACAGAATGGGACTAACCGAATGTAGACTCTGTATGGAGGATGACGAAACAGTCAGACATTTACTCTGCGAATGTCCTGCTCTTGCACGTTTTCGTTAGACCACTTTCGGTAAACCTCATCTTCCAGAAACGCTAGAGAGCTGAACTTGCGCATACTGATAGGAACTATGATAAAACTATGAGAAAAAATTTAATAATCCCAAAATTTTAGTTTACTTCCCTTCCCTATAAATGTAAAGTTATGCAAAAATTATATTGTCCACTTCCAGAAACGCTAGAGAGCTGCGCTTTGGAAGGCTGATAGGAACTATGATAAAACCATGGGAAAAAAATAAAAAAACCTTAAAATTTTAAATAAGGCATTGCAAAAGTTTCGAACAGTATTCCGCATATTTTACTACTTCAAAACTTAAATATTATCCAGATCCTTTAAAAAAAGGAGTGAAAACATAATAAAAACATTTCCTTTATAAAAAAAGGCAAGTACGCGAAAATGATATTCCGTAAAAAGAATTCAAATAAAACTAAACACAAGTTCTCCAATAAAATTTTTAAAATGAAAGGTTCTTACTACTTTGAAAACGTTTTTCTAAACTTGGTTATTACGGCTGCAAACGACTCTTCGGTAAGTTTCAAAAAACATTTCCAAACTAGTAAGAACCTTTTATTTTAAAATTTGTATTGGAGAACTTGGGTTTACTTTTATCTCAATTCTTTTTACGGAATATCATTTTCGCGAACTTGGCTTTTTTTTTACATGAAGTGCTTAGGGTGCATATATGAGGGTAAATTGGTCATCTATTGGTTTGTGTTTTTTCTGTGACAGATAAACTCGAGATAGAGTGCGATATAATTTTTGGAACAAAGTCAAAAAGGTAAGAAAGAAAAATAATACACACAGTACGGACGTCGTATAATTTTTATTCATGACCAGGGCCGGATTAGCATTTTAAATGAATTTAAATGAAATACTCTAAGCGACGACTTAGCAAAGTTTTATTATGCGAAATGATGAGGAAATGAAGGTTTAGCATTTTTGGTAAAGAACTGTTTTCACATTCATTAATTATTAGCAATCATAAAGAGTAGGAATTTAAGTTCCTTCATCGCAAATAACTACAGAAAAGTGGCACGTGTTACTGTAATCATAATAACTATTTTGGGAAATTTATAAATTAATTTTCATGTCTTTAATAAAAAGTATCGAATGAACCTAATCCGGTGATGCCTGACTAATTCCTTGCTACTTGACTGGACAAGTATTACATGCACAGTTTAACAATGGATTTTACACTTCAAATATTATGACTTTTTTGATATTATATAAATGGAGCTATACAACGTAACTAACAATTGACAAAATTCGTCGTTTTAAAAACATGCATGCAGCGACCCAAAATGGCATCGTTAGAAATGAACATTTTTTAAATTTTGAAAACTTTAAACATGAGGCAGGGGAAGTGTACTTAAAATGGGATAGTAATGTAAAATGGGATACCGGCACTCCTGACCAAACTAAAGGTGGCATCGTTGCGCTGTATCACTAGATTTGTTCATGGAAATCGACATAGGCCGCCGTTTTTTTTTTAAATCAGTCATTAGATGGTTGCAAGCTCGTGCAGTAATTTTTTTTTAATTTTGTGTGTTCCGCTTGTAACTTTTTATTGAAATGCTGTAAGAATTAACTACTGAATAAGGTAAGATATTATACTCTGCTGTTGATATTTGTAAAGTGTATGGTCTTGTCTACCATCAAACATACTGTTTTTGGCTAAATAAGAAACAATTAAAAAGTAAGATTAGTTTAAATATTTTATATGAGATTGAGGTAAAATGGGAAATTGCTTAGGTAGATAAAATGGGATATCTTGTTTTAACTCAATTAAATGACTCTTGTTTTTTTAGATGCAGCATATTAACGAACGGGTAGACCTCGTCAGATGTCTATCAGGGGAAATGAATCGACCCCTGCCCTCCGTAGATTCCAGGTACTCTTCGACCCGGAGAGTTAGCACCTGTATAGGGTCCCTTTCCCAGGGTTACGGGAGAAGACCACATCGATATGAAAGGCGGAGAGAATGGACCTCGGTACGGTGATCATAGCGTAGGTGGCAACCCTTTCTTTTAGGGATAGTATAAAAGACTACTGCCTTGTAGTACCGGCGTTGGAATCGTCAAAGGCTAGGGGAAGAAAACCTCGATCAAAAATCACCTGGTCCTCCAGGTTGGGGGTTGGGGCATCAGACTAACTCTCTGATACCCGGAAAAAACGTACACTGTTAAAAAACCCAATCAAACGCCTCGGAAAGAAATGAAAAACCTAAGACGAACCAAGCAAAGAAACAGGAATATGATTTTTGGTACATGGAACGTACAAGGAATGAATCGAAAAATGAATGAAATAGTACATGAGTGCAGCAGAATGAAGGTAGACCTTGCTGTACTAACAGAAACGAAAAAGAAAGGAAAAGGATCTGAAAACCTTGGACAATATGACCATTTCTATAGCGGAGTGGCAAAAGAAAAACATGCCCAACAAGGAGTATCTATTTTGGTCAACAAAAGATTTAGAAAATTTATCACCAACTGGGAAGCAGTCAATGAAAGGCTAATTAAAATGAATATAACAATAAAAGGAATGAGACTTACGATTTTTGGAATCTATGCGTATAACGACGATGCAAATGTAGCCGTGAAAGACAATTTTTTTGAAGAAATACACAATGAAATATCAGCAGTAAGTGCATCTAGAGAAATTGTCATATTGGGAGATTTAAATAGTAGAACCGGTAACAGAGTTAATGATCTGACAGTTGGCCAATATGGAGAAAATCTTGTTAATGACAATGGAAACCGGCTAATTACAGTATGTGAGCAATTAGACCTAAAAATCCAAAACGGTTTTTTTCAACATAAGGAAATACACAAATATACCTGGACCAAACCCTCACAAAACCTGAAATCCGTCATTGATTATCTTATCACTAAACAAAAGACAAAACTAAAAATTCAAGATGTCAGAACAAAGCGTGGATCAACATGCGGAAGTGATCACTATTTTCTGGAGTCCAAAATTCTCTTTCCTTATCAAGGCCGAAGCCTGCATCAACAACATCTTGATGATACAGTGATTGAAGAAATTGATCACTGTAAATATAATCTACTAAGCCTAGAACATGACAGCGTAAAAAACTTATACAAAAAGAGACTGAACGAAAAACTTAATACAAGTTCAGGTGAAACCCCAGATGAGGAATACGAATGTATTACATTAAGCATCCACCAAGCTGCAAAAGAAGCACTAGGATTAGTGGAAGAAACTTCTAAAAGAAGAAAACCATACTGGTGGGATGCTGAGATTGAGAGAGAAATAGAGGAAAAAAGGAAATTATATCACACCTACTTATCCCAAAAGACAGATAGAAGCAGACAAGAATACAAAATCGCGCAATCAAAGGTGAGAAGAATGATCAGTGATAAGAAAAATCATTCGTGGACGCAAAAGTGCCAGAAAATAGATTCTTACTTAGGAGGTAGGAGAAGTACCGAAAGCTGGAAAACTATAAGATCGATTAAAAAAGAAACATGCAGAGATATCATTTCATCAATACCAATAAAAAACTTTTAACTGAAGATAGAGCAGAATTCAAGGAAGACGCAAGAGACAATATAATTAGAACGATGGGATCTCCAGTACCCCTCACAATCTCTGAGGTCAAAAACGTGTGCACAACCTTAAAAAGCGGTAAATCTGCCGGACCCGGAAATATCCCAGCCGAACTTATTAAATATGGCACTGAAGAACTGTTTTGGAGATTAAGGAATCTTTTCCAAAAATATTTAAATGGAACTGTAGTCCCAACTGAGTGGAAAACGTCATATATATCCACAATACACAAAAAAGGAAGGAAAGATATATGTGACAATTATAGAGGTATATCTGTGACTAGTACGCTAAGCAGAATATACGATAAAATAATAAGAAATAAAGTAGAGAGCGAATATAAAGACATGGAGGCAGAAGAACAAGCTGGTTTCAGGGCGGGTAGATCGACTTCAGATCACCTCTTTTGTATAACCCAAGTTATTGAAAAGAAAATGGCATACGGTCAAGAGCTGCATCTGCTTTACGTGGATCTGCAGAAGGCATATGATAGTATACCACTAAATCTGCTTTGGAAAGCGTTGGAAAACACAAACATAAGCGTACAACTAATTAAGGCCATCCAAGAGTTATACCGCAATAGTAAGGCAAAAGTTAAAATAAAAGCAAAACTAACCAAAGGCTTTCAAGTAAATAAAGGTCTTAAACAAGGTTGCTGTATCTCGCCTACGCTCTTCAAGATATACTTGGAACAAGTCCTTAAAGTATGGAAGAGAAAATGCCAAAACATGGGAATTCCGTTGGACGAAACCACCTTGTATACTTTATGTTTCGCCGATGATCAGATAGTAGTGGCTCAGGATTATGACGACCTCGAATATATGACACGAAAACTAATAGAAGAGTACAATAAGTGGGGACTAGAGGTTAATCTCAATAAGACAGAGTATATGTGTATCGGTGGAATGAAACAGGATCTAATCTTAAATACCGGGCAGCGAATTCACTCCTGTGATGAGTATAAATACTTAGGTCTAAAAATTACAGCTGACGGAACACTAGACAAAGCTATAAAAGATCGAAACGTACAAGGAAGAAAAGCAATAACTTTATTAAATGGAATAATTTGGGACCAAAGTATATCAAAACATAACAAAAAGCTTATATATAACACCATTATAAAAAGTATTATTACATACGGCTCAGAAGTATGGCCAATCAAGGATAGAACAGAAAAAATGCTTTCCGCTACGGAGATGGACTATTGGAGAAGAGCAGCAGAGAAATCAAAAAGAGAAAGAGTTACAAATCAAAGAATAAGAGAAATTATGACAGTGGGTGAACGTACTTTAGTGGATGATATAAGAACAAAACAACTGGTGTGGTACGGACATGTACAAAGAATGAATGATGAAAGACTACCTAAACAAATACTACAATGGAAACCAACTGGCCGAAGAAAACGAGGACGGCCAAGGAGAAGCTGGAGAGAAGGAATAGACAGTGAAATAAGAATAAGAGGCCTAGATGATGAATTATGGGCAAACAGAAACGAGTGGAGATTGGGTATCGGAAGACGTAGAACGTTGTGAAACCGATAAATATATATATATTAACGAACGATTTTTTGTTTTCGTTGTCTTTGTGTCTTTTTTTAAAATAAGCATTATTGGAATTATTTTACTGGTTATTATTAGGTTATTATTTAACCAAGAAATAATTTGTTTTAGTTATATCTATCTTTGTGCCATATTAAGAATAAAGAGGAAATTATTATTGAGATTCGTAGATGATTTGTTTAAACAAATTATATCTCATTTTAGTTCTATCTTTGTGTCATATTTTTTTAATTTTTTTTATTAAACCAGTTTTTTTGTATTTTTAATGTTAATTTTATATCCCATTTTACCTTAATAGTATTTTCCATTTTACCTACACAATTAAGGTAAACTGGGAAAGAGCCCACATAGCACAATCACGTGTTTAACACGTAAAAAAGGCGTGAGAAAAAAAATCGTTGACTTTAAAAGCTGTTAGAAAAAACGTGTATTCCATATATGAAAACAAGCTTAATAGGTCATTCATTAACGTTACAAAAAATAACGTTGCTAAAAACTGCGTTTTAATAACACTATTATCAAATTAAAACAGCAATGTTAGTTTCAAGTGATTTTTATCAACATTAAAATCACATTAGATTCACGCCTTTTCTACACGAATTTTAAAACGCGACTTGCATGGCTTTTCTACCGAATATTTTTGAGATTTTACTAGCAGCAGCGCCACCTGTTGTCGGGATTTTTCACTGACGAAATCTATCAGGCAGTGCTTTGGACTCTAAACTCCAAAAACCTGTTAAGGAACTGATCCACGATCACGATGCATCTGTTATTAACCTGATAAAGACACATTAATATTTTGTGAAAGTGTTAAAAAATCTTGTTTAGCTTTAAAAAAAAACATAATGTATATATGATAGATATATAGATATTTTGTCTTGCCTTGAGTGCCATCTTTATAATTGTCTTAAAGTGTTGTAGTCTTAAACTAGTGAACTTTTATAACTTCCTTTCGCCTCTTTTTTAAGTTAAAAAATGTTATTAAAAAAACGTGACCAAAAGAGACGCAGAAAGTTAGTAGGTTTGAAAAGTCTTAATCTAGTGGCCTTTTAGAACATGTTGTGGAGGACTTTTCAAGTGTGAATTTGGTACATGAAAATACCGAGGGTAAAAAACACGTTATATATACAGCACCAGAAACTTCAGCAAAAAGTACATTTTTATAGCTTGATTTCTCCTTGTTTTAAGGCTATCTTTAGGCATGTAGAGTTAACAAAATAAATATTACATGGTATGAGGTTGTTTTCAAGTAAAAAAAAACTTTGTTATTTTTGTTCACGTTAATTTAACGTTGATGTGATTTTTGTGCTATGTGGGAGTATGGGTCTAGATTTTTCAAAATAACAAATTTATTTTAAGTGTTTAAGGTACTACAAATGAACTATAACAAACGTAACAGCATAATGTTTCAAACCAATATCGTCAAAACTTTTTTGTATAAATTTTTAAAGCTTAAGTATCGCATTTTAAGTATACTTTCCCTACATGATAAAAAAAGGACATGCAGTTAATAACGCCAGTGTAGGCCCCTGTAGGCTAAAATTGAAGAGTCACTGTCCGTTTTTCGAGAACACAATTTTCAAAAACACTTTTTTCGAAGATATTTTGATCGAAAAACCTAAATTTCAAATGACATTTTCTTCGAATGATTCTCTTTTTGGAAACATTTTTTTTGGAAAACATTCTTTTTGAAAATATTTATTATGAAAACATTTATTTCGAAAACATTTTTTTCGGTTCGGTTTAGTTTGGTTCGTTTTAGTTCACTTCGGTTCGGTTTAGTGAGGCTCGGTCCGGTTCGAATTCACAACCTCTAGGATCCCAAGAAAGAAGGCGGGAATTTTTTTTTCAATGTTTTTAAATTATGGAAAAAATTTAAATATGCCTTTATAGAGCAATACCTGTAGGTAATAAATAAGTATATTTACAATAATTTGGTTCTGTGGTTTTTAAAATAAAAAATAAAACTTCTTATGGTGGCCTCAATTGGGACAGGTAGGTATTTTTATACCTTATATAATCCTGATGGATATTAAATGTAATAATGCTCTAGCAACAGCCTTAGCTAATTTCCATTCTTTCCGTATGCCTTTACCGACATAATAAAGTTATTATAAATTTAATTCTTGCATGTCTTAAATACTTTCCTCAGGAAGTCAGCTCTAATTTATTAAACCGAAAAATTCTAATATTACCTAAGTCGGTCAAAATAAAATAAAAAAAAATTCGCTGACACAATAATGTATTGCGGTCATTTTTCAAGTAATTCATGATGTCGTGGATTGTATTCGCATTTTTGAGGAATTACTTTTTCTTCCTGCTCCCTTTGCCATAGATATTAGGGTCACTGCAGTAAGAGGCCGAACTTTCAGCAGGTTTTAAAAACTCGACGAAAATCGCTTTAAAAACATGATACTCATTTAGAAACATGCGGCGTTGTCACACAATATTTCTTTGGATTGGACTGTGGCAAAAATAAGAGGATGTTAAAAAAGTGTGCTTGTAATATAGACATCAATGGTATGTATATCCATCCATCCGATTTTCACAAAACTTTTAATTTGAACTTTGTTCTCTCCTTTCAAATAATGTAACATGCATTAAAAAATAAGTACCAAAAAAGAAACTGTCAAGTTTTTGGCAACGTTTCGAAATATATTTTACCTTTTTCAAGCCTCAAACTATTGTCTCCAGAGTCCGTTCGAAATGCATATAACTAGGGATAATTTAAAGATCTTTTTAAAAATTTTTATAAAATTATTCGTTTTTTTTGTTTCAAAACAACATTTGGTTTGAACAAAATTTCGGACTGTCTTTATTTATTTTTAAACACGACGTTTCGGTTAGTAAGTATCTCTAACCGTACTCACTAACTGAAACGTGTTTAAAAATAACTTTCGTTTCGTTTCGACTCAATCATCTACGAGTTTTAAACAAAGAAGATTTGTTAGGTTGTTCATACTTAAGCCTATATTTTTAGCTGTTGTATTCAGTTTTTCCAGCATTTTTATCAGTTCTTCTTCTTTCTTGTCTGTTATTAAGGCGATGTCATCAGCATATCTTAGGTGGTTCAAGTATTGACCGCTTACTTTGATGCCTATTTCTTCTTCATAAATTTATAAAAACATCTTCTAGGGCCTGGTTAAATAGTTTAGGGGATATTGTGTCACCCTACCTAATACCTCTTCTTATGGGGATTAGCTTTGTTCCTTCGTGGATTTTGATTGATGTTGCTGCTTCGCTACATATATTGGCTATTAAGTCTGTGTATCTGTGATCTATTCGGCTCTATAAGATGCTTTTACTGTCCAGTGCCTCAATGCTGTCGAAAGCCTTTGCAAAGTGTATAAACGCAATATATAGTGGAATGTTGTATTCGTTGGCTCGTTCTATTAGGATTTTCATGGTTAAGAAGTGGTCAACTGGCAAGCGCGGATGTGGATGAAAATCTAGGGGGGGGGGGGGGGTAATAGTCGACGAAAAAATTATTTGTTATATAATTTTTTCTAGGGGTGGATAATTACCACGTTATCCCCCTCAAAGCCGCGCTTGATAACTGTACTGAAACCTTCTCTGAACCCTGCTTTTTCTTTTGATTGATATCAGTCAAATTTTGTTGTTGGTCTATCTGTTAATATTTTCGTGAAAACTTATAAATTAAATTGAGGAGTGTTATAGGTCGATAATTTTTTAGGTCTGCTCTATCGCCTTTGTTGCGTAGAATTGGAAAGTATTATTTGTTCTTTGGGCGGGAGGAAAACTTACTTATTGTAAAAATATTTTGTTTTACTTTTTGTGAAACGAAAAGAAAAGGTATTTGCTTATTATTTACTTGACTTTTTTTATTATTGTATTATAAACATACAAAAACCAATTTTTAATTTCCCCCTCCTTTTATAACTCTTCATTTTTGAGCCGCAATCCATTATTTTGTTTGTTTTTGAATCACCTATGTTTGCACAGCTTTTAACACTTGAGTGCGTGTTTCAAACATAATTTTAACCACAGTCATTGTCACTTTTAGCATTAAAAACCAGACGATTTACAAAAATTAACGACGCAACTTTTAAAAATTATAGGCATTTTTTTGTACTAGTCGGCTTCATTTTATCGACTTTCAGAAATTAATCTCCGAAAATAGAAAAATATATATGGGCCAGTGAATATACAGTGTGTCTTTGGATGTAGTTGACAAGAGGAAAAAATCCTTTATTTTTGATACGAAAAAAACTCACTCTTCTTTTGCTTAATGAAAAATTAAGATTACCATAATAAAATCTTGGATTAGCTGTACAGGGTTTTATCATTAATTAAGAAACATGTAATTAATAAGAGGTGAAAAATCTTTATTTTTAATTTCATGAAAAACATCACTCTTTATAATATGACATATTGATTTTCAAGTAATTGGTTTTTACAAAAGCAGAACGGATTTACTTAATTAAGTGCTATGGAATGGGAAATGTATCGTATCAGTACGCAATTGACACCCTGTTCTTCTAATCAAAAATATTAATAGCGTTATCTCAGTTTTATGACAATTTTTTCTTTATAAAGAGTGATGTTTTTCGTGAAATTAAAAATAAAGATTTTTCTCCTCTTATTAATTAAATATTTCTTAATTTGATAACACCCTGTACAGCTAATCAAAGATTTTATTACGGTAATCTTAATTTTTCAACAAGCAGAATTTTTTATAAAGAGTGAGATTTTTTAGAAAATTAAAGAAAACCTATAAAAACACGTGTTTTTTTTCGTTATCTTTAAGAATAATCCCATTATTGGGACGCCAATGGAGTGCTTACCATTAAATTTAATGAAATTCTGAGTGTTGGAGAAAATTAGATAATACCCAATAATTTCGGTTAATAAAATACTAAATTTTATTTTCTTTAATTATGGTTTAAAACTTTTTTTTCCAAGATGGTGGCGCTACCCCACCCCTACTAAAATTTAATGGCCTTATCGACGGGTATGGAAAAATTTTGTGGCAAATTTGGTTAAAATCCGTTTATTGGTTTTTGAGTTATTGTGTCCTAGACAGACATACACCTAGTGTTTGTTATTTTACCGGTCAAACTCATTTTGGTCAATTGACTGGTCAAATAATAAAATGTTTATATAAAGATTGATAAGATAATACTAGGTATATCCTGCTCATTGTCCAATTTTACAAATAATTTGACCAATTTGGCCGAATTTGACTGTTCAACTAGTGGTGAATTGACGGTCAATTGACCATCTCCAACCCTACATACAACATTATAAATAGGGACTTATTGCAATAAGGTCAGGCATTAATTGTTCCGGGCACTATATTGACAGTTTCGCATTATAAGAACATCTGTCTTCTTTCAAAATTAGGCCTTTGTATATTATAAGAGCCGGAATTAATAGTGACGCTATTATTAACGGAAAATAAACGACTGGATTTATGAAATCGACTTTGGTATGTCAATTTTGAAAGATCAACTGTCAATTTTCAATGGAAAACTTTCAATATAGTGCCCGGCACAATTAGTGCCTGGCCTTATTGCAATAAGTCCCTATAAGGTAAAAATAAAAAAGTTGTTTTTTTTTGCGAGCCCAATAGCCTTACATACCTACGATATAATTGGCTAAAAAATACCTTTCTTTTTTGGTACCTACTCAAGTTTTAAAATTTAATTAAAAATTAATTTAGCATAAACCTTAAAAGCTACAGATTTCTAAAATGGATAAGTCGTTCTTTTTTATCCTAAGCAGACAATGATAATGAGGTAGGTATTTTGAATTTGCTAGCTATTAAGATAAAGATACAATTCTCTTTTGATCTTTGGCAAATTTTTCGTTTTGTTAGCGTTAAAGAGCCGACACGTACCTCCGAGATAAATTGTATTACCGCTGAAAATTTGGAGTTATGCCTAGAATACCCGGTCTTGTTCCGCAAAAAAGAAAATGGTAGAAATATAATCACCTATAGACGGGAGGGATCTCTATAAACTTAGCATTACCACTTAAGAATTGGATATTCGCAATATATAGATTAATTATCGTGAATTTGTCGTAAATTTGTCGTGAAAGAAAAAAATTTGTCGCGCCACCCGTTTTCCTGAAAAGGGTATGTAATGCTTAGTTGAGTCTCAACTTAGCATTACCACCCCAGAAAAAATTAAAATTTTTAAAAACTAATCTATGGAATAATTGTCGTAAATTTGTCGTAAATTTGTCGTGAAAGAAAAAAATATGTCGCGCCACCCGTTTTCCTGAAAAGGGTATGTAATGCTAAGTTGAGTCTCAACTTAGCACTACCACCCCAGAAAAATTAAAATTTTCAAAAACTAATAAATGCATTAATTGTCGTGAATTTGTCGTAAATTTGTCGTAAAAAAAAAACAATTGACGCGTCATCCGTTTTCACGAAAACGTGCAGTGAGCAATTTTGAGATTTCCCAGCTAAATCCTAGTGATCTTTAAGCTTTTTCACAATACGAAGATGTAGTATATTTAACCTTGTCGCGCAATTGTAAATTTTTGGTGAAACAATCATTATATTACGTTCCGCTTTTACTTTTCAATATAACCTTTTGTGGTGTTTGTGTAAATATTCATTGATCGCCAGGATTTTGCGTTGTTTTAGAAATTATGAAAAAAAGTGAACTTCTCACGAAACATTTATATGCATTAATTGTCTTAAATTTGTCGTAAATTTGTCGTGAAAGAAAAAAATTTGTCGCGCCACCCGTTTTCCTGAAAAGGGTATGTAATGCTAAGTTGAGTCTCAACTTAGCACTACCACCCCAGAAAAAATTAAAATTTTTAAAAACTAATCTATGGAATAATTGTCGTAAATTTGTCGTGAAAAGAAAAATTTTCTCGCGCCACCCGTTTTCCTGAAAAGGGGATGTAATGCTAAGTTGAGTCTCAACTTAGCACTACCACCCCAGAAAAAATTAAAATTCTTAAAAACTATTCTATGGAATAATTGTCGTAAATTTGTCGTGAAAGAAAAAAATTTGTCGCGCCACCCGTTTTCCTGAAAAGGGTATGTAATGCTAAGTTGAGTCTCAACTTAGCACTACCACCCCAGAAAAAATTAAAATTTTTAAAAACTAATCTATGGAATAATTGTCGTAAATTTGTCGTGAAAAGAAAAATTTTCTCGCGCCACCTGTTTTCCTGAAAAGGGGATGTAATGCTAAGTTGAGTCTCAACTTAGCACTACCACCCCAGAAAAAATTAAAATTTTTAAAAACTATTCTATGGAATAATTGTCGTAAATTTGTCGTAAATTTGTCGTGTAAGAAAAAAATTTGTCGCGCCACCCGTTTTCCTGAAAAGGGTATGTAATGCTAAGTTGAGTCTCAACTTAGCACTACCACCCCAGAAAAAATTTAAATTTTTAAAAACTATTCTATGGAATAATTGTCGTAAATTTGTCGTAAATTTGTCGTGAAAGAAAAAAATTTGTCGCGCCACCCGTTTTCCTGAAAAGGGTATGTAATGCTAAGTTGAGTCTCACTTCAAGAACCTTCAAGAATAGGCACCCAGAGCTGTGTTGCCAAGTCGACATACCACGTTTACACACGTGTCCGAAAAGTTTTTTCCCAACCATTGCCTATGCTATGCTTGATCTTTATTTTATTAGGGGTCGCCTATTAATTACGTAACAGGATTTGGAGGGCTTCTTAAAAGTTTGGCAAAGTGTATCAAGGGGTAGGGAGGGCTTCTCGACTTTGTTAGGTAAGAACTTTCGCCTACAATAAAATAAATAAAGCTATACAACTAGTAGGTACCTAGTGTTACTAGAAGATGGTGTTTTGTTAGTATGAAACATATTTATATCCGTTCTTTGTAGCAAGATGCCTATGATTGTTAAAAGAACAACATAATATTTCTTGAGAAGTTCGCTTTTTTTCGTTAATTCTAAAACAACGCAAAATCCTAGCGTTAGCTTGATCATTGAAAACAGCGAGCAATGAATATTTATATTAACACCAAAAAGGGTAAGGGTAAAAGTAAAAACAGCACGTAATATAACGATTGTTTCACCAAAAATTTACAATCGCGCGACAAGGTTAAATATTCTACATCATCGTATTGTGATAAAGCTTAAAGATCACTGAGATTTAGATTTAGATCTCAAAGTTGCTCACTGCCCGTTTCCGGGAAAACGGATGACGCGACAATTGGTTTTGTTTTACGACAAATTTACGACAAATTCACGACAATTAATGCATTTATTAGTTTTTGAAAATTTAAATTTTTTCTGGGGTGGTAGTGCTAAGTTGAGACTCAACTTAGTATTACATACCCTTTTCAGGAAAACGGGTGGCGCGACAAATTTTTTTCTTTCACGACAAATTTTCGACAAATTTACGACAATTATTGCATAGAATAGTTTTTAAAAATTTTAATTTTTTCTGGGGTGGTAGTGCTAAGTTGAGACTCAACTTAGCATTACATACCCTTTTCAGGAAAACGGGTGGCGCGACAATTTTTTTTCTTTCACGACAAATTTACGACAAATTTACGACAATTATTCCATAGAATAGTTTTTAAAAATTTTAATTTTTTCTGGGGTGGTAGTGCTAAGTTGAGACTCAACTTAGCATTACATCGCCTTTTCAGGAAAACGGGTAGCGAGAAAATTTTTCTTTTCACGACAAATTTACGACAATTATTCCATAGATTAGTTTTTTAAAATTTTAATTTTTTCTGGGGTGGTAGTGCTAAGTTGAGACTCAACTTAGCATTACACACCCTTTTCAGGAAAACGGGTGGCGCGACAAATTTTTTTCTTTTACGACAAATTTTTGACAAATTTAAGACAATTATTCCATAGATTAGTTTTTAAAAATTTTAATTTTTTCTGGGGTGGTAGTGCTAAGTTGAGACTCAACTTAGCATTACACACCCTTTTCAGGAAAACGGGTGGCGCGTCAAATTTTTTTCTTTCATGACAAATTTACGACAAATTTAAGACAATTAATGCATATAAATGTTTCGTGAGAAGTTCACTTTTTTTCATAATTTCTAAAACAACGCAAAATCCTGGCGATCAATGAATATTTACACAAACACCACAAAAGGTTATATTGAAAAGTAAAAGCGGAACGTAATATAATGATTGTTTCACCAAAAATTTACAATTGCGCGACAAGGTTAAATATACTACATCTTCGTATTGTGAAAAAGCTTAAAGATCACTAGGATTTAGCTGGGAAATCTCAAAATTGCTCACTGCACGTTTTCGGGAAAACGGATGACGCGTCAATTGTTTTTCTTTTACGACAAATTTACGACAAATTCACGACAATTAATGCATTTATTAGTTTTTGAAAATTTTAATTTTTTCTGGGGTGGTAGTGCTAAGTTGAGACACAACTTAGCATTACATACCCTTTTCAGGAAAACGGGTGGCGCGACAATTTTTTTTCTTTCACGACAAATTTACGACAAATTTACGACAATTATTCCATAGATTAGTTTTTAAAAATTTTAATTTTTAGCTCACACTACTTCTATAAGTAGTGTGAGCTATGGTGATCCTAATTTTTTCGATAAAAAAAAAGTTGCTCCGATTTCAAAAATTTTTATATATCTTTGCGTTTCAGATGATTTTGAAACTTTTTTGTTTTGCTGTCTGTCTGTCTGTCTGTCTGTCTGTCTGTATGTCTGTCTGTCTGTCTGTATGTCTGTCTGTCTGTATGTCTGTCTGTATGTCTGTCTGTCTGTCTGTATGTCTGTCTGTAACGACCAACCCGCATAACTCAAAAACCGCTTGTCCGATTTTAATGAAATTTGGTACCTAAGTTGGGTCTTGGGCCGTGATGGTCCCATTTAAAAATGAACAAAATCCACCCAACGCAAGCCAAAGAAAAGGGTGGGGGTAGATTCCAAAAATTAGAGTTTATGTGAAAATATGGCGTGTGTGATATCAAACGAAAGGTAATTAAGTCTGGAGTTTAAAAAAATGAATTTTGTTTTATTTTCAAAGAAGGGTGGGGGTAGATGTCAAAAATTAGAGTCTAAGTGAAAATATGGCGTGTGTGATATCAAACGAAAGGTAATTGAGTCTGGAGTTAAACAAGATACATTTTAGTTTTTTTCAAAAGGTAGGTAGGTAGGTAGTTTAAAAAAAATTGAGTTTAAGTCAAAACATGGCTTTTGTGGTATCAAACGAAAGGTAATTGAGTCTGGAGTTGAATAAAATATATTTCAGTTTTTGATTATATTAGCTCACACTATAACTATAGTACCTAGTGTGAGCTTAGGTGCCCATAGATTGGCAGAGTATTTTTATAGTTACCTTATGTTTGTTTTCAATGATATTGTATTTATTACATTCCCTGAATTTTTGACTAAAACAACCTTAAATTTGTATTGAAGACCTAAACAGCTATGGTGTTAAGAAATGTACAATTTCTTTGTCAGTCGTTTCTATTGCAACTGTACATTTTGAATTTACGCAGCACGGGGTTGTTTTTCTTAATTTAAATAATTTACTGTCAGACATCATTTTTAATGAAAAAGTTGGGGAACATCTTGTTGTATACCGGGTCTCCCAGATAAAATTAAGTGCATTGGAATTTCGGAAAAGGTTTAAAAAAAGTAGAAGTATCTCCTTTTTCATGCAATATAAATTTCTGCCCCCCCCCCCCCCAATTTATAACGTCGCTAGCCGCCACTGTGTTCTAGTGGTGAATTGAATCCCCAACCCTACATACATCATCACAAATAACTCATATTAAGCAAAAATAAAGAAAGTTGTTTCTTTTACGAGCCCAATAGCCTTACATACCTACGATATAATTGGCTAAAAAATACCTCTTTTTTGTACCTACTCAAGTTTTAAAGTTTCATTAAAAAATTAATTTAGCATAAACCTTAAAAGCTAGAGATTTCCAAAATGGATAAATTCGTTTTTTTAACCTAAGCAGACAATGATTATGTGGTAGGTATTTTGAATTTGATAGCTCTTAAGAAAAAGATAAAATTCTCTTTTGATCTTTGGCAAATTTTTCGTTTTGTTAGCGTTAAAGAGCTGACACGTACCTGCTTTGTAATTGTATTACCGCTGAAAATTTGGAGTTATGCCTAGAATACCCTGTCTTGTTCCGCAAAAAAGAAAATGGTAGAAATATAATCACCTTCGGACGTAAGGGTCTATTTTTAAATTATGTAACACTGAAGGAGGAAGAGGGGTATTTAGCCTTGAGTTACCCTGAATGTTTTTTAATGTGTTTTTTTATAAAGTCACTTTATTTATATATTATTTTTTCAAAGATATTGAATTTATAAACATTCCCTGAATTTTTGACTAAAACAACCTTAAATTTGTATTTAAGATCTGAAGAGCTATAGTGTTAAGAAATGTACAATTTTTTTGTCAGTCGTTTCTATTGCAACTGTACATTTTAAATTTACGCGGTACGTGGTTGCTTTTCTTAATTTTCCAGGCCGAAAATTGCGCTTTAACCTTTTAATTAACCGATAAATAATTTACTGTCAGACATCATTTTTAATGAAAAAGTTGGGGAACATCTTGTTGTATACCGGGTTTCCCAGATAAAATTAACTGCATCGGAATTTCGGAAACGGTTAAAAAAAAGTAGGCCTAGAAAGAGTCTGTTAAATTCATTAGATTTTCCGAAGCTGATAACACAAAACCACCAATTTTTAGGGTAAACGAACTGTTCTCGAGACGATATCGGATTAGACACTTTTAACTAAATTCGAAGAAAATAAGAAAACATTTATTAATTCATCCTTTCCAACTTTATGTAATGGTGCGTGGGATATCTCTCCTTAAATGAAATCCATTTTACAGCTGTGGGACCACAGAGAAAAAAGAAAAAAAATGATAGACGACGTTTAGCATGTGCGTCAAAACTGCAAAAACAGTACCTAGTGGGTGCATTGAAAAATAGGACGTAAATATTTTTAAAACTATTTTCTTACCGCCATATCAATTTTTCTTGATTAGATTATGACTAGAGATTATTTTTCTACATAAAAATCGTATTTTATTTGTGTGTTAACCTCTGAAATTGAGTAAAGACAATTTCGAAACGAGTAAGAACCTTTCATTTTAAAATTTGTATTGGATTCTTTCTTTCTTTTTACGGAATATCATTTTCGCGTACTTGGCTTTTTTTTACATGAAATGTTTTTGTTATGATTAGGTATTTTTTGAACCAAATAACTTATTTTGAGTAAAAACTAAAAAAGTTATTTTGATATCAATAGCCTTCCATAACTACGATATGGATGACTAATAATGTTAAAATAAGGTTACCGTACACTTAATGAATCCTGTAACCTTTTTGGTAAATACTTAATTAATAATTGGTATATTCGGTTTGTTCTCACTCATATAAGTAGGTAAGTAGCTAACTATCAAGTCATCCCTGTTTAAATACAGTCCGCAAAAAATATTTCAAACGTTTTTGATCCTTTGAGGATTTGTTTAGATCCCAAACATTTGAATCAGTTTATTGTACGCGAAATATAGTTACTGTCTCTCTCTAGCTACTTACATTACATAGGTATTTTTTAAAAGAATTGAAATATTTGCGTTAGACGTAGCATAAATTAATGTTGTAATACATTGTTGGAAAGCTTTCTTTTTTGATGACATAATCGGTGGACAAACGATATGTATTTTGAAAAATTGAAGCTTTTATCTCCGTTGGGGGTAGCAATATTGAAAAATATGATAACGTTAAATATTTTTACACTAAATCACCGGACTAAGAAATGTAAATTATATAAACAAATCAAGTTTTTCTTATGAAATCAGATTTTTTTTTTTTTTTATGCTCGAAAAATCAGGACATTTGCTGTCCTGATAAGGGTGTTGTCAGGACGCAGGACATTTTGCTCAAAATCAGGACAGTCCTGATAAATCAGGATGGGTTGGCAACCCTATCTTAAAAAAACCTTGGACAGACATTATCTGCTGTGGGGGCGAATCGATAGAGACAATCAGTTAAAAGTATTTAAAAGTAATTTGCAGCGGCCGCCTGTTGCAAAGTGGTGAATTCGAATTTATTTTTAAAACTAGAAAAGGGTTTTTGTGTTTTAAGCCCGCAACAAGGCCCTTTCGGCGATGTTCCTTTTTTTTGTAAAAGAAATAAATTCTAATATAAAATTACCAATTTCGATTTACTAGCACATGGAATTTTCGTCGTTGATCTCTTAATTAGTTTTTATGCCATTTATCTGTTTTTTTTTCTATATAGTAGGTTTTCCAAGCCACAATAATTATTTTATTGATACTACATACATATACAACATTGAATTTTCAAAAATTATAAAATGATTAATTTATATAGTACACCGTTCCTAAGAAAAAAGAGGCGTACTCCCAGAGTGTTTACACTTGAAAATGTTTAACGATACTTACTAACCAAAACGTCGTGTTTAAAAAAAATAAATACAATGGAAGTCCGAATTTTTTTTTCTACTCAATCTTTGTCTACGAGTTTCAAACAAAGAACAATCTACAAAATATTACCTACATTTAAAAAAATTATGGCATTTTTAAAACCAGCGCAAAAAACTCACGGATTATTGAATATTAACGAATTTTATTAAAGCTAAAGTGGCAAAACCAAAATGGCCGCCGCCCCACCCTTTTTAAACATTGACATTTCGTTCTTTGGTTTCGAAATGCCAAGTTATTGTCAAACGCTG
This sequence comes from Aspidapion aeneum, assembly GCA_963576565.1. Classification (NCBI taxonomy): domain Eukaryota; kingdom Metazoa; phylum Arthropoda; class Insecta; order Coleoptera; family Brentidae; genus Aspidapion; species Aspidapion aeneum. The sequence continues at coordinate 29,136,816 of OY755043.1, forward strand.
TTTTTTTTATTTGTGTTTTTGCCCGTTTTTTTAATTAAATTTGGGATATTATCCAACTGTTAAAAATTTTGCAGGGTCTTAAAACGTCACTCCTTCTATTAGGGTAGAGAAGGTCCAAGATTCGCTTTGTGGCCAATTAAAAGGCGTTGGGTGACATTTGTGGCAAATTAAATAGAACAATACCACTGTGCCAATTTGTGACACTAAAAAAATTACTGAGTAATTAACAAATATCTGGAAGCAGAACTGTATTTTTCAGCTAGGTAAAACATTAATATGCCCGGTAACTTTTATACAGTGGAGAAGGGGGGGTTCAGAAATAAGAAAATTTCAAGTGCGCCACAGTGTTTTAATACCAATGTTTTACAAAGAAGATCTTAATTAAAACACAGTTCAACTCAAACGTTGTAGCCAAACAATGAAACTCTACCTACTTTCGAGGCTTCCAGAGTATTAAGAAAAACCAAGATGTCAACCAAGAAATTGACTCATGGACAAAATAAAATTTTAAAAGATTGAATTAAGATGACAAAGCTAGAGGCACGTTACAGGTAGATGGACACACAGGTACAATCTCCAACAGGTCACAGTGTACCTACATCTGAGTCTGTAGTGTAAGACTCCATTATATGAATGATCAAAAAAAATATACACTTACAAAATCATTCCGTCATAGGGGAGATGGACCAAATATCTGCTGTCTTTATTCTACGTTGGGTAGAAGGAGACAGACAGCAACCCACTCCGAGATCTACCCCATGAGGTAAAACAGTGTAAAGAAACCGCTAAAAAAAAATATAACCTCATCTCTCTTTTGTCTCTGCAAAGTTGTTCAATTGGGCTGTACAAATAACACAAAGATTTAGTTCATCTTGTTTATTTTAAAGGTAAAACTGGAAAAATACTGGAGACATAAAATATGCAAAAAAAATTAAACAAGTTCGGTCCAAAGTAGCTAGTACTTTAAATTTGACAGGAAAATTATCTTAACTAAGTGAAATGAAGGAAACAAATCAATGTAGTAAATACGCCGCAAAATGGTGGTCATGACGTCATACCGTTACCTTGCGTTTACAAGCAATAATGAAGTTATATTATATATATGAAAAGATTACGTTTAAATTATATAAAAAATTTATATGAAAAGATTATGTCTAAATTATATTGAAGATTTATGTGAAAAGATTATATCTGAAAGCTTGCTCCTACCTTGGTCCTTGATTATATTGTGGTTAAAATATGTGTTTTAATTTGTAAACCTGGTGTTGTCCAAACATCTCCTCACTGCTCTCTGGTCTCCTGCTCTGCTCGCGCCTTCCCTCGTGCTTGCGTAGCACATGACGTTAGGCCAGCACTTTGGTCTTAAATGTTGGTTCCTTGCCCGAGTGTAAAACCCTGTGGAAAATGAAATATTTCAGTTTCCTTCGTCGGTTTTGCACGAGGTTCCCCTACACCGAGAATCTTAAATCACGAACCCCATGTCGACTCAATAAAATAAAGCAGATTTCAACAGATGAACTAAAATAACCCTAACATACCTTTCCGAGGGTTACAATGCTACACCCGGCTTCACACCAGCGTCCAGCACAACTGTCCCGTCGATGGAATGGACGGGCTGTAACCAAAGGAGAAAAACAGTATATAGTTTTTATCCAAAATGTAGTTTAAAAAAATATATAAAAAAAACTCCAAAAATTCCACACGTCTGTTATAGGAAAATTACGTTTCACACGAAAAATAATTACAATTTGGGAGGCAAGTATTGTCTTGAAGAATTCAAAAAAAAAATTAAAGAAAAATCGAACTTACCACGCTTCTTTCCCGTAGAAATGGCGTAGGTCGCCTTTTAGTCCCTCTATGCAGAGGATATGAGCCGTCAACGAGAATACGCCTCACGACGGACTCACTTCTACAGTTTCTGGGATATCTCCTGCAATCCCTTCAGTGCCAATAACCAAAAACAATGGCGATCCCAGAAACTGTTGTCGACCCACCGCCGACTCTTTTGGAAAAGAAAGAAAATGACACTGTCGAGGAAGATGCCGGAAGTAGAAATTTGGTGGGACGCAGTACCAACCAAATTTTCCCGGTCAAATTCAAATAAGGATGCAAACCCATTTATAAAAAACGTTCTCACCAAAAAAATCCCCAGCCCGGGCTTGCAAGCCTGGAAAAAAAAACCGCGATTTTCAAACTAACCAATGATGAAATACACTAATACTTCCGTACCCTGCGCATGAGGTGGTGTCGGATCTATTTCCACGGTTGTAGGGTCACTGCATCCTGGAAGCCTGGCGTCTCCATGGGTAGCGACAAGCCCACGTGACCTGCCTCGGAATTTCCATGGGCGACTCGTCAACTTACCTCGGAATAATTAGAGTACCTACTCGCAATTTTTATACAATATTGTGAATTAACCTCGGAATTTTTAGAGTACCTACAATTTTTCTAGAAGTTTGTAATGCGATCTCAGAATTTTTAGAGTACCTACGTAAAATTAAAAAAAAAATTAAAGACCATACTTATATTTTAAGTTTTTGACCAACTTTTTATTTCTGATATATAAATTAATACAAAAAAGACTACGAAACAATTTAATGCATACACTGTGAGATTACTCTAAATTTTGCCTTTTTTGTAAATTTGTTATAGTTTCTAAAGTCATTCCTGTGGTTCTGCCGTGCTTCCAATCAGGTAGACTTTGTGCAGAAACATAGTTGTTTGAAAAATATTCCAAAACTTATTTTTGTATTTTACATCGATATCAGTAAGTCTTTGTTTTTAAAATAACATAACTTCTTTAGATTTGGGATTATAACATTTAACGGCATTATTAGAGATATATCACTTAAATATTAAATCAAGTAAAACAAACTTCAAACCTATCAAGACTTCGAGCCTCGAGGTAAACCTGGAAGGTCACTCTAAAGTAGGAATGTTCAGGAAGCGAGAATAGTTTTTAATGGTACCTAGTCCTAATTCTACACTCGTTATTTTAAATTGATGTCCTATGTACGTACCATGTACGTCTGGAGTACGTACATATACATGGTGTATGTTTAATTGGACGTACCATGTAGGTACCTAGTACGAGTTTTACTAAAATTACATCCCTACGACCGACGTATTATATATATGGACGTCCAAAAATGTACGTTATATGTACGTATAGTATGTCGCAGAGTTGCGTATTATGTACGTTCATAGTACGTACTTGTGCTGTCTGGGTAGAGAACCAAACCGAACCAACCGAAACATATTCTCGAAAAATGTGTTATTCCAACCTTTATCAATTAAGTGTAAACCTGTGATTTGGAGAGAGTGTTTTTATGGAAAAAGGTCAGGGAGTGTCTGGACCGGTTAGAATACGTTTGCGATCAATTGAGAATAAAGAGGAAAACACCAATTGATCGCAAATTTTTGTTTAAAGAAATTGTTTTTAAAAAAATTTTCGTTTGAAAAAAATTTTGTTTTGGAAAAAATTTCCGTTTGAAAAAAATGTTTTCCGAACAAATGTTAATTAGAAATAACTGTTTTCGTTTAAAAAAATGTTTTTGAACAAATTTCCATTTGAAGAAACTATTTTCGAACAAATTTCCGATTGAAGAAAATATTTTCGAACAAATCTTTCTTCGAAATAATGATTTTCGAACAAAATTCCGTTTGAAAAAAATGTTTTCGGACAAATTTCCATTCGAAGAAACTTTACGAACCAATTTTCGATCGAAGAAAATATTTTTGAACAAAATTCCGTTCGAAGAAATGGTTTTCGAACAAATTTTTGGTTGGAAAAAATGTTTTCGAACAAATTTCCATTCAAAGAAACTGTTTTCAAACAAATTTTTGTTCGTAGAAAATATTTTAAAACAAATTTATGTTCGAAGAAAATGTTTTCGAACAAATTTCCGTTTTAAAAAACTGTTTTCAACAAATTTGCGTTCGAGGAAAATGTTTTCGAACAAAGTTCCGCGACCCGTCAAAACACCCAAACAAATACCTAGCCCGTGCAACACTGGCTAGAGAAGGTATTGCTTTCGAGGAATCAAAAATGTTTTTGAGATGACGCCGACGAGATGAAAATGTTTTATTTGGGTGTATTTTCACTTATCTTAGCAATATCGGCGTGACGTCTGTGTGTGTACGTGTATGTGTTTGTGTGTACGTATATGTGTATGTGTTTGTGCGTGCGTTAGGTGTGTGTGTGTATGCCTCTGTGTCTATAATAAAGCCTTCTTTACAATCATTACAGTTTCGATTTTTTTTTGGACCTTTTGTTTTTCAATCTTTTGTTTTTCGTTCTTTTGTATTTTTGACTTCTTGTACTTTCGACCTTTTGAACTTTCGACCTTTTGTATTTTAGACCCTTTGTACTTCCGCCTTTTGTATTTTTAACCTTTTGAAGTTTTGGCATTAGTTTTTTTTACCTTTTGTAGTTTCAACCTTATGTTTTCGACCCTTTGTGTCTTCGACATTTTGTTCTTTCGACGTTTTATTGGCCGCCCGCTTTTGTTTGGACACCGTAATAAAATAATAGTAGGCATATTATAAACCTCGAGACTGCTGTGTTTACTTTTAATCCCGCGACAAGATTTTTAAGCCCGACCGGAAGGACGGCTATAAGTTGCTAAGTGATTAAAAGGGACTTAAATGGCAATGTCTATATACTAAAAATAATAATGATCATAAAATAAATAAATATTAAACCTCTTACTCCGGTACTCTAGTTTTAGCATGTCAACCCCCGGTACATAATAATACAGTGGGCAGTGATAGTTTTCATTTATTTGGTGAGCTTTGGGCGCGTTGCTATGGTAGACATTAAACAAAAGTCAGTCAGACGCTAACAAACAAAGAAAAAATGCGCAAAAAATAATATTTATTTTCATAACAAACTAAATAGTCGAGAAAATGTTCGAATTACATTAAAGATGGAATAAACGAGGGATCAAAGAATACAGTCTATTTCTACTTTGAGATGGACATTGAAAATGCCGCCAAAGAAAGCAGCTTTCAGAGTACCGAAAATGCAATAAAGAATGTCGAAAATTTCATCGAAAAGGTATTCCTGTTTTACATCCTGGAGAAGTCTAGAAAGTGAAATGCTTCGTTTATATGGAGGCTATGCCAAAGGACACAATAATAATAATCGAAACCAACCAAGTCATCAGCAAAGTACAGTAAACTTTCGCCAAGCTGGAGGCAACCAGGAAGCAACAGAATAATCGTATCTTGTATCATGATAGCTTTTTGTATTTTAATAAAATAAAATGATCAAAAAAACCTATATTTTGCCTTTATAGTTTTAAAGAAATTACTTTTGATCACAGAGGATAAAAAATACTACCTTAGTCCATAAAAAAGGGAATAAACGTACACTTTTATGCCCTAGAGTGCATAAAGAAATTTATTAAATGATACAAAATTCAACAATAGTTTTTTATATTTTATAAAACATGTCAACTAATTATTTTTTGTTTCTTGCGCTGTGTGGGTCCTAATAAATATTTAAATCATAAAAAACTTAGTTTTTATATTCGATAATCTGAAAAAGCATTATTTTAATGGTTTGTTTATTTGTACAGTCTAAATATATATAAGGGGTGTGATGGACAGTTCTTTCGTTACATTTGTAAACCATTTTATTTTTTTGAACAACAAAAAAGCTACGCTCCTGACAGTGTCAGATTCGTCATATAACCAAAAATATTTAACTGTCGTGTCGCTACCCTAAGAAGACACTACGTCTTCGTGATGCAGTGACCCTACACGGTTGGACATCGAGACACCCTCCATACATAGACCGAACATTTGCGTACCGGACCCCTGCCAACATAGCAAGTAGGAGGAAAATAACCAGCTAGACTATAAGAAGCTTAGCATTGAAACCATCAACTGTAAAATCAATTACTGGAGATCAGAGCATGCATCAAACCCAGGAATATTCGAACACTCAACCAACTCCCACATGAGTAAAGCCATACTAAGTGTAGAATTTAGTTGTACTTTAGTTATAGTTTTAGTCAAAAGTTTCCTTTGCTCTTTATATATGTTTTCTCTAAGATTCATATGGTATGACGCCATTTTTGTAAAACATTTCTACATTAATAAAGTTGTTTCTGAACTTGAACCTAAAAATACACATTGAACTACTGCTTAAACTCGGCACAAGAGTGTTCAGATGTTAAGTTTTCTCACCACTAGCAAGCCCTACATAACCCTTCAATCCGACTAACTGAGCTAGATATCAACTTTATTCAACTATGATTATATATAAATTTATGTAATATAAAAATACGATTTTGTTTATTCTTTTAGTCCTGGCATTTATCCCTCGTTTATCTCCCATTTACAAAAGTGCATAACTCGTATTTATTTTATCTTCTCCTTATCAAATTAATAAAGATATCAAAGTGGATGGAGCCTCGGTTGTTCCTGGTCGAACCTCGACCCAAATATGTTTTCGTGCTATCAAAACTAGCTAATCCGTGATGGATATGAGGTTTGGAAGAGAAATCATTCTCCCAATATCCTCGACAATAAACATAAGCGAATGAAATGTTCATCTAAATGTGTTCTTCCTGTTACTAAAATCATTTGTGATGCGGCAACGCCGCCATTCCCCAGCAGAACAGCTGTTTATCTTCATGAACGTCAAGTAAACGACGAAACTACAGAAATAAACAAAACAATCAAAAGTTTTAATGTGATTTTTCCCCAAACCTTTGATCTCAAACTCCAATTAGAATGCCCAAATAATACGATGTGCGCAGTAATTCGATGGAATGCCTCCTTTCTAAGGTAACTTTCTGGACACTATATATCCTCCAAACCTAGCTCTATAAAATACCCTTAATTTGTGTACAGAAAGACGAGTCGAAGAGCCTTGATTATTTACCTAAATAAGACAAATATGTAACGTTACAGCTTTCTTTTCCAACAAAAGCACAGGCAAAACAGGCGTTTGACACCCGGTTCCCACCTACGACTTTCTCGTGGGTGCCCGCTCACGCTTCACATGATTTCAATACGAAATGTTATGACAGTCTTGTGACACGTGCGCGGGCACGCACGAGAAAGTCGTTGGTGGGAACCGGGTTTTAGGATTAAATAGGGAAGAGGGCGTCATACCACGTAGTAAAAGTAGTAGCCTATATACTAGATTCTTTAGTTGAAAACGGTTAGAGATACTTACTAACCGAAACGTCGTGTTTAAAATTAAAATAACTAAAGATAATGGAAATCCTAAATTTTGTTTCTAAGGCAGATTTATTGTATCCATCCTCAAATTGATTTAAGTTTCGCACATGATTATTTATTTTGTCACTAAATATATAGTGTTAATTGTTTGTGTAAGACCAAAGCAGCTTAATAATATGGACCACAAACCCTACATTACAACCATTACACGACTGTTTTGTACCGAAATTATAAATTACAGCGGCCACTGATTGGGGAATTTATAGGTTTTACGGCATTATAGTACATACTCTAATTTAGATACATACTTACGGAATAATATAACGTAGATTGCACAAAAAGTTTTTCGATAATTAATCTTTTAAATACAGTAAATAATTCAATGATTCAATTGTAGGTAGTCAGTGGCGGCGCGTGGTAAAAAGCTTTGGGGGTGCCACAAAAAAAAAAAATTGCGGCGCAGGCATAAATTTTATTTGAGTGCCACGCTAACTTTTTGAGCCATCGAGTGGGTCGTCATATCATATAATTTAGAGCAAATAATTAAAAATGAGATATTTAGTTAGATATTAGTTATCTACCTATTATTACTGTAATTATAAATAAATAATAAATGTATCATACCTAGTTAACATATATTTTCTCTTCTAATGGCAAAGATGAAAATTTAATTACCTTAAATATTCGACGCTAATGCTATCAGAATTAGAAACTTCCGCCATTGTCGTAAATACCAAATCGTCGAAATCAAAATAAACCTCCAGCGCCCGACCGATAATAGGAAGTTGTCTAAGCGCGCACTACTGAAAAGTGCGCGTGAACTGCTCTAAAATGCAACGCGAACCCATGACGCGGGAAGCATCACGAGGGTGCGGGCGGCATCGAGGCTAGTTTTTGTATAAGCGCGGTGCCGAAGGAAGGTTCAGATTCTATGTACTGTAAAATTCTATTGGGAAATGTCGTCCTCTCTTTCTATATTTCGTAATTAGCATGCGACATAACATCCACGGTGCATAGAATTTGGTTCCAGTAAATAACCGTAAAGAATTAGATTCGAGCTTGGTTTGAACTCGAATACAAACAGATAGATACCGGGGGGTCGATTTTGACCACAACTTGTTAAATCTCTCATTCGAGATTTAACAGCGGTACAATCTCTAGTAGTCAGCTTGGCCATGGAAATTTTAAAACTTGAATTGTGGCTAAAATACAGACTTTTATTTACCTTTTTCTATGTTTTTAAATACTTTTATGGATTTTCCTATATAATTTGGCCCCACAAGTTTCCTTTTATCACTATTTTCCGAATTTTTCGCGATTTTCCGTGATTGTATTTCATTGTTTTTACTTTAGAACTGTCACTTTTCTGATTTAACAAACACAGGGTAGGATTTATTATTTTTTAATTATAAATTTACCTATACTTTATTATTATTAAATTAATAGCAACTTTACGCAATTTTTTCCTATTTTTTTTTTATTTGTTTGATTATAACTTTTTTCAAACTTTTCCAACTAGGTGGTTAGTATACAATTCAACTTATTTTTTATTAAAAAAATACATAAAATCCGAAATGGCGGATTTTCCCATTAATGAACCGAATTGCATCAAACTCGGAACTTTGAGATCTTTGAGGTAGCTGATTATTATTTTTGACTTAAATTTATAAAAATCAAAATGGCGGATCCAAAATGGCGGACTTTCCCATGTATGAACCAATATGCATCAAACTCGGAACTTTAAGGTTTGTTTAAGGTCGCTGATTATTATTTTTAACTTAAATTTATACAAAATCAAAATAGCGGATCCAAAATGGCGGACTTTCCCATTTATGAACCAATATCCATCAAATTCGAAACTCTAGAGTGTTTCAGGTCGCTAAATATGATTTCTAACTTAAACATTAAAAAAATCAAAATGGCGGTTTCACAATGGCGTTCTTTCTTATTTATAAACCGATTTGCATCAAACTTGGAACTTTGAGATCTTTCAGGTCGCTGATTATTAGTTTTAACTTAAATTTATAAAAATCAAAATAGCGGATCCAAAATGGCGGACTTTCCCATTTATGAACCAATATGCATCAAACTCGGAACTTTGGGGTGTTTAAGGTCGCTGATTATTATTTTTAACTTAACTTTATAAAAATCAAAATAGCGGATCCAAAATGGCGGACTTTCCCATTTATAAACCAATATCCATCAAATTCGAAACTTTAGAGTGTTCCAGGTCGCTGATTGTGATTTCTAACTTAAACTTTTAAAAAATCAAGATGGCGGATCCAAAATAGCGGACTTTCCCATCTATGAACCAATATGCATGAAACTCGGAACTTTGGGGTGTTTAAGGTCGCTGATTATTATTTTTAACTTAAATTTATAAAAAATCAAAATAGCGGATCCAAAATGGCGGAATTTCCCATTTATGAACCAATATCCATCAAATTCGAAACTTTAGAGTGTTCCAGGTCGCTGATTGTGATTTCTAACTTAAACTTTAAAACAATCAAAATGGCGGACTTTCCCATTTATGAACCAATATCCATCAAAGTCGAAACTTTGGAGTGTTCCAGGTCGTTGATTATAATTTCTAACTTAAACTTTAAAAAAATCAAAATGGCGGATCCAAAATGGCGGACTTTCCCATTTATTAACCAATATGTATCAAACTTGGAACTTTGGGGTGTTTAAGGTCGCTGATTATTATTTTTAACTTAAATTTATAAAAAATTAAAATAGCGGATCCAAAATGGCGGACTTTCCCATTTATAAATCAATATCCATCAAATTCCAAACTTTGGAGTGTTTCAGGTCGCTGATTATGATTTCTAACTTAAACTTTAAAAAAATCAAAATGGCGGATCCAAAATTGTTGGACTTTCCCATTTATGAACCGATTTGCAGCAAACTCGGAACTTTGAGATCTTTCAGGTCGCTGATTATTATTTTTACCTTAAATTAAAAAAAAAAGCGTACTTACCTAAACTGCACAAGAATGAAACCTTGCCATTGTGGATTCGTCATTTTGATTTGTTTTTAACTTTAAGTTAGAACTCATAATCAGAGACCTGAAACAACCCAAAGTTGCGAATTTGATGCATATCGGCTCATAATTGGGAAAATCCGCCATTTTCGATCCGCCATTTTCATGTTTTTAAATTCTAGTCAAAAACTGTATTGTTACTTTAGGCGCCGCGATGTTTCAAGTTTGAGTCAAATCGGTTTATAAATAAGAAGGTGCGCCATTGTGGATCCACCACTTTAACTTTTTTTTAATTTTAAGTAGAAATTCATAAGCAGCGATCTGAAACTCCCCAAAGTTCCCAATTTGATGCATATCGGTTCATAAATAGGAAAATCCGCCATTTTCGATCCGCCATTTTCATGTCTTTAAATTTTAGTCAAAAATTGTATTGTTAGTTTAAGCGCCGCTTTCAAGTTAGTGCCGCCCCATTGTGGACCCGCCATTTTGATTTTTTTAAGTTTAAGTTAGAACTCATAATCAGCGACCTGAAATAACTCAAAGTTTCGAATATGATGCATATCGATTCATAATTGGGAAAATCCGCCATTCTCGATCCGCCATTTTCCTGTTTTTAAATCTTAGTCAAAAATTGTATTGTTACTTAAGCGCCGCGATGTTTCAAGTTTGAGTCAAATCGGTTTATAAATAAGAAAGTGCGCAATTGTGGATCCGCCATTTTGATATTTTTAAAGTTTAAGTTAAAAATCATAATCAAGGACCTAAAACACCCCCCAAGTTCCAAATTTAATGCATATTGGTTCAAAAATGGGAAAATCTGCCATTTTGATTTTTTTTTAAGTTTAAGTTAGAAATCATATTCACCGACCTGAAACACCCCAAAGTTCCGAATTTGATGCATAATGAGAAAGTCCGCCAAATGGGAAAGTCCGCCACTTTGGATCCGCCATTTTAATTTTTATTAAAGTTTAAGGTAGAAATCATAATCAGCGACCTGGAACACTCTAAAGTTTCGAATTTGATGGATATTGGTTCATAAATGGGAAAGTCCGCCATTTTGGATCCGCTATTTTGATTTTTATAAATTTAAGTTAAAACTAATAATCAGCAACGTTAAACACCCCAAACTTCCGAGTTTGATGCATATTGGTTCATAAATGGGAAAGTCCGCTATTTTGATTTTTCTAAAGTTTGAGATAGAAATCATAATCAGCGACCTGGAACACTCTAAAGTTTCGAATTTGATAGATATTGGCTCATAAAAGGGAAAGTCCGCCATTTTGGATCCGCTATTTTGATTTTTATAAATTTAAGTTAAAAATAATAATCAGCGACCTTAAACACCTCAAAGTTCCGAGTTTAATGCATATTGGTTTATAAATGGGAAAGTCCGCCATTTTGGATCCGCAATTTTGATTTTTCTAAAGTTTGAGATAGAAATCATAATCAGGGACCTGGAACACTACAAAGTTTCGAATTTGATGGATATTGGTTCATAAATGGGAAAGTCCGCCATTTTGGATCCGCTATTTTGATTTTTATAAATTTAAGTTAAAACTAATAATCAGCAACGTTAAACACCCCAAACTTCCGAGTTTGATGCATATTGGTTCATAAATGGGAAAGTCCGCTATTTTGATTTTTTTAAAGTTTGAGATAGAGATCATAATCAGCGACCTGGAACACTCTAAAGTTTCGAATTTGATGGATATTGGCTCATAACTGGGAAAGTCCGTCATTTTGGATCCGCCATTTTGATTTTTATAAATTTAAGTTAAAAATAATAATCAGCGATCTGAAAGATCTCAAAGTTCCAAGTTTGATGCAAATCGGTTTATAAATAAGAAAGTGCGCCATTGTGGAACCGCCATTTTGATTTTTTTAAAGTTTAAGTTATAAATCATATTCAGCGACCTGAAACAACCCAAAGTTTCGGATTTGATGCATATTGGTTTATAAATGGGAAAGTCCGCCATTTTGGATCCGCCATTTTGATTTTTATAAATTTAAGTAAAAAATAATAATCAGCGACCTGAAAGATCTCTAAGTTCCGAGTTTGATGCAAATCGGATCATAAATGGGAAAATCCGCCATTTCGGATTCGCCATTTTATGTATTTTTTTTTATAAAAAAAAGTTGAATTGTATACTAACCACCTAGTTGGAAAAAAGTTATAATCAAACAAATAAAAAAAAATTGAAAAAAATTGCGTGAAGTTGCTATTAATTTAATAATAATAAAGTATAGGTAAATTTATAATTAAAAATAATAAATCCTACCCTGTGTTTGTTAAATCAGAAAAGTGACAGTTCTAAAGTAAAAACAATGAAATACAATCACGGAAAAACGCGAAAAATTCGGAAAATAGTGATAAAAGGAAACTTGTGAGGCCAAATTATATAGAAAAATTCATAAAGGTATGTAAAAAGATAGAAAAAGGTAAATAAAAGTCTGTATTTTACCCACAATTCAAGTTTAAAAATTTCCATGGCCAAGCTGACTACTAGAGATTGTACTAGAGATTGTACCTATGTTAATTCTCCAATATGAGATTTAACAAGTTGTGGTCAAAATCGACCCCCGGGTATTAATTTCTAGATAATATTCCAGTCTTTAGTGAATACCTTTTGTGGTAACTATTAATTAAATTAAGGAATGATCAAAGTTTAATATTTTTTTAAGTATAATTTGGGAGTGCACGTGCACATGTGCACTTATGGAGAAACCGCCACTGAAGGTAGTTCATTTCTTTCAGAATCGCATTTTTGACGGAACGAGGTTTGTTCAACGAACTTACAGACTTTCAAAGTCAGTTTTCATTAGAGGGTTGTCCAGTGTAGACCACCTTATTCCTTTTACAACGCTAATTTTGTTAGGTATCTACCTAACAAGTGCGAATAGTTATACTTTACCGCACGCGACGGAAGTTGACCGAACGAAGACGCTTTCCTTTCAAAAAATTAAATGTAATTTATTTTAAAAATGTCATATTACGGTTTGTCTTTTAAGTTTTGCATATACAGCTGGAATAAAACAGTAGATACATTTTAACGACTTTATTGTTTCTCGAAGAATTCTCAGTTGTCAAAGCTGAAATTCCACTCGTTTGTTGGTACTCTGGAAATTGCATTCTTGAAGACGTCGACTGCTTCCTCTAGCGACTGAAATCCATTCTTCATTTTCGGAAAAGTATTGGGAATAGTGTTGGGAGGTCGGGACTGTATAGAGGATGGTTCAACAATTCGACGTTTTGTTGAGTTAAATTCAATGGTTTTTTTTCATTGTGTGAACCTGCATTGTCTTCGTGGAGGATGATTTACCATTCCGGGTTCGTTTTCGGCAGTAACAGTACTTTGATCTTCCAGAGGAATTGTTGCTCCATGACCTGCTTTTAAGATCCTTGACTTTTTTGAACAAATAACTTCTGTTGGCTTTTCTTCATTACCCAAACCGACGACTGACGTTTATTTTCGGGTGCATATTAGTAAATCCATGATTTGTCGCCAGTGACAATACTGTACACGTTTTTTTTAGTTACCTGCATAATTTTTTGAATTGATGTCTTTGAAATTCCCGATCTCGCGGTGCATGCGCACAGCATCGATGTTTTCCTGGATGAAAGCCTTTTTTGATGCAGCTGTCCTTTAATTGGCGCTAAGGCTAATACGTCAACGCTTGAATTCTCCATACCAACGAAAAACTGTCGACTGATGTGGTGTTTCATTACCGAAAACAGTCAAGTCGGCAAGGCATTCTACTTGAGATAATTCCCTTCAAAAGTAGTAAAAATATAGCCCGAAATTGTTCTCGCTTTAATTCCATTTATCGACTGATGTGTAAGTTTAAAAAATTCAATGTAGCTATAAAACCATATGTATCGTACTGACGTTTCAAACTTAGGTTAGGTAAAAATTGAGGTTAGGTATTAGTTACGACATTCGATCAGTGTCGCCATGTTTTGAATTTTACCTAGGGTAGGCAACGCTTTCCGCCTGCATTTTATGCACGCCACTGGCCAGATGAAATTCACTTTGACAGATCTTCAAAAAAAAATTGATAAAAGAGCATGGAATGTGGCCCACCCGGTGCAGTAAAAGACAGTAACAAACGAAAACATTAAGTAAGTTTTAGAAAGAGAGAATAGGGACTTATTGGAATAAAACCTGACTTTATTTTAGAGTCGACTTTATTCTGACACATTTACACAGAAAACTAACAGCTGACCTCTCAAAATTAACATACCAAAGCCAAATTTAATAATATAGTCGCTAACTTTCATTTAATAAATACCGACACTAATAAATCCGGGTCTTAAATACACAAAGGCCGAATTTTGAAAGAAAGAAGTTGCTTTTTATATGTAAATCTGTCACCATAGGGTCGATTTTAAAATAAGGTCAGGTTTTATTCCAATAAGTGTCTAATCTCTAATTTTAAAGAATTGTCGATATGCCAACGGCGCATTAGATTTCTTGTATAGCTGCTCCTATTTTATTTCGTACGTATATGTTTGTAATGGATGAAATTTGGGCGCAGTGATTTAATAATAATTAATATTAGACTAATTAAAAGCAGCTTGCGTATCGATTTTGCGTAATAAAACAACAAAACGGCGATTGCTAATATCATTAATTGCTAAATGTTTTAATTGAACCTCATAAATAGCCCTTGTATTTAATAGTTATATGCACTTAGAGATACCTATACGACTTTTATGGGTCGGTTTTACGGTCATACAAATAGCAAAAAAAATGGAGTGGTTAAACCACGATAAACCTAAAGTCTACTACCCCTAATTATCATTCGTGATCTTTAATTTATAGAAAAAAATATCTTAGAGCATTTTTCTGTAACTTCAGGAGTAAGGCAGGGTGGTGCGTTATTTTTATAACTTTGAGTCCCTTTCATCATCCTGTTCCACCGTCAATAAACCATCCGAAAAATCCCAATGCGCGCACAATGCAGTAAAAGGAATGTTTTAAAACGGTTGTGGTTTGATGGAACGACCAAAAAAACGAATGCTGTTGGCGTACTGATCGATTTACTTCAGTCATATGATGATATGCAAAAGAGGGTAGGTTTCGCCGTCTCGCGCGAGAGCTCTAAATTAAAGTTGCACACAGAGAAAACTGATTGGTGAATTACTTTGCAAAATTGCCTATTGTATGTAAATTTTATGTAAAAAAATTACGGCCACACTAGTTGTATTTATTACACATTTTTTTTTAAAATTACATGGGATTATCACAATACATTTTTAGTTTTAGTTCTTTAAAATGCAAATAAAGATACATTAACTTAATTTATATTCACAAACTATAAACCACTACAGACTGCCTAATAAACTAAATAATATACCATAAATTAAAACGAGCTTGCATTAGGACATATTTTTGGGCGAAACTTGTGAAAACATATTAATTTTTTGTAATGTCATAAGTTTTATGTGAAATGTATATTTATTTATTTGCATTTTGTAATTTGAATTTTACAAAATATTTGTGAAATAAAAATTAGGAGGCTCTTGCAAAAAAATCAACAGATGCAGCAGATTTTTTTTGGAAATTTAAAAAATATTTGGTTATATACGTAGCTTTCCCGGCATTTTGTCAGGTGTTAAAATTAGTTATGAAACTCAATTTATATTTCCTTAAATGCCTCAATTTTAGTTTTTTGGGTTATTCACTGTTTTTAGAATTTTATCAGCCAAATTTACATTTAATGTAATTTTACGCTATATTTTTATCTCAGGTGATGTGTTGTCACGAAGTGGACGATAATTTATACACAATTTTTCCAGTGCAACATATGATAAACAGATAAAGAAAAGAGTGAAATGCAAACATTTCTAATGCGCCTGTCCTCGATCCTAGTAGCTCGGAGGAGTCCGAAACCGGTTTAAGTGTCTGTCCTATAACAGTACAACGCGGTCCTGGAATGCAAATTGTGTTTTTCGGACAGTTTCATGACTGTCGAACGGGCTGATGGAACGTAACTTGTATGTATCTGGTCCTTGTAGCAGGGCAGCGCTGGCAGTTTTGCCGCGCCGGGAAAAAAAGTAAAATGCCTTCGTAACAAAAATTGAAAGCGATAACGTAAATCATTTCCACAGCGGCGTAGCGTGACCTAAGGGGCGTGGGGGGTCAAAGGCTGAAGAGGGTGCCCTTAAAAAAATTTGCGACCAAAAAGAAAAAGGTGTGTATGTGTAAATCAAAATTTTTTACAGTGTATGAAGGGGTTTAGTTCAAGTGATCTCTATATAGCATATTATGTATTTGGTTTACTCTTTTTTCTATAAATTATACAACTAATTTGCCGCCCCGTCGATTTGCCGCCGCCTCAATTTGCCGCCGCCTCAATTTGCCGCCCCGGGCAGGGGGGCCGGTTCGTCCGGCCGGGGTGGCGGCCCTGCTTGTAGCTTCTGATTGATACAAGCGGAGATATACTGGCACCAAATTAACGCACAATGACGTATGCAGAAAGGATTTCTGGGGGGCTGGAGCGCGGATCGATTGATTTTGGGCGAAAATCATGTTAAAGGTGTCAATATTTAGTGGCGCTGGGGGGGGGTCGCTTTTCCGCACGATTTTTGTTTTATTAAAAATGAAGATATTTCGGACTAATTAAATGATTTATGTAACTATTCTAATTTATGTATCATTTTCTAGCATTATTATAAAATCTTTGCGAATTAAAACATGTTTTTTTTATAATGAAAATGGAAAATAACACTCGTAGGAAAAACGTTGTACCTAACTCTTGCGGAAACTATCTTTTCCACCCTTGACGGCTTGCCCGAACTTTGCTCCGCGTCGTTCGTGCAACTGCCGTCGCATGCGAAAAAGTGCCACTTTCCGCCCTTGTTAGGTAAATAACTATTTCAATCCATTATAGTTTATCTCATCGATAAAGCGGGCGCATCTTATTGATATTGTAAAATGATTTGATCCGTATCCTGTGCCATATGTCACCGCAATATGGCACACTCCAGATCGTGAGAAAAATTCAACTCGTCTTTCTCTTTGCTCTATTTTATTCATCCAGAGATAAGATATCCAATCTACCACCAAACGGGACACTCTAGTGTAATTTTGCCATTCCCAGGTCTTTCTCCTAACCCATTATCTCCACCTCCATTTAATATTCAGCTAGCTCATTGGAATTGGGCCTTCCCAGTGTTGCCAGGCTTTTATCAGTAGCGTGTCGTGAATAAAAGGACGGGGGAGGGGGGGCGAAGACCTTAAGGGGCGCAAATATTGGTATGGGAGTCAAATAAATTAAAAACCTTTTTTTAAAATAATAACACACGCACCATTTGTTTTTGCGTTAAATTTAGTTGTTCTTTTTTTTCTCCCAAGGACGCCAGGGGCGCCAAGCGCAGAGGGGGGGTTCGCCCTCCCTGGCCCCCTATACGACACGCCATTGGCTTTTCTGACGACTTTCCTTCAACTAAGTGACAAAAATCCTTCATATCCTTTAAAACGGTAATGGCTGGGTTGGACACTAAACCAAAAAAATGGAAGAAAACACCAAAAAAATAAAAGATTTATAACTAAAATAATAAATTATAAAAGCCAAAATTAAAAATAACGTATTTAAATTTACCTACATAAGTTACAAAATTCTTCAAATTTAGATAAAAACCTTCAAGCCTTCAATAGTCAAAATTTTTGTTCAAAACCCTTCATATTGAAGGAAAACCTTCAAATCTGGCAACACTGGGCCTTCCTGTTCTCTTTAATCATTTCAGTATGTCAGCTCATTTAAGCAAGGGCAGTGCATACTGCACCTTAATGGTCGAATACCTTTAAAAAAATTAAATCCAAGAAAAAGATAAGTGAAATCTGATAAAAATATTAATAGCCTTTTTTTGTTTTTGAACAGACCTACTTTTACTGTTTTGTCACATTAGTAAATGTTTTTAAACAGTTCGTGGTGCAGTGGTGAAATCTAATAATTAAGGTAACGTATGCATAGTAAATTTTTTATAAATTACGTCTTGCCGTTCTATATAGCGCAATTTAAAAAATAGGTATATGATTGTCAAATAATTATAAAAATCATAACCATGGCTCCTAAAGGTCACTTAAAAAAACTTTTTCCTTTTTTTGCCCTTAAGATTCTTCTGCTCACCATAAATATCAGCCCCTCCCCCTTCGTTTTGTTTCCTTAAAATGAATTAATTTAAGTAACAAGCTTTCTGCCTTTGTTTATAAGGTACATTATTCCGTAGATTGGCGATTCTAAAAATTTTGTATGAAATAAATGCTTTAAGTTACTAATATCACGGATCACCTAACAAATGATCCGTGTTAATATATTGAACGGTCACCCAACATTCGACGTTCGTCGGTTTGTTTGGTTGTAGTTTTTATTTATCGTCCCAAAATTCGTATGGCACTTTTTTTTGACAAAACCAAAATTTTTAGTGAAAAATATAAAAGTTTTTGCATCAGCAATTGTTTAAAACTAAACAGAGAGAGACAAGTTTTAAACTAAACTGTTATTTTTTTATTTCCAAACCAGTTTGCGTATGATACATTAAAATGCCCTAGACGCCAAGCGCAACCAAGGCATAATATTTCTGGCTCCGACGCAGTTAACATGTCACTTTTTTCAACTCTTATAACTTCCGTTTATAAACGGGACACTCTAGTATAATTTTATATCAGAAAAAAAAGTATGCGAAATTAGACCCTTTTTGCAATGCTCCAGGTCTTTCCCTTAACTCATTATCGGTACTTCCATTCGATGTTCTAGCAGCTAATTGTATATTAGGGTTTCCTGTCCTTTTTAATAATTTCAGTATGTCAGCTAATTTAAGCAAGTACAGGTCTTCTTCGCTCAGCGTTGCACAGGAGGATTTTTTTAAAGAAATTTAAAAAAATAATGCTGCACCTTAATGGTCACATACCTGAATAATACTAACTTGCCATAAAAAACTTTTTTAAAAAATTTTAAATCCAAGAAAAAGACAAGCGAAGTCCGAAAAAAATATTTGTAGCCTTTTTTGTTTTTGAACAGAACTACTTTTACTGTTTGGCCATTTTACATTGATAAATATTTTTAAACAATTTGTGGTGCAGTGGTGAAGTCTAATAACTAAGGTAACGTATGCATAGTAAATTTCTTATATTGTCAGGAATGTAAATTACCCTTGACTGTGCCACTGTACGAGACCAGCTTAGAACAACGAAAAGCGCAAAACATGGTTTTGCAGGGATAAGAAAGTGGTTCCGCCTCCCTCCAAAATGGTAAACATTTAGTTGCCGCCTACTACACAGCAGCTGGTTGATGCGACAAAAACTACTGAAAACTTGAGAGTGAGAGTTGTAATGATTAAGCATGAGGGAAACAAATAGAGAGAGGGTTTTCCCTTCAAAGTGATTGGCTACGGAAAAACTATGAGATTAGTGTTGTCTATAAAATGTGATTTTGTCTCGGTTTTTGTTTAGGTTTTCTTGTTTAGCTCATTAGCTAGAATGTAAAGTAAACTTTAGGATTATGAGCAACCTCAATGACTTGGTTCCTCCAAGCTCTTCAAATAGGGGATAATTGATTACTTAGGTCCAACCTACCTTTTATAAAAACCCAAACTTTGAGGAGACAAGGGGGTAGTCACATTGTAAGTTTTGTTGAACTTAAACTAAAACCTCTAAAGTAATAGTCAATAAAAAAACATAACATTTTTCCTTTTAAAGAATATTTTGCGGTTTATTATTTCGGTAACTTAAAGTTTTTATTTTAATATTTTGGGTCTTGTTTGTTTTATAGGTCATAAAGAAAGCCTTGTAACATTTTGTAAATTGCAACAGAGTTTTATCTTGTATTCATTAAAGTTTGTAACGTTTTTAAAACTGTTTTATATTTATTTTAGACACACGAGAGATCTACTACGGTACCCTCGTGGGTTCGATTTAAAACAAAATAGTACGCGACAATATAGTACATATTTTTGTTCTATATAGCGCAATTTAAGAAGATAGTTCAAAAATTAAAAATAAAAAATATTCAAGTTGAGATATGTTTCTTATATAGTCGTATTTGGTTGTCAAATAATTATGAAAATCAGAACCATGGTTTCTCCTAAAGGGCACTTAAAAAAACATTTTCCATTTTCTGCCCTTGAGATTCTTCTGCTCACCATAAATGTCAGCCCCTCCCCCTTCGTTTTTTTCCTTAAAATGAATTAATTCAAGTAACAAGCTTCCTTTTTTTTATAAGGTACATTATTCCGTAGGTTGGCGTTTCTAGAAATTTTGCGTGAAATAAATACTTCATATTATTATTATATTGAACGGTCACCCAACATTCGACGTGCGTCGGTTTGTTTGGTTGTAGTTTTTATTTATCGTCTCAAAATTCGTATGACACTTATTTTTAACAAAACCAAAATTTTTGCTGAATAAAATAAAACTATTTGTATCAGCAATTATTGTTGAAAACTAAAAGTGTCAGACTTTAACTAATATGTGTCACCAAAAGCTACACGGTAAAAAAAACTGTCTTAGATTATACCAAATTGCTTTGAAGTAAAATATTTTGTGCTTTCCTATTCACCAAGAGAATATTTTCTTGATTTATTATAAAAAATGTCTCGCCTTTTATTTTAATGTGAAACAGAAATTGTTTTCTTATAAATTGGAATTGAATTAATCTAAGGCACCGTTTTCTCTGGAAGCAAAATATTATTTATATGAAGACAATTTGCTTTGTTACAAAATGGAGTGTACTCAAACAAAACAATTGAAGAAGAAAAATAAAGTCTCATTTCAAGATAAAACGCTGTGCTGAACTAAAGAAAAATATTTTAATTCAAAATAAATTGTTTCAAGGTAAATCAATTTATTCAAGAAAAAAACGTGTTTTCATTATAGACAAAAATTTTTACCGTGTAGTAAGATATTTGTGAATTACATTTTTTATAAAAAGTTTATCTTGGAATGCTTATTTTTTTTTGTCCTTTCGGTAACGCAGTAGTAAAAATTACTTTTTGTGGCCTGTAACAGCCAAATTTAGGTTTTGTTCCAAAAAAAGTGACGTATGATTTCAATGTACGTCTTGGCTTGGTATAACTAAAAACTTTAACTTTCCTTATTCATATGGAATAACCTTTGGACCTTTACAACTTTTATGATGACAGAGCTGAAGTCGCGTAACGGCATTATTTTTATTACAATTAGGAGCAAAGAACAGAAACACACGGACTCTAGAATTGTATTTATAACTTAGACTAATAAAAAATTATTTATTTCACCATTTGAGAGAAACATCCTAAAAGTTAGGAATTTAAATTTACACAATTACGCCCAAATTTACCTGCAATTTATTTAGGTATACCTATACCTGTACGAGCATTCGTAAACCTCTCTCTCAAATCTTGCGGCAAATTAATGTCTAAGTTCCGTGTTGCTTGCAGGATGGAAAACTCCAATCAACCCATACATAATATAAAAACACCCTAAAAATCACTAAATTACGTTCTTTATAATCTTAATTGATTTAGTTTCGTGAAGCTCAATGTGAAAACAGCTCCTGCTATATCATAAAAATTAATAGTTATTTACCCAACAATTGTGGAAAGTGATATTTTCCACACGTAACGGCAGTTGGCGTGATACTTTACCAAACGACGTGGAGCGGAGTTGGGTCAAGCCGTCAAGAGTGGCCAAGACACTTTCCGCATGTGTTAAGTACAATATTTTACCTACACGGAAAATAATTTTGTCTACAATGAAAACACGTTCTTTTCTTGATTAAATTGATTTACCTTAAAAGAATTTGTTTGAATTAAAATATTTCTTTTTAGTTTAGCGCAGCATTTAATCTGGAAATGAGACTTTATTTTTCTTTCAGTAAACTATATTTTGTAATAAAGAAAATTGCCTTCATATAAGTAATATTATGCTTCCAGAGAAAACGGTGCCTTAGATTAATTCAGTTCCAATTTATAATAAAACAATTTCTATTTCACAATAAAATAAAGAGGCAAGACATATTTTGTGCTATATCAAGAAAATATTATTTTGGTGAATAGAAAAGCACAAATTATTTTTCTTCAAAGAAATTTGCTTTGATCTAAGACAATTTTTTTTACCCTGTATGAGAACCTTTTTTTTCAAAAAATTAAATTAAATTTTTAACAACATCTTAAATAAGACGAAATTGAAATGTGAACAAATATTGAAGCTGTCTTATTGACGCGTCGCTAAGGTTTCTAAGTGGTAATTACTTTACCGCACGCAAGTAGGTAATAGTTATTTACCTAACAAATGCGGAAAGTGATACTATACTACACGCGACGGCAGTTGGCTGAACGACGCGGAGCGGAGTTCGGTCAAGCCGTCAAGGGTGGTAAAGACACTTTCCGCATTCAAAAACTTGAATGTAATTTATAAATAAACATGTCAAATTAAATGGAATTGAAATGTAAACAAATATTGAAGCTGTCTTATTGATGCGTTGCTAAGGTTTGTAAGTAGTGCGCGTGCGGTAAAGTAACTTTACCGCACAGTGTGCGGTAATAGTAGTTTACCTAACTAGTGCGGAAAGTGCCTCTTTTCCGCACGCGATTGCAGATGGCCAGCAATCAAGTGCGGAAAAGACACTTTACGCACGAGTTAGGTACACTATTTTTTCTATAAGCGTGAGGAAAAAACTAAAAATTAATCAGAAAATTATTTATATTCAAAACGTTTTAATCAAATCAATTATTATTATTCACATTCTAGCGGCTTCTAGAACTGACTGGGGTAGATCTTCGTCCGAAGAATCCATTGAAAATCTGATTTTTTTGTTTGAAAAATTCAAAAGACGCTTGTATCTGCAAAATTGGCTTTGTTTTGACAGTTTGTTTGTACTTTGTTGCTATGGTGATTTAAGATGCCAAATCTAAAACCACTAGTGTTCAGTGTTGTTTGACATTGACAATGACGATATTTATACCGGGGAGGTTTAAAACTTTTAATTTGAACCTATTTTACTGAAAACTTTATTTTATCGAAAATATTGAAAATATAGCAGAATTTTAGTCAATTTGAATATTTTTAGGATATTTCGTGTGCTAGGAAAGATACAAATGTATTTTGAACGGTCTAAATGTTATAGAACACCTCAAAATCGTAACAAATTTACTTTTCCGCACTAGTGCGGAAAAGTGGCACTTTCCACACTAAAATGCGTGCGGAAAAGTGGACTTTTCCGCACGCTTATAGAAAAAATATCAAACGTGACATATTATTTTTAATGACATTTTACGCTGATCATGGTTGGAAAAATTATTAACTTTATGTTATATCTCAAAAACAAAAAGTCACAGATAAAATTTAGTTCAACAATTGAATTCCTTATAAAAAGTTCTATAAAAATAAGGTATTTGAAATGAAATCAAATTTTAAAAGATTACAAAGTTGCCGACTCCCTTCAAAAATTATGACTTTCTACAAAGCCCTATCTTAAATTTTCAGAAGATTCGCAACAAACATTCGATTTAGCGGGCATAATGTTCTAAAGGCCGCGTGACATGGAGCAATTAACTTGCAGTTGCATGCAACAGCTTAGGAATTATGACATAAACTACAAATATTAGGTGGCCGTCATTTTAGTAACACACATCTGGGAATTTTGGAAAACTCTTAGGGAACTTATGCAGAGTATGTATTTATCTCGGCACAAATAATGATCTCCACCAATTCACATTATAATCGGATTAGCAGCTTTAAAAGTATGAGCTTTTAAAAAATTTAAATTTTGAGTTTTTTTTGAAAAACCAATAATAATGTCCCAATGTACTGTATACAGATTTTTATTCAAATGGACTAGAGATTTAGTTATGGGGCCAACAAAATTGCTCAGAAGGAAAAGCTTACAAATTATGCAATGAATCTATATATTTGACGGTTTCAGGTACACAATTGTTAGTAAATCAATACATTTTAATTAACGACTCTCGATTTTCTGATGTTAATTCTTGGGAGAGAAAAGGCGGGGGTGAACAATATCTAAATTTTAAAGTAAACGGTTTTAAATAAATTAAATTTTGGGTTTTACGCCATATTTTAGAGCTTAATGAAATAATTCTCATGACTATATCCACTGCCACCCGTGTCACTTTCCATTATTCCTTATGCTAGTTTAATTGACTAATATTTATTTATTTATTGACGCGTGTTATGTATAATATATTTTATCGTAATATCGATGAGCATACGCGAGTTACGCAAGTGTGGGGTAAAACTGACTTCGGTTTCGAATATAAGGGCGCTGGTGACGAACTTCCTGCCATTGCCGTTACCGTTTCCGTTCCAAGGCGCTACAACAGCATCCTTAGTTCACGCCCTAACCGTTTCCCTTTCTATTTCCCGTTACGTATCCGCGAAAAGCCTATACCTAACCTGTACCTCCTAATTGGAACACGTTTCTTTGCTCTACTTTGAATATTTCGAAGATTTATTTCTTTGGCAGGCGTGAACTTTAAGATATTTGTTTTTTATTTGTCAAACACACTGTGTTTATTGTCTAGTCAATAAGACTAATTAGCAATTTTGGTTTAACTTACTATTACTAGAAAAGTTAAATACAACTATTATAACTTAGGGTTAATTCAATAGTTCTCCCCGCTTTGCATCATCTGTAACTCACGATTGTGTTGTGTTTATAGCATTATTTTGTTTATATAATTCATTTATTTCACTAGCTCAAACCGCTTCACTTTTTCTAGTCTTCGAACTAGCATAGAAGCTGAACTGCTTCCATATTTACATGTCGAGAAAATCTATCTTCATGGCTTTTTGCGTACTTTTTTATAGAAAAGTTAGACTGGAATTTAGGGTTCAATCAACAGTTCTTCCCTTTGCTTCGTCTGTAACTCACAATTGTGTGTTATAGCATTATTTTGTTTTGTATATTTTATTTAGTTCACTATCTGAAACGGGTTCACTCTTCGAATTAGCATAGTATTGTCTTGAAGCTGAATTTTTTCAACATTCACACGTCTATGGAGTCTATCTTCATGACTTTTTGTGTACTTTTTGTTTTAGTCTCTGCTACAGTTTTGATTTTCAGGTCCTGCAAAAGGTCACTATTTCGAAAGTATCAATTCACAATATCTAGAAGGTTACTCTCCTTAGTACAACCCCATAGTTAAATATCTTATGTCTATAATGGTTTCAGTATTTATCTATAAAGCAGTAACTTATTATATTTTTCAGCAGAAATTTTTGTGTAAACGTGTTTTCCAAAAAATTATTTTCTTAAACCAGCTCTCCAGCCCTCCTTTTGTGGGT
The DNA here is from genome assembly GCA_963576565.1 of Aspidapion aeneum. Lineage (NCBI taxonomy): Eukaryota > Metazoa > Arthropoda > Insecta > Coleoptera > Brentidae > Aspidapion > Aspidapion aeneum. Next base: position 29,162,280 of record OY755043.1, read on the forward strand.
TCAAAATTGGTATTATCCCAACCTTTCCAGACCCCCGACCTTTTCCCTCCAAAAAATGTTTTCAATGGTCAGTTTAGGATTTGCTTGCAATATAGAACTATTAGGATTACCGTCACACTGAGGGGCACACAATTCAAATTTACATTAAAAAATATTTCAAAGTCACGCCAAGAAGATCACAGATTTTTGAGAAAGATTCTATAATTATTTGCATTGGGTCGAATTTAAGCTTAGATCTCTTTCGCTTTTATGACTTTGGAGAAAGACTAGTGCTTGGATACGATTCTAGAAAAATCCCACCTGATGTGGGCCCCTCGAGGGGTCACATGACCTTATTATATATCTATTTACAAATTTTAGGCAAACATCGATATTGAACTCTCAAAAAATAGACAGAAAAGTTAGTTTAAGGAAATAATTAGAAAAAAAAAATGTTTTTCAAACAAACTGAAAATTTTCAATTTCAAAAATTCTCCAATAATTGTTTTTTAAAACAGAGCACCTCAATCGCCGTGTGTGCATGCGCTGTTCTTGTAAAATCTAGTAATACTATTCTATAGTAGAATTTTTATGGATATATTTTCTGGTATCATTGTTTATTATATTTACTGATATTAGTTACTTTTTGTCTGTCATTGTTTATTACGTTAATAAGATCCCGCCCGGAGCTTATGGGCGGTGGCTTTCGGTTGGATTTCTTTTAAATTTCAGTATATTGTAGATCTTGCTGCCCTTATGAAAAGTTATAATTGCTCCATCGTCGTCCGACCTATGGTTTCTAAGATACAGGGGTTCAAAGTTTTAGTTTTTAGCTTTTGTGCTTTTTTCAGAAAAAAACTATTTCAAGTCATTTCTACCAATTGTGAAAAATGATTTTATTGTTTGTTACATATTAAACATTAGGTCACAAGTAAAGCTTAACATACAAACAAAAAAATTGGACCTATTAACAATTTACTACATTCAGTGGCGTTCCGAACACAAAAATTATTAAAAAATATTTATTTGAAAAACGATGCTTTACAGAATTAACTATAAAAAAAAACAAACGGTGGAATTTTTTTTTGTTTTTTCCTATCTCTTAGGAATCTCCGAAAGAAACCAGAATATGTATATATGGTAAAAATCGATTTCTAAAGTTTTTCACAAAACGTTGTAAAACTCTAAGCTTTTTGGGATTTTAATGTTTTTTGTTAGAAATGCAAAATACTTTCGTTTTTTTTAATGATAATATTTAAACAAATAAAATTATGAGGTTAATAGAATATATTTTGTTGCTCACATTACTTTTTTAGTCATTTATTCATTCAGTGGCGTGCAATTTACCAGGATAAATGTTCGAAATCCTAACTTCCTTTAACATTGATTTTTTGACGACATTAAAAGTAAAATAAAAAAGTTTAACAATATGATCTGTCAATTTGACATTGGCAGGCTAAACGAGCTAAAGGTGAGCTCTACATGAAAACAAGTTGTAACGGGTGGGCCAAAAAAAAACGGACAATCTTTTTTCATTATAACTTTTAAACTATACAATCGATGTTAATGGGACAAACTGCACTTAGCAGAGAATTAATCAAAGTTTTGAAGAAATATATTTTTTTGTCCGATATCTCAAAATCCCAGATGGCGGACGAAATTAATTTGTACCCTTCAAAGATGCTTGTGTATTCTTGTGTTGCGAACATGCTTTAATTATTTTTTTAAATCGGTAAAAAAGCTGCATTTTTGTCACGCACAACAAGGTGCGAATCAGCAAAATCGGGTTAATGATTCTGAAAAAAATATTTTTGTTTTAACCATTATTTTTAATATTATACGATTGCCTTGCCAATCACGCATTTATTTAATTTTAAATTACCATTAAACTGATTTTGATGGCGAGAATGCAGCTTCTTTACTGATTTAAAAAAATAATTAAAGCATGTTCGCAACACAATAATAAACAATCATCTTTGAAGGGTACAATTTAATTTCGTCCGCCATCTGGGATTTTGAGATATCGGACAAAAAAATACATTAGATTAAAACTCTGATTAATTATCTGCCAAGTGCAGTTTGTCCCATTAAAATCGATTGTAAAGTTCAAAAATTATAATGAAAAAAATTTGTCCGGTTTTTTTTTGGCCCACCCGGTATAATTTTTTTCATGTAGAGCTCACCTTTAGCTCGTTTCACTAACTCGCCAATGTCAAATTGACAGATTATATTGTTAAACTTTTTTATTTTACTTTTAATGTAGCCAAAAAAACAATGTCAAAAAATGTTTGGATTTCGAACATTTATCTTGGTAAATTACACGCCACTGAATGACTAAATGATTAAAAAAGTACTCTGAGCAACAAAAAACATTTTAATGACCTCATAATTATATTTGTTTAAAAATTATCGTTAAAAAAAAAGCGAAAGTATTTTGCATTTCTAAAAAAAAAACATTAAAATCCTAAAAAGCTTAGAGTTTTACAGCGTTTTGTGAAAAACTTTACAAACCGATTTTTACCATATATACATATTCTGGTTTCTTTGGGAGATTCCTAAAAGACAATAGAAATTCCACCGTTTGTTCTTCTTTTATAGTTAAGTCTGTAAAGAATCGTTTTTTGAATAAATATTTTTTAATAATTTTTATGTTCGGAACGCCAGTGAAGGTAGAAAATTGTTAATAGGTCCAATTTTTTTGTTTCTATGTTATGCTCTACTTGTGACCTAACGTTTGTTATGTAACAAACAATAATATCATTTTTCAGAATAGGTAGAAATGACTTGAAATCGTTTTTTGTGAAAAATGCACAAAAGCTAAAAACTGAAACTTTGAACCCCCGTATCTTAGAAACCATAGGTCGGACGACGATGGAGCAATGATAACTTTTCATCAGGGCATCAAGATCTGCAACATACTGAAATTTAAAAGAAATCTAACCGAAAGCCACCGCCCATAAGCTCCGGGCGGGATCCTTTGCGTCAATGCATACATAAAAATTCTACAATACAACAAGTGGCGACTAAAAGTGGATACGGGTGTGCGTAATATAGAAAGTTTGAAACAAGATTAAGTGTCTCCTGCAAATTGTCTTATTTAAGCCAACATAAACCTCAAGAAGTGTTTTCGGAAGTAAATCTAAATCAAGGTGTCGCTGTCGGCGAGGTAAACGTATGGCGCGGCGATGTTTTGTTGCAGATCCTACAAACCTCGCAAACTTTGGCATCATCACGTACAGGGTGTCCCATTTTTAAAGGTATTGAAAGGAAAACTCAGGTATTTATATAAGTTTTTTTCCAGCCCTTGTAGTTTTGGACCTACGAGGGATAACTCAAAAATTAAGAATTCTAAAAATCAGTCATATCTCTGGTATTAGTGCAAATATTTCAATATTGTTAACTTCGCTACAGAAAGTAGATCCTGTTAATAAAATGAATTTTTTTTTCTGAAATCTCGACCGATGCAACAAACATTTGAGCACGTCATTATATTGACAGAATCAACTTTCTGTAGAGAAGTTTTAACAGAATTCAAATATCTGCTCTAATAATAGATTTATGAGATTCAAAAAAGGGGAAACAAACTTTTGACATATTTTTTTACAGGACAGTAATGTGAAATTCCTATTGGAAGACTGGGGCCTTTATCTTTTGTAATAACTGAGTTTCCCATTCAATACCTTAACAAATGGGACACCCTGTACACTGTCTCCCTTTGAAAATGCAACTGGCTTGCGAGCTTAGCACTAAATTATGCTTGAATGTAAAAAAAAGAGTCTTACGCCAGCTTTCATACGCTATTTAGTTAGTACGTGAAGGACTGGCAAAGCAGTGCAAAGTTTAATACTCTAATTTGCTGCTATTTAATTTCCCAAAGGCCGCGCAGGATTCACAGGAAACTTTTACCGCGGCGCGTCGGCCCGACCACGGCAGGATATCACACTCTATGTTCTCTTGCTAAATCGCGTCTTTTATATCCCGTCAATTTATACAAACGCGAACTTTGTTTAAACACTATGGAATACCAATACCAACTAGGCCTCAGTCCAATATTTTTTGATTAGGCTAAGGATGCATTCATCATAACTTCAAACTCCAAGAGGTACATTTTGATTTATTATACGCCTGACCAAAAATTAGTTTTTTGTTTTTACCAGGTTTGTTCAAAAAATCTAAACAGTTTTCCTCCTTTCGAAAGTCCAGGGCTTAAAAAGCATTTTATAAAAATTTAAGACGTATAGGTGAAAATTACAAATATTTTATAATGAGAGTTTATTTCATCCATGTTTGATTTTGTAAGTGTCCAGGTCTGGGATCCATAGGTAAGTACAGGAAGGATACATTAGTCATACACTTTCGTTTTAAGGTACTGATGATATTTTTTATTTTTAAATATGTAGCTTAATTTACCAAATGCTTCCCGGCCAATCTTACTCGTCTCTTGAATTCAGCTGTTTGGTTTTCTTTTTTCAGTTTAATAATCTGTCCTAGGTATATATATATTCCTCTACTTGTTCTATTTTGTTTTGCTTTATTCTGACCGTAATATCTTCATCTGTGTTTATATATATATATATATATATATATATATATATATATATATATATATATATATTTTTAGCTGGGGGGGTCAAAATCTAAAATTAAAATTGGAAATCGACTTTCAAAAGAATTCCTGGTAACAAAAGGCTTAAGACAGGGATGTTGTATCTCTCCAACTCTTTTTAAAATATATATCGCAGTAGCTCTAAAAAACTGGAAACGTAAAGTGCACGGCATGGGAATAAAACTTAACGACCGATTTACCGTATACATACTACAGTTTGCTGACGACCCAGTAATTGTGGCTAATGATAAAGAAGACATGGAGTTTATGATGAAATGGTTAACACCGAAAGTGGGGATAAACAGTGAACGTGGACATAAGACACAGTACTTATGTATTGGAAACGAATCCAGTGAGTTAGTACTAGAAAATGGACAAACAATATCTCCATGCAATGAGTATTTATACTTGAGTGTCACATTTAATAAGACAGGAACAGACTGTAGAGAATTGGAAAAAAGAATAGTAAAAGCAAAAAAAGTTATTGGATGTCTTAACAGTATTTTATGGAGCAGAGAGATAAAAAAGAATGTAAAATTTAACATATATGAAACAATGGTCCAAAGCACGCTGTTGTATGGAATAGAGACTTGTCCCGTAACAGAAAAATACAAAACAAAAATGGAAAGTGTCGAAATGGATGCAACAAGAAGATCAATGAGAATATCTAGAATAGATCACATAAGAAATGAGATCATAAAAAAAGAATGGGAATCGAGGGAAGCATAACGGATGACATCACTAAAAGGCAACTGATATGGTACGGCCGTGTACAATGGATGAACGACGAAAGATTACCAAAGCAGGTCCCAGAATGGCAACCAATAGGGCGCAGAAAAAGAGGGCATCCTAAACTAGAATGGCAACAGTCAATCCAAAGAACAATGAGTCAAAAAAAATCTGACAGAGGATGATTGTCAGGATCGAAGGAGGTGGAGAATAGGCGTCGGACAACGTAGAAAAACGTTCTAAACCCACATAGTAGTAGTAGTTTATTTCAGAGGCAAAAGCATTTTTCTACCTAAGCTTTCCCTTGACTTTTTGTTATTGTTTAAACTTGAGTAGTTCCCTTAAGCTAACAGAAAACGACGCGCCGTTTTTTGAAAAGTACAAATAATCCTACGTAATTTTTTCTCTCATTTAAAATGTAAAAACCCATAAAAAGTTTGGAGGGCTCGAAAACGGTCATTAGGTAAAAATCTCCATAAACAACTTTGGAAAAATAGCCCCAAGGTGCGCTGCGCCCCAGCGGGAAAATGATGGAGAAAAATTTCACTTCATTAGGAAACTTGACGATAATTTTGAATTTTCAATTTAGCCCCAGAGTGCACACCTTCTGTACGCTGTGTATCTACCAGAACCACGTACCTATTAAAGTTTAAAAGTCTCGCTGAGCTGATTCCACAATCATTTAAAAATATAAGATATCAAAAAGAGTTTTCCTGTTTTTCAACTCTCTGCAGTAAATGGAAATTCAAGAGTCTAAGTTTTAGGTTATCTTCTCTTTTCGGAAAGTCTGAAATTAAATATCGTGCAACTCTTAAGCCTTTGACAAAATACAAAAATTGTACCTAAAAATTATCGAAATAATATTTCACTGTTTCATAGTTTCTCAATGGTAAATAAATGGATTATAGGCTGTCAGTAGTGACGACTCTAAACGTAAAAATGAAAGTCCAAGAAATCTAAACGTCAGCGAAACGAGAAAGGGGAGGGGGAGTTAAGGGGAATAGTTGCAGTCGAATGTATTTATAGGTAAGATTTAATTGGGTAGATACGTGTTTTTTGGTGCGCCGGAAAAAAGTTTCATTTGAAAAGTTTTTCTGTGCAGAAAGTTTGAGCGCGTTAAGCATCGTAATTTTCTCTCTTGAAAATGAAAAAATCCGATGTACTCTTAGCCTTTAAGTTTGCATGTAAAAATTAGAAGAAGAGCGAATTCTAGAACTACTATAGAGTTGCCATTGCCACTCTTTGACTTCAGGTCAGAAAACTTTATTTTATTTTTTGTTTATTTTGAGGCAAACATTTAAATTTTTTTCAAAATAATAATATGTCATCTGTTCCAACAACCCACATCGCTAAAGAAAGCTTATTTTTCCAGGGCTATGTATATTTACCTCATAGTGTTGCGTTAACTTCTTCAGAAACTTAAAATAAATGGAGCATGAAGGATCTACAACCTTTCCAAGTAAACGAATCTTGTGTTGTTAACAAATATTTATTTGGTACTAAAGCAAAAGTAGTTGCACGGAAATTATTTTATCAAATGCCAGTGGTGGTTCCTCCATAAGTACACATATGCACGTGACTCCTAAATTTTACTTAAAAATTATTGAAATTTAATAATTTTTAATTATTAATTTCACCATAAAGTATCAATAAACCCCAAAAGGAATTAACCAAAGACTTGAATACTACCTAGAAATTAATACTCGGTATTTATGTGTTTGAATTCATGTTCGCCGCGCTTACCTGGACCTAAATTCTGTGCACCGTAGATGTTATGTCGTATTTTAATTATAAAATATAGTAAGAGAGTACGACATGTCCCTATAGAATTTTATAGTATACAGAATCTGTGCCTTACTTTGGTTTTTACTGTTATGCAGCAATTACGGCGATCGATGCCGCCCGTACCCTAGTAATGCCACCAGCGACAACTTGGCGTTATCGGTTGGGCTGTATTGTTTTGATTTCGACAATTTTGTAGTTACGAGAACTTTAAAATACTGAGTCTCGCTACGCCCGCTTAGAGGAATCAGGATCAAAATTTTGATGCAATTTTCGTTCTTATTGGAACTTACCGGAGCACCGTAAAAAAGGCATACAAATTTAAATTTTACTAGAAAACAGAAAAGGTGAATGTATTCTGGTTTAAACACGTCTGTTGCATGATTAAAAGTCGTAAGCCATGTGGCATGTTCGCTGCAGGGCTTTGTGTATCTTATTAAAGTCTTTTGACACTTTAATAACGGTCGTTTAGGAATTTATCGCTTTGACGTTTAGTTGCTAATAGATTCGTCGCAACCCAGACAGTGAGCGCTCCAGGATTTCCATGGGGGAGGGGTCAAAGTTATTATCGGTTTTTTATAGATCTGAGGTGTGAAATTCATTAACAAAAGGAGATTTATGGCGCCGCAGGCGAATTTTTTAATTAATAATAATTAAGTAGAATTTGTGACAAATTGTAAATAAGTGATGCTGCTAAACTATCAAATAGGTTATATGTCTGGGAGGAGGAGACCTGGGCCCCTCTGCCCCCTCCCTGGATCCGCCACTGAACCCAGACCCGCCACGCCGCATCGGCCCCCCACCACTCTACATATTGATTAATACTTTCTTGCTCTTTTACTCTAAGAAGGTTTCCTTCATACTACTGACAGATTCTCATCACTGATAATTTAGAAAGTCCAAAATTATTATTTTTTGACTATTGTCTTCTTTCGTTTGTCTTGTTTAGTGCGCAACCATAATACACTTCCATTGCGCGAGTAATACCAGAGACTACTTTGCAGTGGCGGATCCAGGGCGGGCCAGAGTGGCCCGGCCATCACTTATTTAAAATGGGTCACAAATTCTACTTAATTAAAAAAAAAAAATATTGCCTGCGTTCCCAAAAATCTATTTTGGATACTAAATTTTACATTTCAGATCTATCAAAAACCGCTAATAAAAAATATTTTGATGATTCCTGCCACTTTGGAAGCCCCTCTGCCCCCCACCCCACCCCCGGGCGGGTACAACAAATGTACAATTTAGTTTTTACAGCTAAATTTTTGCTATAAAAATATTGGGGCAAGACCGTATTTGCTGGCAATCCGCATGGCTGTCTTTTACCGGTATTTTCTGCCCTAGAAATATTGAAGAACCAATTTGTATAGTGAGCCTAACTCCTGCTTTCACAAACAAAATGTATCCATAAAAGGAGTTAAAATCTGATTACTGTTAAACAGCTGCCCTTTTAGGAAGTTTTGGTAGAATATTGCTGATATAGTTGCTAAAACATAGATGTATACTTTACAGTTGTCGCCTATTTTAAAATGCAGTAGAATTAAAAGCTAAAATCTAATTGTTGACAAATATGGTTGGATTAAATATAGCTTAAAAAAATTCCAAAACAATAGTTGCAGCAAAAGTAGTGTGTAAACTGGTCATCGATATCCTTTTCAAGATACAACAAAATACATATAAACAGCCCCGCTGACAGACGCTACTATGGGAATCTGAAATCCATCTGATTGTTGCCATCGCCGGCGTTGCCAGGTCTACTGATTTTTCAGTAGATCTACTGCTTTTGGGTTTTTGTCTACTGAATACTGTTTTTACGGTGGAATCTACTGGTGTTTTCGGTTTTCAAGAAATATGAGGAGTAGATCTACTGTTTTTGTTTTTTAAGAAAACTTATCAGGTACCTAGTTAGTTACCTATTCAAAATATTTGTAATTTTCGCCTGTAAAAAAATTATATGAAAACCCCCACTTTTTTTATTTTAAAAACTTGATATTTGAGGTTAGGATATAAATCCATCCATCCAACTGGCATCAACGCCACGGGCCGATGGTTATTGTTGCCAACAATCGATTACATCGGAAATGTAGAAGAACTTGTTTGATGGCATGTGGATCGCATCAGATCTTTTCAAGAACCCATTTGATTGAGAACTACGTGCGGCAGACCGACAGAGCATTGAAAATGAGTCACACTAACCAAACTTTTTTTGGTGTTGTTTATTCCTAATTTACCTTTTTGTTTTCTAAAAAGTTTATGTTTATAGTATTCCGTGAATAGTTTGGGTTTCTGTGTTACTTAAACTGTTGTAGAATAAAAATCTAAAATGCGATAAAAAGATTGTTTGGAAAAGTAGTTCTTAGCAATACTGTTGAGGACGTATCGGCCAAGTTTGAAAAAAACGTAAACAAAATATAAAATGTTTCGGTGAAATATTGACGAATATATCGATATAAAGGCACTTTTAGTCCATTTTAATAACGTAATAATTAACCTTAGAGTGTGTCTAAAATTCATTGGAGGAATAATTGCCAATGAAAAAAATAACCTAAAAAATAGAAAAAATCTTTCTCAGGTCTATCAATAAACTTGTCTTTGCAGCAAAACGTAAATAATCTCATTTATATTGGGAATCGTGGATTTTTACAAGCCATATCTGTTAGACATTTTGCTGGCAGATTTATTACCATTTTTATTTGTTATTGGTCAGAAAAGTGCATTTTAAAGATAATAATAATAATAAAAATGATTATTAATCAAAATATCAATTACAATAATAGTACATATAAAAACTTATAAAAATAGTGACAATAAAACAGACTAAGCCCTGAAGCCATTGCCATAGCTTATTAGGGCTATCAAACAAAAACCTTGCGCCCTTTAAGTAGTGGCTTTTTAGAAGAATGGTAAAAAACACAAACTTTTTCTTAAGTTGTAATTATATTAATAAATAGATATAGACTGTTGGACAAAAGTGGAGAAACTTTTTTTTTAAATAATATAGTTTTGTTTAATGTATTTGAATATACTGTTTATAACATAAGGTGAATAGCAATAAAACAAAGAATGTAATACAATCAAAATTTAAAAAAAATATTGCATTGAAAAATAAAAAAATATATATTCTTAAAAATGATTGGACAAAAATGGAGAAACTTAATAAAAATTATTTTTTTTGCTACAAAGAAATGATGCATTTTTACCAAATTAATAATGCGTGGAAAACCCCTTTTTCTTAATAACTTCCTGAAGTCTTTTTGATATTGACTCTAATAATTTATTCACAAAATCTGGAGAAATATTTTTCCAAGTTTCGTTCAAAATTATTACTAAATCTTGCTTATTGTGTAATGGATGTTTTCTAACTTCACGATCCAAGTGCTCCCAAAGGTTTTCAATAATATTTAAATCAGGACTTTGCGCGGGAAAGTCCATTAAAGTGACCTGTTCCTCTTGAAACCAATCCCTTACCACTCTAGAATTGTGTTTTGGGTCATTGTCTTGTTGAAAAACCCAATTAACCGGTAGATTTTCTTCTGCATATGGCAACATTTGATTCTTCAAGATATCCAAGTATCCAAACCGATCCAAAATTCCATTAATAACAAACAGTGATCCCGTACCATACCCTGAAACACAACCCCAAACCATGAACGACGTGACCCGCCTCCGTGCTTCACCGTGGATCTGGTGTACTTGGGATCATATCTTTTGCCAACAGGCCGGTGAACCCAACGCATTCCGTCAGAACCAAATAAATTAAATTTGCTTTCGTCAGAAAACAGCACTTTTTTCCAATTTTCTACAGTCCAGTGTAAATATTTTTTGGCAAATATCAATCGGGCCTTCCGGTTTTTATTGGAAATCATTGGCTTTTTGGCAGATCTTCTACTAAATAAACCTTCATATATCAATCTGCTCTGAACCGTCTTAGAACATATTGCCACATCGCCTAGTTCCTTTAAAATTGATGCCGCAGATGTTTTGGGATCTTTTTGTGCAATCCATTTAATACGTTGATCTAAATTTTTATCAGTTTTTCTGGGTCTTCCTGATTTTTTAAGGGATTTCAGGGTACCACGAGTTTTGTAGTTTGATATTGTCTTTGAAACAACTGATTTGTGAACCAGAAGACGCTTTGCAATATCCACCTGTTTGACAACACTTTTATAAAAATCTAAAATTTTTTATTTTAATTGTTCCGACAAATTTATACCGCGCGGCATTTTAGTTCTGATATAGTAACATAAAACAGATAGACTGATCAAAATTAAATTCAGAAATTAGTGAAAAATATTTATAAACTTTTTTGTTTCTCCACTTTTGTCCAGCAAAAAATCATTCTTTTTTTATTAAACGGCTAAAACAATTTAGAGATAAAAAATTTGTTTACCAATTTGTTTTGTACGGTGAGCACCAAAAGTATATCTAGACTAAGCAAGCGAAAAAATAAAAAAAATATTATTAAAAATTTTAAAAAGTTTCTCCACTTTTGTCCAACAGTGTATGTAGTACCTACTATACCCATCATATTTGCTTATTTTCAACTTGAAACATTTTCCCCGTTTTGCCCACCTTTTCCCTATTTTTATTCGCACAACCTTTTATGAAGGTAAAGTTTTTGTGACGCTTGAAACGGTACGTAATAAACCAACGACGACGTATTTGATTTTTCGATTAAAGTAAGTAGTAAATGTTTAACTTTTTTTTAAATTGAACTCCAAAATTGACAAAATTCAAAAATAAGCGACAGGTAAGTTATTTTTTTTTTGGGAATAAAGAGTATGTCATTTTACTTAAAGGGTATTTACTTTTTTACTTTTGTTACAACATGTACGTGTAAGCAAACTCAGGCATGATTAGCTAGTACATAAAGTTATTTGATGTCAAAAACAGAGCCTTTAGCTTATCAGATGTTATACTTTAAAAAAGTAGCTTTTTAACTTTTAATTTTTTATTAAAACTACAAACCACGTGAAATAAAATTAGAAGTTTTAAAAACAAAAAAAATTACAAATTTTTACCTTCCTAGCCCGCGCAGCAACGGCTAGGAAGGTACTTCAAGTACAGTGCTTGAAATTGTACTTTAAGTACTGTACTTGAAGTACATCTACAATCCGGTAATTGTACTTGGTACTTGAAGTACTTGGAAATATACTTGATTTTGTCAAATAAACTAGTTCAAGTACATTATAACTACTTCAACTACAGTCAAAGTACTTCAAATACATTCGAAGTAATAGTAGGTACACACTTATCCAAAGAATAATGCCAATGGACTTAAGCACGCACCTTTATTATTTCGTGGAACGTGAAATTCAAGTTCAGCGTGAGAAACTACTACAGCACAGTCATGCCATGTATTGAGGGTTGTCGGTAGTACGGTAGTGAAGGTATATTGCACTTGCAGCTCGATTTCTGAGGATCCACCTACTCACCTTGTAGCAGACGTAATTTCTACGTTTGATGGAGGTTGGTTTAAAGAACCCGAAAACTTATATAACCTGACTAGATACACCTCAAAATTCCTTGGATATTTACTCAGAGACATTACTCTAAAGATATTTACGTTTGTTATGCTTATTTATTTAGTATGAATTAAACAAGTTTTTAAGTAGTTTTGTGGGCTATTATAAAAATAGTACTTTCTATAAGTGATTTAGAAATTATTGATGGTAAGAACAGGGCCCGAAGTGCACAAAAAAAAAGGAAAGGTAAGGTACGTGCCTCCCGGTTTTACAAGATTTCTTTATAGGTCTCATTACAAAGTCAAATATACTTGCATTTTCACAAATGTGATCTATTTGGGGTGGATCATATTTACCCCGGAGTTCGGGGTAACTGTGACACCCCTATTGCAAAACTATAAAACGTTCAAAACGTTTTAATGGGACTGGGTCAACTTTGCAGCTTTTTGATTAATGAAATTATCGCTTTCCATTACCTTTCTATGGCATTTGTATGTAAAATGATGAGTTCAGAAAAAATAAATAAATGCAATTTAGATATAAAAGTAATACATATTTACATAGAATAATATTCCAAAAAATAGAACCTGTCAGGTTAAAAATTTTGTAAACATTTTTGAAATTTTAAAAAAATTGTTGACGGTTTTTGACATGTTTTCAAATTTTTTGAGATCTTAGATATTTTTTGAAGTTTTTGACGTTTTTTGAAATTTTTTCCTTTTTTAAATATTTTTGACATTTTTCTCAGTTTTTGACATACTTAAAGTACTTAAAGTACTTGAAGCACTTCTTTTATTGTACTTCAAGTACAAGACCTGGGGAAAATGAAGTTCTTTTATAATGTACTTGGTACTTGAAGTACATTTGAAAAGAAAATGTACTTGTGACAGCTCTGCCTGGTACCCATACCAGTGTGATTTGGTTGTTTTGAGCTAGTCGTTTTAAGGTATGTTAACACTCCCAGACTATGTTTGACACACACTTCAAAGCCTTTATGGCCCAAGGGCGGATCCAGAGGTGCTTCTCGGGGGGTGCGGTTCGGTTCCAGGTAGGGAAGTCGGGTATTTTAGTAACCTTGATAGGTGCGTCTCAATTAATCGCCCAAAAAATCGTAATAGTAGGTACACACTTATCCAAAGAATAATGCCAATCGACTTAAGCACGCACCTTTATTATTTCGTGGAACGTGAAATTCAAGTGCAGCGTGAGAAACTACTACAGCACAGTCATGCCATGTATTGAGGGTTGGCGGTAGTACGGTAGTGAAGGTATATTGCACTTGCAGCTCGATTTCTGAGGATCCACCTACTCACCTTGTTGCAGACGTAATTTCTACGTTTGATGGCGGTTGGTTTAAAGAACCCGAAAACTTATATAACCTGACTAGATACACCTCAAAATTCCTTGGATATTTACTCAGAGACATTACTCTAAAGATATTTACGTTTGTTATGCTTATTTATTTAGTATGAATTAAACAAGTTTTTAAGCAGTTTTGTGGGCTATTATAAAAATAGTACTTTCTATAACTGATTTAGAAATTATTGATGGTAAGAACAGGGCCCGAAGTGCACAAAAAAAGGCAAGGTGAGGTACGTGCCTCCCGGTTTTACAAGAGTTTTTTATAGGTCTCATTACAAAGTCAAATATACTTGCATTTTCACAAATGTGATCTATTTGGGGTGGATCATATTTACCCCGGAGTTCGGGGTAACTGTGACACCCCTATTGCAAAACTATAAAACGTTCAAAACGTTTTAATGGGACTGGGTCAACTTTGCAGCTTTTTGATTAATGAAATTATCGCTTTCCATTACCTTTCTATGGCATTTGTATGTAAAATGATGAGTTCAGAAAAAATAAATAAATGCAATTTAGATATAAAAGTAATACATATTATTTCCAAAAAATAGAACCTGTCAGGTTAAAAATTTTGTAAACATTTTTGAAATTTTTTAAAAATTTTTGACGGTTTTTGACATGTTTTCAAATTTTTTGGTACCCATACCAGTGTGATTTGGTTGTTTTGAGCTAGTCGTTTTAAGGTATGTTAACACTCCCAGACTATGTTTGACACACACTTCAAAGCCTTTATGGCCCAAGGGCGGATCCAGAGGTGCTTCTCGGGGGGGGACTTTAGGTGACATTCTTTGTTGGTAAAAAACGGTATATATTTTTTTAAGCAGCATTTTATTGAGTTAGTCAGTGGTTGTAATTTCGATGATAACAACAATAGACACTTTCATGCGCCGCAGGCAAAAATTTTGAGTTTTTATTAGCAAAAACATTACTTTTTACTGGCACTAATACCGTTAACACTATTACACACACAACTAAACACTTACACCAGTATTTACTAAAGGGTCTACAGTGCTAAGTGCTACAATCCTAGGTCTACAGGTCTAGATTTTGGTTGAAGGTTTAACTTATTTTTGCCGTGAATGCAACAGTTTTTAATATTTATATAAATTGTTCATAAATACCTTGCGATATGGGTCATCTTTTTTCGTTGTAATAAAGACATTAATTAATTCCACACAATTAGAAGTAACAGTTAGAAATAAATACAAATAATATAATATTTTGGTTTAAAAATGGTAGTCATATTTCAACCTCCGAACGTCACTCGGAAATGTCAAATAAAAATGGTGTAAGTCAGTGTCAGCTGTCCGCTATATTTGACATGTTAATTTTTTAGACAAGTTAGCGATGATTAAACCGATGTTCGATTTTTTTGGTGAATGTGTAATTGAAAACGGATTCTAATATTTCTTGTGCTTTTTACAGTATTTAAATATCGATACGTATTTAATACGGTAATGCATTTACAGATATAGTTTTAAGTTATTTATGTATTATTTAGCTTTGAAAATTTTTGTAGTTAAGTTTTTTTATCAATCATGGATTATTTCTACTGCTCACAAAGGTTAGAAATAAATAAAAATAATATAATATTTTGGTTTAAAAATGCTAGCCATATTTAAACCTCTGAACATCACTAGGAAATGTCAAATAAAAATGGTGTAAGTCAGTGTCAGCTGTCCGCTATATTTGACATGTTAATTTTTTAGACAAGTTAGCGATGATTAAACCGATGTTCGATTGTTTTGGTGAATGTGTAATTGAAAACGGATTCTAATATTTCTTGTGCTTTTTACAGTATTTAAATATTGATACGTATTTAATACGGTAATGCATTTACAGATATAGTTTTAAGTTATTTATTTATGATTTAGCTTTGAAAATTTTTGTATATAAGTTTTTTATCAATCCTGGATTATTTCTACTGCTTTTTGAACTTTAAGCCACCCCTCGGGGGTGGTACTACAATTTGAGAGTATTTTTAACGGGAATCCTACGACTACACGGACTAAATTTCCAAAAAATGATATTTCGTTACAAATTTTTTATGTGGTTTTTGAGATGAATGAAATGATTGAAACTCACTGAGAAATGCTTACAGTCATATTGCACATTAGGGTGAATCAAATCTTTGCAGCTATTTGACCTGTGAGTATTTAAAAAATACACTTAAACCGGCCGATATCAAGTCTATGGACTTGAGACTTAAACCCCGTCTAAAATGCTAAGTTTTAAGGTCTTAGTAAATACTGGTGTTTAACTTATGGTTTCTTAAAATATTATCCGAAATAAACCACCCCCTCCCGCCAAGACGAAGGGTCATTGGACCCGCCGCTACTGAGGATCTCTATTATCCTGGCAGGCAAGCGCGTCGATAAGGGCGGGTTCGGTACTGGGGGTCAGTACCCCCCCAAGAATCCAAGAACTAAAGTTTTTTATTATCGAGCACTCGTAATGCAAAGCTCCCGAAAATTTGCAAAAAAAAAATTAAGTCCAACTAAACTAAAGCAAGTAAATAATCGTTTATTTTTATCCAAATTTAATACCGACCAGTAGGAATAACTGACCGACTAACGCTACCGCTGCAATATTATTCATCTGGGCCACACGATCGTGTTCTGTCTGCAAAACAAAGCCCGGTTTTAGTTGGAGAGTTCACTGCATTTTTTCCAGCGTCCGCGAGAATATAGTGTGTGTGTTTTTGTGATTAATGCCTTATGCAGGATTCTTTTGGCAGGTAGTTTAAGCCTCTTAGGGTCCCTTCCTAAAACCTAAACGACTTCAAATTAATTAAATGCAAAAAGGGGTGCCGGTGGGTCTTAATTAGTTATATTGTAATCTGCCCACGGACTATGGACTGGAAGTTATGTACAACTCGCGCAGTCCACCCCACGCCATTTGTCATCCCATCATCATAATATACTCTTTTGCATTGTGGTTGATGGATCAATGTACCCATTTTTACAATTATTATTATAATAAGTTCAAAGGTGTTATAAGTATTTGTAAAGTTAAAAATAGGGTTTGTTGTGATTTGTAATTGAGTTTTCGTTAGCTGAAACTAACGGTAAGAAAAATCTAAAATTTCTTTTATTGTAGTACAGAGTGCTCCAAATAGGACACTTTTGATAGGAAACGCCTATTTCTAGAGGAGATAGAAAAAAACTAACCTGCATTTTGCGAGCTCGATTTTCGTTAAAAAGTTAATACCGAAAACCGCACATCGATATCTTAAACTACTTACAAGATATAGGGTGGTTTTCAATTTGGTGCATTTTCGACCCACCCGCGTAACTTGTTTATTTACGAATATTTTTTATTTCTGTAAAAACGTTCTTAAAGCACTTTTTTTAAGAGTTCAACTGTCAAATTAAATTTTATCTTTCACTTTTAATTTTTGAGATATTACAGAAAGTTTGTAATTTTTTTATGGAATGACCCTATTTTTATTTGATTTTTGAAATCAGCATAAAATTTTCTTTAAAATGATGTGTTACACTTAATATTTTATATATGTTTTTTTATATTTTTAAATGAAACCATCACGGCCCAAGACCCAACTTAGGTACCAAATTTCATTAAAATCGGACAAGCGGTTTTTGAGTTATGCGGGTTGGTCGTTACAGACAGACATACAGACATACAGACAGACAGACATACAGACAGACAGACAGACAGCAAAACAAAAAAGTTTCAAAATCATCTGAAACGCAAAGATATATAAAAATTTTTGAAATCGGAGCAACTTTTTTTTTCTCGAAAAAATTAGGATCACCATAGCTCACACTACTTATAGTAGTAGTGTGAGCTAAAAATATTCATAAATAAACAGGTTACGGGGTTGCACCAAATTGAAAACCACCCTATTTTCGACATTCATTTTTTAACAAAATTCAAGCTCGTAACCTGTAGGTCAGTTTTTTTCTAGCTGCCCTAGAAATGGGCGTTTCCTATCAAAAGTGTCCAATTTGGACCACTCTGTACTTTAAGACTTACTTCGTTTTCCTACTGTTTTCGGTTTTAGAAATAAAAAAAACTATTACGCATTCGTTACATAATAATGTTTATTGTGTGTACCTTTAAAAAAATAAAACTCAAAAAACCACTTAATTTCTAATGGATGTAAATTATAGTCACCGACTGTAGTTTTTTATTATTATAAGTTATTTTTTTTTCTCTGTAGAGCCATGAGTAAACGTGGTAACCAAAGAACTTTGGATAGTTTTTTTTAACAAAAAGGCTAAACCGATGAAGAAACCGTCACACATAAACCTGATGATGTATTTTTCTCTCGTATGGTTTTGCGATAATAGCCTTCGCATTTTCATTATTTCCCATTAGCTAAATGGCAAAATATTTATTTTTATTTAGAAAAAACGCTCTCGTGAAAAGTTACCAAAAACCTAGTTACTAGGTTTTGCAAAAGTAGGGCAGAGTACCCCCCCCCCCCCCCAAGAAAAAAAGCTATCGACGCCCTTGCTGGCAGGACACTTATGGACAGGCAGACAGGGAACGAGCTAGGAATTTCCATTTTCAATTTTCTTGCGAATTTCCCTTACGTGACTGGAAAATATGATTTAGTAGCTGACTGGCCTGACATCCCCGAAAATTCAGACACCTTTGCCAAAGCGAATTCATCATTTTGTGTGTATCTAGCCAGCCATTGGGCTGACACGACCAAATTAAACGAAAGCAGAAGATTTTTTTCAAAATACACCAATATTTTAGTGCAGGCGGTGTAGGTAGTTGAGTATGCAAAATATGAGGACCGCAGTTTGACAATGGATTATAGCTGACAAAAGGTCACAGATTAACGATCTATCTGACCACTGATTCAAACGTAAAGAATCTTAAAAAAATCGAACCAAAATTAATTTCAAATACCAAATTGCAAATAATGCAAGGGCCTAAAACTATAAACAACACGTGAAATTAAAGAAAGAAAAATTAGAAAAAAGTTTTCTGCTTCGGCCGGGGATCGAACCCGGAACCTCTTGCTATCTAGGCAAGCAAAAACTAGGCTTTCAGTGCTGGAATATTTGCCTAGATAGCAAGAGGTCCCGGGTTCGATCCCCGGCCGAAACAGAAAACTTTTTTCTTATTTTTCTTTCTTTAATTTCACTTGTTGTTCAAAATTAATTTGTTTGGTGACTTTTTAACATTGATTTAATTTACATACAAACGTCCCCTAAGTTTTAAAAATTAAACTTTTCTTACCTTGGTATACATTGTTTAAAAGGAAATTTTATTTTATACAATCAAGAATAAGGGACATTTTTTAATAAAAAGGTTGGTTTTTTGGAAAATCGGGTGAAACATGTGATAATGTCTATTTTATTTATTTATTTTTTTTGTTTTCATCAATCAAGCCCTACTGACTTACACTTGTTAGAAAGGTAATTTTATCTTCTACAAGAAAGTTAAGAACACTTTTTTTTGATTAAGCTTAGTATCTAAGTAAATTGGATAAAACCTGTAAGAAAATTAATTTGGTGATTTGTAAAAATTGATTTTATTTACGGACGCCTGTGACGTTTTATTCCGAAGATCTTACCTTGTAGTACAGCTTTTAAAAGGAATTTTTATTGTCTATAATCGACTATGGGGCACAATTTTTGATAGAGGGCTTGGTTTTTAAGATAATCCGGAAGAACATGTGACAAACATGTGGTTTTTTTAATTTTCTTACATTTTCTTAAAAAACAGACGCCGCTGGAGAGTGTGCTGTAAGTCTCATTGCACTAACTTATACACTGTTAAAAAGGGAATTTTATTTTCTACAATAAAGTGTAGAATAATTTTTTTTCTAAAAAGCTTTGTTTTTGAGAAAATTGGATAAAGCTTGTAAAAAAAATTGTAAATTTAGTGATTTTTAAAAATTGATGTAATTTACGGAAGCCCCTAAATTGTTATAAATAAAACTAATCCTGCCTTATAATACACCATTTAAAAGGACATTTTATTGTCTACAACCGACTGTGAAACATAATTTTTGATAGAGAGCTTGGTTTTAATTTTTTTTACATTATCTCAATAAACGGACGCCGCTGGAGAGTTTGTCTTTGATTGTACCCCACTGACTTATATATCTTTGAAAAGAAAATTTTATTATCTACAATAAAGGTAATTGCGTATTTTTCTCTGAAAAGCTTAGTTTTTAAGAAAATTTGAAGAAAACCTTAAAATTTTAGGTTTTGAGGGGTCTGGGGGGTTTTTGGGGGTTTTAGCAGATAAAATTAAAAAAACTAATATAATTTTAATTTTGAGAAATAGTACATATTATGGTGGAGTCGTTGAATAGGAAATCAAATAGGTTATTGTCTTCCTCCACTAAGTAGAAGGCGGCCTTTGGCAGCCCCCAAAATAGGCTGCCTGGGGCGGCTACACCTCCGCTCCATTCATTACGACGGTCCGCAGACAGGCCCTGTAAAGTTAAATAAAATTGTAATTTTATAAAAAAAAATCCCACTTTCTGTTGCATGTTCGATACTTTTTAAATAGACTTTGTTAAAATATTCTGTATCAGCTTTGAATGAATCCGCTACAATTGACATTTGTACTAAATATGTCAACATTCTCCAGAGCTAAACAATCTTTTCTGTGACCCGGACTATATTTTCTAAACTGTCAGGAATCTTGCTTTTTAACAGGGTATTTGTTGATTTATGCGACAGCTTGGAATTTCAATACATGCCAGTAGCTTCTCTAAAAACAATAATACCAAACAAATAAAATAAAAACTTTCTTTAAAAGAGAATAAATATATTTTGGTTTAAAACTATAGCAGTAGCGCACCCAGGCATATGTCTTGGAGGGCCAAGACCTTATAATGCCGTTTTTATGCTATTTTAGTTATTTATTTATTGTAACAAAACGGGATTTGAATATAAATGGTATTTTTTCCATTTATAAGTTTTTAAATATTTCAATTAAATATTTTTTTTGACATCAACAAGCCGTAATTATATGCAAGACTAGGTTAAGAATAAGTAAAATTTATGGCAACACAAGCGACTTGTTTTTTGGAATATTTTCAGATTCGCTGTATTTTAATAAAAGTTATATTCGGCTAATATGTCCTTTGAGCCACTAACATCACAATAATCTATATTCTGTAACTGGAAACAAATTTGCTAAACTATTATCAATTTTAAAAAAAACACACTGTCCAATTTAAACTTATCGATTTTCTAAGTCCACGTATCTTTGGATTACGTTGGTATTTTGTCGGTTCGGCCAAGGCGAGAAAGCTTAAGTTTTAAACCAATCAGCGGCAAGCTGAAAATGCCAAGAGAGCAGGGTGGCTCAGACAAGACAGTCTTGAGTGAAAACACTCTTTAGTTGAGTTGCGTACAGTTCACTTCTTTTGGTTAAAGGGGGTTTTTTTTTCAACTGGGGAAATGTTAAATTTTAATAATAATTATTATTTTGGTCTTTTCTTTTAAGGTTTATTTTAATTTTAAAGCTTTTGACTATTACTGTTTCCAGTGTTTTGATATATTGTTTTTATCCTTTTCTGGTTTTAAATACAAACCTTTCGTTGTCCTAAAATCGGCATTTTTAATCAATAATACATCCCAAACCTAAACAGTAATAGAGACTTATTGACTTTATTCTGACACATTTGCACAGAAAACTAACAGCTGACCTCTCAAAATTGATATACCAAAGCCAAATTTAATAATACAGACCCTAACTTTCATTTAATAAATACCGACACTAATAAATCCGGTTTTTAAATACACAAAGGGCGAATTTTGAAAGAGAGCAGCTGCTTTTTATACGTAAATCTGTCACCATAGGGTCGATTTTAAAATAAGCTCAGGTTTTTGGTCCAATAAGTCCCTAATATTAAGTAAATTAAACAGTTGATTGAATAGCTTCACCTATTCAATCAACGTTTAAAATGTTTACAACAAAGATACAAAAGGTTCTACAACCTAAAAGTTTAAAGAGTGTGAATATTTGAATACAAAAGTTTAATAGTAGTAAAATTTGATATTTGATTAATGAAGTTTCAAGAAGAAAATTGAAAAGGTGTGTATGATTTTCCTACATTGTTTATAAAATTGAGAAAAACGTTTATAGCACATTTTTCCTCCAAGAACCGTCAAATTCCCTTTCGAGAACAAACAAGTAATAACTTTAATAACATTTAATGTTTTTATAATTTATATAAGTTGTA
Source organism: Aspidapion aeneum (assembly GCA_963576565.1). Lineage (NCBI taxonomy): Eukaryota > Metazoa > Arthropoda > Insecta > Coleoptera > Brentidae > Aspidapion > Aspidapion aeneum. The sequence goes on from OY755043.1 coordinate 29,184,388, forward strand.
GCCTAAATTGGTAGCTCACAACATTTTAGCCTTGGCCACTTGAGTTGACAGTACCACTGTCACAAGGCCCCTGTGACATTATGAAAATATCTACAAAATCTGTCGGCTAGGGGGGCCAGGCCCAGAGCCTGTGTGCGCCCATGCTATAGGTACACATATTATTTTATTAGATTATTTTTATTGTTAGAAGAACGATGTTATTTGCGTATTCGTTTTGATCATAATAGGTGCATTGCTCTGTGAAAAGCACATCTGTGTATGGATTCTTGAAACGGGTGAGAGTGAGAATGAGCATCTCCCACGTCAGGACCACTATAGATCCGGAAATCAAGTGAGATCCCATGCGCAGTTTGACTTTCACCCGATTTTGAGGGAGTACTTCCATAAAGCAGTAAAGTAGTTACAGAATTTTCAAAAACATCGAATTTGCCACTCACTCACTCAAACACTCATTCATTTATAGATCATCAGAACTACTGTATTTCCAACTATGATAAAACAATAGGAAAAAACTCAAAAACACCAAAACTTTTATTTACTTCCCTCCCCTATACATGTTAAGTTATGTAAAACTTATTGCCCGATTCCAGAAATTATACAAAGCTGGGATTTGGCAAACTAACAGAAATTATAAACAAGTTCTTAAAAACAAACTCTAAATCAATCCCCCCCCCCCAACCATTGATAGAAATAGAAATTGATTTATTTCAAAAGGAAATTTTTTTACAATATTCTTTTATTTTAATTTGTTTAAAAAAGGAATGAAATCATAAAAAAAACATTTCATGTAAAAAAAACCAAGTGCGCGCAAATGGTTTTCCGTAAAAATAATTGAGATAAAAAGTATATACAAGTTCTGGGATATACATTCCAAAATGAAATGTTTTTACTACTTTGGAAAAGTTTTCTTAAACTTGGCTATTACGGCTGCAAATTATCTCTTATGCCCAGTGCTTAATTGAACATAAACAAGTTTCGCTGTAGTAATAGCAAAGTTTAACAATGCTTTTCCAAACTTTTAAAAACTTTATTTTGAAATGTTTATTGAAGAACTTGGCTATACTTTTATCTCAATTACTTTTAAGGAAAACATTTTTCACATACTTGGCTTTTTTTACATGAAATGTTTTTGTTATATCTTTGTTGAAAGATTTGTTCTCTGTAATAGAGCACTCACATTCAAATTATAACGCCACACCAATCTAAATACCTAATCTAAATTTTAATGCTCCCAGAGCCAGCAGTACCTATGCAACGAGGAACGAGAGATTTCATGATATATTTGTTTTTTGTTTTCCTAAAAAAATTAAATCGTAAAATTATTATTGCCCGATTCCAGAAATTATAGAAAGTTGAGATTTGGCAAACTAACAGAAATTATAAACAAGTTCTTTAAAACAAACTCTAAATGAACTCCCCCCAAGCACAAATTGATAGAAATAGAAATTTATTCATTTCAAAAGGAAATTTTTTTAAAATATTCAGCATATTTTAAGTTCTTTAAAAAAGCAATGAGACCATAACAAAAATATTTCATGTAAAAAAAGCCAAGTACGCGAAAATGGTATTCCGCAAAAATAATTGAGATAAAAGTATAACCAAGTTCCGGGATATATATTTCAAAATAAAAGGTTTTTACTAGTTTGGAAAAGTGTTCTTAAACTTGGCTATTACGGCTGCAAATTCAGCATATTGTCTCTTATGCACAGTGCTTAATTGAACATAAACAAGTTTCGCTGTAGTAATAGCAACGGTTTAACAATACTTTTCCAAACTATTAAAAACATTTTATTTTGAAATGTATTTTGAAGAACTTGGCTATACTTTTATCTCAATTACTTTAAGGGAAAAATTTTTTCGCGTTCTTGACTTTTTTTACATGAAATGTTTTTGTTATATCTTTATTCAGTGGCGTATATAGAGGGGGGGGCCCGGGCCCAGCCGAAGCTAAGATTTTTTTAGATATTTTCCACATATTTCATGAATACAAACATAAAATAGCATTAAATACGGCTTCATGAGGTCTCGCCCCCCCCCCCCCCGAAACTTTTTTCTATATACGCCACTGTCTTTGTTTAAAGATTTCTTCTCTATAATAGCGCACTCACATTCAAATTATAACGCCACACAAATCTAAATACCGAATCCAAATTTTAATGCTCCCAGAGCTAGCACGAGGAACGAGAGACTTAACGAAATATTTGTTTTTGTTTTCCTAAAAAAATTAAATCGTAAAATTACTGGAGAAAAGGTTAAAGTTACCATGAAACGTAGACTCCGAAACCATTTGAATTAAGTTTCCAACTCTATTTAGTTTCGCTGGCCGGGGTAAACTAATTTACCCCAAGAAAAACTTTTCTCATGAGTTTACGTTTGTTAAATTTCGTTTTAACTGCACTGCCCACTTTTAATCTCACTTTCGTGTTTATCGTCTATTAAAAAATATCTTATAATTTTATAGAAGACTGTAATTTTAACTGCAACTCTTTCTTACGCAGCTATACAAATTTTCTTTAGGATGTACGCAGGTAAGCGATTTTTTTTGCTTAACTTTTTTTAAGGTAAACTGATAATAGAAAATAACAAGACGATCTTTCTTACTTTTTTTAGTTCGTTTTAAATCAAAAGCTGTTGTTTTAGCTACAAATCTTCCCACATAGCACAATCACGTGTGTAACACGTAAAAAAGGCGTGAGAAAAAAAAACGTTGATTTTAAAAGCTGCTAGAAAAAAAAATGTTTATTTCATATATGAAAACATAGGTCATTCATTAATGTTATAAAAACTAACGTTGCAAAAAACTGCATTGTAATAACGCCATTATCAAATTAAAACAGCAATTTTTACGTTAGTTTCAAGTGATTTTTATCAACGTTAAAATCACATTAGATTCACGCTTTTTTAACCGTAAACACTTTTACAGAATATTATTGTGTCTTCATCAGGTTAATAACTGATGCGTCGTGATCGTGAAGGAAAAGGGATCAGTTCCTTAAAAGGTTTTTGGAGTCTAGATGCCAATGCACTCCCTGATAGATGTCGTCAAAGTGAAAAATGTCAACAATAGGTGGCGCTGCTGCTAGTAAAACCTCAAAAATGTTCGGTGGAAAAGCCATGCAAGTTGCGTTTTAAAATTTTTGTAGAAAATGCGCGAATCTAATGTGATTTTTTGTTGATAAAAATCACCTGAAAATAACGTAAAAACATTGCTGTTTAAATTTGATAATGGCGTTATTACAACGCAGTTTTTAGCAGCGTTATTTTTTATAACGTTAATGAATTTTTTTCTAGAAGCTTTTAAAATCAACGTTTTTTTTGTCACGTGTTTTTTACGTGTTAAACACGTGATTGTGCTGTGGGGTCGTCCTTTACGCTGAACAAATATGGTATATTTAGTAAAGTAAATAAAGCTATAAAAGATTGAGTTATTTATTAAAGCATAAGAAAAAAATTGTTTTTCATAATTTGTTTCGCAGAATATTTAAATTATTATATATAGCTATAATAAACCTTTACTTTTTAAAATATTAAATAAAATTGTTATTACCTTTCTTCGTGTTTTTTTGTTTTGTTTGTATTTATTTTATTTATTAAATTTGAAGTAGGGTTAAAATATTTAGAAAAATCAAATTAATAAATTGATCCATAATAAGAACCCAAAATATAAATAACTATAAAAGATTGAAAAAATATAGGTAGGTATATTGAATGTAATACCTCATTTTAAAGAAAATTTTAAAAATTTAATAAAAAAGCGTAAAAAAATCGATTTTGTGTAACGTAATTTATGGATTCATTTTCTTTTCAGAAAAACCTTCTATTCTATTTAGCCTTCTTCTATCTATCTTTGGACATAGGCCTCCTCAATATCTTCAACTGTTCTTTGTCTGTCGCCGCGTTCATCCATCTAGTTCCCGCGTGTTTCTTCAAATCGTCCGGCCATCTCATTTGGGCTCTTCCCCTACTTCTTTTATTTTCCCAAGGTCTCCAGTTTACAATACATTTGTTCCATCGATCGTCTTTCTGTCTGATATTATGACCGGCAAATTTCCATTTCAATTTTGCTACTTCTCCTCTGACATCCCTTACTTTTGTTTTGTTTCTTATCCATTCATTCCTTTTTCTTTCTGTTAGCCTTACATGTAACATTTATCTTTCCATTGATCTTTGGGCTTTTGTGAGCGTATCTATGTTTGATTTTGTAAGTGTCTAGGTCTGGGATCCATGGGTAAGTACAGGAAGGATACATTGGTTAAACACTTTCGTTTTTAGGTACTGAGGATATTTTTTATTTCTCAATATGTAGCTTAATGCTGCCCAGGCCAATCTTACTCGTCTCTTGATTTCAGCTGTTTGGTTTTCTTTTTAGTTTAATAATTTGTCCCAGGTATATATATATTCCTCTACTTGTTCTATTTTATTTTGGTTTATTCAGACCGTAATATCTTCATCTGTTTTTGTTATGATTCCAGTTTTAGTGTAGTTCATACTCAAGCCTATATTTTTTACTGCTGTATCCAGTTCTTTCAGCATTTTTATCAGTTTTTCTTTCTTGTCTGTTATTAAGGCGATATCATCAGCATATCTTACGTGGTTCAAGAATTGTCCGTTTACTTTGATGCCTATTCCTTCTCAATCTAAGCTTTTAAAAACATCTTCTAAAGCCTGGTTGAATAATTTAGGGGATATTGTGTCACTCTGTGACACCTCTTCTTATGCGTATTGGCTTGGTTCCTTCGTGGATTTTGATTGGTGTTGTTGCTTCGCTATATATATTGGCTATTAAGTCTGTATATCTGTGATCTATTCGGCTGTTAATTAAAGATACTTTTAGTGCCCAGTGCTCAATGCTATCGAAAGCTTTTTCGAAGTCTATAAACGCAATATACAGTGGAATGTTACATTCGCTGGCTCGCTCTATTAGGATTTTCATGGTTAATAAGTGGTCAACTGTACTGAAACCTTTTCTGAAGCCTGCTTGTTCCCTTGATTGATATCCGTCCGTTATTGATATGATAACGATAATTTATGTAACAAAGTTGCTGTAAAATTTAATTCAGGCCATCAAGTTTTCTTTATACTAACTTAAATTTCTCCCTGGATTCTGGAATATCGATACTGTTAGAGTCATTCCAGATTACAGGAACACGGCTCAGTATTGATCTCGCAAATCTAAAGCGAACAAGATTTCCCGTTTTTTGGCCAGGATCCTGATCGTTGGGTTTGAGTTAGAAATCAATCCTATAGATGGCATCAGAGTCACAAAATCTGTTTTCTACTAGAAAAAAAATTGCGCAGCATTTATTTAACTATATTAAATTAGGCAAATATTTTTAAACAGTTAAGTGTTTTTCAAAAACATAAAAATGCTTGCAATATAAAAAAACTACAAGAAAATTCAAAAGAAGTGCGCGGCAGGCAAAAATGATGTCAAATTCAAATACATTTCGGAAAAAATGGCGTTGTTGAAAACTTTTTACAGATCTGACGAAACGAATGCCGTCACAGGCGAGAATTTGGAAAAAATTATAATGAAGGTATTTTTTAAAGAAATTTCGGTCACAGTAGAAATTTTTTGGTAAAAAGAAATGGGCAAGCGAAAAATTTAGAAAAATAAAATAATTTTAAGAAAAAAAGGCGCCGCAGACTAAACATTTTCATATGAGGAGGCCATTTTGAGCCGGAGGGTGCTAGTTGCTCCTCTTCATTACCTGGGATATGATTCTAATAATTATAACAATTAAATTATATTTGCAAACCTTCCAACTGAACTATGACTTAAATAAATACATAACTTAACAAAACACGACTGGGGAATCAACTCGCCTTTTAAAAACCCCAAATAATTAACTAATACAGTGGCGCACCCAGGAATATGCCTTGGGGGGGGGGGGGGACAAAGCCTCTGGGGGGCCCGAGGCTTCATGATTTTCGTATTTTATATTTTTGTTTTTGAAATATGTGGAAATATTTTTACGAATCTTAGGCTTGGGGGATGGCCCGGGCCCCGAGGCCCCCCACTAATATAACTAATAAAATGCAAAGTCACTTGTTCAGAAGTTTTGGAACCGTCGACCTTTTTTCTTTGCAAACTAATCTATTAGCTTTTTATACCTCAGTTTTTTTGCACCACATAATTTACCTTAACTTTTTAATTGCAGCTTTTTAGGAAGCGACCAAATTTTGAAAGTGTGTAAAATTTAGTTGCCCTATGAAATTGGTTGCCTGAGGCGGCTGCCTCGTTGCCTCAACCTTTGGTACGCTCCTGGCATTAATATAATAAAAATTTTTAATTAAGACTCAGAAATTACGTTTATAAAAACAACAGCTTGTTGGTTAACAAGTTAGAAAATATAAATGATCACACTGTACAGGGTGTCCCATATTTGATGATATTGAATGGGAAACTCATATAAAAGATAAATGATTTATTATAAGACAAGAAAAAATATGTCAAAAGTTTTTTGCTAGCCTTTGTAGTTTTGATGCTACGAGGGAAAATTCAAAAATTCGGAATCCCAGAAATTCAGATATTTTTATTCTATTAAAACTTCTTTAAAGAAAATAAAATGACATTGTCAAATTTTTGGTCCGTCGAGTCAAATCCGAGGTTTCAGAAAAAAACCGGACCTGGATTTTTTTAAAAATTTTTATAGCTAGAGGTTAATTGAGGCCCAATGTGAAGTCAAAAATTGAAAAAAAACTAGGTCCATATTGAACTTGTTAATTTTTTATCTAAAATCTCGAATCCGACTCGAGGGACCAAAAATTTGACGTAATTTTTTTGATAGGATCAACTTTCCGTAGAGAATTTAACAAAATTGAAATATCAGCACTTATAACAACGACATGCCTGATTTTTAGAATTCCGAATTTTTTAATTATCCCCCGTAGCTCCAAAACTACAAAAAACTTCACTGTCATATTTTTTAAATCGCAATCCCCTATCTTTTATAATAAGTGAGTTTCCCATTCACTACTACTATAAATATAACTTATAACATTTTTTTACGTTGCCGATACCTATTCTCCACCTTCTTCGATCCTGACAATCATTTTCTGTAAGGTTTTTTTGACTCATTGATCTTTGGATTGACTTTTGAAATTCTAGTTTAAGACGCCCTTTTTATTGCGCCCTATTGGTTGCCATTCTAGGACCTGCTTTGGTAATCTTTCGTCGTTCATCCGTTGTACATGGCCGTACCACGTCAGTTCTTTTTTAGTGATGTCATCCGTTATGCTTCCCTCGATTCCCACTCTTTCTTTTATGATCTCATTTCTTCTGTGTTCTGTTCTAGATATTCTCATTGATCTTGTTGCATCCATTTCGACACTTTCCATTTTTGTTTTGTATTTTTCTGTTACGCGAGTCTCTATTCCATACAACAGCGTGCTTTTCATCATTGTTTCATAGATGTTTAATTTTAGATTCTTTTTTATCTCTCTACTCCATACTGTTAAGACATCCAATCACCTTTTATGTTTTTACTATTTTTTTCAGTTCTTTACAGTCTGTTCCTGTCTTATCAATATATCAATGACACGCAAGTATACATAGTCATTGCACGGAGATATTGTTTGTCCATTGTCTAGTTCTAACTCACTGGATTCGTTTCCAATACATAAGTACTGTGTCTTGTCAAAGTTCACTGTTTAGTCCACTTTTGGTATTCTTCCGTTAACTTTTTCATCGTATAGGCCATGTCTTCTTCTTCATTAGCTACAATAACTTGTTCGTCAGCAAAATGTAGTGTGTATATGGTAAATCGGTCGTTAAGTTGTATTCCAATGCAGTGCACTTTACGTTTCCAGTTTTTTAGAGCTACTGCGATATATATTTTAAAAAGAGTTGGAGAGATACAACATCCCTGTCTTAAGCCTTTCGTTACCAGGAATTCTTTTGAAAGTCGATTTCCAATTCAAATCTTAGATTTTGACCATTTGTATAGTTCTTTTATCGCTTTTATATCTGGTATGATTGATATTAGTTTGGTCTATTACTGTCCATAATTTTTCTACTGGAACGGTATCATATGCTTTTTGTAGGTCCACAAAGGTAACACAACAGTCTCTATATTTCTGGCGCTCCTTTTCTCAATTACAGTAGAGCATCGGTAATCCGGATTAATAGAAACCGAGGCAATCCGGATTAGTGAAACATCCGGATTATTGGAATCTTTTTAAAAATTATAAAAATGCACCAAATACACATTGTTGTAGCATTTATTAACCAAAAAATTTTAACATTTACTAGCACAAAAAAAAAGAACACTCACACGCAGTTCTTACACCTACCTACATAAGAACGTTTAAGCAAATAAATGGTTTGCATTATTGTAACATGTAACGTGTGGATGCGGATATCGATAAATGTTAATAAGAGAATAAGACTAACAATTAAATGTTAATAAGACTAACTTATGAAAGTAAGATTTTAAAAAATATGTAAGGTTTAGAAGATATTATCGAAGAACACATGATCCGGACTATGGAATACATAAGACATCCGGATTATAGAATATATAATGTAAATAAATAATATTTAAATTTTGTCCGGATTACTGGAGAATCCGAATTAGTAAAGTTCGGATTAGCGAAGCTCTACTGTACAGCGTGTCCCATTTTCGATGGGATTAAATGGAAAACTCGGTTATTATTAAAGATATTGAATTTCTGATTGCACCTTACCGTGCTCTTTTTTCGAGCGCTTAAAAATGGTGTAATCAGATTTTTGCTATACCCCGTGGTTTCGCTAATACAGGGAGGTTTTGGAAAAAATTGCTGTACTTGTTTAAGACAAAAAACATTATCACTACAAGATCTTTTCCCATTTATTATTATCAAAAATGAGACACCCTGTACACGTGTATACCGATGCTGCCAATTTGAGTTCTATTTTTAAAAAAATTCTAACTAGGTCGATCGGCGAAACTGGCTTCGACGGTACTTTAACATGGGAAATTCTCACGTCAAACAATTTCCAAAAAATCTTAATAATAAAAAACAAGTTCACTGGAAAGCCGCAGGTAGGGTGAATTATATAAGTGAAATAAATTTAAAACAGTAGTGACCAAAAATAAAGTAGTGTTTTCTAAAGTAAACGACGACGAAAATGTGCTATTTTTATCCATGAATGTAATAAGTTTAGTGCAGCCTTAGTTTATATATTTAACCCGCACTAAAGTTAGTTTTTTTAAATTCTTAATGAAGTAGGTAAACCGTATACTTCGCTAAATGATCCTTCGATACATTTTGATAGTTGTTTTACGCCAGACGTGAATAACTTCTTTTTGACAGGTGTTAGGAAATAAAAAGTGATAGGTATAAATTCTCGGTTCCGGGAGTGGTAAACGGGGTAATTACAGATAAGGTAAATGCTGAAAAAAATTATATTTTTGTTCACTTACTTTATCAGAAAAGCACTCAAGGAAGAAATCGCACACGATCGAAATAATGCACACGGACAAAAGTGCACAGAGGAAGAAGCTAAACTTAAACAATAATAAATTTTTAAAAAAATTTATATTTTTTCACCGATTTTTGCAATTTTTTGTATTTTGTTGCATTTGGCACTCGGTAGCTCTTCCCTTTTAGCAGTTTTGTTGTTTTGTAGAGTAATTATAATAAGTATAACAAGAAATAATTATTGTTCGATTAAAAGAAAATGAGTCTAAAGTGGTCAAAGGGTGTTATGTTTAAATTTATAGAACTATACCATAGTAATGAATGACTGTCTTTGGAATCATCGACTAGATAGTTGCAAAAATAAAGATGCCATAGAAAATTCTTTAAATGTAATGGGCGGGAAATGGAAATAGACGGTCTAACTACCCACATAGCACAAAAATCATATCAACATTAAGTTAACGTGAACAAAAATAACAAAGTTTTTTTTTACTTGAAAACAACTTCATACCATGTAATATTTATTTTGTTAAATCTACATGCTTAAAGATAACTTAAAAACAAGGAGAAATCAAGCTATAAGAATCCACTTTTTCCTGAAGTTTCTGGTGCTGTGTATATAACGTGTTTTTTACCCTCGTTATTTCCACAACATGTTCTAAAACGCCACTAGATTAAGACTTCTAAAACCTACTAACTTTCTGCGTCTTTCTGGTCACGTTTTTTTAATAACATTTTTTTAACTTAAAAGAGACACGAAATGAAGTTATAAAAGTTTACTAGTTTAAGACTACAACACTTCAAGACAATTTTAAAGATGGCGCTCAAGGCAAGACAAAATATCTATATATCTATCTATATACATTATGTTTTTTTTTAAAGCTAACCAAGATTTTTTAACAGTAAACACTTTCACAGAGTATTAATGTGTCTTTATCAGGTTAAATGACTGATGCGTCATGATCGGAAAGGATCAGGGATCAGTTTCTTAATAGGTTTTTGGAGTTTAGAGGCTAAAGCACTGCCTGATAGATTTCGTCAAAGTAAAAAATGCCGACAATAGGTGGCGCTGCTGCTAGTAAAATCTCAAAATAATTATTCGGTAGAAAAGCCATGCAAGTCGCGTTTTAAAATTCATGTAGAAAAGGCGTGAATCTAATGTGATTTTAACATTGATAAAAATCACTTGAAACTAACGTAAAAACAGTGCTGTTTTAATTTGATAATGGCGTTATTACAAAGCAGTTTTTAGCAACGTTATTTTTTATAACGTTAATGAATGACCTATTAAGCTTGTTTTCATATATGAAATAAACGTTTTTTTCTAGCAGCTTTTAAAAACAACGTTTTTTTTCTTACGCCTTTTTTACGTGTTAAACACGTGATTGTGCTATGTGGGTACAGCGGATGTTAAAAACAAAATAAAAACAATAAGAACCAATTACCAACAAATGTACAACAATGACACGTCCACGTATTACTGTCCTTGGCGCCATTTTGATCCCACTAATTCGATCCATTTTTTGGTTGTGGTTTTCCATTAAAGTTGATCCACTAAAATCGATTCGTGAGAACGCGCCTTTAAGAACCAAGCCGACAAATTAATTATTATAATACATTTTTCGCAATCCATTAGGTTTATTATTAATAAAACAATGTTGTTTTAGATCGACCTTTACCACCTGGAAAGCCGCACCTATTACGTAACTCTGATTCTGCATCAGATTTAGTGTCAATTTCCTGGTCACGATCAGAAAGCGATGGCGGTTCTCCAATTTCAGGGTATTTGGTGGAACACAGACGGGTTGGTTCACCCCATTGGGTTAGAGCGACACCCTTTCCAGTGGCAGTACCAGAGTTAACTCTAAGTGGATTAGCTCCAGGATGGAGGTAAGAAGTTTAAGTATAAGTTGAGAGGCCTATGGAATATATCCCGTGGGATAGTTGTGAAAGATTTTTTAAAACTACGCTAGATCGATTGGTAATAGATCACACAATTTCAAGTCACCTGGCGTCTGCCTGCAATTTGAGTAGGAGGGCCGGTGTGACGTCATAAAATCGAAATGGCGGTTTTTTCATGTTTTTACAAACTTTCGCGTATAACTTTTGCAAAATTAGTTTTACACAAAAATGTTTTTAGTTTGCAATAGAAAAATAATTAGGGTAGTAAATAAAATGGTTTTGTATCTTAATTAAAGAAAAAAAAAATACAAATACTACAATGGAAACCAACTGGCCGAAGAAATCGAGGACGGCCAAGGAGAAGCTTGAGAGAAGGAATAGACAGTGAAATAAGAAGAATAAGAGGCCCAGATGATGAATTATGGGCAAACAGAAACGAGTGGAGATTGGTTATCGGAAGACGTAGAACGTTGTGAAACCGATAAATATTTTTTAAGTGAAAAAACTTTTTTTGGAGGGATATTTTAGACTACCTCAAATCGATTGTTTATGGATCACTCAATTTTAAGTGGTCGGGTGTGTGCCTCAAATTTGTGTAAAAGCGCCTGCGTGATATCATAAATCCAAGATTGCGATTTTTTCCATGTTTGCTCACAAACTTTTGCTTTTAACTTTTGCCACATCAACTTTGCAGAAAAATTATACAGGTTATGATTTGTTTGTAGTATAAAAGCAATGTTGTTTTAATAAGCTTTGTATCTCAAGAACTTAATTTTTATTAAAAAAATTTAGAATAGATCAAGAAAGTTTAAGACTTGTTCGATTGGTGATGGAACAATTACTTTAAAACGTCGTGTTTTAAAATAAATAGATAAAGACAATGGAAGTCCAAAATTTTATTTCTACACAATCATTGTCTACGAGTTTCAAACAAAGAAAATTCATTACTACTAAACCGATTTTAATAAAGTAAAAAACATCCTGGTGAGAATTGATTGCTTTTTAAAGATTATAATCGAAATTTGCCGCCATCTTAGAATTTAAGATGACGGACAGAATCATACTTCAGTTTTCAAAATGGCGTGTTTGAATGGTCAAGAAAAATAGCGGCAAATTTCCATTATAATCTTTAATGAACAATTAATTCTCACCATGATTGTTTTAATTTTACTAAGATCGGTTTGGTAAAAACGAGTTTATTAGAAAACGAATGCAGACAGGATTGGCAAACAACTAGTTAAAACTCTGATTAATTCTCTACCAAGTACAGTTTGTCCCATTAAATTTGATAATATAGTTCAAAAGTTATAATAAAAAAATAAATGGATCCTTGACGGATCTGATTCCTTTCTAGCAACCCTATCAGTACACTTCAAGTGAACTACATGATATATCTCAGAAACGAAAGCTCCCATAAAGTTTTTGGTAATAATAATTTTTAAACTGTCATTAACATTAAAGGATTTTGACCAAAATCTAATCAGCTCGTTACAGTGTCAAACACTAGTTTACCTGAAAATTTTATGAAAATCGGTTTAGTGGTTTAGGAGCTATCGTGATACGGATAGACATACACACACCCACACACACACACACAGACAGACATCACCAAGATGTAGGTAAGACAGGTCAAATAACACCCAAATAACACATTTTCGGGGTTATCTGAAATATAAAGTTTTTTTCTCAAAAGTAATACCTCCTCTAGCCATTGCTGCGCGGGCTAGGAAGGTAAAAATTGTCCGGTTTCTTTGGCACACCCGGTATATTATCAAATCTTAAATACTTAATTAATTCGATTGAGAAAAATTCTTGTAATACTAAACCGTTTGTTATTTTTAGATATCAATTTCGAGTCACAGCCGAAAATCCAGTGGGCTATTCCAATCCGAGTGAAAGTTCCGACCCAATAACTGTAACACTTCAACGAACATTAGCTACCGCTCCAAAATTTACTCAAGAATTAAAATACACCACTGCTCTGGAAAATGATAAGTGTGAATTTGAAGTACATTTCCTTGGCCACCCAACGCCTAAAATATGTTGGTTTAAAGATGATTTTGAAATTTTTAGTAGTAGAAGGATTCGAATAGTTACAGAACCAGATCGAAGTATTTTAACGATTTACCAGACTTCACTGTCTGACGAAGGCGAAATAAAATGTACTGCTACAAATCGAGCTGGATACAATTTTACTCATGCCAGATTAACAGTGGAAGCTCCTCCTATTATTAGACTTCCTCGGCAATATGAAGAAGGCTTACTGTTTGAAATTGGCGAAGTTATTAAACTTAAAGTTTTGGTTGTCGGTAAACCCTTACCGTTAGTATTCTGGTATCATAATGGCGAATCTTTGCAAAATAACGACAGATATGAGGTAGAATATTCAAATAATTCATTCTCTTTAAAAATAAGTAAGACTCAAAGAAACGATAGGGGAGAATATCAAATTAAGGCAGTTAATAAACTTGGAGAAGATAAAGCGTCATTTCTTGTGACAATAACAGATAAACCATCTCCTCCAGGAAAAGCTAAAGTAATCATGACTTTGGGTAGATCAGTAACTCTATCTTGGGGAGCGCCAATGGATGATGGAGGATGTAAAATTGGAAATTATATAGTCGAATATTATCGCATGGGTTGGAACGTTTGGCTCAAGGCTGCTACATCTAGGCAACTAACGACAATATTGGGTGACTTAATAGAGGGAAGCGAATACAAATTTAGAATTAAGGCGGAGAGCCCGTTCGGTGTAAGCGAACCAAGCGAAGAGTCTGAACTTATTTTTATTCCGGATCTAAAAAAAGATCAATTTCTGGCATCTTTAAGGGGAAGAAGTCAACCTAGAGAAACAATAAGTCTAGCATTGGCGCCCGTACCAGCTAAAAGAAAAAGATCACGCTCGCAGTCTTCTTCAAAGCATGAGGAAGTAAACAATCCAGTTAAGAGCTTAAATATAAATGAATTTAATAAACCAACACGTCCAGAGAGGACCCAGATTATAACACCACGTCAAACTCCAGAGCCTTCTCCTATGAACCAAAGAAGAAAAGTTAATGGTAATCAAAGTACTATAGAGCCTTTACCAATGATCCAAACAAGAAATAAAAATACTAATCAAAGCATTATTGATAGGGTCTCCATAGCGCAGGAATTGGCATACGGAAGTCCCGAAATTAAAATAACCGATTATAATTCTTCTCTCCAAGATAAGATTTATACTAAGGCACATATAGTTGACGATAGCTCATTACACAATGAACAAACTTATAAAGAAGGAAATTCAAAAAATATTGTTAACTTTACAGAAAGAGCATCCAGTCCTTACCAAAAAAAGGATTTTATTTCAAGCCCAGACCCAAAGAGAAAATTAATTAGAGAGCACAGCAATCCCCTGTCTGGAAGTTCTGAATTTATGTTGGTCTTATACTCAGATGAAATCGACAATGGTAGGTATTGCAAAATTCGATGAGTCATGAATGAGTTCAAAACGTTTGGTTTTATAAATAAATAAAAGGCACGATTTGTAGCATTTTTGGCTCACACTCCGCTGACTCGATATAAAACGGAAAAGTAAGGGACAAATTATGTCACCCACCTGCCTTTTATTTTTACTCTGGTAAAAGCATACGGTATCACTATCAATAATATCGTGAGATGAGATTCATATACCGCCTGTATAGCTTTACAAAAGTGTCACATTGACCATGCAGTGTTCTGAAGAGTTCCTTAAGGACGAAACAGTTAACTGTCAACACTTAATAGGTGTCCATTAGATCTTGGACCCAGTGAGTGTACAGCTTTCGAGCTGCCCACGGAAAATATAAGAGAAAAAAAATATTTCTATTCTCGCTTAGCCACGAAAAATTGTTATTTTTTTTATTCACGGGTACTAAACTTTTCGTTTATAATTTTAGTTTTAGTGTAGTTCATACTCAAGCCTATATTTTTAGCTGCTGTATCCAGTTCTTTCAGTATTTTTATCAGTTCTTCTTTCTTATCTGTTATTAAGGCGATATCATCAGTATATCTTAGATGGTTCAAGTATTGACTGCTTATTTTGATGCCTATTTCTTCTCAATCTAAGTTTTTAAAAACATCTTCAAGGGCTTTGTTAAATAGTTTAGGGGTTTGGCACCTCTTGTTATGTGGATTTTGATTGATGTTGTTGCTTCGCTATATATATTGGCTATTAAGTCTATGTATTTGTGACCTATTCGGCTATTAATTAAAGATGCTTTTACTGCCCAGTGCTCAATGCTATCGAAACATTTTTCTATAAGTCTATGAACGCAAAATATAATGGAATGTTGTATTCGCTGGCTCGTTATATTGGGATTTTTAATAGGTGGCCAAATGTACTAACCTTTTCTGAAGCCTGCTTGTTCTTTTGATTGATTTCCGTAAAATTTTTTTGTTAGTCTCTGTTAATATTTTCGTAAAAACTTACAAATTACATTGAGGAGTGTTATTGGTCGATAGTTTTTAAAAAAATAAATAAATAAAAAACTTATATTAAATATAAACATTTATTTTAGATCAAACCATTTTTCGTAGCTAATCGGCTAAAAGAGTTTTTTGTTTCTCTCGCATTTTTCCATGGTTAGGTCAAAAGGTTATCTTCACGGGGCTTATAGCGAGCTACCCACGGCAAAATACAACAGAAACAAAAACTTTTTTACCCGATTAACCACGAAAACTTGTTTGATTTTTAATTCACATGTACTAAAATTTACGTTTGTTTATTTTAGATCATTTGAAGATGTTTGACCAAAATAATATACCTCCGCCTCTTTCACTGTCAGCACCTGAAATAGGTGTAGAGCCACCTCAATTTAACTTGTTGAAAAGCTATTCAAGTTCTTCTGAATTGTTGCATGAAAAAGCCATGACCAGAATTTATAGCTATAGAGCAGCAAAAGCAGAACAGGAATTATCAGAAAGTAAAGAAATCAGAGATGAAAATAGGATAAAATTTGATTTGAAAAAGTCCGACACACAGATTAATTCTAAAGATAAACAAGGTCTTAAACATGTATTGGGAAGAAGAGCATCATTTGGGCCAATAATTTCAACAGAATTGGAAATATCAAAACATTCTTCTGACATCATGCAACAACCCATGTTCAATCAAAATATAAAATCTAACATATTAGAATTGAACAATTTTCCAAAAACCTCAAATTTTAGTAAAATGGCAAACATTGAAAATAATAATAATTTTTTCGCAAATGACCAACAGTTGCCCAAAGGATCTAAAGATACTATAACTGAAATTGAGTCGTCTGATTCAGAAACGGAAAATTTTAGGTTTCAGGTTATAAATCATGGAATTAAGCAACCAACTAAAATATTTAATACCGAGGAAGGCACATATCATCCTGGGGCAGCCTTACAAAACCTAGTAGATAAAAATGCTCAACCTTTTGAAATTTTAACAAAGCCTAAGAGTCTTCCAGATCCAAATTATGTGCCAAAGCCAATTCTTAAAAAGACACTAGCCCCTTCTTTAATTTCGCCAGATACATCTCCTTTATCTTCACCCATCAAAACTCAACGGTCTTTGTCACCCAGACCCGATATAAATTTAGAAAGAAAAAGATCACACTCATTAGCTACTTCTACTTTATTTCCATTTTCTTTAGACAAAAATAAGAGTAACTCTTTGAAACCGAAAAAACGCTCATTATCAATTAGCTCGGAAAAAAGCATGCTTGATTTTAAGTATTCACCAAAATTGGGAAAAAAATCAATTAGTTTAGCTGATAATTCAATACCTTCTCATTTACCTAGCATTTGTGCTGTGGCAAATATCTCAGGACTAACCGCTGCTAGCATTGTTATTCCAAAAAATTTATTGGCAAAAATAGAGGACTCAGAAGAAGCAGTTGTAGCAGCCAATCATTACAGTGATATTGTCGAAACTTTCGGGAATAAAAGAAAAAGCGTCAGCACAATATCTCCAATGGAGACTGTTATAACTAAAAGGTCACCGTCACAGGATGCATTAGTAGCAGATAATTACTACAGTAGTAATGCTGAAGCCTCTGGAAAGAAGACGAAGGAGGAAAACACAACAGAACAAAACAAAACTTTTCAGTATAAAGGCAGTCATGTTAATGATTTTAATCAACAAAAAATTCCGTCACTTGTGAATGATCAAAAACATGACTCTGCTGCCATAACAAGTAAAAATATAGCACATAAACCTGTAATTAAAAGTACAAAGAGTAACTCAATACAAACTAATACTTTAGAAAAAAATGATCGATACATGATACAAAAAGCGAAATCCCCAACAAGACCAAGCATTACAAAAAATACAACACAATTTGACTGGAAAGACAACACCAGAATTAATGAGAAATTTAGTTCTACAAAAATGTCCACTTCAACCATGCAACAAACGATGCAATCACTTTCTGGCCGCACTGACAAATTATTATTGACATCAACAAATTCTGTAAAAAAACCTTATTTAAAAGAAATAATGACACAAACATCCATGAACTTTGAAACAAATTTGATTGGACCAGAAACTTCAACAGAAGAAAAGTTACGCCTTGAAAGGCTGGAAGCTGAAGCGAAACTTAAAGTCCGAGGTGCAGTAGATTATTTAACAGACCTAGCTATGTTTTCTGTAGCTTGCTGGTTTTATATTTTGGATAACGAACTATTGTCTATTCCTGTATTGCTTTTCATGATATGCAGACATTTAAAAAAGGAAATATTTAGGATGATACCAGTTTGGATTTTAAAAAGATTTCAAAAAAAATAAACTTTTGTCGAATTTACATAGCGATTCCAATTAATATAGAATAGAATAAACAATCAAATAAATAATTATAATATTGCCACTAATGCCATATTATACCGGGTGGCCCATAAAATTAGGGACTAAATGTATTAAACTTCGTTGCATAGTCAGAAAGCCACATTTTTAAAAAAAGCTAAAATTACCATTAAAATTCAAGATGGCAGTTAGGCAAACCGGTTTCTTGGCTGACATGAAAAGGTAATTTTCTTTGAAATTGGTCATGTAATTTTGGAGATATGACTTTTCAACCATTTACCGTTTTTAGTCTGAATATCTTTTATCTTTTACTGGAACAAAAAAAATTCTCATTACATATTTATTATCTTAACCGATCTTGATGAAACAAGAAAAGTTATCTTAATTAATTTTTTAGATTTAAGCAAAACTATTCGCCATTTTAAAAGTCAAAATCTCGCCATCGATTGTGCACGCCTCAAATTATATGTTTGTAAACCGGTTCATTTCAGATGTAAGAATAAGCAAATCCCAAATTTTAAAAGTGGTAAAGTAGTTGTTGAAATACCATGATTATAATAGGCGCTTTACATTCTAAAAAAATAATTTATTAAAACAAAAAAAAATATAGTGATAATAAAATCGGTTTAGTAAAAAATAAGGAAGTAAGGATTAAGAGGAACTTTTTACTGAAAAGAAAACTAGTTTAATTGTTATATTTCATTTCAATAGATATAAAGGTGTATTGGGTTTACATAATATTTGTAAAAAGTTTAGGATTTCCTTACACACACAACATAAATGTTCATAAACATAAAATTTCAGTTGTTGTCGTTATCTTGAATTTCAAAATGGAACACAATTTTGCTTAAATCACCAAAGCCACGTTAAAATATTATGGGCCACCCGGTATAAGCCGAAATCTACTAAATTTAGGAATCCAGGTTAAAGTTTGGTTGAGAACCTATAAGATCGCAAAATATGAAATTAAGAGAAATGACTCAATGCAAATTTTTTTGTAAAATTACCTACTAAGAGAAAATAGCTGGAATAGAATTTTTAAAAAGTTATTATTTAGTGTAACCAGCAGGCAGCAGGTGAGAGAAAAACTATTACCGATTTATATATACATATATAAAAATTAATAAATTATTGTTATAAGGAGGTTTAGTTAGGTTAGATTAGTTACTCACCTCAACTTTGCTCACAAAAATAAGGGAGTTTACTTATACTTACCGGTTAGATTAGGTCAGTTAAGGTTATTTCGCGTTTACGTATAATTTCTCTATTATTAGATAATAAAAAGCATATTTTTTAAATAAATAAAAAAACATACGGGAGGGTGCCCAACAACTGAACAGTTTATGAATAGAAGAGAAGATCTGGTCATGGGCTCTCTCCCCTTATTTTAACATTAGTTTTTTTTTAAATTTTCCTTTTAATATTTAAAGTTTATTTGTTTGTCTACAGGTCAAACCCATAAAAAAAATTACAATAGAGCTACACTAAACACAAAAACATTTTAATAATGTATAATTTAAAAACATAACGTTAGGTTGGATGTTAGTTCTGACGTCATATTCTTAGTGAAAAAGAAGCTTAATAACCCGTTTTCTGAAATAAATAATCTTATGTTTTTATTACGTTTTTTTAAAGTGTTTTTCGAACGTTGAAAAAATATTGATTTTTAACAGTGATACAGAAATGTTTTTCTAACATTGAAAAATAAGTGTTTTTTAACCATGAAAAAATATATTTTTTTCAAATGTCTCTAAAGATAAGGTAATATAAATAACGTAAATAAAATTCTTCTATTTTGGAAACACAGGGCAGCAACAGTCCGTTGAGGTTTTCATGAACTCAACACTAAATTAAGGTAAAGGAAATTCGGATCCGTAGCTTCTGAAAATAAAATTTAAAATTCTATGTAAACAATAAATTTGTAGTAAGTGCCTCGCTACGAGGCCAAGCAATTCATGCTCAAGTGAATACAAGGTAATCAATTTCAAGGAGCGTATTCACTTTAGCATGAATGCAAACGAAGCATTCGTTTGGTCCCGCTGCGAGGCTTGCGAATTCTGCCTCAAATGAATACGCGGCATAAGCACGGATCACCTAGATGATCCGTGGCTTAAGGTCCGGCGGCTAATCATTCGCGGTGAATTGTCGCATTCCCTGTCTGATAAACTGTAACGTAGGTATGGGATATTACATACAAAACAATTTTCTTACCTAATTTTGTGATGTTTCATTTAAATCACTGCATACATATTGGTTATTCTTTAACTATACCATCTTTTCCACACAACTGGTGTATATTCCTATCCAAATATGTATTCACTATCATTATTAATAATTGTGCTTTTAATTTGCCATTTTTGTTTCTACAAAAGGTAAATATTGTACCCAAAATTGCACAAAGCGTATCTTCTACCGAATCGTATGAACTCGCAGCCAAATCCAACTAAAAATGGCGATGGCCCGTTCTGGTAGTGGAACTATGCGGCAGCGCCCTCTATAGTATCATTTTTTTTAATGTTTAAAAAACAAAACAATTATTTTCTTCATATATCTTAAATTCAACGTTAGAAATGAGATCTAGGAAAAACATTATAAAAATAACCATATATTGATGGTAGTATTTTTAATGTTAGTGAAATGCTGGTTTCTTAACGTTATTAAGAAATATATTTTTGTTAATGCTTTTACATAAAATTTTCGTTAGGAATTTCTACATGTTTTTTTAATGTCAAAAGTTGACCTAATTTTAACACAAATTTGTGTCAGAAAAAAAAATTATTTCAACATTTATTTAGCGTGTTTTACGATTTTGTGCTTAGGAAGTATGAGAACAACAATAAGCTAGTAAACAGGGTGTCGAGTTTAAATGGAATACTGGGGCTCCCCAGGCTTATATTCTGTTTTTGCGAAAAAAAGCAAAAACATTTCAATTGAAGTGGCTCTGCTACAGAATAGCGCCTTACAAAATAGCGCTGCTACAAAATGGCGTGCATCAAAATGGCGTGCATCAAAATAGCGCCTTACAAAATAGCGCTGCTACTAAATCGCGTGCATCAAAATGGCGCTGCCTCAAAATAGCGCGAAAAATAAAATTATCCGGTTTTTTTTCCCACCCGGCATTTCTAGATATACAGGGTATTATTGAATAACATGCTAATATTTAATGAATTTTGAAAAAAACCTTTGTGTGAACAAACGTCCTAAACTTTTAAAAATAGTGTATTATAATATCTGTGACACTGCTCCAGATATTTTTGTGAATTGTAGTGCATGCTTTCTATTTATCAAAATGTATTTTTTGATGCAAAACATGTTTTTTATTTTAACCAGTGGCGTTCGTGCGGTATTTTTATTACTCTAAGAATGCTAAATAAATAAATTTAAAATTTTTTATACGAAAACCGTACATTAAACGAAAAGAATCCACAGATATTTGCTTAGCAAAGAATGAGAATTTCAATTATAATTTTTATGTAAGAAACAGTGCTGTACCATTATTTCATTATTTTCTTTAAAATTAATGTATTTTAAACATAATTACACGGGAAAGAGAGGCGCGATTTTCACATATTATGTTGTTCCCATTGGAGTCCTAAAAAAAAATTGAGTTTTCGTCCTTTGGAGGGGGCCGGATACCCACATCATCTTGTATTTAGTGTGCACGAAATATATTTTTTTTAATTGCTTGGTCTGTGTACAGTAGCGTGTCGTGGATAAAAGGGCGTGGGGCGAAGACCTTAAGGGGCGTAAATATAGGTATGGAAGTCAAATAAATTAGAAACCTTTTTTGAATGAACCATTTGTTTTTTCGTTAAATTTGGTTTTTCTATTTTTTTCTCAAAGGACACCAGGGACGCCAAGCGCAGAGGGGGGGGGGCGTTCGCTTCCTATACACGCCACTGTCTGTGTACATTTTAGAACGAAAAGTTTTAGACAAAACTTGAAGAAAATAAAATTTATCACAAACACGCTGTTTTTGTTAAAGGCACAAACACGCTGTTTTTGTTAAAAGCCACTAAAAAAAAAATCCAAAATAGCGGCGAAATGTTTAGCGTTATAACTCGAAAATTTGTCTGAAAAGTGCAAAAACGCTTTTTTAGGAAATTTTATTGTCTTCAACTTTTGTTTAAAACGTACAGTAAACAAGTAATTTAAAAAACAACCTTTTTGTGCACACTAAATTCAAGATGGTGGGGGGAACCGGCCCCCACTCCAAGGTCGAAAACTTCAATTTGTTTTTAGGACTCCAATGTCAACAACATATGTCAAAATCGCGACTACATCACCTTTTGTAAGCTAAAATTCTATAATGACCGGACTAATATTTATTTTGTAAATATATTTATACTTGAGGATCGGATTAAGTAGATATCAAGAAGTCAAATACACACATTTTTTAATCAGATTCTAAAGGGCGACTAGGCAAAAAAATTCACCAATTATCCAAACATTTTAAGTTTCTTTATTGTTTTTTTGTTAATACTTTCACATTTCTTTAAAATATGCAGCATTTTATATTTTATTAAAAATAATAGGAATTCAACTGTATTTTAAACACTTGATATATTTTAAACACATAGAGATGTTTCGGACGATTTCAAAAAAGGACATTTCTAAAAAAACTGCTTCTCCACTAAAAAAGAACAAATTGCTATTGGACCCCTTTGGTTAATTAGTAAATTTAAAGCTTTAACAACACTGATAACATCTTTAATATTGCTTGGTTTCAATTTTGATTTTTTTAGAATTTGGCCGTTTAAAAGAAACACCCATAAGACTGTGTGAAACACATAAAAAAACGTTGAGTGGCTTATCAAAAAATTACAATTTCTGAGCAATTACGAGAATGGGAATTTCCAAAATATAGAAGAAGGTTTTATTGAAACAACGACGAAATGTTAGTTCGCCAGTTTAAGAAAATCATGCGCATCTTAAAAAATTTCTTGGTGTTTCTTAGCTTAAAATGGTACGTCAATGAAATGCTAATTTACATTTTTAAATTATATTTTTATTTTCGTTTTACTTGAACTCTTGACTTTTCCGATTTATCGAATATTAATTTGAGATAACGAACATTCTTCTTTCTTAATAAATATTGTGAACAAAATTTTGCAAAGGGTATTTTTTTAAGTATGCATTCTAAAATAACCTTCGGTGTTTTTTTACTTTTTTCCTGTTTTGCATACTCCTGGCAGTATGGTAAGAAAACTAGCTATTTTAGAGCACTTATTATTACCGTTTTTCCTTAGTAACAGCACTGCTTATTGTGTGTAGACAGTGATAACAGATATATGTATAATTCTTCCTTTTTTATTTTAAAATTAAAGCCAAATATATATATATATATATATATATATATATATATATATATATATATATATATATATATATAGGGTGTTTGAAAGGTTTTAACTATTTAAAAAAATTATAATTAATCAGTCTTAAATTTAGAATTTATTTATAAAATTAACAAAATGTGGAAATTTATTTGTGAAATATTAAACAAACGCTCTCAGATATTGGCAAAAACGCGGTCATATCGAAAAAACAGTGGTGACATCAATTATCTTCCCCTTAAGCCCATCACACACAAATATGCATAGCGCATAGCATAAGGTCGGGCCAATCAGCTACGGACTTTTCATATTGCAATTCCAATATGACCGCGGCTATTTGATCGCCGATTGGTTGAATGCGTATGCTACGCGCGTTCTGCGGCCTATGCAAGTTTGTGTGTAATCAGCTTTAACTGTCATGGATTCTTTGGAGGTTCCTTAAATCAGAGATGTAGACTAAAATTCCTGCAAATCTGAAATAGTTAAAGCACAGACTAAAATTCGAGAAATATCACAAGAACTCTGTCTCAGCGTTTAAATTTGTCAATTTCAGAAAACGTTTGAAGAAGACGTGGGAGGACAGCATCTTAACGGTATAATTTTTCACAAAGAAATTTCCACCTTTTGTAGTTAATTTTATAAAGATAATCCTACACACCAAAATTTCACTTTTGAAATAAATTTTTAAAAGCAAAAAAAAATTTAGGTCCATACCAATATACCAATTTAAATAGCGTAAGCTGATTTTTTATTTAAAAATATTTAAAATTCTCCCACATAGCACAAAAATCACATCAACGTTAAATTAACGTGAACAAAAATAACAAATGTTTTTTTTTTACTTGAAAACAACCTCATACCATGTAATATTTATTTTGTTAAATCTACATGCTTAAAGATAACTTAAAAACAAGGAGAAATCAAGCTATAAAAATGTATTTTTTGCTGAAGTTTCTGGTGCTGTGTATATAACGTGTTTTTTACCCTCGTTATTTTCATGTACCAAATTCACACTTGAAAAGTCCTCCTTAACATATTCAAAAACGCCACTAGATTAAGACTTCTCAAACCTACTAACTTTCTGCGTCTTTTTTGGTCACGTTTTTTTAATAACATTTTTTTAACTTAAAAGAGACGCGAAAGGAAGTTATAAAAGTTTACTAGTTTAAGACTACAACACTTCAAGACAATTTTAAAGATAACGCTCAAGGCAAGACAAAATATCTATATCTATCTATATACATTATGTTTTTTTTAAAGGCTAAACAAGATTTTTTAACAGTAAAAACTTTCACAGAATTTTAATGTATATCTTTATCAGGTTAATCACAGATGCGTCGTGATCGTGAAGGATCAGGGATCAGTTCCTTAAAAGGTTTTTGGAGTTTAGAGGCCAAAGCACTGCCTGATAGATTTCGTCAAAGTGAAAAATCCCGACAATAGATGGCGCTGCGGCTAGTAAAATCCCAAGAATATTCAGTAGAAAAGCCATGCAAGTCGCGTTTTAAAATTCGTGTAGAAAAAGCGTGAATCTAATGTGATTTTAACGTAAAAATCACTTGAAACTAACGTAAAAACATTGCTGTTTTAATTTTTTAATGGCGTTATTATAACGCGGTTTTTAGCAACGTTATTTTTCATAACGTTAATGAATGAGCTATTAAGCTTGTTTTCATATATAAAATAAACGTTTTTTTCTAGCAGCTTTTAAAATCAACGTCTTTTTTTTTGTGATTGTGCTATGTGGGCTGGCAAATGTAGCGGCTTACAAATGGCCGACCCGCGATTTTGCAACAATGTTTTCCCGACTATTTTTACCTTGCTAGCCCGCACAGAAATGGCTATAGAGAAGATATTGTTCTTGACGAAACCTTTTTTTTTTAGATATGTAAAGCTGAAAATGTGTATATTTTAACCTATCCTATTAATATTGTCGTGATGTATGTCTGTGTGTGTGTGTATTTTTTTTCTGTCTGTAACACGATAGCTCCTAAACCGCTGAATCAATTTTCATAACATTTTCAGGAAAAATAGTGTTCGACAGTCTAACGAGCTAATTAGTTTTTTGTCAAAATCCATTTTTTGAAAATTAATATTTTTTTTAAATGCTAACTTTTTAACGGAGCATCGCAGCAATATGTGGTTTTCGGAATATAGTAGAGTACAGTTAGCTCAACAGTTTGTGTTATAAGTGAAAACTGCGTAGGAACATTAGTTTAGTAAAAAGTGTTTTTAAAGCTGATTATCAAAGCTTCACTTGTGCTAATAGGCTAGCTAGGAAGGTATCAGATCCGTCATGGATTCATTTATTTATACCTTAGGGTCATCTCTACGAGCCTAAAGGGCACATCGGTAAAATCAAAAGGCAATTTGAAGTTTTACAAAAAATTATCAAACCATTTTTCTCATAGAATTACAGCTATCGTAAAAAATTGAAAATTTAATTTATTATAACATAAAAAATAATCCCAAAAAACTGGAAAGAATCCATAACCATTATTCTACACAGGAAAGGCGATAAAGCAGACCTAAAAAACGATATACCTATAACATTCCTCAAGGTAATTAATATGCTTTTCACGAAAATATTAACAGATATACTAATAACCAAATTTGACGGATATCAATCAAAAGAAGGCTTCAGAAAATGTTTCAGTACAGTTGCCCACCCGTTAACCATGATAATCCTAATGGAATGACCCAAAGAATACAACATTCAATTTTATATTGCGTTTATAGACTTCGAAAAAGCTTTCGATAGCATTGAGCACTGCGCAGTAAAAGCATCTTTAATTGATAGGCGAATAGATCACGGATACACAGACTTAATAGCCAATATATTATATAGAGAAACAACAACAACAATCAAAATCCACGAAAGAACCAAGCCAACTCGCATAAGAAGAGGTGTCAAACAGGGTGACACAATATCCCCTAAACTACTTAACCAGGCCCTAGAAGATGTTTTTACAAACTTAAATTGGGAACAAATAGGCATGGAAGAAAAGGATACAGCACCTAAAAATATAGGCTTGAGTATGAACTATACTTAAACTAAAATCATAACAGCAGAGATGAAGATATCATGATCAGAATTAACCAAAAGCAAATAGAATATAGCATATACCTGGGATAAATTACTAAACTAAAAAAAACTGAACTGAAACAGCTGAAATCAAGAGACGAGGAAGATTGGCCTGGGCAGCATTCGGTAAATTAAGCTACATATAAAAAATAAAAATATTCTCAGTACCTCAAAACGACAGTGTATTACCAATGTATCCCTGTACTTACGAGCCTATACCTGGACACTTACAAAAGGCAAATGTTACATGTAAAGCTAACAGATAGAAAAAGGACTAAATGGATTAGAAATAAAACAAAAGTAAGGGGTGTCAGAGGAGATATAGCAACGGTCATAATATCAGACAGAACGACGATCGATGGAGCCTGGAGACCTTGGGAAAATAGAAGACGTAGAGGAAGACCCCAAATAAGATGGGCGGACGATTTGAAGAAATTCGCGGGAACTAGAAATATGAACACGGCGACAGACAGAGAAGAGTGGAAGATATTGGGGCGAATTAATAGTAAGCTACTTAGGGGTTTGCATGTGTATCGTGTTTAATAAAAATATCTAGGTTTTGAGGTCGCAGTTAAAAATGACGATTTCTAAACGCTGTGATAAGGCGATAACGAAAAATTCACCGGATATTCAATGTCACGGTGCATGCGACTCCCACTACCACGTTAACAGCATATGCTCCGATGCGCGATGTATCGAAAATACAAGCAGCAACTCTTGAAGGGGGTATGCAAGTCCTGTCGTGCACACCGTGACCGGACCGAGCCGCGTTCGTGCAGGACAAAACACACACGTTCATTGAAAAATCGTCTGCTACATCAAAAGTAATGGATTTCATGCGTGCTAGCCTGAATTGCAGCAGGAAATGCAGGAGCTCAGAGATGCTGTTAGAAGATTTTGTTCAGATAACATTGCTGACTTTGAAAATAAACTTTCTAAGCTGCATATGAGTACTTTAAACTCACCGAAAAATTATAAGCAGAAAGTTGGATGACTTGGTCGAGTTAATACCCTGAGAATTTCTCGTTCTTGTATTGAGAAACCGCGCACCTGCATAGATAGAAGATTTCCGAAAAATTTATGTGTGTTCTTCGGTAGTTCAATGCTTAGAATGTTTGTGTACAGAGCAAGAGGTTCCGAGTTCGAGTCCCGGCCGAAGACAGAAAAACTTTTTTCTTATTTTTCTTTCTTTAATTTCACTTGTTGTTTAGAAGATCTTATTGTTATAGTAAAAAATATAGGAAATAAATACAAATGCGAGATTAAAGATACAATATACTGTTAGCAAACTACTAAACGAAACATCTTGGGATAACCAAGTTGTAAGTAATAAAAAGGATATAAGTGACCTATTTAAGTCTTTTTAGTTTTCAATTTGAAACTTTTAGAATAATGCCTGGCACTACTATAGCCTGGCTTTATTCGAATAATTGTCTAATGAATATCTAACGAGGTAACCTTTGTTATTTCAGTTACCAACCCGACTTGCTATGAGCAACCTTGTCCAGTTGAAACTTCATCTTGTAAAAAGGAATTGACATCCAATAATGAAAAAACCAGTCTAATAACTACAATCACTTGCCTAAATGATAATGGTAAGTTTATTAAAACAAATCGTTGTTTTATTCTACTTTTTTCATTCACAAGGAAATCACTATGCTGGCGAAGACGCTTACTTTTTTTATTCCAAGAAATAAAAACTACGTAAACTATACCAGCCCCTCTAAAGCCGAAAATTGCTTTTCTTAAGAAGCAGCTACATCAGTTTGTAGGTGCATAAAGTTTTAGAAATTTACCTCGAAAAAAGTTGACCAAAACAAAGAGATCCCCCCTGAAAATTTAATTTTCCCAACGTCCAACAGAAAATTCTATCTTTCCACAACAAATCCACCTTAAAAAAAAACAGCTTTTTGTGACTTGTGACATACGATAGCAGTTAAAATTTCAACTGAGAATTTAAAAAACAGCAACATTTTAGGTTATAATATAAATCCATCCAGGGGCGTGCCTAACTTTTTTGTTGCCTGAGGTAAAGGGAAATAATTGAAATCCCGTGCAATCGTTGTTTCTCTGCAACCTAGGGACTAGAAATTGTTTTATGAACTTTAGAGAACAAAAGTGTACTATTAATCCCTCCTTTGAGATACTAAAATTATACATTTCAATCCTTCGGATTGAAGGAGACCTACGCTCGAGCTAACACATTTTCACCTTGGGATTAAATGTCGCAGTCTTTAGGTTTTCAATGTACTATTCTGGTCCGTCATATAATGATTTCTCTAATTTATTTTTGGATATTTCTTATCCTTTCCCACTCTCCTCTCAACTCAGGGGCCAGCGGCGTAGTGAGGGTTTCATGCGCCCGGGGCAAGGTTAAAGTTTGGCGCCTCCCCCCCCATAGAAAATTTTTTTTTTACAAACATGTTTTAAAATCAATGTAAGAGGCGCCTTTCGGCGCCCCCTGCCTCGATTCGCTGAAAGCGAAAATTTCTAAAAAATTAAGTTTTTTTCGGCAAAAATGGCGCTACAGAACAAAATATTAGCAAAATTTTATTTTAAGCTCGGGGGGATACGCTCCCCCCAAATAACGCTACTTTGTAACTGTTAAAACCTTTTTTTTTAGATATAAGTATTAAGGACTACCAATTTGAAGAAGCAGCAAACCTAAGCCCACATACAAAATACCACAGCACATCATATCAATCCATTAATACGCCTCGTCAAACTTTGGAACAAAATAACAGATATTCTCGCTTCAGCAAGTATGATCCTTACAGAAGATTAGAAAACTTTAGCTAGAGGGTTTTGATTGTTTTTCTTTTGTTTTTTACGAGTGTAATTTAAAAACATTATACAGTAATATTATGATAATCCTGATCAATTAAAACAAGACCAATTGGAATTATCAATACAGGGTGTCTCAACTAAAAGGTAACAGAGATGTTTTTGGGTATTTTTCGCGCGAATTTGGAGAAACGGTCGGACACATCGATTTTGTTTGCGAGGGGGAAACTTTTTGGCTATCTTGACATTTTCATAGCACGCATCCCCTTCGAGGGGTATACTTCACCCCTATATTTTGAATAGGGAAAGTGCATCTAATGATACCTTGCTTTTTAAGTCTTTTGAATGTATTTACAACCGTGTAAAAATTTCAAAAATCTATCCCTTACTGTTTGAAATAATTGCCTTTACACAATCAAATTTAACACGGACTGATAAAATAAAAATTTAATCAGAATTTTATATTTTTCGGATTTAATTTTTATTTTATTATTCTTATGTTGAACTTGAAAATTTAAAAGCAAATATCTTAAAAACTAATTGATGGATTTTCGAAATTTTTACACGATTATAAAGATATTTAAGAGAGCTTTAAAACAAGGTATCACTAGACCCACTTTCCCTATTCAAAGTATAGGGGTAAAGTATTTCCCTCGAAGATGGTGCGTGCTATAAAAATTTTAGGATAGCCTTAAAGTGCCCCCTCGCAAACAAAATCGACGTGTCCGAGCGTTTCTCCAAATTCGCATGAAAAATACCCAAAAACACCTCTGTTACCTTTTAGTTGGGTCACCCTGTATATTATTATATTATAAGGCGATACTTTAGCTAATATAAGCAAATAGTGTACCCATTTATAATTTGGAAAATAAAAGTTTTATAAAACATAAAACTTGGAAGGTGCCATTTTTTTTTAAAGCTGCTTGCTTACTGATGCTGGGATCTGAAATGCACTTCTAAAAAAACTAATTACCTACTTGCATAATTTTCGGTTATTTCATTCATTTTTATTGAATAATTAGCATTGGCGTAAATACGATTTTTTGTAAAAAACCATTGTTAAACATTAGAAAAAGATTTTATCGAGCATAAAGATTTAAAAAAAAATAAACTAGATGTCATTTAAGCCAGAAATAGCAGGCAATAGTCCGAGACAAAACTGCAGGAAAAATTTGTTAAGAACGTTAGCTTTTTAAAGTTATTTTCCTAGTTTTATTCCAAGTAGCAAGAACTTAGGATGGAAGTTTATTTTGCTACATAAATTTTAGCAAACCATCAACAATAGCACTAGCTATATGATACAACAAATTCTAGTAAAAACCAATAAGCCAACAATAAATAAGACCTCGGAATAATAATGATGTTTTGCGAAAATTTCTTTATACAAACAAACGTTTGAAAAGTCAAAGTTTTGAACTTTTAACAAATACAAAAAAAACAAATAGCAGTAACTATAGTACTGCCTTATGAACAATTAAAAGTTTGAAGTCGTTTTTTCCGAACCACACTTTCGTCACTTGCGCTTTGTTAACTACCGGGGGCAGAGCAGGTATGCTAATTTTTCATATGGTAACGACTTTTTTAATAATGAACTTGATGCTGCAATTTTATCTATGATCTCCTTAATTTGAATTGTACCCAATATCGAATTTTTAATCGGTTAATCGATTTCTTAGATTTTTGTATGTATTTAACACCAAAAATGATCTTTCGCAACTAAGATATGAGATATTGGCAAGGCAGGGGGATTAATCCCCACCAAAATAGTCAACAATAGTATGTTACAAGAGATTTCACAACAGCAATACAAATAAGAAAAAAATTGGACAACTATTATTACATTTTTTTAATCTCCCGATTTTTTCTTCCGAAATAGCAATTATTGCAGAAAGATATTAGTAAGTTAGTGCCATTATCACATTTCCTTGATACATTATACTTATTTTAATATAAAAGAAACTATATACAGATAATACAAAAGTAACTACATACAGATTTTTTTTTAATTTAAATGTTTAATGTTTTAATTAGTTTGTTTGTCAAATATACAAAAATAAATATTAATAATTTGGAATAGGTACATCGGGCCTGCGGCCCAATCGGCCCTAAATTTTTATCGGCCCACCGGGCATTTGCCCGGTTGCCCGCCTGTCCCATCCAACACTGTCCATCTTAACTTCTTGCTGCTTATTATTAAAGTAGAATAAAAAGCGTTAAAAAGCTATTGTGCTTAACAAATTTAATGGCAGTTATCTCTTGAACTATTGCGTGCTATTACTGGTTTAAATGACATTTAAAGAGCACAGAGAAAAAACGTGCAAAGTCACTCTTAGTTAGTTTGGTGAAATAACATTTTGAAAGTTTAAAACTGGCACGTTCTTTCCCTGTTGGCCAAATGAATTATTAGTAATATTTTGTGACACGGCCTGTTTTTTCCCAGTTTGAATATTCCAGATAATAATACACATCTTAAGAAGACATCATTTGGCATACACCCCCCCCCCCCCCCCCGAACCGAACCGAACCGAATGTATAACCCACTTTCTTAGAAAAAAATGACTTTGCATGTTTTTTCGCTGTGCTCTTCATCTGATTTATGCCGCAATATGGTTAAAAGCCAAAACCGAAAAAATTCACATTTTTTGAAAATTCTGTATGCTCGATACAATCTGTTTCTAATGATTAACAAGGGTTTTTGGAAAAAAATCGTACCTACGCCAATGGTAATTATTCAATGATAATGAAAAAAGCGTTTCGGCAAAGGAAAGCAAACATTCCGAAAACATGGTTAGTGAAACCAAAATGTGAGGCACACACTAAAATCAAAATTTAAGGCAGTGGCGCACCCAGGAATATGTCTTGGGGGGGCCCGAGGCCTCTTTGGGTGGGGGGGGGGGGGTCGAAGCCTCATAATGTCGAATTTTAAGCTATTTTTGTGTTTTTTTTTCTGAAATATGTCGAAAATATGTAAAGCTAAGGCTTGGGGGGAGGGCGGACCCCGGCCCCCCCCTGGGTGTGCCCATGTTTAAGGACCCCTGAACGTTTTAAACTTAACAGCGAACGTGAAGTCAAAAAACCATGCAATTGACCCTCATACCTCAAAATTTGGTTATCCTGATAGGAACAAATGTCAAACGAGAAACTCGGAAAATGCAACCTTTGAGAAAAAAGTTAATATCTCGAAAACTAAACGAAAAACAGAAAATTTGAGAATTTAATTTTTTCGACTCTCTTTAACCATTATTTTGATGGTTTAAAAGGTTTAAAAAAATACATTTTTTTTATTAAATGGGATACACTCATACCTTGTCAATTTTGTTGCACCTACATTTAACCTTCGGTCAAATTATCTGTTTAAATTCCAATTTATTTAGAGAAGTCCAAAAATTAGGATGTCACTTCAATTTTTGAGCCGTTTGTATTCATAAAGTATGCAAAATTTAGTATAGAATGTTAATATCAAAACTCTGAAAACTCAATTTTGAAATTATTTTTACCTCAAACGTCAAAGGAAAGATCAAGTTTTTTCCAAAAAGGAAATGGTGACTTTCTGGCAAGTCTGTGGTTAGTAAACAATAAATAGAACCGATATCGCAATCAGTATACTTGCGAGAAATCGACCTACCCCATATTAGGCACTATCCAGTGGCGACCCGGGAGTTGTAAAGCGGGGGGGGAGGGGGGCACAAATGGCTTAAGGGTGGGGGATATTTCTAGCAGCACTTAACTGAGTGTCAAATATTCGCTTTACCTAACAATACAAGAATTTCTCTGAAAGATTCATGTGTTTTTATTATTAAATAAAAATTATTTTTTAATTAAGATTTATTTTTGAGGATGGGCTTAAAGAGCGGCCGCCCCGGCACTACCCCCATTATAGACGACTTTCCTCTACAATTTTATCCTTAGTTTCAGCCACTAAGGAGAATTTTTCTTAAATGTTGCTGTGGCAGATTATAAATTAAAGTTTTGAAATTCTTAATCCAACTTGACCAATGACTTACCGTGTGTGGTGTACAGCGTGTCCCATTTTCGATGGGATTAAATGGGAAACTCGGTTATTATTAAAGATATCGATTTTCTGATTGCACCTTACCGTGCTCTTTTTTGGAGCCCTTAAAAATGGTGTAATCAGATTTTTGCTATACCCCGTGGTTTCGCTAATACAGGGAGTTTTTGAAAAAATTGCATTTTAATTAATTCCTTGTATCTCGCTTATTTTGCAAGATATTTTTATTCTGTGAAAACCTTTCTATGGCAACTTTTTTAGTGCAAAATAATGACGTTGTCAATTTTTAAAAATATTGTTTAGTTTTTGAGATATGGTATTTATCATAAAAAAATTAAATACGGACCTGGATTTTTTTTATTACTACTTTGATTAGTTCAATGCTATTATTACCTTAAAATGATAAAACTTTAATATTTTTTTGATTTAAGGTTAAAAAAAGCTATTTAATATTTGAAAAAAAAATTATAGTCCGAACCTGGAAATTTCCAACGTAATTATAAATTAAAAATTGCAAGACACACTAGTTGAACGATTTATAAATAAAGTAAAAAACGTTAAAAAGTTACAAAAATAATATCATACTAATTATTTGATAACCGAACAGCAGGTCGTGAAATTTACAAAACAAAAGCGTGGAACTGACATTGTCATTTTACTTGTCATTTTTGTAAATAGCTTACAATTATTTTAAACTGGCTAGAAATCGATCATATCCAGATTTTGAAAAATGTGATATGTTTGACTGCTTCATTCAAGCAACAAAATCCCAATATTTAAATGGCAGAAATATTTTTATGCAAAATCCGTTAAGAAAAATTACTCAAAAATGCCAACAATGTCTTACACATAATGGTAATCAGAAAGATTAGTTATTTTTTATAATTTGTTTTTTTTGTATTTTTCGTAGACTTTGTTTCAAATAAATCTGTAAATGAACGTAAAACCATTTTAATATGCTAAGTATCAAAACAGTTAAACTAAAAATTGTTTAACTAGCAATTTTTAGTTTATATTTATGTTGGAAATATCCAGGTTCGGACTAATTTTTTTTTAAATATTAAATTTTTTTTTTACCTTAAAACAAAAAAATTTTAAATTTTTATTATTTTATGATAATACTAGCATGAAACCAATCAAAAAAGTAATAAAAAAAATCCAGGTCCCTATTTAATTTTTTTATGATAAATACCATATCTCAAAAACTAAACAATATTTAAAAAAATTGACAACGTCATTATTTTCTTCTAAAAAAGTTGCCATAGAAAGGTTTTTACAGAATAAAAGTATCTCGCAAAAAAATAAGCGAGATACAAGGGATTATTAAAAATACAATTTTTTCAAAAACTCCCTGTATTAGCGAAACTACGGGGTATAGCAAAAATCTGATTACGCCATTTTTAAGGGCTCAAAAAAAGAGCACGGTAATGTGCAATCAGAAAATCAATATCTTTAATAATAACCGAGTTTCCCATTTAATCCCATGTACCTACCCAAGCATGTAAACGGCTTCTATACAAACTAATGGGCGCACCCAGGGGGGAGCTTCGGGGTCCGCCATTCCAAAGCTAAGATTTTTTTAAACGTTTTTAGCATAGCACAGCATAAAATACGGCATCATGGGGTTTGACCACCGAAAATATATTCCTGGGTGGGCCACTGCTGACTGCATAATAATAACCTACCTACTCTTAAATGTTGCAAAGCTCTTTATTTAACAAAAGGTGTGCAGTTCAAGACCTCGAGACCACAATAATGCAATGTCAAAGAACTTTGACAATACACATTATGACCATGCATACACCAACATGGTACATTGGTACCTAATAATGTTATTCTACCGATAGACCAGTGCAAATATCTTTTGGAAGTAGGAAATTAGACTCGATCGGAGTTATTGGGGTAAAATGGGCTGAAAATTTATACGTGAAAAAAATTTTTGTGTAAGCCACTTACACATAACCTAAAAATTTGTAAGAAATATCGAAAAAACCGGGGTTTTTCTTTTTCCAAGCTTTTATTTAGCTTCAAATGTTCTGTCTAACTATCTAACACTAACTATCTATCAAATCTTGTGAAGCGTTTTTGACACACTTCCCATTATCCGATTTGGATGAAATTTGGTACACACATAGTGGTCCCATGACAATACAACATTAAGAAAAAAATATATATTTAGTACTGATAAGTAGTAGTGGTAGAAATATGGGCAATACGCATTTTTTTATGGCAGAATTGACTGTGATTTTTAAAATTTTTCGTTTTAACAGCTGAAAACATGCTCAAACTAAACTTTGGTATAATAATATAATCACTCCCACAATTTCAAAAAAATCCTGTATTGCTTCATAACAAAAAAAAACTTTATTAATAAATGAACAGTTGTGTTTTAAATAATATTACTTGACTGTGAAATTATTCCAAGATTTGAAGAGCTGCTAAAAATAAGTTTATTTAATTTGTCGTGCGTTTAAACTAGATTTTTGCCCAGTCAAGGATAGTTTTGCTGGATAAAGATAAATTTGACTAAAAAGGTATGCTGGGTTAACTAATTTTTTTGGTAGGAAGGCTCATGGGTTCGTAAAAAAAAAGCTTTTTTATTTTCACTCAAAATAAGGTAAACTAACCAACAAAATTCTTGATGGCATCGTCAATCTAGTTTTTTTTTTAATAAAACCAATTATTTTTAGTAATTAGGCAATATGTTTTCTAGTTTAATAAAAAAATTTACTTAGTTTTATTTTCAAGCTTTTTATAAAAAAACAAAATTCACAGTTCAAATGAACCTTTTTCACATTTTTAATTAGTTTTTCAAATTAGGTTTACTAATATAACCTAGTACATAAATAGTTTTGCACTTGAATTTATTCTTTAGCCGTAACACCCAGAACAACTAGGTTATTTAGCAAAATGCAGATCATTAAAATACAGGGTGTTCCATAGGCCAACAGGTAATAAAGGAGGTCATGTCTGATAAAAAAGTTCCTATAATGCATGGATCGAAACTCTTTCTTTGTCGAGATACAGAGCATCAAAATTGGCGATTGTTTAAACTTTTTAATTATAACTCTTTAAAAAACGCAATAAAAATATGAAATTGGGTAAAATCGTGTATTAGAACAAGAGCAATAAATTGAAAAAAAAATTTTTTTTTAGAAAAAACTATTTTTTGGGTATAAATTTTTATGAATGCGATATTAACCGCAATGTTTTTTTTTTTAATATTTTTTGCTAATAACAACAAGTCTAGCGAGACATAGTAATAAAATATTATTGATATTTTTTAAAAGAATAAGCAAGCAAAAATTAATTTTTTAAACAAATTATTATTTTTTTATATATTTTTGGAGTTTATTTTGACAGCCTGTATCTTCTCAACTTATAATGTTATCAAAAAAAAAAAAAAGAATACTACATTTTTGAATAACAATTAGCTGAGTATTCAGCTGGCTGTGAAAGATTTTCTTTTTTTTCTAAAACCCTTTTTTTTCCCACTACTCTAACTTTAAAAATCCTATATCTTAAAAACAGATGTGTGTTGACCCCAATGTTATATAAAGTTTTTTCTCGGAAATAATCTACTCTAGCACCTGTTGCACTATGGCCCCTAAGTTATGGGACACCATGTATATATATTTTTTAGGATAAATTAGAAACACATCAACCCACATAGCACAATCACGTGTTTAACACGTAAAAAAGCTGTGAGAAAAAAAAAACATTGATTTTAAAAGCTGCTAGAAAA
Organism: Aspidapion aeneum; assembly: GCA_963576565.1. Classification (NCBI taxonomy): domain Eukaryota; kingdom Metazoa; phylum Arthropoda; class Insecta; order Coleoptera; family Brentidae; genus Aspidapion; species Aspidapion aeneum. Next base: position 29,221,447 of record OY755043.1, read on the forward strand.
AAACGTTTATTTCATATTAAAAACAAGCTTAATAGGTCATTCATTAACGTTATAAAAAATAACGTTGCCAAAAACTGCGTTATAATAATGCCATTATAAAACAGCAATGTTCTTACGTTAGTTTCAAGTGATTTTTACGTTAAAATCACATTAGATTCACGTCTTTTCCACGCGAATTTTAAAACGCGACTTGCATGGCTTTTCTACTGAATATTTTTGAGATTTTATAAGCAGCAGCTCCACCTTTTGTCGGGATATTTCACTTTGACAAAATCCATCAGGCAGTGCTTTGGCCTCTAAACTCCAAAAACCTTTTAAGGAACTGATCCCTGATCCTTCACGATGACGACGCATCTGTTATTAACCTGATAAGGACACATTAATATTCTGTGAAAGTATTTACTGTTAAAAAATCTTGTTTAGCTTTTAAAAAAAAATAATGTATATAGATAGATATATAGATATTTTGTCTTGCCTAGAGCGCCATCTTTAAAATTGTCTTGAAATGTTGTAGTCTTAAACTAGTGAACTTTTATAACTTCCTTTCGCGTCTCTTGTAAGTTAAAGAAATGTTATTAAAAAAACGTGACAAAAAAAGACGCAGAAAGTTAGTAGGTTTGAGAAGTCTTCATCTAGTGGCGTTTTAGAACATGTTGTGGAGGACTTTTCAAGTGTGAATTTGATACATGAAAATAACGAGGGTAAAAAACACCTTATATATACAGCACCAGAAACTTCAGCAAAAAGTACATTTTTATAGCTTGATTTCTCCTTGTTTTTAAGTTATCTTTAAGCATGTAGATTAAACAAAATAAATATTACATGCTATGGGGTTGTTTTCAAATAAAAAAAAAACTTTGTTATTTTTGTTCACATAAATTTAACGTTGATGTGATTTTTGTGCTATGTGGGAAGAGTGACTCCATCCGAGTACAATGTTATAACTTTTAAACCACAAAATATATTGAAAATCGGCGTTGGAAAAAATTTCTTGCAACCATTTTTTAAATAACTTAAAATTCTGTCAGAACTTTGGTTTTTGAGATATTAAAAAGAAAAGCAACATGGACTATTTCTTTATTCAATTTCAATATCTTTTAGTTGCGAAGGTATAAGATCTAATATACTTCGTTCGTTTATGTATTTTAATCCAGGATCAACATTAATATTGATAAAGGGAAAATTGAAGAAAATTTTTTACAGATTTTTTGGTTGATACACAAAAACAGGCTAGAAATTAACATTTCGTGCAGTTGCCAACACAAAACGCAAATTTTCCAAAATTCTGTTTTAAACTTTTTATCTCCCCTTGAAATTTTTTCCTGGGTACGGCCCTGAAAGTATTAAAATGGTATAACAAAAAGCTTCAAACCGTTAAAAAACCATTTCTTTTTCCTAATGACTTCGATAAAAAAAAATCATTTCCATACTATTATTATTTGTTGTCCCCATTTTGTGCCTTTTTTAAAGGCATGTGTACTGGTCTATCATGCAGATGCGATTTTTGAACAACCAATCATCCAAACTAGAGGCCCTGAATAAATCGTCTGATGTGTTTCCCCAGAGACCAGCACATGTTTGTGGGGATAGATATATATTAAACACTTATTGGAATAAAACCTGGCCTTAGTTTAAAATCGACCCTATGGTGACAGATTTACATATGAAAACCAGCTGCTTTGCTTCAAAATTCGGCCTTTGTGTATTTAAAAACGGGATTTATTAGTGTCGGTATTTATTAAATGGAAGTTAGCGACTGTATTATTAAATTTGGCTTTGGTATGTCAATTCTGAGTTGTCAGCTGTTAGTTTTCTGTGTGAATGTGTCAGAATAAAGTCGACTCTAAAATAAAGTCAGGTTTTATTCCAATAAGTCCCTATTCTTTTTGTTGTCTGTGTTAACGTCGGCGGCGTTGCCTACCCTAAATAAAATTCAAAACAATTGTTTTCATATCATCATAATTTAAATAGCTTACTTCGTGACATATTCAACAAAAATATTCATAAAAAGCTTTTTTTTATTAATTTTTAATCTAGATTATGAAAGACATATTTCGATTAGAAATAAATTATCGGATTTCCGTTGTCTTTATTTTAAACACGACGTTTCGGTTAGTTAATATCTCTAACCGTTTTCAAGTGTAAACTAAACAATCCATCTACAGACTACTATTTATACTACTTGGTGTGCAGTCAGGCATGACGGTCCGCCCCCTTTTTAAACCTAAGTAGCTTGTTTTCCTTAAGGAGTGGTTTTTATATGCACGTTTGGTATATTCGTGCTTGGTTGACTTAAAACTTCTTTATTCTGCATTATAAACGCAGGCGCAGTTTCAATAACCTTTCTTTTTCGCCACTGCGACTCCCTATGCAAAGCTTTAGCTTCTCAACATTAAATCATGTGTTCATTAGACCATTATGATCCGCTAAACCGGATTTTTTAATATCCCATAATTGGGTACTTTTTGGCTCATTTACTCTTAGCTAAGGAGGGCGTTTTTTTTTTCACCTACATATGATTTACCAAACTCAAACGGGATTTGGTAAATACATTTCTTAATATTTCAGAGATTTTCTGATTTTGTTTTAGTCACAAAACTCCTTATCGTATATCCCGTATAAAATACTGTTTTTATATTATAGTCTTTGGCTATTACCCACTAAACACAAAAACATTTTAATAACGTCCAAATATTGTATAAATTAAAAACATAACGTTAGGTTGGATGTTAGTTCTAACGTCATATTCATAGTGAAGAAGAAGCTTTATAACCCGTTTTCTGACGTTAGAAAAATAATCTTATGATTTTATAACGTTTTTTTAAAGTGTTTTTCGAACGTTAAAAAAATATTGATTTTTAAGTGAAAAAGAAATGTTGAATGAAATGTTTTTTTAACAATGAAAAAATATTTTTTTTTCAAATATCTCTAAAGATAAGGTAACATAAATAATGTAAATAAAATTCTTCTATTTTGGAAACGCAGGGCAGCAACAGTATGTTGAGGTTTTCGTGAACTCGACACTCAGTAAAGGCAATTCGGCTCGTAGCTTCTGAAAATAAAATTTAAAATTCTAACAATAATTTTGTAGTAAGTGCCTCGCTACGAGGCCAAACAATTCATGCTCAAGTGAATTGAAGGCAAACAATTTCAAGGCGCGTATTCACTTTAGCGTGAATGGAAACTAAGCATTCGTTTGGTCCCGCTGCAAGGCTTGCGAAGTAGCAGTTTGCTAAACCTCGCCTATGTAACATTTATTTATCAATAAAGACGATTTATTATTATTATATAATTCTACCTTAAATGAATACGCGGCTTAAGGTCCGGCGGATAATCGTCCGCGGTAAATTGCCGCATTCCCTGACTGATTACCTATAGGTATGCGATATTTCATACAAAACCATTTTTTTTTGTTTACTTTTTCTTACCTGATTTTGTGGCGCTTAATTTAGATCACTGCACACTCATTTGTTGTTCTTTAACTATACCATCTTTCCCACACAACTGGAGTCCAAATATGTATTCACTATCAATATTAATAATTGTGCTTTAAATTTGCCATGTTTGTTTCTGCAAAATGCAAATATTTTAACCAAAATTACAAGAAGCGTCTTCGCTACCGACTCGTATCAACTCGCAGTGAAACGCAACTAATGGCGATGTTCAGGTAGTGGGACTGCTATACTATAGAGGGCGCTGCCATCGCGCTCTCTATAGTATATATTTTTTTTAATGTTTAAAAAACAAAACATTTATTAGCTTCATATATCTTAAATTCAACGTTAGAAGTAAGATCTAGGAAAAACATTATAAAAATAACCATATATTGATGGTATTATTTTTAATGTTAGTGAAATTATGGTTTTTTTAATGCTGGTTTCTTAACGTTATTAAGAAATATATTTTTGATAATGCTTTTACATGAAATTTTCGTTAGGATTTTCTACATGTTTTTTTAATGTCAAAAGTTGACTTCATTTTAACACAAATTTGTGTTAGAAAAAAAACATTTTAACGTTTTTTACGATTTTGTGCTTAGTGTGACCTAAATTTTAAATCTAATCATTCTGTTGCTACAAAAACCAGGAGTTATAAGAAGTTTGTATTTAAGAACCGTAAATATTTGTAGTAGGTAATGATGAATTTACCAAAGAACTTAACAACATTAATAAGGACAATCTCTAAACTTAAAAACAAATCAAATGTAGCAAATTCTCAAAATAATAATCCGTTGGGTGTTATTAACATTCCATAATGTTCAAGGGATTTCAGAAAACATAAGAGGAATAGCCAAACACCAAGCGCGGATTAAAGGGTGATAACGTGGTAATTAGCCCCCCTATAAAAGAAATATGCACTTTTTGTTAATAATTAAACGGAAAATAGGAGAATTACTCCCCCAAGAAAAAAAAATATAACAAATAATTTTTTTGTCGACTATTACTATCCCCCCCCTATATTTTGACTCAGATCCGCGCTTGCCAAACCCTATAATATAAAAACAGTATTTTCATCGATAAGGAATTTTGTAACTAAAACAGAAAACCCCTCAAATATTAAGGAATGTATTTACCAAATCCCGTGTTAGTGTGGTAAATCATATGTAGGTGAAACGAAACGCCCATTTCAGGTTAGAGTAAATGAACATCTAAAAAGTACCCAATTAGGGGATATTTTAAGTATTTTTTGCTGCAGTTCGGCACCTGAGGTTAAATGATTGAATTCTACGGTAAACCGTTGCTGAGCTGCCTGGAAACTGTAAAAAAAATCTTGCATTCTTTGCTCTCTCAAAAGGGTAATTTTAGAGTACTCAAAGTAGCACCTGATCTTCCCGAACTTGACTTACTTTTGGCCTGAAATAAGGATGATTATTTCCTTTCAAGTAATTGTTCTTTTAACAAACTAGAGTCCCCGTATATTGACATATAATAGATTCAAATATGTCAAGATACAGGGACTCTAGAACAAACTATTGTTCAGCTTACGTTAAAATGCTAAGCTACAGCTGGAAAGGACCAACCATTTCCAACTTGGTAACAATTTTGGTATTTACCTCTTGGGTCGTATGTAAAGCCATTTTAGGATTAAATACCATGTTTATGTATCTATTATTCTGTAACTGATGACAATGTTATTATTTTTTTACTTGTCATTGACAGTTTTGATATTGCTAAAATTGTGACGTTTGGATAAAGCTGATGGTGACTTAGAATACACTGCTCAAATCTTGAAAAAATACTTTAAAGAGTCGTACCAGTTTTTACCTACGCGCGTGCGGTTAAGTAGTTATACTCTAAATTATACGCATTTGTAATGACGTCACCAGCATAGAAAAAAAAAAACGTATGGCGTAGATTTTTTTGCCAATCAATGTTTTTTGATTGACAGTGACGGATACTTCACATAACCAATTACCTACCTATTTAAATCATAGACACTACTTTTTTTAAAAAGTTTATTGTCACCGCTGTTTATAATATACTAAACAAAGATAAACAAAAATATGACGTCATTAAAAATGGGTATAATTTACCCACACGCTCAGTACTAAAAAAACCTTAGCAACGCATCAATAAGACAGCTTCAATATTTGTATACATTTCAATTTCGGTCTAATTTGACATGTTTTACTTATAAAATATATTAAATTTTTTGAAAAAAAAGGTACTTATAGGTAAAAATATTGTACCTAACACATGCGGAAAAGTGTCTTTACACACCTTGACGGCTTGACCAAACTTCGCTCCGCGTCGTTAAAGTATCACTTTCCACACTTGTTAGGTAAATAAACAATTTTTTTAAATCAGCTGTACGTTACGTCGAGATAAGTGTCGTGGCTTATAATCCCTGTTGGCTTTGGTGGGGTACAGGGTACAATAACCACGGGTTCCCAACCAATAACTTTGGAAAAAGTTTACTAGTAATTTTTTCTTTAAAACCGACTTTCCTCCCAAGAAACATTTCTTTATTTATAGCAGAAGCTAAAAGGTTGCCAGCGCCTTTCCTTAAAACCATTAGTTTCAATGTTTGGTCGCTAGCACGTTCCCATTACCCTTATATACCCCTTAGATCTCCTAAGTGGGACTCCCCAACTGGTGGTGGCAACCTATGTATTAAACTCACTATAAAACCATAAGAAATAAACTCCAGCTTCGCCCTCTAGCGGTTCCACCAGCATAGAACCTTTTAGAGCCTAAAGGTATTATGCCAGGTTCTAAAAGCAACTCAGAACATCCTCTATCCTACTATAAACTAGATTTGGTAATTTAGTATCCTGGCGATTCTGTATACCATAATACCTTTAGAGTAAAGAAGTTTTCCTATAAAAGCTATGGCGATATTTTAGATTCACAATGGCTATATAAAACTAATTTTGGTCCCAAAATTATTTTATCACATAAAAACATACCGAGTTTCTCGTTTTGTGGTATTGTTAATCGTATCTGAAAAGCTCTCAAAACAAGCGCGCTAGCTCAAAAATGCTTTTTAATAGTTTTTTTGATAACAAAATAACAAATATTAAAAAATAATAATAATAATTTACACTATTCACCATTAAAAAAGTCTGTTTGGTTTACATAAATCAAAATTAAAGTAAAATTATTGTTAAAAAACACTGCTAAAACGACTAGATAAATATTTTCTTGACAATATTTTTTAAATAAATTTTTAATACGCCATTATGGTTTTATAGTGGTGACTTGGTTTTATTTGTTACTGTATCGCAACAGTTATGAAACCAACAAAAAAGAACAAAGTAAACATAGCCAACATAACCTCACTTAAATTTTTTTTATTTGTTTTTTAAAAGTGTTTAAAAGCGTATAATTCAACACTTTTAAATGTTTTTTATTGTGCAATTTCGACACAATCGAGAGGGGGCAGTGCAATGATATTCGTTGTGCCTGCAGGTTGGAGGGCAACCTCTTATATTGGCCGTCTAAACAGGCCTTATCTAGGCCTGGGTGTCCTACCCAGAAGGACGGAAACTCAACAATTATTAATTACTGGGCTTTAAATAATCAATCTTGCAATAGGTAGGTACCAATCTGTACCTAGGTATATCTATTATTTTTACCAGAACTACCTTAAAAAAATAAAACACGAAAGGATTTACTTACTTCTGTTAGAACCCTTAAGGAAACAAAGTTTTATATAGCCGCCTGTTTAAATAATATTTATTATACAGCTATGGGTAACTATAAATACAAAATAATTAAGTTTACCTTTAAGCCTTCCTATAAAACCTTTTTAAAATGCCTAAAAGTAATGGCAAAAACCAAAAGTCTAAAGGTTATATTTACCACTCTTAAAAACCTTAAGGAAACCAGGTTCCATATGGCCGCCTATCTAATCATATTTACTTTTAAACTACTGGTAACTATAAAAAACAAAAGGTTATAAGGTAACCTTTTAGCTCTATTATAAAACACTTTTGTGATGACCTAAAGTAATGAAAAAAACTAAATGACCAAAGTTTATTTTATTTATTTTTAAAAACTTTAGGTAAAAGGATTTTATAAGACCATCTTTATAAACCAGAAATCAATAAAACCCAAAAGTATATAAAAGGAACACAAGGAATATCAGTTTTATTATACTCCCTTTATAAATCACTTTTTGGTTGTATAACACCTCTTTAGGTAATTGGCAATACAAATTACCTTTATGTAGCCAAATTGATCCTAAAACCCATAACAGCTCCCTCTAAATAACCCAGGAACCAAATTAATAACACCTTGAGTGGTAATAATGTTACTTGGGCTGCGACCACCAAAGAGAGTTTTTAATGTAATACTACTGTTTAAAATACATCGAGGGCCTCTAGTCGGAACCAGTCCTGCTATTTTTAGCAGCAGTTGGTTGCCGAAAATCTTCGCGAGACATCCACTACCACTTTTTCTGTGTTTTCAGGCTGCATGGATGATGGCGCAGCGTCTTTATGGTAGCTAGTATGGCTCGAACCATCGCACGATTCGCGATTCTCGCGACATGCATTGTGCTTTCTCTAACGCCGAAGATCGTCAAGCACGATCGGGAGATTTGGATCGAGGGCCTTTTATCCAAAACTCGACTAAAAAGTCTGAAATATTTTTTGTTAGTAATAGTGCGCCTAGTGAAAAAGTTATGCCTTTTAAGAGAAGATTGGAAATGAGTACGGAATTTTTTTTAGTGCCATTAAGTGGCACTTCTACTACCGCCTCTAGTGGAAATGATATTACCAAGACAGCGATACCGACATATAATGCTGACCGAATTGCAGGAGTTTTTAGAAATGAAATTTGGGTACTACCAGTATTGTTTCTTTCTGCAATTTCCATGGTATTAATTATGGGATTTGAAATATTTGTCCTCTGTAAAGCATGGAAAACAACCCCGAGTCGAAGACATTTATTTCTTGGACAAATGTTGCTTCTAGGATTATTTTCAACTGCAGGATTAGCTTCAGTATATGCAGCATCCCCAACGCCATTTACTTGTGCATTAGTGCGACTTGGTACCGGTGTTTCTTATACTATAGTTTTGGCCTCGTTATTAGTTAAGTGTATATTTTTAATCAGCCTTAATGGAGGTGTGTACTTACCAGCTTCATATCAAGGACTTTTACTTATGTTTGCCATTTTAATTCAAGTAGTAATAGGAGTACAGTGGCTGATTACCAGACCTCCCGCTATTGAGACTATATCGGTAGCTAACGTGGTACCATCAAGCCGACCAAATAGGTTGCTAGTGACCGCAGCAGACATTTCGACAAAGACGCTAATATCAGTTTGTAATACACCCTATGTTGATATCCTTTTCTCTTTAATTTACGTTGTTTTTCTTATAATTTTTGTTACGATTTTAGCATTCAAATCTCGACGGATTAGGGACAATTACCGTGAAGCTACCTATATAGGATTATCTGTAGGATGCATTATTCCTACATGGTTAATATGGACCATAAGTGGTTTAGTTATTAGTGAAAGATATAAAGATGCATGTATTGCATATGGATTGGTGTTAACGACGATAATTGTGTTTTTTATTATGTTTATGCCTAAGGGCAGACAGTTGGCGGCTATGGGAAAAGAAGGAGTTTACGTAGAAGATAGAGAGGAAAGGTTTAGCTCGATGAGCAGGGCTGCCTCAGGATATTCACCTTCCTTCTTCCATTTTAAACCGATGAAATACGGCTTTAATCATGGAAGCAATCATAAACCACAGCATATCACAACACTTGAAGGAGGTAAGTCAATTATATCTACAGAATGTTTCAACTAACGGGTATTTTTTAAAGGTTTATGAAAAAACTCTAAGCGCCGGTACACACACGCGTTTTTCTGCAGCGCGACGACGCAGCGTTACCGCAATTGCGGTCCGTGATACTATGAAATAAATGGCGCGATTCCACAGTTGAGCGGCAAACGCGCGTTCGTCTTGCGTGCAATCTTTAGGAAAACGCGGTAACGCTACGTCACCGCGCTGAAAAAAACACGCGTGTGTGTATCGGCGCTAAGACACATTGATATTGTTTGCGGCTATCTTGTAATTTTCCTAGGACACACGAGGAGTAAGCATGATCCCTATATTAGAGGGACCTTTTGCACGCCCTTCTTTAGTCAATCTTATCCTTTATAAATGCAACATTAAATGGCAGATGTCACGTGATATTTAGAAGCCCAATTTTGACCTTTTGCAGATACAATTTTTTATCCTTTTTATTTTATTTAGCTGTCAAAAGTCTGTTTTGTATTCTATAGGCAAAATTAAAAAGTTTCGAAAACAACTAGGCAAAAACTGAAAGAGCAATACCAGTGAAAAACTTCCAGGAAAATATCGAATTAGATCTGTGTTTACTTGTGTACATCTTCTTATTTACGCGCTTGACAGAACATTGAGGACTTTTAGATAACTGGTGAGCACTGTTGCCAAACAACACACCAGTTTTTATAAACAACACACCAGTTTTTATAAACAACACACCAGTTGTATTTGGAGAACGAGTTTTTAAATTTTAGCTCCCCTGTCCTCCTGTTGTGTGGCGGAAATCGGTGTTAAACTAACCGTAGTCAATTGGTCGACAAGGTGTCCTAACCTGTCCAAACCCGCCCGGTTAGGACAAACTGGTGAACAATTAATCACGGTTAGTTTAACATCGATTTTAACATTGATGACTTTTAGATAACTGGTGAGCACTGTTGCCAAACAACACACCAGTTTTTATAAACAACACACCAGTTGTATTTGGAGAACGAGTTTTTAAATTTTATCTCCCCTGCCCTCCTGTTGTGTGGCGGAAATCGGTGTTAAACTAACCGTAGTCAATTGGTCGACAAGGTGTCCTAACCTGTCCAAACCCGCCCGGTTAGGACAAACTGGTGAACAATTAATCACGGTTAGTTTAACATCGATTTTGGCCTCCCAAAATGAGAACAGGGGAGAAATTGGTGTTCACATAAAGTAAGTATAACCTTACCGTTGTCAATTAATCGCAAACGTATCCTATCCTGCCTGGGGCATGCTAAGGATCGGTTCGCGATCATTTGACGGTTAGGCTAACACCGATTCCGACCTCCCAAAAAGGGAGGGAAAGGGGATCTATAATTCTTTTAAAAATATTCTTTGTCAGGTCAAAAACACGATAGCCACGAACAAAGTAATGACGTACCAAATATTGATGACGTATTTATTGAACCACTGTTTCGAAACTTTTTGCACGAGAATTCGTCTCGTATGTTATTATCTAATCGCCTTGTTTTTCTACGGCCACAGTTGACGTAGGGTCACTGCATCCTGGAAGCCTGGCGTCTCAGGCTTCCATGATGCAGTGACCCTAAGTTGACGCAGTTGGCAGCGTCCTCAACCGGTAGATGACATTTCTACACTTTACGGTTTCTACATTTTACATTTTGATAAATTACTTTTTGATGGCTTCAGTTTCCTACCTACGTTTTATTTTTCGTTCGATTACATTTTCTTTGCTGTATCATTTCTACTAAATATTTTTTTACAAATTTTGTTTCGTATTTTGTTCTTCTATAAATGATGAAAAAGAAAAAAATAAAAAAAGCAAAGCTAAACATGGTCTCTTCGATAAATACTCTGAAAAGTTCTGCCTCATGCATGTAAGTAAAAAAAAACTTGTGAAGTTCAAGAATCGGCTCAACATCGACACAGCGTAAATAATCTAATATACAAGTTCTTTGTAAGAAATCTTTGGCATTTTTTGCAGTTTTAAGATTTTCTACTGTAAGACCATTTTAACCTAGTTTTTGTCAAATATCTCAAAAAAGGTATCAGGAAAATCGGCGTCGCATTATAAGTGGCATCGCGACGCCACCCCGTAAAATTTAAGATTGATAGATGATTGATAGTGACTTAGTTTTTGTCAAATATCTTAAACACCGTAATGCACAGAACAATCTTGTATCATTAAATAATGTCAAAAAAGATTTTGACTTTTAATTATAAGAATTTTAGAAATATGATTTTAACCAGGGACTGCTGATAACTTCTTAAGTGGGTACTGCCGTAAAATAACAGAATCGTTCTCCATCAAGTGAGTGATGATGGAGATGAGTTTAGAGTGAAATCCAGAAAGACGCACCAGTGTCGTATTGTTGGCAACCAGATTCTGACTTTTGAGGAGTTGATGACAGTCCTATTCCAAATCGAGGCGCTCCTGAATTCGAGAACCTTTGCAGCATCAGCCCTGATCCTAACGATTTCAACCTGGTCACTACTTGACACTCGTACCTTTGACCACCCCACCTGATGAGACCGTATTAGAATTGAAACAAAACCGATTTACTTACGGAAATCTTTTGCAGCAAATGCATCAGCATTTTTGGTGCGGATGGCATTTGAAATACCTGCACTTTTTGCAGCAGCGAGAAAAGTAACACTGGAACACCTCTGAGGATCCCAATAAAGTTAGTGCACATTAAAAGAGGAAAATCTGCCCCCTAACGTCGTCACTCGGTAGTATTTTAAAAATCTAAGCGAGTTTCGGCAAAACCGCGAAAGGTTTCTTAACAGACCGTATGTTAAAGTTTTCGCTTGGCCAAATCATCAGAATGAATAGATACCGATTTCAAAATTATGTGTGTGAATTGAACTATCAAAAAGTTATCTTAAAAATTATTTGTTGGTTGCAGATATCAGATGCAGTATAAGGAGAAAACCCATACCCCCCAAAGTCTATATCACAGCTTCCCTCGTAATCTTGTATGACCCACATTGTCTGGGTAGAAAACAACCAACAAAGGAAAATTTGTGTTTGTTAAAATTTAAATCATATTTAAACACTCACCAGTTTCTTTTAGTTTTCTAGGTAATGTATTAGTTAATTTTGCATGTATTGTATCCTAAAACTGGATTAAAGGAGTCTTTCCTACAGCAAAGTTAAACCCATTGTTTCTTAACATGGAATTTTTCGAAAATTTTAAAAATCTAATGCTTTCTCCAGCTCGCTTTGCTTTTAGATAAATACTTTTGCAAGTGGCAATACTGCAAAGCATCCCAGGCATCCTATTTAGGTATTCTGTGATCTTACTCAAAACAGTACATCAAATGTATTCATCTATATGTAGGTATATATTTGAATTGTATTTTTCCCAAAATTTTTATCTCACAACTGTAAGAATAACTCAACTTCTTCCTCTACTTTTTTATAGAATTCATAGTCTGTTGGCAGATATAATATAAGTTTCATTAAAAATAAGTTTTAAGCTGGATTCATGGTTCCGTATGACATAAGCTGCAAGGAAGTAAGCAGAAAGAACTAAGAAATCAATCATTTCTTATTGCTTACTTCACACGAAAAGCTACTTATTATAACTTACTTTAACGGACCTCTATATCCAACTTTAGTCAATTTAAACCTAAATTAAGCACAAAATAATAACAGGCGAATAAAATTTATTTTAGTTAGTCTTTAATACATTTATAGCAGGCACGGAAAAGGTATTTAAACACTTGCAAGACTCAAAATGTATAAAATTTCCTCGCAAAAGACGAAATTACGCTATAAACAGCGTTGATTCCTAGGCAAACTGTGACGTAGCCCTGACGTCACGGCCGCCATGACACCGAGTTACCAGACAACCGGTTTCTTTACGGACCGTGGACTACTAAGACTTTCTCACGACTATAGTCAGGCGCAGGCATCTAGGAGACTTGTATCGTCCTCAAACAACGCTTGTATGGAAATGAAAAGAACTTATCATGGTAATAAACTGACTGGTTAGAAATAAGACAGACTGTGGCTTAGATTTGATGGCACGCCTCGCTACGCTTGGGAGATTTGCTAAACAAGCCTAACTGAACAAATTGCTTATTCGTATGAAGCTAATAATAATAGTTTAAAATGTAGGTAATAATACCAGCACCTACATATGGCATCTGTTTTTAGAGGTTTTTATAGGGGAATATTATATACAACAATGTTGCTCTGCGTTGATCTGCGCGGCAGTGAGCTGGGATTTAGACAGAAATGTGGACCAAAGCAGTAAGTTCGTTCCATCATCGCGTGCGACAGTCATAAAACGGTACGAAAAATCCTTTTTGCGTTCCAGGTCGACGTTGTAGTGTTTTCCGTTCCATCAAGCCACTTAAACTGGTTTCGGACTCCTCTGAAATACAAGAACCTGTCTTCAGGCGCATTAGAAATGATTGCTCTCTCTCTCTTTTATTTGTCTGTGTTTATCATATATTGCACTGGCAAAATTGTATGTAAAACACACATTTCTAGTTTACATCACCTGAGATAAAAATATATCCTAAAATTACATTAAATTTACATTTGGCTGAAAATTCAAAAAACAGTTTCACAGCCAATTTTAACACATGACAAAATGCCGGGAAGCCACGTAAATATAGATAAAAATATTTTTTAAATTTCCAAAAAAAAATGTGCAACATCTGCAGCATCTGTTGATTTTTTTGCAAGAGCCTCTTAATTTTTATTACTACGGGACGGCGGAATGTTGTAGGTATACCGCATGGAAAAAAGCTATACTGACTATAGGGTAGCCTGCTCAGAAAAAGAAGAATTAGTTTAGCAGGTGATAGAGGTGTTGATTTTCGTTACTTTTGAATTCTCGTTACTAATCGTTACTCGACTACTAAGTAATCATTTTATATATTCGTTACTATCGTTAGGTTAATTACTGTAACTGTATTCAATTCAATCATACAATTAGTGCAAAATTCTCTGTCATTAATAATCATACTTGTAGGTATATTTTTCTTGTTGATACGATGGAAATATTCAACTGAAATTTTCAAAACGTGGGCTAAAATTAAAAAAATAAAGGTAGGAATTACTTAGGAACAGTCCTGTGTACAACTTTGTTTTAAAAATCTAATGCCTTACATAAATCTAAAATAAATAAAAATAGAGACAAATACTAAAATAATCAAAGGAATCAAAGTAATCAAAGTAACGAAAGTAATCATTTAATTTTCGGATCGGTATTCGTTACTCCGTTATTTCTAACAAATAGTTACTTTTTCAACACCTCTAGCAGGTGATTGGATAGGAATAGAAACATAAGGGTTGACCCTGCATGATCGCAGGAAATCCCGGTAACCTGTGAACTAAAAGTTAAAAGTAGAGGGGTAACACCGGATGTGAAATTTTACAGCAGATTTGGCGGAAGAACAAACGACTTCGCTTAAAGGCATCAACATTAAGGTCATTAACTATATATACCTACCAAAGTACGAGCGTTTCAAGTCAATGGATTTAACACTTTCTATATTATTAAAAGCGCACTCCGTCTTCTATTTCTATACTTTCGATTATGTTTTCATTGGTAATCGATATTTAACCGTCTAGCCGAAATCGAAACCCTATCCATCGTCGTTAATCACAAAAACAAAAGCCGTTTTCAAGCGAATAACTAATAATTACTAGTATTACCATTAGCGTTCAAGCGGCCTTGGTAAATACAACTACTTGAAGAGTGACGTCACGAATAAGCCCTTTGTACGTCATCGTTTATTAGCGGTTACCACACTTTCGAGGAAGGTTATTGGGTTTTCTAAATTAATTAATAAAAATAAATTACGAATTTTTGATCAGATTACAAAAATTAAATATGGCGGATGCAAAATGGACGATTTAATGACGAGTTTTTCTGATTACTTTCAACTGACTTCCACGTAGGTATCTGATTGATTTAATTAACATGCTCTCCCACTAAAAAGGGGGGGGGTAGAAGAGATAAGGCTTTAGTTTATTCGATCTCGACCAAAATTAATTAATCCTTGCGTAGGTATAATGATCATAATAATAACGAACCCTCCAATATCGATGCGCTAGCTGAAATGCACAGACTTAGACAAATCTAAAAATTAAAAAATAAATTTAGAAAAAAAAAACATTTTGAAAACAAGCTTTTATAAAATGGACTTAAAAGCACAAAATAATTTTTTGAGTGTTCTGATATCATCATAATAAAAGCGATGGGAGTATTTAATATTAGGTAAATGCCCGAATGAACCGAACCGAACCATGCGCATTTGGTGGATCGTCCACAACCGATGATGGGCCGGCTCTTCTTTTGATATGTGACAAAATAAATCACACACTGCTGGTCGCGAATGATCTGCCTAATATGAAGCAGGCGTAATAATGTCCATCCATATCAGAAAAATGTAAGGGTAGCTTGAGTAAGGTTGGGTTGGGTTGGGTTAAATTGTCTACCACCCTTACATTTCTCTGCTATAATATAATGAATTTGGATTTTCACTAAACTTCGAGTTAACAAGGCTAAAACAAAAACGGGTATATTTCCTTTAATACGCCCATCGCTTTTATTATTATGATATCAGAACACTAAAAAATTATTGTATGCTTTTTAGTCCATTTTATAAAAGCTTGTTTTCAAAAAGTTTTTTTTCTAAATTTACTTCTGAGTAAGTTGAAGCAAAGTTTACACAATTAAAATAGAAGTATTTGCACTTGTCAAAAATTAATGGAAAAATAGAGATCAAACGCGTGCAGATGTAGGCTGTCGCTGGTCGTAACTCAGTGGCGGTTTCTCCATAAGTGCACATATGCACGTGCACTCCCAAATTTTACTTAAAAAATATTAAACTTTGATCAGTCCTTAATTTAATTCATAATTACCCCAAAAAAAATTCACTAAAGACTGGAATATAATCTAGAAATTAATACCTGGAATGTATGTGTTTGTATTCGTGTTCAAACTTTCCATCAAACAACGCTTTTATTTACTGGAACCAAGTTCTATGCACCCTAGATGTTATGTCGCATGCTAATTACGAAATATAGAAAGAGAGGACGACATGTCCCAATAGAATTTTACAGTACATAGAATCTGAACCTTCCTTCGGCACAGCGCGTATACAAAAACCAGCCTCAATGCCGCCCGCACCCCCGTGATGACCCCTGCGTCATCGGTTCGCGTTGCATGTTAGAGCAGATCACGGGCACTTTTAATTCGTGTGCTTAGTAGTTGTGTGTGCAACGATTACTTTTCCAAGTATCGAGTAGATACTGGTACTTCCTATTCGAGTATCAGATATTTTGTATTCGGGACTAAGTAATCATTATATTATCGGTAAATCCCATAAATACTGAGTAGAGTTGAAATTTTAAGTACTAAGTATGCAAAAAATAAAAATATTGATGTTTTACATGTTTGTAGTTTTTGAAGTGTAAACTTCTTTAGGCGCGTTTAGCAGTTTTTGTGGGTAGTGAATTCAACTGAGCCGTCAGGCTCGGCTATGTAACGCTCATTCGGGTGAAATCGGTTCGAGTCGACTAACTGTGAGAAACATTCAGCGAGCGATATGAGATGCAGATGAAGCCCGGACACAGAAGAGTTCGGTTCGGTCCGCTTTGCAGAATATGTTATGGGCCAGTATTATTAATTTCGCCTTGTTGAAGTTTACACTTCTGCCGTGTGGTCTTAAAACACACAATTTTTTTTTAATTACGAAAATGTGGATATATTAATCTGGGGAATTTTGTTCAAAATCTGGCAACTTTTCAAATACATTCTGGCGAAAATACATTTCTGAGCCTGGCAACACTGCGCCAGATAAGCCCCCTTGCTAGACATAACACATCAACAGCTATTGAATCGAATAATCAAATATTTAAGTAAATAAATATCGGTCCAAATGATTACAAGTACTCCAAACTCGTTACTCATACGGCCGTTGCCGATATGATTGATACGAAAGTAACATTTCGGCTTCGGTCCCATTCGGGATTCGAGTAACGGGTATTTGGCGTCGAAGGATTTGATTACTTCGAATCCGTCCATCTATCAGATATTATTAAAGTATCGGGTAGATAGTATTTGCAAACCACTAGCGCTTAGACAACTTGGCATTATCGGTCGGGCGCGGGCGGTTTGTTTTGATTTCGACGATTTGATATTTACGACAATGGCGGAAGTTTCTAATTATGATAGCATTAGCGTGCAATATTTAAAGACAATTAAATTTTCACCTTTGCCATTAGAAGAGAAAATAAACTAGGTGTGATAATTCATTATTTATTTGCTCTAAATTATATGGTGTGCACCCCCAAAGCTTTTTATCACGCGCCGCCACTGTCGTAACTGCAAAATAGGTGTGCGCCACCGACTCAAAGATCCACCAGCCAATAACCCGCTGCAAAACAGGTGTGCGCTTCGGCGTTTGATATCGGCCGCCGGGTCAAGTGCAGCAACTTATAAGTATTTTAATTGTGTTAACTTTGTTTTAAGATTAAATCAAGTTTGTATAAATCGTTTTTCTCCTTGTGTTGATTCAACGCTAAATATATGGTTTTCTTATAATTTTATTCCATTCTGAAACCCAATATTAAGGCCTTGCAAAAATATCTCAAAGAAGAGATTACATTAATTATTAAATTTTATTAAAAACCTAAAACTCGTTGAATTACTGAAAAAAAGGAAATTATGTCCCACAAATATAAGTACGTACTTGCTACCAAACAACATTCACCTGAAGAAGCAAACTGACCTTCGTTTTTTTACCGCTAAAAAGTCAACAACCTGCATTATATTATACGGAAACAAAAATTATTATATTAAATCAATGCAAATGGCATCGGTTCAAAACAAAAAGTATTTTCCTATTAGTCCGGGACCATAGCGTCAAAATTTGGCCTCTGTGGGCTTTTTGATAAAGATTTTACATCTGTTTTAATCGATTACTAATGATCCGAATATGAACCGAACCGAACCAATCTTTGCACGCACATGGGCCTTCACGTACTAATTTTTGGCTGTCAAGAAAAATAATATACTTTCCCCTAGGGGCACAAAGGGGCAAAATGTGTTTTTACATTCTGCCTTAAATCTTCTAAGCTATTGAACTTGCATAACTATGTCGCATTAAATTTGTAGCTCATACAATTATCAACAGGTCTGCCATATAAAAAAGAAATGGAAGCTGTTAACGAGGCCCCCCTAAGTAGGAGTCAGTGGCGTATATACGGGGGGGGGGGGGGGCCGGGCCCCCCCGAAGCTAAGATTTTTTTGGATATTTCCCACCCCAAAACTTTTTTCTATATACGCCACAGGTAGGAGCAACATTTTTTGTAAATTAAAATAAAAAAAGCTAATTTGACTTATATTCTGCCCTATGTCAGCAAATTTGCTCCAAACGGTTGTGGATGACCACATCTTAATTATATATATACAGGGTGTGTTATGCCCGCAGTAAGAAAAACGATAACTGCAAATGGACTGTATATATTTTAATTAATGAAAGCGCGAACAAACACAAATATATTGATATGAAATTACGAAATAATTAAAAAGGTCTATAGGTCAATTGTGGGCACCACACAACGGAAATCAGAAACAAAGCACTCACCAGTTTGCAGCCAATTTCTCCACTTCCAAGGGGCCCCTGTCTGGATCTAATGATGTCACCACGTAGCTGAAGAGCTGAAGTTTCTAGTTCTATGCTTCAGTACACCAAAATCGAGCACTTTCAAGTGTAGAAATTTGAAATAGTTGGAGAAAGTAAATTAACACGCCATTTCTCGAGGCGGTCGAAAAAGGATCTCACTGATTCTTGGTGCGCATGTCCAAAATGCGCGAAAATGCACTCTGTCCGTCATCCAATTGTGTGGTTTTAAAATTTACAAACACCGCGAAATTTAGCGGGAGCTAACAGGGTGTCCCAACTAAAAGGTAACAGAGGTTTTTTTGGGTATTTTTCGTGCGAATTTGGAGAAACGCTCGAACATGTCGATTTTGTTTGCGAGAGGGACTCTTTTTGGCTATCTTAAAATTTTTGTACTACGCACCATCTTCGAGGGGTATACTTTACCCCTGTATTTCGAATAGGGAAAGTGGGTCTAATGATACCTTGTTTTGAAGCTCTCTTAAATACATTTACAACCGTGTAAAAATTTCGAAAATCCATTGATGTTTTTGAGATATTTGCTGTCAAATTTTAAAATTTTACATGGAATGATAAAATAAAAATTAAATCCGAAAAATATAAAAATCTGATTAAATTTTTATTTTCTTAGTCCATGTTAAATTTCAAAGTTTGAACAATTATCTCAAAAACTAATTGATAGATTTTTAAAATTTTTACACGGTTGTAAAGACATTTAAGGGGCCTTCAAAACAAGGTATCATTAGACCCACTTTCCCTATTCAAAATATACGGGTAAAGAATACCCCTAGAAGATGATGCGTGGTACAAAAATTTCAAGATAGCCAAAAAGTGACCCTCTCGCAAACAAAATCGACGTGTCCGACCGTTTCTCCAAATTCACACGAAAAATACCCAAAAACACGTATGTTACCT
Organism: Aspidapion aeneum; assembly: GCA_963576565.1. Taxonomy (NCBI): domain Eukaryota; kingdom Metazoa; phylum Arthropoda; class Insecta; order Coleoptera; family Brentidae; genus Aspidapion; species Aspidapion aeneum. The sequence goes on from OY755043.1 coordinate 29,241,247, forward strand.
TTTAGTTGGGACACCCTGTTTGTAATTTTAACACTTTTTTTAAATATATATCGCAGTAGCTGTAAAAAACTGGAAACGTAAAGTACACGGCATAGAAATACAACTTAACGACCTATTTACATTATACACAATATAGCTTGCTGAAGACCAAGTAATTGTAGCTAGTGATAAAGAAGACATGGAGTATATGATGAGAAAGTTAACGAAAGAATACCAAAAGTGGGGGTTAACAGTGAACATGGACAAGATACAGTACAATGCAATGCGTGTCACATTTGATAAGACAGGAACAGACTGTAAAGAACTGGAAAAATAATAGTAAAAGCAAAAAAGGTTATTGGATGTCTTAACAGAATTTTTTAAATGTAAAATTTTACATATATGAAACAGTGGATGACATGAATAAAAGATAACTGATATGGTACGACCATGTACGTACAACGGACGAACGACAAAAGATTACCAAAACGTGTCCTAAAATGGCAACCAATAGGGCGCAGAAAAAGAGGGTATCCTAAACTGGAGTGGCACAGTCAATCCAAAGATCAATAAGTAAAAAAAACCTGACAGAAGATGATTGTCAAGATCGAAGGAGGTGGAGAATAGGCGTCGGACAACGTTGAAAAACGTTCTAAACCGTCATAGTAGTAGTAGCATAAAGGTTTAAAACAAGTCTCGTTTTGAGTAGTAAACAAAAAAGGTGGTTGTCCAGCTTCTAATTTCCTAGTTCCGCCGCTGATTCTATTATTTCTATTTTATTAAACAATAAATTAAATTTATATTAATATTTTTGCAACGACTATTAAACCGTTATCTAGGCTATTTTCTCTTGTTCGTAATTTTGATTCACTTTCTTTGATCCTTGAAAATCAATAACTTGTAACGAAGTTTCGAGATTTCTCATGGCAAAATTAAAATAGAAAAATCAATCATATTAAAGTGATTATAGCAATCGGAATAATACATTTCGACTTGTCTAGAATTTAACATAGGTAATTGCCGAGGTAACTTGACTGACTTAATAATTTTTAATTTTATTAGTTTTCGAGAAAATCGCAAAAAACTGATTCTCGGCACCTTTGGGGCCTTATGTCCAGCCCACGTAGCAATGGCTAGAGTAGGTATTATTTTCGACGAAAAATGTTTTTTTGAGATAACGCCGAAAATGTGTTATTTGAGTGTATTTTGACCTATCTTTATCTTCGTGATGTCTGTCTCTGTGTGTGTATATTATTTCGTTCCGTAACACGATAGCTCCTAAACCGCTGAACCGATTTTCATAAAATTTTTAGGTAAATAGGATTTGACACTCTAACGAGCTGGTTAGATTTTGGTCAAAATCCATAAATGCTAATGACAGTTTTTTTGACAATGATTTTTTTTAATGCTAACTTTTTAACGGAGCGACGTATCAATATTTTGCTCAATAATTTCTATTATAACCAAAAACTTCATAAGAGCTTTAGTATCTAAGATATTTACAAAAAACTGTTTTCAAGGCAGATATATCATGGCTTCACTTGAAGTGTGCTAATAGGCTAACTAGGAAGCTTGAGCTGGGAGAAAAAAAGTCTTTTTTTTGGAAAAGGAGGAGAAAAACCCACTCGACACAATTTTTTAATAGAATATTTATTTCTATTCATACCCCGACGCGTTTTGGAAATTTTACAATTCCATCTTCAAGGGGAATTCTGTAATATAAGATAACACTAACTAGTGACTTTATAAAGGAAAAAAAATAGTACTTAAAATATTAAAAATGACGTTTAACAATATATTAAAATAAAAAGTTATTCTAATAACAAGTAAATTATCCAGGAGGTCAACAAATGTGAACATTATGCTTAACAGTTACATAATAGCCAAGTTTAGAAAATTATTTCCAAACTAGTAAGAACCTTTTATTATGAAATTTGTATTGGAGAACTTGCCTTTACTTTTATCTGAATTCTTTTTAGGAATGCCATTTTCGCCTACTTAGCTTTTTTTTACATGAAATGTTTTTTTATGATTCCACTTCTTTTTTAAAGGAATTGGATAATATTTAATTTTTAAAGTAGTAAAATATGCGGAATATTGTTCAAAACTTTTGCAATGCCTTTCTTAAAATTTTAAGGTTTTTTAATTTTTTCCCATGGTTTCATCATAGTTCCTATCAGCCTTCTAAAGCTCAGCTCTCTAACGTTTCCGAAATTGGACAATGTTACTTTTATATAACTTTACATGTATAGGGAAGGGAAGTAAATTAAAATTTTCATGTTTTTTCCTATCAATCTGCCAAAGCTCAGCTCTCTAGCATTTCTGGAAGTGGGCAATGTTTCTTTTACATAACTTTACATGTATAGGGGATGGGAGTAAATTAGAATTTTCGGGCTTTGATTGATTTTTTCCAGGGGTTTACAGTAGAATTTTGATGATCTATAGTGAGTGAGTGAGTCAGTGAGTGAGTGGCAATTTCGACGTTTTATACAATTTTGTAACTACTTTAATACTTTATGGAAGTCCATGAAACTTGGAGGAGTTGTTAACTCTATGAAGATCTACGACTCCGCAAAGTTTGAAATTCGTAGCTCATTCCAAAGTAGAGTTTTAGATAGGTCAAATATGGGCTGAAATGTTTTAAGAAAAGATGGTAGAATTTAAACAATATATAAAAAAAACTCGTCCAATTCCATTATTTTGGGTTTGCCATTTATTTATTTTTTACGCTACACAGAAAAAAACTAAGAAAAAAGACGTCGAAATACAACGCAAAAAGTGAGGATATTTTTATTGTTTTGATCAAAATCCCTTGATCCGTCTGAGGACAGAGAGCAACAAAGATTTGGGAGCAAACGAAATCTCAAGTGGAGCGACGCGACCCTCGGTTTTAAATCAAATCGCATGATCTTCGATCGCTCGAGAGCAGTTTTTAAATGTTAAAATCGAAAAGAAAATTCTGTTAGTCCCTAGTTTCAGGATAATACTCACCCCCACAACCACCGGTGGTCATAACGAGAGCCCTCCCCCCCGTTCCCCCCTAAGCAATCTGCTGATGTATAAACAGTGGCGTACGCAGAAATGAATCCTGAGGGGGGCTGAAGCGCGGATCGATATGCAGAGATGAATCCTGGGGGGGCTTTAGTACAGATCGATACATTTTAATCTAAATTTTTGGAGAAAAGTCGTGTTTTAGGGGTCAGTAATCAGTGGCTCTGCCACCTCCAAGGTACACAGGACTGGGGGGGGGGTATAAAAAGAGAAATTTTTTTTACACTTTAAACCTCTCGGTCTTACGCCTGTAACCCCCACCCCCTTGGTCATAGGATATGCCCATGCCCCCACACCTTGTAAATAAGCACACCATCTTCATTTTGTATATATGCATTTTCAGATTGGAGTTTGTATCCGCCACCTCCAAGCTACACAGGACTCTATCAGTTCCAATGTCCAGAGGAGCCGCAGCTGGGGTGTTACTACAAACGATACCCTTCAGGTCTGTGATTGCTACTATCATGGGAGGAAAAGTCTCGCATGAACTTGCTGTGAAAAACTTTTTCAATAATAACGTCATAGATTAGTAACGTCACAGCCCTGAAATTTCGAGTTATTAATACAGATAAACCAGTTAATTCTGTATTTCTTCTCAATAAGTTATAAAAATCCTCATAGAGTTCAAAAGAATTTCACAGAGGGGGCCTAAAGAAAAAAAATGTAGAAACAAAAATAAAATATATTTATTGTTGTGATATAAATTAAAACAAATCTGGTTAAAAGTTTATAATTATTAAGTGTTTTTTTTCTCGGTTTTTTTTTCACCAAAAACTCAAGAACATAAAAAAATTAGTTTATAAGTATTGAATCTTCAAAAGGAGGAGGCACTAAATACATTGTTTACCGGGATGCGTCAGATGAGCTGAATTTGAGATACTTATTAACCTTCCTGATATTTTTGCCAAAAAAAATTGGATGTCTTATGATTCGTTTTCGAGCTATACTTATTTAAATGTGCGAAATATGGAAAAATATGACCTTTTGTAGTTTTTTTGTAAAACTTTTCGCCAAATAAAAATAACAAACTGATATTGGTCTTATTTTATTGAAAATAGAGTCCCTTTAAAAATTTGATCAATTTTTGACATATAGTTTACGTAACATATCAACAGGGTGTCTCAAAATAATTATAAAAAAAATACAGGAAAAATACCTGAGATTTATTAAATATAAGAAAGGAAACTAAAACTGCATAGTCAAAATTAACTTCACTTCTTGTTACTAATTGTTTGTTTACTAATTGTCTACGGAATAGCGTGTTTACCGGGATGCATCAAATAAGGTGAATTTATGCTATGTTTGGGCCTATACCGTCCCCATACTTGTCTCTAAAAAATTGGGGGTCATCGGTTTCGTTTCGAGCTATAAGTATTTAAATCCGCGCCAGTGGAATATAGAAAAATGTGAGTTTTTGTAGTTTTTTTTCTATAACTTCTCGTCAAATAGAAATAAAAAACCCATGTTAAATTTATTTAGTTAAAAAAAAAGAGTCTTTTTAAGTATTTATTAAATCTCAGGTATTTTTCCTGCATTTTTTTAGTAATTTTGAGCCACTCTGTAGGTATGTGACGCAAAATATATGTCAAAAATTGATAAAATTCATAAATGGAGTCTATTTTCAATAAGATAAGAAATAAATAATATCAGTTTTTTTTTAATTGGCGAAAAGTTATTACAAAAAACTACAAAAGGTCACATTTCTTTATATTACAGTGGCGCGCATTTTAATAAGTATAGCTTAAAAACGAATCCTATGACCCTATAAAAATATCAGGAAGGTTTGGCCTTCAACATATCTCAAATTCAGTTCAACTGACGCATCCCGGTAAACAATGTATTTAGTGCCTTCTCCTTTTATTAAACTTACCTCAGAATAAAGACTTATATACAGGGTGTTTTATCAAAATCCTACAAGTCAGGATTTGTTGAAAACTGGTAAAAATTTAGAAAAAGCACACGATGTCGATTTAGTTCTAAAGATGGACACTTTTTTGCGATCTTGGGACATCTACAGCTATTATTAACCTTGATTTTAGATAAGGAAAGTCGAGTAATACCTCGCTACAAAGGTTTTTTAAATGCCTTTACTGGGTTCTATTTACTAGATAGTTTTTAAATTATTATCTGAGTAGGCTAGGTACTTGGTGCAGAACGGGCCCAGCAAGGAAAGATACCCTTTAAGGGTGCTAACCACCACCACCATAAAAACGAGTCTTATCAACTAAAAAAATTATATACAGGGTGTTTTATTTAAAAAAAGAAACCATATGTCAAAAGTTTGACAAGTGTATGACATATGCCATTTTTGACATCAGATTCTGATGATTTAGAAAAAATTATTTAACTTTGCTTATTTAAACATTACTGTTGGATTAATATTAACGGGGATAGCTAAAGTAAAATTCAATCAAATCACCCGGTACGTGACATATGTCAACTTTTTTGACATTTTTAAAATATCTGTGTTTTGTTTACCGAGATGTCTTGTTTTTTCCAGTTTTTTTTTTGTTAAATGTCGAAAAAATAAACAAAAATGTTTTTTTTTTACTTTTTCGACCGCCATCTTTAAACAATAAATAAATTATATTATTTTTGTACATTATGACTAATTAAGAGTAATATAAAACTACATACCTTGGTAAAAAAAATTACCAAACCAAGAAGATAATGTTGTTTTTATATTTTGAACCCCGCCATCTTGATTAGTAATAGACATGTGTCATTTATGATGAAATATTTAAAATCAGCGACCACTATTTAGTATAAATCGATATATTACACGGCACTACTAGTTCTGTCAAACAAGAACAAAAAAATAACTTTTTTATCTGAACTTCGGCCGCCATCTTAAAATTTTTAATGTCAAATTGTAATTTTTTTTTAATTTTTACAAAACTTGGCTTTCTATTGATAAAATCCAAAAAGAAATTTTTTTATTTAATTTGGTCTACAGGTTATAAAGGTCTCTTTTATTTTTGACATATTAAACGCCATCTTTGTGTCGACTGAGAAACTAATAACTTTTTTTCATTAGGTTTAAAGAGCTGGTAAGTGGCTTTAATATGAGGTATTAAAAATAAATATCGCGCAAAAAATAAAGTAAATATCGAAGAAAAACGATTTTTTTAAAATATAGCCGTCATTTTGTTTTAAAGTGACAGGTGTAATTATTTCTTACATTTTTGAATTAAATAGGTCCCACTTAAAGTAAGTTTATCAAAATTAATTTAATTTGTCCTATAACAGGGAATTCATTTTTTTTCTTAATTTTGGCAGCCGCCATCTTGGATTCCGATGCCGGAAATCAGGGGATCCTCGATTGAAAATTTAGCTTTTGATGTTAGCTACTACCATGCCAAATATAAAAAAATATACCCCTTTTGCAGCTTTTTATTGAAATACCCTACAAATTTACTCCAATAAGAGAACTTTTTGAACCAATAAAATCGCCTTTAAATAAAGATTTTTGTGACAATTTTGGTACAGATATAATGCGCACTAGATAAAAAAAAAATTTATCAATAACAAACGTGAAATTTAGTACCCGTGAATTTAAAAATCAAACAAGTTTCGTGGCTAATCGAGTAAAAGGGAGTTTTTGTTCCTCTCATATTTTTCCGTGGGTAGCTTGAAAGCTTAACCTCACGTGGGTCCAAGATCTAATGGACACCTAATAAGTGTTAACAGTTAACTGTTTCGCCCTTATGGGACTCCTCAGAACGCTGCTTGGTCAATGTGACCCTTGCGAAGTTAATTAGGAGGGTAAAAACACAATAAGCGTTGATCTGGCCTGAAAGGCAGAAGAGCTGTCGTAGGTCACGGATTAGTTTGTTTCTTTTTATTTGTAATCGATCTTTTCATTGATCGATATGTATAGCAGTTTATTTTCGCCTGCTATTGTTCTGGTTTCTCTCGTATCTCGGTAGACGGCGCTTCCTGGGAAAGTTTTCTCACTATTTACATAGGATTAGAGACAAAACCGTCTAATTAACTTCGCAAGAGTGTCACATTGAGCAAGCCATGTTCTGAGGAGTCTCATAAGGACGAAACAGCAGTTAACTGTCAACACTTATTAAGTGCCCATTAGATCTTGGACTCTCGTGAAGTTAAGCTTTGAAGCTACCCATGGAAAAATATAAGAGAAACAAAAACTCATTTTTACCCGATAAGCCACGAAACTTAATTAAATCAATAACAGTTGCAGTTGTGTGGTTATTTTGACTCTCTCGCGCCCTAGCTAATAGATATGGAAAACTATTTCTAACCAATAACTCAATTAAATTTGTATGTACTTATTTCCATGGGAAACATTCTTTATATGTAGGATTTCTCTTGTCATAGGTGAACTATGTTTGAGGCCAGATGATGGCAATCTCTACACTACATTAGAACCTACACTGAGCAGCAATCCCAATGTTTATTTTCATAGAGGAAATAGTTTTCACCCTGGAATGATGTACTAAAGTGTAAAACTTTACAGATAAGCAACAAAATTGGAGAACTATGCGACGGACGACGGGACGGCGGCAATAGCAAAATCAAAAGTAAAAAAAAGAAGGTAAACAGGCATTGACTATTAAGTAGTTAAATAAAATCAAACAGGCTAATTAATTAAAAATTATTATTTAAGAAACCGATGAGACGGGATCTCATAATTGTATGCTAAGTCGTACTGTAGACTCCGCTCTACTTTTTAAGTGAAAGTAACAGGCTGAACTTTTGTACATAGCTTTATTCTGCCCAAAATCGCATGCTTTGTTTATTTAGTCCAAAGCTCGAAAGATTTCCGCTCCCGTGCACTCTGTTAGGGATCACTTTTGAAAATTTTGGCAGGAAAAGTTGGGCGTTTCGGCAAAATAAAGCTATGTACCAAAATTCAGCCTGTTACTGGTGACTTAAAAAATAAACTGGTGTAATGTGGACTAGCTCTTTGATAAGTTAAGGCGAAGGCAAAGGCGTAAATTTAATTATTCGGACAACGGTACACATTTTCATGGATCAGAAGGATAATCAATTTTAAGAAACTTGAAACCTACTACAGTCCTTGCCATAGGCAGTTACACTTTTGTGACATTTTCAAACTGTTTATTTACCCAGGGCTATCAAAATGGACGGGCCACGATTCTCCACTTTGTTGACGTGACATCCGGGGCTGATTTTTTTTTTGATGGTCACGTTACGACACAGCTGATACTTTATTAAGGCAGAACAATTTTTTTTAATGTATAGTAAGCCCTAATTTTTCATAGCCGCTTCATTAGCTCACACAAAAATTAAGTTTAAAGCAGAAGCGAATGTGACAATCACATATGACAATGTCAAATATAACAGTTGGCATGTGGTACATGGCGGGTAATTTGAATTCAAAATAAGGAACGCTAAATTTTGAAGATTTTAACCTTTTAATCATGTTGCTTCCTTACAAACCCTTGGTGGAATATCGGGATCGTGTCTGAGAATATTTCACTGAAATTTTGCAGAAATCTGTAGTGCCATTTTGAAAATATCATAAAAAAACGTCTGACCTCCCATAAGACCCAATGTAAAATTCAGCCCCGGGAGAACAGCTGATTTTTTCAGGGTCGTGGCCTCTATTTTTGTGTTGGCCTTGATTTATCATATCATATCATCATGCTGACAGCAACGAAAATAAATCTGGAAAATGGCATGTCTTTAAGTTGTTTTTATCTATGCGTTTTTTGTCAACCTACAGTCAGCTTCTTTTTATCCACAGACAAGGACAGTTTTACCTTTAATTTTATACCAACATGACATGTTTACCTTTTAATATATTTCCTGTTAGGAAATATGTTTATTTTATGTGAAAGTCACAAAAGTGTAACTGCATATGGCAAGGACTATACTATAGTGATTCTATGATCTATCTAAGAGGTAAAGTTCTGACATTTCGAAATGCCGCACAAAAAACTGGCGCGTGCCACCCTAATCATGATAACCATTTTGGGATTTGCAGGAGTCTGTGCAAAAATTGAAAATTTATTATACCTTATTCCTTCTCGAAATATAACAAAGGCTTTCAAAAGGTACTACCTGCATTCTTAAATACAGGGTCAAACTCATTTTAAAATTGTTAGGGGTTTTGTTTATATTACGGATTTGAATTCATGTCATTATGATAGTACAGCCTACCTGTTGTTAGGTAGGCTGTGATTATAGTAAAATTTTCATTATTATTGTGAATAATAACAATTATAAACCTGTATATTTTAGTTTGTTTTTATAAGTGAGGACCTAGTAAGTGATATTAATAATGGCGTTTTGGCAGCCATTTGAAACACCACAAACAAATTTTTGGAGACCATTTGAGGACCAAGGAGGAGAGGAAGTGGTGGTACCATTAGAGTCTGCGGTTTTACAGAAACCAAACCTTAACCCTAAAAAATAAATGGATCCATGACGGAACTGACCCTTCCTGACTAGCCTATTATCAAACTTCAAGTGAAGCCATGATAATATAAAGCTCCTACGAAGTTTTTGGTAATAACACGAATTATTGAAGAAAATATAGTCTACTACATTTTGACAACAGTGTATTAAGACGATGCTCCATTAAAAAGTTAGCAAGTCATTCGCATTAATGGATTTTGACCAAAATCTAATAAGCTCGTAAGAGTATCGAACACTATTTTACCTATATAAATAATATACACACACGCAGAGAGACATCACGACGATATTGCTAGGATAGGTCAAAATACATCCAAATAACACATTTTTGGCGTTATCTCAAATCGTCGAAAATAATACCTTCTCTCTAGCCATTGTTACGCGGGCTAGGAAGGTAAAAATATCCAAAGGGTAAGGCAAAGCTTTTAAAAACTCATTGTACGAGGAAAACTCAAGATATTATTTTTGATATGTATGCGCAAATCTTAGTAGGAAATTACGGAAATCGTTCAAGAATATACGAACGTATTACACATATTACAGGGGCAAGCTACATAGTATATAGTACCTATTTATTAATAATTATTATACGAATTAAACAGCAACTTTTATTAAATGTTTTATTTTACTTGACTATATACTATAAACAGTTTCCAGTCCGGCCCATATTCTCTTTTATTTGTTTAGGATTCCTTAATGGGTTTCACACCTCAAATTTTATTATGGGTTTTTTTGGCGGCTTTTTGAAATGAAAGGACTATAGCTTATTAGATATCCGCTATTTTGATACTCGCTATTTTAAACTTGCGCTTAAATTAGCGCGTTATTTCATTTAAAGATATAAAACAGCAGGATATTGGATTTCACCACCAACCAAAATAAAAAGGCGTTTGACATTGCCTTTGAAAAAGCGAATCATTGCTTTAGGTATATATAGTTCAAATTATACCCATTTGTAATGACGTCATTTTTGTTTATCTTTGTTTAGTATATTATAAACAGCAGTTAAACTTAAAAAAAAAAGTAGTGTCTATGATTTAAATAGGTAGGTAATTGGTTATGTGAACTATCCGTCACTGTCAATCAAAAAACATTGATTGGCAAAAATATCTACGCCATACGTTTTTCTCTCACCTGGTGACGTCATTACAAATTCGTATAATTTAAACCCCATATCATAATTTTTGAGATAACTTTTTGACAGTTATCAGCTGTTTACCATAACAAATAGCATAGGCCAACAAAAAAAAGTTGTAAAAAGTTGTCTCAAAAATAATGATATGAACTGTAGACTATACTAACCAAACTCCGTTAAATTCGCTATATTTTGATTTTATCGCGACCTTGTCAAAATAGCGGAAGCTGTCAGTGGTTTTTTTTTGTTGGAAAATAAAGTAAATCTTGAACTTTTCCTACTCTAATGGAAAGAGTAATGTTTTAAGACCCTAAACAGCTCATGACAGATTTCATCCTAAATTTAAATAAAAAAAACTGGCAAAAGAAACAAATACAAAAACAGCGGTTGACAAGCACCTGACATTTCTAAACCAGAGAACGAAATGTCAATGGTTAAAATGGCTGCATTTTCAATATGCCGCTTTTACTTTGGTCAAATCCAATCAGTCAATGTTCCGTAATTTGTGATTTCATTATAGATTCGTTTTTTTAGGCAAAATAATTAAAAATCGACAAAAATCTCAACCAAGACGTGTTTAAGAATGAGTTTCAGAACCCCAAAGGAAAGCACATGATTTGCTTCGAAAAATTTGAAAGAGAAGATCAATCGACCAAATACTATAAGATGCTGGGCCTGATAAGATGTTTCATACCTACTTACTATAAAATTGTTAAACCTAATTTCGTTGTCAATAAGAAACGAGAAAATTTAAATGACCAACATCGCCTTTACACTCAAAGAAAAACTGTGACATTTTTATTTTACCAAAACAAATTTTTTTAAAACAATGACTTGCAAAAAAAAAATCAGCATTCTTTTAAGAATACCATATTTTTATCATTTTTCACATTGACGATTCCTTGTGGTTTGCCAAAATTCTGCGTGATTTTTTTATTTTTTTTCTACCATAAAATGTCGGTTAGTGCCTTCTGTGCTTTTTGTGGGTGTGATTGCAAAGTAGGTATTGTCAAAAAAAATCTAAGGGCTTGCGGAAAATAGCTTTTCCTACACTTGTATGCATGCGGAAAGCATCAGTTTTCTGCACAGCTTTCGCAAAAGAGTTTTTTCTATACAGTGTCTGGAATAATTCTCTATCACACAGTGTTCTTAATCTTTTAAAACTGTCCAACCAGGATTTCTCGAGAATTACGAGGGAGACCGTTTTTGATAATGTATACTTCGAGGGGTAAATATCACACCTTTAATTTAAATGGGGAAAGAGGGTGGGTTATTTACCTCTCCAATTTTTACTAGTCCAATTTTGCCAAAACAAGGAAATTTTCGATTTTTTAAATTTAATTTCATTTTTTTTATAACTAACTCTTAAACAGTGAGCTTTAATGGTATCCGAGCCTCAGTTGATTTTTTAAAAGTTTTAAAGAAATCCTGTGTGAACCTTTTACAAAAAAGATAAATATTGGTTTATTTTATTTAAGTGTTATATTGAGTGTAAATTTTTAAATGTCTTATTTTTGGATCTCTCAAACTTATGCCACATTATATTGTAAATATTGTATATATGAGTAATATATAACTTTAATACGAAATACTGCGTTTTTAGAAATAACTGTTAAAAAATACATTCAACTAATAATTTAAAAAAACTTGTCGTTTCCAGTATGATAAAGGTTGTCGAAACTCGAATGGAAGTAAATCTCCTAAATTTCAAAACATCACAAAAACAGATTTGCGATCAGGGAAAGTAGAAAATTCGTAGCAAACATAATTTTATTTAAACATTCTCTGTAAAAAATTCAAAGAGACAGTATTTCTTTTGTCCACTAGTTACAGCACTGCTGTCTCTTTCTCTTTGGGTAGGAGGGAATAAACCAGCAAAACCGTTTGGGTAGTAGGCTAAAATTTTTTCATATAAGGGTAAAGTTTGTTTCGACTTTAATCGAACTCACAAAAAAAACAGAGCTGGACCAACCAAGGGTCTCAATAGAAAAAACAAACCAGTTTTCCAGAAATAAAGAAAGGAAGTAGGATTTAGTGCTGAGATTGGTAGTCGAAAATAATTTAATTAAGCCACTTTGCATCCTTAAGCACTGAAGCATTTTAAGATAATATAAATAAAAGTACTTAACGCCGAAGGCAAAATTAAAAATATAAGCAACAAACTACAGAAGTTTGACGTTAATTAAATGCCCTAAACACTTTTTGATTTTGACAGTTATTTTACACAAAACATCAGCCAAATTTATCCAGGGCGTCTAACATTAGTATTTAGTCGCTGGTAGTTTTTAATTGTGCTTGCAGCTTAATAGATTGTTTTTACTACTACTATGTCAGTTTAGAACGTTTTTCTACGTTGTCCGACGCTTATTCCACCTACTTCGATTCCGACAATCATCTTCTGTCAGGTTTTTTTGACTCATTGATCTTTGGATTGACTGTTGCCATTCCAGTTTAGGACGGCCTCTTTTTCTTTGCGCCCTATTGGTTGCCATTCTAGTACCTGCTTTGGTAATCTTTCGTCGTTTATCCGTTGTATATGGCCGTTGGATAACAAGATAACAAAAAGATGTAGTGGACGGAAAAAATACAAGAAAAGATCAAGGAAAAAAAATGCAAGATGCTTAAACAAATTAATAATTACCAGAAGATTGACACAGTAGAAGATTCATTAAACTTTATCAATCAATAGCCTAATAGATTCAAAGCTACAGCTACAGTGGTCAGAAGAAGGCGGGGCAATTATTGTTATTTTCTGATCAACAGTTTTATGCTACTTTATTAAGTATAAGCTTTTACAACTTAAAAACAGCTTTTGCAATCTGACCAGTTCTAAGTAATTTGATAGCGTCTTGATAGTCCTTTAATGCAAAAACTTTGATGCCAAGTTTCTTGTAATCCAGGTAAGTAGACCCCATTGATTCCATAATTCCCATTGCTTTGACGAAACTGAAGGGGTTAATGGTCACTCCAATTATTTGGATTTCGTGTAGGTAAAGAAAGTATGGAGAGACGCTAAAAATTAAATTATTTCAGTTAATTTTGCAGTGTTCTATTGAAATCATAGAATGTGTTTAAATGTTTAACCTTTTGTTTGACCACCAGTATAGATAAATGTTCGCAGACGCACAGTGTCCTATAAGAACTTCAAGCAAAATGTTCACTTCTTAAACCAAACCTGCCCAGCCACCCATTCCGTGTGGTTAAAACCACCTCATGGTTAATAGGTGGTCAACTGTACTGAAACCTTTTCTGAATCCTGCTTGTTCTTTTGATTGATATCCGTCAAATTTTTTTGTTAGTCTGTCTAATAATGTCTCGTGAAAAGCTTCTAAATTACATTGAGAAGTGTTATAGTTCGAGAGTTTTTTAGGTTTGCTCTATCGCCTTTTTGTGTAGAATAATGGTTATGGATTCTTTGTTGTTTGGGATTCTCGCTATGGTTCCTGTAAATATTTCTATTATTCTATGAATTCTATATATACCAAAAACTGTTTTAAACTATAAAAACTATTAAAAACAATTTGATTAGAACTTTTTTCTCTATTGACAACTATCAAAATCAAAATTCTTAAAAACAATCTGACAAACCAGGTATAATATAAATAACAAACACAAAACTATAACAGGAGACTCTCTAACATTTCTCCCCTCAGTAATCTTCTCTTGAAGATTACTACCACTACTCTTCTGTTAATTCTAATTTATTTATGGGGCAAACTTTGACTACTGGATGCCGGTATTCTCCATTACTGGTTTTAACATCAACCACCCTCACTTTTCCATCTTTCCCGGGGTATGTAGCTGTAATTTTACCTAATGGCCAGTTATTTCTGGGTAACTGATTGTCCATTATTACCACTAGTTCGCCTATCTGGATATTACGATTTTTCTGTAGCCATTTGGATCTGTTAATTAAAGTTGGTAAATATTCTTTAAGCCATCTATTCCAAAAATGTTCACTAAGTTGTTGTGAATAGCGCCAGTGTTTTCTTAAGTCAACCTTTTCTGGAAAAATACCCATAGGCTTGGCAATACTAGACGTTCCTATTAAAAAATTATTTGGTGTGATACTGGCAGTACTATTTTCAGAGGAAAGATACGTCAATGGGCGGCTGTTTACTGTGTGTTCGACCTCAGTTAAAAGAGTATTCAAAACTTCGAATCTTGGATTTGTTTCCTTAAGAATAATTCTTAACGTTTCTTTTACACTTCTAACCATTCTCTCCCAAGCTCCTCCCATTGACGGTGCCGCCGGTGGGATAAACTTCCATTGGATTTCTTCCGCTACTAATTTATTTTCTAAAACTTCAAAATCTACATTTTTTAACGCTTGTTTCATTTCTTTGTCTGATGATTTAAAGTTGGTTGCATTGTCAGAATAAATAATGACAGGCTGTCCACGTCTTGATATAAATCTCCTGATTGCTAATAGAGCTGAGTCTGTATTTAAACTGTCAGCTATCTCAATGTGAATCGCTCTGACAGACAAACAAGTGAATAGAACTCCATATTTCTTTTCTCTCCTTCTTCCGACTGATACTTGCATGGGTCCAAAGTAATCTATTCCTGTATAAGTAAAAGCTCTTGGTGGTCTTGTTGTTCTTTCTATTGGTAGTTTTCCCATTTCAGGCACCAGGGCTTTTGCTTTTCTAATTTTACAAAAGTAGCAATCATCTATTACTGACTTTATTGTTTTTCTTGCATTTATTATCCAAAATCGTTGTCTTATTTCATTAAAAACTAAATCGATCCCTGCATGTTTGTTTTTCTTATGATAGTAATCAACTAAAAGTCTCGTAAATTGGTGTTTATTTTCTAAAATGATGGGATATTTTGTTTCTATAGCCAATTCAGGGGAACTGTCAAGTCTGCCATCAATACAAATTAATCCATTATTTAGCATCGGTGATAATTTGTAAATTCTACTGCTTTTTTCAACATTTTTTCCTTTGGACAAAATTTTATACTCTTCTTGGAATGACTCCTTTTGAACTTTAAGGCACCAAATTTTCTCTGCTTTAGTAATTTCATCGCACAAAATATTTTTGGTACAATCATTCTTTGTCTTATATTTTCTAATAAATCTTAAGACATAAACTGTTGATCTTAAAAGTTTTAAATATGACGCAAATCTAGTTGCTTCTGGAAGACACATTTTTTCCTGTACATGGTGAAGCAAAATTGTTTCTTGTTTTTGTTGTCCAATAAGCAATTCTTCCTCGGGCCAGAAACATGGCGGTTGTAGCAAAAATTCTGGACCGTTAAACCATCGACTTTTTTCGTTCAGATCAGCTTCTTTGTCATCTCTAGTGGCATCATCAGCAACATTTAATTTAGAAGGAATCCATCTCCACTGTGAAACGTTTGTATTATCTAAAATTTCTCCTACTCTGTGATTGACATAAATTGGAAAATTCTTAGTTTCTGATCGTAGCCAACATAAAACAGTTACTGAATCTGACCATAAAAATGTTCTGTTAATTTTGAGTGTGTGCTCGCTTCTGATATTTTTAGCTAATCTGCTACCCATCAAAGCTGCTTGAAGTTCTTTTCTGGGTATAGTTGTCGACTTTAAGGGGGACACTTGTGTTTTTGCCATAATCAAGCAAACAAGAATTTTTTCGTGTAGTTCAAATCGAAAATATGCTACTGTTGAACATGCTTGTTCGCTTGCATCACAAAAGATGTGAAGTTCTATGTTTCTAACTTGAAAGTATTCTAGGTTGTAACATCTGGGAAATTTAAGTTCTTTAATTTTCTCTAAACCACACAACCATGTTGACCATTTCTTGAACTGTAAATCTGTAATCTGTTGATCCCATTGTATACCACTTTTCCAGACTTCTTGCATTAAAATTTTTGCTTTTATTACAAAATGACTTAAAAGCCCCAATGGGTCGAAAAGAGACATTATGACTCTTAATAATTCTCGCTTGGTAGGTATTTTTTCTCCCGAAATAACCTCTAAAGACACTTTATGCAATAATAATGGAAAAAGTAACATATCTTCTCTTGGTTCCCATTTTAAACCTAATATTCTTTGTTGGCAAGTTGTATCTTCCAAAATTTTTTCATCGCTTCTGAGTTCTGGTGGAATTTTGTCAAAGACCTGTTGAGAGTTACACACCCATCCTCTTAATTCGAAGCCCCCTGCTTGATGAATTTTAATTACTTCATCAATTTGTTTTATAGCTTGATCTGTGGATTCTTTGCTGTCTAAATAGTCATCCATGTAATGCCTATGTTCTATCGCCTCTACTGCTTGAGGATATTGTGTCTTGAACTCTAGAGCATTTAGGTTTTTAATGTATTGTGCACAGTAAGGCGATGAAATGGCACCAAATATCATAACTTGCATTACGTAAGTGTCTAAAGGATCTTCGGGACTTTTTCGAAATAAAAATCTCTGAGAATTTTGATCTTCTGGTCTTATTAAAATCTGGTGAAACATTTCTTTAATGTCGGCAGAAAAAGCAATGGGTTTCTCTCTAAATTTAAATATCATGCTGACTAGTGAATTGTATAAGTCAGGACCTTTAAGCAGAAAATCATTTAAACTTTGTCCTTCTACTTTAGCCGCAGCATCAAATACAAATCGAATTTTTCCAGGTTTGTTTGGATTAACCACTGCAAAATGTGGTAAATACCATGTTTTTTCTGATTCTTTTTGAGTTTCTTGTTTGGTCAACTTTTTTGCGTAACCTTTTTCTTCATATTCTGTTATTTTATTAGCATAAGCTTCGGCAAAAATAGGGTCTTTGGACATCTTTTTCTCAATAAATTCAAATCTTTTATGTGCCATGGGTTTGCTATTTGGTAGAATTTCATTCTTATTTTTCCATAATAAGCCAGTCTCCCGTCTTCCATCTTTTCTTCGAGAAACTTCTTTAATAATATTTTCTGCCTGTTCATCTTCATTAGACTGTTTTGTTTGAAGCTTTACGCCTAGTGATTCAAATGTGAAAAAGCTTTTTACTAGTTTATGCAGCTCTTCATCCCTCTCTTCCACTCTGATGTGTAGATTGATATCTAGGCGACCTTTAAAAAATCCAGACTTTCCGTGCACTATCCAACCTAACTTGGTATAAGATAATGTTGGAGAATTTTTCGGACCTTCTATCAAATGTCTTGTCGTAATAAGGTCAGCGTGATCTTGGCCTATTAAAATTTTAGGGTGGGCTCCATTTAAATCAATCAAGTTTACGTTTTGTAAATGTTTCCATTTGTTTTGAAGTGACTTCAAACTAATATTTTGAACTGGAAGGTCCATGTCTGGGATTGTATAAACATCATTCATTTGGAAAAACTCTTGATCCAGGGTATTGGATATTTTAAAGTTGACTAAAGTTGAAAATGTCTGTTTATTTGTATTTTTGTCTGTCCATCTTAAATTTAAACATTTTTTAGGACTATTTAAATCAAGCGAAGTTGCTAATTCTTCGTCAATTAAACTTATTGTTGAGCCTTCATCAAAAACTGCATAGGTCTGTATTTCTTTTGTATCTGTTTTCAAAATTACTGGAGCAACTTTTAAAATTATTTCATTATGTTCATTCTTCAACATGTGCCCAACCATTTGTGAAGTAGATGGCATTGGTTCTAAATTCTCTGATTTTATTTGAATATTTTCTTCTTTATTTTTAGCATTATGTAAACTTAGTTCGGATGATTTTTGAGTTTCAAAGTGAAGAAGTTTGTGATGTTTCTTCTTACAGTGTAAAACATCACAATCTTGTCTATTTCTACAATTAACTATACGATGTGTATTTTTCAAACAACAATAGCAAGCTTTGTGTTCTTTAACAAATTTCCATCTGTCATTTACACTCATTTTGAGAAATTTGGAACAATTTTCTACATTATGTTTTTCGGAGCAGGCAATGCACTGTTCAGTCCAATTTCTAGTTTTCTGATTTGAGACCAACATGGTTCTTTTAAGTTTATCATTATTAGGCTTGGATGATCCTTGAACATATGTACAAGCTCGAGCTTTAATAGCTACCCAATCCTTAAAATCTTTTAGGGTGTATTGACCTTCCTTAAATGAAATTTTCTCACCCCAAGAAAGCTGCATACCATAAGGCAATTTCTGCATGAGTTCATCTAATAAATGTGGACATGTTAGATAATTTTGCATATTAAGTGACTCGAGAGTCAAATATAAATTGTTTACAGTTTCATAAAAAGATGTTAAAGCAGCAAAATCGTTCGTTCGTACAATTGACATATTTTTTGCATCTTGTACTAGTGTTCTTACAATAATATCTGGTCTACCATATTTTTCTTTTAAAACATTTATCACTGAAGTAGCTTTTACTGTGGTGGAAATAAGTAAACCTTCCACTGCTTTTTTGGCATCTCCTTTTAGGCATTTTCTAAGTCTGCAAATGTTTTCTTCTTCTGATAATTGTAGTATATTAGTAGTATGTTTATATTGATTGTAAAAATTAGGCCAATCTTTTATGGTTCCTGTAAATACGGGTAGTTCTTTGTCAATTGTTTGCCTTAGCATGAGTTTCTCTAATTGTGTTTTCTCGCTTACAGAGAAGTTTTCTATATTGTTTGGTATTTGATGTATATTTTCATTTAAAGAGTTTTCTGAGTGAATACAAAATTTGTTTTTATTATCTTCCAGCCAAGGTCCAACTTTATCTATATCTTCTTCACAAATTACATCCAAAAAGTGGCTGCTTTTTGTACTTTTTACTTCATCGAACTTATTACTAACACTTATCTGACTTTTAGATGATGAATCTACATCCCTCAAACTTAACTGATATTCCATTTCCATTATTTCCTTACGAAGGTCTCGTTCTTTTTGTCTCTTTTTTCTTTCCATTTGTTGGATTCTTTCTTTTTCAGCTTGGATTCTTTCTTTTTCAGCTTGGATTCTTTCTTTTTCAGCTTGGATTCTTTCTTTTTCAGCTTGGATTCTTTCTTTTTCAGCGAGTCTTTCTTTTTCAGCGTCAATTATTTCCTGTTCTTCTTCTTGTTGTAAAATAGCTAATTCTTTCTTTCTTTGAATTTCTAGTAATAACCTTTCTTTGCTTGAAGAGGTTTTAGCAGTTCTACATGTCTTTTGACTTTCACTTTTTTGGCTAACTAATGACTTACTTTTCCTATCAAATTCTTTGTTTGAGAAACCTTTACATTCACTAGCAAGTTCTAAACTGTTCAACTCTTTACTATTTATAGTTTCTTTACCATTATTTTCTTTTGAAATTTGACTCATAATTATTTCAGTGTTCAAAGATTATTTCTATAAATTTCTTTGTGGACTATCTTCTATAGAGCTGTTCCGTAGTTCGAAGGACCAAATGTAAATATTTCTATTATTCTATGAATTCTATATATACCAAAAACTGTTTTAAACTATAAAAACTATTAAAAACAATTTGATTAGAACTTTTTTCTCTATTGACAACTATCAAAATCAAAATTCTTAAAAACAATCTGACAAACCAGGTATAATATAAATAACAAACACAAAACTATAACAGGAGACTCTCTAACAGTTCCCTTTTTGTTTGGTATAGTTCTGTATAGAATAGTTGTGTGATATTAATGATATTCTCTATACCTCCCTCAACTTTTATTTCTTGGCTATTTCTTTTATTTTCTTTTTATTATTTTTCTTATAGTTTTATTTATTTCTGCGTACTTCATAGATGTTCTTTTTCATTTTTCTCGAGGTTCCGTCTTTTTTCCATCAGTTTCTTTATTTCTTCTAATATACAATTTTCTCCCTTTTTATCTTTTTGTGCGATATCTTTTCCTACTTTGATCATAGCTCTTGTAGCGTATAATTTATTAAATCTATATTTTAATTATCGCATCTTAAGTTTTGGGTTAGCTGTTCCTTTAGCTCTTCTGAGTATATAGCTTTATTTTTTTGTAAGTATATTCATATCAAATTGTTTATGGTTATTATTAATTTTTCTTTTCATTTCGAAATTGCCATTAATGCATATTTTTGTTCTGACCGCGACCGTTCTGTGATTACTGTCTGTTGTAAAGCTGTTTAGGACTGCTACATCTCTCACGATGTTTCTATCAATATATCACTTTCGTTGCGGTTTCTTTCTATAGAAGGGATTCATTGCATAATTTATCTAATTCATTAATGTTGTACCCCTGTCATTCCTTTCGCCATATCCAAAATCTCCTATTATAGTTTCTTCTGTTTATATTATTACCTAATTTGACATTGAAATCTCCCATTACTAGTGTAAGATGAGTTTTGTGGTCTTCTATAACTTTTGAGATATCTTCATAGAATGCTTCGATGTGCTCGTCATCGTAGGTAGAAGTGGGGTATACTTGAAGAACTTTAAGTGATATTCTTTTAATTTTCAATGTAAGATAGGCAACGCGATCTGAGATTCATTTAATACTATTATTTATAATAACTAATTTTATGCAACGGACTTACCTTATTCTAGTCTCAGGTGATGCAACCCCAAAAATCAGCAATTTACCACCCTTGTCTAATAAAGATAGGGCGTGTTCTATTGCTGGACCATATCCACTGCAATCAATTACAACATCAAACAAGTAATCAGGGTTGCTTGCATGGTTTTTCTTTAACTGATCGGGAGTTATTAGGTCAAATCCAGTAGCTAAAAATTACAACACTAAATTTGATTTGTCTCTATACAAATCAAGTCAGTTCTAAAGAGACCAGGGTCTTTGACGCCAGCGAGTTCGAGTAGTGTCTAATCCACGCAGGAAAAATCTTGTAGGCTGTAGAAACTTTTGTGTTTGTTGTCAGTGTGTTGTTTTATCGTATTTATTTGGAAAAAATAAATAAATTCGCTGTGAAAAAAGTAAAAATAAATTTGATATATTTAAAAAATCGTTGTTCTTTGCTAGAAAGTGGCTTTGATTAAACGTCACGAAAAATCAAACGTCTGCGAATTTTTAAATCCATAGAACTCGGTAATAGAATTAGAAGCAGGAAGATACCATTTCCTGCAAAACCTGCTCTCTCTACAAAAAGTCTCGAATATTTTTGCCAGTGTGTAAAGGCCTACCCATCCAGCAAAGTTTATAGAGATCACTGCATCCAAATTCATTCAAACTTTAGTATACTCATTACTATTACTATTATGTCGGTTTAGAACGTTTTTCTACGTTGTCCGACGCATATTCTCCACCTCCTTCGATCCTGACAATCATCTTCTGTCAGATTTTTTTGATTTATTGATCTTTGGATTGACTGTTGCCGTTCTAGTTTGGGACGCCTTTTTTTCTGCGCCCTTATTGGTTGCCATTCTAGGACCTGCTTTGGTAATCTTTCGTCGTTCATCCGTTGTACATGGCCGTACCATATCAGTTGCCTTTTAGTGATGTCATCCGTTACGCTTCCCTCGATTCATACTCATACAGCATGATTAAATGCTATAGGGATCATGGACAATTATTACTGTATGTAAGATAAGAACAACTGCATATGTATAAAATATGTAGTAAGAAAAAGGATAGAAGTTTACATGTGGTTAAGCACATTGTTGCAGGATAGCCAGACCCACAGCCAATACCTGTCCTCTGTGCGCCCCGGTAAAGAAGAGGGAGGAAATTTCTGACACCGTTTATTTCCCCCGAAATACCATTGAATCATTTGTACTTTTTCCTGAACGCTAAATGTAATACGCGGCATGGTTTGAGCGTGAAAAACAAATACCCACTTTTCACCTGTTTGCCTGCACACTCGACGGAATGACAAAAAAGATCGTGAAGACGAGAGGTCACGATGTATTCCCCTACTTTCCCACTACCAGCCCAAATACGGGTCTAAAACGGCGAAAAATATTTCAAAACACTGCCCAAAATATATTTTACTTCTTTCTTACACATATTAACCACAGCAGCGTCTATGGTCCCTATAGGGTAAGTCCACATCAATTCAACCAATTTAAAAATATTTTTGAACCTTGAATTTTTTGATGATGGTGAGTTTTTGTGTAGTTATTCTCCGCCTAATAAAAAGGAAAAACACAAATTTTAAAATTTTTTGGTTGCATATTTTTTGAGTTATGCGTTTCCAAAAATAAAAATATTGACCCATTTTTGGCCTGCATCAGTTTCTTTAAAATTCTATAATTTTTAAACCGTTTAAGATAATTAGTTGAAACTCGCTATCTGTAGAGAACGATCCACAAGCCAAACTTTGATGTGTTGATAGCCTCATTTCCTAAAAAAAAGGACAAAGGGTCTATGCCAAATTTATATTTTTTCTCAAATCTGAAAAACGGATTTTTTGTTTTTTTTTTATAAATTTTTTCTTAGACTATTTGTTTACATGTGTGCTAAATTTTACCTTGGGATGATAATGGTTATCATAGTTAAAACAATTTCTTGATGCATATATTGTTTGATATTTTTATTACTATAAAAATTAAATCTGAAGTGCACATATTGTTCTGAGGCATCTTATTTATGTAGCATATATATTATAAAAACGTGGACACCATAGGCATCTGGTTTCGCTATGATGACATTTAAATAAAGAAACAATTAATTAAAAAACGTACTTACATAATAACGGGCTCACAAGAATAATTGAGAACCTGTACATAAATACCCCTTTTTTCCCTTTCTCGCTGCAATGTTTGATATTGATAAAAATAGTTACATTTTTTATCTCTTAAACAGTGGTTGCGCGTGGAGTAAAACTTTAGGGGTGCACACAAAAAAATTATTGCAGCCACACCCAACAGATAACGCAAAGTTGTCTCAGTGCACTAATTTAAGCTGCACCTTTCACAGCCAACGGCAACCGGTGGGTGGCATCACGAGGGTGCGGGCGTTATCGATCGCCGCAATTTATTCACAAGAGCATGAACCGAAGTAAGGCCCAGATTCTGTGTACTGTAATATTCTATATTTCGTAATTAGAATGCGACATAACATTAACGGTGCCCCGAATTTGGATCCAGTTAAGCGCGGCGCCGTCGGTAGCCGACCTACGCATCCTCGTTTCAACACAAATACAAACACATACATACCGGGTATTAATTCTTAGTTAGTATTCAAGTCTTTAGTGAATTCCTTTTGGCCTACATGTAAATAAATAGTCTAGAAAACAAATATAAAAAAATTGAACAAAATAAAAAATCCGTTTTTAAACTGCATCAAAAATAAATTTTATGGCCACTAGGCATGCCACATTAACGTATTACGGTTAATACGTTAATGGCATGCCATAATTAAGCTTGTAGACCTATAAGACACCACAGCAACTTTTACGTCGATATGCCCAAGATGTTATGAATAGCAAGGGTGTAAAGAAATCAATTCAGCGCTAAAAAAGACGATATTAAGCATTAAAAATAAATTAATAACTCAAAAACTAGACTGCTAAAAAATCTAAAATTTTGCGTTTTTACTTCTTTCTACTTAGTAAAGAATTTGACCAAAAATTATGAAAATCAAAAGTGACAAGGTCCAAACCACTGGTTGTTTTGAAATGGATTTACCCTATAGCTTTTAATCTAACTGTATATCTTTTCTTATCTTTGCTGTAATCCTTACAGTTTAAAAACATTGTGCTACTCGTAATATTAAGCAATATAATTGTTGATCTAGAATCCGCTTAATCAAAAACTTACCTAAGTTCTTAACAATGTCCAATCGACTTTGTAAAGGTTCTGACACAGTAACTTTTCTATGCCCATGCAAGTGCAAGTTCGAAATCCAAAGGTTTCCAATAATCCCCGCACCCACTACCAAAATTCTTGCTCCTACTCTAATGGGTGAAACCAAATCAAAGCCGTGTGAAATACAGGACATTGGTTCGGATAACGCACCTAAAAATCGTTTTTCAAATGCAGTTTTTTACACATGTGTAGGTAGGAACAACCAATACCAGTGGCGTAGCGTGGGGGGTTTGTCGTCCCCCCCCCCGCCCCATGGTGTGTGTGCCCGGTGCTTTATTAAGTAGCAGGGCCGCAACGGCAAATTGATAGGGCGGCAAAGGAAACTAAAGACATGATTACCTTTTTTTTTGGTCGCGCCCTTTTTAGCTGTCGCCCCCCCCCCCCTTCAGGCACGCTACGCCGCTGACCAATACATATTTTTGGGTAAGTCGTACAAAGTAAGAAATCTAACAATATGTCCAAAAATAAATAAAATAAATACGTACTAATCCTTAGAATATCCCTAGTAAATTCAAATGCTTCCCTCTTCTCGCTTTCTACAATTAGAAGGAGTGAGCGAAACTTATAGAGATCAAGATATACCGGGTGGGCCAAAAAAACCGGACAATTTTTTCCATTATAACTTTTGAACTATACAATCGATTTTAATGGGACAAATTGCACTTGGCAGATAATTAATAAGACAAGATGGCGGATGAAATTAAAATGTACGCTTTAAAGATGCTCGTTTATTCTTATGATGCAAACAAGTTTTAATTATTTTTTTAAATTAGTAAAAAAGCTGCATTCTTGCCATGCCCAACAAGGTATGAATCAGCAAAATCAGTTCAGTGGTTCTAAAAAAAATATACTTTTTCCAACCATTGTTTTGCACCTTGTACGATTGCCTTGCCAACCAAGTCTGCATTTATTTCTATACAAATTTGTTACTACTGAACCGATTTTAATGAAATAAAAAATATCCTGGTTAAAATTGATGGCTTATTAAAGATCATGATCAAAGTTCATCACCAACTTAAAATTTAAGATGCCGGCCAAATGATATTTGATTCTTCAAAATGGCGTGTTTATTCTTGTTTTGCAAAAATATTTTAGTTTGTTTTTAATTTATAGAAAAGCACTACTTTTTCTCCACACAACAAGGTACAAATGAGTAAAATTGGTGTGGTGGTTCTTAAAAAATCTATTTTTGTTTCAACCAATATTTTACAGAATATACGATTGCATTGCATGTCTGGATTCATTTCCCTCTAAATCCGTTATTACTAAACCGATTTTAGTGAAATAAAAAAAATCATGGTGACAATTGATTGCTCTTTAAAGATTGAAATTAAAATTTGCCACCATCTTGGAATTTAAAATGTCGTACATTGATTCTTCAAAATAGCGTGCTTATTCTTATTTTCCGAAAATATTTTAGTTTTTTCTTTAATTTATAGAAAAGCACTACTTTTTTCCCGCTTAATAAAGTACAAAGTGATAAAATGAGTAAAGTGGTTCTCACAAAATCGGATTTTGTTTTAACCATTGTTTTACAAATAATACGCTTGCATTTCCAATCCTGCCTGCATTCATTTCTTTATAAATTCATTATTACTGAACCGATGTTAGTGAAATAAAAAACATCATATTGCAAAGATTAGTGCAATGTCTTTTGTTCCACTAAAATCGGTTCAGTAATAATGATTTTATAAAGAATTAAATGCAGACAGGATTGGCAATGCAATCGTATAATTTGTAAAACAATGGTTAAAACAAAATCAGATTTTCTGAGAACCACTACACCGATTTTAATCATTTGTACTTCTTTATGCGGAAGAAAAGTAGTGTTTTTCTATAAATTAAAAAAAAAAACTTAAACATTTTCGTAAAATAAGAATAAACGTGGCTCTTTGAACATCTCACCTTGTTCTAGTGAAATTGACATTGGCAACTTCGTTATAGTATGACCTGGAACTAAAGCATAAGTTGCAAAGCCTCCATCGCGATAGATTCCAATAGTGTTCCGGATACCACCTGTTTTACAAAAATGAGGAGTTCCATTGTGACAGGAATCACAGCACAGGCAACCACTAAAAATTTAATAAACCTTATTTTATGCCACGCTTAATGTAAAAATTTTATGCTAGGGGTAGAAAAACTTTGGACTGGGTAACGAGTGGTATCGTTGAATAGATCTTTTCAAACGCAAAATGAAAAAAAAAATCCATCCAGATAACAAAGTTGCGAGGTATATTGTATATAGTTCTTTTGCTTCAATGATTTCCATAAAGCTTTTAGTCGCGTAAATTATAAAACATAAATTTTAGATACACATTGTTTCACGAACATCGAAACAGAGTCCTTTTTGGGTATTGAGAGTGCGAATTTGGAGAAACGAGTTTGTTTGCGAGGGGGACACTTTTTAGCACGAACCCCCTTCGCGGGATATACTTTACCCGAGGGGTGGCTCGGTATTTCCTTTTGGTGTACAGGTTAGGGGAAATACCAGGAAATACTTGGGAAGTACTGGGAAATATACTAGGAAATATCAGTGAAAATACTAGGGGGGGAAATACTATGAAATACCATTGCGTGGGAAATACTAGGAAATACCATTAAAATTTGAGGAAATACTGGGATATACCAGGAAATACCGTAGGTATTATACCGTTAGTATTATACCGTAGGTATTTCCTTTTGGTGTACAAAAATCGGCGATTGAGCCACCCCTCGTCTTTACCCCTATATTTTGAATAGGGAAAGTGGGTCTAGTGATACTGTTACAAATTTAAGTTATTTAAATTTTATAATTGGAATTTATTTAGGTTTAGTGTAGTATTAGGTCGATTTATCTTAAGGTTGTATTCTTAGTCTAGGTTTTAGTTGCGTTGTCTGTGGTTGCGGTCGCGGTAGTGCGGGAACTTTCCGGACGTCGAAGGCTGCCGGAAAGTTCGAGAGAGATGGACGATCCTATATATAGGGCCGGGGTCGCGCACCAGGCAGTCAGTCATAGATAACGTGCTGTGTGGTCGTGAGATTGACACGAAGTTGATAGACCGATTATAGTAGTGAATTGTTAGCAAGTTATTACTAAGTTTAAGTGCGTGTTTTTGTACATAATTTGTCGAAATAAATTGACGTATCGTTTTCAACAATTGCGAGTTTTAATTTGTCGTTGTGAACCCGTAACAATTGGTGTCAGAAGTGAGATTTAAAAAAAAATAAATAGTGCAAAGACTATCCTTACACAGTACCACCGGCTAGGACAATTAAAAAGAAGAACAGTAAGTGATTTTGCCAGAATATTCGGAACTGAATAGTGCAAAGACTACCCTTACATATTACCACCGGATAGGACAATTGGACAGAAAAACAGTAAGTGATTTTTCTAGAATATTCGAAGAAGTTCGATATTGTTTTATTCAAAAACTAAAAGAGATATTTAAGAACCGACTTCGACATTAACTTTACAGTCCAAAAATTGATAATTAGAGAGATTTTCTAGAATATTCTATAACATTCTACGACGTTCTATTCAAAAACTAGAAGAGATATACAAATACCGACTTCGACATTAGATTAGTAATTTTAAAAGTAAGAATCAGAAAGAATTTCTAGAACATTCCATCACTTTCTACGACGATCTATTCGAAAACCAGAAGAAATATCCAAAAAGAGACTTCGACATTAGCTTAGTAATTTCAAAAGTAAGAACTAAAAAGAATTTCTAGAAGATTCCATAACATTCTACGACGTTCTATTCAAAAACTAGAAGAGATATACAAATACCGGTTTCGACATTAGTTTAGTTATTTCAAAAGTATGAATTAGAAAGAATTTCTAGAAGATTCCATAACATTCTACGACGGTCTATTCGAGAACCAAAAGAGATAATCAAAAAGTGACTTCTACATTTGCCTAGTAGCAGAAAGAGTAGCATTTACCAGTATATTCCAGAACATTCCATTAGGTTCTATTTAAGAATTGGAAGAGATATTGAAAAACCGACTTCGACATTCGCTTTATAGCCCTAAAATAGACGTTTTAAGTGATTTATCAGGAAGTTGATGCTTACTAGACAAGGATCGGCAAAGATGGAAGATCTAACTAAAATGATGCAGGCTCTAGCAGCTCAAATGGCTCAAAACCAGAACGATATAAGACAGACCATTGAGCAAAATCATTCCAGTCGAACAAAAAACAGAATTATAACGCTTTAGTGGCAGCGTTAGAAAGAAGATATGGAGATGAACATTTACGAAATTTGCATTGGTCAGAATTAAATATTCGCCAACAAAGAGCAGGGGAGTCATTACAAGAGTATGAAGCGGATATCAGGAGGCTGATATACTTGGCTTACCCAGAAATGCCAGAAAATTACAGAGATCCCTTCATGGTAGATCACTTTATTAACGGCTTGCGAGACACGGACTTAGCAAAATTACTACGTCGAGAACGCTTCCGTAACAGCAGTGAAGTGTTGATTCGAGCCCTTGAAATTGAATCATCAAATAATATGTCCAGGCCAAAAGTAAGAGGTGTTTCAATTCAGGAGGGAGAAGAAATGAGCACTGGAGATGAGGTCAACTTAAAAACGCTAAACCAACTGTTTCAATCACTGATAGAGAAGATTGATTCTTTGAAAGAAAGTAGACGATCCCCTCCAAATGTAAAGTGTTTCAGATGCGGACGTACAGGGCATATTCAACGCGATTGTCGTGTCCAAATGAGGTCTCGCTCACCATCTAGTGGGACAGAATACCGAAGAAGAGATCAGGAAAAACTAAAACTAGTCAACGCAGAGGGGCGGGTGTTGGCTAATGGGAATTTAGCCCCCAAAATTTACTCTATCAAGAGCTTAAAACATACTGCTGACAGTCTTAACATCGACGGACTTATTAATGGAAGAACAGTTAATATAACAGTAGACACGGGTGCTGCCATATCATTGCTTAAGTTCAAAATTGCAACGAGATATAAAATTCGACCAACAGAAAAGAAAATAACACTTAAGACTGTGACTGGAGAATCCGCCGACGTGTTGGGGCAGACAGACATAGACCTACAGCTGGGGAGGTTGAAGATTCGTCACTCGGTATTAGTTGCAGACATAGAAGACGAATTTATTTTGGGAATGGACCTGATAAGTAAACATGGATTTGCGTTTGATAATAAACTTAATACCCTAAGATTTGGGAACGAAGAGTTCATTTTGTCAAATAGTCACATCAATAAAGAACCAATAAAGGTGGTGGCAGTATGCACAACAAGACTAGTCGGTGACAGTGAGACCATAATTTTTGGGAGGCTAGAAAGTAAAACATCAAGCTGCGTCGGACTCATAAGCCAACAAAACACACCCAACACCTACCTCGTTGCAAAATCACTAGTTAAAACCGATAAAGACATCCCGATTAGAGTCGCCAATATTTTCCCAAATAGTGTCAAAATTAATAAGGGGGAGGTGGTAGCATTATTTGAACCAGTACAGAAAGTAACAAGATGTGAAGAGCCAACTTCCGAGGATACAAGCAAGTTACCAAAGGAGGTACTTCAGCAATTTGAGTCAACTTGGCAACATCTCACTCCAGAAGAATATAGTAAAGCGAGAGAGTTTATAGAAGAACAAAGTAATATCTTCGAAACTAGGAGTAGTTCGGGACGCACAAACCTTATTCAACATGCTATCAACACTGGCGATGCCCAACCGATAAGACAACCCCCAAGAAGACTACCAATGGCCAAGCAAGAAGAAGTTCACAATCTCATTAATAAAATGCTCAGCGACGGTGTTATTGAAGAGTCATCAAGTCCTTGGTCATCTCCTGTGGTGTTGGTCACTAAAAAGGATGGAAGTACTAGATTTTGTGTCGACTACAGGAAACTTAACGATGTGACCAAGAAAGATAGTTACCCACTGCCAAGAATAGACGACACATTAACAACGTTGGCAGGATCATATTGGTTTTCTACTCTTGACCTGAAAAGTGGGTATTGGCAAGTAGGAATCTTTGAAAGAGATAAAGAGAAGACTGCATTCTCTGCTGGAAGTGGACTTTATCAGTTTAATGTGATGCCATTTGGCCTGTGCAATGCCCCAGCTACATTTGAAAGACTAATGGAAGTCGTTCTACGAGGCCTTACTTGGAAAACCTGCTTGGTCTATTTGGATGATGTCATAGTAATGGGGAAATCATTTCAAGAACATCTAGATAATTTACGAGAAGTATTCTCAAGAATCAGGAACGCAAATCTTAAATTAAACTCAAAGAAATGTTTTCTGTTCCAAGAAAAAGTTGAGTTCCTGGGTCACGTCGTTTCCCGAGAAGGCATCCATACCGACGAAAAGAAGCTACAAGCAATAAAAGAATGGCCTCAACCTCGTGACAAACATGAATTGAGAAGCTTTTTGGGTCTGTGTACATACTACAGACGATTTGTAGAAGGATTCGCCAAAATAGCGTCTCCGTTACATAGACTTACAGAAGATAAAGCTTCTTACAAATGGAATACCGAATGTGACCAGGCATTTAGAAGACTAAAAGCAGCATTATGTTCTAGTCCGATTCTTGCATATCCCATTCCAAAAGGAAAATTCATATTAGATACTGATGCGAGCAACGATGGCATAGGAGCAGTACTCTCCCAAGTACAAGATGGAGAAGAACGGGTCATCGAATTTTTCAGCAAGAAGCTATCCAAACCAGAGAGAAATTATTGTGTTACTAGAAAGGAGCTCCTAGCCATAGTTAAATCCGTAGATCACTTTCACAAATATCTCTACGGACAAGAGTTTCTGATTAGAACGGATCATGCTGCGTTACAGTGGCTCATGAAAATGAAACAACCTGAGGGGCAAGTCGCGAGATGGATAGAAAAGCTACAACAATACCATTATCAAATTAAGCACCGAGCAGGAAGGGTGCATAATAATGCAGATGCATTGTCCAGAAGACCTTGCCCTGAGGATTGTAAACATTGCAGGAAAATTGACCAGAAAGAAGGAATTACCTACGTGCGCCAGATAAAGTTAGAACCAGATGAAGAATGGATGTCGGCTTCGATTAGAACCACACAACTTAACGACAAAGATGTAGGACCTATCTTGCGATTGAAAGAAGAGAACAAGCCACGACCATCATGGCAAGATATCGCAAACCAAGGGGTGATATTTAAATCACTGTGGGCACAATGGGATTCACTGATAGTAGAAGAAAACATCCTTAAACGTGCCTGGGAAAGTGCCGATGGCCTTACTGTGATTAATCAAGTAGTGGTTCCTAGGAGCATGGTAGACAATATAATGGCCGAATGCCATGGTGGAAAATCAGGCGCGCACCTAGGCATAAATAAAACCATGGACAAAATTCGAAACCGATTTTATTGGGTCAATTACGTTCAAGATGTGAAAAACTGGTGCCGCCGATGTTCGACTTGTGCAGCCAGCCAAGGTCCCAAAACAAGGTCCAGAGGTCAAATGAAACAATATAACGTAGGTCTGCCATTCGAACGCATTGCTATTGATGTGGCCGGACCATTTCCAGAAACTAAAAAGGGCAACAAATACATCCTTGTTGTCATGGATTATTTTAGCAAATGGCCAGAAGTTTTTGCTTTGCCTAACCAAGAGGCCGCTACAGTTGCAGAAGTTCTGGTAAATGATGTTTTCAGCCGATTTGGCATTCCTTTGGAACTACATTCAGATCAAGGAAGAAACTTTGAATCAAAGCTCTTCCAGAATCTCTGTGACCTTTTAGGAATACATAAAACACGGACTACTGCTTTGCATCCGCAGTCAGATGGCATGGTTGAAAGATTTAATAAAACAATAGAAGAACATCTTTGCAAAGTTGTTGATGAGCACCAAACAGATTGGGACCAATATATTCCATTGTTTTTGATGGCCTATAGAACCGCCATTCATAATACGACAGGAGCTACTCCATCTAGTATCCTGTTTGGTAGAGAACTGCGTTTACCATGTGATATCATGTTTGGTTCACCTGAAGAAGCACACTTAGAGGTTAATGACTATGTCGAACGTTTAAGGCAAAAGCTGCATGATATCCATGAAGTGGTTAGAGAGCGAATAGAAATAGCCAGTGACCGCATGAAAGCGAGATATGACCTGAAAGCAAACTCTTCAGGGTTCAAAGAGAATGATCAAGTCTGGCTATACAATCCTCAACGCAAGAAAGGAAGATCACCTAAGTTGACACCACCATGGGAAGGGCCTTATAAAGTTGTTAAGAGAATTAATGATGTAGTCTACCGAATCCAGAGAAGCCCGAAGTCCAAGATGAAAGTTGTTCATCTAGACAGACTAAAAGCTTACCTGGGAAATGTTGATCGAGACGATCAAACCTGAAGAGGAGGATAGTGTTACAAATTTAAGTTATTTAAATTTTATAATTGGAATTTATTTAGGTTTAGTGTAGTATTAGGTCGATTTATCTTAAGGTTGTATTCTTAGTCTAGGTTTTAGTTGCGTTGTCTGTGGTTGCGGTCGCGGTAGTGCGGGAACTTTCCGGACGTCGAAGGCTGCCGGAAAGTTCGAGAGAGATGGACGATCCTATATATAGGGCCGGGGTCGCGCACCAGGCAGTCAGTCATAGATAACGTGCTGTGTGGTCGTGAGATTGACACGAAGTTGATAGACCGATTATAGTAGTGAATTGTTAGCAAGTTATTACTAAGTTTAAGTGCGTGTTTTTGTACATAATTTGTCGAAATAAATTGACGTATCGTTTTCAACAATTGCGAGTTTTAATTTGTCGTTGTGAACCCGTAACAATACCTTGTTTTGAAGGCCTTTTGAATGTCCTTACAATAGTGTAAAATCTTTAAAAAATCTATCCATTAGTTTTTGAAATAATTGCCTTCAAGATTTCAAATTTAACATGGTGAGTTACAACAAACCCTAACCTGAGTTGCGGCAACTCACGACGTATGTTAGCCTGATTTATTATTAACGCACGTCGTGAGTTACGATATGCGGCATTCTAAAAGTAGGGGGTCCGTATATTTTTTTAAAAGCAAATTGAAAATTCATGACAAATAGGTTTCCGGGTAAAGAATAAAACCACTCCTCCCCCTCGCAATGCAATTTCAAAAACAAAAACTCATTCAAAAGCATTAAGTGTAACGCAAGGCTAAAACATTTAGGGCCCATCGCACCTACTTTTAAAATTTTCTTTCTTAACTATAGATTGCTTTAATTTTAAGAATACCTTATTTTTAAATTTGTTGCACCGAGCAAAAATCTGCTTTCCTTTGTTAAGATGCGACCACCTTGTGACCCAATCAGGCAACGCCCGCTGTTTTAACAAACCAAATTTTTAAACTATGGAAAAACAACAACACCCAATACTTCCTAAAATAGTTTTGTCAAACACCATCAATTTTTCTGTGTCAAGCCGCCTGCGCATGTAAAAATTATTTAAAAAAATTAAATTTCTTGAATTTTCGGAAGATGATAAAATCGAGATGGTGATACTCGATTATGTAGAATTTGGGTGTCCTCGTCGGTACAGGACTAAAAATTATAATAAAATTAGGGTAAAGTGTAAAGGCAGAAAGGAAAATCGTCTTGTTACATCATGCAGTGTAGTTTAATTTAAATGCAAGGGTTTTCTTATACTGGTCAGTCCTATCCTACCCTTAGCGCTGTACCTATCAGGCTGCGTATTTACGTTTCCGTGCTGATTTCACGGCAGTCCTGTTTTGAAATAGACACGGAAATGTTGCAACATATTTGGTTAAAAATGCGTGTTGATTTTAAGGCGCCGAGGCTCGAACAAGGCACGGATTTGTATTGAATTACGCAGCGCAGGGGTTTACTTATTAGTGCACATTTGAAACTTAAATTGGATTCACGTTGTTTATTAGTTTGATTTTGAGGTTATATGTTTGTTAATGTGAAAATTATGGAGCAGTTTAAAAGTATTTGTACTAATATTAGGCAAGATTTTGAAATTCTGTGAAGTTTGAAGAACACTCTTCCATTAACTATACCTGCAAAGTTGAGTGTTCATTGTCTTACACCGGCAACTACGACGACAGATGTTGTTCTGTTATTAATAAATTTTAATGATTTAAATGATTTTCACTTGATTTCTAACCACATGAAAATAGAAAGTTTCAAATACCTAACCTAACGCAAACTAATCAATCAAATCTAACGGAACCGAACCAAAACAAACTGAACCAATAATTTTTTTCAAAAAAAAAAAACTTTCCTGAGTTCCTACCCGGGATCTTAGAGGATGTGAAACCGAACCGAACCGATCCTAACTAAACCGAACCAAACCTAACCTAACCAAACTAAACTACAACACTATTCATTCACACCCTCTAGGATCCCGGGAAAGAAGTCAGGAATGTTTTTTTTTTAATTCTTGGTTCAGTTTGCTTTGGTTCGGTTCGGTTTGGTTCAATTCGGTTCGGAT
Source organism: Aspidapion aeneum (assembly GCA_963576565.1). NCBI lineage: Eukaryota > Metazoa > Arthropoda > Insecta > Coleoptera > Brentidae > Aspidapion > Aspidapion aeneum. The sequence goes on from OY755043.1 coordinate 29,275,911, forward strand.
TCACATCCTCTAGGATCCCGGGAGGAAGTCAGGAAAGTTTTTTTTTTTGAAAAAAATTATTGGTTCAGTTTGCTTTGGTTCGGTTCCGTTAGATTTGATTGATTAGCTTTCGTTATGTTAGCGTTTTAACCTGATAGTTAAATACGCTTTTGTAATAGTTTAATGAGCGATGTTTTCTTACAGATCCGTGCTCATTTCGAGATCAAAACTGTTAAAATCAACACGTATTTGAACCCAAATATATTGTAACATTTCCGTGTCTTCAAAACCGCGCCGACGTGAAATAAGCACGGAAACGTAAATACGCTATCAGGCTGTGAACAACAGTTAACCCGAAAATCAGACGACAATACTGGTAATAAAAAGTAGAAGAGAGAACTTTATTTTAATTATTTTTCTTCCTTACAAATCTTTTTGAAATCGATACAAAAGTATATTTTTTTACAAAAACATTGTGCCAAAAGAACGAAAATTTATTCTTATCTATTGCAATAAAGTTTTGCAAAATCATTTTTATTTATTTTAAGATTTTTTGTAGCTTTAATTTAAAAAAAAAACATGTTTCTGACTTTATTTAGTCACAAAACAAAAAAGACACCTTCACTTTAATTACAACACTCTGCTTATTTGAAGGTATTGTCAGTTGCTATGGCTATGCCAGACGGGTAACATAATGTGACTTAATTTTAACAACACTAAGGAAGCAATAAGTCTGCCTTTAATTTCGGTGCAACAAAATTTTACGAAATAAGGTATTCTTTACCCACTAAGCACAAAATCGTAAAAATCGTTAAATAAATGTTGAATAAAAAAGTTTTTTTTCTAGCACAAATTTGTGTTAAAATTAAGTCAACTTTTGACATTAAAAAAACATGTAGAAAATCCTAACGAAAATTTCATGTAAAAGCATTACCAAAAATATATTTCTTAATAACGTTAAGAAACCAATATTTAAAAAAACCATAATTTTATTAACATTAAAAATAATACCATCAATATATGGTTATTTTTATAATGTTTTTCCTAGATCTCATTTCTAACGTTGAATTTAAGATATATAAAGCTAATGTTTTGTTTTTAAAACATTTAAAAAAAAATTATACTATAGAGGGCGCTGCCGCAAAGTTCCACTACCAGAATGGGCCATCGCCATTTTTAGTTGCGTTTTGCTGCGAGTTCATACGAGTCGGTAGCAGATACGCTTTGTGCAATTTTAGTTAAAATATTTACCTTTTGTAGAAACAAACATGGTAAATTAAAAGCACAGTTATAAATAATGATAGTGAATACATATTTGGATAGGAATATACACCATTTGTGTGGAAAAGATGGTATAGTTAAAGAACAACAAATTATGCAGTGATTTAAATGAAGCATCACAAAATTAGGTAGGAAAAGTAAACAAAATTGTTTTGTATGGAATATCGCATATCTAACGTTATAGGTAATCAGACACGGAATGCTACAATTCACCGCGGACTATTAGCCGCCGGACCTTAAGCCGCGTATTGATTTGAGGCAGAATTCGCAAATCTCGCAGTGGGACCAAACGAATGCTTCGTTTGCATTCATACTAAAGTGAATACGCGCCTTGAAATTGTTTGCCTTGCATGAATTGTTTGGCCTCGTAGCGAGGCACTTACTACAAAATTATTGTTTACATAGAATTTTAAATTTTATTTTCAGAAGCTACGGATCCGAATTTCCTTTACTGAGTGTCGAGTTCACCAAAACCTCAACAGACTGTTGCTGCCCTACGTTTCCCAAATAGAAGAATTTTATTTACGTTATTTATGTTACTTTATCTTTAGAGATATTTAAAAAAAGTGGTTTTCATTGTTAAAAAAACATTTAATTTTCAATGTTACAAACATAAGATTATTTTCGTCAGAAAACGGGTTATTAAGCTTCTTGTTCACTATGAATATGACGTTAAAACTAATATCTATCCTAACGTTATGTTTTTAACTTATACATTATTTTGACGTTATTAAAATGTTTTTGTGTTTAGTGGGGAAGCAATAAGTCTGCCTTTAATTTCAGTGCAACGAAATTTTACGAAATAAAGTATTCTTTAGGCTAAGAAAGGGAAAAAAAAGTCGGTGCGATGGGTCCTTAACCTACTTGAGCGTCACGGTATTTAACAATGGCCCCTTAGACTTTCTATAGCCTGAATGAACCTAGTATGAAGCCAACTTACTCATTAGGATCAACAGAAACATGATCCCCTTTTGTAAGGTGTTCAATACCCTTGCCTATTTCCTCTACGATTCCAGAAAATTCATGGCCCAATGTAAAGATGTCTTGATTGCATGGAAAATGACCCTAAAAATTGATAACAATTTTTAACATATCCAGAGACACATGAGATTTATCAGTAGTTAGCATATCTGAAAAAAGTTTTCGAAAAACTTAAGGGGGCTTAATTAAAGTAAGGTGGCCATTAAGGAGGACCACGCCCCATTTTGACTTTTAATGTCCCGCCCTCCAAAAATTCCCCATATTAGGTGAAACACCCCTGAAAATTTGAAAAAAATAGACGCAAGCTGAATTTTTGTATAATTATTCCTTAACATCTTAGACACATCCCTACATATTCTTCGCCAAAATCACCCTTGAGCTTAGCTATTTTGCGATTTTCTCGAAAACTACTAACTTTTTTTTAAAATGTGAAGTAGGAAAAAATACGCTAAATCATACGGCCTATAATGTAAAACTAACAAAGAAACCTAACCTAACATCTTAAAAAATTAATTTTAAAAGTTTGTTTTTTATTTTTTTCCTACCCTGTAGTTAACTTGTTTTAAAATTTTAATACTTGACAACATTAATACCCGGACCGCCAATGGGATATGAAATTTTTTTTTAATACAATTGAGTAAAAAAGCGTATATAAAAAAGTTTAACTTCTGGATAGAAACAGCTTTAAAAGCCTGGATTTTGGCAGCTTTGACGAAAAATCTTGACATAAAAATATGAAAATTGTATATTAATACGAGTATTTGTTAAAACGTTATATAAGTACCTCTTATGATAGAGATCATTGCCCTTATGTTCCATTTATTTTGTCTAAGCCCCTTTGTCACATTTAGGTTTAGTCAAACACTATTTTTTCTAAATTTTTACAAAACATACTTTAATATCTGTTAAGCTGGAATTTCCAAAAAAAAAATAAAAGTGTGCGCATTTGCGCGTATTTTAACACTGTTTCTAATCAGAAGTTAAATATTTTTAATATTATGCTTTTTTGTGTCGTACTATTTCTAAGTCTATAAAAATTAAATTTTCAAAATTTCAATGGCGGTCCGGATAATATTAACTACTTTCCTAACCTTTACTTTAAGTTGTTTAACTTTAAAGAAAAAAACAAAAACTAAGTTTTAGTAAATGGTCTTTGATACAACTGGGGATGAAGCTTAATACTATAAGGTATTAACATTTTAAAACAAGTTACCTACTAAGTGGAAAAAAAAAAAAAATTTAAATATATTTTTAAAAATGATAGGTTAGGTTTTTTCTTAATTTTATAGTATAGGCCAAACGATTCCGTGTATTTTTTCGCTTCTAACTTTTTTTGAAAAAGTTAAGTTTTCGAGAAAATCACAAAAAACTGATTTTTAGAACACTTGGGGCCTAATATCTAGCGAAGCTCAAGGAGGATTTTGGCGGAGTATATCTGGGGATGGGTCCCGGATGCTAAGGAAGAATTAAACAAAAATCCACATTACACCTATTTTTTTCCAGGTGTCAATCTAAAATTGTATCAAATTCGGAACTTAGTTTTTTTAATACCTGGGGAGAGGGAGAGCTCAAGCCGGGAGAGAGAAAGCTCAATAAACCGAAATGATCAAAAAAGTGTTTTCAAAGATATTTGTCGGCAAAAAAATTAAGAAAGAAAATTGCTAAATACACAAATTTCCTAAAATTTAATTTGAAACTTAATAATTTTCCAAAAAAATTTTTTTGGGCACGGCCCTGTGCCCTAAGTTTCTAATACTTACATCAATAATATGCAGATCAGTTCCACAAACACCAGCAAAAGCCACCTTTACTAGAACGTCATCAGGTTTTGATATTTTAGGAATTGAAATCTGTGCATATTGCAATTTTTTGGTTTTTCCTTCAAACCGTAAAGCTTCCATTCCAACTTATTTAAAAACTGTTAACGTAACTTAATTTTTAAACTTATATATTAATAAATATTTATCAAAAAATCTTGTTTGTTTGAAATGATAGTTAACCTATGAGGTCAATATATTTATTTGTTACCAAAAGATTTTAACACCGCAACAAATATAGGTATTTATAAAAAAAAAGGTGTTATGAAAAAGGTTCAGGTAGCTTTACTACTATTCTACTATTCTTTTGTAAGGCGCAGGCTCATGTTTTATTGCGGCACTTTGTTAAAGTATTTGGCCACAGCCTACCTAACAACAGGTAGGCTGTGATTTGGTCACGGTGGATAGAATAGACCGGTGTTCGGATCTTATATATATATATATATATATATATATATATATATATATATATGTCGAATTTTTCACGTCACTGGTGGTCCAGCTGATATTTGTAAACAAAAGTTAGATATAATATGAACAACAGAACAACTAATATTTTTTAATTTTTTTAAAAACTAAGGCAATATTCCTACTGTTTTCTAGTACATCCTTATAAAATATAATTTTCTCGGCGTATTGTCATTACTGTTTTTTAGCCCGCTTTATATTTTATTACACAAAACTTATACTAGAAGTTAAACTGAATGTGATCGTTTAGTACCAAAGGTGAACCGAGGACTTGGGAAGTAAACAAAGATGTAAGTCAGCGGATTATTTTTGAAGTTGAAACGAACACATTATTTTCTTCGAATTTTAATTTTTGTGTAAAGAGAAATGAAGTGGGCTGAAGAAAATACCGACTGGTATGTCTGAAAAATATTATTTTATAAGAATATACTAAAAAATTGTAGGAAAATTGCCTTAGTTTTCAAAAAATTAAGAGTTGTTCATATCATATCTAACTTTTGTTTACAAAAATCAGCTGGACCACCAGTGACGTGAAAATTCGACATATATTTATAAGATCCGAACACCGGTCTATTCTATCCACCGTAGTATTTGGTTACGTAGTCCAAGTCGTTTGGCCGCCATCTTTAAAAACGGCCGTCAAATTGCTAGATTTTTTTGCTTAAGCCAGTGGTCCCATTTGAATGTTTGTCGTTTTAATCCTTTTTTGAAGGCCAACAATGTTTTTACAATGTTTTTGTTGAAGCAAGAAGTTGTTCAGATTCTTTATATATTATTCGCTCGCAAAAGAGTTTAAATGCTACCCATGCTCATTTTAATGAAGTTACATTATAATTAACATGTGGTTTATTTTTTGTTACATAAAAGGCTTTAGACCCTCCATAGAAAAGAATATGGGTTTTATGTTTGTAAATTTCGGTTGATGGTACCCCTGACTGTCTGAAAGGGGGTGGTTCCGAAAAATGTTTGCAAATATAAAAAAGTGATTTTGCAGCGAAACGGTGCATCCTGGCGAAAAACGTCAAGAATAATTTTGTATTTGACTTTTTCGTTCGCTATTTTTGATATATTATTTAGCATCCTTGTTTTGGTAGGTAGCTGTTCAAGCCCAGCAGCTCGTTGTACAATTTTGCAAAAACTCGATGTTTTAGGTATAAAAATTGTAAAAGATAAACATTCGTCAAACAAGTTTCGTGGCTAATCGGGCAAAAAGGAGTTTTTGTTTCTCTCATATATTTTTCCGTGGGTAGCTAAGCCTAACCTCACGTGGGTCCAAGATCTAATGGACACCTAATAAGTGTTGACAGTTAAGTTAACTGTTTCGTCCTTATAGGACTCCTCAGAACACTGCTTGGTCAGTATGACAATTCTTGCGAAGTTAATTAGACGGTTTTGTCTCTAATCCCAAATAAATAGTGAGAAAACTATCGCAAGAAGCGCCATCTACCGAGATACGATTTTATAAACCGTCTAATTAACTTCGCAAGAATTGTCAAACTGACCAAGCAGTGTTCAGAGGAGTCCCATAAGTACGAAACAGATAACTGTCAACACTTATTAGGTGTCCATTAGATCATGGACCCCCGCGAGGTTAAGCTTAGCTACCCACGGAATAATATATGAGAGAAACAAAAACTCCTTTTTGCCCGATTAGCCACGAAACTTGTTTGATTTTTAAATTCACGGGTACGAAATTCCACGTTTGTTAATAAACATTTGTGTAACATAATTTAAAAAGTTGTTTTACATTTATTCGCTGCTCAGAGCCATACCACTTTAGCTATACAGCTAATTTTAACAAAATTGTACATTAATTGTAGCTGGCTTGGACGGCTACCTACCAAAGCTAGATGCTAAGTAATATATTAAAAGAAGCGGACTGAAAAGTACTATAAAAACTTGTTCTTAATGTTTTAACACGACATTTCAGTATACGAACTACTAACCGAAACGTCGTGTTTAGATTGTTTAAAATAAATACAGACAATGGAAGTCCAAAATTTTGTTTCTATTATTTTTCTTGTTGCAGGCTAGTAAATTATAATTTTTTAACAGTACTATAGTCATTTATTTTATATCAATCTACAATCGAATAACAAAACTAATAAAAAACATAAAACAAATCAACAACTGTAAACGGTCTATTACTATACACAAAGCTTTGTTTAAACTAACCTTATACTAAATATAAAAAATAATGTAGCTATGTTTATTTTTCTAATTTTTTCCCAGCATTTCCTAAAAACCTAATAGCATATTTTTTTGAAAAAAAGGAGTCCTTTTTACATAAAAAGCAAAACCAAATCCGCAGAAAAGACTAGCAGTTTTACTTTATAAGTAGGAACGACTATGACATCGAGCATTTATTTAACCCTTTCAGACCCCTGGGTCATAATTATGCACAGTTATTTCACGGGGTGACATTTTTAAATAAACAAAAAACTAAAATCACTTCTATTTATGACTTATTGAGGAAACTTTTAACTTCATAAATTAATACTGTTTTGACCAATCGGCAAATTGTTTATTTCAGGTGCGATGGTCGACCAGCGAAAGTTTGTTAGCAGTATGTAAAAAAAATCCACAATCATCCACGGTTTTTTAATAGTTTTTAAAATTTTATGTTTGAAATATGTAGCTTAGGAATAATAGAGTTTTGAGAGAAATTTTTTGCTCATAGCATATCAAAGTCATCTGTTTTTGTTTGTGCATAATTGTGCACACTCGGTCCTAAAAAATATACATTTGACATTTTTTTTATGGTGGAAATATAGGCCAGACAATAAAAAAGATGCAGCATTTTTGTTGGAACAGTTTAATTTTTATAAATAAATGTTTGTTTATTGTATAGGGTAAATGCTTCAGTAACATAATAATTATGCCCATATTTTTTTTTTGTAAACCATAGAGTGAAAAGCTAAAAATTATACATAACATTATTTTTGGGACTAATTGAAAAAGTATATTAACAAAAAAATAATTATCTCGATAAAAAAACATCAGGTCTGAAAGTATTTAAAAAATATATTTTTTCTTAATTTTCTATAAATTTATTTAACCTCTTATAAAAAAAATCCTCGTATGGACTCAAGGTTTTTTTGGGTTAAATACGTAAAACTACGTGAGTGCTTTTAAAATACAAATAAAACAGTTTACCTAAATCTATCAGCAGTAAACTAAACAAGTTGGCGCAAATTGAATGAATATGCTTTATAAATATAATATTTAAATACAGTCGAACTTCGATAACTCGAACTACGATAACTCGAACTTCGATAACTCGAACTTTGATAACTCGAACTTCGATAACTCAAAATCTCGAATCAAACTGTTGGCAATAGCGTCAATAAGGGTAAGAAATATATGTAACTTGGTCTTAATAACTCAAATTTCAATTAGTCGAATATCGTGATAACTTGAACATTGTATGTGGCGCCAACTTCGATAAGTCGAATTTTCTGGGGGAATCCCCTAATTACGAATCGTTCTAACTTGTTTATTTGCATTGGAATGTTTTACAGACGCAATTCAGTGTAACTTGTATTCGAAAACGAACTCTAACAATTTTAACTGCCGAACACGTATTCGAGGTGAACGTTTTTAATTTAGACTTAGTTATGTCAGAATTATAGCAATTTTTCTTTAAAAAAACACATATATTTTGATTCACAAAAAATAGGAAAACAGCGAAAAAAATTTTTTTTTATTTAATAAGTCGAAGTATCGATAAGTCGAAATTGTTATGTGACACATGGTTGTTAGACTTATCGACTGTATTCTATTTTTAGCTCACACATATACTATACTATAGTAGTGTGAGCTATGGTGATCCTAATTTTTTCGAGAAAAAAAAAGTTGCTCCGATTTCAAAAATTTTTATAAATCTTTGCGTTTCGGATGATTTTGAAACTTTTTTGTTGCGCCGTCTGTCTGTCTGTCTGTCTGTCTGTCTGTCTGTATGTCTGTCTGTCTGTCTGTGTGTCTGTATGTCTGTCTGTAACGACCAACGCGCATAACTCAAAAACCGCTTGCCCGATTTTAATGAAATTTGGTACCCAGGCTGGGTTTTGGGTCGAGATGGTCCCATTTAAAAATGAACAAAATCCACCGAACACAAGCCAAATAAAAGGGTGGGGGTAGATTTCAAAAATTAGAGTTTATGAAAAAATATGGCGTGTGTGATATCAAACGAAAGGTAATTGAGTCTGGAGTTAAACAAAATACATTTTAGTTTATTTAAAAAAAAGGGGGGGGTAAATTTCAAAAATTAGTGTTTCAGTGGAAATATGGCGTGTGTGATATCAAACGAAAGGTAATTGAGTCTGGAGTTAAACAAAATACATTTTAGTTAAAAAAAAAGGGTGGGGGTAGATTTGAAAAATTAGAGTTTAAGTCAAAACATGGCTTGTGTGGTATCAAACGAAAGGTAATTGAGTCTGGCGTTCAATAAAACATACTTCAGTTTTTAGTTATATTAGCTTTCACGTAGATACACTATAACTATAGTACCCAGTGTGAGCTTAGGTGCCCATAGATTGGCAGAGTTCTTTTTTGCATTTCATAAAAAATACTTGATGCATTTTAGCGCTTAAAATAACTTTTTTCTATATAAATTAAATGAAATTTAATTTATTTAAAAGTCAATTTTGATGCATCTTTATGTCCGAAATAATCTTTAAGGGCTAGAAATAAATCATTGAGGAGACTTCGATGTGGCGGAAGACCGCGGTTTAACTGAAAATGATAAAACACGTGTCATAAGATTCGAAGTTTTGTGAAGTCATGGAATATATCGCACTCTTAGAACGAAACTGAGAACTCAAAAAAATTAATTTTAGGTAAACAAAAGAAAAATCAAATAATTTCTGTATAACTTATGCTTATTTTAAGTTCCTATTATATAAAGTTCTTGATTGGAACACCAAATTTTTATAGGCATTATAACTAGGTAGGATAATTGATAGAGAGGTCTAATTTTGTCGTTTTATTACTAAAAGTAGAAATTTCGAGTGGTTTCATGTTCGTTCTGAGGGTGCGATATGTTCAAAATAGTTTACTTTACACTTTACGAAGTAAAAAACAGACTTTCTTGACATTAACTTTCATGTTCTCATTGTAGTTACGAATATTAATAGTTTACTTAAAACTAAAACAGCTATAAGGGATGCAAACGATCAACGTTCATTTTGCGTCAACTATTACAAGGCTTGTTTTATGGCTATAAACAACAAGTAAAATTAAAGAAAGAAATATAAGAAAAAAGTTTTTCTGCTTCGGCCAGGACTCGAACCCGGGATCTCTTGCTCTGTACGCAAACATTCTAAGCATTGAACTACCGAAGCCATACATACATTTTCGGAAAACTTTCATCTATGCAGGCTGCGGTGTCTCAATACAAGAACGAGAGACTCTCAGGGTATTCTCTCAGGGCAAATACAAGAGGTATATTTAAAAGTATTTTGCTGGGCGGTGACACAGCGATACCCCAATTCCTGCCTGGGATACTATAAAACACTGGCTGTCAGCGAAGTAGGTAAAACTGATGTCAATACTGGCCGTCATTCGGAAACGTTAAGAAATACGTTTCCTATAAACAGCGTAAAAGGCGCTGCACGTTTTAGGCAAAATTAAATACTGCATCGAAAAAACAAAATTACATAATGTGTAGATGTTTAGCGGACTCGGTGTCTTTATGTAGTATAAATGAGTCTGTGATCGTCCTTTCTATAAATGGTGTAATTTAATTGCAATATATTCGATAGGTTTAAGTCCAGTTAAGGCGCAGTAGTACGTTGCTGCTAACGTAATGTGGTTTGATAGATAGGTTAGGCCATTACATTCATAAGTATATACATGGCTTATAGTAATCGTAACGACAAAGAGAGACGGAGAGAGAGAGAGAGAGAGAGAGAGAGAGAGGGGGAAAGAGACAGAGAGAGAGAGAGGGAGAGAGGGGGAAAGAGACAGAGAGAGAATTGAATTTGAAAAATAAATAACCTGAAAAAGTGTTTTGTGGCTCTGATAGGTTCAGAGGTAACAAGGTACATAATGTGTAGATGTTTAGCAGACTCGGTGTCTTTATGTAGTATAAATGAGTCTGTGATCGTCCTTTCTATAAATGGTGTAATTTAATTGCAATATATTCGATAGGTTTAAGTCCAGTTAAGGCGCAGTAGTACGTTGCTGCTAACGTAATGTGGTTTGATAGATAGGTTAGGCCATTACATTCATAAGTATATACATGGCTTATAGTAATCGTAACGACAAAGAGAGACGGAGAGAGAGAGAGAGGAAAAGAGACAGAGAGAGAATCGAATTTGAAAAATAAATAACCTGAAAAAGTGTTTTGTGGCCCTGATAGGTTCAGAGGTAACAAGGTAAACACCTGTCTTGGGTGGAGTTTGGGCATCAACGAAGTAGGAAAAGTTGATGATCAATACTACAAGGCCGTGGTTCAAAAGTCACGTTAAGCGGGTGATACTGTGTCAAAAGCGTAGATAATACTAGCAGGATAAAGACCCCTGTGTTCTATAAAGAGCATCAAGCAAAATTAAATCTTCAATGAGAAAAGAAAATGTACCTTAAGGGTGCTTGGCGGGCTGGCCCGTTGGATCTTCATGTAGTATGAATGTAAGAGTGAATGAGTTGTGATTGTCCGGGGCACCAAGTGACCTCGAGTCAGATTTTCTTGGTGTCCATCGAATTGAGCTGGCAAATTGTCTGCAATGCGGACAGAGCCAATAAGTAAAAACGAAACGAAAACAAAGTATTCATTGACAATGACCTGATCGAAATTATAATTTGATAACAATAACTTTGAAGCGGCACATACATGTCTGCATGGGCTTGTTTCAATGTGCATAGGAATTTTTGCCGCAAATTTTTTTTGCAGGATTTAAATCATAAAGTTTCCACGTGATCCTACTTTACTGATAATTTCTAGCTTATTATTTTTAAAGCCGTAAACGAATCGGTAAAATAATTGCAAGTCAAAAATAAGAAATTAGCTGTCAAAAAATAATATTTTTAAGATTCTTGCAATTGACATTCCTTGCATTTATAAACCAACGGTAAACTTCACATTTGATACCTAGCGGGACATTTATAAACTAATACTAAATTAATACCACAATAGAAGGTTTCTTTTTAATTTGGCTTCTTTTTTGCTCTTATATACAAATTCCGCCTTACTAAAGCTATCGATTATTATTATATAAAGAAGAAGCAAATAGTGTCGTAAGGAGGCTTAGCTTTTTGAGATTTAAAAACTAATCTAGACGTATCAATTTCCACAGTAATTTTAAAAATATCTGTTTTGTTAAAGGCATTTAAGACGTACTACTTAGTCGTACGGGTATAGGCACATGATCCGAGTTTAAGAAAGTATATATTATACGTCTATCGAAGTCTCTATAAACCAAGCCTCTATAAATAGAAAATTACTATTTATTTTGCGCCAAAGAATTTCTTTAAAACTGGCAAAATTTTCATAAAACACTAAGCCTTTAGGTTAATAAGGGTTTAAAATTTTTGTAATAACTTTTTAATATCAATTAGTGTCAAACTTATCTTACTTATAAAAACCCGCGAATACCTATTTCAGCTGATGCTTCCTCCAGTCAGTCACTATCATACTTTACTATAGGGAATGAATCGCTTATGCCCAATACGCTCATAACCTAAAAAGAATTAACTAAAATTAAACATAAATATACAATAGAACTTTATTAGTAACATTAAATTAAAAATAAACATATTTAAGAAAATTTCGAAACCTTTCAGTTTAAATGTTTAATGAGCAATTCCACACGAGATCACCCAATAGCTGTTTGTTTGGTGATCTGTGCTAGGATTCTACCAGCCTGAAGACCGCGAAATAAAAAAAATATATCAAACTTACCTTATCTTCGGTTTGGCTAAAATATATCAAACAAAAGTTGCCCTTGCAGCGGCTCGGTAATACCGGAATTGTCACCTCAAATCTGTGTGGTCTTTCAAAATTAGGCGGTCGGTTAACGTCTGTTAATGGAGTTGAACATTTGTTAACATATTCGTATGTTACGTAGTCATCTAGCGAACTAAAGCCTTCCTAAAAGACCAAAAGGAAATTTTGTAATGTAAACAATTCAAAAGTGTTTGAAAAATTAAAGAAGTAGATCGAGGAGCTGATCCATTCTTGGATAATTTAAAAAAACGTTCATATCAATTCCAAATAAGCGAAAAAAATCTGAAATGAAAAAATATAATGGTGACTTTAAATGAAACGCTGCCTGTAGTGGGTTAATATTTGTATTTTGGAGACAAAAACACGTAAACTAAGTTTTTTTCAATCTACAAATATTTTTTTGGGGGGGATGCCCCACTTGTGAAAACTACACAAATATTTTTAACTTATTGAAAGTCCTTTTCGCGTTTATACAGACCAAGCCTTTGCCCAAGCAGATATTTCGATGCCATTTGCCTTGAGTAACGGCACGGTGTTTGAAGTTTCGAATGTCTGTTTAAAAGCTGAGTTGAGTCCTGAACTGTTGGCTAGTCTGGAGAGAGTTATAAAGAAATTTGAGACTTTGCCTCCTTCATCTTTGGGTGGTTATGCGGAACTGGTGATGCGGCTTCGAATAAACAGAGATTTCATGTAATAAGTCCATACAAATTTAAAATCCTAAATGAGAAATTGGATAAAATTTTGATACAAACGGTAGTTATGTCTTTAAATAGCCCTGGGCGAGCCCTGTTTTGATAGTTAAGAAGTCCGACGGATCTCCAAGGTTTTGTTTTGATGGTAGAAAATTAAATGCTGTCACTAAGAAATTAGCTTATCCATTACCGCTGATAAATCAAGCGTCTTTTTTGCATGAGAAAAGCGCGGTAGAAGGAAATTTGTGATGATTGATTGCGAGTGTGGAGAGAGTTATAAATAAATTTAAGATATGATCTTCTTCAACTTAAGGTAAGACAAATAAAATAATTCATGAAATTGATACTGGTGATGTAATGTTTAACAAAAAGTAGTTATGCCCTTAAATAGCCGTTGGGCTAGTGTATGCCCGCAATTAGAAAAACGATAACTGCAGTGGACTGTATATATTTTATTAAATGAAAGCGCGAACAAACATAAATATACTGATACGAAATCACGAAATAATTACCATACTGGTACCACACAACGGAAATCAGAAACAAAGCACTCACCAGTTTGCAGCCAATTTCTCCACGTTCCAGGGGCCCCTTTCTGTATCTAATGATGGCACCACGTAGCTGAAGGGCTGAAGTTTCCAGTTCTATGCTTCAGTACACCAAAAACGAGCACTTTTAAGTGTAGAAATTTGTAATAGTTGGAGAAAGTAGTTAACACGCCATTTTCTCGAGGCGGTAGAAAGGATCTCTCTTATTGTTGGTGCGCATGTCAAAATGCGCGAAAATGTACTCTGTCCGTCATCCAATTGTGTAGTTTTAAAATTAAAAACAACCGCGAAATTTAGCGGGAGCTAACATAACTGCCCTCCAAAACACACAATTTTAGAATATCAACCGGACAGATATAGATATAAGAAAAAATGATCGACCGATAAATACAAATGAATGAAAAACAGAAAAGTAGCGTAAGTTTATTTAGAGATAACGAAAACCCGAAAAAGGCAAAACAAACAAACAAAAATTTAAAAAAAAAATAAAAAATAATTACCTATTGTAACAATTGACTTCAATAGGTAGAAAAAATGAAAATTAGTTTTAATTCGGCAAGAGGCACAGTTTTACAACTGGCCGCTTGTAAACACCGGTAGCCGTTCGAACCGTCGCTACACGTACTTGACCGTCTCCGCCGGGATGCAGTTCGATGACCCGACCGACTGGTCATTTCAAAGGTGATTGGATGTGATCACTCGTTATGATAACCAAATCATTTAATTTGATATATGGGGACGAATCAGCCCACTTGTGTTGCTGTTGTAGCGTATGCAAATACTCTGCAGAATACCGTTTCCAAAAATCATTATGTAGTTTTTGGATTAGTTGCCATCTCGAGAGCCGATTTAGGGGAACTTCGGACAAATCTGACTCAGGAATTTCTGAATTAAGGGGTTCAAGAGTCAAAAAATGCCCAGGGGTAAGAGGTTGAAGATCGTGTGGATCTGAAGAGGCAGGAGATAAAGGGCGACTATTAAGTACAGCTTCTATGCGACATGTAAGAGTGGACATTTCCTTGATGGACAACTTCTGGTCGCCGACAACTCGAACAAAGTGAGTTGTAAAACTTTTGACGCCAGCTTCTGCCAGGCCATTGAAATGTGGACTGAGAGGGGGTCCCAGATGCCAACGAATAGAAAGTCTGGTGGACGCACTTCTTGCGTAATCAAGTAATTGGTTACGAAACCCTATAAAATTACTGCCCTGATCTGACCAGCATTGCGTCACGTTTCCACGTCTGGAAATGAATCGATGGAATGCACCTACAAACCCTTCGGTGGACAGTTCCATGGTTAATTCCAAATGCACGCAATGTGTGGCCGTACAGACAAACACAAAGACATACGATTTGAAAGCTTTACAACCACGGTAACGATGAGGAATCACAAAGAAAGGTCCACAAAAGTCGATAGCTACACTCGAAAAAAGTTGATTGATTCGATGAGCGGGAAGTGAACTCATTATGGGCGGTCTATAGGGTTTAGAGTTGATTCTAAAACATTGCAAGCACTTGGATATGGTTCTTTGAATTGCCCGTCTGGCAGATAATATCCAAAATTGCTGTAAAAGCAGATTATGTAATGTTTTAAACCCAGGATGAAGGTATTGTCGATGAGTGGACTCGATAAGAAGAGTAGTTAAACGATGGTTACTCGAAAGTAAGACGGGGTGTTTTGCAGAATAAGACAAAAGGTCAGATTTTTGTAATCTGCCACCGACTCTAATGATATTATTTTCATCAAGAAAAGGTGAAAGTTTTCGAAAAGGTTTCGGTATTGGTTTATCCTTAGATAACGCGGAAAAAAGCTCAGAAAAACAAGAACCTTGAACGCGTTTGATAAGAAGGTATAACGCACTTTGCATCTCACCGGTGGTAGGAAAAACAATATGTTCAAAAATAATTTTTTGGTCCGGTAGATTAGTGGGATTTTGATAGGAATGGTTTGAAAAAGGTTAACTATTCGAAGGACATAACAAATGATACGTTGAATTTTTGATATAGATGAATATTTGATAAGAAGCTGATCTAAGAAGTTAACGTCAATTATCGCATTGTAACAGACCTTTGGCTTTTCCTCCAGATTAATATCTCCGAAATCAATCGGCATTTTTGATTTATGAAAATCGGGCAATTCGTTTTCGGGAGACCACAAAAACGACGGTGCGTTCCACCACACGTCATGTGAAATGAGCTGTGAGGGGGTGGCCCCTCGTGACGCAATATCGGCTGCATTTAAAGCAGAAGGAATGTAGCGCCATGAGTTTGAGGGAAAGATTTCTTGGATTCTACTGACTCGATTTCCAACAAAGGTTTGCCAGCGATTAGGAGGGGATGAAAGCCAGTGCAATACGACTTGCGAATCGCAGAAAGTAACGATATTTGTAAAAGTTATTTTTCCTTCATAGCTAGATAAGACGAAATCAATTAATTCGCTTAAAAGAAATGCGCCTAGGAGTTCTAGCCTAGCCAAAGTTTGTGACTTTATAGGCGCGACCCTAGATTTTGCAGATATGAGAGAAACAGATATATTGTTTTCCTCTTCTACACGAAAATATACGACGCCTGCGTAACCTCGAATTGAAGCGTCACAGAAGCCGATGATTTGACAGGTATTGGTTTTTGACAGTTTGATTTGTCGGGGTAATTGAAAATTGGAAAGAAGCGGGAATTCAGAACGAAGTTTGTTCCAAGAGTCGATGATAGAAGAATCTGGTTCTTCGTCCCAGCCTATTTTCGATATCCACAACTGTTGCAAAATAAATTTTGCTTCTAGCAACAAGGGACAAAGAAAACCTAAGGGATCGAAGATTGTTCCTATGATAGATAAAATAGAACGTTTAGTTGGGGGTTTGTCCTTCATTCGGTATTGATAAGAAAAAATGTCGTTTTTTGGATGCCATTGAAGGCCTAAAACTTTGATAAAGTGTGGTTCATCCTTGTCAAAAGAGAGAGGCATTTGACGATCGGATTCTGGCAATGTTGCCAATAACTCAGGACAATTCCTTGCCCATTTTTTAAGTTCAAATCCTCCCGACTTTAACAAATCATTGAGTTCCATCTGTAGGGAAACGGCCTCAGAAAGCGAAGGACTAGTTCCCAAGATATCGTCGATGTAAATTGACGTTTTTAGAACAGTACTAGCCATAGGAAAACGTTCCTTTTCTCTCTCTGCCAGCTCATTTAATGTACGCATGGCTAGAAAAGGTGAGCATGTCATGCCAAAAGTGACAGTAGAAAGTTCCCACACTGAAAGTGGGTCCTGTGGAGAAAACCTCCACAATAGCCTTTGATAAGGACGGTGATAAGGATTGATAAGGACTTGACGGAACATCTGTTTGATATCAGCAATGTAGGCAATAGGATTAAGACGAAACGTAAGGAGTAAAGAAGCAATATCCTTTTGAAGTTTCGGTCCAGACAACAACGTGTCATTGAGACTAATATTTTTTGGGGTGACTGCCGAACAATCCCAGACTACCCTTAATTTTGTACTTAAGCTTTCCGGCTTTAGTACGCAATGATGTGCCAAAAAACATGATACGTTGACTAGATAAAACTAGACTCATATGATTAGAATCGATATAGTCTTGCATGAAACTTGAATAGGCAGTGTACAGATCAGGATTTTTGAGTAATCTATTTTCTAGAAGTAAAAATCTACGATAAGCTTGCGGATAAGTATTTCCTAGGTCAGGGTTTATTTTATCTTTAAACGGAAGATCTACCATGAATCTACCGCTCGGTTGTCGTACGACACTCGCAGTAAAAATTGATTCCGCTTGTTTTTCTTCCTTTGATAAGATTTGTTTTTTAGGCAAATGTTCGATTTTCCAAAACCTAGGGAGAATGACCTCTAAAGGAGGTGAATGACTCGTTAAAAAACAACTGGTTCGTTCCGTAAGACTACCTACTTCGTCAACCTTTCCCATGACGACCCAGCCAAAGATAGTTTCAAGGGCTGAAGGCTGCCCTACCTGTCCAAGAACCCTGCCCTCCTTGAATATCTGTGCGAATAGCTCGCAACCAATAACCAGGTCCACAGGTCTAGATTTGAAATAAGATGGGTCGGCAAGTTTAAGGTTTTGCAAGTGTTTCCACTGATTATCGTTCAAAGAGAATGTAGGCATATTGGAACATAGTTGTGGAACAACAATTGCTTCGAAATTAAGTAAAGGAGTGACTTGTCCTTGTGGCTTAATGTGACATTGAACGAGCCCTTTGGAAGTAAAAGAAGACATCTGATTTAATCCGAATATTTCAGTGGTGTAACTTCGCCAAGGAAGATTAAGACGCTGAATACACTTTTCACTGATGAATCCTGTCTGTGATCCAGAATCAAGCAGTGCCCTTACAGGTTGAAAATTTCCGCAACCGTCCATAACATCTATTATGGCGGTGCATAAAAGAAAGGTACCTGAAAGTCCTGAGGTATTTAATGACACATGAAGATTATTGACAGGTGGTGTGTGAATGACAGGACTAGTATCTTGGCTTCCAGACTCTTTATTAGTTTCTAAGATATGAGTTAAAGTGTGGTGCCTTTTACTATTGCAAGTCCTGCATGAATATTTTGATTTGCACGTGTCTACCCCATGCGAGGGATGAAAACACGCTAGACATAATTTTTTCTGCTTGACGAAAGATAGGCGATCGATAGGCGAGAGGTCAAGAAATGTTTGACATTTCGAAAGCACGTGACCTTGATTACACCGGAAACATTTTATTCCTGTACTTGAATTAGTTGAGGTGCCAGCCAGTCCTATAAAAGGCGAATTGGATGATTTATAGGTAGGCTTTTGCCCAAACTGATTTGGCATAGAATTTGATTTTTTGATAGGTAGGCATTTGCCCAAACTGATTTTGCATAGAATTTGATTTTTGATAGGTAGGCATCTTTTTGGGTGCTGTTGATTGAGGAAGTGATTCCAAAACTTTACATCTTTTTTCTAGAAATTGAAAAAGTGACTGAAAAGTGGGAATTTCGGTATTAGTACTGGCGTGACTCATTTCGAAATTTGAACGCGTCGGAATATCCAATTTTTCTAACAGAATGAAAAAAATAATAAAGTCCCAACTATCAACGTCAAAACTAAGTGATTTTAAAATTTCTAGGGATTCTGAAAAGGTGTCAATTAAATTACGCAATTCTTTAGCTGACTCGTTTTTTAAGGTAGAGTTCATAATTGTGCTTAAAGCATCATTTGCGAGGTCTCGCTTGTTTTGATATCTATTGACTAATTTGTCGTAAGCAATTTTATAATTTTGATCAGATAAGCCAATCCCTGATATCAATTTTAAAGGCTCATCCTCGAGATATGAAAATAAATATTGAAGTTTTCGGACGTTACTTAGACTTTGATTTTGATCTATAATGTTATTAAAAAGATCGAAAAAGCTTGGCCATAATTTTTTATCACCTCGAAATATGGGAATACCTAACTCTTTGAGTTTTGGAGTTTCAGATTCGTTTTGTCGAACATATCCCGAAAAGGATGGGGCCTCAACCGGAAATATTTTAGAGTAAACCCCCTTACACGCATAAAAATATTTACGAGCTTCTGAAAGGATTGCATCTTGCGTTTTAAACTCCTCGTCGTCCGAGTCGTCTATCAACATAATGACATCATTATGTGCCAGCATGCATTTATCGAAGGTTTCATCCAAATCGGAATACCTCACTTGAAACTCGTTTCTCGCTTTTGCGTCCGTTGCCGCAGTTTGTGAAAACACATAACACTCGGTGATCGCAGATAAAAAACCCTTGCGTTTTTGCACGGCTTTTTTGATAGACAATATTTTACCTTTGAAATGACGAAATTGTCGGTAAATATACAATTAACGCTAAATTAATGCTTCTAAAATAGAAAAATGACGAATTGTCGAAAATATGCACTAATTTATCGCAATTGATGAAAAATGTTTTAATATCGAAATGGTATGGAACAAATCTAATCACAGAAATTGTGTTTGTTTGTTTTGATTGCTTCTCGATTTTTGTTTACTGAAATGACCACGCGGTAGACCCTGCGTTACCATAGCAGCGGACCGAAAACAGGTGAATCGCGCCGAAACCAAGGTCGAACACGAAAAACTACGGTTCAATACGATTGGCAAATTCAAGGCCGTGTGGTCGCGGAGAATATGCGAAAATGGCTGCCCTAAAATACCGTCGAATGGATTTAATTTACTTATCCGGCTCGAAGGACCACTTTATGTATGCCCGCAATTAGAAAAACGACAACTGCAGTGGACTGTATATATTTAATTAAATGAAAGCGCGAACAAACATAAATATATTGATACGAAATCACGAAATAATTAAGGTCCATAGGTTAATTGCTGGTACCACACAACGGAAATCAGAAACAAAGCACTCACCAGTTTGCAGCCAATTTCTCCACGTTCCAGGGGCCCCTTTCTGTATCTAATGATGGCACCACGTAGCTGAAGGGCTGAAGTTTCCAGTTCTATGCTTCAGTACACACCAAAATCGAGCACTTTTAAGTGTAGAAATTTGTAATAGTTGGAGAAAGTAGTTAACACGCCATTTTCTCGAGGCGGTAGAAAGGATCTCTTTGATTGTTGGTGCGCATGTCAAAATGCGCGAAAATGTACTCTGTCCGTCATCCAATTGTGTGGTTTTAAAATTAAAAACAACCGCGAAATTTAGCGGGAGCTAACAGGCTAGCCCTATTTTGATAGTGAAGAAGTCCTACGGATCTCCTAGGTTTCGTTTTGACGGCAGGAAATTAAATGCTGTACTAAATAAAAAACCAGCTTGTCCTGTACCGCTGATAGATCAAGTTCTTCGTAGGTTGAGAAATGAAATATTTCTAAATAGTCTTTTTGGCAAATACCTTTATTGCCTGAACCTTGTGAGAAAACTGCATATGTAGTCCCTGGGCGAGGTCTTTTTCAATTCCAGGTGATGCCATTTGGACTTTGTAAATCTGCAGCTACTCAACAGTAAGTTATTGATAGCATTTTGGGATCAGAATTTAAGTCATGGTTTATCTTGATGACATCATATGCCTAACATCGACTTATAAACGTAAAAATCTTCGAAAGTCTTTGAAAATTATCCGCTGCAAATTTCACAATTAACTCTAAAAAAACTTTATAAGATATCAAATTAAGTTTCTTGGCTTTGTAGTTGACAATCAGATGTGTTTAAAAAGTGTTGTAATGTCATAGAAATCGGCACCGAACTCGAAACAACATTAGTTCATTGGCTAAAATGGCTGGTGTGTTTAAGTTTTTGAATTTTCCACTTGTGGTACTTTATTCCAAGTCTTCTGAAAAAAGATATATTTTTTCCTAAGCCTTCAAATGAAGTCCCACAAGTGAAAAATTCAAAAACTTAAACACACCAGCGCGGAATTTTAGCCAATGAACTAATGTTGTTTCGAGTTCGGTGCCGATTTCTAGGGCATTACAACACTCTTTAAACACATCTAAGCGTCAACTACAAAGCCAAGAAACTTAATTTGATCTCTTATAAAGTTAAATTTTTTTAAAGTTAATTGTGAAATTTGCAGCAGATAATTTTCAGACTTTTTCGAAGATTTTTACGTTTACAAGTCGATGTTAGGCATATGATGTCATCAAGATAAACCATGACTTAAAGTAAGTAAAGTAGCTGCAGATTTACAAAGTCCAAATGGCTTGGAATTGAAAAAGACCTCGCCCAGGGACTACATATGCAGTTTTCTCACAAAGTTCAGGCGATAGAGGTATTTGCCAAAAAGCAAACTTTAAATCTAGGCTACTTAGAAATCTTGCATTTCTCAACCAACGAAGAACTTGATCTGTCAGCGGTACAGGACAAGCTGATTTTTTATTTAGTATAGCATTCAATTTCCTGCCGTCAAAACGAAACCTAGGAGATCCGTAGGACTTCTTCACTTTCAAAACAGGGCCAGCTCAACGCCTATTTAAGGGCATAACTACTTTTTGTTAAACATTACATCACCAGTATTAATTTCATAAATTATTTTATTTGTCCTACCCTAAGTTGAAGAAGATCATATCCCAAATTTATTTATAACTCTCTCCAGACTAGCCAACGGTTCAGGACGAAACTCAGCTTTTGAACAGACATTCGAAACTTCAAACACCGTGGCGTTATTCGAGGCGAATAGACATAAAACTAGCAAATTACGCTTACCTAGATGTTATTTGGCTAACCACACTCGCAATCAATCATCACAAATCAATTTTCTGATTTCCTTCTACCGCGCTTTTCTCATGCAAAAAAGACGCTTGATTTATCAGCGGTAAAGGATAAGCTAATTTCTTAGTAACAGCATTTAATTTCCTAACATCAAAACAAAACCATGGAGATCCGTCGGACTTCTTAACTATCAAAACAGGGCTCGCCGAGGGTATTTGAAGACAACTACTGTTTGTATCAACATTTTATCCAATTTCTCATTTAGGATTTTAAACTTGTATGGACTTATTACATGATATCTCTGTTTAATCGAAGCCTCATCACCAGTTTCAATTATATCAATTATTTTATTTGTGGTACCCAAAGATGAAGGAGGCAAAGTCTCCAATTTCTTCATAACTCTCTCCAGACTAGCCAACGGTTCAGGACTCAACTCAGCTTTTAAACAGACATTGGAAACTTCAAACACCGTGTCGTTACTCAAGGCAAATGGCATCGAAATATGTGCTTGGGCAAAGGCTTGGTCTGTATAAACGCGAAAAGGACTTTCAATAAGTTAAAAATGTTTGTGTAGTTTTCCTGGAACAACGTGGAATTTGACAACATTCTACTTCACTTACTTTATATAGACCAATCCAATCATCCTTAGTTTGTGAAATAATTTTGGTAATCTTGTAAAATGCCTTATTATCTGCGCCCTCTTCCCATCGATGAACCTTTTCAAATTGTACGACATTTTCAGAGTAATCAGAAAATACCTGTAAAACATATTTAACTACAATAAGAGGTAGGTACAGAGTTATTAGTAAAAATAGCATATAATAAATTATAAATACAAAACCCTTGTCGTTTTGTTTCAAGCTTTTAGATAGTGTAGGTATGTCAAAAAAGTCAACTGTCCAAATGTCAAATTTTTACACAACACTCGGTGTATATTAGTTTTTTTTTTCAATTGGGCTTTTTTGGAAACATCCTATAGCTTACAATTTTTTCTATTAACATTTTTCAACCGCTATCAAACACAATTCAAAGTATGTGTCATAAGATAAATACCCCTTGAAGCAGAACAATAATAATCAAAATGCTAAATAAAGTAACGACGAACGATTTAAAAAATATTTATTTTTGAAATTCTTCTTAACTAACCTAGGGAAAACAGGTGATAATTTATAGCAAATCACCTAAGAACGCAAACTATTAAAAGCGGCCCCAAAAAACCCTGCTTGCTTGAACTACTTTTATTCCACCTTGATATAACTCATATAATACCTTTAAGCCTAGGCGATATATCTAAAACCATCACCTAGCAAAAGCAGACAGAAAAACCTTAATCGACAATATTGATATATAGCTGAGAGGCCTATGCTGCCGTAAGAAGCAAAAACACAGTAAGGATATTTGATATTTCACAGTCAAACAATCTCAGATAATATATTTTGAATAGAGTGTTACCTTAGAATGTGAGCTATCAAATGTACTTACTGTGTTTTTGCTTCTGACAGCAGTATGGTATCCCTAGATCGATTGATAATAGATCACACAATTTTAATACACTGGGTGTTTCCCTCCAATTTGAGTAGGAGGGCCGGTGTGACGTCATAACTTCTGCTAAATTAGTTTTACAAAAACACTATAAACGTTTTTTGTTTTTAATAGAACACCATTAAGGATAATAAACAAATTAGCTATATTTCTTAAAAACTAACAAAGATATGATTTTTTTTTTGAATACTAAAAAATAGTCACTTTTTTCCCCAACAAAAAATGTGAGGAAATAAATTTTAGACTACCCCAAAGCGATTGGATATGGATCACTCAATTTTAAGCTGCCTTAAGTTTTTGCAAAAGGCCCTCCTATTAAACTGGGAATCAAAATCACGGTAAAATTGTGTGATCTATCACCAATAGGGTAAGTAGTTTTTAAAAATGTTCCACAACCATCCACGGGAAACGATATTTGACTATAAGCCACTCAACTAATAGGTTTTAAACACTGACACTAGCCTTACCTCCGAAGCAGCCTTGGCACAAGAATCAAGCATGTTTTAGCAACCCTCACACTATGGTTCCTCTAAAAACTTATATTAAAAAAGCTAAGTGACCCGACCACGTATTGATCTGCAGTAGTACATGAAACACTCAAATGTGGCATAACGGGATTTCTTAGCTTTTTCATAAATAAATTTATACAAAAAGAGATATTATAACATATTTCTTAAAAGAAAAAATTCGCATGTAATAAAGATATCGAAACAAATTGAGGCCTTATTTCTTAGAGGTTTCGCACTTTTGTGTCTATCGTTACAAAATGTTGTCACGGATTGCGCCCTCTTTTGAGTAGAGTAGTAGTTAGTAAAAAAGTTAATTTACCTATGCAGAGAGAGATGGTATTGGTGGAGGACGAAGAAAAACGTACAAATCCATGTTTATAAGGAAAAGCAACGAATGCATTGTAGGAAATGTAACGGAACATTCAAAGCAAGCTAGGACACAAACAAGAAGAACACACAAAGTTTTCATTTAAGTCATTCAGATCATTAATGTAAAAAATAGACTAGTTACTGTAACTTGAGACTCTATACAATGACGAAAAACATAAAATTTAGGTACCTGATCAGTAACATGCGTTTGAGCACTGCGTCCAACTGGCCTGAGAATTTTGGGAAATGTAGTTGGTATCTAAAGCAAATTGTCCGATATTTATCAAAGCAATAATTAATTATGAAGACAGCAGATAGTAATTCCGATGCGAGGCGACACCGACGAGACTGGGCGGGCAGCGCAGGAATTACATTGTGTAGAAATGCTGTGTAGTGAAGTGCATTTTTTGTAGATTGATGTGACCATTAATTACATAACTTGTACACAGATGGGCAACCCAACAAACTTCATGGCAGCAGCGGACAGATGGCTCTGCCGTATATTAATGTATCTGTCCGCAGCTATTATGAAGTTTGTTGGGTTGCCTATCTGTGTACAAGTTGTGTAATCATTGATTTGACCCACTGTGTAACTTAAGTGAGCTTTAAATCTGGTTGTGAACTTTTTTGCGATGTACCAAGGGGTTATTCTAGACTACAAAAAAATCCTGTGTTGTTTAGCAACTTTTTAGATCTTTGTATTTACTACTGTACATATCTGTAGTTTACTAGATTTTTAAAACAGTAATCTAGTCAAATGTTTATTGCTCGATAACGGCCAAAAATTGCAAAAGACAAGAAAGTTCGTAGATAAACCAGAAAATTCATAATGTACTTTAGAATCTTCCACTGACGCACGCCAAAAAAAAGTGGGAAAGGGGACACGACCTTCAAAATATCTTCCTCCAAATTCTAATTATTATTTGATATGCTCAATGTCGCACATTATGGCCCCAACTTTAAACTGAATTTTTCAAAAAAATAAATAAATACAATTTAACACTGTGTGGATCAGTTCAGATCAGAAAATTTGCAAGAAATTAAATCATCATAACTTTTTTAGGTAGCTTGGCAACAGTGGTACCTAGACGGGTCAAAGATTTTAACGGGTTTTATTGCTTTAAAGTGTTCACACCTTTTCTCAAAAAAATGAGAAGTATCAAGGGGGCTAAGAACTTTAGGCCCCGGACGTAGAAACTAGAGGGCGGCGAGTTGAATTATTATCCAGTACAGAAATTATTGTGAAGATTTTCCTTAAGAATAGTTAAATTTTGATCAATATCACTACTCCACAAAAAATTGTTTTTAACAGAAACCATATAATTCTATACTGGATAAAACACTGATTTTTATTTAAAAATTATTAAATATTGTTTAATTGCCTAAGAATCTTTTGTGTAGCTGCTAGCTGTGGTGCGTAAGATATATAATTCAATATGGCGGACACTTCCAATATCAAATATCGGGGGGAAAATGTAATCTGCACCTTCGAGGGCCTCAATGTGCGACAAAACATTGTTTCCGCCATTTTTTTATTTCTTACATGAAATTAAATCTAACTAAGAGGACGAGACTCATAGAAAAGAAGACAGAACAAAGTATAAAATTTGGTTTCTCTTGCAAAAATTTGAATAATGGCAATAAGCAATTATTTTTATGCATTGAAAATGATAAAATTGACAAAAAATAACTCTCCCCTAATTTGACAAATAACTCGTAATTTTCCTCCTTATTGTTATAAATAAATATGGATGGATGATGGATCTGATACCTTCCTAGCCCATTAGAACACGCCAAGTAAACTCCACGTTATATCAGTCTCGAAAAAAGTTTTTTTATAAATATCTCAGAAACTGAAGCTTCTATGAAGTTTTTCGTATTAACATAAATTATTGAGAAAAACGTGTTCTTCTATATTCCAAAAACCGCATATTGACCAAAATTAGGTCTTACAGTATTATACCTGAAAATTTCATGAAAATCGGTTCTGCGGTTTAGGAGCTTCGTGTTACGGACTGACATACACACACGGACATACATCACAAGGATATTGCTAAGATAGGACAAACTACACCCAAATGACACAATTTCGACGTTATCTCAAAAAAAAAATTTGTCCAAAACAATACCTTAAAAAATTTTCGTCAAAAACAATACCTTCTCATACGAAATGATAAAATTAACAAAACATTTTCTACTTACTTTTATCAAAAATTCAGCACTCACTGGTTTATGATCGCTTAGCAAATAATTTGGATGCGACTTGTAAGTTAATTGGTCAGCTTTTAAAGTCACATTCTCATAATTGTTAGAGTTCACACAGTAGAGTATTCGATCGCACCATGCTGGTCTACGCCTAAAAATATACAATGCAGTCTGAGGTACTGCGCATGTGAACATGGACACGGAGGTGTCGAATTGACAAGGCAGAAATAAAACAACAACGATAACAAAATAAGTACCTACCTAGATAAATATTAAAAGATAGCAAGCGCCTGCAGTGAAAAGCAGCATCGATTCACGGTGGTCGCGCTGGACGGTCGATCCTAAATTCGATTTATTCCTCCCTATGTTCGCAGTAATTACTTTGTGCCCCCTGGTCCTACTTTGCTCCATTGCGAAAAAAAGTTCTTAGATATTCCACATTAAAAATCTGCGCATGTACGACAACGCCACCACGCGTGAATTATCCGTTGCGAATTTGACTTTTCAAAAACGCGGTAGCAGCTGTTTTCCGCTTAGTCGTCTCGAGTTAATACTAGAGTGAAGTGCAGCTTGAAATTCCTTTAAAATTTGACCTCGAAAAATTTCGTGTCTAGTGCAGTTATCGATTTCTATTAAATAAAAACTTAAAAAACCAATGTTTTTAAATTTTTTATTTACCATTTTGAATGTTTGGGGAAAAGCTAACTAAATATTGGGTGTAGTTTGCGCCAACATATAAAACACCAATGTTTTTTTTTCATATTTTATAAAGTGGGGCAAAGTAACCTCGGACTATGGGAAACTTTGCTCCACTTTTCAAGTTAAAAAAATATTTATAATACTAAGTATTTTGTAACAAAAATGTATTTTTTCGAATTAACTCAAAAAAGTGGAGCAAAGTAACCTCGTTTTACGGTAACTTAGACTATAAAGTACAAAATATTAAATTCCTCTCCCATTTCAGAGCACATTTTCTAAAAAGAACCTAATCATCCCCATTTTATTGGTAGTTAAAGCCTTAGTTAAGGAAACCACGATAAAATTACTTGTAGTCCAGAAGTCTAGAACTCCAACAGGGTGAATTTTTAGATAAAACTTTTATTTTAAAAAGTGGATGTTAAAAGGCAAAAAAATTAAACAGCTTTTGGTCAGTTGGCTTTCAAGTATTTGTTTATTTGAACAGTGACGGAAAACCCCAAAATTTGAGCTTAATTGTGAGTAGAGTTTGACAAATTCGTTATTTTTCCTGAAAATAGCTTGATATTAAGAAAACAATTCCGTCTAAACTACCTATGGAATACAAACAAATTCACCAATTGTCTATACTGTGTATTTTATATAATACTAACTCACTGCTATACAGTTTGGCGTGAAAGTCAAAATTGATTTGGCCTCAAATTTTAAAACTGTATGCCATAAGGACAAACCAAATGCCAATTAGTGTTTCGGCAAATGCATAACAAAAAAGTAGGGTCGACCAAAATTTGTTAAAGTTTTTTAATGAAAAAAATGTAACTCATTAGAAAATAGACAAGGTCAATCAGATGGGGACCGAGGCAAAGCGGGACACGCAAAATAAAATTATTATTATATGGGTCATTCTTGAAAAAGCGTACAATCAGGTGTTTTCCCCATATTTTAATTAAACATTAATAAAAAACTGCTTAAACTGCTGGTCCATATTCTTTAGAAACCACTGCCTAAAATATACGAAAAAAGAAAATCCCAATTTAAAATAATTTAAAAATGCAGGCAAATATCACTTCTGTGGACGTAACCACTTGTGATTTTTCAGTATCAATTCATTATAGGTTCTTATACAATTTTTAAAGTAAATTATTTTGGTTGATACTCATATCACAATATGACATGCATTAGCTATCTGTATTTTTTAATTATTTATTTGTCATTTTTGCCATTTTTAAACCATCAAAACAAATGTATCCATACTACAGCGTCACTTTTATGGCCAGCACAATAATCCAATAAATTTCCGATAAGGTTGGCAACTATGTGGTTCCAGTTCGTATGTTTTACTGCGCATTCGTCCCGATAACCTCGATTTTTGATTGGTAGCGTCATGCTGTGTTTGGTTTTTCATATTTTTTAGTGAAAATATTGTGAAATTATTTGCGTCAAGCTGGTGTGATCACTTCTGTGCCGTCTATAAAAGGGGTAAGAATCAAAACAGTTTTATTTTTTTTGTTTATATGAAGTTATGGTGCAAAAATATTTAATTTGTTGAAATAAGGAAACTTAACCTAACATTTTCCATTCTGTAAACAAATATTGGCGGTAAAAAATCACTTCTGTGGACATCACTTCTGTGGACAGCGGTTGTCCATGGAAGTGACACAGGTCAACAGAAGTGAATTCAACCAGCATTGTTTTTCCTTTTTAATTAAAATAAATTATCAATATTATTAAACATCTTTTCTAGATAGATTCTTAGCAAGTTTTGTAGTTTTTAACTCGTGTTACCATTATGTTTTAGTTTTTGCCACTTCTGGGGATATTACTTAATTTAAATTTAAAAAAAATATATATAAATTACTATGTTCTTCATTTTAACTTTTTTGGCGCAATTAAGCTCTGAAAGTAATACATATTCTCCAATTTACAATTCTTTAGCCAAAGTTACTTCTGTAGTTAAAAATGTATTTTCCGTGGACTCCTTAATTTTTATTTTTGGTAAAAAACCTACAAAACATTTTTACGATCTTAGCCAGACATAGTATATAAAAGTATTTTATCAAACAATTTTATAAAAATGAAAAACTCCAAAACACAAAAATATTATTAATCCAAAAAAAATATTCAGAAAGTGTACATTATTTCAAGACTGGCCCATATACGCCCCCAAGGCGCAAAAGTACCATTTTACGCCCTCATTTGGAAACCGTAAAATATCGAAAAATGACAAAAATATTTAGTATTTCAGTCTCCTGGACTAGTTCCGCAAGTATTATAATTTAGCAATGCTTAGAGTATTGTAATTTTATGTTTGTCGTCTGTGCGTGGTCAGTCATGAAATAAAAATAGAAAATTTGCTTTATTAGGCCAAAGAAACTAAAGCCTGATATAAAACAACTTTAAAACATTTTTAAAAATGGTATATAATCCTGTAATCGATAAAAAAAAATCTATAACCTTACCCTCCAAAAAAGAATACACTAATAATTTTTTACCATTAAATGTTTTTTTTATATAAATTGCAACATAGGCAAATATTGCGCCTGTAATGTATTAAGAATTGATTTTATCCTAAAGTGCATTGTTTTACTCATAAAAAATTAGAAAAATTAAGACGAAAAAATTTAAATAAAATAAATGGATCCATGACGAATCCGATACCTTCCTAGCTAGCCTATTAGCACACTTAAAAATAGTAAATTGTAAATATCTTAGAAACTAAAGCTTTACCAAGTTTTTGGTTATAACACAAATAATTGATCAAAATTTAGTCTACCATATTTGGAAAACCCCATATTAATACAACGCTCCATTCAAAAGTTAGCATTTTTAAAAATTTTTAATTGTCAAAAAACTGTCATTAGCATTTACGGATTTTAACCAAAATCTAATCAGCTCGTAACTGTCGAACACTATTAACGGTTTAGGAGCTATCGTGTTATGGCCAGAAACAATATACACACACACACACACACACATCACATCACGACAATATTGCTAAGATAGGTCAAATAACACATTTTCGGCGTTATCTAAAAAAAAAATTTCGTTGAAACTAATACGTTCTCTAGCCATTGCCACGAGGGCTAGGAAGGTAAAAATATACTTACTTATGATCGTAAGCGTTGGTCCCAACATCAAACTTAAATGTGGGTGGAAATTCAACGTCCTTCTCAATGAATTCGCTAAAAGCTTCGCATTTTTTCATCACATGTCGTAGCTGGTCCTGCTCAAATATTTTCTTCAAGTCCTTCTTCAAAATGCTCCGTTCTATTTCCTCTGGTGTGCGATCGTACTCCTCCATTAATCTAAAGTTTAAATCGCCCATCCAAAATACATAGCTAAAATAAATATCAGAAATAATATATAATATAATTTAATAATAGATTTTTTTATATTTTGTTTTTTCTTTATAACTCGCGCAGTTTTTGAAATATTTAGCTCAAATCGTGAAAGTGTATTTAACTACTAGGCATACACCATTAAGCATGCAAAATATTAGGAAAAAACTTTAAAGTGATATTTTTTCGGGGCCATGCCCCCTTTTTTCCCCCAAAACTTTATTGCAGTA
This sequence comes from Aspidapion aeneum, assembly GCA_963576565.1. Taxonomy (NCBI): domain Eukaryota; kingdom Metazoa; phylum Arthropoda; class Insecta; order Coleoptera; family Brentidae; genus Aspidapion; species Aspidapion aeneum. The sequence continues at coordinate 29,306,689 of OY755043.1, forward strand.
AGTCACTGGTAGATACAAAAATATAAAATGAATTCCTTGTTTTATTCAGAAACTTTTTGATTTTTTGCAATTTATTGTATCTCTAACTATTTTTGAGAAAAAATACAAAAAACGATCATCGATTAATGCTATTCAAAAATTACAAAAGACTCGCATAAAATTATAATTTTTTGTCTTCTTTCTCGAAAACGGTAAGAGATACAAAAATTTCAAGAAACAAAAAGTTTCTGAATAAAACAAAAAATCCATTTTATATTTATGAATCTGCCATTGGCTTACTGCAAAGAAGTTCTGGGGGAAAAAGGGGGGAAGAACCTCTGAAAAAATATCATCCTGTAGAGTTTTGCTTATATTTGGCATGCTTAATTATGTACGCCTTGCAGCTAAATACACGTTCCAAATTTGAGCCAAACATCTCAAAAACTGCACGAGCTATTAAGAAAAAACAAACAAAAAATTGCAATTTTGACACCTTGTATCTCGAAAACTCAGCATTTTTTCTTAAAATTACTCAAAGAATCATCCTCTGAAGATTGGCGACATACTTTATTAATACCTTGTATATTGGTTGTTAATATTTGGATAGACCGACATAATCCAAAAGATGATATGGAAAAAATTATGCAACTTTTATGTCATTTTTTTTTCATCCCCTACATTAACCCCTGATAAAGGCCACGTAAATGAATGACCCTGGAATATTAGGGACCATCAACCATATAATCGTGCCAAGTTTCAAAACTTTCAGACTTTTTGCACCAAACCACTTTTTGTTAAGGTCTAGATCACGAATTAGAAGGAACTACGTGATCTAGTGACCTTAGTTTTTATGTCTCTAATTATTGGATTATTTGACCATCTATAAAAAACATAATGTATCATTTGTCTAAAAGACCTAAATATTAAAATTTAAATAAATTAACTTAAAATAAAAAATGTTTAGTATTAGAGTATGATGATTTAATACTTACTCATGATATAAAATTTTTGAAGTTTCTCCTACATGAAAGTCTTGATCTTTAATAATACTGTTATAGTCCTCGACTCTTTCTTTTAGCTGATTATCATGTGCACTCAAATGAGAATTTACAAAGCAAAGTGAACAACCATAAATACCTAGCCGAACACTTACAGCACCTTTGTTGCCCTAAAATAAAACAAAAACATTAGTAAAAAATCAGTAGAATTTTAAAAATCGCCGCGGCAAAACTTCCGCGGAAAATCCCAAGAGAAACAAACCTTTTTTACCGAATTAGCCACCAAAACCAAACAAATTTTCGTGGCTAATTGGGTAAAATAAAGGTTTTTTTTATTTCTCTCGTATTTTTCCGTGGGTAGCAGCCAAAATGTTCCAAGATAATTCGTAAAAATTTTTATATTAAAAATTGTAAGAAATCGTAAGATTTTAAAAAGTCCTAAAAAGAGATCAAAATAGAGAAGGAATAAATAAAAGTTTATAAAAATCAAAAAGACATTTATATATTTATATGTATTACATAAAACCAAACACATTTCAAAAAGCTGAAAAACTGTAGAGATTATGATGTTACATACCTAACATACTTTTTTTATTTTTATAAGGGAAGGATTCGGATTCATGAACAGATTCTTCACTATCACTACTATCAGACATATTCAGACAAACACCGCAATATGAACTAACTGCAAACAAAAGCACTTGCCTAATCGGTGAAACTATTTTGAAACAAATAACTAATGCCCGCGCGATCGCGATTCCGCGGAATTGTTCCAGCAATGTTATAATAGAATAAACACGCCATTTTGAAGAAACAAGTATGATTCTGTCCGCCATCTTAAATTTATAGATGGCGGTAAATTTTGATCATGATCTTTAAAAAGCAATCAATTCTCACCAGGATGTTTTTTATTTCATCAAAATCGGTTCAGTAGTAATGAAGTTATAAGGAAATAAATGCAGACATGATTGGCAAGGCAATCCTATAATATGCAAAACAATGGGTGAAACAAAAATAGATTTTTTGAGAACCACCACACCGATTTTACAAATTTGTACGTCGTTGTGTGAGGGAAAAGTAGTGGTTTTCTATAAATTTAAAAAAAAACTAAAACATTTTCGGAAAATAAGAATAAACACGCCATTTTGAAGAATCAAGTATGATTTTGTCCGCCATCTTAAATTTTAAGATGGCGATAAATTTGGTCATGGTCTTTAAAAAGCAATCAATTCTCACCAGGATGTTTTTTATTTCATCAAAATCGGTTTATTAGTAATGAAGTTATAAGGAAATAAATGCAGAAATGATTGGCAAGGCAATCGTATAATATGCAAAACAAGGATTGAAACAAAAATATTTTTTTTTAGAACCACTGAACCGATTTTGCTAGTTGATACCTTGTTGTGCGTGGCAAGCATGCAGCTTTTTTAGTAACTTAAAAAAATAATTAAGACATGTTCGCAACACAAGAATAAACAAGCGTCTTTGAAGAGTACATTTTAATTTTGTCCGCCATCTTGGATTTTGAGATGGCGGACAAAAAAATACATTTAGTCAAAACTATGATTAATTCTCTATCAAGTGCAGTTTGTCCCATTAAAATCGATTGTACAGTTCAAAAGCTATAATGAAAAAAAAATTGTCTGGTTTTTTTTGGCCCACCCGGTATACAATCTCGTTCATGGTTACAAAACTTACCCACATTCCCGAAAATCCTGTTCTAGTGTACTCTGATTCAATTTCTCTTATATTAAGTAAATGCTTCTTTAATGCGAAAATATTTAGCAATAATCCTTGTAATCTCACTGATTTAATTTTAATATATCCCTTAATTTTAAGAATTTCTTTACAAGCATAGGTCCAGGGATCATCGAATAGTGTATCCATTAGCATGTTTTGAGGCTGTGCTTTAACTTCTTGGAATGCTAGGACGTAAAAATCTGGTAACTTTTCAACTTTTTGGTTATTAAGGGCGAGCAGCTCAGACAATTTTTGATCTGGGTTGCTGGTTCCCACATTGTAGGTAACAAAATATAATCTGCAATAAATAAAAAACTTGATAAGATGCTGCTAAAAAAAAAACTTTTAATTTGGCACCCACTACCAGCTTTGCATTTTAAATGTACAGTACGGTCTCTCGATCCATGTGAGACGGTTGATTAGCGCGCTTCGCTGTTATCAAAAGTACGACTGCCGTACCTTATCATAAACAGTTCGTGATCTTTTTCGTGTTTCCGAATCTTAACTCAAGCTATGATTTTTTTCGCATCTCTATGGCCCTACCATACTGCAACTCGGTGATAAACTGTATAGTTCTTAAAATATAAATTTTCAAAATTTGGCCAATTTGGTCTTATAGGATTCCTTACCCTAAAACTCTCTAAATGACGTTTTTCCGAATCTTAACTCAGGGTATGGTTTTTTCTTATTTGTATGAAAATTTGAATTTTGAAAGTTTGGCCATTTTGGTCTTATGGGATTCCCTAACCTGAAATTCGCTAAATGACGTTTTTCCGAATTGTAACTCAAGGTGTGGATTTTTTCGTATCTCTATGGCCCCACCAGACTGCAGCTCGGTGTTTTTGTTAATAAACTGTAGTTTTTAAAATATGAATTTTCAAAGTTTGGTCATTTTGGTCTTATGGGATTCCCCACCCTAAAATTCGCTAAATGACGTTTTTCAGAATTTTAACTCAGGGTGTGGTTTTTTCGCATCTATGGCCATACCTAGGGTTACCAGATGAAAACGTCTCTAACCAGGACCAGCCGTCAAGAAAATCCGGACAAAATCCGGACGTCAAAATTTTTTCGATGCCACACACAAAAAAATCAACTTTTTTTTATTGAAACAATAACTAATAAATAATAATATACCTACTATTTTATAGGTACTTTTCACTGCTTTGTATTTTATTCGACAGCGTTGAATTTTTAAGCAGAATTCAAAATCGTAAAATTCTGAGCAGCTCATATTTCTTAAATTGTATGGTCATGAGTATTCCTTTTACAGAAGATAAAAGCAGCCTATTTCTTTCTTTGGTCCACTGGGTAGAAATACTTGCATTAAAATATTTTGCCCATTTTTCGTGGGTAGGCAGATTGTGGTCATCAGAAGTAAAATTGTCTGATATGTACTTTTTTAGATTACAAACTTCATCAAAAAAATTGTGTGTGCTTAAGACCACACGGCAGAAGTGTAATTCAACAAGGCGAAATTAATAATACTACTTTAAGCGGGGTCTTAACATAATGTTTTACCTTCTCGTCTTGCCTGTCAGTCAAAAGGGTCAAGTATGACGGTTGAAAGACTAGCGTAGACACTTGATAGTTTTAACGTACGTTTTTAGATCAGTTTTTGATACAAAACAATGGTTTTATTGGAAAAAAATGCGTGATCCGGTCAGTTCTCTAGGCGGTCTTCCGTCTTAAATCAGTTCAAGTAAAACGTCCGTTTTTCCGTCTACACACAAAGTTTTACTTGATGCGTTTTGACTGAACAGGCAAGATGTAAGGTAAAACGTTATGTGAAGACCCCGCTTAAGGTGAATTCACACTGCTAAATTTATCGACGATTATTGTTTAATTACATTTTTTGAAACACCCGGACGTAGTAAAAATCCGGACATGTCCGGATTAATCTGGTAACCCTAGCCATACCACACCGCCACTCGGTACTTGTGTTGATAAACTATATAGTTTTTAAAATATGAATTTTCAAAGTTTGACCATTTTGGTCTTATGGGATTTCCTACCCTAAAATTCGCTAAATTACGTTATTTCGAATCTTAACTCAGGGTGTGGTTTTTTAGCATCTCTATGGCCCCACCATACTGCAACTCGGTGCTTTTATTGATAAACTACATAGTTTCTGAAATATGAATTTTTAAAGTATGGCCATTTTGGTCTTATGGCATTCCCAACCCTAAAATTCGCTAAATGATGTTTTTCCGAATCTTAACTCAGGTTGTAGATTTTTCGCATCTCTATTTCCTTACCATACTGCAACTCGGTACTTTGGTTGATAAACTATATAGTTTTTAAAATATGAATTTTCAAAGTTTGGCCATTTTGGTCCTATAGGATTTCCCTACCCTAAAATTCGCTAAATGACGTTTTTCCTAATCTTAAAGCAGGGGTGATTTTTTCGCATCTCTATGGCCCTACCATACTGCAACTCGGTGCTTTTGTTGATAAACTGTATAGTTTTTAACATATTAATTTTCAAAGGTTGGCCATTTTGGTCTTATGGGATTTCCTACCCTAAAATTCGCTAAATGACGTTTTTTCGAATCTTAACTCAGGTTGGGGTTTTTTCGCATCTCTATGGCCCTACCATACTGCAACTCGGTTCTTTTGTTGATAAACTATATAGTTTTTAAAATATGAATTTTCAAAGTTTGACCATTTTGGTCTTATGGGATTTCCTACCCTAAAATTTGCTTAAATGACGTGTTTCCGAATCTCAACTCATGGTGTGGTTTTTTAGCATCTCCATGGCCCCACCATACTGCAACTCGGTGCTTTTATTGATAACCTACATAGTTTTTTAAATATGAATTTTCAAAGTTTGGCCATTTTAGTGTTATGGGATTTCCTACCCTAAAATTCGCTAAAAGACGTTTTTCCAAATCTTAACTTAGGGTGTGGTTTTTTCGCATCTCTATGTCCCTACCATACTGGAACTCGGTGCTTTTGTTGATTAACTGTATAGTTTTTAAAATATGACTTTTCAAAGTTTGGCCATTTTGGTGTTATGGGATTCCTACCCTAAAATTCGCTAAATGACGTTTTTCAGAATTTTAACTCAGGGTGTGGTTTTTTCGCATATCTATGGCCCCACCATACTGCACCTTCTTGCTTATATTAATAAACTTTATAGTTTTTAAAATATAAATTTTCAAAATTTGGCCATTTTGGTCTTATAGAATTTCCTACCCTAAAATTCGCTAAATGACGTTTTTCCGAATCTTGACCCAGGGTGTTGTTTCTTCGCATCTTTTATTCCCTACCATACCGCAACTCGGTGCTTTTGTTAATAAACGATATAGTTTTTGAAATATGAATTTCCAAAGTTTGGCCATTTTGGTCTCATGGGATGCCCTACCCTAAAATTTGCTAAATGATGTTTTTCCGAATCTTGACTCAGGGTGTGGCTTTTTCACATCTCTATGGCCCTACCATATTGCAACGTTGGGAAGATTAGAAAAAAGTAGTGAAGTATGACTAGTAGTTACTTCAAAAAAGTAGTTAAGAGTTAAAAATGTATCTACTTTTTTGATTACAAGCCATATATAGGTAGCGAATTTAAATGGAATGATGCATTTGACTACTTTTTGTGATTATTTTATGCAGAATAAAAAAAATCAAGTATACCTAACTACTAGAAGAAAAAAGTAATTAGAGTACATTATGTAGTTAACTACTTTTGCTGTTAAATACTGCCTAACTCTGCAAAAAAGCAAATTAAATTGTAAGGAAAAAATTAAGATACTTTTTAATCTTAACTAGGTAAGATGTTTTATTGTTATTATGTATGTATACAGTTGTTAATAAAGGCTTTAACAAAAAAAAATGTTAACATTTTAAATTAAGTAATACAATTTTTTTTATGGTGGAGTTGTGCCATGTGGCCCCCCTAAAGTGTGGTGTGGCAATTTTTCAAAAAATTAAAACCTAGGTTAGTTTCCAATTTTTTCAGCATTTTCTCACATAATTTAACCATCTACCCCCCATAGGGGTGTCAGCAACCACCAAAATAGATCTAACCACATGATATTTCTCATTTCCATTCCAATTTCTTGTAAAACACCCTTGAGAAATGGATGATGATAAAATTTAGTAAGTACATTCAAAAGTACAGGATCAGAGCTTTAATTTGGTGTATCACTTATCTATGTTGTCCCAAAAATAACACCCCTACAATGTGTCGAATTTGGGGTCGTTTCTTAAAAGTAGTATTTTGAATTTATTTAATTAAGCAATTTTTTTTTTTCAAAAAAACTTGTAAAAGCCAATCTTGTAGATATTGAAACTGCTTACAAAAAACATATAACTTAATTTTCTAGTCTAAATTCTTCCTGTCCAGGACAGCTTCAATTTGTGACTTTAGGAAAAATCTTTGTTGTTGTTCTATAAAACACAGATTTCTGGACAACCAATATGAGATACATCAAAATTGGAATAGCCAGGAAAATGTCCATTTGTTTGATGCTCGGTTTGATGTATGACACAACTACATAGCTACATTACAACTAAGTGCAGTACTTAGACTTAAATTTTTTTAAGTTTTAGGTGCAAATTTTTTTTGTTTGCAGCAGATTTTTGGAACCAAAGCATCCAAAGCCCAAACAGATAGGTGCATCTAATAGCCATATTAATTCTCTTTTGAATGATGAGCTTAAAAGCTATGTAGCTTATATAGGTGCCGAAGTGACAGTCACAACCACAAGGCACTGCATCATATGTATGCCAATACTTTTAAAGGCGATGCTGATGGCCAATTGTTTGAGAACCTACTGGTTGAACACTAACTGTTTAGGCACAAAACTTAGCTTTCAAGAAGTGTTCATTTATTGCCATAATGCCATGCTAATTTATACAGATAATGCCATAATTGTTACCCTCTTGGTGTAATATTATGATTTTATAAATGATTTTCTTTAGCAGCTTTTACAACTCAAAAGGAGAAGTTTTGTTAGTCTTGTCCAAGACCCTAAACCGAACTGAGCCCACATTCTTGACATTCATTAAATTGAGTGCAGGTGAGTACTCCTCTGTCACATTTTACCTGAATGAGAAGATACTCTCAAAGCACAGAATTCAAGAATATAGCTGCTGGAGTCTGCGAGCTGGGAGAAAACTGGAAAAAGTGGTAACCAAGGGGGTAACAACTGAATCAAAATTTGTACATGTATTGCCTGTAATGCCATGTAAATCTTGGGGTAATGCCAAGAAATAATTTATATGGGTAATGCAGGGCAGTCCCTGTATGTTAATATATATCCAAATATGTCAACAATGCAGGGTAATGCTATAGTTGTGTCCCCCTTAGTGTTAACTGTGCTAGTTAGTAGAAATTTAAATCTAAACTTACCGTAGATTTTCCATTTTCACGTATTTGAACTGTAAAGAACTTTTGACGCCTATTAAATAATTAGCCTGCCAATTAATAAATATACGTAAAATACTATAGTCGTAAAATTCACATCAAAATAAAATTTATACTTTTGCCTTTTGGTTACATTTCTTTATTTACTTTTTTTAAACCAACCAAAGGACAAAATATATAAGGTCATCCGGCCATTTTCATTGGTTCCTTGTCGCTGACCAAGGACTGTACACTGTGTACAGTCCTTGGTCGCTGACGACATGAATCCAAAAATTTGCAGTAGACCAGTAAATTCGTATTTATTATGACACAGACATATTTTAATACACCAAAAAAAATTGCTGCCAAATGTTTTATAATTTGCTTGAGTAATTTTATACAGGTCAATTTGTAGTTTTTTAGGCAAAATATTAACCCTATACCTATATAATGTAATTCTTTTTATTCACAAATTAAAGAATAATCAACTACCTAATTATTTGGACAACAGATTGATAAATGTCACAAATGTTCATGCCTATGCAACAAGAAATAACTGCAATTTTTATTTAAATAATATAAATACTGAGTTAGGATATAAATCATTGTTTTATAAAGGAATCAGATTGTATAACAAATTACCCTTATACATAAAAAATTGTAAATCAAATAATATGTTTAAAGAGAACACTTAAAAATTACTTGTTGCCTAGTCAGTTTGTAAGCCTGATTGTTTAGGTAAACCCTTGGTACCATATATTATATTATAATATTATTTTAGTCTACTTATTATTTTTGGTGTGTTTTAGTCTGGTATTGTTATTTTCTTAGGCTAAGATTAAATTGTATTTTAAAGTACACAGTGTTAGTACCTGATGAAACTGTGTGTTGCTATTATTCTTTTAGTAGGTAGGTATATTTAGTTCCGTTCGGAATAAAAGGAAATGCTTGTTTGTTTTTAGATTTTTCACTGTATTATGCCTAGTTTATAAATATACCTACATAATAAGTAAATAGTTATTAGTATCATGTTTGGAATTATTTTTTATTAACATTAACATTTAAATGTATTTTTTTATAATAATGTTTGTATTATGAAATAGCATAAATTTGCTAATAAAGATTTATTCAATTCAATACCCCCAACCTCCTAATAGTCCTGAAGAAGAATTTAAGAAATACAAACAAAATAAAAGGTTTACAAATTAGTTTTTAGCAAACATTAACTTTGTTTGATGAGTACAGAATTTTAAAGTATATGATTAACATACTAGGTAATATGTCTAATTTTTATCACATTTCGTATCTACGCTCTTGGAGTAAGAGGGGGCTTGCGACTGCGTTACCTGCACAAGCAGAATGTTTGGGGCGGGTGAGCATTGTCACCATTTCCCAGACTTGCCTTTGCTTCCCATGTGTCCGGAATGCCATTACTTAATTTGTGGACTACCCCTTGGGAATGATCAAGAATCAAACTGACCTTCAGACCGGGAACTCCTTGGTAAAATGTCAAACATCAAAGCAGTGACGTAGTTCACGTAGTTTTGAGGTTAGGAAAAGTTATATGATTTTCCGGACCGAAGTGGAAAATCGAAAAACTTAATATTTTGATATTTTTTGTGTTGCAATGGCTTACAGGTTAATTAATACAGGCCGGAAGTTAGAAAATTTGGTATGGAAAACCTTCAGACATAACGCGGATATTCCTAAGGTAGATTTTGTAATGTTATGAAATTGTTTGTTTACATACACATGAGTTTCCACTTAGAATACCTCTTTTCCTTTAGAAAAATAGTATCCTCAAGCAGCTAGTACTCAAAGAATGGCGATTGTTCTGTGAAAAACCACCTAAAGGCTTTGAAAAATATTTTAAAGAAGGAAAATCAGCCCCAAAAGATGCCAAGCCAGATGCAAAAGACAGCCAAGGTAAAGAGGCAAAGCCCTCTGAGCAAAAGAAGGAAGCACCTCCTCAGCAACAGAGACCTTCAAGTGCCAGTCAGCCAGGAGGTTCAAAGCCTTATGACCAGTGGTCATTTGGACTATTTGGAGGCACAGGTAGCAGGTGTGTATCCTACTGTTTTTCTCTCTTCTACATTGGAATGAACTCATTCTTTTAAGTAATAAAATATATTAAAGGTTTTAAAATACTTTAAAATCTCTGGGAATATTATAGATAGGTACTTAAAAGTACAAGATAATAGTTTAAAATGTCAGAAATATCGTGAAATATGTTGGTAATATGTATTTTATTTAGAAAAATTAAATTTAAATGTCTAGAAGGCATTTTGGATTTGTAGCTTTCACATACCTGCAATACTTTAGTTTGCTTGCATAATTTAAGTGCTTAAATACTAATAATTTAATCATCACTTTTTTACCTTCCTAGCTCTCACAGCAATGGCTAGAAAGGTATTGTTTTCAATGAAATTTTTTTTTTTTTGAGATAACACCCAATATGGGTTATTTGGGTGTATTTTGACTTACCCTAGCAGTATTGTCATGATATCTGTCTGTGTTTGTGTGTGTATGTAACTCTGTCTCTAACACAATAGCTCCTAAACCACCCAACCGATTTTTATGAAATTTTTAGGTAAAATAGTATTCGATACTGTAGTATAGAGCTGATTAGATTTTGGTGGAAATTCATCAATGCTAATGACGGTTTTTTGACAGTTAAAAAGTTTTAAAAATGCTAACTTTTTAACAGAGTGTCACATCAATATGGGGTTTTCGAAATATAACAGAGCACATTTTTTAAAAAATTTGTGTTATAATCAAAAACTCGGTAAGAGCTTTCGTTTCGGAGATATTTACAAAAAACTGTTTTTAAAGTAGATATAGCATGGAGTTTACTTGGAGTGTGCTAATGGGTTAGGAAGGTTAGGATCCATCATGGATGCAATAAGGAACCAACCGCCAATATCCAAAAAATCAAGATTTTACCACTATGTGAACTGAAAGTTACTGCTTCATCATTCTGCAATAAATCCAAAGTTTTATCATGTCAGCGCCATCTGCGGGACAATAGAACTATCTTGCAAAACTACAAACATTTAAATTGGAGTAAAACTCACACCTTTCTTTCATGATTTTCTCAAAACAGTAAGAGAGTCAGTTGGTTCCTTATTGCATAACGGAGTCCAAATAATCTTAGTCTTTGTCTTAAATATGCATATTTCAATTGGTGTACAGCCACAAAACAAAATAGGTACCCAAGTTTGGGTAAAAAAGAAGAGTTTTGTATTTTACTTTAATTCATCAATTTAATTTTTATTTTAGGGGAAGTGGAGGGAAACCTTTTGGTGAAAGTGACCAAAGTAAATGGTATGTTTTGGGGGCTGCAGCTACTGTGGCGTTTCTAGCCACTGTGACTATGTGGGAAATGGGCTACAAAGAAATTGGATGGAAGGAGTTTGTTTATAAGTAAGTTTTTTCTTACAACCTTTAAGCTAGCAGACCACTTGTAACAGATCAGATCAAAGATTTTATTAAGGTCACGTGGTTGCTAAAAATGTAAAAGGTTAACTTAAAGATCATGTAACTTTTACAAAAAAAACGATACAGACTTCAATCTTGGACAGGAAATACTTAGTTATGTTGTTAATACATCCTGGTATTGTACCAGGTGGGCCAAAAAAAAACCGGACAATTTTTTTAAATTATAATATAATAATAATGAATGGGACAAACTGCAGTTTGCAGAGAATTAATCAGAGTTTTAACTAAATATAATTTTTTGTCCGCTATCTCAAAATCCAAGATGGCGAACGAAATCAAAATGTACTCTTCAAAGATGCTCATTTATTCTTGTGTTGTGAACATGTTTTACTAATTTTTTTAAATTATTAAAAAAGCTACATTCTCATTACGCACAACAAGGTAACATTCAGCAAAATCGGTTGGGTAGTTTTAAAAAAATATATTTTTGTTTCAACCATTGTCTGCATTTATTTTCTTATAAATTCATTACCACTGAACCGATTTCGATTAAATAAAAACATCCTGGTTAGAATTTTTTATTCTTATTTTCCGAAAATGTTTTAGTTTTTTTTAATTCATGGAAAAGCAAATTCTCCCTGACACAATGAGGTATAAATTAGTAAAATCGGTGTGATTGTTCTCAAAAAATCTATTTTTGTTTGAACCATTGTTTTACAGAATATACAATTGCATTTCCAATCCTGTCTGCATTTATTTCCTTATAACTTCCTTATTACTAGACCTATTTTGATGTCGTGGGGAGAATGTATTAAAATTTTCCGCCATCTTAGAATTTAAGATGACAGACAGAATCATACTTGATGCAATGCACTCATATAATTTGTAAAAGAATGGTTAAAACAAAATCAGATTTTGTAAGAACCACTTTACCGATTTATTTGCGTAGGGTTTTGCTTTAAATGAAAAAAAAAACTAAAATATTTTCAGAAAATAAGAATGACATTGCCTCTTTGAAGGGTCAAGTAAGATTCTGTCTGACATCTTAACTTAATGGCAAATTTCGATTATAATCTTTAAAGAACAATCGATTCTCACCATGACTTTTTTATTTCACTAAGATCGGTTCAGTAATAATGAGTTTATAAGGAAATGAATGCAGACAGGATTGGCAATTCAATCGTATAATCTGTAAAACAATGGCTGAAACAAAAACAGATTCTTATACCTCATGGTGCGGGGGAAAAGTAGTGCTTTTCTATAAATTAAAATAAAAGCTAAAACATTTTCATAAAATAAGAATAAAGACGCCATTTTGAAGAATCAAGTATGATTCTGTCCGCCATCTAAAATTTTCAGATGGCGATAAATTTTGATCATGATCTTTAAAAAGCAGTCAATTATCACAAGCATGGTTTTTATTTAACTAAAATTGGTTTAGTAGTAATGAATTTATAAGGAAATAAATGCCGACATGATTAGGAAGACTATCGTATAATATTCAAAACAATCGTTGAAACAAAAACATTTTTTCTATAACCACCAAACCGATTTTGCTGATTTGTACCTTGTTGTGCTTGGCAAGAATGCAGCTTTTTGCTGATTTAAAAAATAATTAAAACATGTTCGCAACACAAGAATAAACGAGCACCTTGGAAGGGTACAATTTAATTTTGTCCGCCATCTTGGATTTTAAGATGGCGGACAAAACAATATAAATCGATGGTATAGTTCAAAAGTTATAATGAAAAAGAAATTGTCCGGCTTTTTTTGGCCCACCCAGTATATTAAAAAAGAAAAAAAATTAATAATAAATGTGGTCTTTCCAACACACTTGTCCCAGCTATTGGGGCAAGTGGGCTTCCTCTTGGTAAAACGGCTTTACATTTTTCTGGGGCAAGTGAGTTTGTAATATTCAGTTTAAGCTACAACATAGTTATTGCAGATCTAAAAAATTCCTAAAAATACAGAGGTTATAAACTATTTAAAAAATGATTAATTTTACAAAGAAAAATCAATGGAGTTGAAAAAAAGTTGAAAATTAAATCAACTTCTTTAATCAAAACACTAGATTTAATTTAGTTAAAAAAATAACTGCATCTTTAACAAAAAAACAGTGTTGCAAGCTTGGAATGTCCCACTTGTCCCTAAGGGGTAGTACTCACTTACCCTACTGACTGAAAAAGCAAAGCAAACTAAATATTAAAATCTTGCAGGTTAATTTTTATCACCACTGTCTTTTTTTTGTAAGTTTGGTGATCTGGTAAAGCTACCAAAACATTATATGTTATTTAAAAAAAGTGGTATATTTAGGGTGGGGTGGTTCAAACACTTTGAATGTTAAGGAGTTAAATATTTTTTCCAATATATTGACAGTTTATCTTCCTTGACTTTTCTATTGCTGAACTGAGGTTATCAGAGCAGCATACATTTTTGAATAAGAATGATACTGAGGTTGTTACTGAGGCAGTAAATAAATAGCAATTAAATTTATAGGTATTTTGCAAATTGCAAATGATTTATTTATAAAAAGGAAGCAAAGGAAATGATGCAGTGATCTAATGATTCAAACAGATCACACATTTCAAGCATCAAGACAACTTATAAAATATAATTTTTGGGAAATTTAAAAAAATCTCTTGTGTTTACCATAAGGTGCTGGGTTAATTTAAACAAATCTCTATCCATCGTCGTAAATGATAAAACCAAAATTGTTCAAGATCATAAATAAAATGGTATAACAGTCCAATGGCAAAAACGGAATCTTAATAACTAGAAATTATATAAAAATGTCTTTCATCAAAACAAGAAAGGAGAAAAATCGAAGTTTAGTGTAAAGTCTTTTATCAAAACCAGTCAAAATTAAAAAGGACAAAATCATAAAAAGGGGTCTGGCCTAGCATGAGCAACTCTCTCCTGCCTTTTCTTGTATACTGGTTCTGTCTCTCTTCCTCTCATACAAATTGGTCTCATCGAAGTTGGGCGGCAAATTTAAATTGAGAACAAATTATATTGTTGTTTTTGGACCCAAAAATACCTAAAAAAATAAAAAAATCTGTTTTTTCCTTTAATTAGCTACCCTATCCTTCTTTTGAGGGGTCGAAATCGGTATTAACCTAACCGAACCGAAACTCTTGGTCAATTAATTGCAATTGAATCCTAACCTATACCTATATACTATTAAAGTGGCACCGCGTCATCAAAACCGTGATGGGCGGGAAGGAAGTAGAGGGGTACATACAGTGGCCCGCACGTCCTGTAAGTTTTTTATTGGTATTGATTCCCAAAACGAGGCACTGCACTAATTAGTCATTAGCTTACTATTTTACTTGCTTTTTATTTATGTCTTCTATAGTTGATGTTGTATATAAGTGGCACTGCGTCATAGCTATGGTAAACCAAATTTTGCGGCAAAATCTAAGTAAAGAAGCCTTAAAAAATTAGTTTTTCACTTTGTACATGCAGTGTGCCGCTCGGGGTTTAATGTTCCAATGATAAAACACTAAGACCTTTTAAAGGAGAGATCAAATAGGTACTTACCTATTAAATAAGGATCCGAAACATAAAAGAGGATCCAAAATTATATTAAAATGTGCGCAAACATTGATTTAGTTGCAAAAACGGTAATTTGTTTTGTGGAAAGCTCCGTCATAATTTGTTTGACATAAACAGTCAAAACAACGAACAGAAAACGTCAATGCCCGGCTAAATCAATAATATGTTCGTAACAACCAGATAAGAGTATATATGTTCCTTTCTAATGAAATCGTTTAGAAGAAGACATCAATAAAAAGCAAGTAAAATAGTAAGCTAATGACTAATTAGTGCAGTGCCTCATTTTGGGAATCAATATCAATAAAAAAAATAAAGGAAGTGCGTGCCACTGTATGTACCCCTCTACTCCCTTCCCGCCCATCAAGGGTTTGATGACACGGTGTCACTTTAATACAACATCAAGTATAAACGATTTTAATAGAAATTAACATATATACTCTTCTCTGGTTATTACGAACATATTGATTTAGCTGGGATTTGACGTTGTCTATTCGTTCTTGTTTTGACTGTTTTAATGTCAAACAAATTGGGACCGACTTTTTACAAAACAAATTACCGTTTTTGCATTTAAATCAATATTTGCGCACATTTTATTATAATTTTGGATTCCCTTTTATGTTTCGGATCTTTATTTATTAGGTAAGCACCTATTTTATCTCTCCTTTAAAAGGTCTCGGTGTTTTATTATAGAAATATAAAGCGGCACACTGCAGGTACAAAGTGAAACAACAATTTTTTGAGCCTTCTTTACTGAGATTTTGCCACAAAATTTGGTTTACCATAGCTATGACGCGGTGCCACTTATATACATCCTCAACTATAGGATCCAACACCTAACCTTTTTAAACGATGGGCCTTGCTTAATAAAAATGCTGCATGTGCTATAGCAATCCCTATGTAGATACGGCATTTTCTTTAGGCATGGCGGTAAAAAAATTGCAGTGAAAGACGCTTCAGTTGAATAGCAATCTCAGAACCGCTTTTCTTTAGGTGAACGTCACAAGCTAGGCCCGACACCTTTTTATCATTTTGTCCATTTTGATTTTGTCAGGTTTTGATAAAAGACATTATACATAATTTCGATTTTGCTCTTGTCTTGTTTTGAAAATGACGTTTTTGATAGTGACTGGTTTTTAATAATTTCGTTTTTAACATAGGACTGTTATGCTATTTTTCTTTATGATCTTAGACGACTTTTTGTTTGCCTTTTGTGATAAACTGTGGACCTTTAAATAATTTTTTTATTTTTGGTAATTTGAATTTTTACTCACTTTGGCTACATATCAAAGAGAGTTGAAAACTACATCATCTTATTGTAAAAAGTGAAAATCTTAAAATTTCAAGTTGTGTTTCTTTTCTTTTTGTGTGGGCAATTCTCAGTGAAATTAAATATATAATGTAATACCTATATAAAAGAACATAAATGCATTGCAGTCTTTGTAAAAATGTTTTTTTTTTTAGTTATTTGGCAAGAGGCGTTGTAGAAAAATTGGAAGTAGTCAATAAAAAATGGGTTAGGGTGAAGTTGACTCCTGGAAACACTGCTGATGGGGCTGTAAGTTTATTAAAATTTAGAATATAGGACGCCAGAGGACACTATCGGGTGTTTCACGAACATCGAAACACAGCTCTTTTTGGGTATTTAATGTGCGAATTTAGAGAAACGCTCGGACACGTCGATTTTGTTTGCGAGGGGGACACTTTTTGGCTCTTAAAATTTTTGTAGCACGAACCTCCTTCGAAAGGGTATACTTTACCCCTATATTTTGAATAGGGAAAGTGGGTCTAGTGATACCTTGTTTTAAAGCTCTCTTGAATATCTTTACAACCGTGTAAAATTTTCGAAAATCCATCAATTAGTTTTTGAGATATTTGCTTTCAAATTTAACATAGAATGATTAAATAAAAATTAAATCCGAAAAATATAAAATTCTAATAAAATTTTTATTTTATTAGTCCATGTTAAATTTATTATCTCAAAAGGCCTTCAAACCAAGGTATCACCCTAGAACTCGAACCTCTATAACTCGAACCCCTCTATAACTCGAACCTTTTAAGCGGTCCCTGCACTTTGTACATGTATTTTAACCTATGTAACTCGAGTTTCTATAACTTGAACTCTCCATAACTCGAACTGTTTTGGTTGTCCCTTCAGGTTCGAGTTATAGAGGTTCGACTGTATAGAGGTAAAATATACCCATCAAAGGGGGTTCGTGCTACAAAAATTTCAAGATAGCCAGAAAGTCCTTTCTTTCGATGTTCGTGAAACACCCTGTAAAAGATGTACAGGACTAAAAATTTATTTAAAAGATGGATGGTGTACAAATTTGGTTCAGCTGATCACCCCTCAGCTATTTACTTAATTTTTTTTGATATTTTAAATAATAAAAATCTTGTGAACTAATTTAAACTAAAATTTATCTTATTTTAGTATGACCTTATGTGTACAGGGTGCGGACTTTAACTGGCGCAAATTCGCTACAGCTTCAGGTTGAAAAATTCGGATAAAACGCAAAAACACGTCAATTGAGTATTTTGTGAGCTTTCCGGTCATGAAAAAAAATGGCACAATCAATTTTATTTTGGAAAGACCTTTCCAACAAGGTGCCACAAGTGGTATCATCCCATTTAAAAAAATGAAGTCGGGGTGAGTTTTACCCGAGGGGTGGCTCGATCGCCGATTTTTGTACACCAAAAGGAAATACCTATGGTATTTCCTGGTATTTCTCAGTATTTCCTCAAATTTTAATGGTATTTCCTTGTATTTCCTAAGCAATGGTATTTTCTAGTATTTCCCCCTAGTATTTTCAATGATATTTCCTAGTATATTTCCCACTACTTCCCAAGTATTTCCTGGTATTTCCCCTAACCTGTACACCAAAAGGAAATACCGAGCCACCCCTCGGTTTTACCCTCTAAACGGGGTGAATTTTTTTTTGCTATGACCGGAAAGCTTACAAAAAACTCAATCGACGTATTTAAGCGTTACATCCGCAATTTTCAACCTGAAGCTGTAGCGAATTTGCGCCAGTTAAAGTCCCCACCTTGTATATGGTTTATTTTAAATTTTTTAGAATGTGATTTGGTTCAACATAGGCAGTGTGGATTCTTTTGAGAGAAATTTAGAAAATGCTCAAATAGAAATGAATGTAGAACCCCCAAATTTTGTACCTGTAATTTACAAAACCGAGATTGAAGCTGCCAGTCTTTCAGGTAAACAATATAGAGGTTATTTCTCAAGAACCAAAGCTCTCGCAACATTTTTAATTTAAAATTACAATTAAATTGTTTTACTACTTAAAACTCCCTAAAAGTGTATATAAATCTGATCCTGTACCAACTTCTATCTAAAAAAAAACAGGTGCTGAATTTAAAAACTTCGATCCAGATCTCACTTCACATCTTTTGGAAACTTCCACTACAAATCAAAGTGCCTTTGTCACATTTAAAAAAAAAGCTAAAAAAATTGTTTCTGTATAGTTTTACTCAAAAATGGAATGTACCATACGAAACCCACATAAAAGTTATATGGGAGTTTAGAAAAATAATTATTTGTTTCAATTTTGGAAGCAAAATTTCGAGTGGAAAGTCATAAGTATGATCCATTCTATCAGAGCCACTGAAAAATTTCGTTGGAGTAACTTTTTTCATTATCAAAACCTTAAAAAATATTCAATGTAAGCGTCTGAAACGGTGTTTTTCGGGTTTATTTTAAATTTCAAACTTGTATATCTTGTCAACTACTGTAACAAGAAGGAAACATAGGTACATTAAATTAAACTTTGAAGTTTCTAGACTTTTATATGACAAAATTTGGAACTGACATTATTTTAATTATCCGAAACAACACAATTTTCTCTAAATAAATTAAAACTGTAGTTGCCTACCATGTTGACTTTTAGTTAACTTGAAGCTTTTCATATGTATATGTTTGTAGTAAATTGCCGGTAAGAGGATGTTTTTTTTGCATTAAAACTACACATTTTTATTTAGTTTTGTGAAATAAACAAAACATCACTATTTTGGCAAAAGGTCTTGGCAAACAAATTACAAAACCTTAAAAAATTCCTTAAATTACAATTGGCAAAGTTGTTTCAACCTAAAATGTTAAGAAATGTAATTGTCCACAACAAAATGTAACCGTCTAAAACATCAATTTTACGAATTTCGGGCGGTTTCTGATGTGTTTTAGACGTCGGAAGACGAAATTCTCATTCATTATTTTTATTATTTATTCATCGGCAAAAAAATTGAGGTGTTTCGGACGTTACAAAGAAAACGACATGTTCTCAAAGACTTAAAAGACTTTAGAGGTAAAGTTAGAACTTTAATAACACTGATAACATCCTTTTTTTGCTTCATTTCAATTTTTCATCCATATGTCTTGTAAATTTCGTAGGTATATGAAATTTTAAAATTGCTAGATGTAACCAATATTTTAAGATTTGAACAAATATTGATCATTTTAGTAGACTATCCTTTGTCCATTGGTGTAAAATGTTCATGACTCTGTCACGAAATAGCTGTTGTCAAAATAGCTCCCTCATTTGAGCGCGTGTTTAAAATAGCGCGTATCAAAACAGCGTGTATTCAAAATGACGCGTGTCATAATGGCGCGTGTTCAAAATAGCGCGTATCAAAATGGCGCGTGTTTAAAATATCGCGTATCAAAATAGCGCCTTCAAAATAGCGCGTCTTCAAAACCGCGCGTCCGAAAATAGCGGTGTTTAAAGTAGCGGGTTTCAAAAGATCGCTGTTACAAAATAGTTCAACTCTTTTTAACATATTTTTCAAACTTTATGTGTGAAACCAAACCGAACCGAACCAAACCGAAACATTTTTCGAAAAATTTCCCCAAATTAGCTTTTCGGTCTTGATTTTGGGAGGTCGAAATCGGTGTTATTCTATCCTTTGTAAATTAAGCGCAAACGTATTCCCCAAAAGGAGGAAAGGGAAGCTAATTTTAGAACACAGTTTTTCGGAAAAATATTTGGGTTTGGTTCGATTTGGTTCGGTTTTGCAACACACCCCTAGGATCCCAGGAAAGAAGACAAATATGATTTGTTCATTTAACGGTTGGGTAAGTATACCTTACATGACCTTGCCTAAACTGTTTAGGTGAATATACCTAAGCAGACCTGATACGTGGCATTTTGTACACGTGCAATTTTGAACACGCGCTATTTTGATGGCCGCTATTTTGATACCCGCTGTTATGAACAGGCGCTATTTTGATACGCGGTATTTTGTTACGCGCTATTTTGAACACAAGTTGTTTTGATACGCGCCATCTTGAACATGCTATTTGGTTACAGTGCTCATTTACGTCTTTTTCTGTTACTTATTGCAATTTTTCCTAAAATTAAACAGTAACAAATATTTTTAAATACAAAAAAAGGCACTACATGATTTTGAGGGAAAAATCGCTGAAACACGTGAACTGAGGACTGGATTAAAGTTTTCAAATGGACTCATTTGATAGTTCGTAAAGGCACTAAATACATTGTTTACCGGGACGCGTCAGATGAGCTGAATTTGAGATATGTTGAAGGCCAAACCTTCCTAATATTTTTACCAAAAAAAATTGGGGGGGGGGGCATAGGATTCGTTTTCGAGCTATACTTATTTAAATGCGCGCCAATGAAATATGGAAAAAAATTACCTTTTGTCGTTTTTTTGTAATAACTTATTGCCAAATAAAAACAAAAAAATGATATTAGTCTTATTTTATTGACAAAAGAGTCCTTTTAGGAATTTTGTCCATTTTTAACATATAGTTTGCGTCACATACCTACAGAGTGGCTCTAAATAATTTTAAAAAAATACAGGAAAAATACCTGAGATTTATTACGTATAAAGAATGGGAACTAAAAATGCATAGTCAAAATTAACTTCACTTGCTTTCATGTGAGTCGTTTTAACTATTCTAGAGGGATGTTTGCATAATAGGTTATGTTATAAGCTAACAGGGTATTTAAAAATTAATTCAACGCATGACATATTTACTAATTGTCTACGAAATAGTGTGTTTACTGGGATGCGTCAAATGAGGTGAATTTAAGATATGTTTGAGCCTAAACCGTCCGGATGCTTATTTCAAACAAATTGGATTCATCGGTTTCGTTTTCAAGCTATAATTATTTAAATGCGCGCGAATGGATTATGGAAAAATGTAAGATTTTGTAGTTTTTTGTTATAACTTCTCGTGAAAGAAAAATAAAATACCAATATGAATTTTATTTTGTTGAATAAAAAAGAGTCTTTTTAAGTGTGTTCTCATTTTTTGACATATAGTTTTCGTCACATATCTACATAGTGGCTCAATCTATGAATAATTGAAATACAATAATAATAGACTTAATGGGTATTTCAAACATTTTTGAAATTCGCATGTCTACTAATTGCCTATGGAATAGTGTGTGGAAAATGTTTACT
Organism: Aspidapion aeneum; assembly: GCA_963576565.1. Lineage (NCBI taxonomy): Eukaryota > Metazoa > Arthropoda > Insecta > Coleoptera > Brentidae > Aspidapion > Aspidapion aeneum. The sequence continues at coordinate 29,328,181 of OY755043.1, forward strand.
GGGATGCGTCAGATGCACTGAATTTGAGATATGTTAGAGCCTAAGCCGTCGTAGTACTTGTTTCAAGAAAAAGTGGGTGGTGATCGGTTTTGTTTTCGAGTTATACGTATTTAATGCTAGACTATAGGAAATGTGGGGACAAAAAGGCAAAAAGGGGTCTACTCACCCCTTTCCGGGGGTTCGGTTCGGTTCAGAAAGAAAGCCTGTGAACAAACTTAATTGATACAAGTTTAAATATCAACTGTTTATCCCTATAAAGAGATAGAAGTTGTAGCGAAAATCCATAAGAGTATAGCTCAAAAACGAAACCGATGAATATTACAAGCTAGTGTTGAGGGAATAATGCGCTGGTTTGCAGCATCTTAACCCAGAAGGTCAAGCGCTGTTGGAGCGCTTAGTTTTTACATTTCTTATAAGCCCTTAACACTAAAGATTCTTAAGACTAGGGTGAATTAAATGATAAAAGTAACCTAATAATTTCAGAGAAATGTGGGGGGGGGGGGGAGACATGAAAAGAAAAAATAATAATAAGAAAAAGAAGAAATGCTAAGCGGGTTGAGCAAATATTAATAAATAATTAATGTTCATTTTTATAGTTGATTTGGCAAAAGGTGACTGGTAATAGCTTTTCTTGCAAATTTTTTAAAGGTAGTGATGGATTGCGTTAGGACAAAAATTTTAAAATGTTGGTTAACGGTAGAAGCGATACCATAAGAAAAACTTTTCTTAAAAATTTGTTTATTAGGCTTTGGTATTTCTAACAGGTTTCTATGGCGAGAGTTGCGATTATGAATTTGATTAATTTGTTAAACACACTATTCCCCCACACAGCTAGTACACCTATTATTTGTTTAATTTAAAAAATGTTTGATTTACCCTGTAGGTTTACTACATAAACCATTATGTATGTAAATGTTACTTTACAATGATTACAACGACTCACATTGAAGCAAATAAATTTATTTTGACTATGCATTTTTAATTTTATCCCTTTAGGTATATTTAACAAATCTCAGTTATTATTCCTGTATTTCTGTTATTCATATTTTGAGCTACTCTGTAGATATGTGACGAAAACTATAAAAACATTGAAAAAATACTTTAAAAAAGTTTTTTTTCAACTAAATAAAATTAATATTGGTTTTTTATTTCTATTTGACGAGAAGTTATAGGAAAAACACTACAAAAAGTCACATTTTTCTTTTTTCAAGTGGCGGATTTAAATAATTACAGCTCGAAAACGAAACCGATGACCCCCAGTTTCTTTGAGACGAGTATTTAGACGGGTTGGGCCCTAACATATCATAAATTCACCTCATTTAACGCATCCCGGTAAACACACTATCTCAGCACTATTCCATAGACAATTAGTAAACGTGTCATGCGTTGAATTATTTTTTTTTAAATACCCTGTAAGCTTATCACATACCCTATTATGCAAACATCACTCTAGAATAGTTAAAGCAACTCACATGAAAGCAAGTAAAGTTAATTTTGACCATGCATTTTTAGTTTTCTTTCTTTATATTTAATAAATCTCAGGTATTTTTCCTGTATTTTTTTTTTATTTTGAGCCACTCTGTAGGTATGTGACGGAAACTAATTGTCAAAAACTGATAAATCTATTAAAATAACTCTTTTACCAATAAAGTAAAGCCAATATCAGTTTTTTATTTTTATTTAGCGATAAGTTATTACAAAAAAACCACAAATGGTCATATTTTTCCATATTTCAGTGGCGCACATTTAAATAAGTATAGCTCAAAAACGAATCCTATGACGCCCCTAATTTTTTTTGGTAAAAATATCAAGAAGGCTTGTCCTTCAACATATCTCAAATTCAGCTCATCTGACGCGTCCCGGTAAACAATGTATTTAGTGTCTCCATTTAGGGAGTTGCTGTGCTTTTGGCCGATTGCATATACGGTGTTTTACAACTTATTTGACAAACTTTAACTACATAAATTCTGGGCACAACATTAAAAGCAGCTTTTAAGAAAATAAGTAGGTTATAGTTTGTACTCTTTTTTGTTGAATTTTTATTACATTTTTTTATAAATCTTCTTATATAACCCAGAATTTGTTGTAGTAATAGTACATAAAGGTGCATTTCTAATCGTGTTCGCTGGCAGAGTTGGTTCGGTTCATCGAACCGACACGCGTGCTAGGCATATGGGAATCAATGTAACCATTTCTAATGACGACCACCGTGTCCGCACGGTCCTTAATTCGTGCTTGCAAGCTGCAAACTCTGCGGCCCGTGCTGGCGTCCGTGCAGCGTACCAGACATGCGCAGTTCCATCACCTAAATGATCGGTATCGGGAATAATCTCGATCGAGATCTTTTTGGCTATATCTGTCTCCTATATTAGTACGAGTAAAAGAAAGATGAACATATATTAAAGGTGCACTTGGGCGACCAAAAGAAATACGCATTTCCGAAAAATGTGGTTATGCCTGGAATGTTTATGATCTGGCATTTTCATAAACATTCTCGTGTTTTAATTATGATATATAAAGCGGCATGCAGAGCCCACTTAGCCAGTTGTAGAAATAAAAATGAGCTATAAACACATCAATTACGCATGCGCTAACCACAGCACGAACGCTGGCACGCAACATGATTAGAAATGGCCTAGTCCGTGACGACTTCCGTGCTGGCGTTCGTGTCGGCCCGCAAACACGATTAGAAATGTAGCTTAATGCTTTATTGTCGAAGAATACAAATGAATCTCATTCACAAAGCCAAAAGGTTATAAAAAAAAAACTTGCTGTAAATAGACTGTATTTCATATAAAGAAAACAAAAATAAAACATCATCAAACAAAAACACTCCTTTATTTTTAGGTGTCCTCCCCACCCTTCTAATCATAGGCTTTCTAATTTACATGATGCGCAGGTCAGCAGAAATGATGGGAGGTCGGGGAAAAAAAGGGGGAGGCCTTTTTGGAGGGGTCATGCAAAGCACTGCCAAGTTAATCAACAGTGCTGATATTGGGGTCAAATTTAAGTAAGTACATACTTCCAGAACTTGGGCATTTTCAGGTAAGAATGAGGTCTGAGGTTTATAATCAAAATAAATTGTAAAAATTAATATTTTGGCTTAAAAAAGATTACAACAACTTTAGGCCAAGTAGGGGACAGTTCGTCGCGTACAATTTGCCGCGGACCGATTTGCCACGGGCCAATTAGCCGCGGTGACAATTGGCCGCGTGAATTTTTAAAAAATTTTAATCTAACTCTTTTTCTTAAATAATAGGTTGCCTGTCCTCTTTTTCGGAGATCAAAATCTGTGTTAAACCTAACTTTGTTCAATTAATCTCAAACATATCCTAACCGTGCCAGACACCAACATTCTGCAAAAAAAAATCGTCGCAAAAAAAATAGTTTTTTGAAAAAAAAATGCTTTTTCAATTAGTAGTTTTCCAAAAAACTACTTATTAACTACTTTTCCCATTTTCATGCTCTGCTGTTATAATTTTTTCATGTTTTGTTTTTTAAAAAGTATTAGAGTGAAATACTGCGTTTAATGAGGGAAGCAACACACTTGGTTTGGATAGACATAAGACTCCCCCGAACATTTTACGAAGGGGAACCACCTCTCCACCCCTGGCACGGGAACCACCTCCCCACCCCTGGCATGGTGGGGGTTCCCCTTACTTCCACTTTAAATGAGGTTAACTCGGGAGTAATAACCAAAATATGATTTTTACTTACCTTAATTATTATTTACTGAGTTACAAAAACGAATGTTCAAAATTATTCTTAGATTTGGAGATTTTTACAAACACATTTATTTTTATTTCAAGGCGGTTATTTTAAAAAGGTTTGTCCAACTTATTAAATATTTAACTGTGTGGTTTTTGACCAAAAATACGTTTTTCGAAAAAACAATGTGTTAAAGATAAAAAATACCACAAGAAAAATAAAAAAATTAATTAAAAAAATTTATTTAATTTTTCGTAGCCCTATGAAACGTGCACTACTGCCTTCAGAGGGTACCTACATACATCGTTGAAAAGCAAATTTTATCTGCTTGAAAAATGATCTCTACAGGATTTTCAAAAAAAGTTGACAGTTTTCGAGTTATTAGCAAAAAGCTATTAAAAAGCACAGGGTGTGGTTGCGCTTTGTAAAATGTTAATGGGAGTCTCATGTTTATCCATACAAAGTTTGTTGCTTCTCTCATTAAACGCAGCATCTGACCATGTAGGGCCTAAACTATAATCTATATTGACATCTTTATATTTTAAGACTTCTCAGGATTAACTTATTTTTTTTAGGGATGTCGCTGGATGTGAAGAAGCCAAAATCGAAATTATGGAATTTGTCAACTTCCTCAAAAACCCTCAACAGTACATCGACTTGGGCGCTAAAATTCCCAAGGGAGCGATGTTGACTGGGCCTCCTGGTACCGGAAAGACTCTCCTGGCCAAAGCCACGGCTGGTGAGGCCAATGTGCCATTTATAACTGTTTCTGGCTCTGAGTTTTTGGAAATGTTCGTTGGTGTAGGCCCCTCTAGGGTTAGAGACTTGTTCGCTATGGCTAGAAAGCATGCGCCTTGCATTTTATTTATTGACGAGGTAAGTAAAGAATATATGAGATAAACTAGACAGAAAAGTTTTGAAATAGAGCGTTCATTATCTTTAAAGACCAGCGCCGTAGCTAGGCCCAAATTTAATTTGGGCAAACAAGAAAGTTTGCCCGCAAATTTCTTTTATTTAAAAACACATTTAAACATAAACAAAATAACGATATTAAATATTAAGTTACCTATAAACCTGCCTATTCCACTTGTAGCATTTTTATTTTATGGAACAATAAAACGCTACGTAAATATAAGCATGGTTAGCTCGAAAAGAAGCGCTCAAGTTTTTGCTTGCACTGTCCGTGTACATCAACTGTGAATAGCCCCACTTGATATTTTGGTCGGAGAATATCCTGTTCTCTGGGGAGATTACGATTTGCCTTTTAGCGTCCGGTCCAGAGTCACGTCGAATGACGTGGAGTGATCCTCAATTTCTTCTCCATTGGAGGTTTTGAGAGAATCCTCCATTAAAAACACGTTCTTAGTAAGCCCCCAACTACTGATTTGCTGTGCAGGGTCTGTGAATGTGTGGAGAGTGTCCCTTATTGAGGTAAGTCATTTTTTTTGCTATTTCCACGATTTTTTTGTTAAAAACAGGGTCCTTGGAAAGACCGCGTGATTATCCCGCTGCAATTTCCATCCTGTTTTTGGTTACAAAAAATCCATCAGGATTTTGCAAATTATTTCCTGACCAGAACAATGTCTCAGACAGTCCAACATTTCCATGGTCTTAGGCACTCCATAGTCTCCATTGTCTCAGGCAGCCCATGTTTTTCATAGTCTCAGGCAGTCCGTAGTTTCCATTTCCATGAATATCAGGCAAGATCTTTCTTTTTATTTTGAGAAAATTCATCGTATAATGTAATATATTTAAAAAAAATTTTTATTTAAAATTTATTTATTTAAAAATACATTAATCGGTACTCTAACTCTACTAAAATAATAAAACCTAAACATAAATTCTTTAAGATAAATAAAATAACTTTTATTCTAAATTTTTAATTTCACCATAATGTACAGTCGGCGGCAACTTGCTTGAAACTATAACCTCCCTGGTATATTATGGCCATAACACCCAGGTAAATATGTAGTGTGATTGCCAAAGGGCAATAATCCTTTACATAAATAATTAGGTATTTTTTTTTATATCCTTTTCCTTTTTTTAAATTAATTAGGTATCAGTTTTTAGTAGGTCTGAATTACCTACTTCAAAAGGTCTTATTTCCTTTACCTTTTTGTTAAAAAATTTCATGAACAATTTTTAATAAATCTATTGTTGTTTTCTACTTTAAACTGGTGTTTTTATTTTCATTACAGAAAATCAGTAAGGTCCTCTTTATTAATTTGTAATAATGTCCCTTTAATAATAATTCACTATTTAAGGTATTTATTTTGTGTTTCTCATTTTACACATGATAAAAAAATGAGTGGCGTCCAAAAACATTTACTATATACAGGTACTTCAACTCAGTGATAAAAAACCTACGACCCAGCTCTCCTAAGAAAAACTGAGTGTCCCTTCGCTGAAGCCTAAATAGATGTTTTTTAAATATTAATAATCAGTATAAAGAAATAGGCTACACAATTATTGCATCGAGAAGTCGCAAATGCGAGAGATAAGGTATACAATTCAAAGTACAGGGCGATCCCAATTGGGCACTTTTAAGTGGGAAAGGGTACTTCTAGGAGAGGAAAGCAAACCCACCATTGCGAGGGTCAAATTTGAAAATAATATTTTTGGTAAAAACCGCATTTTTATCAACCCGTTTTTGTGCTACGGGGCTTTTTGAAAGTTTGACAATTTTTTTTTATAAACATATCTTTATTAGGTATCAAATTTTAACTTAATTAATATCACAGATTGAATTTATGTTAAATTATCGCTAAGATATTTTGTTTGTTAAACTAAAATATGTATATATTTTTCGACAGCACGTGCACTTTTTTGCTTTTTATCAGTTTAAGTCTTTGTTCTCTCAAGATATCAATGAAACCATTTATGTCGCGTTTTTTTTCGTCCAATTTGTGAAATATTAAAGCACCTATATAAAACTGCTACACATTTTGGTCTTTTTTATTAGCTAAACTGACTTGTAACATTTCACTACACTGTAATATTATTTCAAAATTTTTTCCGAATGTACGATTTACTACGTTTTTTTACCCAATTCCAAATATGAAGATTATTTCCACAACTTATACGGTGCATAAGGGTATCAATGGAGTGACATTGGCTACACATGTCATTTTGGGTCATTCCATGCCTTTTTGTTTTCTCCGCCACTGGAATAATTTTATTAATAGCCTTATACACCGTACTTCGCCACTTTAAAGGCAGATATAGAAGTCCAGATTTTTCCCCAATCCAAAGCGGGATATTTTTCCTCTATAAAGGGTTTGATATATATTTTATCCATAATGCCTTCGTAAATAAGTTTTGTGCTTACTTTATCTTTTTTATTCAAAATAATATTGAGCTTTTCCATTTAGGCTTTTATCTTTTTAAAAACGGTATTTCTCTGAACGCTGTTTTCAAAAATGGAACTGACCTGTGATTTAAACCAAATTTTCACATTTTTATCATTCCAAGATATTAACTGTGTTTTTAAAAAAAGAGCTATAGCTTTGTATTCTATTTTGATTACATTTAAACCCCCTTTTTTAATTTTTGTCTCTAGTTGTGGTCTTTTAACTCTAATTGCATTAAGCTTTAAAAAGTTTTTAAATGCACCACTTGTTGCTGGATTTTCTGAAGAAATGTTCTGGGATTTTCCTGAAGAAAAAAAATGTGTTAAAATCTGATAATCTGAAAGAGCCAGAAAATCTTCTAAAAAGTCGGTAAATGTCTCGGAAAGGTTTGGAAGTGTTCTCAAAAGGCGAAAAATGACCTATAAAGATTGGACATATCATCGGTTTTCTAAAGCCGTTGTGAAAAAGTCTAAATGTTATGAATCAATCCAGAAAAATCTGGAAATACGCCAAAAAAGGTCTGGAAATGTTTTGGATAGAACTAGAAATGTTTTAAAGAAGTCTGGTAATAAACTAAATCGATTGAAAATATCTTTGGGTATGGTTTGGTAATGATTGTGGAAGTCTAAATAATATGGAACGATCCGGAAATATCCTAAAAATTTAGGAAATCGCTTAAACGTCTTTGGAAAAGTTTAAAATGTATCAGAAATGTTTAGAAGTCTCCTGAAATACTAGAAATGTTTTGGAAAGTTCTAGAATATAAAGTAAAGCTTAAAAAAGGCTTTAAATGTCCTGAAAAAATCTGGAAATGTTTTGGGAACATCCAGGATTTTTTTGGAAAAGTTTAAAAATATTGTAAACAGTTTGGGTGTATAAAAATGTCTTGAAAAATAACTGGAAACATCTTCACCAGTATTTACTAAAGGGTCTACAGTACTAAATGCTAGAATCCTAAGTCTACAAGTCTAGATTTTATTTGAAGGTTTAACTTATTTTTCCCGTGGATGCAATTTTTTTTATATTTATTTAAATTGTTCATAAATACCTTGCGATATGGGTCATCTTTTTTCGTTGTAACAACGACACTATTGCAACACAAAGGTTAGAAATAAATAAAATGAATATAATACTTTGGTTTGAAAATGGTAGCCATATTTAAACCTTCATACTTCAGGAAATGTCTAATAGAAACGGTGTATGTCAGTGTCAGCTGTCCGCTATATTTTACATGTTAATTTTTTAGACAAATTAGTGATGATTAAACCGATGTTCAATTGTTTTGGTTCGGTTTTATATATATATATTTGAATATTGATAGGTATTTAATACGGTAGTGCATCTACAGACAGTTTAAAAAATTTTGTATAATTTTTTTTATCATATTATTTCTATTGTTTCTCGAACTCTAAACCACCCCTCAGGGGTGATACTACAATTTTAGACTATTTTTAACGGGAACAATACGACTACACGGACTAACTATCCCAAAAATTACATATTGCAAATTCTTTATTTGGTTTTTCTTTATTTCTAAAGTTAATTTGAATTGATATGAAATGAAACTCACTGAGAAATACTATCATATTGCACATTAGGGTAAACCGAATCTTTGCAGTTATTTGACCTGTGAGTAATAAAAAAATACACTTAAACCAGTCGGTATCAAGTCAATAGACTTGATACTTAAACCCGGTCTAAAATGCTAAGTTTTAAGGTCTTAGTAAATACTGGTGCTTAAGTTTAAGAAAATCTGGAAAAGTTTCGAATTGTTCTGAATAATCTTAAATATTCATGCAAAATCTAAAAAAGGACTGGAAATATCACAAAAAAAAATTTGGGAGTTCCCTTCTTCTTAGTTTTAAAGTCTAGGAATGTTTTGGAAAGTTCTACAATATAATGTAAAGCGTAGAAAAGGCTTTGAATGTTCTGAAAAATTCTGGAAATGTTTTGGAAACATCTATGAATTTTCTAGAAAAGTTTTAAAATCTTCTAAACAGTTTGGGTTTATAAAAATGTCGTGAAAAATAACTGGAAACATCTTAACTCTAAAAAAAGTCCGGAAAAGTTTGGAGTTGTTCTGAATAATCTTAAAATTTCACAACAAAACCTGGAAGTTCCCTTCTTCTTAGTTTTTAAAAATTTGATCTTTTAATTTACTTTCTTTTTACAGATCGATGCAGTAGGAAGAAAACGTGGTGGAAGAAGTTTCGGCGGTCACTCCGAGCAAGAAAACACTCTAAATCAACTTTTAGTGGAAATGGACGGCTTCAACACCACCACGAACGTGGTAGTTTTGGCGGCCACTAACAGAGTAGACATATTGGACAAAGCCTTACTTCGTCCAGGAAGATTTGACAGACAAATTTTCGTACCTGCGCCGGACATTAAAGGGCGAGCCAGTATATTTAAGGTAAGCATTGTCAATAAATGTGTTATTTGGGTCAAAAAATACCTTGTTATCGAATTTTGTAATGGTGTCTGTCTTTCTGTCAGGGTGTTATTGAATAACATACCGGGTGGGCCAGAAAAAAAACGGACAATGTTTTTTTCATTATAACTTTTGAACTTTACAATCGATTTTAATGTAACAAACTGCACTGCAATCAGAGTTTTGACTAAATATATTTTTTTGTCCGCTATCTCAACATTCAAGATACCGGACGAAATTAAAATATATCCTTTAAAGATGCTCGTTTATTCTTGTGTTGCGAACATGTTTTAATAATTTTTTTAAATTAGTAAAAAAAGCTGCATTCCTGTTACGCACAACTAGGTACGAATCAGCAAAATCGGTTCAGTGGTCCTAAAAAATATTTTTGTTTCAACCATTTTTTTGCATATTATACGATTGCCTTGCCAATCATGTCTGCATTTATTTCCTTATAAATTGATTACCACTGAACCGATATTAATGAAATAAAAAACATCCTGGTTAAAATTGATTTCTTTTTATATACCATGATCAAAGTGTACTTCTTAAAAGGTAAGATGGTGGACAGAATTATACTTGATTCTACAAAATGGCGTGATTATTCTTATTTTCCAAAAATGTTTTAATTTTTTTTTTAATTTATAGAAAATCACTACTTTTCCCCTACCACAACGAGGTACAAATGAGCAAAATCGGTGCAATGGTTCTCAAAAAAAATCTATTTTTGTTTCAACCATTGTTTTACAAATTATACCACAAAGTAGGCTATATACTTTGCGATTTTAGTGAAATAAAAACAATCATGGTGAGAATTGATTGCTCTTTAAAGAATATAATCGAAATTTGCCTCCATCTTAAAATTTAAGACGTCGAACAGAATCATACTTGGTTCTTGAAAATGGCGTGTTTATTCTTATTTTCCAAAAATGTTTTAGCTTTGTTTTAATTTGCAGAAAACACTACTTTTCTCCCGCATAAAGAGGTATAAATTAATAAAATCGGTGTTCTCACAAAATCTGATTTCGTTTTAACCATTGCTTTACAAATTATACGATTGCATTGCCAATCCTCTCTGCATTCATTTCTTTATAAATTCATTATTACTGAACCGATGATTTTTATTTTACTAAAATCAGTTCAGTAATAATCAATTTGTAAAGAACTGAATGCAGACAGGATTGGCAATGCAATCGTATAATTTGTAAAACATTGGCTGAAACAAAATCAGATTTTGTGAGAACCACTTCACCGATTGTATTACTTTGTACCTTGTTAAGCGGGAGAAAAGTAGTGCTTTCCTATAAATTAAAAAAAAAACTAAATCATTGTCGAAAAGTAAGAATAAACGTGCCTCTTTGAAGGGTCAAGTCTGATTCTGTCAAACTAAACAAAAACTATAATCGTTAAAGAACAATCAGTTCTTCAAATAATTTTTTTTTATTTTACTAAGATCGGTTCAGTAGTAATGAGTTTATAAGGAAATTAATGCAGACAGGATTGGCAATTTAATCGTATAATATGCAAAACACTGGCTGAAACAAAAATAAATTTTTTGAGAACCACACTGATTTTACTAATTTGTGCCTCGTTGGGCGGAGGAAAAGTAGTGCTTTTCTATAAATTAAAATAAAAACTAAAACATTTTCAAAAAATAAGAATAAATTTTAAGATGGCGATAAATTTTGATCATGATCTTTAAAAAGCAATCAATTCTCAATTCTCAATTTTTTATTTCATTAAAATCGGTTCAGTAGTAATGAATTTCTAAGAAAATAAATGCAGACAATTTAACGTATAATATGCAAAACAATGGTTGAAACAAAAATATTGTTATTTAGAACCACCAAACCGATTTTGCTGATTCGTACCTTGTGCGTGGCGAGAATGCAGCTTTTTTACTGGTTAAAAAAATAATTAAAACGTTCGCAACACAAGAATAAACGAGCATTTTTGAAGGGTACAATTTAATTTCGTCCGCCAGTTTGGATTTTGAGATGGCGGACAAAAAATTGAGTCAAAACTCTCATTAATTTTTTCCCAAGTCCAGTTTGTCCAGATAAAATCGATGTCTGGGTTTTTCCGCCCACCCGGTATTTTTTTAAATACTCAGAGCCATTATCAATATATTTTTTAAAAAGTACAGGTAAAATTGATTAATAAACAAAGCCGGTAATAAATTTTTAAAAAATCTATAGAAAACCAATTTAAATCAATAAAATAACAAATTGCAATGTTGTGCAAAAATGCAATGAAAAATTATATGTAGAAGCCACACCTTTTCCAAACCCTACTCAACAGGAATAGAACCCAGAACAGCTGCACTTCTCAAAATACAACGAGGTATAGTCCTTGCCATACGCAGTTACACTTTTGTGACTTTGACATGAAATAAACATATTTCCTAACCAGAAACATATTAAAAAGTAAATATGTCATGTTGGTATAAGATCAAAAGTAAAACTGTCATTGTTTTTGGATCAAAAGATGCAGACCGTGGGTTGACAAAAAAAACGCACAGATAAAAACAACTCAAAGACGTCATTTTTCAGATTTTTTTTTGTTGCTCAAAGTATGCATATGATACATAAAGAGGTTGGGAATGTCACGAAAGTGTAACTGCCTATGGCAAGGACTATACCTCGTTGTATTTTGAGAAATAAAAGTCTTTGCCTTTTTATTTTTAATTTTAAAACAAATATCACTTAATAATTGTTTAGTCTCAGGTCCCCAGACTCCGAAAGTGTCTACTGTGATAGATTTTTTTTTTAAATTTATCATCAATACAAAGTTCTGACATAATCCAATCAAATCGTTTTCAAATACTTAAAGGATCTCTTTTGAGATGATTATTTATTTAAATTTATATTCCAAAAGTCTGTTTCTTTTTTTAAACTATATCAATACTTTTTGTAAAAAATTTAGAATATTATCTGATTTGTTGGTTTTTTGTTTGAAAAAAGGTAAATATTATCTAGATGTTCATGCAGGTATAATAGGTAGATGATGGCCGCATGCTGTAAACTAATTTTTTTTCTGAAGCTTGTTTGCTTTTTGTAGGTTCACTTATCACACCTGAAAACCAACCTGGACAAGTTAGATTTGGCAAGGAAAATGGCTGCTTTGACACCTGGTTTCACCGGGGCCGACATTGCCAATGTTTGTAATGAAGCCGCTCTTATCGCAGCCAGGTCCGTATTAGACGCAATTTCTAATAATTTATTTGAGTTAATTAAAGACATAGTTAAGTACAGTTTATTTATTCAGTTTATTAATTAGAAGCATATCAGCTTCCTGCTCTATTTTTATAAGAATCTAGCAATTTATTCAGTTCGCCAGTTAATCTAGTTAATTTGGTTCAAAATCTAATTGGTTAATCAGTGAGGATGTATCCAGCTAAAAACAGAAAGGGGGTTTAAGGGGTTTCTGAATTCCATGGCCTGCTTAAAGAAGGGCAAACTCATAATAATCTATTGGAATTTTATTGACTTATTTAGAAAAATCTGGTAAGAAAGGGGTACTGATCCTTGATTAATTGCCACGAGGTTTTATGGTTTTATTTAACAATACTTATAATTACTATTTACATTAAATACATCTTGCTAACAAAATGCATATCCTCTAGATACGCTCGACTTCTGACTACTACTTGCCTTCACTGTTAACTTGTACGTCTGGGACGTTATGTTCTCAGCTCACAACTAATCGGTAAACTCTTTTTGAGAAGCTTCTATTAAAAACCGTTTGCCATTGATAAGATATCGAGATGTATTGTTTATAATTCCGTATACAGTTTATTACACGTTTTTATACACATTGAACTATATACAGAAGCTCATTTCCTTAGACTGTTTAGGGTTAATGTGCACTTGCTTATAAACGTAACTTCTGCCATTTAGTTAATAGGACATTATTTTCTCTTCTTCACAATATATCCACGATCGACGGTACTTATAATAATAATAATGAACAAAATTTTTAATTTATGATTGTTAAAAAGTTTCTTGTTAAATTAATCGATTTATAGAGACCACTGCAAATATCTTGTGAAAGGGAAATAAACAAACAAACTTGAGAACTATTGGACATAAAGGAAATTTTGTTGCAGCGAACAGTCCTAAACATGTCGTAATTATTTTAAATTAAAATGTTCATTTTCACTGTTTTAATTTTAAACCTAAATAACCCAATTTTTATCCGAAAAGTTTTTAAAGCACTTTTTTCAATAGTTTAAAAAAATTAGCTTTACCACAAAAAATTTTGCCAGGAAACAAAATTTGATTTGTGTTATTATTGATGTTCAACCTTTCACTTTTTCGCATATCCTGGCAAATTGTGTTGCAAATTTTGAGTTTTTCTCAAAAAATTTTAATTTTAGTACCAAAATCGTTTGTACAAAAGTTATAGAACATTTTATTACTTATAACATTTACATACAATTTTTTTCGATAGGAAGTGTATTTCTGCAGAAAACCATCAAAAACCATCTTCCCTAAAAGTTTCACCCTAAAAACTCGGATCGAGTGCAATTTATTTTCCTATTTGCTGCGATATATTTTCTTATTGTTATATAAATAAACAAAACTTTTATTTTATTATTGTTAAAAGGTTGGAGTTAGTTTTGTGTCAATTTAAAAAAATTTGTTAGTATATTGATTATGTATTAACTTAATTTTGGTAATTATTTTTTTTTTGATTCATTAAAATAACTAGTTTATTTTATTTATTTCTACATATATCTAACTAACTTAATTATATTTCAGTTAATTTAATTGATTTAATTACAGGGACTTAAACCACCACATAAACATGAAACACTTTGAGCAAGCGATAGAGCGAGTGGTGGCTGGAATGGAAAAGAAGACCAATGTCTTGTCTCCTGAAGAAAAGAAGACTGTGGCGTACCATGAGGCAGGACATGCAGTTGCGGGGTAAGTCTATGGATTATTCAACATACCGCATGGTTAAAAGCCAGTGGCGTATATAAAGGGGGGGGCAGGGGGACCCAGCTAAGATTTTTTTAGATATTTTCCACATATTTCATGAATAGAAACATAAAACAGTATAAAATATGACCTCGTGGAGTATCGCACTCTCCCCTCAAATTTGTCTCGGACCCATCCAGTGTTGCCAGATTTGAAGGTTTCCTTCAACATAAAGGGTTTTTAACAAAAAAATTGATTTTGAAGGCTTTTATTCTAATTTGAAGGATTTTGACTATTTTGAGGCAAAGGTAAATATTTTGCAAATATTCCAATAATTTTACCAAGCTTAACCTATGTGGCTAAAAATATAAATACTTAATTTAAAATTTTGGTTTTTATAATTTTTGATTTAACACAGTGCCAGCCACCCTATAAAATGTAGGTTTTTTTTGAGAAGGCCACCAATTTTTTTTTTTAGTTTCTAATTATAGACTGCCCCGTTATTAAGAACCACTACTCGCCTAAATCGCAGCTTATCCTTCACAGATTTTTGAGATAAAAATGTTTAAGTGTTTTTTGTAAACAGTTTAAAAACAAAATTAAATTTATAAATTTTGTAGTGGGTATGAGGGTCCTATCTGCTGAAACCATCAAATAAGAGAAAAAATATCCCACTCACGAAAATATTTAGTTAATCTTTGGTCGTTTCTTACATCTAAGGTAACGGCATCATAAAAATCAATTCTTATCAGTCTTTTTTTTTGTTTATTTCTGCCATGTATATTTTTAGTTTTCGTTAGACTATTATAAGTTTCGAATGTTTTCATAGTGATTTAAAATGAATGCCCATCTGAAAAATCGTTGCTATCAAGAAGAAAATCGAAGAAAAGTTTGTGCATAATGTGGTTCAAAAATTAATTTTGGGAAAAAGAACCTAGATACAAAAGTTAGTGGCATTGGAAAAACTTATTTGTGAGTTTTTAAACTCAAATTACCAATAATGCCTGATTATAAAAATATCGTAGTTTTAAAAAATACTAGAACTTTCGATCAATCCTACTGTAATGGTGGTTGTACTTCTACCAATAGCTACAAAAATGTTTGTGTGTGACTATCAACTGGCAACAGTAACTTTAAATCCCAATAAAGAATATAACAATTTTTTTTCTGCCAAACGTTTGAATAACTTCCAAATTAATGCTTTATTTTCTGGTAGACAAATAATAAGGACATCAGCAGGTAAAAAGTAATTTCCAAGTCAATTCAGAAAGTCCCGAAGTACTCGTATTTTATTAAAATATTACAAAGAAACTTCTTTAAGTTTAGGCACGTCTGAGGAAAAACGCCTGGGGCCAGTAGTGTATGCGGATGCAAGTGAAATGGCGAATGAAGTTCTTAAAACAAGGCAGGAGTTCTGTAGATCGAATATTAAAGTCTTGTGCAAGTCAGGCATTTTTGGTAGTTTTTGTTAAAGCTTCCTTTCTTTTTCTTTTTTAGAATAATGCCACAAGCTGCACATATTGCTATTGGATACTTATCATCTGAAATACTATAATTTGGGTTTAAAAACGCACAAATAAGTTTTTCCAAGGCCACTAAATTTTGTAGCCAGGTTCTTTTTCCCAAAATTAATTTTTGAACCACACCCTTCACAAACCTTTCTTCGAATATCTTTGTGATAGCAACGATTTTTCGGATGGGCACTCATTTTAAATCACTATGAAAACATACGAAACTAATCATAATCTAACGAAAACTAAAAATATACATCGCAGAAATAAAAGACAAGACTGAAAGAGAGAATTCATTTTTATGATGCCGTTACCTTAGAGGTCAGTGTTGCTATTTTGAGGGGTAGAGCTGCGGGACTGTAAGCGCTGGCCGTTTTATAAAATCTGGGTGCAAAAATCCTTAAAAGGACGATGTAAAAATATTAATTTTTCCGAGCCACACAAAGACAATATAGAGGATTGGCACTCACCTTTTCAGCTGTTTCCGTCGTCCAGAGGAGCTCCTCTCGCTGGCCCAGTCGTTGCAGTCGATCCACACTAGAATCACTTGTTTGTGTAATGGTTTAGTTTGATTTTCTAAGAATGTTATTGGATTTTTTGGTTAATAGAATTTATCACCATGCTGCGTGGTGATCTCGACAGAATACGACAGACGAATCTTTTTGGTTACGCCTTTTTGCGCAGATTCATTTTTCGTAGATGGCGCTGGCGTTTTGCTTGTGCCAATCAAATTGAAATTGTGTGGGTTTTCCGAATACGGGAATTTGGCGCAAAATTTGAATTTAAAATTAAAGTTGCACGAACATTTTCCGCCCACTTAAAACGAAGTTTTACATTGAGATTAATTGAATAAACAAATGGCTATATAAAAAAAATATAAGTTAATTCAAAACCTTAAAGGGTAGGTAATTAAATCCGTTTTAGGTTTATAGATCAAAAAGAAAAAAAAATGAAAAAAAAATATATATATATGTTATACTTTAAAGTTTACTTTTAACTTTTTAAAAAACTTTATTTTGATTAAATACAATATAGGACTTAAACGTTATAATTGAACGTGTACTTAAGAACGATTCTAAAGAGAATGACTTAACATTACAATGATTTGAGTTTATATAAAGAAAATGTGCAATTCTGCAGGAATGCACGTGTTGTTTATTCCGTGAGAGACGCAAGTCAGCAGAATGGTCTTCTTATCTTAAAAGGTTCTGAGAAATAAAGTGTTGATTCGGCTTGAATGCACGTGTTGTTTATTTCATGGGAAACGCAAGTCAGCAGAATAAGCTTCTTATCTGGAAGGTTCTCGAGTTTCATAGAAGGTTCTGGTTTCTTCTAAGTGTAGGCAGGATATTTTCATATAACAGCTCCCCTCTTTTTGAAAAAGTTGGCGTTATACGGCAACTTTTATTAAGATGATTGATTGATCATTAATTTTGCATTGGGTTCGATTTCTTCTTCGATTTGATCTTCGATGTGTATGCTTGGCCTTCTTCTTGGTAAGATATTCGATAAATTCCTAATTCTTTGTAGATTAGGTTTTGGAAATGGTGGAAAGTCATTACCATTATCATTATCGTTATTGGTATTATTACCATTTCTTGTTCTTCGGTGTCTTCGACATTTGTTAATAATGTAAAGAATTACTAGTAGTACTATCAATGTTATTGTAATGATAGTAAACCAATCAATGTGTTTTTGAATGAATGGTTGATTGATCATTTTATCTAATTCTTCTGAATATTGATTAAGATTATGTTGTGCAATATTCAGATCTTCGACGTTTATTTTGCTTAACTTTAGTGGTTTTAGGCCTTGAATTTTGGGGATTTCAGGCATATCTTTACAACAAGTATATGGAATATTGATTATTGGTGAATTTATTTCTTCGAAGGTACTTTCTTGAAGTATGGTTTCAGAATGAATTCTCGTACTTCCAATAAAAGCATTGCATGTTGATTTGAAACGAATTATACTATTGGTTTCAATTGATTTCGTAATGATTTCTTGATTTTTGCATTTAATATTGGTAGGTACTGGTTCTGATGTAGTAACTAGCCATTGATTTTCTTCTAGTGGTTGAACATTGTAGCCTTGTGCATAGAAAATGGTTGTTTGACATGTTTTCGGCAGCTGAGTTTGTTGCTTCAATAGTTGAGCTTCACAAATAGCATCACTGTCGATGGGATACGGAAGTACTTTGGAACAGAGCTTCGTTCTTCTTTCGATGATCTTGCAGTGGTCCACGTTGTGGAAGGTGACGAAAAACATTGAATCATCGTCACGCGCAATAAATTTATTAATTGTTGATATAGTATGGTGAAGACCTGTTCGATTATCTAATATTGGTATTGGGTAAAGTCTGTATAAAGTATAAGTCGAAGGGTCTATAAGAGGTATTTTAAGAACAAATACTATTTTTGATTCAGTTTGAAAAGCACTAAGTTCAATTAAATTAATGTATTGGGCTACCGTTGAGATTGATATTGGTAAAGGCAAATTATTTTTTTGTAATGAATGAGAAATCTTTTTCAATGAATCTACCAAATCCGATGGTTTTATTATTGAACCATGCAATATTTTTAAACGTGCAAAAGTTACTGCGTTTAACGCGTCATTTAATGAATCTTTAATAAAGGTGTAACTTTCCATAAGCGATTCGCATAAATCTAATGCTTTTATTTGTGCTTCTGCATAGGCAGCGTTATCAGAAATCGAAGTAACTAAATATTGAATTAATTTAATATCATGATTAAACGTTTCTTCATCAATTTGTAATTTTTGTAAAGTCGTATTAAAACTTTTAATAAAAGAGGTTGTTACTGAAATTTGTTTTTGCAATAATCTTTCAATATTTTTCTCATCAGTCGATACTTTATTAATACAATCATTAAAGTATTCTCCGTCTGATGCATCTAAATTTCCTGTAATAGATTTCCAAATAGTTCCGATGCCATTAAATATTCCACGTTTTTGCCTATATGATTTTTCTTTTGTATCCGAGATAAGTTCTTCGTATTTAATATTAACGTAATTAGAAATTTGTTTTAAAAGGCTAACATGCGTTTTAATTTGCGATTTGAAATTTGCAATTTGATTATTATTGATTGAAAAGTGATCCATAAAGGTATCTAAAATTTTGTCGTTATGTTCAATTGCTTTCTTAAAGGGTAAAAGATCTTTGTAAACAACAAGTGTCCATTCATTATTAGAAATTCTGATAAGGGATTCTTCATGATAAAATAGTCCTAGTGTATTATTTATTGGTAATATTGAATATTGACTGGAAACGATTGAGATTATTCCCATTAATCTAAAATAAAAGATTTTTATTTTATTCAAAGCACGGTTTTAACCTATCAAAATTAACTTTGGTTAATTGATTTGTTTGTGGGTTTTTAAGTGTTGCAGAATTACGATGTATTTCTAAAATTTCAAAAGGACCATTAAATAAGTTTTCTGATTTGGATTTGATTTGTGATTCTTTAAGCCAAACTTTGTCTCCTACATTAAATTCAGGGAGATTCTTTCGTACGTGTTCGTCAAATCGTTCTTTCGATTTTTGTTTCGATTGATCAGTTCTATTTCTAGCTAATTTGTAAAAATAGTCCATTCTATTATTTAAATCGCGTACATATTTAGATATCAATTGTTCTTGATTATAAAGCTTTTCGGGGGGTCTACTTGATGTATGTCCGAAAACGAGTTCGTAAGGGGTAAATCCGTGTGTTTTGTTTTTTGTATTATTATAGCAAATTACTGCGTATGGAAGAACGCTAAAACAATGATCTTCAGGGTTTTCTTGTTTATTAATTCTAATCATTTCGCAAAGGGTTGCGTGAAATCGTTCTAGTGAACCGTTTGACTGTGGATGTGCTACGCTAGAAAATGTTAACTTAACATCGTATAGGGTACATAAATCTTTTAAAAGGGTGTTATCAAATTCTTTGCCATAATCGCAATGTATTCGTAAGGGTACACCGAAATGTTGGAAAAATAGTAAAATAGTACTAACTACTGTACTTGCTTTTTTATCACTCATTGCGTAAGCTTGTGTAAATTTTGTTAATTCATCCCGTACTGTTAACGCGTAATTTCTGGTGGGGTATTCGAAAATATCGATATTGATTCGTTCAAAAGGGGTACGTGGTGTTTCTGTTACAACGAAGGGTCTGCTTAGATTTTTACGAACAATTTTTACTTTTTGACAAGTTTCACATTTTTTTATGAAATCTTCTACGTTTTTTGTTAAACCACGCCAATTATATTTTTCTCTAATGCGTCTAACTGTTTCATTTATTCCACGGTGTAGGTTGCTTTTTCCTAAGTGATAATTTTCTAAAATTATTGGGATTTCATCTTCGTCGGGGGTTGTTATTATATTTTGGCAAATTTTTAATTTTATGTCTTTATCAGAAAAGATGTAAGATAGCATCTCTAAAGTTGGTAAATCTAGATTGTTTTCGATGCAGTATGTTTTGTTAATTTCAAATTCATTTTGGTCTTTAAAAAGGCAATAAAATAAGTGTTGTGAACAATCATCATTATCGAATGGTAGGGCTATAATAAAATATTTACGATCTTTAACTGTTTTGCTAGAAACAATATTAATTTTTAATTCTTCAAGGTGGAACTCTTCTTCAAAAATATCATCAATGATTTTAAAATGTAAATCTTCCATTTTATTTTGTCGGAAAAAGGTTACTATTAATTTATTTGATTTATCTAATAATTGATCATTCGAGGTTTCGATTTTAGAATAATCAATTAGGGATCGCGTCTTGTAAAGTTCAACAAATCTGTTAAATTCATCTGTGATTTTTTGATCGTCTTCTTCATTAAAAATTGGTTCTTGATCGTTATTTTCGTTGTTTGCAAAAATTTTAATGTTTGATTTAAAGTCTATACAGTCTTTGAAATGATTGATTTTTATTCGCGATAAAGCGTCTGCATTTTTATTGATTTTACCGGGTTTATGAATGATTTTAAAACTATATTCTTCTAATTTTAATCGCCAACGTGCTAATCTGCTACCGGGGTCTTTAATTGAAAGTAGCCAGGTTAGAGGTCTGTGATCTGTGACTATAGTGAATTTTCTACCAAAAAGGTAAGGTCGAAAGTGTTTTACGGACCATACTATTGCTAATAGTTCTCTTTCAATAGTGGAGTATTTAGTTTCTGCACTACAAAGGGTTCTCGATGCAAAAGCTATCGGAAGGTCTTTACCAATTGGACCTTGTGAAAGTACGGCTCCTATCGCAAATGCGCTCGCGTCTGTAGTTAAAATGAAAGGTTCTTCAAAATTTGGATAAATTAATATTGGATCAGAAATTAATGCATTTTTGAGTGTTTCGAAAGCTTCTTTACATTCTTTAGAAAAAATAAATTTTGTATCTTTTTGAAGAAGTTTTGTTAAGGGTTTTGAGATTTTCGCGAAGTTCGGTATGAATCTTCGATAATATCCGGCAAGTCCGAGAAATGATTTTACGTCACGAGGATTTTTTAATTCTGGAAAGTTTTGTATACATTTTACTTTATCAGGGTTTGGTTTTACTCCATTTTCGGTAATTAAATGTCCGAGGTATGCTACTTCTTTTCGTAAAAACTCGCATTTGTCAGGTTGAATTTTCAAATTTGATTTTCGTAATCTTTGGAAAACTTCGGAAAGACGTGAAATGTGTTCATGAATTGTTGGTGAATAAACAATAATGTCGTCCATATAAACTAAACAACGTTCATTTAGAATGCCTAATAAAATGTTATCCATCACACGTTGAAATGTGGAGGGTGCATTTTTTAAACCAAATGGCATACGAACAAATTCGTAGTGTCCATTTTCGACAGAAAAGGCTGTTTTTTGAATATCTTTTTGATCAATTTCAATTTGGTGAAAACCGGATGCTAAATCAAGTGTTGTAAAATATTGACATTTACCTAACTGATCTAATAAATCTGAAATATTTGGAAGTGGATATTTATCGTCAACTGTTACTTCATTCAGTTTTCTATAATCGATTACTACTCTCCATTTTTGTTTGTTAGAGGCGTCAAGTTTTTTTGGGACTACCCAAACAGGTGATGACCACGGGGAAATTGATGGTCGGATTATTTTTTGATCGAGCATTTTATTAATTTGTGTTTTTACTTCCTCTTTGTGTATTTGAGGGTACCGATATGATTTAGTAAAAATTGGATGAGCATTGTTGGTTTCAATTGTATGTTTGATTTCATTAGTGAAGGTTAATTGATCTCCTTCGATATAGAAAATGTCAGAAAATTCAAAACAAAGATTTGAAATTAATTCTTTTTCTTCATAATTTAAATGTTCTAGTCTTAATTGATTTTTAATAAGGTCGATTCTATCAATGAGTTCGTCTTCATTGGTATTGAAATTTAAAATATCGTGAACACTTGGTATGGGTTCGAAAGACAAGTTATTAAAATTTATTGTTTTAGGAATAGCATTGGGATTTATTATCGATGTATAAAATTCACCATTTTCGTTGATGTGGACTAGGGCGTTTGGTAATCTTACTTTTTCTATTTCTTGACCAATTAAAATTGCATCTGTGTTTTTTAAATTACATTTTAATTTAAAAACTTGTTCGGTTCGCGGTTCTAGAGATATTTGATTTTGAAAATTATTTTGATTTATATTTATTCGCGGTTTTGGTATTGGTGGCGTTTTTTGATTTGGAATTAATCTTGGTTTAGGTATTGGTGGTATGTTTTGATTTATTTGATTTTGAATAATTTCGGGATTTTGTTCAAAAGTTTTTTCTGTTACTTGAATTAAAGGTATTGTTTTAAAATTGGTGCATAGCTGTTTCGAATTTAAATCAATTACGCACTTGTAATGTTCAAGAAAATCGAGTCCTAATATTCCGTCAAATTCTATGTCTAAATTACAAATATAGACTTTTAGTGGATTGTCTTTAGCGAAAGGGATTAAAACTGATTGGGTGATTGGAATTTTTTCATCGGTTATTCCTTGTACTATTACATTTTCTGCAAATCGATTATTATAATTTTCGACTGTTTTTTCTTTAAATACTGAAATTCCTGCGCCGGTGTCAATTAAAAGTTTAAATTTATTTGTTGCGTCATTAATATAAAAAAGATTTTTTGAGTTTAAATTATGTAGATTGGTATTTAGGCGAATATTTGTTCTGGGGTTTGATTGATTGACATACATTGGATCTTCGCAATAGTTTGTTCTAATTGGGTATCTGTTTCTTGAATCGATTGGGGTGGATGGTTTTGATTGGAAGTAATTTGAAAATTTTGGGTCTCTGGTGGCAAAATTTGATTTTGGTTTTCAAAATTTTGATATGTTCTGGGTTGACTAAAATTATATTGACTTATGTCATTTAAATATTGTTCATCAAGATTATTTGAAAATTCTTGTGAATAAGGATAATCATAAGCTGGTTGATAGATTTCATTTTCGTAATGAAGCTGATTTTCATACTGAAAATTTTCAAAATTTGGATCATAAGGATCGTAATTGTCAAAATTGTTAAAATTTTCAAAATTTGGATCATAAAGATCGTAGTTGTCAAAATTATTAAAATATTCATCAGAGTAGTTCACTACATGTGCTCTATGTTGTGGGGAATTGTAATTCGGATTTCTTTGAATTACTGATGGTCTAAAATTATTTTGTTGGTTTTGTGGTACAAAATTTCTAGAGGTGCTTGGTTGATTTTGGGTAAAATTGGGTCTTTGAAAATTTTGGTTAGATTGTTGATTTTGATTTTGGGCAAAATTGGGTCTTTGAAAATTTTGGTTAAATTGTTGATTTTGATTTGTGTAGACCGGGGGTCTCTGTACAAAAGTACGGCATTCACTTTCGTGATGACCTAAACGATTACATTTAAAACATTTTTGTGGTTGAGAAGCTGTTCTTCGCGATTGAAAATTCTTTTGTCTATTTTGTATGGGATTATTTGAAACATTGGGTCGGTTTGGAGTTTTTTGTGTTTCAAAATATGAAAGTTGTAGTTCGCGTCTTATTCTTACTTGTGCTTCAAGTAAATCTTTTGGATTGCTAGCACGGACAATATGACCTATGCGCGATTCTAATCCTGTTAAAAGCGTATTTAATGCCATGGAATCTATAATTTGGATTTGTGCATCTTTTTGAAGCATATTTAAATTTGATTTTTGAATACAAGCGTGCATTTTTGAATTCATAACTTGTAATCTATTGAAAAACATTAAAGGTGATTCGTTTGTTTGTTGTTTGAGTCTTTGTAGATCTTGAATTAATGAAGAAAGGTCTCGCGTATCTCCATAATATGTTGTTAATAATTGCTTAATTTGAATCCAAGAAAGAGGATTTCGAGAGTTGACTAATTGTGCGGCTTTTCCTTTTAATTTATTTTTAACGTGTATGACCAATAAATCGCGTTGATCTCCGACGGCCATGTTATAAGCACAATCGCAAGCATTGATAAAAGTTCCTAAAAATATTTGATCTCCATCGTATTCAGGGATTATTGAGAAAATTTCCGATAAACGATAAGGTTCAACCTCAACTATAGGTTGGTTTGCTGGTACGTTTGCTGGTTGGTTATTACGAGGTTCAGTCATTTTTGATGGTTTTTAATTTCTCGTATTTTAAAACTTAAATTAAATTTTTAGATTTTGTTTCTTAAAACTAAATTTTATTTTTGACTTCTTTTAAATTGAAAAAAAAATTTTCTTAAAATTCAAAATTGTAAAAGTCAGGCTTAGAAAATCGAACAGATTTTTCAAAATATCAACTTATTTGAAAAAAAATAAAACGTGATGATTCAATTGTCTTACTCACAAAAGCTTTAGCTGGACCATTTGTCTCCACGTGTTCGGCTACCAGGGGCTTCACTAGGTGTTCCTTCCGTATCCGTTGGTTGCGAGGACGCTTGGTTCGTTGCTGTCTAGCTTCTTTGTTGCTTGTGTAACTTCTTAATTGCTATGTAACTTCTTAGTTGCTTTGTAACTTCTTTGTTGCTTGTGTAACTTCTTGGTTGCTGTAGATTCTTGATAGCTTAAAGAGCTGGAGCTTCACCACTCGCGAATTAGAATACTCGTGTTTTCGCGTGTGTTAAACTATCCGTACGACTGCGCCAAATGTTATACTTTAAAGTTTACTTTTAACTTTTTAAAAAACTTTATTTTGATTAAATACAATATAGGACTTAAACGTTATAATTGAACGTGTACTTAAGAACGATTCTAAAGAGAATGACTTAACATTACAATGATTTGAGTTTATATAAAGAAAATGTGCTGATTAAGCAATGGAATAATTCCTTAATATTCTAGACTTAAACTAAAGTGCAATTCTGCAGGAATGCACGTGTTGTTTATTCCGTGAGAGACGCAAGTCAGCAGAATGGTCTTCTTATCTTAAAAGGTTCTGAGAAATAAAGTGTTGATTCGGCTTGAATGCACGTGTTGTTTATTTCATGGGAAACGCAAGTCAGCAGAATAAGCTTCTTATCTGGAAGGTTCTCGAGTTTCATAGAAGGTTCTGGTTTCTTCTAAGTGTAGGCAGGATATTTTCATATAACATATATATTCTAGATAACGACACACGAAACAAAAGAAGTTGCTTGGGAGTTTAGTGCGCATCGAAAGGTAGTGGGCACAACTTGACCACGGGACGAGTGAAAAGTCCGTGTTGTGTTTTAACAGTAGCAACTCGAATGTGATTATCCCGACCAGGATGTACAGATACTATTCTACCCAGCAACCAGTGTAATGGCGGCCTAGTTTCATCCTTAATTAATACAAGCGTATCTAGCTTGATTTCAACCGAAGGGTCCGACCACTTAGAACGCTGTTGTAAAGTATTTAAGTACTCGAGTTTCCAACGCTTCCAGAAATCGGCATGAATTCGTTGGATAAGTTGCCAACGATTAAGGGTATTAACTTTAAGGGTAGAAAGGTCAGGATCAGGACACGAATTAAGGGGTTCCATTGTGAGGAAATGACCCGGAGTCAAAGACGTAAGATCGTTTGGGTCAGAGCTGTGCTCACAAAGGGGTCGAGAATTGAGTAATGCCTCTATTTGGGCGAGGAGAGTATAGAGCTCTTCGAAGGTTAGTATCTGGTCACCGATGACCCGATACAAATGTGTTTTTATAGATTTGACTCCTGCTTCTGCTAGACCATTTAGGTGGGGGGCTCCCGGACTATTAAGACACCATTTGATTTTTAAGCTCTCAGAAGCTAATTTCGAAAGATTATGGAGCTCCTTAATAGCCCCAACAAAGTTTGAGCCTCTATCACTTGTGATTTGGACACAAGTGCCACGTCTAGCGACAAAGCGTCGTAAAGCAGCGATGCACGCCTCTGTGGTTAAATCCGAAACAAGCTCGATATGGATTGCCTTGACAGAAGTATCGACAAAGACTGCGATATATGATTTACCAACTTGTGCTCCACGACGTCTCTGACCTACAAAGGTTTTGATTGGGCCTGCATAGTCTAAGCAAACGTGTGAAAAACATTTTAATTGTGACGTTCTAAAAGAAGGTAAATCCGACATGTACGGAGTATACGGTTTTGGTTTTAAGCGAAAGCAGGGAAACGGCTTAGGTAATAGCTGAGTATTTTGAATTTTTTGAATGATATCCGAAAAACACTCTTCTTGGACCCTTTTAACTAAAACAAGTAGAGCCTTGTGTAGTTCAAAAGCGGAAAAAACGCCGGATAAAGGGTCAACTGAGGTTTTTCGATTGTGAATAAGTCTTAGAAAATGACAAATGATTTTTTGAATGGTATTTAAATTGGATATTTTATCGATTAATCTATCAAAAAAGTTTTGATTTTGAATTTCTGCCGTCAGCACCACTGAATTTTCCGGTTTTTCTTCTTTGAGCACCTCGTCTGGAACTCCCAAAGAACGTTCATTTATAAACCTTTGAATTTGCCACTCCGTAGTGGGTAAGGTAATCCATGGAGGGCCGTGAAACCAAAGAGGGTGATTTATTAAGTTATTAGGCGACAACCCTCTGCTAGCGCAGTCGGCAGGGTTCTCGAGTGAAGTAATGTGATACCATGGGACTTGGGGGATTGTTTCTTGAATACGACTTACGCGGTTTGCCACAAAGGTCTTCCACTTGTGAGGTGAAGATGTGACCCAATGAAGCGTGACCTGTGAGTCCGAGAACGCAAGAATGTCATCGATTACGAGTAATGATGAATAGGTGCGAATAACTAGTTCGAGTAAATCAGCTAATAGAGTAGCTCCAAGTAGTTCCAAACGTGGGATTGAAATAGTGTGTAAGGGAGCAACCCTTGACTTGCCCATGACTAGAGCAGTTTTGATAATTTTATTTGGTAATTCGACGCGAACGTACACGCAAGAAGCGTATCCTAGCTCGGATGCATCGCAGAAACCTAGCAATTGACATCGTTGAATATTATTCGAAAAAATATGTCTAGGTATACAAAGATTCGAAAGAGTGGTTAATTGATTATTGAATTGATTCCAAAGAGTTTTGATTGGATCGGGGGGTATTTCATCCCAATCAGTTTTGCATAACCAAAGTTTTTGCATAATCACTTTGGCTAAAAATGAAACAGGCGATAAGAAACCTATAGGATCCCAAATTTTAGCGATAGCCGATAAAATATTCCTTTTGGTGCAAGGTTTTTCACAAGGGGTACAAGAATAGGTAAAAGTATCTGTAGAAGGGTGCCACTGAAGGCCCAACACCTTAATCGATGTTGAAGAATCGTCTTCAAAGGTAACAGGGATCTGACAATCAGCGGGCGACAAATGTGAAAGAAGTTTCGGATTATTTGATGCCCATTTTCTTAATTCGAATTTTCCCAATTTAAGCAACGCTATGAGATCTTTTTGAAGTGATAAAGCACCTTCTAGAGAGTTAGCTCCACAGCAAATATCGTCCATGAAAATGTTATTCAAAAGGACCTGGGATGCTTCAGGATAATTCTTAGCCTCCAGGATGGCTAGTTCTCTAAGAGTTCTGATAGCTAAATAGGGACTTGAACTAACACCAAACGTCACTGTATTAAGCCTGTATTCCTGCAGGGGTTCGTTGGGATCAAATCGCCAAAGTAGCCTTTGGTACTCCCGATGAATTGGATTAATTTGAATTTGTAAAAAGTGCTGTTTTATATCAGTCAAAAATACGATAGAATGAAATCTGAATTTTAATAGAATTTCGGAAATATCGGCTTGTAATTTTGGTCCTATTAAAAGAGTTTCGTTCATGCTTAGGCCTTTCGAACCCTTAATCGAGGGGTTAAAAACCACCCGGAGTTTAGTCGTTGATTTGTCAAGACGAAGGACTCCGTGATGTGGTAAATAAGAACATAACTGAGGTCTAGGTTCGGATCTTGGAATTAAAGACATGTGCCCGTTTTTGAGATATTCTCTCATAAAATCCGAGTACATACTATAGAAATTTGAATTTTTTATTAAGCGAGATTCGAGAGACAAAAATTGACGGTAGGCCACTGAATATGTGTCTCCTAGGTCAGGAGGGTCAATGTGACGAAAAGGCAAATTTACAGTAAATCGGCCCGAAATATCTCTAGTGGTAGTTTTTTGGAAAATCTCTTCACATCTTTTTTCTTCGGGTGAGAGAAACGTTTTTGACTTAATTGATTCTAGTTCCCAAAATCTGCGAATATTAAAGTCGAGAGACTGCTCACAGGAAGTAAAGTAAGAATTGACTTGAGGTGAAATATTTATGTTTTGAGTTTGGCCCATCAAGACCCATCCAAAAACTGTCTCAAAAGCGGAGGGTAGGCCGTGAGGTCCTGGAATTCGTCCTGATTGGACGATTTCTGTGTAAAGTTGTGCACCTAAGAGTAAGTCAATTGGACCAGGGTTGTAAAATTGGTTATCTGCAAGCTTTAGATTTGAGATATGACTCCAATTGGATGAATCTACCTGTACTGAGGGCATATTCGAACAGAGTTTCGGTAAAACGAAGACTTGAATAGAAAAAGTAGGCTCTTGTTGGCCTAGGGCTCGAATAGTGCAAGTAGAAATGCCGTTAGTGGCCGATGAAGATTGATTTAGTCCCAGAACAGGGATCGAAATTTTGTTTCTTGGCAAGCCTAACCTGTTAAGACAAGCTTCGCTTATCAGGTTAGCTTGGCTACCGCTGTCCAGAAGTGCTCGGACAGGTTGGTAGTTACCCCGACTATCCAGTACCTCTAATTTTATAGTCGCTAGAAGCACTGTCGTCCGGGGCGTCAAGGTGGATAACGAAGAGTATTGATTTGTAGATGTATTTGGATTCGAATTGATTTGAATTGAATTTGAACTGGGTTGAACAAAACTAGGGTTCTGTTGGCTAAGACTTGAATTTGAATTCTGATACGATAAGTTTGTGCCTGTGCTAGGCACGGCCACTTGATTTGGATTAAAACTTTGATTTAAGTTCGAATTTTGATTTGAATTTTGGCTTGAATTAACAAAGGATTGACTTGAATTCTGACGGATTGAATCTGTCATTTGCGATAGATGAATAAGACTATGGTGCCTATGTCGACATACCCTGCAGTTGTAGGTACTACTGCAGTCAATTACTTGATGATTTGAACGTAAACAGTTGATACATAACGATTGTTGTTTTACATAAGTAAAACGATCTGAAGGAGATTTGGAGATAAAAACACCACACTGCGAGAGTGGATGAAAAGAATTATTGCATAATTTGCACTTATAGGGTTGTTGGTTTTGTCGAAATTGAATATTGGATTGTTTATTTGATACTTGTGAGTGCGTATGCGCTAAAAAATTTGATGGAGGGCTTGATTTGTACTGATTATTTGAATAAGAATTATATTTTTGGTTACTAGAATTCGAATAATTTGGTTTTTGCTGTTTGGAAGTCGAAGGTTGCATTTGCGTATTTTGGGGAGATAGCTGTACTGTTTCAAGAGCACGGCATTGGTTAATAAGAAACTGAATTAGATTTTGATATGGAATCTCGGTAGTACTATACTTTAATTCGAAAGCGGTTCTTGTGGTTTGATCGATTTTTGATAATAAAATTGAAAATAAACAAAAACACCACG
This sequence comes from Aspidapion aeneum, assembly GCA_963576565.1. Taxonomy (NCBI): domain Eukaryota; kingdom Metazoa; phylum Arthropoda; class Insecta; order Coleoptera; family Brentidae; genus Aspidapion; species Aspidapion aeneum. The sequence goes on from OY755043.1 coordinate 29,358,155, forward strand.
ACGTTACTGGAAATTCAAGATTTTCGAGCGCCGCAATATTCTCGGAAAAGGTATCTACCAAGACTCTAAGATCCTTTGCTGACTGGTTTCCCTTTAAAGAATTTGCATAGTAGATTGAGTTCCAGTAGGTACTGGCTAAAAGTCTTTTATTTTGATAGCGATCTGTTAATACCTTCCAGGCGATTGCGTAATTACTTGCCGTTAATTTTATAGAACTTAAAATATTAAGTGGTTCGCCCTCAAGGAAGGTTAGCAAATGTTGAAATTTCCTTATATCGGAATAATTAGAGTTTTCGTGAACCAAACAAGAATAAACATCGTAAAAGGTTGGCCACTTTTTTACGTTTCCATTAAAGCAAGGTACCTTTAAAGGGCCCAGATCATCGCTACGTGAATACTGTGAAGTTGCGGGGGTAAAATTTGAATGAACTGAATCGGAACATAAACTCGAAAAAAGAACTTTAGCTTGGTGGTAGAATAGATCCGTATCTTTCCTAATTTTGTCTTGTACTTCGAATTCATCATCGTCGTCGTCTTTCAAGAGACCTATGATGTCATTATGAATGTTTTTAAATTGTTCATAGTGATCATCTAACGATTCGTAAAACGCCTTAAAAATTGGCAAGGAAGAACTATCTGATTTAGCTTTTGTTCCCAAGTTATACGTTTCCGTAATACGAGATATTGAAACTTTGCGTTGATTCTCAAGCTTTTTTAACGACATATTGTTAATTAAAAAAATAAAAAATATTTAAAAGGAATAAAACTAACACTTGACCCCTATTGACTTTAATCAGTCCAAAAGAGTCCGACAGCATATATTTTATTATCGATTTCTCGAATAAATGCAAAAACTTATCACAGCTGTTATCCTAGGTCGCGATTTTTCTCCCAAATAAATGCACACAGAACAACTTGTACCTACTACCGCTTCTCTTATTATTTACAGGTAAATACTAATTCTACTAGATGTGTTTGTTTACCTGTTAAATAAGAATAAAGCATTTAACTCACAAGCACTTTTGTTGTTTTGAATAACTATAACATATTATTTAAACAAATAACTATTATTTAAACAAATTTCGATTTTTGAATCAAAACAAACGACGTACCAAGTGCCAATTTCGGCTGCAATGAAATGTGGGTGGAGCCACCGTTAAGCCACGCAAGGGGGGACGGAACCTCCTTTCTAAACCGGACACGGCAACAACGAGCCAAAATGGCGAGACGAAAAGATCTAATATTTTTAGCAAACAAATTTTAAAAAACTATCTGGGTCGTGGGACCAGAAAATGTTGCTATTTTGAGGGGTAGAGCTGCGGGACTGTAAGCGCTGGCCGTTTTATAAAATCTGGGTGCAAAAATCCTTAAAAGGACGATGTAAAAATATTAATTTTTCCGAGCCACACAAAGACAATATAGAGGATTGGCACTCACCTTTTCAGCTGTTTCCGTCGTCCAGAGGAGCTCCTCTCGCTGGCCCAGTCGTTGCAGTCGATCCACACTAGAATCACTTGTTTGTGTAATGGTTTAGTTTGATTTTCTAAGAATGTTATTGGATTTTTTGGTTAATAGAATTTATCACCATGCTGCGTGGTGATCTCGACAGAATACGACAGACGAATCTTTTTGGTTACGCCTTTTTGCGCAGATTCATTTTTCGTAGATGGCGCTGGCGTTTTGCTTGTGCCAATCAAATTGAAATTGTGTGGGTTTTCCGAATACGGGAATTTGGCGCAAAATTTGAATTTAAAATTAAAGTTGCACGAACAGTCAGAAACGGCCAAAGATTTATTAAATATTTTAGTGAGTCGGATTTATTTTTTCTTATTTGATGGTTTTAGCAGATATGACCCTCATAGCCAATACAAAATGTTTAAATTTAATAATTTTTTAAAGGACTGTTAACAAAAAACATTTAAAAAATGTTAATCTCAAAAATCTCTTAAGAAGGATCAGCTGCGATTTAGGCGAGCAGTGATTTTTAATGACGGGGCAGTCTATTATTAAGAACTAAAAAAAAAATTTGGGTGGCCTTCTCAAAAAACCTAAATTTTATATGGTCGCACTGTGTTAAGTTATCTTTTATTTGTTTGGTTCCATTTTTATTTCAAAAATCGTTCATTGTATAAATGTTTTTTTTAGTTTGGTGTCGACAACCTACCCGTTACTGTTTTGATGGATATGAAGGGTTTTTGTCGCTTAATTGAAGGAAAGTCGTCAGAAAAGTCTGGCAACACTGGGCCCACCCCAAAACTTTTTTCTATATACGCCACTGTTAAAATCTATAGGATTTATAGACTGCTTGCTGTGCTTAATGTGTTTAAGAAAGAAGTAAAAGAGAGAAAAGTATATATTGGGCGGTGTCTTGAAATATTTTTCGCTATTTTAGACCCGTATTCGGGCTGGTAGTAAAAAAGTAGGGAAATACATCGTGACCTCTCGACTTCATAAAGTTTTTCGTCATTCCGTCGTGTGCAGCGAAACAGGTGAGAAGTGGGTATTTGGTTTTCACGCAAATTCTAGCTCAAGCCATGCCCCGTATTTTTATTTAGCGTTCAGGCAAAAGTATAGATCCATTGTTTAAGGAGAAGAAACGAAAAGTCCTGCTTACTTCACAAATATTTTATTGTCTAATCACGACGCGTTTCGGTTTTTAAAAAACCATTATCAAGTGGTCTGGTAGACAGTTAAGATTCATCTTTGAAACAAATGAAAAACTGGAACACACAAAAATAAAAAATTAAAAAACATTTAAAATAGTCTAAAACAACATACAGATTGAAAATCAGTCAAACGGACATAAATACGTAATTTTTATAAAATACAATTAATTGACAAAGAAGATATCTTCTTAATTTTTATAAAATACAATTAATTGACAAAGAAGATATCTTTTTTGTCAATTAATTGTATTTTATAAAAATTACGTGTTTATGTCCGTTTGACTGATTTTTAATCTGTATGTTGTTTTAGACTGTTTTAAATGTTATTTTAATTTTTTATTTTTGTGTGTTTCAGTTTTTTTTTTTCAGACCACTTGATAATGATTTTTTAAAAACCGAAACGCGTCGTGATTAGACAATAAAATATTTGTGAAGTAAGCAGGACTTTTCGTTTCTTCTCCTTTAACAATGGTTCAAGTACTTCACCCTGAGAAATCTACAATTCATTAAAAGTAGAGATGATTCAATGATATTTCGGGAGAAATAGCTATTAAGATGTCGCAAATTTATTTGTTGTCGCGTTTGAGGGAAGGGATATTCCAAGTCGTAGCACGGTCCAAAAAATAGTGACCCATTTTCAACGAACAGGATGTGTCAATTTTTGCGTCAAATGCAGTAGTGGAGAGGCACCTCCTGTTCGTGAAATGGAAGAGGAAACAGAACGGCTCGAAACTATGATTTGTGCCGCAGCAGAAGCTTTGCCTCCTTGTTCAGTAAGACAATTGTCAATGACGTGGGCGATGATATTTCACCCTTAACCGTTCGAAACATTTTGAAAGGACATTGGGTACCGGAATTTTAAATTAAAGAAAACGCAAGAAATTTTTTTCTAGATGATCATTTTTGAAGAATGGAGTTTTGTGAAACCATGATTGAAAAAGCGAATTAGGATGAAAATTTTATTAAAAATATTTGTTTTACAGACAAAAGTTCATTTTTAATTCATGGCCTTCGTTCGTTACTGGTTACGGAAAAATAAACATTTGTATACTACAGAAAGGACCCAGTATCCTTAAAAACTTAATGCCTGATCTGGGATTTTGGGTAACTATCATTGGTCTTTTTTCCGTCAATGATAATTTACGAGGGAGAGATTATTTAGCTCTGTTGCAGGACCATATCATTGCTGCGATTCGACAAGCTATGCAAATTTATTCATATGACCATTTAAGAGGAACCACTTTGGATGAACTTCGGGCAAAAATCATCACCAGCCTACACGCAGTGACACCTGAAATGTCTGAACAGGCTCGGATACTGTGTTGAGCACAGAGCGGTGGTATTTTTGAGAATTTAATTTGTTAGGTAGCTCTTAAATCAATATGAAAGAATTTGGTTTTAAAGCAGAACCCTCTCTTATGTGTTTCGCTGGGGAAGTTATTAACTTTGGGTTGTGGTAGACACGGCATTAAACATTATAAAAAAGAACAAGCTTGACAAAAAGGATTATAGGTCACGTGGTTATCGTCTACATTTGCAATATTTTATGTACAACTTACTGTCGAAAGAAAAGATCGCAGCGCTACGGAAAACAATCGGTGTTATAAATTTTCTCCCTCTACTTTACCGGGCCGCACAGCGGACAGGTATTGGGCGTAACTACCTGTAAACGTCTATCTTTTTTTTTACGTACTACATGTTTTATGCATATGCAGTTGTTCTTATCTTACATACAGTATTAATTCCACTGAATCATATAGCATTTAATCATACTGTATAAAAAAACTTAACACTTAAGCATACTTAAGCATTTGTTGATACCAATTTCACGTGTTTTTTAACGTTGTAACGTTTCTTACTCATTTTGTCGTTTATGTCAACTTAAGGTGGTTCTTGGAGCATGCAGACCCCCTCCTAAAAGTGTCCATCATCCCGCGCGGTAAAGGACTCGGCTACGCGCAGTACCTGCCCAAAGACCAGTACCTCTACTCCAAAGAACAGCTGTTTGATAGGATGTGTATGACCTTGGGCGGCCGGGTGTCAGAAGAGATATTTTTCGGTAGAATAACGACAGGAGCACAGGTATATAATTGTTTTTTTTAATGGACCGAAAACCAACACTTTTCATACAATTTTTTGTCTTACTTTACAGGCATTTCCACTTTCCGGTGTTAACAGGGACCGGTAAAGAACCAAAAGCCCGGGAAATTTATTTTTATTCAAGTCATGCCATTTTAACTGTGCTTATGGGGCCAGTTTTTAAATTGTGTTTATTTTGATAGGTTTAAAATATAAAATAAAAATATTGAAAATTAATCCCAACTTGGAAAATAGCCAAGTATAACGTGAAATATTGGTTTTCTCATAGTTATAAATTACTAGCTTTTGAGCAAGTACCCTAATATTTTCACGTGGAGTTTGTGGTGTTTTATGTCGGTTTAAAAAATTAATATTTACTTGGTGAGACCTGTAAACCTGGGAAGATCTGTAAATTTAGGTTCCGATCGTGTATCGTACTGTCCGGCCAGAATAAAATGAGGCGCAAAAGCTCAACTCAATCTATCTCCCTTTGTTTACAGCACTTTGGCCTTACTGGGTGATCTTTATTTTTAGCAAATTTACCACGAACAAAATTTTAATATTACAAGAAAAACCATACTCGTCTGGCACGTAATGAAATCGACTCCAACCAGTTCATAATTCACACCCTTTTATTGGGTTTCTATTGTTACCGCTGGCTCAACTCAAATCCGGCCCGTTCACAATTCACACCCTTTTATTGGGCCTCTATTGTTATCGCTGGCTCAAACTGGAGGACTATATTATATTCTATACCAACAAAAGAAACAGTGGCGTATCATTTACTCTTTTTTAATAAAACTGTGTGGAGTCCAATTTTAAAGATATAACGAATGGTTTTAGTCAGAGCATATTATTTTAAAAGGCTTTCCGTTTTCGGTCTAGAAGCAAATCATATTACTTTTTCACAACAGACCATTTCCCCCTAATTTGGCGCCGCTGAATTCGAATATCTCTGTTGCCAACTCAAAAAATCGACAGGGACGGAGAAAATCCCCCCCAAACCCCCAAAACCTGTTTTTTTTTCAGTTTTATGCAATTTTATCGAAAACTAATTTTTTTATCAAAAATTGCAAAGAACAGTTTTTTGTGAAGAATAAAATTCTCTTTCCAACGATGTATTGGTCAATAAGGTTAGGAAAAGCAAGTAGCTCTTCAGTGGCGTACGTAAATTGGGATTATTTAGAAAAAAACATGTTTATTATAGGTTTTTCAAAATGTTCTCAAAAACTACACTTTTTAGGAAAAAATATGTAGTATACTTTATTGTAGAACATAACATTTTCTTTTAAAAACTTTATTAAAATGTCGGGTTGTTGCCATATTTAAGGCTTCAGGGGCGTACTGATATAAACTTATTTTCAAAAATAACTGAAATAATCAGTTTCTCTTGCATAATATCTTTTCTAACTAAGATTTTCAGAAAAAAATGTGCCTTTATTCTTTATTGAGAATAAGACAATTTCTTTTTAAATGATATATTACAAAGTGAGGTTAATGTTATGATAAATACTTCAAAAAGGTTCGTAATTTATACCTACTAAAATAAAATGTTTCCAAATTTAAAAAAACTGTTTTTTGATTAGATTAGATATTTTGATTTATCTAAATAAGTTCTTTAAAGCAAAAAAAACACCGGTGGTTATAAGGGAAGGGGGCATAGGGGCCATGGCCCCCCTAAGCAATATTTGTGTGCAGAAAGTAACAGTAGTAACTTTGACACAGGTTTTTTTCGTTATTTTTTTAAGCACTGTTTGGGGGGGGGCATAATCATAATTAGGTACTCATAAATATATAAATTTTTGCAATTTACGGACGCCCCTGGAGAGTTTTCTATACTATGGGTCACATTTTGTAACACACTGTTTAAAAGGACATTTTATTATCGGGCCCGCCGCCGAAGCCATAAAAGGTCGAAAGTACAAAAGGTCGAAAAAAAATCGACAAAACAAAATATTAAAAATACAAATTTACCGTATGAAGTCGAATTGACCTGTCCAGTCGATGTGGACCCGCGGCCGTACTTTCGATCTTTTGTACTTTTGATCTTTTGTACTTTCGACCTTTTGTACTTTCGACCTTTTGAACTTTCGAGCTTTTGTTTTTTGATCTTTTGTACTTTCGACCTTTTGTACTTTCGACTTTTTGTATTTTCGACCTTCTGTACTTTCGACCTTATTTTTTCGACCTTTTGTACTTTCGACCTTTTATCCGCCGCTCTTTATTATCCACCGAAAAGCTAATAAGACACAAAATTGATTAGTTTGGATTGATCTTAAATAATTTCTTTAAATAAGGAACACCACCGGAGCGGTAAATATAAAATAACTTTCACTTTGTTATACATCGTTTAAAAGGAAATTTTATTGGCTATGACGTAGTATAGAACACATTTTTTGATAAAGAGCTTGGTTTTTAAGTAAATTAAATAAAACGTATGAAAAACATGTTTTTTTTTAATGATTTGTTGAAATCACCCCCATTGACGGACGTCGCTGGAGAGTTTGCTATAAGTCAAACCCCACCGAGTTTCACATTTTTAAAAAGAGAATTTCCCTGTCTACAAAAAAGTGTGGAACAAGTTTTTTGATGTTAAGCTTAGTTTTTGAGAAAATTAGATAAAACGTGTAACAAAAATGGTTTATTTTCTGTTTTTTCAAAATTAATTTAATTTACGGATGCGCCTGAAGTTTTATTTATAAAATCGATTTAATCATGTTATATGTCATTTTGAAGGAAATTTTATTGAGTATACCAAAATGTAATACATGGTTTTCTGTAGATATTAGTTTTTTTTTTTAAATTAAATAAATCTTGGAAAAAACATAGGTATTTTTTCAACTTCTTTTAATTACTTCAATTAACGGACGCCGCTGGAGAGCTTGTTATTAGTCTATCTTTATTAAGTTATACCATGTTGAAAAGGGAATTTTAGTGTTTACAATAAAGTATATTATACATTTTTCTTTTAGAAGCTTAGTTTTTAAGAAAATTTGAAAAAACCTCAAATTTTCAGATTTTGGGGGGTCTGCGGGGTTTTTGGAGATTTTTGCAGCCATTTAAAAAAAAATAATATGTTATTATTTTTTAATTATACAAATATATATTTTGAATGTACACCTGTGACAATTTGGGCTTTCCAGCGGCAATTTAAAATTCCGCCGCCAATTTGGCCGCCATCTTGAATATCTCAGCCCCAAAATAGGAGGAATTGCCAATTTGCCAAAAAGTTATATAAAATGCTTCTAGAAAGTGGATTTTCCCGAATCTTGCCTGAACTATTTTGGATTTTTGCAATTTTTAGAGTCAATTGGTATTTTTTTAGGTTTTTAGATTCGTACGCACTCACCTAATGAAATAATAGGCAGATACCTATATAATATAATAAGTACAAAATTTTTGAATAAATATTTCTTTTTAAGAAAAATAAGGTATGGAGTTTTCCAGCAAAAAAAAGGATTAGGAGGAGTAAAATATAAAATGAATGTTTATAATGATGAATTAAAAAATTATAGCACGCCACTGGACAGAGAAAGATAGTGCTAATTGAAGCCATCTCTTTTGTGCCTCATTTTATTCTGGCCGGACAATACGTATTTTTTTATTCGTATTTAACACCGCAAACAGACTCATGTAGAACCTGTAAAGTGACACTGACAGAAAGTGCTTTATTACCGGTCGGTTAAAAAAAAATGGCGATTTTTTACGACCCACCAATAATACCAGTTTAACGAGCTTGTTAACAAGATTGTAATGACCCATTTACGCATCTAGCTCTATTCAAAAAGTTTTAAAATTGCAAAAATTTTCAGAATTACTTTTTTTATAGGAAAAAAACTTTAAAAATTATTAATTTTTTTTTAAACTTAAGTTTGTTTTATAATCTTGGTTCTGTTAGAAACATTACTTGTTGCATAATTAATACCATAGACATCTAAAAACAAACCTAACCTACATTTTCTGTTACTAATAAACAGGATGATCTCAAAAAAGTGACCCAAAGTGCCTACGCGCAGATAGTCCACTACGGTATGAACGAAAAAGTGGGAAACGTCAGTTTTGACATGCCTAGAGATGGTGAAATGATGATCGAAAAGCCTTATTCTGAAGAGACTGCGCAGATGATCGATGTTGAGGTGAGACAATTGTTACCCAATGCAATTTTCGAATCATTAGGTACTGGATGTCCGTTTATTTGATTCATATTTGAATATTTTAGCGTATATTTATACCCCCAGATCAGCTAGCTTTTCCGGATTTAAGCTTTCTACTAATATTCTTTATCATTTCTTTTTCGATGATTACTTTCTCTTCATGGACTTCTATTTCTCTTCTTGGAGAGGCTAACAGATATTCTGGTCTCGTTTCCCGCAGCAGTCCATTTAGTGTTCTGTCCATTGTTCTGGTTTGATGATCTAAATGTTAACTCTTTTTTTTGGGTTTTTTACCGTAGACACGATTTTCCATACTTCAGAACTTTGCCTACCTCCTACGTGTGTATTTATATCGTGGCATTTGCGCTCATACATTAAATTTTTTCCGTGCGTATCAAATTTATTAGCTGTCTTCTGATTTCCCTGTAGATTTCTAGGCTCTTTTGTGCTGATTTCAAGTATGTGCGTTTTTTCTCCTTGACCATTTCCTGTATTTCCTCCGTCCACCACATCTTATTGTTATTTCTTGTATCTTGGTATCCAACAGCTTCTTTGCTTGCTTCCTTCAAGCTTTTTACTATGTTTGTATATATCTCTTTAAATGAGGGTTCTGTGTTTATTAATTTTTTATCTAATTGCTTCTGATACAATCATTTGTTACTTCCTCTCCAAATGGTCCTACCACTTTGCTTTGGTTTTGTCTACCAGTTAGACCAATAAAATCGCCAAGCATAATTATTTCGCTGGTATTGCCGATTTTGGTCATATTCTCATCAAGTTGGTCGAAGAGTATTTGCTTTGTAGCCACTCTCACAGTCATATGATTGTGCGTAGGCTGTTATTATGCTTATATTATGTCCAATGTTTATTAATAAAGATACCCCTCTTGATGCTTAACCTTTCTTTTGGGCTTCATTGAATATGTGGACAAAGTTACCGACAGTTCCTGTTCCTTTCTTTTTTGTCTCTGTGAGTGCAATAATATCTATCTTACTATTCTGTACTTCGGTTGCAATAATATCCAAATTTTGGTTCACCCTCTCTACGTTTCATGTAGCTATATTCAGAGTCCTTTGTCATTACTTTTTTCGTCTGCGAGAATTTCCGTCCATTGCTCCGGGGCTTTGTTTAGGCGTAGAGCGCCAAATTGGATGTTAATGTGCAGTTTTACGTACAAATAGGTAGCACAACTTAAACTATCAATTCCAGATACACACTTAAAGTGGATACGCACTTTGTATCACGTTAACGTTGTCGTGGCGAGGTGAATCCCGTTATTTGATTAAGTCAGGCGGGCGGTCGATACTGTGCCTAGGGGGCTGGCTAAAATACGTACGGACGACAATGCGTAGCTTTACGACACTGAACCCGTGCGTATCTCATCCAGCGAAGTACAGCGACGTAGTGAGCTGTCAAAACAAAATTCTAACAAATAAAATCACAGCATTTCCTAGTTACGCAAACGACAACGCTTGGTAAAGTGGTGTAACTTTGAAATGCTGTAATCTTATTGGTCAGGATTCCCGTTTAACTGTTCACTACGTCACTGCGCTTCCCGGAATGAGATTCGCACGTGTTAGGTGTCGTAAAGCTACGTGTTGTCGCCCGCCTGACCAATCAAATTCCGGGATTCACCTCGTCACGACAACGACAACGTGATTCGAAGTGCGTATGCACTTTAGGAGTCTAGTGTCTAGTGATCCTTAGACGTTGCAAGAGGCAATAGACGTGCACAAACTAAATCATAATAGTTCGTTTGCACTCTGTTAAGTGTGCGTTTGAACTACATGTATGCAGACATTTTGTTTAAATATTAAATACTCTTGCTACAATTTTGTAGTTTTTATTAACTTGATTTACTTGTCTTCAAGGTCAGGAAACTTATAGAAACTGCCCACGTGACAACAACGAAACTTTTGACAGAAAAGAAAAGTTTAGTTGGTATAGTGGCCGAAAGGTTACTCAAACAGGAAATCATAAGCAGGGACGACATGATTGAGCTACTAGGCAAAAGGCCCTTCCCTGAGAAGTCGACCTATGAAGAATTTGTTGAAGGTATGTAGAGTTATAACATTTAATAATTTGGGAAACTCAAAAGTGCTCAAAGTTTGGCAATGTCTCTAAAACAAAGCATTTTACAACAAAAAACATGCTTTCAAATACCAAATTGCAATTAATGCAAGGACCTAAAACCATAAACAACAAGTGAAATTAAAGAAAGAATTCATACCATTTGACAGTGTGAAAGAAGAATTATAGAAATTAGTTGATTGCCTAGGTCGGGTCAATACCCTGAGAGTTTCTCGTTCTTGTATTGAGACACCACACACATGCATAGGTAGAAGTTTCCGAAAATTTATGTATGTTCTTTGGTGGCTTAATGATAAGAGCGTTTGCGTACAGAGCAAGAGATTCCGGGTTCGAGTCTCGGCCGAAGAGAAACCTTTTTTTATAATTCTTCTTTCTTTAATTTCACTTGTTGAAAAACATGCTCTTAGGTCCAACAAGTAGGCCAAAGTAGGCCGTTTTTGCCATGCTCCAAGGTTAATGGTTGGTGCCCGAGTGCTTGTTGTCTCATCGTGCGCTTCATATTCTGCCACGAGGTGCCTTGATGTCTTCTTCCTGTCCACAGGCTGGGCAGGTAGGTTCGTTGTCGATTTCTATTCGTTTCATGTGCTCCCTTAACCGGTTATGTCTCGAATACCTATCAGCAGTACAGGGTTTTGCCGTAAATTTTTTTACACCATATCTAAAACGTTTATTTAAATAAATATCAAAATATGATAAATTCAAAAGTATCATAGTTTTTTACGAATTTTAAGAATATTTGTGTCAGAATGTCAAAATTGGACAGGTCGATGGTTTTTTTTTAATGGAACACTCTGTATATTATTTTTGAATTTTATAGATCTTTTCTTTCTGATTTCAAAAATAAATAAAATGTTGCGATTATTTCGCTAATTGGTTTTGGAGATATATGCGTTTAATTGTTTTAAAAACTTTTTACCCAACTGCAGCACGGCTAAAGGAGGGGTAATGTTTTTTAATTGTTGTATGTATGTAAGTAAATATGTTTGTGTCACGATAGAGGCTAAACGGCTGGACCGATTCTGACAGAAAAGGTGTTGTTGACTTGCTACTGATCCTGAAGGTGCTATAGGCTATATTTTTTTAAACAGGAATCAATATGGCGGTCTTCAGACGCCATTTTGTCACATGATGTAGGCTTTAAGGCATACAAATTATCAAAATTTTAGGCGATTTTATTGAAATTTCTTTCATTACCCATTGCAAATGTCCTCTAATTTGCTGTAGTTACTTTGTAGTCTTTCCTGCTCCCACCCATATCCCCTTCTGTGTTTCCCCCCAGCCTATTCAAAAACCATAATCGCATAATTTTATTAAATATAGAGCGATTTCAAAAATTCTTTCTGCATACGTTTTCAGATTTTTTTCCAACATTTTACTAGTCCCACCCCACCGCTTCTCCCCGCCATCCTTATTAGTAATAGTTATAGCTATAACTTTCACAAATATAAAGCGATTTCGAAAGTTCTTTCTGCACACGCTTGAAGACTTTTTTTTGAGGAGATACAGGCTGTCAAAATAACCTCCAAAAATGTATAAAAAATAATAATTTATTTAAAAAATTAATTTTTCCTTATTTATTATATATTATTATTTATTCTTTTAAAAATATCAATAATATTTTATTACTATGTCTCGCTAGAGACTTGTTTTTATTAACAAAAAATATAAAAAAAAACATTGCGTTTATTATGGCATTCATAAAAATTTATACCAAAAATATAGTTTTTTAAAAAAAAAATTGACCGACTATTTTTTTAAATTATTTTTGCTTCAATTTATTGCTCTTGTTCTAATACACGACTTTACGCAATTTCATATGTTAACTGCGTTTTTTTAAAAAGTTATTATCAAAAAAGTTTAAAAAATCGCCAACTTTGATGCTCTGTATCTCGACAAAAAAAGAGTTTCGACCCATGCATTATAGGAACTTTTTTATCAGGCATTACCTCCTCTATCACCTGTTGGCCTATGGCCCCTAAGTTATGGGACACCCTGTATATATTTTTTATAATGTTCAATATATTATAGTTTCACCCCGTTGAACGGGAATCTGATTCCGATCTTTCTTGATTGTTAGGAACTGGTTCATTTGAAGAAGACACCACTTTGCCTGAGGGTCTCAAAGAATGGAACAAAGAAAAAAGTAAAGAACTGCCATCTAACGATAAAGCACAAGTTTAGTGATCAAATCAGGGAGACTATTGTAAGTAATTTTGTTTAAAATCTTTATTAAAGGTTATATTATTTTAAACATATTTTCACGTTATATTTTTAGGTTTGAGAGATTTATACAAGTTTATATTTTGGATTTAGGTTAGGTTTTTCTTTGAAGAAAAAAACACCCCCTAACAAGAATAGGCATGTTGAGAATTCTGCTATCTCCTAGGTATAATGTGAAAATATGTTAAAAAAGCTTTTGTAGCGTTAGAAAAAACTATTCTGTTTGAATTCGTAGAAAAAAAAATCTCTAATGCGCAACCCCCTGAAATATTTAAACTAATTTTTTTTAGATAAATTAAATTATCTATTGTATAGTATTTCCTAGGCAGAAAACTATAAAATTGCAATTTATACTAGCTATTTTACATTTTTTAGTTTCTCCAAAAATAATCTTGTGTAAAAAGTATTTTGCTTGTAAAGTATTTTTTGTTATGTGCTATTAGCAAAGACAAAAATGTGAAGAGTGGAGAGTACCGTAAATATATTTTGTTTTTGTTAAAAATAACTAGCTTTTATTTGTCTATATTGATTAAACAGGGTGTCCCAACTACAATGGCGTGCAGTGCTTATCAAAGCAGTATAGGCAAAAATTCGCAAAATGAAAATAAGTCTTGAAAATTTACTTACTTACCAAGTAGTATAGACGAAGTAGACTTTTTAGAAGGATAAATGTAATATTTTTGAAATTTTGGTTGTGAACTCCCAGTAAAAACCCGGATACAGATCCGAAGAGTTCCCTCCCCCTTGGGGGAACTTGATCCCCTTTTGCCCAAGAAACCACCCCCTAAAGGTTAATTAGTTTAGTTTTAGTTTAAAGCTTTTATTTAGCAAATGGCTACAAAATTTAGTAATACAATTTCAAACTTAAAAAAAAGGATATAACTTAAAACTGGTTCAAATATAAATAACCTTTAAACAATTTTTAAACTACTTTGTTCTCTAATATTATTTTTCAATTTATTATAATCACTTAATCCTTTTTTGGATATCGATTTATGTACTATTAATTTAGAGGAAATATTTACGTGAAAATCTTCTTTTGATCTTGTTTAAAAATTCGTTTAAAATTTCCGGTAACAAATTATTCTTTATTTTAAATATAAACACACATACATAAAAAAATTTAAATTTTTTAAATTAAGCCATTTAAGTTTTTTTAGCATATCTATGATTCTTGTGTATGTATTTGAATTTAAAATAATTCGCATAGCTTTACTTTGTAAAATTTGAGGTCTTTCAAAAATGTCTTCATTTGCAGTGTATAAAATTGTAGAACAGTATAATTTAATAACGAGGCAAAATGATGGTATTTATATACATTTTTTGGAAAAAAATGATAAATGTGAACTGATTCTATTTTCCTGCAATTTTTGAAACAATATAATTAAAATATTTTTTCAAACTTTAAATTAGAATCTAAAATTATGCCCAAATATTTAAATGAATCTACAATTTCTAATTTTTCATTATTAATCGAAATGTTAATATTCATAAGATCAATTCTTGAATTAAGTACCATGCATTTAGTTTTTTTCACATTTAGTTTTAATTATTTATATTAAGCCAATCTAAAACATTTTATATTTGAATTTATCTGATGTATTATTTCATTTATAGAGGTACCTTTTATATACAATAATGTATCGTCGGCAAACATTTGAATTTGACAAAATTTTAAAATATTTGAAAGGTCTTTTATATATAAAATAAAAAGCAATGGTCTCAATTTACTACCTTGTGGTACGTCAATATTGATGATTGACCATGATTTTTGGCGTTTTGCACGTAAACTGTAACTCTGACGAGAAAGAGTTATAGGACTTTTTAGATTCTCAATTAAATTTTCCACAAAAAGTATATGACATACTTTTTTTGCGTATCTTCCATCCAACGCTCATAAATGAGCTCTGAAAATAATCACAATTTTCAATTGGAAAAAATCTCGGAAAAAGTGTTCAAAATTGCCAGAAATGCCAAAAATGTCAAAAAATTTTTAAAAATGACAAAAATAGCCAAAAATGTTACAAATGATAAAAAATGCCAAAAATTGCAAAAAAATTTAAAAATTTTAAAAAATGTTACAAATGTCAAAAATTGCCAAAAACTTAAAATATTGCAAACATTTAAAAAATGTGAAGTTTGAAAAAAAAATCCAAAATTGAAATAAATCAATAGTAAAATTCAAATTTCAATTAAAAACTACATATTTATTGTCTGAAAAGGAACCAATCTTTTTTTAACACAGGATTTAGTCAATCTGAATTTAAAGTAATGTTTAGTTTTTTAGCGCCTATGTCTGCTTGGAGGCTCTTTCTCTTCAGTGGCTACTGCAGCAATTATTCCTCCCAGTATTCCTATACCTGCTGCTACACCTAGCCCTATTGCTATGCCTTTCTTGGTGTCTTCATCCTATAATAGAAACAAGAAATAAATAATGCAAGGAAAAAAAAACGCTTATATCTCGGTAGTATATAAGAAAATTTAATATTCTATGAGTTTCCGTAATGATTTTTTACTTTGACTACTTTCGTCTGGGTGATCTTCCCCCTCTTCTCTTATATGACGTAATTGACAAGTGGCATACAAGTAAAACCTTAAACTAGATTCCAATAGCAACAAAAAAAATACTACTACTATGCCGGTTTAGAACGTTTTTCTACATTGTCCGACGCCTATTCTCCACCTCCTTCGATCCTGACAATCATCTTCTGTCAGATTTTTTGACTCATTGATCTTTGGATTGACTCTTGCCATTCCAGTTTAGGACGCCCTTTTTTTCTGCACCCTATTGGTTGCCATTCTAGGACCTGCTTTGGTAATCTTTCATCGTTCATTCGTTGTACATGGCCGTACCATATCAGTTGTCTTTTAGTGATGTCATCCGTTATGCTTCCCTCGATTCTGACAACCCCCCCTTCCCTCTCATATTCTTTCTTCTATGATCTCATTTCTTATATGATCTGAACTAGATATTCGTATTTATATTCTTATTGCATTCATTTCGACACTTTCCATTTTTGTTTTGCATTTTTCTGTTACGCGACAAGTCTGTATTCCATACAACAGTGTGCTTTTCATCATTGTTTTATATATGTTACATTTTACATTCTTTTTCATCTCTCTGCTCCATAAAATACTGTTAAAACATCCAATAATCTTTTTTTGCTTTTACTATTCTTTTTTCCAATTCTTAAAACAGTCTGTTCCTGTCTTATCATATGTGACACCCAAGTATACATACTCATTGCATGGAGATATTGTTTGTCCATCGTCTAGTTCTAGCTCACTTGATTCGTTTCCAACACATAAGTACTATGTCTTGTTCACGTTCACTGTTAAGGTCCAATGTTGGTATTTTTCCGGTTACTTTGTTATCATATACTCCATGTCTTCTTTATCATTAGCTACAATTACTTGGTCGTCAGCAAACTGCAGGTGTATATGGTAAATCGGTCGTTAGTTGAGTGAAGAGTTGGAGTGATACAACATCCCTGTCTTAAGCTTTTCGTTACCAGGAGTTCTTTTAAAAGTCGATTTCCAAACTTCATTTTAGATTTTGACCGTTTGTATAGTTCTTTTATCGCTTTTATGTATGCATGATTGATCTTAGTTTGTTTTAACACTGTGCATAATTTTTCTACTGGAACGGTATTATATGCTTATTGTAGGTCCACAAAGGTAACATGAGTTTCTATATTTCTGGCACTCTTTTTCTCAATTACTTGTTTAAGACAAAAACATCATCACTACAAGATCTGCCTGCACGAAATCCACTTTGTTCTTCTTGTTCATGAAAATGAAAATCATTCTTTATTAGATCTCTAAGAATCCTACCGTACAATCTCCTTAGAGTACTGGTTACTGAAATTCCTCTGTAATTGTTGCAATCTAGCTTTTCCTTTTTTATATTCCAATCATCAGGTACAGGATGTCCGTTTATGCATTGATTGATAATATATCTGAGATTTTCTAGTAGTTTCTCTGATCCATATTTGAGCATTTCAGCGTATAGTATATTCTTCCAGGTCCGCTAGCTTTTCCAGATTTAAGCTTTTTAATACTATTCTATATCATTTCTTTTTCGATGATTACTTCCTCTCCATGTACTTCTATGGCTATGTCAAAAAAAATATACATGTAAAAATTTCCCACGCAGCACAGTGGAACGACCTTATGGGAACAGAGGGACATGAGGTTTTTTACTTGAAACTTTTAATTTGGAAAAATTAAAAATGAGTTTTATAAAGAGCAACGCCTTAAATTAAAAAAAAAATAGTTACTTTACATGATTTAAACCATATACAGGGCGACACAAAAATATAGTGCGTTTTACAAAAACCAATTTTTTTATACGCATATAACTTTGCTTAAATTTCATCTAAATTTTTCGTCTTGAATTTTTTGGAAATAAAAACATATTTTTTGATAAATCAGTAAAAAACTAAACAGGGTGTTCAACAAAAATGAGTCTTTGACAATTGCTCTTTACTCAAATATTTTTGTAGAATTTTCATAATTTTAGTCATTTTTGAAAAAGCCACTAGGTATTTCAACATTAAAAAATTGCCACTTCGGACATTTCATAAACAATTAAAATAGCTGAAAAATTTAGCTATTTTGGATTTATTTTATTTGAAAAATATATTACAATTTTTTTCCAGTTTTTAAAATAAAAATTGCCGTTGTTATGATAACAATAAAATAAAGGTAGTCAATGTTTTCTTACCAAAAAAATCTTAAAATGAGTCCACACAATAAGAATTTTAGATAATTTAGAAATTAAAAAGCACTAGTAAAACTTTTAAACAACTCAAATGCGCTTTTTATAATGAACTACCAAAAAATGACGCTTCCATAGCCATCTTGGTAGCAGATCGTAGCAGATAAATGTTATATTTTATATACTAATACTCCAGCAATTATATTGAGATTACTGGTAAAGCGAATCCTGTCGAATATCAAATTTTGTAAATACAAAAACTTAGATGTTGATATATTTTTACCTAATTTGTTCATTTTATTATTATATTTCTAATAAAAAAGACGACTTGTTTGTATAAAAATGTTAAAAGACCATTATTCAGTATTAGGCAATCATATAGCAAAAATATTTACTATACTAAAGTCAACATTTTATACTAGATTTTTTTTATATTTACTTTTCATTGGCATTTCATTTAAATAGTAGTAAAATTTGTAATTAGACACACTTGTAGCCAAAATTTAACGCATAAAGATATCTATCACCCAAAATTACAATAAAATGATAATAAATAAACTTTTTTCTAAATAATTGTGTGAATTTAATTTTAAAAATATAAAGAAAATTTTTTGGTCTATGTCTCTGATATTATACTGAGCCGTTCCTCTGCGCGCAGGGAAGAGAGTTCCCCAGTTTTTTTTCTTGTAGGGTTGGGTATGTAATAAAAATAATTTTACGTACAAATTATTTTTTTTTCAAATTTTTTTTGTAATACTTACATCGGTTATCTCGTTGATCATTATTTCAATACTTTCAGCTGTTCTGTTGGCCCCTTCCACCATATTAGAAATTCCATTGCCGAGGTTCATCATCTGCCCAGCAATAAACAAAGATTATTTTATTTATTTATCTAAAAGTTTATTGTTCTTGTTCGCAGCACATCGATCTATTTTTTAAGTGATGGAGTAACAGGATGGATATTCGTAAACTACTTCATTTTACTGAGACCCCAACTTTTTCCTCTGCGAAAAGTCTTAAAATTGTTCCCTTACAGTGTGAGCGGGAGCGAAATGTCAATTGTTGTCTTACAAAATAGATGCTTTCACCGTATAGCCCACACCAAACATGGCAAAATAATTATATCAAAAAAGTAACCGCGATGCACACTATACGAACCATATAGTTACCGTACGCAGCCAACGATAAAGACCGGCCATGGCGCGTTATAAGCAAGTCGGCGGTCACGTGATCTTAGGAGTTTCAGGATTCTTATTGTATTGCTTAATATATTATCTGTTTGTACACAATTTAAATAAATTGACAAAAACTTTTTGTTTTTTGTGCTCATATAGGCAAAAATTGAAAAAAATATTTTGCTGATGTATGTGTTTATTATAGATAAAAGAACTGAATCTCTAAAACAAAAAATTATATAAAATTTGCACTCTAATATGTTCAGGTATATTAGGTACATAATATCGTTAGTTCCTTCAAATCTATACAAGTCTTTTAAAATTGGACATAACAAACCTAAGCTTTAAGTTTTTTAATTTTTCTTAGAGTGGCATCATCTTTGTCTGTGTTCTTATTCAAAGATTTATTAGCAGACACTGAATCATTATGCTTGTTAATAAAATACAGTCGAACCTCTCTAACTCGAACCTCTATAACTCGAACCCCTCTATAACTCGAACCTTGAAAGCGGTCCCTGCACTTTTTACATGTATTTTAACCTATGTAACTCGAGTTTCTATAACTCGAACTCTCCATAACTCGAACTGTTTTGGTTGTCCCTTCAGGTTCGAGTTATAGAGGTTCGACTGTAATTTAAAAAAACTTTACATGCCCTTAAACTAATTTTTTCAAGATTTGACAATAGTTTTTCTCCACAAAAACACTCGCTAGAGTTATCTAAAGAACATTTTTTAATATAAAACATTTCACAATAATTTATTAAAAAGGAACAAGTGATTTTGTAAATAAGTGAGATGGTTTTCACGTTCAATAAACTGAATGTATTGGTCGTCAATAATTTTTTGAAAAATTACCCAGCACAAAGTTTAATATATATTTCATCAATGTGTAAGTTAACTACCAACTCATGTTCTTTTAAAAGCTGTATCTTACTTAGTATCTGTTTGCGATATTTTACAAATCAGTTTTTTATTATTGCGAGGGTGCAGAAGACATATTACCTTAGTTTTGTAAGTTGACATGTATGCACTGGATGACTGGATAAACAAAGATGAAGCCAACATTAAAGTGTATCCAGAATATCTTCGATTCTCAGTGACCTTTTCAAGAGACCTAATTGTTGAATAAGAAATGACAATTGAACACATTTTTCACTCTCACTATCGAAAATGTCACTAAGGATGTCTATTACTTGATCAATCTTATCTTTTTCCTCTTCTTTTCCGTTTGCAACTTTCATTTCAATAAACTGCATTAGCTCTTCAAGTGTATCGGTGCTATCCAAAAATAAAACTCCAACTTTTTTTGGCAGTTTGTTTTTTGGTACCTTGTTAACATTTTCAAAAAATGACAGATTTCCCTCAATAACTAGAGATGCTAACAGTGATGGATTGTTGTTCAAAAATGTCATCAGGCACAGGCAGACTGTGTCACGTTCTTGGGTAAAAATCCAATTTTTGTTTATTTTAGTATTAGAACAATAAAATTTTGAAATGTTCTCATTATTTGATAAAACTTTTGATTTCTTATGAACTATTTCAAGATTTTCTTGTATTGCAGTTGCCTCTCGACATCAGCTAATCGAACAGTAGATAGAGGTTCTCTACTTAGGTATTTATGGACCGACAACTAACAACACTACACGTCCGTGGCATTGTTGTCTTTTTCGTGGGCTGCGTTATTTTAATAACTTCGATAAAATTCACATAAAATTCATGCCCGAATTAAAAAAAAATCGACTTAAACAAACATACCAAAACTGAAAACACACTTGTTTTATAATGACAGCTGGCCGGGAGGCGTTCTTTTGTGACCCTTCTACGGTCACGTGATATTTCCAGCCCGGGCCGGTCTTTCTCGTGGGCTGCGTTACCGTACCGTCAACGACACATAAAATATTCTTACATTGAAAGCAATGGACGTATTCACACTTCTGTAGCGCCACCGCCCGGACCTTCAAAATTGCTCGACGAGAATATTTTACGTGCCGATGTCGTATAATGTGAATACGAAACTGTATTGAACGCGGGCGGTTCGGTTCGGTTCGGTTCAGAAACTGAATCGAACGCGGCCGGCAGTCGGTATACCTAAAGACACTCATCGTAAAGGCAAGCCTCTTGCTTTACGATTAGTGACCTTAGGAATACCGTTGCTCATCTTGAGGTTCGATTTCGTGTTTTGTTAACCCTTAATTAGACAGGTGAAAAATATTTACACAAAGCGATGCCATGAGTCCCAGGGACTTGCATTTTTAAATCATAACAAAAAACAATAAAAAATGACCATAAACAGTCTTTTTCTTTAATTTCTTAAATTTTTATACATACATTTTACCTAAATAACTGTAGCTGTATTTGTAGCTGGAGCCTATAGCGACGTTAAGTTTATACTGTTTGCATGCAGGCCATGCATATACAAGGTGTCTCATTTAAAACTTTCCACCCAAGATTTTTCGAAAACTACTAAAAATGTAGGAAGGAATCCGAGACACGTCGATTTTGTTTGCAGGGGGGACACATATTGAAATTTTTGTAACGTTTTTGTTGACTTGTTTTCCCTATTCAAAATATAGGGGTAAAGCTTGCCCCTCGAAGGGAATGAGTGCTGCAAAAATTCCAAAATAGTCAAAATGTGTCCCCCTTGCAAATAAAATCAGCGTGTCTTGGAGTTTTTTTGGATTTTTGGGAGTTTTCTAGAAATTTGGCGTGGAGGGTTTTAAATGAGACACCTTATATGTTGTAAACAAATAACAAAAAAAATTGCTCCATTTACAGCAAAGATGCTGCTTTTGCTCTTTTATTATAACAGCATAAAATACGATATTTTCTATGGTCTCTTATCAGCTTTTTGTTCAATGTCTTTTGGTAACGTAATAAGACACCATGAGTCCCATGGACTCACATTACCTCGTATATGCCGTAAGAACAACTTCACCGACACATCCAAACAACCATCGCTTTCCAGCGTTATGTCGAGAAAGTACTGTGACGGGCGATGGATTCGATGCAAATTAGTGGAAGCTACGATTTATTGAAATAATAATGTCCCGGGGACTCACATGTCCAATTAAGGGTTAATAAACTCATTAGCAAGCCCGGTTAAATTTATACCTAAATTAATATTCAAATTGGTATTTTGGAAAAAGCTAAAAATTTTTTGTAAATAAATTAATGTGTTTCTTTTGTAGACCTTTTAAAATATTAAGCTTGGATTAGGTATTTCTTCTTCATTATAAAATAAAATAAAATAAAATATATTTTTTCTGATTCAGATATTTATGTCATTAATTGAGACAATGCCAAAATTGAGAACAATAACCTCGCGCCCTCCTCAATATAAGCTTATAAGCAATAATAGCTTATGTGTTTTTTTTTTGCTGGTTACAGATGCGAGACCCTTTTTAAACGATTTTATTTAACTTCGCATAGCCGGGTTGTATCTGTCTGTGTATCAAATCTTGCGATTCATTTTTAACACACCGTATCGTCGCTATTATAATGTAATTGTTTGCAGTACACAGAAATCTGCGAATTTACTTTTTAGTGATATTTTAAAATAAAATCGTTGAAGTTAAAAAATATATTTTATTTGCTCTGCTAAGAATATATACAGTGAAACCTCCTATAAGCGGTTTCGTCGATTTTGTCCGCTTATTGGAGTTGTTCGCTTATCAAAGAGAACTGCGAAATTTTAATATATAGTTATTAACAATTTCCGCTGCTTGAGTTTTTCCGGAATAAAATTTTTCAGCGATCTTTCACTTCCATTTTTTTTGACGTAAACTAAGAAGTTTAGCAGCAGTCCCGCCGAATAAAGTATGTTGTAAATACGACAGAAGTATTTAGTCTCCCTATTAAAACAGAAAGAGGTAATTCCCCGGCTGCAGAGTGCGTTGTTGCCAACACACTTCTTAATATTTTTGCCCATGTCGTGCAGCGCTCTGTCCCGTTGTCAGACGTTCGCGTCCAAAAAAAATTCTCCGCGTCCGATAAGTAGAGTGTCCTGTTATAGGAGTGAATTGTCATGTTAAGAAATAGGGAAAAGCTTGGTTCCAACAAATTTGTCCGCCTAAAGGGAGTGTCCGCCTAAAGGGAGTGTCCGCTTAACAGAGGTGTACGCAAGGAGAGGTTTCACTGTATATTATTAAGAAATACTATTTTTTTTTAATGGTTTATAAAAATCTTACCAACTCTATAGGATCAACTTCATTTGGATTTTTTTTTCTTAAGCTTTGACTTGTGTTTGGCCAAAGTTCATTATTTTTTCTGTTGAAGCTCATGATTTTTATTAAACGAAAACAAGTCGTTGTACTTTTTAGAGTAACGAGGAATAATTTTATTACTTTCAAATTTATATAAATTGGTTATCCAAAGTAAACACTTAAAAAAGAGTTTCGGGGTAAACCATTTTTCCAATTATTGTATTGGTTAAGTTGATATTTTTTTATAATCGATCATAAAGTGCACTTTTATTTTTTCTTTACAGGGTAGGCTAATTTCGAAAATTTTAAATAAGTAAGAAAATATTTGATATTGAATTTTTGAGATAATTTTTTTTACGTTCCTAGCCCGCGTAGCAATGGCTGGAAAAGGTATTATTTTTGACGAAAAATTTTTTTTGAGATAATAATATCTTCATGATGCCTGTCTGTGTGTGTATGTGTTTTATTTCTGTCCGTAACACAATAGCTCCTAAACCGCTGAACCGATTTTCATAAAATTTTCATGTAAAATAGTGTTCGACACTCTAACGATCTGGGACCCAATTCTTGAAATAAATCCGTATACGGATTCGGCGAAACGTTTTTCGTTCGGAAATAGAGTCGAGTGGTAAAGTCCACTCGAATCTCAATTTCCGTATACGAATCTGAGTGATCTAACCTAACATTTTTGTTTTCTTTAATATATTTTTTGGTGTTTGCTTAATTTTTCTTTATTTAAAAAAAAACTGGGAGGTCTTGTGAAAAAAGACGCGATTTGGCAATAAAAGGGCTTGAGGACGCAAAGAGGTGGAAGGGGGATAGCCTCTTGTGACATTCAGTTTTTTTTAATTTCTTTTTTTCTTGGAAATGCCTTACGACTGGGGGGGGGGAGTGAAAAATCCTGAATTTTTGCGTTAATAATTTATGAATGAACGCTCTAAAAAAGAAAAATAATTAAAAAACTTTGTAACACATTTTCAAGAAAAAATATATAAAAGAGCGTTTTCGGGAGGGACGGGGGGATTAAAAAGTTTTTATAAAAATTTGAGTATTGTGCAATTTTTTTGTCTTATTTGTGTCTCTTTTAACACACTTTATCAACTATTTTGTGGGGCATTGATACCTCTTGATTCCCCCCTGGGTACAATGCCTTATCTTATTTTGCTTAATTTTTGGATAATATAAGGGCCCAACTGCTTCAAGTAGGAAAATCCCCTGCATGTAAATAATAAACTTAATCTTATACTTTACCAGATTCACTATTTTTTCTGACTTTTTCTATGTTGGCCAAAAATAAATATAAAATATAAAAACATTATTTTTCTTTATTTACATTTCAAAGTACATAATAAGTACTTACTGTCAAGTGCATTAAAAAACGCTATACAATATGACTACAGTGTGAGAACAAGCCAGTTGGAATAAACTTGCTAGTCAGTTAAATTTAAGTTTTTTGAAAAAATCCAAACACATGTTAACTGAGATTTTGAACAAGCAATATTTTTTGGACAGACCCACAGAAAGGGGTCCACTAGCTGACAACTTATTTTTTAAGACGGAATGACCCCACTTAAGGCACCTTGTTAGAAAGGGTATCAAATAATTTTTTTAAATTAACAAAAAGAAAATTATTTCTATTTTTTTGTAATTTTTAGAGAATATAAGTGTCATTTAAAGTAAAACCTATAATTTTATTAAAATATAGGTGGTGGACCCCTGACAAGAGGTCCAGTAATACCAAAATTTTTTTTGCAACTGGTAGACTCAACTTGTAGCAGTTTGTTGAAAAACTAATAAAAAATGTTTTTTTTTAATTTGACAGATTTCCAAAAAAAAGTGAACTATAATTTTTCTTTTTCAATAGGCTTTCCAACAAGGTGCCACAAGTTTTATCTTGCTGGACCCCTTTCTGGGAATCTGTCCAAAAAAATTCATCAAAAATATTGCTCATTAAAAATCTCAGTAGGCATGATTTTGGTTTATTCAAAAAATTTTTCATTTAACCTGCTAGAAAATGTATTCCAACTTGCTCGTTCTCACTGTATAAGCTTTTATGTAAGAAGTTGTATAATCTTTTTTACAATAAAACTACAATAAACTTTATTTTACTTATAATTTATTTAAAAATGTTCTTTAAAAGTTAATAGATTACCAAATGCATCTGAGTATTTCTAGTAGGATCATCATTGCAACAGGACCGCTGGGCAAAAACTGCTTCACACCTCAAAAATGATCTTCATGTCTTCTCTGAGAAACCTGTAACAAAAAGTTTTTTCATTGAGTGTACCACAGCAGACCTCACTGGATCCGTATTACTGGCAAGATTTTTATATATGTCCTTGTTTATAACTTTTGAAAAACAAAGACATCTACAATCATACTGATCATATGAGGTTGCTTTAGTCTACAACAGTTTTAAATTTTTTTGCAGTTAATTGACATGTAAAGATATTCAAATTTTAACAAAAAAATGGGTTTTTTGAACAAAGGTCACTGATTTTGTCAACTTTTACTTGAAATGTTTATTATGCTTATCGGCCTAAAGAGCAAAACTGTTCTACTCAAAAAGAAACTGAGAAAAAACACTGGGAGCAAAAAATTAAATATTTCTATACTACAGACAAAATGCAAACTCCAAATGTTTCAGTAAAAACCCCTATGTTACTTAACACTTGTACAATTTTTGTCAAAGCATGAAGTATGCAAGTTTGTCAAACACTGGCCACTCATTACAAACAAAGCCTCAAGTTCAAGACCCCTTTAGAATACTTATGAAGTTTATTTGTTTTCTTTTAAGCAGTCTCAAAATTCAACTGCGAATTTTACCCCCAAATTTCCACATTTCAAAGGCCTAGGCCCCAAATTTCCATTACTATAATTTGGTACTTACCGTTACCAATGATTAAACAATCATTGCTGTTACCTAAATAAAACACAGCTTCTTGTTCTAAAAAAAACACATCGTGAAAATAAATCACTCTTTTAAAAAAAAATTACAAAAACAAAAGATGTAATGTCAATCTACTGTCAACCTTACTTCATCGCGGCAAGTTTAGGCGCACATACCGGCGTTAGTTTGGTCAAAATTATACGAAAGCAGCGTTGCCAAGTAGTGTAGTCGAAAAAAAAGTCGTACACGGAATTGGCGTTCGAGTGGCATTCAAGAATAGCTATTTTTCCAAGCACTCGAAACTACCATTCGAATTTTACTCGTATACGACAAAAAATCCGAGTGGTTCAAGAATTGGGTCCCTGATTAGATTTTGCCCAAAATCCATTGATGCTAATAACAGGTTTTTGACAATTAAATTTTTTTAACGGAGCATCGCATCAATATTGCATTTGGCTCAACAATTTGGTATACCCAAAAACTTCGTAGGACCTTTAGTTTCTGAGATATTTACAAGGCTGATTATTATAGCTTCACTTGAAGTGTGCTAATAGGTTCGCTAGGAAGGTATCAGATCTGTAATGGATTCATTTATTTTTCTTTACAGGGTAGGCTAATTTCGAAAAATGTTGAATAAGTACCTCTAGTAAAGCTAAAAAAATATAGACATATTCTGGATGTTATAAATATTTGATATTGTATGTCTAAAAGGTCTACATTTTTCAGAAGATTTTTTTTTATATTAATATAATTATAGTTCACCAGGTATTTACCTACTTTATTCAAGAATGAAAGATTTTGATAAGAGTGAACTTTTTTGGAATTCGGTAAAATAATTGTCAGCGTCATACGATTAAAAACCTGGATTTTAGATAAAAAATAAATATTGAAATATGTATTTATTTGAAAATAGGTACTTTTCAAGAACAAAGTTTTTCTTATGACCGCCATATTGAATTTATACGTGAATAAAAAGAGCATTAAAAGAGCTTTTCAAGCCTATCTTTGAATGACAGAAAATGTGAATTTATTTAAAAAACTGTTTTTTACTTGGTTGGCTGTGAAACAAAGGCCGTAGTTGCGTTTGTTGTCATACCTACGTAACTATCTGTCAAAACTTTGTCATTTAATTGATTTATCTGTTGGATTTTTAAAGTTTCTAAATTACTTTTAGATTTTTTTTGAGTCACATTATCAAATTTAACATGGAAAGGTTTCCAAATTGGGAGAAAGTAGATATGTATGATTGTTATATTTTGTGTAATAAGAATGCTGGAAGAGCTCGAGATAGATATGTACTTTCAGAGATATCCAGAAAGACGTCAACCAGGTTTGTCAATCTTCAGAATACTTAGAAATAATTTAATTGAATATGGTTCCTTTAAAAAACAAAATCGTAATCGACAACCTGATGAACATATTGAAGCTCGGTTTTCAGAAGGTGTCGTTGGCAGTGCATATACCTTTTAAAATGCAAAAATGGAAAAATGATTAAGCTTGAAAACTATTGCAATAGAAAGAAAATATATTGTACTCAATAGGAAAAATTATTTAGACTCGATCCGAATTATTAGGGTGACATGAAGTGAACTTTTATGAGTTGTAACAGCTTTTTATGGTTTTCAGAGAAACTAGACTAGTAAAAGCCATTTTTTTACATAACTAAAAATAATAAAAAATCCAAAACAACTTTTTTTTAAAAAATTTTCTTTCACATTTTTGCCTTTCTAGCCCGCGCAGCAATGGCTAGAGAAGGTATTAATTTCGACGAAATTTTTTTTTTCAGATAACGCTGAAAATGTGTTATTTGGGTCTAGTTTGACCTATCTTAGCAATATCGTCGTGATGTCTGTCTGTGTGTGTGTTAACCGATTTTCATCAAATTTTCAGGTAAAATAGTGTTCGACAATCTAACAAGCTGAATAGATTTTGGGAAAAATTCATTAATGCTAATGACAGTTTTAAGACAATTAAAATTTTTTAAAAATGCTAACTTTTTAACGGTGCATCGCACCAATATGCGGTTTTCGGAATATAGTAGATTACATCTGGATCAATAATTTGTGGCGTAGGAGCTTTAGTTTCTGAGATATTTACAAAAAACTCTTTTCAAGGCTGATTATTATATTAACTTCACTTGAAGTGTGCTAATAGGCTAGCTAGGAATGTATCATCTGTCATGGATCCATTTATTTTTTCTTTACAGGGGAGGCTAATTTCAAAATTTTTTAAATAAGTACCTTCAGTAAAGCCAAAAAAATATGCACATATTCTGGATGCGATTTTTTAGACAAGTTGAAAGGTAAATGTCACAAGAAAAGATTTGATATTGAATGTCTAAAAGCTCTACATTTTTCAGAAGAATTTTTTTTATTAAGATAATAATTATATAGTTCATTAGGTATAATCAAGAATATCAAATTTTGATAAGAGTGAACTTCTATGGAATTCGGTAAAATAATTGTTCGCGTCATGATAAAAAATCTGGATTTTAGATAAACAATTAATATTAAATTTGAAAATAGGTACTTTTCAGAAACAAAGTTTTAGGAAAAATGTGTTTTGAGGTACCTATAATTAAAACCTAGTTTAAAAACCTATTTTTATAAATGGACCTATGTTAAGTAAGAATGGTTTTAATAAATCTCTCAAAAACTAAAATTGACCAAATTTGGTGGATCGCATATTATGGCCTCATATTATATGTAACTATACACTTTATTTTTATATCACCTTCGTAGTTTCCTATATAGAACAGTGCATATACCTTTTAAAAAGGCAACAATTGAAAAATTATTAAGCTTGAAAACTATTGGAAATAAAAGAAAATATATTGCAGTCAACAGGAAAAATTATTTAGACTCGATCAAAATTATTAGGATGAAATTAATGAAATGTTTGAGTGTTGAAGTAAGGTAAACTTTTAGGAGTGGTAACGGTTTTTTATATTTTTTCCGGGAAACTAGACTAGTACAAGCTATTCTATTACCCAACTAAAAATTTTCCGAGTAGTCGAAAAAATCTTTTTTTAAATTATTCATGAGGTTTGTTAAAAATGTTCCTTTTTATGTCCTTAACACGTACTAATTTTTTTAAATCAAGATATTTATATGTATTTACATTTTATTTATATTTTAAACTTAAAAAGCGGGCCCCATGTCCCCCCGAAAATGCCTGGAATCAGTTTTTTTTAAGCAGTGGTCATTTTTTATAATAATTTTTTAATTGGTGTAAAAAAATGTACATAACTATGGAAAAGTTTGCCTGGAAATACGAAAAAGTGATGTTTTATAAGTGAAAATTGGACTTTGTGACTTATTGGAATAAAGCCATGCAATAATAGTGCCAGGCAGTATTTTGACAGATTTACATTGCAGGCTGAAAGTTGATTTTTCAAATTTCACATAACAAATTCTAATTTAAAACTAAGTCGTTTGTTTATCAATAATTAAAGTTGACAGTATTTATTTCGGTTCGAATCGTAAACAAAATCTTTATGTTGAAATATTAGCTGTGCAATGCAAAAATGTAAATATATGGCCTGACACTATTATTGCATTATTGCAGTTATTCCAATAAGTCCCTATTGATTTAATTTATATTGCAGTAATTTAATTTTGCTATTTTTAAACTACCTGAAATTCTGTTTCCTGGCAAATTTTTACATAATGATATCTATTTTTTACACCAAAAATAGACGATTTAAGGAAATTAGCCCACTGACTAAGCAGTGTTCTGAGGAGTCCCATAAGGATGAAACAGTTAACTGTCAACACTAATTAAGTGTCCAGTAGATTTTGGACCCCCGTGAGATTAAGCTTTCAAGCTACAAACGGAAAAAAATATGAGAGAAACAAAAACTCCTTTCTACCCGATTAGCCACGAAACTTGTTTGATTTTTAAATTCACTTGTACTAAATTTCACGTTTGTTAGTATTATTTGGCTTAAAAATTCAGCTGATTGATGCTCACGTGTCTGCTGGCGGGTAGAAACGCTAATCAGTGTTAATCTGGCCTGAAAGACAAAAGAGCTATCGTAGTTCACGGATGCTTTGTTTCTTTTTATTTGCAGTCGATCTTTTCATTGATCGATATGTATAGCAGTTTATTTTCGTCTGCTCTTGTTCTAGTTTCTCTCGTATCTCGGTAGATGGCGCTTCTTGCGAGAGTTTTCTTACTATTTACATAGGATTAAATACAAAACCGTCTAATTAACTTCGCAAGGGCGTCACATTGACCAAGCAGTGTTCTGAGGAGTCCCATAAGGACGAAACAGTTAACTGTCATCACTTATTAGGTGTCCATTAGATCCATAAATACGAGATAAACAAAAACTCCTTTTTACCCGATTAGCCACGAAACTTTCCAGAATGTGGGTATTTTTGTGTAAAAATGGGGCTTAATTTCAGATTTTAAATCAGAATAAAACGTAAAAAATCAATATTTTGACTTATTAATATTTTGTCACAAATAAGTCCGGCCAGAATAAAATGAAGTGCAAAAGAGATCGCTTCAATTAGCGCTATCTTTCTCTGTCCAGTGGCGTGCTATAATTTTTTAATTAATCTTTTTTTGCCGGAAAACTCCATACCTTATTTTTCTTAAAAATAAATATTTTTTCAAAACTCTTATACTTATTATATTATATAGGTACCAGGGAGGTGCGTACGAATCTAGAAATCTAAAAAAGTACCAACTGACTTTCTAAAAATTGCAAAAATCCAAAACCAATGGTTATATCTGTAAAATTCTCATTAAAAAACTCTACAGTTTTATTAAAAAATTAAAACTGTAAATCATACGCCACTGTTTTTTTTTTTTTAATTTGAAAATGTATATGAAACGTGCCGTCATACTGTTTGAGCCCAGTGATAACAATAGAAGCCCAATAAATTGGTGTGAATTGTGAACGGGCCGGAGTCTAATTAAGCCAGCGGTATAACAATAGAAACCCAATAAAAGGGTGTGAATTATGAACAGGCTGGAGCTGATTTCGCTAAACGTACCAGGCGAGTACCGTGTTTTCTTGTAAATAAAAATTTTGTTCATGGTAAATTTTCTAAAAATGAAGACCACCCAGTAAGATAAGTGCTGTAAACAAAGGGAGATAGATTGAGTTGTGCCATCTCTTTTGCTCCTCATTTGATTCTGACCGGACTAGTAGGTGTGTTTCCAACAGATTTTGCCAAGAACAAAAATATATGTAGGGGGTAAAAAAGCTTTCATTTTCAATAGTTTTCATGCTGTTATTATTTTTTTTAATTTTCTTGTGTTTTTTACAAAGCCAGTGGCGTATATAGAAAAAAGTTTCGGGGGGGGGGGGGGCGAGACCTCATGAGGCTGTATTTTATGTTTTTATTCATGAAATATGTGGAAAATATCCAAAAAAATCTTAGCTTCGGGGGGGGGGCGGTTCCCCAGGCCCCCCCGTATATACGCCACTGTACAAAGCTATCCATAAAGGCAAGAATAAATCAACCCTTAAGAAAATACCTGGAATGAACGAAGAGGGATGTAATCACGCGGAACGCTTGGAATATCCCCTTTCCAAGATTGTAAGGAAATTTATTTCCTACTTGATTGGAGTAATGGGCAAGAAGAAGATATATTTTGAAATAGTGACAGGGGTCTAAAATATACATAAAGCACAAGCATTTCTAAAAAGTGCCCTATTCAAACCAAACTGTTTAGCTAAGTTTATCCTTGTCGGTCACAAGCTTAGAGTAAGTGTTTAGTTTTCCAGAAAGCAGTTAATTTTATATCGAATATTAATAACAAATAAAGTAAATTACTTCTCTTTTACACTTGTAATGGGTTTCTAGTGCACGGCTAACATGATAAAATTTTAGTATGTTGTTCGTCCCATCTTACTGATCAATAGTTGTCATGGGCCCAATTCCATCCTATCACTAGTTTTGGAGATACGGGGGCAATTCAAACAATATTGCAATTAAATGGTAAAAATGTAGTGTTAGGATTTTTAAATGTTTTTTTTACACGAATCTCAGAAGCATCTACATCTTAGCATGTTTTTAGCAAAAATTGTTATTTTTCTGTACGGAGGATAGCAAAAATGTATGCAAACCTGTAATTAGTTTCTAGTGCCCTGCTAATATCGATAAAATTTTAACATGTTGTTCGTCTCGCCTTACTGATCAACAGTTGTTATAGGCCCAATTCCATCTTATGAGTAGTTTCGGAGAAAATGTTGTGGTTTGATTTTTAAAAGTTTTTTTGTACGAATCACAATAGTAACTCTTATGTACATATTTTAGCATGTTTTTAGCAAAAAATATAGATTTTCTTTACGGTACTATCCAAGAAGTAAATACGTAGATAAAATAATCAAAAAGGTTGACTAGAAATAGAACAAAATAAATGCCTTTTTACCTTTAAGTTATTATATATATATATAAATTATAACCAAAACTTTCTTAAAACAAAATTCTATCAAGCAGTATTTAAAAAATACAATTAAAATTAGTTTTTTAATACTTAATGAACTAGTGGACGGACGTCTCAAAAACAACAAAGTCGTTATTTCGATCAGACTTTTTACTCTTCTTCCGCATTTCCGTACCAATAGTCAATTATTTCGGGCAACACCTCGACATTATTTCGATAACCTGCATCCAAGACTTGCCCTAAATTATTGCTAGATGGGTAACTGATATGTTCCTCATGGCAAGCTTATTCCATTATTTTGTTTTAAGACAGTTTTGGTTATAATTTATAACTGCACTACTTTTCATGTGTACCTCGTAAAAAAGTTTCAATAAACTTTGGTTTTAGAGGTAAAAAGACATTTATTTTGTTCCAATTCTAGTCAACCCTTTCGAGTATTTTAATTAACTTCTTGGATACCCCCGCATAGAAAATCTATATGTTTTACTAAAAACATGCTGATATATGTATATAAGAGATACTTTTGTGATTTTTACAAAAAACTTTTAAAAATCAAACCACAACATTTTACAAAATTAACTGCTTTCTGGAAAACTAAACACTTGCTCTAAGCTTGTGACCGACAAGGATAAACTTAGCTAAACAGTTTGGTTTGAATAGGGCACTTTTTAGAAATGCTGCTGATATATGTATATAAGAGATACTTTTGTGATTTGTACAAAAAACTTTTAAAAATCAAACCACAACATTTTTACCGTTGCAGTGCATTATCGTTTGGATTGCCCCCGTATCTTTGAATCTAGTTATAGGATGAAATTGGGCCCATAACAACTATTGATCAGTAAGGTAAGAGGAACAACATATTAAAATTTTATCGATATTAGCCATGCACTAGATTCTCATTATAGGTTTGCAGACTTTTTGGATATCCCCCGTAGAGGAAAATAACAATTTTTGCTAGAAACATGCTAAGATGTATATAAGAGATACTTTTGAGATTCGTGCAAAAAACTTTTAAAAATCAAACCACAACATTTTTACCGTTTTAGTGCAATATCGTTTGAATTGCCCCCGTATCTCCAAAACTAGTCATAGGATAGAATTGGGCCCATGACAACTATTGATCAGTATGGTGAGGCGAACAACATACAAAAATTTTATCGATATTAGCCGTGCACTACAAACCCATTACAAGTGTGCAGGATCCTTAAGATTAATTGGTACCAAAAATAACACATTGGAGTTTTTTTGCTAGTTGTTGCCTTTTTCCATATTTGGGACAAATTCTTTGATCCATGGCCTCCCCCAATATCTTCCACTCTTCTCTGTCTGTCGCCGTGCTTATCCATCTAGTCCCTGCATGTTTCTTTAAATCGTCCGTCCATCTCATTTTGGGTCTTCCCCTACTTCTTTTATTTTCCCAGTTTACAATGCAATGTTCCATCGATCGCCTTTTTATCTGATATTATGACCGGCAAATTTCCATTTTAATTTTGCTACCTATCCTCTGGCAACCTTTACTTTTGTTTTATTTCTTATCCATTCATTCCTTTTTCTATCTGTTAGCTTTACATGTAACATTTGTCTTTCCATTAATCTTTGGGCTTTTGTTGCCTTATCCATGTTTGATTTTGTAATTGTCCAGGTCTGGGATTTATATGTGAGTACAGGAAGGATATATTGGTTATACACTTTTGTTTTGAGGTATTGAGGATATTTTTTATTTTTTAATGTGTAGCTTAATTTACCGAATGCTGCCCAGGCCAATCTTACTCGTCTCTCGATTTCAGCCGTTTGTTTTTCTTTTTTTAGTTTAATAATTTGTCCTAGTACCTCCACTTGTTCTATTTTTTCTTGGTTTATTCTGATCGTGATATGTTCATCTGTGTTTATTATGATTTTAGTTTGAGTGTAGTTCATACTCAAGCCTATATTTTTTAGCTATAAAAAATTTGTTTTAAGTGCTTTGATGTTTTAGGTTATTTTATTTTGATATTTGATAATTGAGGGAGTTTTTTTGGAAATATTTAACTTGTAGTCTATTATGTGTGTGCAGTAGTGGCGGCTGGTGACGTTATAAATTGGGGGAGGGGGGCAGAAATTTAAATTGCATAAAAAAAGAGATAAAAAAACTTACCGAAACAATTTTATTTTAGTTTTTTCCAAACAAGCAGCTACTTGGTGTAGTTTTTAGTTTATTTGTTTATAGATAGAGTCCATTCGCCTTTCTTTTTTATGGCCCCGTAGAGCAACCTCAAAAATCCCACAGAATTTTTAAGTCTATTAACCTACTAAGTACATGTCTAATTTTTGTCACATTTTCATTATGTTCGGTAATGTTTTGCCTATAGGCACTATTCAATTGGCACCTAATATCAGTCTTGCCTAGCATAGAAAATTCTATGTGGTTATTTAAATGAATACCACTTACTTGTGTGTGTGTGTGTCTTTTTAACTTTTCACTAAAGTGCTTGATATCACACATTCCCTTTGCACGCAGGATCACTTCGTGGATTGTTCATAACAAGACAAATAAAGCAAAAAAAGCATTTCTTTTTTCACAACCGCATAACCAGTTTTCAGCATCGTATAATTTTTTATTCAATTTTCTATTATAAGTTTTTATGGAACATTACTTACACTAAAATTTTGGTTAATTTTTAGGTGCGGTCTATGTGGCCCTAAAGATTTTATTTGTAATCGAAGTTCATATGTCAACGTATTTAAATTTGCACAGTTAATTATACATTATATCCCCCTAGGTTGGAATCATATGGAAAACTTTTTTTATTAATTTTAGGAAAAAAGTTATACTTCATAAAAAGTTCTGCATTATCTAAAACCTAGAACACAGTCATCAAATATCAAATTTTTTCAGTGGTATACAACGTTTGTCAAAAAATATGAGTTTTGCTCAAGAGTAAAGTACCTTTAAATTTGACAATATCGAAAAATGTTCCTAAAAAAAGTTGATCAGAATTAAAAATTACGTTTAAATATGCAAGTATATCCATTTAAATTAAAACTTCAGATTATTTTATTTTTCACTAATATTTCTATTTTGAACATGTATCTCTTGTGATTAAAAAATAAAATAATTCGAAGTTTTAATTTAAATGGATATACTTGCATATTTAAACGTAGTTTTTAATTCTGATCCACTTTTTTTAGTAACATTTTCCGATATTGTCAAATTTAATACTTTACTCTTGACCAAAACTCATTTTTTTTTGACAAACCTCGTATACTACTGAAAAAATTTGATATTTGATGACTATGTTCTAGGTTTTAGATAATGCAGAACTTTTTATGAAGAATAACTTTTTTCCTAAAATTAATAATAAAAAAGTTTTCCATATGATTCCAACCTAGGGGAACATACTATATAATCGACGGTATTTATTTCCATTTTATAAACAAACGATAGCAAAAACAATGACACGCGACCGGCAAGGCTGACAAACCCCAAATCAAAACAAATTCATACGTCTTCACTAAGGATAGAACCGGCAACACTAGAAAGGGCAAGGTACGTTTCCGCACGATGATGATGGTCGACGTCAGTGGTTTCGGGGTGGGCCCGAGACAGTTTTGGGGGGGGGGGGGCGAGACCTCATGAGGCTTTATTTAATGCTATTTTATGTTTGTATTCATGAAATATGTGGAAAATATCCAAAAAAATCTTAGCTTCGGGGGGGACCTGGACCCCCCAGGCCCCCCCCATATATACGCCACTGGTCGACGTCAACAAAAAACCAAACATTTCTTCCTCCCCCGCGCGAGCCACCCATACAACGCTCAAAAACGGGTTAAATTGAAACCTTCCCCCGCGCGGCGCTGCCGGCTTGTCATTATTTACGTTGAAGAAGTTCACCCAGTTAATCGCTCGTTGTTAACCACAGATTTAACAATCAACGGAATTTTTAAGCCAAATAAAAAATTTTACTTTTTTTAAATAAATCAATTAAAAATACTGTTTGTTGTCTAGTTTTGGGAGGGCACTGCCCCGTTGCCCTCCCCATAGCAGCCGCCACTGATTACCACTACACGCCACTGGTATATCACCCTTTATTTTTCAACTCTTCGAAGCTAACTGCCCTATCCTATCAGTGAAATCTATCGTAAATCACCCCTTGCGGAACGTTATCACGGGCTCCACGTACGCGTGTGCCCTTATCAGATGACCCCAAACTGATCTGACGTGATGGATTTATGCAAGGGTGGTTTTCCAAAATGGGAAAACTGCCCGAAAATGTAACAGGTAGGGCCAAAGGCTATAGGTCTAAAAAGCTAATTGATAAAAAAATTACTCAAGCACCTTTTAAAGAGGCAAAATAGTGAAGAAATTAGTAACAGCAATATATTGCAGCCAACAGGAAAAATAAATTAGACTTGATCCCAGTTATTAGGGTGAAATAGGATGAACTTTTAGGGATGGTAACAGTTTTTCACGGTTTTTAGAGATACTGGACCTCATATGGAAAAAAGTTGAATACAAAAGT
The DNA here is from genome assembly GCA_963576565.1 of Aspidapion aeneum. Classification (NCBI taxonomy): domain Eukaryota; kingdom Metazoa; phylum Arthropoda; class Insecta; order Coleoptera; family Brentidae; genus Aspidapion; species Aspidapion aeneum. The sequence continues at coordinate 29,395,259 of OY755043.1, forward strand.
TATAGGTAATAAGAAAATCTACAATATTTGTCTAAACAGGGTGTCTCTAAAAGGTCTGTACAAAATCTTAGAACATATATCTAAGGTCAAAATAAGTCGATTTCAAGCAACTTACCTTGGTCCGAAATTGCTCCGTTTCAGAGATACAGGGTGTTTTTTATTTTAATTGAACCCAGTGAAACTATTTTCCCAGAAATTGACTGATACCTACCGAAAATGATTAAACGATAAAAAAAAATTAATAACTCATTTACTGACTAAATTGAATCCTTAAAGGTAGGAGTAAAATCTTTTGATCCAAAATAATTTCAATATTCCGTTGCGGCATCGAACACTAAAAACAGAAATATCTCGAAAACGGCTCACCCTAGCAGATTTTATCAAAAGTACCTTTTTTGCTTAAAAAAGTCCTGGAAATTATTTTATCAACAAAAAAAGTTGAAAAAAACACTGAGAAAAAGTTATGGTCATTTTAAACCATAAGATGAGCATTGTGAAGCGCCCTCTGACGGCCACAGTGAAAAGGTGTCCATATTTAGGTTTCGCATCCCAAAAAATCCCCGAGTACCAATTTTTAAAGTAATGCGTTGAGAAATGTTCATAAATTTTAATAAAATCGATTTTTAAATTCACCACCCTGTATCTCAGAAACGGAGCAATTTTGGACTAAGGTAATTTGCATAAAATCGACTTATTTTGACCTGAGGAATATGTGCTAAGATTTTGTACAGACCTTTTAGAAACACCCTGTATATAGATATCATTAAACGCAACACTTCCAAAACAACTCCATCATGTGACTGTCATTTAAAAGACACGACAACTACTCTTTTTTGTGATTTGTTCTTGAATTGGTGCTCTCAACATTATGTTGTACGCCACTGGTAACGCAGAATAAAGTCAGAAATAAGGAAAGCAGGTTATCGCCTTTTGCTAAGGAAAGCAGGGCCACACGTTCAATTTAGAAATAAAATTTAAATCGGGGGATTTATATACAGAGTGAACCCACAAACCAAAAAATAATAATTAAACTTAAGGGGGGCTTCTCACTTTTTAGGACCCAGGTCATTTTTGAATATTACCGGACCGACCTATACCCACAGTGTGCCTAAATGAAGTATAGGTTTTATAAAAATGGTTCCAAAAACTAATTGCACATTTTAAATATGGACTCTTTCCTCCCCTCCTAGTTGATCCTCTTCTCGAAATTTTAGCAATTTTTTGCCTTTTTTCTCGTTAGTCTAGGGCTGGCTCTTGTCACGTGTGACCTAATAAATGCGCTCAGTTTGACTGCGGGCCTTTGTTCAGCACCTATAGCAGTATAAAAAAAAGTTTGGTCACGTGGTCGAAGTCATGGTCGCTTGGCCGCTATCTTTGAAAATGGCCGCCAAATTAAAGGATTTTTTGTTTAAGCGGATCTCCCTACCCAGTTTCCAGCTACTTGGTGTAGTTTTTAGTTTATTGATAAAGTCTATTCGCCCTTCTTTTACATGCGCAAAGTGCTTGGATAAGCACCAGCTTCAGACTCATCATGGCCCTGTAGAGCAACGTCAAAAATCCCACAGAATTTTAAACAGCCTATTAACCTACTAAGTATATGTCTATTTTTTGCCACATTTTCATTATGTTCTGTAATATTTTGCCTATAGGCACTATTTAGTTGGCACCTAATATCAGTCTTGCCTAGCATAGAAAACTCTATGTGGTTATTTAAATAAATAGCACTTACTTTGTGTCTTTAACTTTTCACTAAAGTGCTTGATATCACAAATTCCTTTTGCCACCCACGCAGGAGCACTTCCTGGATTGTTCATAATAAGACAAATAAAGCAAAAAAAAGCATTCGTTTTTCACAACCGCACATCCAGTTTTCAGCATCGTATAATTTTTTATTACTTGCACTAAAATTTTGGTTAATTTTCAGGATTTTTAGGTCCGGTCTATATAGCCCTAAAGATTTTATTTGTAATCGAAGTTCATATGTCAACGTATTTAAACTTGCACAGTTAATTATCGACGGTATTTGTTTCCATTTTATAAACAAACGATAACAAAAACAATGGCACGCGACCGGTTCGGTTCGGTTCGGTTCATTGAAATGAAACGCAAATCAAAACAATCTCATATGTCTTCACTAAGGATAGAACCGGCAACATGTAGAAGGGCAACGGACGTTTCCGCAGGATGATGATGGCCGACTTCAATTAAAACACACAACCGAACCGAACCGAACAGAACCTCCCGCCCCCGCTCGAGAATATTCACCCATACCCCGCTGAAGAACGGATGAAATTGAAACCTTGCCCCGCGCGGCGCTGCCGGCTTGTAATTATTTACGCTAAAAAAGTTCACCCAATTAATCGCTTGATGTTAACCACAGATAATAAAAAGAACTAGATTATCATGTCTTAAGGGAAGATTAAACTTTTTTTAAATAAATCAATTAAAAATACTGTTTGTTGTCTAGTTTTGGGAGGGCACTGCCCCGTCGCCCTTCCCAAATAATTTTATAGTTTTTAAAATTTAGAATGTTTAAACTGTAAAGTTATTTAGCCACACTCCCAAAGACTAAGATACCGTTTAAATCTTCAACAAAGAAGACATACCCAGGAAGGAAGATAGCAATACAAAACGAAGTTACATGATAGGAAATCAGAAATAACTTCTAAATTAAACAAGCTGAAGATGCAGGACGATGATTTTGAAGTTAAAGAAGAAGATATTAAATTGGAATAAAATGCAGTGAAAAACTCGGTGAAAAACGTATTGTTTTCGGGGAATTTTTTTTTTAGATAACGCCGAAAATGTGTTATGTGGGTGTATTTTGACTTATCTGCAATATTGTCGTGACGTCTGTCCGTGTGTGTATGTCTGTCTGACCCATGATAGCTCCTAAAATAGTGTTCAACACTGTAACGAGCTGATTAGATTTTGGTCAAAATCCATTAAATCTTTTTAACATTGCACGGATATGCGGTTTTCGGAATATAGGAGAACGCATTTTTCTCAATAATTTGTATTATAACCAAAAACTTCGTTGCAGCTTTTGTTTCTGAAATATTTACAAAAAACTGTTTTCAAGGTGTGTTGTTCACTCGAGTGTGCTACTGGGCTAGGAAGGTATCAGATCCGTTATGAGTCCATATTTTTGATATAAATTTAAACTTAAAAAAATTCTTATTTCTTTAAAAATTTGATTGTAGACTCATCCTGTAGAAGCGCGGAATAAAGAAGAAGTTATTCTTTTTGGCATGCCAAGCGCGAAGATTCCATAAAACTGGGAAAAAGGGAATATCTTTGAATATTGGATTTCGGAAAAACGAATCATATTCAACAGGCTCGCCTTATATATAACCATCTCTGATCGCGACAGATTTTTACTGCCGAAACCTCATCTCCTTCTTCTCAAGTCCGTACCTAGCCCAGACAGCACAAGTACGTACTATGTACGTACATAGTACGTAACTCTGCGACGTAGTGTATGTACATGGTACGTACATTTTTGGACTTACGTCCACATATGTACGTCGTAGGGACGCCACTTTTACTAATGTACGTAAAAATCTCGTACTAAGTACGTACATGGTACGTCCAATTAAACGTAAAATGTACATAATACTCCAGACGTACCTGGTACGTATATTGGACCTAAACTGTACGTACCCTAGACGTACGTGGTATATACATAGGAAATCAAATTAAAATAAAGAAAGTGTAGGAGTAGAACTAGGTACCATTTAAAAATATTCCGGCTTCCTGAGCATTCCTACTTTAGAGTTAGTCAAGTTTTACCTCGAGGGTCGAAGTCTCGATAAGTTTGAAGTTTGTTTTGCTTCATTTAATATTTAAGTAAAATATTTAAATCTTAAGTGTTGTTGTATTTTTGTTCACTTTATATAGTTTTGTCATGTTTTGATTATTTTTGTCACTTAAAAAAGAAGTCAAAAAAAGAGGTGAAATAAAAACAAAAAGTCAGACAAATTGTGTATTATTTCGGCCCACATTTTGGCCAGACGACAGAGGAGATTACAAAGCAACAGAAACGGATCCATGCACGATATTTCAGTAGCCTCGACAAGTAACAGCAATCAGACATCGGTAAGATCTTTACGTAAACTACGAGAAATAGAAAATGAAAAAAGGAAACAAGAACTAGAACAAAAAATGTTGCAGCTACAGTATAAGCATCATTTACGAATGACTGAACTAGAAAATAGTTTAAATGAAATTCAGTCAACAAGTCGAGTTTCTTTACATAGTATGCCTGTTCAAAATGACAACAACGCAGACAAAAAAAGCGTCTGTAGTTATAGAAGCGCTCCTCTACCATCAAAAAAGCAGCAACTCACGAATGATGACAATTTACAAAATGAATGTTTAGAGAAATTGGATAATCGCGCCTCAGTAGAATCTAGCTTTGACTTAAATTTTGTGGATTTTACAAAACAGCGAGAAAGTATAGAACAAGATATAATACTAGAAGAGAGACAACACATTCAAAAAGAAACCCAAGCAGTTAGCAACATAACCCGTACTTTGACAAAACCTACTGAGTATTACTCTGCCAACTTTACGCAGCCACATGATACAGATCCAGTCTTACCCAGTAATGCAATAAATGATTTTTTTGAAAATCTGAATAAGTTAATTCCAACAACCACTAAATCTGAACAACCGCCACCACGTTTCATGGACAAAGACTTTCCAATATTTGATGGTAAACCAGAAGATTATCCGACATTTATCTATTGTTTTAATAAAATTTCCGAAAAGTGTCAATACAGCGACGAGGATAAGGTTTTAAAATTACAAAAATGTTTGAGAGGACCTGCAAAAACTGCCGTCTCAGGTATGTTGATTGGACCAAGAAATTTAGAACAAATTCTTAAAACGCTACAACTACGCTTTGGTAAACCAGATCAAATTATAGAGACAATGCTTTACAAAATTAAACATTTCCCAAATATAAAAGAATACGACATGGAAAACCTCATAAATTTTGCAGGACAGATAACAAGTTTAGTTACAACAATAAAAAACCTTAACTTCGAAGCGTACTTGCAAGATCCAACATTAATAAAAAAGGCTTCAAATAAATTACCTAATAATATCAAACTAAGGTGGGGAGAAGAAATGCTAACTAAATTTGGAAATATTAACCTAGAAGACTTTGAAAAATGGCTGAATAATATTGCGAATGCTGCATGCTTTGTGACATCAAGAAATTATCCAAGAAACAGTCAAAGAAATGATAATAGACATTCTTTTGTAACAACCACGGCCTCGGAAGCAAATGAAATTTACAGAAAACAATGCTTTTATTGTAAATCTAGAGATCATATTAATGTTGACAATTGTAACAAAATTAAACAAGACGATGTAGATACACGCTGGAAAATAGTAACTGAGAACAAACTCTGTTTCTCTTGTTTAAAGGGCATGCATCAAGTCACCCGATGTAAGTCAAGAAAAAGTTGCGGAAAAAATAATTGTAATCGACCACACCATTACTTGTTGCATAAAGACCGACCCACCACAAACGAAAGACAAAACGACAGGTCTGCGGCAGTTCATTGCATTGAAGATGATTACGAAACAGACGATCAAGTAGCAGAAACAATTAATAATTGTATTGAAAACCCTGAAAGCACTTTAACTGCCAACAAATTAAATAAAACAAACACTTATTTAAGAATGGTAAATGTTAGATTATTTGGACCAAATGACAATTTTATGGATGTAGTAGCCTTATGTGATGAAGGTTCTACAGTAACTCTTTTAGATCAAACGGTTGCAGATTTTTTAAAAATTGAAGGCTCAAGGGAACCACTATGCATCCAATGGACCAATAATGTTGTACACAAAAATAACAATTCTCAACGTTTTGATTTAGAAATATGTGGTGCATATGAAAACGCTCGAAAATTCACAATGAAAAATGTTAGATCAGTAACAAATTTATCTTTACCATTTCAAGAAATCAAAATCAAAAATGTCGAACACTTGTCTTATCTAGATGGATTACCACTTAAAGATATTACTTCAAGACCATTGTTACTTATTGGTCAAGATAATATTAGATTGACAGTTGCTAGAAAAGTTATCCAAGGTCCACTTAGCTTGCCCATGGCAACAAAAACGCATTTGGGATGGATTATACATGGCAGTTTTACAAATCCTGTGAAAAAGGAAAACAGTTTTGCATTCCATATTTGCCATAGAGACTCAGACGTCAGAAATGAAGATTTACATAAATTGATGAAAGATAACTTTGCATTAGAAGCAGAAGGAATCAGTTTAAAAAACATTGAAAATAAAGAAGAACAGTATGCTCAAAAAATTATGCAAGATACCATAAGATATGTCGGAGAAAGATACGAAATTGGCTTGCTGTGGAAAGAAGGTATTGACAAATTACCAGAAAGTAAAACTCTTGCCTTAAGAAGACTAGAATGCATTGAAAAACAAATGAAGAAAGACACAAATTTTAGAGAGAAGTACCATCAAAATATAAATAAATATTTGGATAAAAATTACGCTAGAAAATTAACACAAGATGAAATAAAATATGAACCACCCAAGACATGGTATTTGAGTCATTTTGGTGTAATAAATCCTCACAAACCCGAAAAAATAAGAACAGTATTTGATGCAGCAGCGAAATCACATGATGTGAGTTTAAATTCATGTCTACTTCCAGGACCGGACCTAATGGCACCATTGATTTCAGTACTTATGACTTTTCGAATTGGAAAAATCGCAGTGACTAGCGATATTAGAGAAATGTTTTGTCAAGTACAAATAAGAGAAGAAGACAGATGTGCACAAAGGTTTTTATGGCGCGAAGGTGACTCCAAAAAAGAACCCGACATTTATGAGATGATGGTAATGACATTTGGATCGACATGTTCGCCTTCATGTGCGCAATTCGTAAAAAATACCAATGCTGAGTTATATGGAAGTGTAAGAGCCATAGAAGCCATAAAAAACAGACACTATGTCGATGATTATCTAGATTCTTTTCACACACCAGAGGAAGCTTATAAAATTGTCACAGAAGTGCAAAGGGTACAACAAAAAGCAGGGTTTGAACTGACTGGATGGTCAACCAACTCAAGAAAACTGAAGACCATGATGTATGTTAATGAAGACCTACAAAAAGATTTGAATCTATCAGACACAAAAACTCAACGCGTCCTAGGTTTAGTCTGGGACTCAATAGATGATTCATTTATATTTAAGTTAAATAAAAGTGTTTTGGATCAGCATACTTCAAATAGACCGACAAAACGTGAAGTCTTAAAAGTAGTAATGTCAGTTTATGATCCATTAGGATTAATAGCGAACTTTGTTATTAAAGGAAGACTAATTATTCAAGATATATGGAGAAGCGGTATAGATTGGGATGATTATATTAACGAAGACATATTCCAAAAATGGAGGACATGGAAAAATGATCTAACCAAAATTCATGAATTAAAAATACCAAGATGTTTGTCAAATGAAATACCAGTTTCGAATGCTTTAGAACTTCACACATTTTGTGATAGTAGCAAGCAAGCTTACAGTACAGCCATTTACCTTCGAACCATGACAGATTTCAAGATTGATATACATTTAGTAATTGCTAAAGCCAGAGTTACACCAAACAAACCAATCTCGATACCAAGATTGGAATTGCAAGCTGCCTTAATTGGTAGTAGACTTGCCAGCAACGTAAAAAATTACCTTAAATTAAAAATAACTAAGGAATATTACTGGACTGATTCAACAACAGTTTTATATTGGATTCATGGGGACGGAAAAAAGTTAGGACAGTATGAAGGCCATAGAGTTGGCGAAATACAAGAGCTGACGGAAATCTTTGACTGGAACTGGGTGTCATCCAAGCACAATCCAGCCGATTTTGCTACGAGATCTTACGGAGAAGAGAAAAATAACCAGACAAATTTCAATGAATGGCTTTATGGACCTGAATTTTTAAAGAAAAGAAATTGTTCTGAGTGGCCAACAAAACGAATTTCAGAAATTAAGGAAAATAAGAACCCACAGTCAGAAAATGTTTTAACCGTCACAAGCAAATCAGATGGTATTACCAATTTTTGCCTGCCAGATATCAATGAATTCTCAGACTATTATAGACTAATTAGAATAACAGCATGGATTTTTAGAATAAGTGAAGTTTTAAAATCAAAATTAAGGACATTCCAATGCTCAAAAGAAATGTCTTTGCAGGACATTAACAAAGCTGAATTGACATGGGTAAAAAGATGTCAAGAAGAAACGTTCCCACAAGAAGTGAATATTTTAAGAGGGAATGTAACAAGTAAAATTCCAAAACAAAGTAGATTAAACAAACTTAACCCAACTTTAGAAAATGATATAATAGTCTTATCAGGAAGAACTGATTTATCCCCAAATATGACATATTCTGCTAAAAGGCCAGCGATTTTACCCAAAGATCATCCATTTACTGTGCTATATTTAAAAATGCTACACGAGAGATTTGGTCACCAAGGAATTGAACTCGTTTTGAACGAAGCACGACAAAAATTCTGGATAATAAATGGAAGATCAGCCGTAAAAAAGATATTTAGACAGTGTTTAAGATGCAAACTAAACAAACCTAAACCTCAAGTACCAATTATGGGTCAACTACCTATAGAACGAGTTACATCTGACAACCGACCCTTTTCATATACTGGGATTGATTTCTTCGGACCCTTTGAAGTTTCAATAGGACGACGAAATGAAAAGAGATGGGGAGTAATTTTTACTTGCCTGAGTATAAGAGCAATCCACTTGGAAGTCACACATTCACTAACTACAGATTCTTGTATTATGGCACTAAGGAGAATGATAAGCAGAAGAGGACAACCTGTACAAATACTGTCAGACAATGGAACTAACCTAAGAGGAGCATCGGAAGAAATTCAGAAAGCAATGAAAGAAATAAATTTTACAACAATTGAACAAAAATTATTATTGGAAAAGATTGAATGGAAATTTATTCCCCCAGCATCTCCAAACATGGGAGGGGTATGGGAACGTCTCATAAGATCTGTCAAAAATACATTTTATGCCATCCTACAAAAACAAAGATTAAAAGATGAAGTTTTGTTAACAGTATTCGCAGAAATAGAAAACATGATTAATCGCAGACCAATCACAATTGCATCTTCAGATCCTAACGATCTAGAACCATTGACCCCAAATCACTTTTTAGTACAATATACCAATGCAATGTATCCATTGGGAGATAACAGAGAAGCAAGTTTGAGAAAAGGTTATAGAAAATGCCAAGAGATTTTAAGATGCTATTGGGACAGATGGATCAAAGAATATCTGCCCACATTAACTAAACGAAGTAAATGGACACAAGACAACCAGCCACTAAAAGTAAATGATGTTGTTGTAATCTGTCACGATAACACGATTAGAAATGAATGGAAATTGGGCAGAATACAAAAGGTATTTGAAGGCCCAGATGGAAGAATTAGAGTAGCAGAAGTAAAAACAAAAGGAGGAGCAATCTTAAAAAGACCTGTTAGTAAACTTGCTAAGATAACGGAATAAAAAAAAAAGAAAAGACCCTTTTCAAGTGAAGTTGAAGATTTAATAATATATTTTTAAAAGACGTTTAACAATTCCTGTTCGATTCCTGTTTCAAGGGGAAGAAATGTTGTATTTTTGTTCACTTTATATAGTTTTGTCATGTTTTGATTATTTTTGTCACTTAAAAAAGAAGTCAAAAAAAGAGGTGAAATAAAAACAAAAAGTCAGACAAATTGTGTATTATTTCGGCCCACATTTTGGCCAGACGACAGCCAAATATCTTTTACAAGTGTATTTTGTAGATAAATGAAAAATATTTCTGTCTTCTAAATTTCACTCATGCCCTCCACATTTTTGTTTCAATTTTTAAAAAAATCCCGTATTTCTAACACAAATAATTTTATTTATAAACAGAATAATATTATTTGACTTGACTGCAAAATTAATCCAGGATTTATGCATCTCTTTAAAAATAGTAAAAAAAATTTTGTCAGATTTTTGAACTTGATTTTTGCCCAGTCAATGATAATTTTTGCTTGACAAATATAAATTTGACTAAAAAAGTATGCATGTTTGACTTTTTTTAGCCATTCATAGGTAGTGCTATTGAGAACTTAAAAAAAAGTTTTTTATTTTCACTCAAAATAAGTTAGCCTAAAAAAAAGTAACCACCAAAATTTTTGATGGCCTGTCCCCAAAATTCTAATTTACTGCCCTCCCCTATACCTGTAAACGGATTTTAAAGTTAACATTGCCTACTTCCAAAAACGCTAGAGAGCTGAGCTTTGTGATAGAAACTATGATAGAACTAGAGGAAAATACTCTGCCAATATATGGGCCCCTAAGCTCACACTAGGTACTATAGTTATAGTGTACGTGTGAGCTAATATAACTAAAAACTGAAATATATTTTATTCAACTCCAGACTAAATTACCTTTTGTTTGATACCACACAAGCCATGTTTTGACTTAAACTCAAATTTTTAAAATCTACCCCCACCCTTAAAAAAAACAAAAACTAAAATGTATTTTGTTAAACTCCGGACTCAATTACCTTTCGTTTGATATCACATACGCCATATTTTCACTTAAACTCTAATTTTTAAAATATACCCCCACCCTTTGTTTTTAAATAAATTAAAATGTATTTTATTTAACTGCAGACTCAATTACCTTTCGTTTGATATCACATACGCCATATTTTCACATAAACTCTAATTTTTGTGTTCGGTGGATTTTGTTCATTTTTAAATGGGACCGTCTCGACCCAAGACCCAGCCTAGGTACCAAATTTCATTAAAATCGGCCAAACGGTTTTTGAGTTATGCGCGTTGGTCGTTACAGACAGACAGACAGACAGACATACAGACAGACAGACAGACAGACGGCGCAACAAAAAAGTTTCAAAATCATCTGAAACGCAAAGATATATAAAAATTTTTGAAATCGGAGCAACTTTTTTTTTCTCGAAAAAATTAGGATCACCATAGCTCACACTACTATTAGTATATGTGTGAGCTAAAATTTAAAAACCCAAAATTTTAATTTACCTTCTTCTCTTAAAAAAACCCAAAATAAAGTTTTTTCTTTCCTCTATAAATGTAAAGTTATGTAAAAGTAACATTGTCCACTTACAGACACGCTAGAGAGCCGAGCTTTGGAAGGCTGATAGGAACTATGATAAAACTCTAGGAAAAAATAAACAAACCCCATTACTCCCTATACCCAAGAAAAAACCCATAATTTTAATTTACTTCCATCCCCATAAATGTCAAATGATGTAAACGCAGCATTGGCCACTTTCATAAACGCTAAAGATTTGAGCTTTGGACGGCTGACAGGAACTATAATAAAACCATAAAAAAAATTAGAAAACCTCAAAATTTTAAATAAGGGATCGCAAAAGTTTTGAACAATATTCCGAATATTTTACAACTTTAAAACTTAAATATTATCCAAATTCTTTAAAAAAGGAGCGAAATCATAAGAAAAACATGTCATATAAAAAAAGCCAAGTACGCGAAAATGGTATTCCGTAAAAAAAAGTTGAGATAAAAGTAAAGCCAAGTTCTCTAATACAAATTTTAAAATGACAGGTACTTACTAGTTTGGAAATACTTTTCTAGACTTGGCTATTACGGCTTCAAATTGGCTGTTAGGCGCAGGGCTGAATTCAATATAAACAAGTTTGGCTGTAATAGCCAAGTTAAAATAAAACATTTCCAAACTTGTAAGAACTATTCATTTTTAAATTTGTATTGGAGAACTTGGCTTTACTTTTATCTTAATTCTTTTCACGGGTTACCATTTTCACGTACTTGGCTTTTTTTACATGAAATGTTTTTGTTTTGATATACATTTATGAGACTTTGAAAACAATGTATTACTCGCCCACTTTCTCTATTTAAAATATAGGGGGTAAAGTTTACCTCTCGAACGCATTGCGGTCCGGATCTCCCCAAAGCTAAGATTTTTTTGATATTTTTCACGTATTTCATGAATACAAAAGTAAAATAGAAGAAAATACTGCATAATGGAGTCTTGGGATCCCCCCAAGGAATATTCCGGATTGCGCTACTGTTAGAACTAGGGTAAAGTTGGGTATATCGTACCGGGTTCCTTAAAATATGGATAAATTATTAAATAATGAAAAATTTTGTTGAGAGATGACGTTTTTCCTTTTTTTTATGTTTTTTTATCAATATGTTTCAGTTAAATAGCTTTGAACAGTTTTATTTGTCAAAAATTTAAAAATTAGAAAATCCTTTAAATGGTCCGATATACCCAACCGGTCGTCAAAATCGTACCACCAGTGGTGTAAATCGTACTGGCCATAAGAACCTTAGTCGGCTAATTCGGACCATTTGAACATTTAGGATAAATAAGCAAAAAAGTTAATTTCTGTCAAAAATATTTTATTTACCTGTCAGAAAGTACAACAATAACTTAGGAGCTACAGAATACGCAAATAAATTTTATATTTGATTGGCTAAGTGTTACACATTTTTCGTGAAACCACCTTTTACACTCGTTTTTCGAACATTGTATCATATCCTCAAATAAAATCTCTTCGCATATCTCACAGTACCAATCCTGTTCCTTAACTTCTATTTGTATCGGCGGCGGTGTAACTGATGACGACGCTGCGGAGCTTGGGACTACAACAAGATTCGATGTTGAGGTGCTTTTCCTTGCCACTGGAAGAGGATTAGACTGCTTTTCCTTTTCTCCTTTCGTTTTTGAAACCAGCTGGCGCTTTACTGCTTTCAACTTTTGAGGTTTTGAGGTATTCTTTTCTTTTAGATTTTCAAAATATTCTTTATGCGGCGTACTTGTTAAAACCACAGCAGGCTGAGAACCTTTCTTTTTTCGTGCAGACAATTTGGGAGTCAATTTAGGCACTGGACAGAGATCTTCAGCAGAAACGTCCATTGCGCTTTCGCTTTGAAGAGCAGGGTTGAAAACATCTGTTGCTGATTCTTCTTGTTGCTCAGGATTTAATGTTTCAGCGTTCTCAGGTTGGATTTCTTGTGTATGAACATTTTCAGCTTGACGGTTCTCATCTCCCTCTAAGTCATTAGGTTGGTTGTTCAAAATTTCAGACGCTGCAAACTGGTGCTCTTTAAAAACATGGCGGTCAACAGGACAAATTCCGCTTCCCCGAAATCCAGCTACAGCATTTTCGATGGTTGCTGCTTTCCCATAAGCTTCGGCTATTAACTGAGATATTTCAAACTGGGTGACCGCTAGCCCTGCATTTGTGCGTAACCATTTCGCTACTGCTTGATCATAATAGGTCTGTAAAGGCTTAGAAAATGCCACATCTAGGGGCTGAAGCCTGTGGGTTGTGTGTCCCGGTAGATGCAAGTTCCAAGGCTTCTAGGTTCCGAGAGTGAGTGGTGTGGCCATCCAATAAAAGCAGAACTTTTCTATCTGTACTGGGCTTAACAAAAGCAATAAAATGCTTCAACCATTTTACAAATAATTCGGAATTGATATATCCAGTATCGAAAATTTCAATAATACTACCAGGTGGAGCACCAACTTTTAGTTCATCACAGTGCCTCTTCCGCTTAAAAATGATCATAGGAGGCACATAAACTCCTGCGGCACTAACACAACATACTGCAGTTGCATTAGTGCCTCTTTCACCGCTAGCTAGGACACCTATTTGATTTTTTCCTTTTTGTGCCAATATTTTTTTATTCTTTTTTTGTACTGTGGAGTAACCAGATTCGTCTACATTAAAAATTCGCATAGCGTCGAACTCATGTTCATCACACAGTTTTTCCAGAATGTCAAAAAACTCATAGACACGTTGCTTGTTAAAGCCTTTAGCTCGGGCGATTGACGTGGATTCTGGTTGACGTAAATTAATTTGAGGGTGTCGCTTAAGAAAGGCATAGTACCAATCCTTCCCTGCCATCTGCTTTTGGTGGTTAAAATTACTTTTAATACCATTTTTGGTAGCTAATTGGTAAGCTAACTTTCGCACATCGGTTATGCTTATTCCAAACAGACATTCTTCCAGTTTCAATATATGAGACACCAACTTCTAAGTGTTTTGGTAAAACAGTAAGGCGACCGACGGATTTAACAGAATCATTAGCTTTAACATTCTTAGAATCTAAGTGCCTTTTGAAGGTAGGTTTTGGAATATTAAAACTTCGATACGCCTCATTGGAACCACAGTGGCCATTTCTATAGGCTGTAATAGCTTTTTCCATGTCTTCAGATGTCCATGATCCATACTTCCTCTTAGAACTCATTCTGAAACAAAATTACCTGGTCAGACAAACCACGAAGAACAAAATAGTTTTTTCTTTTTAATAAAAAAATCAGTCGCACTGTATATTGACACCATTGTCGATTAAGCGAAAAAAATCCCAACGCAGTCAGGTAAATCGTACCGGTACGATTTTCCCGACGTGCTAAGGGTACAATGTAGCCGACTGTCACACATATTAACATTTTTAACCTAAAAATTTGGAATTTAGCTTATAATTATAATTTAACTATAACACACATACTAAAATAAACCATATTTGACGAGAATTAGATGTAAGAGAGTCAATTATTACCTCAGTTAGCAAAAACTCCTTACAAAATAAGCCTTAAAACTGCTGTAGCTTCACACCAAACACACACATGACTGACAAAATGTGCCTGATAACCACAGACTACTAGAAAGTAGAAGTGACGCATTTTAAACCTAGCAGAACAATTTCAGAATGTCACATAGCGACACTCTTCGGCCAATTTTGAAATATCGCAGTGGTACGATTTAGCCGATGGTACGATATACCCAACTTTACCCTAAATATCCTTCATGGTCATAGAGGCTCCGAGTTTGCCATTTCCATGGCAAGATTGCTGATAAATTTTACGTTTATTTTTTAATAAATGTACGTATATCGAAGGTCTTTTTTGTATTGGAAAAAGAATGTTTAGAACGTGGGTGAATAAGGCAAGACTTTTATTTTTGGCCTTGAACAAATCGAACCAATCCAGTGCTGGTTTATAATACTTACATTATTAGCTCACACATATACTAAACTATAGTATTAGCTCACACATATACTATACTATAGTAGTGTGAGCTATGGTGATCCCAATTTTTTCGAAAAAAAAAAAGTTGCTTCGATTTCAAATTTTTTTATATATCTTTGCGTTTCAGATGATTTTGAAACTTTTTTGTTGCGCCGTCTGTCTGTCTGTCTGTCTGTCTGTCTGTATGTCTGTCTGTCTGTCTGTAACGACCAACGCGCATAACTAAAAAACCGCTTGGCCGATTTTAATGAAATTTGGTACCTAGGCTGGGTCTTGGGTCGAGATGGTCCCATTTAAAAAGAAACAAAATCCACCGAACACAAACCGAATAAAAGGGTGGGGGTAGATTTAAAAAATTAGAGTTTATGTGCAAATATGGCGTGTGTGATATCAAACGAAAGGTAATTGAGTCTGGAGTTAAACAAAATACATTTTAATTTATTTTAAAAAAGGGTGGGGGTATATTTCAAAAATTAGAGTTTAAGTGAAAATATGGCGTGTGTGATATCAAACGAAAGGTAATTGAGTCCGGAGTTTAACAAAATACATTTTAGTTTTTGTTTTTTTAAGGGTGGGGGTAGATTTTAAAAATTTGAGTTTAAGTCAAAACATGGCTGGTGTGGTATCAAACAAAAGGTAATTTACTCTGAAGTTGAATAAAATATATTTCAGTTTTTAGTTATATTAGCTCACACGTAAACTATAACTATAGTACCTAGTGTGAGCTTAGGGGCCCATATATTGGCAGAGTATTTTTTATATGCTTTCCAAAAGTCTCTTGATTTAAAGTAAAAATATTTCACTTTCGGTTTTACTACAAATTTTGCACCATGCTTACAAGTATTTTTTTTATTTAGTCAGTTTAAAACGTTTTTCTACGTTGTCGGACGCCTATTCTCCACCTCCTTCGATCCTGACAATCATCTTTTGTCAGATTTTTTTCTCATTGATCTTTGTATTGACTGTTGCCATTCTAGTTTAGGACGCCCTCTTTTTTTGCGCCCTATTGGTTGCCATTCTAGGACCTGCTTTGATAATCTTTCGTCGTTCATCCGTTGTACATGGCCGTACCATATCAGTTGTCTTTTAGTGATGTCATCCGTTATGCTTCCTTCGATTCCCATTCTTTCTTTTATGATCTCATTTCTTATGTGATCTGTTCTATATATTCTCATTGATCTTCTTATTGCATCCATTTCGACACTTTCCATTTTTGTTTTGTATTTTTCTGTTACGCGACAAGTCTCTATTCCATACAACAGTGTGCTTTTCACCATTGTTTCATATATGTTAAATTTTACAT
This sequence comes from Aspidapion aeneum, assembly GCA_963576565.1. Taxonomy (NCBI): domain Eukaryota; kingdom Metazoa; phylum Arthropoda; class Insecta; order Coleoptera; family Brentidae; genus Aspidapion; species Aspidapion aeneum. Next base: position 29,411,667 of record OY755043.1, read on the forward strand.
TCTTTTTTATCTCTCTGCTCCATAAAATACTGTTAAGACATCCAATAACCTTTTTGCTTTTACTATTCTTTTTTCCAGTTCTTTACAGTCTGTTCCTGTCTTATCAAATGTGACACCCAAGTATACATACTCATTGCATGGAGATATTACTTGTCCATTGTCTAGTTCTAACTCACTGGATTCGTTTCCAATACATAAGTACTTTGTCTTGTCCACGTTCACTGTTAATCCCCACTTTTGGTATTCTTCCATTCACTTTCTCATCATATACTCCATGTCCTCTTTATCATTAGCTACAATTACTTGGTCGTCAGCACACTGTAGTGTGTATATGGTAAATCGGTCGTTAAGTTGTATTCCCATGCCGTGCACTTTCCGTTTCCAGTTTTTTAGAGGTACTGCGATATATATTTTAAAAAAAATTGGAGAAATACAACATCCCTGTCTTAAGCCTTTTGTTACCAGGAATTCTTTTGAAAGTCGATTTCCAATTTTAATTTTAGATTTTGACCCTTTGTATAGTTCTTTTATCGCTTTTATGTATGTATGATTGATATAAGTCTGCTCTAGCACTGTCCATAGTTTTTCTACTGGAACGGTATCATATGCTTTTTGTAGGTCCACAAAGGTAACATGAGTCTCTATATTTCTGGCGCTCCTTTTCTCAATTACTTGTTTAAGACATAAAACATTATCACTACAAGATCTGCCTGCACGAAACCCACTTTGCTCTTCTTCTTCTTGTTCATGAAAATCCTTCTCTATTAGATCTCTAAGAATCCTACCGTACAATCTACTGAGAGTATTGGTTACTGAAATTCCTCTGTAATTGTTGCAATCCAGCTTGTTTCCTTTTTTATGTATTGAGGATATGAATGCAATTTTCCAATCATCAGGTACTGGATGTCCGTTTATGCATTGATTGATAATATATGTGAGATTTTCGATTAGTTTCTCTAATCCATATTTGAGCATTTCAGCATATATTCCTCCAGGTCCGCTAGCTTTTCCGGATTTAAGCTTTTTAATACTATTTTTTATCATTTCTTTTTCGATGATTACTTCCGCTCCGTGTACTTCTATGTCTCTCCTCGGAGAGGCTGCCAGATATTCGGGTCTCGTTTCCTGCAGCAGTCCCTTGTAGTGTTCTGTCCATTGTTCTGGTTTGATGATCTGGATGTTTACTTTTTCTTTTGATGGGTTTTTTACTGTAGAAATGATTGATATCGTGGCATTTGCGCTCGAACAGTTCATTTTTTTCTGTGCGTATCAAATTTCTTAGCTGTCTTCTGGTTTCCCTGTACATTTCTAGGTCTCTTTGTTCTTTAGTACTGAGCCATTTCAAGTATGTGCGTTTTTTCTCTTTGACCATTTCCTGTATTTTTTCCGTCCACCACATGCCATGCCACCTGCTATTTCTATTATCTTGGTATCCAATAGCTTCGATGCTTGCTTGTATCAAGACACAAAAAAACGCCGGAATCCCCCTCGATCATAGTTACTTCTCCCCATCCCCCAACCCTAATTACCTCATCATTATACAGGATTGTTTCAAGGAAAGTGGAAATACCTCGATGAAGGTTAACATAAATGGATGTTGTATAACATCGTTGGAAAGCCCCAAATGCTACAATTCATCTTCTAACAATTTTTGCAGAATTGTCACTTGCAATTAAGATATTTCCATTTGAGCAAAATTATTTGAGAAAATCCGGACCTGTCCCTCACCCCCTCCGATTTTCTTGATTTTTTTGTGGGAATATTACCTACCTGGAGAATAGACAAAAGCCAAAATATTGGCTTTCAAAAAAATGTATTGGCTAGGATATAGCCATTTTTCGGTTTTTCATAAATTTTTGACATGATTTTGGGTATTTTCTATAATTCAGAAGTTTTTTGCAGTAAAGTGTTGAAAATTGGTACATTGATGTAGAAGTGATCAGAGAACAAGAATGTGGTGAATAATTTGACCTAGGACAAATTTTGCATAAAAATGGTGGCCAAAACCCCTAAAATTTAAAGAAAGATACCCATTTCTTGGGAAAACGTTGAAAAAAAAATTTTCTTTAAATTTTTTAAATGCGTCTTACCGATAAAGAACTAGCGAATCTAATAAGCATTTATTCATATTTTTCTGATAAATCGTTTAGAAAATACATTGTTTCAAAATTGGAAGTTTTTTTTGTTCGCGGTAAAAATTGAGATTTTTGACCTAATAAGACAATCTTCGACTAATTTTGTGTGAGCGACACAGGTAGCTACTTAAAAAAGAAGTAAAAAATGCAAACCCGTCAAACGCACTGGGTGATTTAGCTATATTAGGCCAGTCATTAAAGCGAAAAAAAGACCCCCAGCTTGCAAAAGGTGTTGCATCGCGATTTTGACATATGACATTGACATTGGAGTCCTAAAAATAAATTTGAATTTTCGACCCCCCCCCCCCCCCCCGCCATCTTGGATTTAGTGTACACAAACAGGGTTTTCTTTAAATTACTTGGTTACTGTACGTTTAAGAAAAGAAAGTTTTGAACAAAAGTTGAAGACGTTAAAATTCCCTACAAAAACGCTTTTAAACATTTTTTTGTCAGACGAATGGTTTTTGAGTTATGACGCTAAACATTTCGCCTCTACTTTGGATTTTGACCAATTTTTTTTTAGTGACCTTTAACTTCGAAGCTGTTTATTTTTGAGAAAATCTGTAATAATGTTAAAAAGACCAACTAATAGCCTATAAAATAATATATCACTGAGTTCATCTGGGTAGTACCCTTGCTGAGATAGGAACTCTGAAGTGTTAGCAGTACACACCCGTTTCCTATATATTTCCATAGTATTTGCAAAATAAACCGAAATTATTGAGTTTGATGTAATTTTCTAAAAAGGTAAGCATTTTACAGAAAGTATGTAATGAACTTTATTGCAGAAAATTAAATTATCTTTCAAACGATGTATCACCATCAAGTGGGCCAAGTCCACGGTTAGCACTTAATTGGCATGGTCTTTTTTTTTTGTTATAACAGATTTTCCCAAAAATAAGCAGTTTTCAAGTTAAAGGCCACTAAATAAAAAAACTGTTTAAAATCCAAAAAGGCGGAGAAATGTTTAGCGTCATAACTCAAAAACCATTCGTCTGAGAAAAAACTTTACAATAGCGTTTTTGCAAGAAATTTTATTGTGTTCAACTTTTTTCTAAAACTTTATTTTCTAAAATGTGCAGGGACCAATTAATTCAAAAAAAAGGTTTTTGTGCACACTAAATCCAAGACGGTGGGGGGGGGGGGGACCGCCCCAACCAAGTCGAAAACTTAAATTTTCTTTTAGAACTCCAATGTGAACAACATAATATGTCAAAATCGTGACTACTACTTTTTGCAAGCTGGGGGTCTTATTTTCGCTTTAATGACTGGCCTAATATAGCTGAATCACCCAGCGCGTTTGACGTGTTTGCATTTTTTTACTTTTTTTTTAGGTAGCTACATGTCTCGCTCACACAAAATAGATCTATAAGTCGAAGATTGTCTTATTCGGTCAAAAATCTCAATATTTACCGCCTACAAAAACAACTTCCAATTTTGAAACCATGTATTTTCTAAACGATTAATCCGAAAAATATGAGTACGGGCTCATTAGATTCGCTGATTCTTTTTCTGTAAGACGCATTCAAAAAATTTTAAGAATTTTTTTTTTCAACGTTTTCCAAGACATGGGTATTTTTCTGTACATTTTAGGGGTTTTGGCCACCATTTTTGTGGAAATTTGTCCTAGGTCAAATTATTAACCGCATTCCTGTTCTCTGATCCAATTTTCAATATTTTACTGCAAAAGAACTTCTAAATTATAGAAAATACCCAAAATCTTGTCAAAAATTTATGAAAAACAGAAAAATGGCTATATCCTAGCCAATAAATTTTTTTGAAAGCCAATATTTTGGCTTTTGTCTATTCTCCAGGTAGGTAATATTCCCACAAAAAATCAAGAAAATCGGAGGGGGTGAGGGACAGGTCCGGCTTTTCTTAAATAATTTTGCTCTTTTCCTTAATACAAAACAACAGAGGAGAAACTTGTCGAAGAAAAAGTTGATAGGAACTAATTAGTTAAGTTTTATGAGAACTTTCCAGCGATGTATCATAAGATCCAGATAGACCACCCCTAATGGAAATGTTGTGTATTTTTCTTAAAACAATCCATTTGTACTTTGATAACGTCATCAAGGGTGGGGGAACCTGTTTAAAAAAATGGTTTAAATAACGTTTGTAACGTTTTTCAAGAGCTTTCCAACGATGTATCATATTATCCCATATTGCGACTCTTAAGGAGATATTTTGATTTTTCTAAATCCATACCGTTTGTCCACTGATGACGTCATTAGAAAGCGGAAATCAGAGAAAATAGTTCGAACACATTATTTCTTATGGTGTTTGTCATTAATACCACAGTCTACACAGAACTTCAATGTTTTTCAGGCTAACCTCAGTGGACGACAAGCTGAATCGGTTCGTCCCAAGAACAACACTGCCCTCCTTATGAAGAACGCAGTAACTTACAAAACCCTAGTTTTGAGAAAAACGCAAAAAACGTTTTTTTGCTCATTTCTATCCGAATGCATATTTTTGATTTTTTTTTTGCTAGGTTATATTAAATTTTGAAAAAAAATTACATTTTATCGAAGAGACTGCGTTCTTGACAAGTATTTCAGAAATGCAGCGTGCCTCATTTACACGGTAAATGCAGTATTTGCTGCATTTATCGCTCGAAAACTAGAAGAATTCTTGTGCCAGCTTTCTACTCAAGAGCGCAGTCTTTGTGGACCGACTCGTAAATACTGCATTCTTGACCAGTTTTACCCTTTTTGCTAGACAAGAACGCAGCGTATTATGTAGTTGCTGCGTTCTCAGCTAGAAGACCGTGACGTTTTGCAGTTATTGCATATTTTTTTAGCATTTTTTTCATAAAAATTTTTTTTTTTAATTTTTTTTGCCAATCGATGAGGAACATCATTCTACACTATAATATATAAAAATCTCAAAATCGTCAAATTTGAAGTTAGTGCATTCTTCATAAGGAGGGCAGTACAGTTCTTGGTTTTTAGGTTCTTCCTTTATTTTCTGAGACTTTTTAATGACCTCCTTTTCCACATTCGTTTTATAATCCTCATAATTGTGGTAAATAAGAATTAACTACCTGAAATCCCAAACTAAATTACTTCCCACACTTAGGAACTTTAATAACTAAATACAAGTTAAATTCAAGAAATCCAGCTATAACGGTGTTGTAGCTAAAATAGCTGAATGTTAGCTGAAATCTTTCCCCGCAGAGCCATAACTTAAAGCCAGGACGTTTATTTTGCATCAAACGTAGCTTAGAAACATCCCGGCATATTAAGTTTATTGTAGCCTGTAGCTTTCTCGTAACGACTGTAGGTAAGTGGGCCATTCAGCTATTCTTGGTTTAGTGTAGCTGAGTGTTTATCATTGGCGGGCGAAAACTTTTTCGTGAAATTTTACAAACTATTGTTGTATTGGCAAAAGCTCAGAGTAAATTCCTCTCATGAAAATATTTAAAAAAGTTCATATGAACATGTGCTCTAAAATGCCTCGTTGTAAAAATACAGGGTGTTAACCTTTTATTAAGAAAATCTTTTTTTTTATATCTGCTAAACCACTTTACCTATTAATGAGAATTTTCTTATGGCAACTTTTTTAATTTATACCAGTGCCGTCCGCACGGGACCTGGACTCCATTTCTTGATGACAAAAATGCCACTGCTTTTTTGTAAAATAAAAATTATTTTTAAAATCATTGTTTATTTTGTAATTTATGTGGTCTCCTGATTTTTTTTTCGTAAACAGCACTATTTTCGCTTGAAAAAATAAATACCACTTACATTCATGGCGAGATCGCCAAAATTTCATTGATTTTACGACTGATTTTTGATAGTGGAACTTGTTGTGGTTTTGAGGGGTAGAGCCGCGGGACTGTAAGCGCGCTGGTCGTTTTATAAAATCTGGGTGCAAAAATCCTTAAAAGGACGATGTAAAAATATTAATTTTTCCGAGCCACACAAAGACAATATAGAGGATTGGCACTCACCTTTTCAGTTGTTTCCGTCGTCCAGAGGAGCTCCTCTCGCTGGCCCAGTCGTTGCAGTCGATCCACACTAGAATCACTTGTTTGTGTAATGGTTTAGTTTGATTTTCTAAGAATTTTATTGGATTTTTTGGTTAATAGAATTTATCACCATGCTGCGTGGTGATCTCGACAGACTACGACAGACGAATCTTTTTTTGGTTACGCCTTTTTGCGCAGATTCATTTTCCGTAGATGGCGCTGGCGTTTTGCTTGTGCCAATCAAATTGAAATTGTGTGGGTTTTCCGAATACGGGAATTTGGCGCAAAATTTGAATTTAAAATTAAAGATGCACGAACATTTTCCGCCCACTTAAAACGAAGTTTTACATTGAGATTAATTGAACAAACAAATGGCTATATAAAAAAAATATAAGTTAATTCAAAACCTTAAAGGGTAGGTTATTAAAATCCGTTTTAGGTTTATAGATTAAAAGGAAAAAAAAATGCAAAAAATATATATATATATATTCTAGATAACGACACACGAAACAAAAGGAAGTTGCTTGGGAGTTTAGTGCGCATCTAAAGGTAGTGGGCACAACTTGACCACGGGACGAGTGAAAAGTCCGTGTTGTGTTTTAACAGTAGCAACTCGAATGTGATTATCCCGACCAGGATGTACAGATACTATTCTACCCAGCAACCAGTGTAATGGCGGCCTAGTTTCATCCTTAATTAATACAAGCGTATCTAGCTTGATTTCAACCGAAGGGTCCGACCACTTAGAACGCTGTTGTAAAGTATTTAAGTACTCGAGTTTCCAACGCTTCCAGAAATCGGCATGAATTCGTTGGATAAGTTGCCAACGCTTAAGGGTATTAACTTTAAGGGTAGAAAGGTCAGGATCAGGACACGAATTAAGGGGTTCCATTGTGAGGAAATGACCCGGAGTCAAAGACGTAAGATCGTTTGGGTCAGAGCTTTGCTCACAAAGGGGTCGAGAATTGAGTAATGCCTCTATTTGGGCGAGGAGAGTATAGAGCTCTTCGAAGGTTAGTATCTGGTCGCCGATGACCCGATACAAATGTGTTTTTATAGATTTGACTCCTGCTTCTGCTAGACCATTTAGGTGGGGGGCTCCCGGACTATTAAGACACCATTTGATTTTTAAGCTCTCAGAAGCTAATTTCGAAAGATTATGGAGCTCCTTAATAGCCCCAACAAAGTTTGAGCCTCTATCACTTGTGATTTGGACACAAGTGCCACGTCTAGCGACAAAGCGTCGTAAAGCAGCGATGCACGCCTCTGTGGTTAAATCCGAAACAAGCTCGATATGGATTGCTTTGACAGAAGTATCGACAAAGACTGCAATATATGATTTACCAACTTGTGCTCCACGACATCTCTGACCTACAAAGGTTTTGATTGGGCCTGCATAGTCTAAGCAAACGTGTGAAAAACATTTTAATTGTGACGTTCTAAAAGAAGGTAAATCCGACATGTACGGAGTATACGGTTTTGGTTTTAAGCGAAAGCAGGGAATACATTTCAATAAAACCCTCTGAATAGCTCGACGTGATGACATAATCCAAAACTTTTGACGAATTAAGTATTGGACTGTGTTTATTCCGGGATGTAAATTTTCGTTATGAGTTTGAATAATGATCAATTGGGTTAATCTATGAGATTTCGGCAATAATAAGGGATGTTTTGCCTCAAAGGAGAGTTGAGAATGCCGTAAGCGTCCGCCCACTCTAAGGAAACCCAATTCGTCCAAAAAGGGCGCGAGTTTGCGAAACGGCTTAGGTAATAGCTGAGTATTTTGAATTTTTTGAATGATATCCGAAAAACACTCTTCTTGGACCCTTTTAACTAAAACAAGTAGAGCCTTGTGTAGTTCAAAAGCGGAAAAAACGCCGGATAAAGGGTCAACTGAGGGTTTTCGATTGTGAATAAGTCTTAGAAAATGACAAATGATTTTTTGAATGGTATTTAAATTGGATATTTTATCGATTAGTCTATCAAAAAAGTTTTGATTTTGAATTTCTGCCGTCAGCACCACTGAATTTTCCGGTTTTTCTTCTTTGAGAACCTCGTCTGGAACTCCCAAAGAACGTTCATTTATAAACCTTTGAATTTGCCACTCCGTAGTGGGCAAGGTAATCCATGGAGGGCCGTGAAACCAAAGAGGGTGATTTATTAAGTTATTGGGCGACAACCCTCTGCTAGCGCAGTCGGCAGGGTTCTCGGGTGAAGTAATGTGATACCATGGGACTTCGGGGATTGTTTCTTGAATACGACTTACGCGGTTTGCCACAAAGGTCTTCCACTTGTGAGGTGAAGATGTGACCCAATGAAGCGTGACCTGTGAGTCCGAGAACGCAAGAATTTCATCGATTACGAGTAATGATGAATAAGTGCGAATAACTAGTTCGAGTAAATCAGCTAATAAAGTAGCTCCAAGTAGTTCCAAACGTGGGATTGAAATAGTGTGTAAGGGAGCAACCCTTGACTTGCCCATGACTAGAGCAGTTTTGATAATTTTATTTGGTAATTCGACGCGAACGTATACGCAAGAAGCGTATCCTAGCTCGGATGCATCGCAGAAACCTAGCAATTGACATCGTTGAATATTATTCGAAAAAATATGTCTAGGTATACAAAGATTCGAAAGAGTGGTTAATTGATTATTGAATTGATTCCAAAGAGTTTTGATTGGATCGGGGGGTATTTCATCCCAATCAGTTTTGCATAACCAAAGTTTTTGCATAATCACTTTGGCCAAAAATGAAACAGGCGATAAGAAACCTATAGGATCCCAAATTTTAGCGATAGCCGATAAAATATTCCTTTTGGTGCAAGGTTTTTCACAAGGGGTACAAGAGTAGGTAAAAGTATCTGTAGAAGGGTGCCACTGAAGGCCCAACACCTTAATCGATGTTGAAGAATCGTCTTCAAAGGTAACAGGGATCTGACAATCAGCGGGCGACAAATGTGAAAGAAGTTTCGGATTATTTGATGCCCATTTTCTTAATTCAAATTTTCCCAATTTAAGCAACGCTATGAGATTCTTTTGAAGCGATAAAGCACCTTCTAGAGAGTTAGCTCCACAGCAAATATCGTCCATGAAAATGTTATTCAAAAGGACCTGGGATGCTTCAGGATAATTCTTAGCCTCCAGGATGGCTAGTTCTCTAAGAGTTCTAATAGCTAAATAGGGACTTGAACTAACACCAAACGTCACTGTATTAAGCTTGTATTCCTGCAGGGGTTCATTGGGATCAAATCGCCAAAGTAGCCTTTGGTAGTCCCGATGAATTGGATTAATTTGAATTTGTAAAAAGTGCTGTTTTATATCAGTCAAAAATACGATAGAATAAAATCTGAATTTTAATAGAATTTCGGAAATATCGGCTTGTAATTTTGGTCCTATTAAAAGAGTTTCGTTCATGCTTAGGCCTTTCGAACCCTTAATCGAGGGGTTAAAAACCACCCGGAGTTTAGTCGTTGATTTGTCAAGACGAAGGACTCCGTGATGTGGTAAATAAGAACATAACTGAGGTCTAGGTTCGGATCTTGGAATTAAAGACATGTGCCCGTTTTTGAGATATTCTCTCATAAAATCCGAGTACATACTATAGAAATTTGAATTTTTTATTAAGCGAGATTCGAGAGACAAAAATTGACGGTAGGCCACTGAATATGTGTCTCCTAGGTCAGGAGGGTCAATGTGACGAAAAGGCAAGTTTACAGTAAATCGGCCCGAAATATCTCTAGTGGTAGTTTTTTGGAAAATCTCTTCACATCTCTTTTCTTCGGGTGAGAGAAACGTTTTTGACTTAATTGATTCTAGTTCCCAAAATCTGCGAATATTAAAGTCGAGAGACTGCTCACAGGAAGTAAAGTAAGAATTGACTTGAGGTGAAATATTTATGCTTTGAGTTTGGCCCATCAAGACCCACCCAAAAACTGTCTCAAAAGCGGAGGGTAGGCCGTGAGGTCCTGGAATTCGTCCTGATTGGACGATTTCTGTGTAAAGTTGTGCACCTAAGAGTAAGTCAATTGGACCAGGGTTGTAAAATTGGTTATCTGCAAGCTTTAGATTTGAAATATGACTCCAATTGGATGAATCTACCTGTATTGAGGGCATATTCGAACAGAGTTTCGGTAAAACGAAGACTTGAATAGAAAAGGTAGGCTCTTGTTGGCCTAGGGCTCGAATAGTGCAAGTAGAAATGCCGTTAGTGGCCGATGAAGATTGATTTAGTCCCAGAACAGGGATCGAAATTTTGTTTCTTGGCAAGCCTAACCTGTTAAGACAAGCTTCGCTTATCAGGTTAGCTTGGCTACCGCTGTCCAGAAGTGCTCGGACAGGTTGGTAGTTACCCCGACTATCCAGTACCTCTAATTTTATAGTCGCTAGAAGCACTGTCGTCCGGGGCGTCAAGGTGGATAACGAAGAGTATTGATTTGTAGATGTATTTGGATTCGAATTGATTTGAATTGAATTTGAACTGGGTTGAACAAAACTAGGGTTCTGTTGGCTAAGACTTGAATTTGAATTCTGATACGATAAGTTTGTGCCTGTGCTAGGCACGGCCACTTGATTTGAATTAAAACTTTGATTTAAGTTCGAATTTTGATTTGAATTTTGGCTTGAATTAACAAAGGATTGACTTGAATTCTGACGGATTGAATCTGTCGTTTGCGATAGATGAATAAGACTATGGTGCCTATGTCGACATACCCTGCAGTTGTAGGTACTACTGCAGTCGATTACTTGATGATTTGAACGTAAGCAGTTGATACATAACGATTGTTGTTTTACATAAGTAAAACGATCTGAAGGAGATTTGGAAATAAAAACACCACACTGCGAGAGTGGATGAAAAGAATTATTGCATAATTTGCACTTATAGGGTTGTTGGTTTTGTCGAAATTGAATATTGGATTGTTTATTTGCTACTTGTGAGTGCGTATGCGCTAAGAAATTTGATGGAGGGCTTGATTTGTACTGATTATTTGAATAAGAATTATATTTTTGGTTACTAGAATTCGAATAATTTGGTTTTTGCTGTTTTGAAGTCGAAGGTTGCATTTGCGTATTTTGGGGAGATAGCTGTACTGTTTCAAGAGCACGGCATTGGTTAATAAGAAACTGAATTAGATTTTGATATGTTGGAATCTCGGTAGTACTATACTTTAATTCGAAAGCGGTTCTTGTGGTTTGATCGATTTTTGATAATAAAATTGAAAATAAACAAAAACACCACGACGTTACTGGAAATTCAAGATTTTCGAGCGCCGCAATATTCTCGGAAAAGGTATCTACCAAGACTCTAAGATCCTTTGCTGACTGGTTTCCCTTTAAAGAATTTGCATAGTAGATTGAGTTCCAGTAGGTACTGGCTAAAAGTCTTTTATTTTGATAGCGATCTGTTAATACCTTCCAGGCGATTGCGTAATTACTTGCCGTTAATTTTATAGAACTTAAAATATTAAGTGGTTCGCCCTCAAGGAAGGTTAGCAAATGTTGAAATTTCCTTATATCGGAATAATTAGAGTTTTCGTGAACCAAACAAGAATAAACATCGTAAAAGGTTGGCCACTTTTTTACGTTTCCATTAAAGCAAGGTACCTTTAAAGGGCCCAGATCATCGCTACGTGAATAGTGTGAAGTTGCGGGGGTGAAATTTGAATGAACTGAATCGGAACATAAACTCGAAAAAAGAACTTTAGCTTGGTGGTAGAATAGATCCGTATCTCTCCTAATTTTGTCTTGTACTTCGAACTCATCATCGTCGTCGTCTTTCAAGAGACCTATGATGTCATTATGAATGTTTTTAAATTGTTCATAGTGATCATCTAACGATTCGTAAAACGCCTTAAAAATTGGCAAGGAAGAACTATCTGATTTAGCTTTTGTTCCCAAGTTATACGTTTCCGTAATACGAGATATTGAAACTTTGCGTTGATTCTCAAGCTTTTTTAACGACATATTGTTAATTTAAAAAAATTAAAAATATTTAAAAGGAATAAAACTAACACTTGACCCCTATTGACTTTAATCAGTCCAAAAGAGTCCGACAGCATATATTTTATTATCGATTTCTCGAATAAATGCAAAAACTGTTATCCTAGGTCGCGATTTTTCTCCCAAAATAAATGCACACAGATACGACTTGTACCTACTACCGTTTCTCTTATTATTTACAGGTAAATACTAATTCTACTAGATGTGTTTGTTTACCTGTTTAATAAGAATAAAGCATTTAACTCACAAGCACTTTTGTTGTTTTGAATAACTATAACATATTATTTAAACAAATAACTATTATTTAAACAAATTTCGATTTTTGAATCAAAACAAACGACGTACGAAGTGCCAATTTCGGCTGCAATGAAATGTGGGTGGAGCCACCGTTAAGCCACGCAAGGGGGGACGGAACCTCCTTTCTAAACCGGACACGGCAACAACGAGCCAAAATGGCGAGACGAAAATCTAATATTTTTAGCAAACAAATTTTAAAAAACTATCCGGCTCGAAGGACCAGAAAATGTTGTGGTTTTGAGGGGTAGAGCCGCGGGACTGTAAGCGCGCTGGTCGTTTTATAAAATCTGGGTGCAAAAATCCTTAAAAGGACGATGTAAAAATATTAATTTTTCCGAGCCACACAAAGACAATATAGAGGATTGGCACTCACCTTTTCAGTTGTTTCCGTCGTCCAGAGGAGCTCCTCTCGCTGGCCCAGTCGTTGCAGTCGATCCACACTAGAATCACTTGTTTGTGTAATGGTTTAGTTTGATTTTCTAAGAATTTTATTGGATTTTTTGGTTAATAGAATTTATCACCATGCTGCGTGGTGATCTCGACAGACTACGACAGACGAATCTTTTTTTGGTTACGCCTTTTTGCGCAGATTCATTTTCCGTAGATGGCGCTGGCGTTTTGCTTGTGCCAATCAAATTGAAATTGTGTGGGTTTTCCGAATACGGGAATTTGGCGCAAAATTTGAATTTAAAATTAAAGATGCACGAACAGAACTTACATTAGTTCTAGTTTTTTATTTTCCGAGACTTTTTTTCCCTTAATGGCCTTGAAACAAAAATTTGTAATTTGAGATTCCAAGAAACGTTGAAAATTCATATTTTAAAAAATATACATTTTACGAACAAAAGCACCAAGTTTTAATATAAGGTAAAATGGGGTATTACCGGCCCAGTTAAGGAAGTTTTCGATTTACCCGCTTGGATTAGTGTTAAGAGTTCATGCTTTGGCCAAATTTATCATTAAATGGCTTAAATGGTAGAGTTGTCTGTCAATTTCAACAAAAAAAATATATATTTTTTTAATTTGTACCAAAAAAAAATTATTTTTTTTAAAAAGTAATTTTTTTCTATTACCGGTCTATCAAAAGCCTTAATCTAACGTCGGCCTAAGTGCGATCTATTACCGGCTTATTATCAAACGCTGTGTTTGATTATAAAAAATACTCGGCCAATCTATGGGCACCTAAGCTCACACTAGGTTCTATAGTTATAATGTACGTCTGAGCTAATATAACTAAAAACTGAAATATATTTTATTCAACTCCAGACTCAATTACCATTCGTTTGATACCACACAAGCCATGTTTTGACGTAAACTCTAATTTTTAAAATCTACCCCCACCCTTTTTTTTAAACTAAAATATATTTTGTTTGATATCACACACGCCATATTTTTACTTAAACTCTAATTTTTGAAATATACCCCCACCCTTTTTTTAAAATAAATCAAAATGTATTTTGTTTAACTCCAGACTCAATTACCTTTCGTTTGATATTACACACGCCATATTTTCACATGAACTCTAATTTTTGAATCCTACCCCCACCCTTTTATTTGGTTTGTGTTCGGTGGATTCTGTTCATTTTTAAATGGGACCATCTCGACCCCAGACCCAGCCTAGGTACCAAATTTGATTAAAATCGGCCAAGCGGTTTTTGAGTTATGCGCGTTGGTCGTTACAGACAGACATACAGACATACAGACAGACAGACATACAGACAGACAAAAAAGTTTCAAAATCATCTGAAACGCAAAGATATATAAAATTTTTTGAAATCGGAGCAACTTTTTTTTTCTCGAAAAAATTAGGATCACCATAGCTCACACTACTGTAGTATAGTATATGTGTGAGCTAATAACTAAAATAAGTTGGACAAATTGTTTATTTTTAAAACTGAGCAAAAACTTAAAAATCTAAAATAAAAAATTAGTTAGTACATAAAATGTGCAACTTTTTTATTTTTAGCAAGGTAAAAATTGAGATAAAAAGTAGCAAACCGGGATAAAAAGTAATAAAGTCGGAATAAAAAGTAAAAATCGGGATAAAAAGTAAAAATTGGGATAAAAAGTGAAAATCGGGATAACAAGTAAAAATTGGGATAAAAAGTAAAAGTTGAGATAAAAAGTAAAAATCGGGAAAAAATAAAAATGAGAAAAAAAAAATAAGTAAAAAATCATGAAACTTATAAATATTGAAAAAACTTGATTAATAACCTCGTGATAAAAGTGTCTTTTTATCCATCGACGAACTGTACAAACTTTTCGCCTTGGGATAAACAGTGACACTTTTATCCCCTAGTATTTATTATAGTATTTCGCACGCATAAAATTGCAAAAAATACAGTATAAACCTCGTAATTAAAGTTTATTTTTATTGCTTAACAAATTTTAGCCTTTAACTCTGGTTGGGCTACAAACTTTTTTCCTCATGATAAAAAGTGGTACTTTTATCTTTTGTTATCCGATAACGTGTGTGCATATATGTGAGCATATTTTAATTAAATGATTATTTTTTTTTAAATAAAATCTTGTCTTGAAAAAGTTATAATTAAATAAGTACCATATTTTTAACCCTGTTTAAAACAGAATGTTATAAGAGGCAGATTTTTTTAATTCCATTAAAAAGGCTTACCTCGGAAAAAGTTTTATATTTTTTGAAGTGTTCTTCAGAAAAATGGACAAATAAGAGTTTTTGTTTTTTGTTAGGAAATTTAAAAATATAAGTATTTATATATTAAACAATAATAACAAATTTTTTAATTCCAAATCTATAAGCCGTAATTATTTCGAGGTCCAAAATATTAATCTAAAACTGGTTTATTTTAGTTTTTGTCTTTTTTAACATCTGAACACAAAATATACGTTATAAAATTTCAAAAATACGTGCAATCGACCTTGTTAAATAAACCGAAATCAAAAACATATACAATCAGTCCAAAATCTACGAGTTATTAAAAAACTGCTATCCATAAAAAACTTGTCTATAACTGGTTTTTTTTTTGTAAAATATCATTCTAATTGGGTAATAAAAGATAAGATTTTCTCCATATCTGTCAAGGAATTTGTGGGCCGGAAAAAGATTTTTATACTTATGGAGGCTTTGTCATAGAAATTGGAATTTTTTTTTTGTCTTTTAAAGAGATAATAAAAAAATATAAATTAAACAATGACAGTAATTTTCCGGCTCAATAGGCCGTAGTTAGATCGAGGTCCAAAATATTAATCTATTACCGGCCTATTTTAATTTTGCCTTTTTTACCAATTGTCTACAAAATATATATTATTAAATAGTAAAAATACATTTAATAGACCTTTAATAAATAAAAAAAAAATCAAAAGTATTTTAAAAGGGTCTTAAATCTAGGAGTTATTAAAAAACTGGTTCCATTAAGAAGACTTTGCTTTGACCCTTTTTGTTTGTAATAACTCTTTTTAATTAGGTAATGAAAAGGGTGTATTTTAATATTTCTGTCAAAAATTTTATGGGCCGGAAATATTTTAACATATTTTTTAAGGTATATTGGATAAAAGTTCCAAAACAAAGTTTTTTCTTCTTTCTTAAAAATAAAATAAATGTGATTTAAAATAATTGCGAGTTTTTGCATTTCCGGCTCAATAAGCCGCAATTAGATCGGACTTCCAAATATTGGTCTATTACCGGCCTATTTTATATTTGCGAATTTCAGCACTTTTTCTAAAAAAGAAATTTATAAATTGTGAAATTTATCATAAACACACATATATGAATAAACGTAAATTAAAAAAAATAAAAAAACCTAAATTCTACAAGTTATTGCTCAGAATACCTTAACGGATGAAGTCAAATCCCTTACCAAAAAAAGAGCAAATTAGCCTGAAAACGCACCTTTTCCCTTAGTGGCAACTTCCAGACTGCCGGCTAAACTGACGCTTGCCGACATCCCCACTTTTATGCGTTAATTTGATTGGCAAATAATAGTCCAATAATAGACTGGCTACGGTTATAAATATTTTTCGCACCAAATATGAATAAATCAGCCGCAAAGTTGATGTACCTTTTTGAGCCGGCATTACCCCACAATTTTGCATGAGCCGGTAATACCCCATTTTACCTTATTTAGGCAATCTAGATGCCTAAAAACCGCACAGTCTTTTGAGATCCCAAAAACTTTATTTACGGTTTTTTAGGATTTCAATTTCTATAAGCTTTATATTGGGAAACTATCCACTTTATTTACAAAGGCTCCGAATTGTAACATTGTGTCGGGACATCAAGATGCGAATAAAAAACATACGCAGTGACAGTAAGTTCGCCACTGAGTTTTCAATTTTGTTTCAGAGGGAACAAGATATAAAAACGAAATTTTAGATGAGTATTTCTAAGAAAATGTTAAAAGTTAACATTTTTTATATAATGCTTATTGGAGAATATGTAAGTGTAAAAAGTAAGCACTCCAGATTAAAACTTTAAAAATCAGGAGTCCAATAAGGACGGAACAGTTAACTGTCAACACTTATTAGGTGTCCATTAGATCTTGGACCCCCGTGAGGTTAGGCTTTCGAGCTACCCACGGAAAAATATGAGAGAAAAAAAAAACTCCTTTTTACCCGATCAGCCACGAAATTTGTTTGATTTTTAAATTCACGGGTACTAAGTTTCACGTTTGTTAGTATTAGCCAACTGGGCGCCGGGTCAACTCGGCGCCGCCAACTGGGCGCCGGGCCAACTCGGCGCCGGACTAAAAAAATTTTCTTTGATAACATGTGTGGATGAAAAACAAAATATTTTATTTGTATAAAAACATCTTTAAATAAATCCTTTACGCAATTTTTTTGAAATTTGTTTTTGTTAAGTAAAGTTAAATCCATTAAGTCGATTGTGAATCTTGGTAGTTGTAGTATTTGGTAACCTGGTAACACTACAATTTACGTTTTTTATTACAATGGCTGATCCAAAATGGCTGATTTCTTTATTTGTACACCGATTTGTCTGAAACTTAAAAGTTTGTAGTGCCATTTTGGATGGCCATTTTGATTTTTTAAGTTTGAGTTAAATATTGTGTTAAATGACCTCAAGCAATGTAATATTTCAAGTTTGAGACAAGTCGGATAGTAAACAAGGAAATCAGCTATTTTGGATCCGCCATTTTGATTTTTTTAAGTTTGTAATATTTTAAGTTTGAGACAAATCGGTTAGTAAATAAGAAAATTCGCCATTTTGGATCCACCATTTTGATTTTTTTAAGTTTGAGTAAAAAATTTTGTTAAATGACCTCAAGCAATGTAATATTTCAAGTTTTAGACAAATCAGTGAGTAAATAAAAAAATCCGCCATTTTGCCATTTTGATTTTTTTAAATTTGAGTAAAAAATTTTGTTAAATGACCTCAAGCAATGTAATATTTCAAGTTTGAGACAAATCGGTTAGTAAATAAGAAAATCCGCCATTTTGGATCCGCCATTTTGACTTTTTTCAGTTTGATGATAAAACTGTATTTAGTGATCTCAGGTACTAACTTTCAAGTTTCAGGCAAATCGCATGGGCGCACCCAGCCTAAGATTTTTGTATATATTTTCCACATATTTCATGAATAAACACAAAAAATAGCATGAAATACGACATTATGAGGCCTCGGGCCCCCCCCAAGACATATTCCTGGGTGCGTTACTGCAAATCGGTTTAAAAATAAAAAAATTCGCCATTTTGGCCAAACGTAAATTGTAGTGTTACCAGGTTACCAAACACTATAACTACTGAGATTCAACAGTCGACTTAATGGATTTAAGTTTACTTAACAAAAACAAATTTCAAAAAAATTGCGTAAAGAATTTTTTAAAGATGTTTTTATATAAATAATATATTTTGTTTTTCATCTACAGATTTTATCAAAACAAAAATAAATTAGTCCAGCGCTGAGTTGGCCCGGCGCCCAGTTGGCGGCACCGAGTTGGCCCGGCGCCCAGTTGGCGGCGCCGAGTTGGCGGCGCCCAGTTGTCCCATTCCGTTTTTCGGTGCCCAAGTCAACGTGTTAAGTAAACTTTACAAATATTATTCGGGAATAGGGTGTCATTCGGGATTATACTAAATAATTCTTACGCGACGAATAGTTTAAAGCATTAAAGTTAAAGTTTGAGGCGTACACATAAAGCAGCGCGGGGATTTTGGAGTGTAATTTCGGAAATAATTGAGAATAACGTTAAATAATACCTAATCTGGTGTTTTGCCTGCATCCTAGCGGCAAAGATTAATGCTTTCTTCGCCAAGATGTTAAATGAGTGCGGAGGGATAATTCAAGGGGAAAACCGTTATTTAAAGTACCTGCGGCAAATACGGCCCGGTTGCAAATAAGGCATGGCGACCAATTAGGGCCAGTAGCTTTTTCTTTAAATTCGGCAATATCAAGTCGCTGAATCTGTATTTAAAATCAGTTGCAATTCGAACGGCGCTCTGTGTGGATGTTCGACTATAAAAATTTACCTATAATATTGTCAGGAATATAAAATACTTAACTGTGCCACTGTACGAAACCAGCTTGGAAAAACGAAAAGTACAATGGTTTTGCAGAGATAAGAAAGTGGTTCCGCCGCCCTCCACAATGGTACACATTTGGTTGCCGCCTACCTATACAGCAGGTGGTTGATGCGAGAAAGACTACTGAAAAATTAGGAGTGGGAGTTGTAATGGTAAAGCGAGGGAAACCTCAAATTGACAGAGGGTTTTCCCTTTAACGTGATTGGCTATGGAAAATTTGTGAGAAAAGAAATTGTTTTCTATAAAGTGTCATTTTATCTCTGTTTTCGTTTAGCTTTTCTTATTTAGCGCATTAGCTAGAATATAAAGTAAACTTTATAGGATTATCAGCATCGCCACTAACTTGGTTCCTTCAAGCTCTTCATAGAGGGGATAATCTCTATGAAAAGCTTAGAGGAACCAAGTTAGCGGGATTACTTGAGTCCAACATACCTCCAAAAAAAAAACCCAAACTTTAGGAGATAACTCGGTAGTCACATTCTCAGTTTTGTTGAACTTAAACTAAAATTTCAAGAATATTTTGCAGTTTGTAATTTTGGTAAGTTAACGTTTTTATTTTAATATTTTGCCTCTTGTTTATTTTATAGTTAATGATAAAAGTCTTGTAACAATTTGTATATCGCAACAGTTATTATTTTATGTTTTTTAAAGTTTGCAATGTTTTTAAAGCTGTTTTATATTTATTATATCTACTACGGTAGCCTCGTTTAAGGGTTTGATTCAAAACAAAATCGGACCCGACAATATTTACATTAATAATTCGTTTGTTTAAAATTATAAACTCTGTTCTGCATTGTATGAACCGTAGTTTTTTGTAAAACAAATAACAA
Organism: Aspidapion aeneum; assembly: GCA_963576565.1. Taxonomy (NCBI): domain Eukaryota; kingdom Metazoa; phylum Arthropoda; class Insecta; order Coleoptera; family Brentidae; genus Aspidapion; species Aspidapion aeneum. The sequence continues at coordinate 29,431,407 of OY755043.1, forward strand.
AAAGGTAAGAAACACTCGAAGTTTTTATTTTTTTAAATATATTTTTTTTATGTGGAATTTATTTAACGAACGTTCGGGTAATGGTAATGAAGCCCGTTTGAAAACTTTTTCTAACTCAAAAGTTTTCTATACATTTTTCTGTGGTTTTTTGAAAGATACTATAACTATTTTTCGCAATAAATTAGAAAACAGGTTATATCCAAAAAAGCTTCGGCGAAAAATTAGAGGGCCAATTTAGATGATGGTTGTAGTAATTTGTACTAACTTTTCCCTGAGTTCCAATATGGAGTAAAAAATAAAAATATGTATAACCAAATCAAGGCGCCATCATTGGCGTATCTAATGATGACCCCGTTTTTAAAAACTGTTATGAGTTACACAAAAAAATGACAGTCTTCCTTAAATTAAAAAAAAAAATGTTTCTAATCTAACTGGTTTAGTAATAAAAAAAAAACAGTTTTTAATAAAAAATGCCTCTAAACTATGACGCTAAGCAAACAAATGAAAAATAAAAGTTCATAATGCCCCCAAGGCTTTGGCAATAACTTTTTTATTACACTGCTGCCTATTTTGTTAAACTTATTTTTGATTCTAATTTTTTTTTTAACATGTAGTCGTATAATGACTTGAATGAAAAATTAATTTTTTGTAAACATTTAATTTCAAAACTAGTAACGAATATGTAATAAAGAACCTGCCTCAACATCGTTTTTCAAATCTTGCCTGTTTATGACTTTAGATACGAAAATAAAATACATTTTAAAATGGTAATTGTTTACATCAGTTATTTTGCGAACATATTTTTTCTATAGAAACCACAACAAACACAGGAACTACTACTAGAAATTCCGTTTGTACACTAATAAGCGAATGTGCTATGCATCTAGTAAGTACTACTACTACTACTATGTCGGCTTAGAATGTTTTTCTACGTTGTCCGATGCTTATTCTCCACCTCCTTCGATCGCGACAAACCGTTGCCATTTCAGTTCAGGACGCCCTCTTTTTCTGCATCCTATTGGTTGCCATTCTAGGACATGCTTCGGAAATCTTCGTCGTTCATCGGCTGTACCATATCAGTGGCCTTTTAGTGATGTCATCCCTTATGCTTCCCTCGATTCCCATTCTTTCTTTTATGATCTCATTTCTTATATGATCTGTTCAAGATATTCTCATTGAACTCCTTATTGCATCCATTTGGACACTTTCCATTTTTGTTTTGTATTTTTCTGTTACGCGACAAGTCTCTATTCCATACAACAGCGTGCTTTTCACCATTGGTTCATATATGTTAAATTTTACATTCTTTTTGATCTCTCTGCTCCATAAAATACTGTTGACATAAAATCACCTTTTTTCCTTTTACTATTCTTTTTTCCAGTTGTTTACAGCCTGTTCTGTCTTATCAAATGTGACACTCAAGTATACATACTTTTTGTATGGAGATATTGTTTGTCCATTGTCAAGTTCTAACTCACTTGATTCGTTTCCAATACATAAGTACTGTGTCTTGTCCACGTTCGCTCTTAACCCCCACTTTGTTATTTAGTAGCTCTTATTTTTTGTAAATTTAAGTGTCCATATAAAGAAAAGCTTTCCGTGAGTGCGTTAAAAAAACAACTTACTTTATCGATTTTTCCGTAATCAAAAAAATCTAACCCTCAATTTCCATAAGCAATTTTATTCTGTTTGTTTCTTGCTGGTTAGGGGTGAATATATATCTAACCCCATATAGGTAACCGCTCGAAAAAACAACCCTGTTGATTCAATATTTCACCTGTCGACCTCAAAACAACCACATATTTTTTTGGGCGCCCATTCGTTAAACATATATTTATGAAATGAACTAAAGGCAGTCTCAGATTTAAAGTGGCCAGGTGGGGGCGTCCGTAGCTGCACTGATGACTACTTCAAATACTACACAAACAAAATATTGGATAGGATATATACTCCATCCAAGTATATTCTGGATGTACTAAAAATATACCGACAAACTGTGAGGAGTGGTAGGGGCCATCAAAGCAATACTCTTTTGTCCAGTAAACATATGTCTGCAAATGAGCCGTTTGTACTCTAGAGCAAAAAAATTGTTTTTGGTACTTTTATTTTGCGCATTAATTGAATCGCTGTTTACAATAAACAATTATTGTAAACAATAATTCATTTGTTAATAAACAAGATAATGAGTAAACTGTACTCTATATCATGAAGTTCACTTGAAGTGTGCTAATAGGCTAGTTGAAAAGGTATCATACCCGTCATAGATCCATTTATTCTTGATTTTTTCTTACTTGCAGATGTTTTTATTTGGATTTTGTTTTTATTATTGTCAGTTTCCAAGTAGAACTACATGCAATAGAAGCATGCGGTAGAGAGATTACCCGCAGGGACCTCTCAAACAAAAGCATCAAAATCATCTGATAGCTTATTAGCTCTAAAAGCATTAACTCATACAAAATTCAATCCAGACTAGTCTGGAATTGCCTTCAAACCCATAAGACAGGCCAGCAGAACCAACAGGATCAGTCTTGTCTGGGTGCCAAGCCACACGGGAGTTGAGGGAAATGAAAAAGCAGACGCACTAGCCAGGGCGGGAGCAGAATCCGCGCTGGTTGGACCGGAGCCTTACTTGGGCTTAAGGCCACAGTCTCGAAAGAAAGAGGAGAGTGGGTTCTTAGAAAGTGGACTCAAAACTGGCGAACAACTCCTGGACTGGTATTGGTGGTATTTAATTTGGGATGAGCCACACTACATCACTTGAGTCGCAGTGGAGGGGCGACATTCGCACCACTCATAATCAAACCTAACCTAACCTAACCTATTGTTAGTTTGTTTAGTATATATATGTATATATTTTATTTTATGCGTCAAAACCAAAATTTAGTACAATTAGATTTTTATTTTTGCATTTTAAAAACATGAATATTTTAATTTTGTAATGTTTATTATACTTTGTTTTATTGCTTGCTTGTTTGTATTTTTTTTTCTTACCTGCAGATGTTTTTATTCGTATTATGTTTTTATTATTATTAGTTTATTTGATATATATTTTAGTTTTTACTTGATGCACGAAAACCAAAATTTGACATACACTTCAAGTACAATTTATATTTTTATTCTTATATTTAAAAAACCTAAATATTTTAGAAATAAAATTTCGGACTTCTATTGTCTTTATTTATTTTAAAACACGACGTTTCGGTTAGTAAGTATCTCTAACCGTTATCAAGTGTAAACTAAACAATCTAGTCTCTAGGCTACTACTTATACTACTTGGTGTGCAGTCAGGTGTGACGGCCCGCCCCCTTTTTAATCGTAAGACGCCTGTTTTCCTTAAGGAGTGGTTTCCATATGTTTGGTATGTCCGTGCTTGGTTGACTGAAAACTTCTTTATTCTGCATTATAAATGCAGCTTCAATAAACTTTCGTTTTCGCCAATGCGCCTCCTTATGTAAAACTTTAGCTTCTGACCACTGAATCCTGTGATCATTTGACCATGCATGATCTGCTAAACCGAATTTTTCAATATCCCCTAATTGGGTACTTTTTAGATGTTCATTTACTCTAACCTGAAGAGGGCGTTTCGTTTCACCTACATATGATTTACCACACTCACACGGGATTTGGTAAATACATTCCTTATTATTTGAGGGATTGTCTGGTTTTGTTTTAGTTACAAAACTTCTTATCGTATTTCCCGAAGAAAATACTATTTTTATATTATAGTGTTTAGCTATTCGTCGTATGTTTTCTGAAATCCCTTGAACATATGGAATGTTAATAACACCTAACGGATTAGTATTTTGAGAATTTGGTACATTTAGTTTGTTTTTAATTTTAAATATCGTTGAGTTTATTAATTTCTCGGAATAACCATTCTGTTGTAAGTCCTTTTTAATGTTGTTAATTTCTGTGGTTAATTCTTTATTATTACTACAAATATTTACGGCTCTTAAATACAAACTTCTTATAACTCCTTGTTTTGTTGCAACAGAATGATTAGACTTAAAATTTAGGTACTGTCCCGTGTGTGTAGGTTTCCTATATACAGTGGTTTGAAAGTTTCTGTCTAATCGTTTGACAAGAACATCCAAAAAAGGTAAGGCCGAATCTTTTTCAATTTCCATGGTGCACTTGATTGTTGGTCGAATACCGTTTAAATGGTGTAGAAAATTTTGTAGTTCGTCATCATTTTCCGGCCATATAATAAATGTGTCATCCATGTATCGTAGCCATAGTTTTGGTTTGACTCTTGCTGTGTTGATCGCATGATCCTCGAACCACTCCATGTAGATGTTTGCTACCACTGGCGAAAGAGATGAACCCATTGGGAGTCCATCATTTTGCGCGTAAAACTTTGAACTCCTTCCTCAATCCATCTTTGGACGTAGGCCTCCCTTAATATCTTTCACTCTTCTCTGTCTGTCGCCGTGTTCATCCATCTAGTTCCCGCGTGGTTCTTCAAATCGTCCGCCTATCTCATTTAGGTTCTTCCTCTACTTGTTTTATTTTCCCAAGGTCTCCAGTTTACAATACATTTGTTTCGTCGATCGTCTTTCTGTCTGATATTATGACCAGCAAATGTCCATATTAGTTTTGCTACTTCTCGTCTGACATCCCTTACTTTTTTTTATTTCTTATCCATTCATTCCCTTTTCTATCTGTTAGTTTCACATGTAACATTGTAATAAGTGTCCAGGTCTGGGATCCATGGGTAAGTACATATACATTGGTTATACACTACTACACATACTCGTTTTGAGGTACAAAGAATATTTTTTATTTTTTAATATATAGCTTAATTTATCAAATGCTGCCCAGACCAATCTTACTCTTCTCTTGATTTCAGCTGTTTGGTTTTTTTTTAGTTTAATAATTTGTCCCAGGTATATATAGTCCTCTACTTGTTTTATTTTTTTTTGGTTTATTCTGATCATAATATCTTCATCTGTGTTTGTTATGATTTTAATTTTAGTGTACTTCATAAGCCTATATTTTTAGCTGCCGTATCCAGTTCTTCCAGCATTTTCATCAGTTCTTCTTTCTTGTCTGTTATTAAGGCTGAAAAGCCTGTTAATATTTTCGTGAAAAGCTTATAAATTACATTGAGGAGTGTTTTAGGTAGATAATTTTTTAGGTCTGCTCTATCGCCTTTCTTGTGTAGAATAATGGTTATGGATTATTTTCAGTTGTTTGGGATTATTTTTTCTTTTAGTATTTTATTCAGGAGAATATGAAGATGATGAGTTATTATAGTTTTCATAATATAGTGACCTAAAAACTATCTGACAATAGACTTGCATATAGACAATGCATTACTTAATTTGTCCAAAAATATAGAATTTTCGAATTACTAATCATAGGCGTACGTTGCTATTTTAAAAACTAAAAAAAATATTAAAATAATTGTTTCATTAAGTCTTATGTATGTACAGAAATACGCCGACCAAAAAAAAGGTGGGTAGATGATTTTCGAAAATATCTAAGATTAATTAATTAATGAAGAAAAAAGTTGGATTTTCAAAAACATTGAATGTTATATTGCATTCGCAAAGTTTTGAAAGTCTGTACCCTTATTGGAACTGCCATATTGAATTTTTGAAATCTGACTAAACATTCGTATTCAGCGACCTTAAAAGCCCCTCTGTTCCAAATTTGGTTTCAATAGGTTTATTTTTCTAAATCATGATCTGTGGATAGTTTTTTGGAAAAAGAGGGAGAGAAAAAAAGAAGATAAAACATGTGCAATTGCAATTGGGGTATTAAATTTGTATTCAGCTTTTTTACATATATGCAGATAACACAGTTGTAATAGAAAAAATAATCATTTTTTTGTTGGGTATTTTTGTAAATTCTCTAAAATTTTACCGGTTTTTTGAGGTTAGAAAAAAAGTTTGACGTGCTAACGCAATTCCGACAACAGATTCAGATTTAGTGTGATAAAATACTATAGAATATGATTATTTGATCAAAAGTATATACCTTACTTAGTTGTCGTTTGTGTGGCTGTGATCAACTGTTAGCACTGGAGCATGTTGAAGAATATAATATGTCAAAATATCGAAGACGCGCATATGGGCGCAGAATTTTTTTTTACTCTAGTAATCCTGGATGTGTGTAGTTTTAAATAAAATTTATCTCTAGGTGGCAGTTTATAGCCGACATAAAGTTTTACTCTGACATATCCAAAATTTATTGCTTTTTTTTCAGGTCCTTACATGTCATAAATAAATTTTTCACTGTGTGTAAGTAATTCATCAGTTTTTTATTAAATAAGCAATTCTGAAATCTACTTACCTTAAATCTCTCAAAAAAAAAAACAAGGAAAAAAAATGCTGTCAATGCGGATTAAAATATTGACAATATTTTACGTTTCAAGCACTAAGAAAACAATATTTAAAATAAATCATCTCTGACGCCTGTCAAAGAGTATTTTTAGTTTTGTTTCATGTGTTTTCAAGCCTATTAGACTCTTTACTTTAGACTGACACTAAGCTTGCTGCCTTTGAGGGCATTTCACCTTAAGCCCTTTTTGGCCAAAAATCACATGTGTGAGCCGTCTGTGCGACAATGAGAGTGATGGAGGAAGCGACGTGCGAGCGATGTTGGGTCGAGGACGAGAACTCGGCGCATTTCCTCTCATCATGTGAAGCATACAAGGAGGCAAGAAGAGAGGTATTCGAAGAGGAAGGACCTTCTGAATCTGAGGTGGCCCGATATTCTGGCCTTTGCAAAGAGGCCGGGCAGATTCCTTAGCGAAGGAAGGACGCAGAAGGGGGGATCCCCGGGAATTGGCGAAAAAGGCGCTTCATGTGCCTAGTCGCCAGGCTTAGAGCTAGCTACTACTACTACTACTATTACTTCAAAAATAGACCGATTTCCTGTGGACTAATAAAGTATACATTTAGAACTTAATAGTTATATGGTGTAAACTTTAGGAAAATGCGTAAAAAATGCCACCCTTCTGAAAAATTCAACTTCTGTGCGAAAAAATACGATACTCGGGGGTTTTTTCAGTCGAATTTTATATTCATAGGAAAAAATACATTTTTGGAAAAGCCGGCAGTTTATTTTTGCTAAAGCTAAACCGAAATGGTTTTTCCGAATGTAAATCCCAAGTTAACTCGCACCTTCAGTTTTGCAAAGACATTAAAATAAAGTATACCTACAAGCTGTTTTAAGTTTCTGTTTACTATTGATAATTTTGGGATATCGCACAGCGAGTCGAGTATATGGGAATCAGGGACAAAAATCGGATCTCCAGAATTGCTAAATGGATTTTAATGAAATTTGGCAATACTGTTAACTGGTCTTTTAGCTATAATTGCTGCTACCATGAATTGGATTTCTGGTACAAAGGAGGTTAAAAAGGGGTGAAGTTTGTTTAAGCTTTTCACGGTTCCGTCGATTTTGTCCGCCCATTAGAGGTGTCCGCTTAAGAGAGGAAACTGCGAAATTTTGATATAAATTTATTAACAATTTGCGCTGCTTGAGATTTTCCGATATTAAATTTTTTGGCGATCTTTCGTGCTGGTAGATGTTCCTTCTCCGAAACGTTAACAACTTCCATTTTTTCACGTAAACTAAGATTTTTTTTTACTAGGCGCCATTTCAAAGAGATCTATTACTACCCAACTGAACAATAAAAATAAAACACAGCAGTCCCGCCGAATAAAATATGTTGTAAATACGACACTAAAACGGAAAAAGGTAATTTCCCGGCTGCAGAGTGCATTTTTGCCAACATACTACATAATATTTATGCCCATGTAGTGCAGCGCTCCGTCCCCTTGTCAGAGGTTCGCGTCCGGTTATAGAAGGTTTTAGAATTTTTTATCAAAAAAAAAATTGGTTTTTTACTAGGCGCCATTTCAAAGAGATCAATGACAAATCACAGCAGTCCCGCCGAAAAGAGGTAGTTGCACGGCTGCAGAGTGTATTGTTGCCAACATACAAAATAATATTTATGCCCATGTCGTGCAGCGCTCCGTCCCGTTTATAGAAGGTTTCAGAATTTTTTTGCCAAAAAAATTGTCCGCGTCGGGTTATTAGAGTGTCCGGTTATAGGAGTGAATTTTACATGCAAAGAAATAGGGAAAAGCTTGGTTCACTGGAGGTTTCACTGTATATGGGAATGCGGAACAAAAATCATATTTCCAGTATCGCTTGACGGATTTTTACGAAACTTGGCAACAATGTTAATTAGTAATTTAGCTAGAATTGTTGATGTAATAGTAGGGGTCTAATAACTAAAGAGTTGAAGAAAGGTGACGTAATTTTAAAGTATTTTGGAGTATATGAAAATATGAGACATAATTTATACCACTAAAATTGCTGAACGAATTTTAGCTGAATTTGGCAACAGTTTTCGTTGGTCTTTCAGCTATATTTATTGCCACCATAAAAAGAGATAAAAAATATTTGCATCATCGCTTGAGGGATTTTAGCTAAACTTGGCAACAATGTCTACTGGTCCTTAAGCTATATTTGTTGGTAGACTGAAATTGCTGCTAAAATCGCAGTAAACATTTGTTTGTCATCCACGCCCGACAATAATAACGTGCCCCACCCAAAATAATCACGTGGCCCATCCAAAATTATCAATTGCTTTTTTATTTATTATTAATTAATAAACATACAGAATAGTTTAAAAAAAAAACAAACAATATTACATAAAATATAAAAACTTGAGCTTCTTTCAAGTATGATGTTTTGGTCAAACTCGCATGTTTTTTTTATAACTCGCCTTTTTGATCCTAAATCTACATAAGCGTTTTTCTTAAAATACTCAGTTTTCCCGTCTAAATAAACTTGACATTTAAATTATGAAAATGAAAATCAATTCAATTACCCTATATTTTTGCGTATATAGGCTTATCAAATTATCGTAAACCAAAAAGAACAAAAAAAAATGGCGGAGAATAAAGCAATAAAACATAATAGCACTCATTTTGGCGGTGTGATTTTCCGGATTTCCACAATTTTTATTTGTCCCAGACATGCATGTAAGCTAACGCTTAAGCTTACGCTTACTGTGTCGTGGGCGTTACTCAGTTCTATTATTGTTGTTACTGTTTTTGGTCAAGAACACAAATCAGAAAGTAGGTACAGTAAAGAACTAAAAAAATAAGAATTTTTAAATCTTTTCTTAATATATTCCATCAACTAGAAAGCAATTCCAATCTTTATTCCTGATGCTCCAAACACTTATTCGACTTCATCCCGCAGTCAGTCTCTAGCCTTTATTCCTTCATTATAATAGAGAGTTTGATGGCAGGATTCTCATTAGCGAGTCACCTAGCGGTTAATTATAACTCGAGTTTAAACGTTTCACTCCCTCGGGTTAGCTCTAACTCTTGGTGTAACCTTGAGTTAAATTGACCCACAGTTGAGAGTGTAGGTTTAGCGATTTGGCCCTTGGTATAACCTATAAAAACAAGGTAGGTAGATATCTGTAGTTTAAAGGTAAACAGTCGTAACTCAACATTTTGCCAGTTCGAGTTAATACTATATTTTAAATCAGCAGGTCCGATTTAATATTGAAGGTTAAAAACCGTAAGTCCTGTATTCTTGATTGCTTACATTTTTGGAGTTAAAAGGATAGTATCTTCATGCGGGTGTGAGGTAAACAGTCGTATTTTCAAACACATCGACAATGTTGTTATAGGCTACCCACATAGCTCAATCACGTGTTTTACACGTAAAAAAAGCGTGAGAAAAAAAAAGTTGATTTTAAAAGCTGCTAGAAAAAATGTTTATTTCATATATGAAAATTAGCTTAATAGGTCATTCATTAACGTTATAAAAAATAACGTTGCTAAATACTGCGTTGTAATAACGGCATTATCAAATTAAAACAGCACCATTTTTACGTTAGTTTCAAGTGATTTTTGTCAACGTTAAAATCGCATTAGATTCAGGCCTTTTCTACACGAATTATTTTAAAACGCGACTTGCATGGCTTTTCTACCGAATAATTTTGAGATTCTACTAGCAGCAGCGCCACCTATTGTCGAATTCTATCAGGCAGTGCTTTGGCCTTTAAACTCCAAAAACCTGTTAAGAAACTGATCCCTGATCCTTTACGATCACGACGCATCATTTAACCTGATAAAAACACATTAATACTCTGTGAAAGTGTTTACTGTCTTGTTTAGCTTTTCAAAAAACATAATGTATATAGATATAGATATTTTGTCTTGCATTGAGCGCCATCTTTAAAATTGTCTTGAAGTGTTGTAGTCTTAAACTAGTGAACTTTTATAACTTCATTTCGCTTCTCTTTGAAGTTAAAAAAATGTTATTAAAAAAACGTGACCAAAAAAGACGCAGAAAGTTAGTAGGTTTTAGAAGTCTTAATTTAGTGTCGTTTTAGAACATGTTGTGGAGGACGACCTTTCAAGTGTGAATTTAATACATGAAAATAAGTGTGAATTTAATACATGAAAATAACGAGAGTAAAAAACACGTTATATACACAGCATCAGAAACTTCAGCAAAAAGTGAATTTATATCTTGATTTCTCCTTGTTTTCAAGTTATCTTTAAGCATGTAGATTTAACAAAATAAATATTACATGGTATGAGGTTGTTTTCAAGTAAAAAAAACTTTGTTATTTTTGTTCACGTTAATTTAATGTTGTGATTTTTGTGCTATGTGTTAATTTTATTATTTTCTTTGGTATTTCGTATTTTGGAATTATGGAAAGGGATAATAGTAATAATATGATGAGAAAGATAGTTTCTTTCTGTAAAATGTAACCTTTTGAGCGAATCACATAAAACTGAATAATTTCGGTTTATTTTGCGTATACTATGCAAATACCCGGAAAACGGGTGTACTGCTAACACTTTAGGGTTCGTATCTCCGCAAGGGTACTACCCAGAGAACTCGGTGATGTCTTATTCTATAGGCTAGTTTTGAAGTTCAAGGTCACTAAAGAAAAATGGTCAAAATCCAAAATGGCGGCGAAATGTTTAGCCTTTGAATTCAATAACCATTTGTCTGACAAAGAACTTCAACTTTTGTTTAAGATTTTTTTTTCCAAAGCCTACAAGAGATGGACTGTGCTTTAAACATTCCAAACAAAGAGACAAAATACCAGCGTAGTCCAAAGATGCGTGGAAAATCGTTAGAAATTAAAATTATACAGTGTGTTTTGTAAAAATTGGAAATAGTTTAGCAAATTTGTTTCCAGTTACAGAATATAAATTATTGTGATGTTCGTGGCTCAAAGGAGATATTAGCCGAATATAACGTTTATTAAAATACAGCGATCCTGAAAACATTCTCAAAAAACAAGTCGCTGGTGTTGCCATCAATTTTGCTTATTCTTAACCTAGTCTTCCAAGTAATTAATGCTTGTTGATGTCAAAAACAATATTTAATTAAAAATATTTAAAAACCTATAAATGGCAAAAATACCATTTATATTCAAATCCTGTTTTGTTACAATTGTTTTTACATTTTATTAAAAGATGCAGCTATTGCTCCTTTATTTATAGATTTTATTAATTTAAATTTATAAAAAATTGTTTTTAAAAATTTTTTCTGCAAAACCGAGCAAACTTGGGAAAACTAAAGATGGTTATGATATCAGGGGGTCTTCACGAGTATGAAATTATAAAACAATTTTTGCAACATTTTTCTGTTGGGCAGTGTATTATATCACGTTGCAAAATTATTTTTATCCCTTACAGAGGAGACCTACAAACGATAAAAAACAAGTAAGAATGGGCCGAAACTGAATTTTTCTCAAGTTGCTTTGCTTAAATTTGTAGAGGAAGGTCGCCTAATTTTCGATAGTTTTTTTATTTTAACTTTTTTTGTGTGACGAAAACATATTTTGTTAATTCTTCTGTTCCTAAAATATGTTGTTACTTCAATAAAAACAGGGTACGCTCACAAAAATTTGTATTTCAACCCTAAAGAATACAAAAATTCGACCAAAGTAAAACAAAGGACTTTTTCAAATTTTAAAATAGGGTTCCCAAAATTGGATACCCTATCCAAAATTTGGAACTTATTTTTAAAAGTCACAGACATAAGCTTTTTTTTCTCACTACCAGCACGGTCTTCGTGTGCCCATCGGAAGCAAAGTGAACACTGTATCCAAGTTTCTCTACGCTGGTCATCTGAAAAATTTCCAGTACAGGTATACCTTCCTATCCAAAATTAGGCAAACTTTATATTCTAGGTTATGTGACTAATATCAAAAAGTCCGTGAAAGAAATTGTTATTTCAAATACACAGTCCTGTTCTACTATTCTTGTACATCCTTGCCAAATTACACTTTCCTAGGCTAAGTACTTACCTTTTAATAACGGTTTACACGTGGAGCAACAAAAAACTCGTTTTCACAATTAAACACATAAGCTTATGGTACCACCTAGTGGTGAACAGTCGAACTATGCGCTTCACAGAGAATCATTTTACGTTAGAGACGCTTCATTTTTTAGTTTGAATTGAAGGAAACTGTAAACAGATTTCAAGATAATGCGGTATCCAAAATTAGGCGACTTTTCTCTATCCCAAATATTTCAGTTGCGACATTATTTACTGAAACTTTAGACATTTACTTCCAAAAATTTTCCACATTTAAATACATGCACAAAGTGGCGGACACGGGATTTCATGGCGGGAGGGGCCAATAAAAAGGCGCAAGAATCAAAATATTTTTTTTTTGTTGCTGATTGAAGTCTGAGCTTAAAATTTTAGCAAATAAAATGCAATTTTTGGAAAATAAAAAAGTTTTTAAAAAATAAATAAATAAATGGCGCCGCAGACAAATTTTAAATTGCGGTTCATGCAAATGCTTTTTACTCGTGCAACTTTAAAATTTTAATTAATATTTTACCCCAAATTTACATATTTTAAAATGCACACATTTTCAATTTTGATTGGCACAAGCACCGCGCCAGCGCCATCTACGAAAAATAAATCTGCGAGAAAAGGCGGAGCAAAGAAGTGTCATTCTCTCCAAAATCACTTGTGCATTGTGTTAAATTTTATCGACCAACAACTTATTCAAACATTCTAGTGTGAGTCGATTGCAACGGCTGGGTCTGCGAGAGGAGGGCCTCTGAATGAGCATGGTGACTGCACATCTTCCATATTGTTTTTGTGTGGCTTAAAATATGATCTCGATTAAAAAACGTAAAATTTAGTACCCGTAAATTAAAACTCGAATAAGTTTTCATGGCTAATCGGGTGAAAATATGGGTTTTTTGTTTCTCTCGTATTTTTGCGTGGGTAGCTCGTAAGCTTGACCTCACGGGGATCGAAGATCTAATAGGCATCTAGTAAGTGTTGATAGTCTGTTTCGTCCTTATGGGACTCCTCAGAACACTGCTAGGTCAACGTGACACCCTCGCAAGTTAAGTATACGGTTTTGTCTCTCACCTTACGTTTCCAATGAGAAAACAAAATCTTATACTTTACAAGAAGCGCCATCTACCGAAGTATGAAAGAAACTAAAGCAGCAGCAGACAAGTAAAACTGCTATATTCTGGATCGACGAAAATATCGATTGAAATAGAATTCATCACGTGACCTACGAAACACATTTTCTTTTAGGTCAGATCAACGCTGATTGCGTTTATTAGCCGTATATTAAAAATCAAACAAGTTTTCATGGCTGGCTAATCGAGTATAAAAATATATTTTACAGCGCTTACAGTCCGACGGCTCTACCAATCCTCAACATTAAAGTATATTTTGTGCAAAAAAAAATAAACTAAGAAATAAGTTATACGTCGGAGAAGGGGGGTTGTGGCGTTCTTCCCCTACCCCCTCTTCTAGATCCGCCACTGCAAGCACACTGTTGCGTTTATTATTCGTGCGAAGCCGAAAGGGTAAAGTTGTTTGCCTTAAAATATCTGCTTTTCTTTTATTTTGATACCCGCAGATCCCACGTTAGATACCTTACACGCGAATCGGGAAGGCCGTGGGAAAAGATATATGTATGTTTTTTTGTTTTCTATTTCTCAACAAAGTTTTCAAGGGAAATTTAAATAGCTCTCAACCAGGTAAACTCTTCGAGGGACAGGTATTGGAAAAAGAAACTTCTTTTTTACCATCAAAGTAACAAGATTTACACGTGATGATTTTATATTGAGTATCACATTCGATATTTTTGGGCCGTTTCATGGTACTTCTAGGGAATATAAAAAAAAATTAAATAAAAAAACACCCAACTGCTATATCTACTTGTACCAACTGGTCGCAGTTGGATAGAAAATTGATAGGTATACCAATAATAAACGACATGCTTCTACTTTTAGTTTTGATGCCCAAAGCGCACTTAAGAGGGGAGGAGAGAGGGAGAGGGAGGTTTTAGGTAGCCTACATCATGTGACAAAATGGCGTCTGACGACCCCCATTTAGATTCCTGTTTAAAGAAATATAGCCTATAGCACCTTTGAGACAGTCGCACTTTAACGACACCTTTTTGTCAAAATGGGTCCAGCCATTTAGCCTCTAGCGCAACACAAACATACATACATACATACATATCCCAAGCGAATTAGTCTTCCTTTCATTGTGCTGCAGTTGGGTAAAAAAAAGCTTTGCTACAGAAATGCGCCTTACAAAATAGCGCTGCTCCAAAATGGAGCTGCTACAAAATAGCGCTGCTACAAAATAACGCTGCTATAAAATAGCACTACTACAAAATACGCCAACAAAATAACGCTGCTGCCAAATAGCGCGCAATAAAACAGCACCACTACAAAATGGCACATCCCCCAGGATCCCGAGAAAGAAATTAACGAAGTTTTTTTTTAAATATGTTAGAAAGAGTCGAACAGTTGCTGTTTTTAATGATGTTTTTTTAAATGTCGATATTTTTATTAGATACTGCTATTTTGTAGCATCGTTTTTTTGATGCGCGCTATTTTGAAGTAGCGCTATTTTGTAAGCCACTGTTCTATAGCAGCGCTATTTTGTCGGGCGCCATTCTGTAGCGAGAAACAAGCTAATACCGTTTTGATCATTACTGCTCTCAACCATTCAGAAATCGCTCGTTGCTGGTGCAGATCTCTGTGGGAGCAACTGCAAACTGATCCCTGATTGATCCAAGTCTCAAATTGAGCCCCTTACAGTGGGATCTTTAATCAAACGTGCTTTTATCACAAGCTCTCCAAATTTTTGTTTTTATTTTTAAACAAGTAAAACAACGAATTTTAAGGATTTTGATTACGTTTTTGGCAAGCTAATGCCTTAGTTTCTTGATTCAATAACAAGAAATCCTATAAATATTTTTGTTCGTCTTTAGAACTTGACCTAAGCGATAAAAACTCTTCCAACGACATTATTTTGGACTTTCTACAAATTTTTCTGTTTATTTTGTTACATTACACAAAAACGAAAAAATAAAAAAACAAGCCAAAACACAATTAAAAAAGTAGGGTTATGTTTATTGTTTTGATCCAAACCCGTTGATCTGTCTCAGGAGTTTTACTTAATAGAACAAAGAAATCTCAGCGGGAGCGACGTGCGCTTAAATCGAATATGCCAATCTTTTTGAAAATTTGTGCAAAACGTAGGGCGCTAAATTGGATATTACGGTGCAATTTTACATTCAAATACGTAGGACAACTTAAGTTATCTATTGTGTGCCAAATTGATTGAGCAGTTACGTTGCCAAGCCGCAGCCGTAAAGCATCATATAAGGTGTGCTTTGCTCAAAAAATAATGGCATTTTCAAACAGAGGAACTGCTCTGGTTGCAGATTCAGGAGGGCCCTGACGAAGCCAGGGAGGCCAGGCACCCCTAACATAAAGCTAATATTTTTTAGTTGTAGTAAAGAAATAGCAAATGTATAAATTCACGGGCGCACTCAAGGGCCTCGGGACCCGGCCCCTCCCCCAAGCCTAAATTATTTTAAACATCTTTGACATATTTCATAACAAAAAAGAACAATAAAAAAGCTTAAAATACTACATCATGAGGTCTCGTGCCCCCCCCCCCCCCCCAAAAGCTTTCGAGTGCGCCACTAATGAATTTACATTTTTAAAAATTTATCATAAAGGTTTATTTATTTTATTGAAATTTGCGGCATTTTATTTGCTTGTTATTTTTTTTGTATGTAGATTCAGAGCTTAGACTTATAGTCCAGTCATTATAGAAATTTAGCTTGCAAAAGTTGGTGTAGTCGCAATTTTGACATATGTTATTAACATTGGAGTCTTAAAACACACAAACATTTTTTTTTAAATTACTTAGTTACCGAACGGTCTCAAAAAAAAGTTTTTAACAAGAGTTGAAGAGAATAAAATTTCCTACTAAATCGCTGTTGTACGTTTTTCGTCAGACGAATGGTTTTCGAGTTATGATGCCAAACATTTCGCCGCCATTTTAGATGTTGACCAATTTTTACCTTCCTAGCCCGCACCGCAATGGCTAGTCAAAGTCAAAGTGAAAAATCTCTTTATTCAATAAAAAACGCATAACAGAGATTGAAATGAATGGCGTCAAAATTTAAAAAATGCAAATGCTTTTCAATAAAATATGGTTGATTAAAATTAACAATCTCACATAATCACATACCTAATTACATAAAATAAATTTAAAATGTTTAATTACATGTACCTTCAAAAACAATTAAAATGTAGAGAAGGTATTATTTGTGTTCTTTGACCTATCTTAGCAATATCGTTGTGTTGTCTGTTTGTGTGTGTGTATGTCTGGCCGTAACACGATAGCTTCTAAACCGTTAAACCGATTTTCATAAAATTTTTAGGTAAAATAGCGATCGACACTTAAAGGAGCTGATTAGATTTTGGTCAAAATCTATTACACTAATGACAGCTTTTTGACAATCATAAAATTTAAAAAATGTAAACTTTTTAACGGAACATTGCATCAAGATGCGGATTTTAGAATGTAGTAGACTACACTTTGGTCAATAAATTGTATTATAAGCAAAAACTTCGTAGAAGCTTTAGTTTTTGAGATATTTACAAAAAAAACTATTTTAAAGACTGTTGAGGTATGCTAGTAGCACAGATCACCTATCAAAAGGTGATCCATGCTAATAGGTTAGCTTGAAAGGTACTAGATCCGTCAAGGATCCATTTATTTTAATTGGTGGCTTAACTGCTTATTTTTGAGAAAATCTGTAAAAACATAACAAGTAATTAAAAAAAACCCTTTTTGTGCACACTAAACCCAATATCGAAAACTCAATTTTTTTTTTAGGACTCTATTGTGAACAACATAATAATATGTCAAAATCGCGACTACACCACCTTTTGCAAGCTAGGGGTTTATTTCACTCTAATGACTGGCCTATTATTAAAACGGCAACACTTCTTTGGCCCCTCCCACCTAGACATCCAGAATCCGCCACTGAACTGTACAAATAAAAGTTTTACGGGAACTTAACTATAGGTGCAGGCGAAAAGTTGACTTATTACGTAGGATAAATGTGTTTTTGCCAAATTTAACGTCGCGCCCTAGCTCGGCGCGCGGATGGCCTAAAATGGAAACAAACCATCAGTGTCAAAAACAAGAACATTACTTTAAAACGGAGGCCACCATTTTATAGTTCTCCCTACTGTTTTCGAACCACTGATATTAATAGGTGTTAATCACGTACTTATAGCATTTTAGTAAAAGCTATACTGACCACGAAGACTCTGCTTAGAAGGAGAAAAACTGATTGAGCATGTGTTAAGATAAAAATACAAACAACTTGATCCCTCTCGAGTCATGCGCCGTCTTCCATAAGCCGGGTCGAATGACTTTTATTGCATTGTTTTTGGTAGGGATAAAGAAATTTAATTGAAGATTTGTACCCATTTTTCGATTATTATTGTTTCTATACATCGCGTAAAATTACCCACACAGCACGAGGCTCGAAGTCTCGACAGGTTTGATTAAGTTTCTCTTGCTTGATATAATATTTAAATAATATATCTCTAACAATGCCGTTAAAGCGCATCTCTAAAATAAACGTAAAATGTACGTTACGTAAAACGAGGTTACTTTGCGCCACCTGGTCCAAATTTGCTCCATTGCGAAAAAAATTTCTTAGATATTCCCTCCAATTTGACTTTTCAAAGACGCGGTAGCCGCTGTTTTCCGCTTAGTCGTCTCGAATTAAAACCAGAGTGAAGTGCAGCTTGAAATTCGTTTAAAATTTGACCTCGAAAAATTTGGTGTCTAGTGCAGTTATCGATTATTATGCAATAAAAACTTAAAAAACCAATATTTTTAAAAAATTTTATTCACCATTTTGAATGTTTGGGGAATAGCTAACTAAATATTGGGTGTAGTTTGCGCCAACATATAAAACACCAATGTTTTTTTTTCATATTTTATAAAGTAGGGCAAAGTAAGCTCTTTGCTTCACTTTTCAAGTTAAAAAATTATTTATAATACTAAGTATTTTGTAATGAAAATGTCCTTTGTTAATTACCTATACCATGTGTTTTTCATTAAAACAAAAAAAAAACATTTTTTTTTGTATAATTTTTGTTAATTCTTTGAATTTTTCGAATAAACTCAAAAAAGTGGAGCAAAGTAACCTTGTTTTACGGTACTATATACGTAGCTGGTGTACGTACTATGTACGTACATACTTACTTGTACGTAAATTGCACGTACCTTATATTGGTCTCTAGAAGGACCGACGTAAAATGTACGTACATAGTACGTACTTTATTGTACCCGGGACGAATGTGCTGTCTGGGTAGGCTGCCATATTCTACTAATAAAATTGATTTTTTACACTGTTGTTGTCACGGCATAGCGATCCAGTTCGTGAAATTTTTTTAACTTGTAGGCTTTGTATCCATGCTTTTTTATGCCGATTCGCCACGGGGACAATTCTCTAAATTACTTTTTACAATTTTTTTTGTCATTAATTCAACTGCCAAACTGAACTTTAGTTTTTAAGATGTAACATAAGATATGTAGGTATTTTTTCTGGATTGACTCTTTTTATTCAAGTTCAAAATCAACGTAATTTTTTTTTTAAAGTGGCGCAACGTATATTTCTTAATATTTAATTTTTTAATTATTTTTTTTATAGGTAGATAGGTATATATTTTTATTTCAAAGTTAGTTTTTCCTATCTCCCATGTGAAAGTATCTTTAACACCTAAAAATATCTACCTTAATTCCCCCAAAAGCTCCTAATTATATCACCTGCATAAAATAACAATTTACATTTTTGAATAAATAGATGGGGGGCTTGCGACTGAAGCCCCCCAGTGCCGCTACCTCGTGACCTCTAAAACATGAATATTTACGAAAAATAATAGAGGGGGGGGGGGGGTAATTACCACGTTACCCCCCTCTCATCCCTCAAATCCGCGCTTGTAATTGAGCGATTGTCTTTTAAAAAATTATAACTTAAAATAAACTTAGATTGGTTCAAGGAGGGGTTTCAGGGTTGATTCGTATAAACTTCAGTGGCTTTGATATAAATTTGTTTCTATGATGAATAGTATTGTTTTGAACTGCCACCCTACAAACGCGTTTTAACGGTGTTGGTGGCATAATGTAACGGTGTGGCCTGAATGTTACTTTTTTTTTGTACATGTTGTACTTTATACCACCAATCTGCACACAATATATTGTTTTTTATACAGTGTGTTGCCTTTCGTTTGGTTTGCAACCCAGAATCCTCATATTATTGGGTACCATTTCGTTTATTACAATTATATTTATTTTTATTTATCTCTCGCTCTTGCAATGTTTATTCTTCATTATGTAAACAATACAATACTATATGAAAAAATTTTAAAACATTGAAACTTCTATATTAAAAAGTTAATTTAGAAATCTTGTGTTTATCTATATTAGGAATACTGGGTAGCCTAATATGGAGTACTACCAGATCTTGTCTAGGTTAGGTTAGGCTTAGGTTTTTATCTTTGAGTATATGACCCATATAGAAGTGCAACTGACGAGCCTTGCAATATGGAGGGGCAGATGGCGCTAAAATAAATTCGTCTAGTACGCAAGACCTATCAGAACAAAATATAAAATACAGGCAGTGGCGCACCCAGGAATATGTCTTGGGGGGGAGGCCTCTTGGGGGGCCTAAGCCTCATGATGTCGAATTTTAGGCTATTTTTTGTGTTTTTTCATCCCTGGGTGCGTCCATGATACAGGGTATTCAATTAGAAAAAAATTCATATATATTTTTTGAAAAAACTCGAAAATGCAATAGTTGTTTATTTTTTGACCATCTTAGAGAGCGTCAAAAATTCTACTAGTTTGCCAATTTAAGCTTTTTTCTATCTTCAATAATAACAAAGTTAGCAATTGTGGGCACTTATATACACCCTGTATATATGTCAGTACGAAAATATCTGTGGCTACCTATTTTTTCTTGTAATTTGACCTACCATTCCAAGCTTAGCACTCTGTACATTATTTATAGTACCTTTTGGTGTTTTGTGGATACCTTATATATAGTGACCTAAATAAAGGTCTCAAAGTACGCATTTCAGACCTGTAAACTTAATGTCCTAGTTATATTTCATTAAATTAAAAAAAAAGACTAGTTCAAATTAAGTTTAAGTATTTTTTCCAGATTCTAGAGCAATTGCAAAAGCTTCTTCACTTTCAATAGAGTCGTTTTTCTAACTCAAAGTTTCGAATTAATTTAAAAAAGAGGTCTTTCCCCATATACGTATGTGTCTTTCCCATACAATATAATGCGTTTTTGTCCGTGTTTTGCCAGTACTAGCGCCCCATTGCACTCTGGAATCCATTTTCGAGCTTGAGGTTTACTCCTCGCTCGAAGAGATATCAAGAATACTAACACTGGCCAGTGACAATATTTAATAAATTTAATGATTCTAGAGATATAAAAAAATATCTCTGAGATGTTTTAAAAATGAAATTTGTCTGTAACTAAGCTAAAAAAAACAAGAATCAGATTAAAAATATCTTTATTTGTTATTGCTTCTTGGACTATTTTTATCATCTATGAGTAAATATTATATTAAAATATCGAAATTTAAGTACATTAAATATATAGTGACTATATTCATAGGTAAATATTTATGGATACATATGAATTTAGGTCTTATTTAAAATACTGGTTTTCGGTTTTATGTTTTTTAATATATATTTTTTTACCCTTAATAAATATTGCTTTTACTTTTTTACAGTTTTTTGTTGCCTTTGTTAAAGATGAGGAATGTAGAAAAGTTGAAATGTTTGTTTGTGTTTTTGCTTAGGTTAGATATTTGAAATTTTTACTTGCTTTCTACGAATTAGGAAATGTGCTTAACTTCTACTTATTGTACAAAAACACAGTTCTATTTTGACTAGAAAAATTACATTAAAATATTTTTAACAAAAATTATAACAAAAATTCCATTTTGACCTACAGTGAATACCGCTTATAACGACATTGGATATTACGACATATCGATTATAGTGACGACATATTAAGGTCCCGTTAGAGTTCTATATTATAATTGTGTTACCCTTTTTCTTTATAACGACGCTCGGTTATAACGACCGACCTTTAATGTCTTTATAACCGATATTCACTGTACTTGCAATTTACAATGCGAACTAAAAAATGCCTAACTATATATTCATAGCAGAAAAAAATTGCTATTGAAAAAGCTTAATACAAACCTATACCTAACTTCATTACACAAAATACAAAATTATTAATATAATTTTTCAAAAAATATATTTTAATATTTAAGGTTACACAAATTTTTACGTCTTTAAAAAAAATATCACATGCTGCTATTCTACAATTTTAAGTGCAAAAAATTAAAATAAAAAGTATCCTATTTATATTTTCGTTGTGTTTTAGTTTAAATCAAGTTTTTTATTACAAATAAATTCCGATTCTACTCAATTAGGCCAGTCATAGCAGCGAAAAATAGATACCTAGCTTGCAAAAGTCGGTGTCACATAAAGTCACATGAGTTTTCAACCTTGGGGGGAGCCCGTTATCTTAGATTTGGTGTGCACGAAAAGGTTTTTTTTTTAATTACTTGGTCCCTGTACATTTGTGAAAAAAAAGTTTTAAACAATAGTTCAAGACAATAAAATTTTCTTCAAAAACGCTGTTGTACGTTTTTTTTGTCAGATCAATGGTTTTTAAGTTATGACGCTAAAACATTTCGCTGCCATTTTGGATTTTCACCAATTTTTTTATTTAATGGCCTTTAACTTCAAAACTGCTTATTTTTGAGAAAGTCTGTAATAACATAAAATAAATAACAACTAACGCCTCTAAAATGAGGCATCTCTGAGTTCTCTGGGTAGTACCCTTGCTGACATACGAACTCTAAAGTGTTAGCAGTACACTATGTATTTCCAAAGTATATGTAAGATAAACCGAAATTATTCAGCTTTATGTCATTTTCTCAAAAGATAAGCATTTTACAAAAAGTGTGTAATCAACTATATTATAAAACACTAAATTATATTTTAACCGATGTATCATCTAAGTGGCCCAAGTTCACGGTTGGCACTTAATTGATATCCATCCATAAATTGGGCTTATTTTTAGGATAATGAAAAAAAAGTTTTTTTAGGTTTTATTCAGTTTTTAAAAAAACTAAGCATTTTAGGGAAAAATGTAAAAATACCCTTTTTAGAGAAAATAAAATGTCCTTTTAGGTAGTGTATCACAAAGTAATGTTAAAACTATTATTGACGTCCGCATATTGAAGTCATCTTTTTTTAATTACAATTTTTTTTTAATTAGTTTTATTCAATTTTCTTAAAAACTAAGTTTTTCATAAATTTCCAATTTACTCTATATTGCTAAAAATAGAATTGTCGTTATAACGACATGGAAGTATCTAGTAGGTTTTTATTAACGGGGAACACTCAAGAAACATACGCATATTTGGTGTTTTTTTTTCCAATTAAATTTTTGGACGACCCGGGTGTATTAACGGTTATCTAAATGTTATAACTATACACATCGTTCAAAATAAAATTTCATTGTCTATAACACAGAGTATAGCTTTTTCCCGGTAAGGCTTGGGTTTTTAAAAAAAATTGGTAAAATACATGATAACAATATATATTCTTTATTCGTATATTCTTTGAATGTTCCCGCCAAGAAAAACCCACTAGATGAATAATATTTTAAAGATAATTTTATTTTCAATAATATAGAGTTTAACAAAATTTTGTAGAAAGTTAATTTTTTAAGAAAATTAAATAAAAAACTAATTAAAATAAAATTAGAAGTATCAATAATAGCTTTAGCACAGTTTTGTGATACGCCATTTGAACGAATATTTTATTTTCTTTAAAAGAGATAATTTACCATTTTTCCCTAAAATGCTTAGTTTTTTTGAAAACTGAAAAAAATAAAAAAAATTTTTCTTGATCTTAAAAAATAACCAATTTACTACCGTGGACTTGGCCCACTTCGGTAATACATCACTTTAAAAGATAATTTAATTTTCTATAATAAAGTTGATTAAACACACACTAATTTCGGTACATAGGAAACGGGTGTATTGCTAACACTTCAGGGTTCGTATCTCAGCAAGGGTACTACCCGAAGAACTCAGTAATATCTCATTTTGTAGGCTATTAGTTAGTCCTTATTTTACGTTACAGATTTTCTAAAAAATAAGCAGTTTCGAAGTTATTGCGAAATGTTATGCGTCATAATTTGAAAACAATTCGTCTGACAAAAAACGTGCAACAGCGTTTTTGCAGGAAATTTTATATATTTATTATATTTATTTATATCTTCAACTCTTGTTTAAAACTTTTTTTTCTAAAGCCTACAGTAACCAAGTAAAAAAAAACCTTTTTGTGCACACTAAATCCAAAATGGAGGGGGAGTCGCCTCCCCCCCCCAAGGTCGAAAACTCAATTTTTTTTAGTACTCCAATGGGAACAACATATGTCAAAATCGCGACATCACCTTTTGCAAGCTGGGAGTCCTTTTTTCGCGCCAATGACTGGCCTAAATGGTTTTTCTCTGCTTTTTAAAATGCATATCTAATATTTAGGTATTATATAACCTTATTCTTATAAAATGGTAATAAAACTTTTATATTTTATTAATCTTTTTTTTCTACAGGCTTTTTCGTTGCAAATCTATTTAAACTTATATAATTTTTAAATGTTTGTTTTCTAATTTTCCGGCGTAACTATTATTTTATATTAATATTGCTTATGTACCTATGTCTTTTTTTATTAAAATAAAACTTGTTTAATTACTTTTGCAAAAAAGATGAGTAAATAACAGCTGCTTAAAAAAAATATTTTATTTTTCTGTAGTTTTATTTTTCTTTATAAGGAATAAGTATACTGTTATTTTTTAATATTTTGAGCAATTCTCTGCTTAAGCAATAAAATGAAGCTCTTGTCAAGCGACACAAAAATTATATAAAAATGTTTTGTTTTTTCTTTTTGAACTTAAAAGTTATTAAAATTTCATTTCCTTTTTATGTTTTACTAGCTGACGCGGTGCACACATTTTTTGCGAAAAATATTTATTAAATTTTTCTAAAAGGCCAGGCATTACGTAGTTTTACTGGATTTTCATTTCAGTCAGTTTTTGTTTCGCTTTTAAGCTTTTAAAGAGCTTCGCTTTTTTACTTTGCTATTTGGTTTTAATCATCGACAGCTAATAATATTGGTTTTTAAAAATATTTAATAAAATTAAATATTGGTCAGTAACGACGGTAATTTTTTGTAAAATAATTTTTTGGTAATTAAGGGCCGGTTTATCAATGGAGGGATACCCCTCGAGTTAGAGATAGCCCGGGGTTAAAGTTGTCAAAAGTGTTTATCCATGCAAGGTTAACTGCAAACTCGAGGGTTAACCCTAGGCTAACTTGACCCGCGCTCGGACGGCAGGGTAACGTATTTAGCTCTGGGTTAACCACTAAATTTCGAATTATTTTAAAATGTTTTTTTTTTTATTTTGGTTGATTTTTCTCAACAGCATAACATTTAAATTGTGTACTTTAATTTTATACGTGTTAAATAGGATGCTCCGAAATTTTTACAACAGCAGCGGCGATACTTTATTATATGGTGTGAGGCTGAGGTGATGGAATTCCCCATAGACCTTGAGATTTTTGCAATGGGAGCAGTCTATCAAGCAAACCTAAAATAAAGTTTCTTTTTTCTATGAGCAAGATAATGTTTAATGGAAAAGCACTCCATAAATAACCCAATAAATATCCTACCCGCCAACAGAGCTATAGCTACTATTTGTACCGAGCCACAATATAGATCCTCTGGTGGTCACAGTGAGAGGGCTGCAAGGCCCATTTACATATGAATCATCATCAATATGTGTACCAGATATATTATAATACTAATTTATGAATATAGTTTTAAAACTTTTTATATTTATTTAAAAATGTTAAATAAAAAGTGAATGTATTTCAAACACTGAGTTTTTAAAATTTTTATTTGGCAGCCCCTGATAAATGACTAACAAGTTCTTTTGTTATACAACAGTATTTTAGGAATCACAAATAATCAACAATCAACTTATAAAGTAACATCAAAATAAAATACTGAAATCATTCAAAGATGCTAGAAGCACTTTTATAATTAAAAAAATATATGCTACAGAATAAATAATTTATAAGATTAAGGTTTTGAAACAACTTCTGGTCAGCCAGGATACCTCTTGCTCTGCACAGGGTGTTTGTAAATCAGTCATTCCGGGATAACAGTTTGATGTGCCAGAAACTAGTACCATTATTTCTTGTTGATGTACCTCATTAATATTTCTTCATTAGAATGCACAAGTTTAGAGAAGTTTGTTTGTTTCCTTGCAAAGACATGATCTGTAGCAAAAATAAAATAGGTGTGGTACTTTAAAAATAAATTTAAAAAATGCAGTATTATGATCCAATATGGAGATTAATCCATTTAAATTATGTAATATATAAATCTAGCTTTAATAGGTAGATAGGTACCTATAGATGCATTTTTATTTTATACTATAAGTAGTACAAGTAGAACAGAAACAATTTCCAAATTTAGAGCTACATGCTAATTTTGATGTAGCTAAACTATTTTCATAATATATAATAAATACTTACTGGCTAGAGTACAATAACTGAAGAAGGTGAATAAGGTTTTTCCAAATCCTTTTTTTTAACAAAATACGCAAAACCAACAACATATGATTATAACCAAAAAATTTAAAAATACCATAGACTATCAAATAAGAAGGGAAAACTTAGATGGTCGATTGTTATCCGCATTGCCAACCTGCGAGTTTTGGAGCTCTGGGTTAAAATGGTGTGGATAAACACTTTTCTCTTTAACTCGAGGGTTACCCCAAGGGTTGAGTTGGCCCTGGGCTAGCTAACACAACGAGATACCCCTCCATTGATAAACCGGCCCTTAGCCATTCTATAGTGACAGATCAAAAACTCTTCTCTCCCTTGATTCGGTTATCGAGTGCTATAAAATTATTGGCAAAAGTTTACTTCTTGCCTTGAATTAAGATACGCACATAATATTTTTTTTAGTGTCCGAAGTTCAGTTCTGTTATACAGAGAGGTCCACGTATCTAGAACATTGGAATCTTATTACCAGCGAGATCGCTCGATCGTGCTCCCAATGATTTTTTTTTGTGGAGTTACATTAAAAGTAAAGTTTACAGGGATGATAGGGAATATAAGGCGAAAAAACTTCCAAACAAATAAAATTACAGGAGTATTTTAAACTATTACCCCTAACATGCCTCCAAACTTAAGAGTTGGTTTTTATAATAGGCTACCTGAAGAAGCCGAACTTTTTGAGAATTTACTTTAATATTTTTGGTTGGGAGGAACTCATTTTATTCTGTGTTGTTTTTAAGAACCTGCTTTTATCTGCTCATGCATCAAACCAGAGGAGAGACATATAAGTACATGGAGAGGAAGTAATCATCGAAAAAGAAATGATAAAAACTTGTATTAAAAAGCTTAAATCCAGAAAAGCTAGCGGACCTGGGCTAAAATGCTCAAATATAATTCTGAAACGTCGTTACGCCAACCCAACAAAATTTTACAGGAATAAGAAAAGTTCCAAGCAAATTACATAAGGTAAGCATTATGCGCCTTATTAGAAATCGCGGGAATGACCGGTTTATGTTTTTTTTGGTTGCGAGAATTTAGCAGCATATAGCTATGGATAGTTACTAACTTTGACGCAAAAATATGAATTTTCATTTTTTTACGGGTTACGACGTTTCAGAATTAAATTATCGACATATTATCAAGCAATGCATAAACGGACGTCCAGTAAAAAATTGCATTCATATCCTCAATACATAAAAAAATTAAACAAGCTGGATTGCAACAATTATAGAGGAATTTCAGTAACCAGTACTCTAAGTAGATTGTACGGTAGGATTCTAAGAGATTTAATAAAGACTGATTTTCATGAACAAGAAGAAGAAGAAGAGCAAAGGGGGTTTCGTGCAGGCAGATCTTGTAGTGATAATGTTTTTTGTAATTGAGAAAAGGAGCGCCAGAAATATAGACACTCATGTTACCTTTGTGGACCTATAAAAACCATATAATACCGTTCCACTAGAAAAATTATGGACAGTGTTAGAGCAAACAAATATCAAACATACATAAAAGCGATAAAAGGACTATACAAAGGGTCAAAATCTAAAATTAAAATTGGAAATCGACTTTCAAAAGAATTCCTGGTAACGAAAGGCTTAAGACAGGGAGATTGTATCTCTCCAACTCTTTTTAAAATATATATCGCAGTAGCTCTAAAAACTGGAAACGTAATGTGCACGGCATGGGAATAAAACTTAACGACCGATTTACCATATACACAGTACAGTTTGCTGATGACCAAGTAATTGTAGCTAATGATAAAGAAGACATAGAGTATATGATGAGAAAGTCAACGGAAGAATACCAAAAGTGGGAATTTACAGTGAACGTGGACAAGAAACAGTACTTATGTATTGGAAACGAATCCAGTAAATCAGAACCAGACAATGGACAAACAATATATCCATGCAATGAGTATGTATACTTGGGTGTCACATTTGATAGGACAGAAACAGACTGTAAAGAACTGAAAAAAGAATAGTTAAAGCAAAAAAGGTTATTGGATGTCTTAACAATATTTTATGGAGCAGAGAGATAAAAATGAATGTAAAAGAATGGAACGTGTCGAAATGAATGCACTAAGAAGATCAATGAGAATATCTAGAACAGATCACAAGAAATGAGATCATAAAAGGAAGAAGGGGAATTGAGGGACGCATAACCGATGATATCACTAAAAGACAGCTGATATGGTACGGCCATGTATAACGGATAAACGACGAGTGATTTCCAAAGCGGGTCCTAGAATGGCAACCAATAAGGCGCAGAAAAAGGGGGAGTCCTAGACTAGAATGGCAACAGTCAATCCAAAGATCAATGAGTCAAAAAAAACCTGAAAGAAGATGATTGTCAGGATCGAAGGAGGTAAAGAATAGGCGTCGGACAACGTAGAAAAACGTTCTAGACCGACATAGTAGTAGCATCCCTATAACTTTTACATGTTATGTTGTCGGATATAAATCTGAGTCAGTCTACAAAACGAGGCTTTCGTTCGCTGTCTCGAAGAATGCAAGGCACTAGTAATTTGGGCGTATCCCACTGTATGTTTCTAGATGTATGGGCCAGTCTGTATAAGGAATGTCTGTAAAGTGATATTAAGTTTCTTTATTTAATCATTCAGTTTATTCGACCAATGTTTGTGTCTCGACATTACTGCTGGTAACACCAAGCTGACTTAATGGTGGCCTTGTTCTTTTGGCGTCCCACATACACGTCGATTCCAGGTGTTTGTGTAAATAAGACTTTAGGGCGAACGTTTTTTGACAGCTCGTACATCTGAATTGTTTCTCGTTCGAGTGGGTTTGCATGTGTGCTCTAAGATTGGACCTGCAACAAAAAGTTTGTATTAGACCACTCTTATATAACTCCTTTAGAATCCTTACATAACTGTTATATAACCCTGATACAGTGATGTCCTTTCAACTAAGAACATAGAAATCTTGTCGCCCAATTTACTGTCACTCGACCTTCTCCTCTAGCGGCACCTTAGACAAGAGAAGTGAGAGGTCGCGTAACCTGAATGACGGCCGTGGCAGAGAATTGTGCCCAAATTTCTATGCGACGCCATTTTTTGGTGCCAAACATTGAGTATGACATCAGGTTTAATATTTGTGATTTTGTGCTAATACATACATAAATACACTGGTATTTTTGTTGCATCATAATGGTGTTTACTTCAGCTTTTGGTTGCAAGAGTCGAAGTAAATAGAAAGTATCAGGAACGACGTTTTATAGATAAATATTTAGAGATAGAAACATAGCTTCAATGAAAAAAGACATTGTAATAATTTTATACCGCCTTAAACAGCTAAATTTTTCGTTCTGACGAAACTTAATTCCTTAATAAACATTTATATGCATATTTTAGTTAAGTAGGATTAATTTTTAATTATCTGATTTATGAGCTAATTATGTATCTAGAGGCGTAGGCTTTATTTGTTTTGAATATAAACTTAATCCTTTGCTTATTATTACTTATTTGATACCCTTTACTTTTTGTTTCAGATTTTCCCTGAAAGATGGAAACAAATGTGGTTTGTGGTTTAAAAACAAGCACCTTGCTGATTGCAAGGACTTTCACAATAACAGATCATATTAGAAATCACTTAACAAAAACTATTATTAAAGAAAGAAAAATAAGAACTGTTTTCTTATTTTTCTTTCTTTAATTTCACTTGTTGTTTATGGTTTTAGGTCCTTGCATTATTTGCAATTTGGTATTTGATAAAAACTATTATATTTAAATGGCAGTAAAAATAGTGTCATTTATTAATGTTTATATCTATTTATTAATTTTCTTTAAAATACAAAGTTTATGATAAAGACATGCTTTTTATTTATTGTAGTGTATAGTATAATTTTAATGATACAACAAATTTTAACAGATGTTGGACAACTTCAAAAGTAGACCAAAAGTTTAACAGTTCCTAAGTTATAGTATTTTTTAAGTCTGAAGAGAGGGGGAAACTGTATATTTGAAAACTAAAAAATTTGACTTTGAATAAATTTCGTAGTCCATTAAGATCAAAAATTATTCTATTGCTTTTCACCAAAAAATTATAGGTTGAGAAGATACAGTGTGGTAAAAAAAATTATGATATATTTTTTGTGTTCTTAAAAACAAAAAATACTAATATTAGCACCATGTTTATTAAAAAAATATATTTTTTTGAGAACATAAAAAGATTTTTGCTAATAATTTTAAGTAATTTTCTTGTTGTTACATAATTAAAAAACTTAATTGTTACCTTTATAGTAATGCACAATTTCACAAAATTTCGATGGTCTGTTTTAAATTTTAAGAAAGTTTTAACAAAAAATCAAAGAAAACAGTGTTGCTTTTGTCTGTTGTCTCAACATCAGATGCACCGTAAACACTTAAGCGTGATTATGGGTTTAATTGCGATTATGGATTTAATCGCGATTAGGTCCTTGTTACTCACATACAAAACAACAAAGAGAAATAATGGATTAGCTAAGTCTTGATACGGTGCATCTAGGTGTCGAAGAATACATAGCACTAGTAAATTGGGCGTTTTTCAGTGTATGTTCCCAATGTATAAAAGATTTTCTACTTTTTTTTGCAACAACAGTACTTATTTTAAATTTCTCACCTATCAGCAAAGGCCTTTCCGCAATGAGCACACCCATAAGGTTTTTCGCCGGTGTGTGACCTCAAGTGACCTTGAAGCAACCAAGGCCTTGAAAACTGCTTGCCGCAAATGCTGCATGGGTGTGACAATTTATGGGTGAGCAGATGCATCGACAACGCCGGCATGCTGACGTAGGCTTTCCCGCAGTGTTGACATTTTTTGGCTGATTGTGAATCAAGACGTCTATGGAAAAAAATTAAATTCTTTGTTCTAGATAGATATAGGATGTAAATGGTATGACTGACATTATTTTAATAAGAAATCAAATTAAGAAAAAACGGTCATAAAACTGCGGGGTCCAAACTCTTTTGTTTTCGGGATACAGATCATCAAAGTTGATGATTTTTAAAACTTTTTAATGCAGAAAAATGTTGAAAATAGGAACAATAATCAGATATAAAAATGATTTAAAAATAAATTATGAGGCAATGTTTTTTAAAGAAAAACCCTAATAAATTTGCAGAAAAGTAATAATTTAGTTTTATTTTTGGGCCCCCCCCCCATTTTTCAGGGTCTAGATCCGCCAATGCTTACCGATGAGTTTGTTTATGTCTGGACAGATTACTGGACGTTGCGTAGCTTTTTCCACACTCGGAGCACACGAACTTTCCAGTTTTTTGATCCTCTTCATCTGAAATATCACTGTCAATTTCTTCTTCGAATTCTTCTTCCACAACTTTGTAAAATTTCTGGAATCAAAATAAAGACACATTAAAAATATATAGATTTTTACCAAGGTTGTATGTGTATAAATGAAAATGTTTGTTTTCCGTTATCCTAAGAACCAGAAATTTTTTTTTTTTAAATAATTTCATCTGTGTCTAAACTGAGACAAATTAGTTGCCTCCATCAATCAAATATGTGTACCTATTCGATGGAGATTTCTGGTTTTTGTCTAATTTAAAAAATGAAACGAAAATCATACCAGTATTATTATTTTGCATCTTAAAGAAGGCCACGTCACGGTTTCCAATTGTTTTGACAGAATAAATTACTCCCTTACTTAACAAAAATGGCGATAAAGCTCAAATTCCGGCCAAATTAGATGCCGGTTGGTTGGTGCGTCGAGTAGCCGCTCACTATGGATGACGATTGACGATTGTGCGCATCAAAAGAAAGTATGAACTACAACGTGTCCAAGACAAATAAGGCGTTCCAGATTAAGATGTTGTGTAGCAGAAAAACAGTCTTTAAATGCAGAAAAAAACAAGCCCGCCTAATTTTTACTTTAACTTATTCTCTGGAAGATGAAGATTTTTGGCAACTGTGTGGTGTGTGGTATTCACAGATGAAAAGGTATTTCAATCACACAGTGATTAACAACAAATTTAAGTTTATCGGCCAGCAAGAACGCGCTACCAAGAAAAATATATTTCGGGAAAAGAAGACTTAGCCGCAAGATTTTCTGTGAATGTTTGGGAGTGGATTTCGGCAGGAAGTTATGAAGCTCTTTTTAGAATCCTTGGTAGGTTTAATGCTCAGGCTTCTTTAAGTCCGGATTTTTTACACAGATTGTTTTGTATACCACCAAGACAACTGCCCTGTCCACACAGTTCAAATATCACAACAGTTGTTTCAAGAGAACAATGTCAAGGTTTTGCCATGGCCAGTAAAAACAACCGATGCCTATCCAATAGAAAACGTGTGGGGACTTATTTTAAGAAAATTAAGAAAAATGAATATTACTTCTAGAAACTCGAACCACCTTATGGAACTTATTATACATTTATACAAGCATATAAAGATTTCATTCAGGCAAACCCAAATTTGTTTCAAAATGTAGCAAGTTCAATGCCTAAAAGACTAGCAAGTATTATCCAGGCCGATGGTATATGGTTAATATTGTTTTTTTTTTCTATATTTCTTTAATTTGCTAATAATATGATTTTGGTCAAGTTAGTGCCTTGTTTTCGCCGAACATTTCCCTCTTCTTCTTATTTTCTTTTGACTTGCAGAATCGTCGACGTGTTTCATTGATCGTGAACAACTACACGGCGCGTCAACCCACCCATAATTTTGTTCTAATAAAAATATTATTTTTTTGTATTATCTTGCCAAATTTATTACTTAACATTAGCAATACTAACAGTAGCCTTATAGAACCATTATAGTCTAAATTATACGCATTTGTAATTACATCACCAAGTGAGAAAAAAACGTATGGCGTAGATATTTTTGTCAATCAATGTTTTTTGATTGACAGTGACGGATACTTCACATAACCAATTACCTACCTATTTAAATCATAGACACTACTTTTTAAAAAGTTTATTGTCACCGCTGTTTATAATATACTAAACAAAGATAAACAAAAATGACGTCATTACAAATGGGTATAATTTGAACTATAGCCACTTAGATAACTATAGGAGGCTCCTTATTAGTTTATTTGTCAGTTGTTGTAAAATCATTCAGTTACAATAAGGCCTGCAAACAGCAAATTTTCAAAAACCCATTTTTGTGGATAACTTATGAGGTATGCATTTTATATGGCTTATACCATTTGACTATGTGATTTTTTTCGGCAACTTGATAAACCTTCATTTTTAGTTTTGAAAAATGTATTATTTTAGTTTAATAACTCACCAATCTATTTCTTGTACAAGGCACAAATAAAAAGTAATTGATGATTATTGGCCTCGCTAGCCGCTACGGTGCTGGTTGAGGGGGTGATCAAGTGACAGTAAATTGGGCGACTAAATTCCTATGTTCCTAGTTGTGTGAACTACTCGGTATATCCCCCTCATTTAGCCATAAAATTTTTAAAAGATAAATAAATAATGGAAATTACTTCAAATATTGACCTCTGACAATGAAATTTCAGTATCGTGATATTAGTAAGATTTAGATTGAAAGATGTGACGCGTAAATTGACCGATATAACCGATGGTTTTAAATCTAGAAATCTGTTAAAACATGGTGAAAATGATATTAAATTTAACTCACCGTTTTAGATCCTGTGCCAATACTGACCATATTGCTAGCAGGTGCAGGCGACATAGCTTCAACATCAATATAGCTCTGTTTACTGTCAGTATCGATTTCCGACGGTGAAATGACACTAGGACTCGAGTTGACAGATGTCTCTGGTGGAGGGACAGATATGTTGTTGGGTTGTTTTGGCGCTGGAAATCGGTTCTTTTTTCTTCTATGGTCGGGTAGAGTTTTTAGCAAAGCCATGGCTGGATCAGTTGAGGTTTTATTGTTGTTAGAAGTGCTTTCATTTTTGTTATCATGTTCATATACTTGGTTACTAGATTCATTTTGAGTACGAGTGATAGCAAAATTAGTACCGTTTAAAATAATCTTCTCATTTTGATGTACCAGGATCTTTGAGTTATTATTAGTACCATTACTAACGACATTATTCTGAATAATTCTTACTTGAGTAACTTTTGGTGTCTTTGATCCAGTTTCTCCATTATTTAATGTTAAAACAGATCGAGGGTTAATACTTGTTTCGCTAGATATGATTTTGTGGTTGTTATCGATTGTTCCATTGCTGAAAATAGTTCCGTTTTGGTCTGGTTCTGGAGTAAGTGGTAAGAAAATTATGTCTTGGTTGTTTTGGGATAAGTCTGAGATAAATTGGAAGTTGGTGTTTGGTATAATCTGCAACAAAATTTATATTATTAGAACTGCCATGATTATCTTCAACCTTCGCTAGGAGATAAAAATTTTAGAAGACGAAGAGTGATACTTTCGTAAATTAATAAAAAACAAAGTAAAATGCAAAAAATTAATTTTGACTTTCAAAATATACCATGTAACAAAATAAACACGTTTAAAACGCTTTTTTTAAAAAGTAACTTAAAACAAAAAAAGCAATGTGACCAGTGGCGCACCCAGAAATTTATTTATGGAAGAGGGTGCGGGGGAAGTTATAGAGATAAATAATAACTGGAATGCGAAAATTGTTTTGAAAGCTTTTTTTCGACTGCACATTTTTCGCACAATTCTTCGATTTTTTTTGTCAAAAACAATTTTTTTGAAAAATTCTTTTCGTTAAGTAGCTTTACTGTCTTCTTTTGAAACCTAGAGGATAACACTTATAATTCCTTTGTAGGAAAAGAAATGTTTGGACAGGTTAGGATACGTTTGCGATTAATTGACAACACCAATTTTAAACCTTAAAAAGCAGGAGAGGAAAGAAGTTTGTGAAAAGATATGTGAAAAAATTTTCGCGATAAGTACATATTTAAAAAATCATGTTTATTTAAACCCAACGGTTTCTCAGGGGGATAATGGGCGTACGCAGCGGGGGAAAAAGAGAGGTATTTATTCCCCCTCTAAATTTTAATAATAAATTAATAATTTCCTAATTTCCAAACAAAACAATCAATCAATCAAGTTAGCACTATAAACTTATTCCTATCTACATAATATTATATAATAGATACACTTATACCTAACGATATATACTGTGAAGGATATAATTTGTTTTTTCAGTGAATTAGTTGACGAAGATAGAATGGTCCAAATATTCCTCTCCTTTCTTCTTTGGTACATACAACGGTCTTAAAAATTGAAAAGTATTACTGTATTTAAAGACAACTTTTTGGGTATCTCTGAAGAGGGCCTTCAAAAACTATCAGAAGACGGCAATATTGCAACTAGAAAGGTAAGATTTCAGCTTCATAGCGCTTCAACAAGGTCGGCATTTATTATTCCCTGTATCTGATAGCAAAGTATTCTGAGCTTTTGAAACCTGTGGCCAATATCTTGCAATCTAAAAGTTTAGATTTATACAATGTAAACATCATATTAATAGAGTATTAGATCTTATTAAACATCATCGTGAATCTGCAGAAGAAGTCCTGAACACTCTCTTAGCTGAAGCCAGTACACATGCCCAAATCGTTGGAATAGAGCTACAGGTGCCAAGGATAGTTGGGCAACAGCAAAATCGTATGCACGTTCCAGCAAATAGCCCACCAGAGCACTGGAAAAAATATTTGGTAATATCTTATTTGCAGCTTACGATGAAAACCTACCAGCTTTCGAACTATCGGCACTACATTTGCTTGTTATGCTGGACTTGTCATCTAGTAAATTTAACATCCGTATTAAATAATTTTCAGTATTTTATCATTTCAAAGGCTTGATGATGAGGCTAAATAATTATGGTACAACTTGTGGAGAGAAAAAAATTTATAAAGAGGAGTTAAAAAGTTTGGAAGTAGCAGAAGTAAAGGAAGCGATTTTTTTTTCCGTTAACAAAAACTGCTCGACATATTTTGCCAGCATTGCCATGTAGTACTGTAGAACGATCTTTTTAGAGGATATACTCGTATTAATAAGTGGTTTGTGCATGCTGCATATACACCGAAAATTAGTTGAAGAAAAAAATAAACAAGTAGGTTTTTTTAGCAGATTTGCTAAAGATCCCAGACGTTTCATTTTACCATAAAGTAAGTTTTTACTTTGTGGTTTTTTAATTATATTTTTTTTTGTATTTGCTCCCCCTAAGTTTCATGCCGCTTACGCCCATGGGGGGATGGTTAACTCAAATTCCGCCCCTTTCTTTTCGTTGCGCCACTGCTGTAACAATGCCAAATATAAATGCAATGCAAGTCAGTTTTCGTGTGCACGCTTGAATGGGTCCGAAGAAGCTCAAAACTGAACACAATTTTCTTTTCTTTGTTTTTTTACTTTTATTTCACTTTTACACTTCGAAAGTTTTGCCGTCCCGTTTTGCTTGCCAAATAAAGTTTTCGTTTGAGTTTTTTTTTCTGAGACAGATAGAAACCGGTGAAAATAAAAATGTTTTAATTTAATTTACGTTTAAAATGCTCCGGAAAGGATGTTGATTTTTTTTAAACGCAGTTTTTTTGAGTTAGCTATAGATAACAATTCTTAGATTAATAAAATTAAACGCATCCAATTTTCTCAAAAATATATGAAATTAACTATAGCTCAAGTATCGAGAAGGGAAAGAATCACGTCATCGCACATTCGCATCTAGGGAGGGGGTTTTAATTAGTTATTTTTTTTTAGGAAATCAAAAAAATAATACTAGTGGTGCCCGCGAGAGTCTCGTTTTTGAGAATCTCATTTTTGAGAGTCTCGCACGCATGGTCCAGACCATGCGAGACTCAAACGATACTCTCAGTCCGATAAAAATATTTATAGCGTTTTTTGTTGTTGAACAGACGTACTTTTACTGTTTTGCCATTTCACATTAATAAATTATTGTAAACAGTTTGTGGTGCATTGGTGAAGTCTAATAATTAAGGTAACGTATGCGTAGTAAATTTTTTATATATATTTGATTTGAAAAGATAGTTCAAAAATAATTAAAATCAAATTGAGATATGTCTTATATAATTAATAAAATAATGAACACGGTTTTAACTAAAGGCTACTAAAAGAAACTTTTGCCTTTTTTGCGTATCAGTCCATGGATTTAGTTGCCGTTAAAATATTTTACTTTCGGTTACCAGTTTGAAATTTTGAACCATGCTTGTCTATAAAAAAAAGGGTTCCGTTGAAATGCTGATTTTTTTCTTGGAAGCTCGAATAAAACAATAAAAAAAATGCGTTTAAGGCGAAGTTCATATTTCAGAGGTGTTGCCAAATATCTCACTTTTTCTTTGTATTGTACAAATGAAGAAAAAATAAAACGAAATTTAACAAGTGAGTGACTGTACATTTCACATCCGAGAAATCCGCTTCCTTTTTTTACAATCAATGCGTATATTTTTTTTGTTCGCATTGGTCAGACTTCTCCAAATTTCGGATAAGTTCTCTGTGGGTCGTATTGCATAACCATAATTTGTCAGGTTATTTGTGCCAAATTTTTTTGCCTGTAAAAAAGTACATAACGACCATTTGCCCGCCAGAAAACCTTTGAATTTTATTCGGTCTCTGCACGAGCGAGAATTCCGTAAATATATAGAGGGGGCAAGCCAACAGCTCTGGGCCACTGCTTCCGGCCGAGCCATATACGTACCATATACGTACCGGGTGGGCCAAAAAAACCGGAAAATTTTTTTAAATTATAACTTTTGAACTATACCATCGCTTTTAACGGGACAAACTGCACTTGGCAGAGAATTAGTCAGAGTTTATAAATTATATTTTTTGTCCGCCAGTTCAAAATCCAAGATGGCAGACGAAATTAAATTTAACACTTCAAAGATGCTTATTCTTGGGTTGCGAACATGTTTTAATTATTTTTTTAAATTGTTGAAAAAGCTGCTCTTGCCACGCACAACAAAGTACGAGTCAGCAAGATCGGTTCCGTAGTTCTAAAATAAAATATTTTTGTTTCAATCATTCAATCATGACTGCATTTATTTCCTGATAAATTCATTACTACTGAACCGATTTTGATGAAACAAAAAACATCTTGGTGAGAATTGATTGCTTCTCAAAGATCATAATCAAAGTTTACCGACATCTTAAAATTTAAGATGGCGGACAGAATTATACTTGATTCTTTAAAATGGCGTGTTTATTCTTATATTCGGGAAGTGTTTTAGCTTTTTTTCAATTTATAGAGAAACACTACTTTTTCCTCACACAACGACGTACAAATGAGTAAAATCGGTGTGGTGGTTCCCAAAAAATCTATTTGTGTCTCAACCATTGTTTTACAGATTCTACGTTTGTCTTGCCAATCCTGTTTGCATTCATTTCCTTATAAATTCGTTATTACTAAACCGATTTTAGTGAAATAAAAAAAATCGTTGTAAGAATTGTTTGTAAAAGTTAATTTCATAATTTATAGGACAGCTTTTTATATTTTTTTGGTATGGTTATAGTAATTTAAGGGGCTGTGTGTATAGTAAATAGCTAATAAATGTCAATCTATGAAGTAAAATATACTGTTTAGCTAGAGTATATGGCGGCTGCATATATTTTATACCCAAAAACACTGTTCTGGCAACAATTCAACGGGGGTCTGCGTGGGCTGTAAATTTTGGCGGCACATAATGCATTTTTCTAGCCAACTATAATGTTCTCGGATTATAATCAAATTGGGTAGATAATCAACAATCTCGACTGTTTAAAAGCAAAATTTTTGGGAAGGTATACAATCCAATACAACATGAAGGTGTTATACGGTGGTTCAGTTTGAAAAACTTTGAGCTGAATTATAACTTTGTTGCTAGGAGGTTTTTTCCAAATTAGTGCGGGAAAGCGTAACATTCTGCATGCAAAATGCATGATAATACAAAACAATATTGTTTATTAATTTTTCAGACAGAGATTTGCCCGAGGCAATTGTTTTTTTTTTCATGCCTGTAGAAAAATAATATACCTACTTACCTAAAACGTGCGTAAAGTACAGTTCATATCATTATTTTTGAGACAACTTTTTTCAACTTTTTTTCATTGGCCTATGCTATTTGTTATGGTAAACAGCTGATAACTGTCAAAAAGTTATCTCAAAAATTATGATATGGAGTTTAACATGTCTGCACTTGATTGCTGGTTAAACCACTAACGCGTTGTTCGACCATTTGCAAATGCATGCAAAGAAGACCTACCTACTTTGGGAACTGTTTTTAGATGTTGCGAAAGGTAGAATTTTTTACACTGTTGTTAGGTTAGTTTCACTTTTAATATAAACTAATACAGCACCATATTGAAGACAAGAGTGTATAGTGTGGCGTAATATTAAATTTAGAATCTAATAATTACGATAAATTTAATTCTATAAACTTTTTTACATTCCTTATGGAATTTTTAAAACATTATAATTAAAAACTATTCTTCAAATTTTGCGCCCCTTGAGGGCTAGGATTGAGATAACCGCCTCGTATAGTTTTTGCAAAGTCACTTGAATAACTCCTAA
The DNA here is from genome assembly GCA_963576565.1 of Aspidapion aeneum. Taxonomy (NCBI): domain Eukaryota; kingdom Metazoa; phylum Arthropoda; class Insecta; order Coleoptera; family Brentidae; genus Aspidapion; species Aspidapion aeneum. The sequence goes on from OY755043.1 coordinate 29,470,916, forward strand.
TACGGGGTTCTATCGATTTCATTAAATTTTGCTTCATTCTGCCCTTCAAAAGTTATCCAGATTCATATAAAATCTTCCTGGTATAATTTCAACCCTACCGACAGAGAAAAGGCGCGGCTCTTTGCGGGCCGAACACAAAGTATTTGTTTTCCGACCGACCGAGGCCAGGTGGATGGACGGTACCTGATTGGCAGATTTTTTTAAGGTGCGCTTTTAATTGCTTTCAGGTGTTCGTTTCGGGACCCCTTTAGTCGGCAGTATGCGGAGTAAGAAAATAAATCAGTGTCCTTTCTGTAGGTGTAGGAATAGAAAGTTTTATTATCTATTTTTATTTCTTTAGTTTACGCCATAATTAAATGAAATAATTTTCATGAGTATATCTACCGCCGCCCATGTCACTTTCTTTAAAGGATATGCCGATGGTCGGCTTTTATCTTTATTCAACTGACTTTGCAAAATCCATACCTCATAGCCTATCTGATTCTAACTCACGCAGAGGCGTATTGATGGACTTTGGAAGGCGGGCTATTTTCAGGTCCGTGTATAGGACAGATTTATGCAATTTTCGTATCCTCATTTCTTATTGTGACAATCAAAAGCCACTCATTGCGTAAATAGGTAACCGGGAGTATTGGAATATTACGTATATAAGAGTTGAATATCTACATATCAGCTCATCCTGTACACGTGCGGCTAAACTAGGACATGTAGGTAGATAGCGTGTAAATTTTTTTTGGGAAATAGTGTTTCTGGAAAAACTAAAAGTCGTGATAATTTATGCCGTAGGTTAGGTTAGGTTTTTGCGGGAATGACAAAAAAGCTAAATTTAACTAGTTTCCGTTGTTAAGAGTTAAGTTTGTTACAGTGACGGGTTTGAATCATATCGCGTCGGTGCACAGACATTCATTTACGCTGGTAACCAGGCCGAATGAGATTGGATATCTTATTAAATGAAACATATTCTGGTTCGTGTTCCGGCAAGCGTTTATTAAAAAGTTATTACTCTTAATTTGACGTTCTAATTTTAAACCCTTTTAGCCCTGTGACTTTAACTGAAAACTGAAACTTTTTGTATTTTTTCTTGTCGGATGTCTCGCTGCTCTCTAAGGGCGGGTGTCATAATATCTCTTTTCCCCGTTTTCCAACTAACTTTTTAATATTTTTACTCTTTTTGTGACAAGCTAATTTTCTTTAATTAGAAGAACGAGCGTGCGAAACGTCCCGCAAAAAGTTATCTTCTATAGTTTAGGGTTTAGCCTATGGAAATATTAGGCCCCTAACCATAGAAAGGCTAGCTCAAATTAGAGACCCTGTATCTAGGTATGACACATTTCAAAGAAATAGAGACGCCACAAACCCATCAAAGTCACACATAACTCACATTTTTTGTATATCGCACTGGGGGTGCAGCAAGAAAGACCTAGCTTAAAAAATTGAAAAATCGGGTTTTGGTTAAAATCTGACTGAGCCAAGCTGTCGATTGCAATGAAATGAAAGCAAAATCTCGATTATGTAACCGGAAAGTGCTTTACAAGTCACTCTAGTCACTAAGGCCTAACTCTTCTTCTTTAAAAATCTTTTACCCTTACATATTTTCAATGTATAGATAAAAAAATGCCCCTTCCCCCTATTATAAAACTCTGGCATCGCGGCTGCCTTAACTTAATTGATTTTAAATCAAACAGGTTTTTGTGGCTAAGCCGGTAAAAAAAAACTAATAAGTTTTGACAGTTAACTGTTTCGTCCTTAGAACACTGCTTGGTCAATGTGACACCCTTTCAAGCGAGGATCTGGGCATAAATCTAGTTGCCTTATCCGTTAAGCCCTTTATGTATTAACTAAAAGTGCATATATTGTGTTCTAGGGGGGCGCACTTACAACGTTAACCTTCTTAAATCCGCACTTGGGCCCATCATATCGCAACTCGGTGCTTTTGTTGATAAACTTATAGTTTTTGAAATATGAATTTTTAAAATTTAGCCATTTTGCTAAATGACGTTTTTCCGAATCTTAACTCAGGGTGTGGTTTTTTCGAATAATGCAATACATCATTATCTAGAAGCGCCATCTACTAAAATTTTATGAAGTTTAATTCACGGGTACTAAAATCTCCGTTTAAATGGTTTTAATAAAATCGTTGTTGGGTTTATTTATATATCTTCTCAATAAAATAAAATTAAAGTTTACAATGGCGTCATTATCGGAACAGCTTAGAGTTTTTTATTTCAAGTAGGCCACGGTTGGCGTTTTCCAGGCGCCAGGGTGAACATTTCTGTTTCGAGAAAATTGCAGTGGTTTTTCTGACAAGCGTTTTTCTGCTACGCTATAGTTCTTATTTAAAAGCTTTTTTTAATAGAAAAATCTCATCGTAATAAAATAAACGTCTTCTTTACCTATAAAAAACTTTTCTCCTTCCACAGATTTGGAAAAGATGAAGAGTCAGACCATCAATAAGAGGGTAAATAAACCTGAATAAAAAATGCCTCAGCTCAGCTTCCTCATTATATTAACAAACTTTAAAATTTTGGTTACAAGAAGAAACCAAATCTGGTGAAGCTGATTATGATCATATGATAACGCGGAACAAAAATCGAAGAAGAAAAAAATAAAAATGGTGTGGAAGCAGATGATTCTGCAAATCGTCTGTCGCTACATTATTTAGGTACGGAGTGAAATTATTGTAGGGCAATCTAATAAAATCTATAGGGTAATTAAAAGAAGCAAGGTTTAAAATTGAAGATATAACTAAGTGTTAAAAGGAAACTGATTTATAAACTGTACAGCGTGTCCCATTTTCGATGGGATTAAATGGGAAACTCGGTTATTATTAAAGATATTGATTTTCCGATTGCACCTTACCGTGCTCTTTTTTTGAGCCCTTAAAAATGGTGTAATCAGATTTTTGCCATACCCCGTAGTTTCGCTAATACAGTGAGTTTTTGAAAAAATTGTATTTTTAATAATCCCTTATATCTCGCTTATTTTGCGAGATATTTTTATTCTGTAAAAACCTTTTTATGGCAACTTTTTTAGAAGAAAATAATGACGATGTCAACTTTTTAAAATATTGTTTAGTTTTTGAGATATGGTATTTATCATAAAAAAATTAAATACGGACCTGGATTTTTTTATTACTATTTTGATTGGTTTAAGGTAAAAAAAATATTTAATATTTAAAAAAAAATTAGTTCGAACCTGGATATTTCCAACATAAATATACATTAAAAATTGCTAGTTAAACAATCTTTGGTTTAACTGTTTTGATACTTAGCATATTAAAATGGTTTTACGTTAATTTACAGATTTATTTGAAACAAAGTCTACGAAAAATACAAAAAAAAACAAATTATAAAAAATAACTAATTTTTCTGATTACCATTATGTGTAAGACATTGTTGGCTTTTATGAGTAATTTTTCTTTACGCATTTTGCATAAAAATATTTCTGCCATTTAAATATTGGGATTTTGTTGCTTGAATGAAGCAGTCAATATCACATTTTTCAAAATCTGGATATGGTCGATTTCTAGCAAGTTTAAAATAATTGTAAGCCATTCACAAAAATGACAAGTAAAATGGCAATGTTAATTCCACGCTTTTGTTTTGTAAATTTCACGACCTGCTGTGCTACCATCAAATAATTAGTATGATATTATTTTTGTAACTTTTTAACGTTTTTTAGTTTATTTATAAATCTTTTAATTATCATTTCAAAGCAGATAAACTAAAAATCGTTCAACTAATGTCTTGCAATATTTAATTTATAATTACGTTGGAAATTTCCAGGTTCGGACTATATTTTTTTTTCAAATATTAAATAGTTTTTTTAACCTTAAATCAAAAAAATATTAAAGTTTTATCATTTTAAGGTAATAATAGCATGGAACCAATAAAAATAGTAATAAAAAAAATCAAGGTCCGTATTTAATTTTTTATGATAAATACCATATCTCAAAAACCAAACAATATTTTAAAAAATTGACAATGTCATTATTTTGCTCTAAAAAAGTTGCCATAGAAAGGTTTTTACAGAATAAAAATATCTTGCAAAATAAGCGAGATACAAGGAATTAATAAAAATGCAATATTTTCAAAAACATTATTAGTATTAGCGAAACCACGGGGTATTGCAAAAATCTGATTACACCATTTTTAAGGGCTCCAAAAAAGAGCACGGGAAGGTGCAATCAGAAAATCGATATCTTTAATAATAACCGAGTTTTCCATTTAATCCCATCGAAAATGGGACACGCTGTACAGCTGCTAAAAGGTCTGGCATGGCATGCGACTGGGTTCTGATTTTATTATTTTGTCAGAGAAAACATCTTCTGTGCCGTTTAGCAAATGTCTTTTTTTAATTTACCTGTTTTAAAATTTAAGAAGAACAGAGCTTTGACATTTACAAACAACATACGTTAACTTTTCCCTTTTAAGCTTACCTGTAGATCATCAGTAGCCTCGTCGTTGGAATTGGGAGTAGGAGGCGTAACGGGCATTTGTACGACGTACACGATCGGCTGAGTGTAGCTTTGCGACGTCACAATCATAGGAGAAGAAGAAACACTGGCAATCGAGTTCAGTATTATGGGTGCGCATTGTGATTTGGGAGGGGAGTCCAAAACTGAAGAGGAATTCAAAGAAGGAAGGTTTTGAATTGGGGTGATAACTGAGGCTGGAAGAAAACTTTGACTTATAAATTGTTCAGCTGCTGACAGATCTGGTATAGGACTAGGTTCAACTTTTATCATTTTTGGGGGGAATGCAACTTCAGAATCATCATCTGATGATAGTTCTATAACTTCACAAGCTTCAGTTGTTTGAATGTTTGCTTTTGGTTTCTTCGAGTAAACAACTATTCGATGTCTGTTGTCTGATGTTTTTTCTGAGGTTATGTAGCTGGTAGGTGAGGAAGGGTTGTCATCCGATAGGACCTGAAACAAAAGACAATAGCTTTTACACTTTTAGTCAAGAACTAGTAGGTATAAATCTTGTGCAGTGATGATTATAAAAAACAATTAGTTAGTACTTCCACATTAGTACTGGGTATATACGAACGGTAATGTTGTCTCACTTATACTTACCGATTGATGAATTTTGACAACACTGGGCGCCGGTAGAGGGGGTAAACTCTGCGAGAGAGATAGAAGATCGTGGGCAGCCTCGGTCTCCTCTGGACTGCGCGAAGGATTTGAATTGTCTAGAATGGCAACATCGCTGTTTGAAGTTTCTGGTTGACTCAGTGCGGAAATGTTGCTTGTTTCTGAAATAAAAAAATTACTTACTACACAATGAAGCGTAGCACAGTTGTACCGTTTCATTTTTACTTATTAATTAACAAGCTCAATTTGGTGGACACCAAGATAATCTGCCTCGAAGTCACTTGGTGCCCGCGACAATCACAACTCATTCATACTACATGAAGACCTAATGGTAGGCAATTTTCTTTTCTCAAGGTTTAATTTTGCCCACTGGCTATGAACATTGACTGATTAAATTTAACCAAATTAGAATGCAAATCGAAAATGCGGCCATTTTAGCCATTGACATTTTGTTCTCTGGTTTCAAAATATCAGGTACTGGTTAACCGCTGTTTTTGTTTATTTGTGTTTTTGCTAGTTTTTTCAATTAAATTTGGGATAAACTGTAAAAAACTGTTTAGGGTCTTTCTTTCCCATTAGAGTAGGAAAAGTCCAACATTTACTCTATTTTTCAACAAAAAAGCAAGAAAAATAACAATTAATGACAGCCTTCACCATTTTGACAAGGCCGGAATAAAATCAAAGTATAGTGAATTTGACGGAGTTTGGTTAGGCTACCTAAACCAGTTATCCGCTTTTTCAAAGGTAATGTCAAACGCATGGTGTACGGGAAAACCGCTATGAAGCGGATGGGTTTTGAAACGGACAGTTTTCATAGTTTCAGTATGATTGTATGACCGAGAATTTCAAATTTACATATGGCAACCCGGTGCTCAGATCACACTTCGACCGAAGTTGTTCAGTAAACAACTTCACCGCGTGACGACGACAAGCATTTTATTCTTATTCGTTGAAAAAATAAAATATTTACGAAATTATCGAACTGTCACAGGTAAGCTAGTTAAATTTAGTTAATTTCAGATTAGTAAGGTTGTAACTAAGTTACAATAGTACGTAAATATAGCTGTAGATCTTGGAAAATATTTCTCTGTTGATATCTTGCATTGTCATTTTGGGGTTAAGTAGGTGTTGCTTTGAAGTGGACATGATACGCTGTATTGTGCGTTTCAATACGATGTGTCCGTTTCAAGGCTTCGATAAGAAACAACAAAGGGTATTCGACATTTTTATTGGAACAACTGTTCATAAGATAGTTTCTGCTTGAATAGAAGTTATTTTTGAAGCAACTAATGTCTTTTAATGCGAAAGAAATTTTCAAAACCACTACTGTCCATTTCAAAACCGTCACTGTCCGTTTCAATACATCGATGTTTTGAAATGGACAAATGCTACTTTTTCCAAATTTGAATATTACTCAGACCATAAGCTTGCCTGTTTTGTGTGTGTATTAATTAAGCTTTCCCCTTATATAATTTTTAATAATTACATTATCTATAAACTGTCAATTTTACTATCTTTGATGTCCACTTCATAGCGGTTTTCCCCTACCGTCTTTTTATTTTGGTTGGTTTTAAAATCTTATCTCTAACTGTTCTATATCTCTGATTTTGCGCGATACTCTTTTGTCGAGCACAGGGTTCTTTAATATCGTATTAGCACCATCCATGCTCTTAACGCGGGATCAACCGAACGTGACTTCAAAACTACGGCTTTGTATTGATCTTTGCTTACTTCGCTGATGCTCAAACTCCGCCCAAGACAGACGTTACCTTACCCCTACCTCCGGTGAATCTGTAGGTATTCACAAACAGATCGTAGGTTCCAGTTTGTACTGGAAGGCATGGGAATCGGATAGCGGACGCGCCATCATTGCCAGCATAACGCAGTTGCGCCATCATTGCCATCATAACGCAGTTGTAGCATATTTACTTTACACGCCGGGCGTTTCGGGTTTGAATCCTGGATACCGGGGCAAAATTAGTCTGACCAATCCGGAAAAATTACTACTAAACTACTTATAAACTAACCAAATTTTGCATTTGGTACAATTTTTTCCGAAAGTTTTTGGGCTGCGGCGCCTTTCTCTTTCTTTCTTTGTTTATATCTCTAACATTTACCAAAAATTTTAATCTGTGGTGATATTTCTACCAATAAGTACCTAATTTTTCTAAAATGTTTGCCTGTTGCGCCTTTTTTTAAAATGAACTTAATTTTTCTAAAGTTTTCGCCTGCAGCGTTATTATTTTTTGTGTTTAAAAAAATCAGCAGCGCGATTTTTTTCCGAAAGGTTATTGTTTTTCTAAAAAACAAAATAGTTTTCCGCAGCGTGAATTTTTTTAAACAGTAGAAAATAATATCAAATATTTTTGCCTAGTTGCCGTATAATACCCAGTTTCCTTCTATGCGTGGCCCCTGTGTAAATCTATGTCCTGTCACGTGATGCGTTCTTTGAATCAGGGTGGGCATGCATAGGTGGAAACTAGGCTTAAGAGAGATAATTTTATCTGCAGTCCACATGTACATACAAGAGAGCTTAAAAACAGTGCCTATATCAGTCTTTTAAACTGTAGATTTACAGCTAAATGTTAACATTTTAAGAAAACACTTATTTTTGTTGTATTCAGAAAGGATTGCGTATTACGCATGATTAAAATCGCATCACTTCAACCACCATAATAAAACCAATCAGCTGTTTTTATAGAGTGCCCTATTTCGAGCTTCGCACATTTTTGCTTTTAAAAAAGGATCTCAATATAGAACAAAATTTTTAATAAAACTACCGTCAGACGGAAAGACAAATGACACTACTTTTGCCGAATATTTCTTTTCCAATATTTCTATAATAAAACTTTTTTATGATTGGGTGTGGAAAGATTTTCGTTTCTGCTTGGATGAATTGGACAAAGTGTAGTCACTGCATCCGATTTCCATTTTGTCTTTCATACTAGTTACTCAAGAAATTCAACAAGCAGAAATTGCAGGTCGTTCGTTCTCCTAACGCGTAATGGCGAAATCAAAACTCACTCTAAAATTTATAATTTTAAAAAAGACCTAAAATATAATAGTTACACGTTTTAACCAATCTTCTATTTCCCGATCAATCATTTTTATTAGGTTGGCGACCTTCAAGAGCGTAGGAGCAATTGACGAACCTTGATTTGGCCTGTCGTTCAACGCCATAATACCAAAACACATTGAAAGAGTGATGAAATCAACAGAGAACACCAACGAAAAAAACTTAAACGACGCCTACGTAATAAATGGTTGGCAATACGAGAATGAATTTAACACATACCAGCAAGAGAGAAGGATATAGCTCTGTTTAGATCGAACATCAATGGACATCGTCTAATCAGGCAACAGCTGATACATATCAAAACCAATTGATTTTTCTTAAAATATCTCAGCTGTTATTTGTCAAAATAAATCAGTGGTGCACCGAACAACAAAGAAATCAAGGAACCTGCGGAGCTGTACAGATGAATAAAAACCATGATAGAGAATTCTTCAAAATTTGCTGATATAATTATGTAAGTTTATAATATCATTTCTAATACAGTCTCTGCTGGTGAGACCCCAAGGTGCCCTTTATCGATTTTATAGTTCCATCTGGGAAAACTGTTAAAATATAAAACTTTTATTGATAACCGGAAACTTAGATCAGGGTTTTTTGGTTAAGTTTCTGTTAATGGTGCTTACAACTAGCAAATAATTTTTAATTTAATAAAAAAATTAACATAATAGAAGAAAAAAGATTCAAGATCAAATAGAAACCAGAATAACTATTCCATTTTTTGTTTGATTTATATAGCAATTTTCTTGAATTTCGGGAAATTTTATTCTTCTCCCTAGAACTACGCAGCTAATTTCTCTCGGTTTTGACGCGGTTGATATTATTTTCGGTAAAATTCATTCTATTGGTCGTTTGTAAGAGGAAGAAAAACAAACATTTCCATTAAAAGGAGAGGAATCAAATTTCCCCGAAAATCAGTAATAGCGCGACAGACTATGAAAGCGCTACTGGCCTGTTTGATTTTTAATCATAATTATCTAATATTTTATATTTTTAAATAGGGTTTTGTAAACTAAAGCAGTACGTGAAGGCAGTGACAATATATGTCCGATGGTGAAGGTCAATTAAGTAAGACAAAAAGATAAAGAAGAAAATATTTACTTCAGGTGTGTGTGCTTAACTCGCGAGTGTTAGAAAGAGAAGGAAGGCTGGGTTTCGGTTAGGGTTAGTATCCAAATTACTCAAGGTAGAACCAAATACGTTAGAGCATAAATACCCCACTAAGCACAAAATCGTAAAAAACGATAAATAAATGTTGAAAAAGAAAAATGTTTTTTTTTCTAACACAAATTTGTGTTAAAATTAAGTCAACTTTTGACATTAAAAAAACGTGTTGTGTTAAAATTCTAACGAAAATTTCATGTAAAAGCATTACCAAAAATATATTTCTTAATAACGTTAAGAAACCAGCATTAAAAAAAACATAATTTCACTAACATTAAAAACAACACCAACAATATATGCTTATCTTTATAATTGTTTTTCTTAGATCTCACTTCTAACGTTGAATTTAAGATATATGAAGCTAATAAATGTTTTGTTTTTTAAACATTTAAAAAAATGATACTATGGAGGGCGCTGCCGCATAGTTCCACTACCAGAATGGGCCATCGCCATGTTTAGTTACATTTTGCTGCAAGTTCATACGAGTCGGTAGCAGATAGGCTTTTTGAAATTTTGGTTAAAATATTTGCGTTTTCTAGAAACAAACATGGCAAATTTAAAGCACAATTATTAATATTGATAGTGAATATGTACATATTTGGATTGGAATATTACTCCAGTTGTGTGGGAAAGATGGTATAGTTAAAGAACAACAAATTTGTGTGCAGTGATCTAAATGAAGCACCACAAAATCAGGTAAAAAAAAGTAAACAAACGAACAAAAATGGTTTTGTATGAAATATCGCATACCTATAGGTAATAAGACAGGGAATGCAACAATTCACTGCGGACGATTAGCCGCCGGACCTTAAGCTGCGTATTGATTTGAGGCAGAATTATATAATAATAATAAATCGTCTTTATTAATAAATAAATGTTACATAGGCGAGGTTTAGCAAACTGCTACTTCGCAAGCCTCGCAGCGGGACCAAACGAATCATTACTTTAAGAAACGAATGCTTCGTTTGCATTCATGCTAAAGTGAATACGCGCCTTGAAATTGTTTGCTTTGTATTCACTTGAGCATGAATTGTTTGGCCTCGTAGCGAGGCACTTACTACAAAATTATTGTTTACATAGAATTTTAAATTTTATTTTCAGAAGCTACGAGCCGAATTGCCTTTACTGAGTGTCGAGTTTACGAAAACCTCAACGGACTGTTGCTGCCCTGCGTTTCCAAAATACAAGAATTTTATTTACATTATCTATGTTACCCTATCTTTAGAGATATTTGAAAAAAATATATATTTTTTCATTGTTAAAAAAACATTTATTTTTCAATGTTAGAAAAACATTTCTTTTTCACTGCTAAAAATCAATATTTTTTTTACGTTCAAAAAACACTTTAAAAAAACGTTATAAAAACATAAGGTTATTTTTCTAACGTCAGAAAACGGGTTATTAAGCTTCTATTTCACTATGAATATGACGTTAGAACTAACATCCAACCTAACCTTATGTTTTTAACTTATACATTATTTTGACGTTATTAAAATGTTTTTGTGTTTAGTGCACTCATAGCTTGCTTTGGAAACAATGGCAAATTTAAATTCGCAGACGCGAATTTACAAGTACGCATGCATGTGTTTTGTCACTTAGGCATCCATCAGCTGTGTTTTGCGTTTGTCGTTTAAAATAATGTTTTTTTTTGTCAAAAATGGGAGATGCAAGGCAGTGCCATTCCATAGGTAAGTACTTGTATTTTTCTTTATAATTTATTAATAAAGTTAAGAGTGGTTATAGATGCCATTAAACACTCATCATGGTGTCCACAATAAATCTGCATTTTATATTTATATTTTCACCCAATCAACTAGTTTTTAGAACAAAAATACACAATTTTCAAGCACTGTAGTGACGTAACGCAATATGTTCCAAAACCACCAAAATTGACGCATGCGCTGTAACCGAAATCCTGTCTACCCGAAAAAAAATGGGGTCCTGGCTTCAAGCATCGCATGGGTCAATGCATGGGTATGCCCCATATTTATGCCTTAACGTATTTGGGTAGAACTCCAGACGTACGTTTCTGTGTGTTTGATGTAATCAGTGGAGAAGAGCATACTTAGCCTATTTTAACCAAAACCAACTCCTGTATACAATAAATATTACTATACTTACTATACTGGCATCGTCTTATCTGAAATGCCGCTGCGTCATCTATAGACAAGTTTCGTCTACTAAATGTAGTTTTAAGATCAAAGAAACTAAGTAGCAACAATGGTTACATAACTCTCATTATAACCACATGAATATATGGCAGAGCTATCTATCCGCTGCTGTTATTAAGTTTGATGGGTTGCGTATCTATAGAAGTTGTGTAGTAAAAATTAAGTAAGGACTCTATTTAGTCTCTAAGCTTTTACTTACTTACTGAGGACCAAAGAAAATTGAAATTGAATGAAAAGCGCGCTTAAGACGGGATTTTTCCTCTTGTGCATTCTTTTATATCTTTTTAAGGCGGTATTTTGGCGGGATTTAATGTTATTAACGTAATACCCCATGCAATTTCCTTTTAGTGGATTGCTTAGAGATACTGGAGGGCCCAATATCTTAACTTTTTCTGAAGTATAGGGTGTAGTAAATTTATGTCTGAATTATTTATACAGGATAATCCAAATTAAGTTTCCATTTGTAACGTTGTTGTGCAAAATTTTTGAAATGAAAGTAACGCCCTTTAAGATTCATAGATAATTTTTTAAAATTAAAACCCATATCGTTTGGAGCTAAAACGCATTTAAAAATATTTTACATTAAAAACTCATTTTTTTTGTCTAAAACTAAAATTAAAAAACGTTATTTTTTATTTATACAAAAAACATCACCTATTTTGACATTTAAAAAATTGAAATTCAACTACACTTACAGTTAACATAGAAACAATAACGTCAAAAAACAAACCAACAACAATTTACTAGCATTAAATAATAATAGATCAAATATCACCAGATGCATCAATAAGCCAACGAAACTCAAAATTTTTCACCACAACACACAGTTCTTGGGAAATGGAATAGGTCAATTAGAAGCATTACTTGAAAATCACAACTGGCCAGAAATATTGTGCCCAACGGAACACTGGCAATGCGAAGATGCTCTACATTCTATGACAGTTCAGGGCTACTCTTTGGTGTTACTCTTTTGTCGTGAAAAAAATAAACATGGTGGTTCAGCTCTTAATTGCAGGGGGGATCTAATGTGAAAAGACAGACTGGATATCTGTAAAATGTCGCTGCTTTACTCTTTTTAGTATGCAGCAACGGAGGTGAAATATATTTTTTTTGATTTGTCAAATACATTGTGTTTATTGTAGGTACAATCTATTCAGTAAGACTAATTAGCAATTTTGTTTTAACTTAATTTACTAGAAAAGTCAGATTTAAACTTAGGGTTCGCTCAACAGTTCTCCCCGCTTTGTTTAGTCTGTAACTCACAATTGTGTTGTGTTTATAGCATTATTTTGTTTTATGTTTACTGACGCAAACAGCTTTACTCTTTTTAGTCTTCGAACTAGCATAGTATTGTCTAGAAGCTGAATTGCTTCCACATTCATATGCCGATAGAGTCTATCTTCATGGCTTTTTGCGTACTTTTTTATAGTCTCTGCTACAGTTTCGATTTTTAGATCTCGATGAAGGTCACTATTTCGAACGTACCAAGGTGCATTCACAATGTTTCTTAATACTTTATTTTGAAATCTCTGTAAAACTAGAATGTTACTCTCTTTAGCACAACCCCATAGTTGAATACCATATGTCCATACTGGTTTCAGTATTTGTCTATAAAGCAGTAACTTATTATAAATTGTTAAATTGTACTTCCTTCCAATTAGCCAGTTAATTTTTCTATACCTTATCTCAAGTTCTTCTTTTTTTTTCATAACATGTACTTTCCAGCGCAATTTGGCATCAAGTGTTATACCGAGATATTTTGCCTGATTTGAATATGGTGCGGGAATGTTGTTAATTGTTATTTGTATGTGATTTATATTTTTGTATGTAAAATCAACATGAATTGATTTGGTTTCATTTAATTTTATTCGCCACTTTGTGGTCCAACTGTGAACTTCGGTGACTGCATCCTGAAGTTTTTCTATGCATTTTTAAGGTGAAATATAATAACATGGTTTTTATAATTTTAAATATCTATAGATCAGATTTGTCAGGTGACTTTGAATGAAAACAAAATAATTATAGTTGCAGGTGATTTTAACATTAATCTAGAGAAATGTAATGAATAAAACTAATTTTTTACCTTAAGTAGTTCATATAATCTAAATCCTTTAATAAACGCATCTACACGCATTATTGGAAATGCAAATTCATTTATAGGCAATGTGATTTTTGAAACAACAGAGTTTCATTTCACAACTAAAATCATTCAGTCTGGCTAAACTGATCATACTGCTCAACTTGTTTGCTTAGATGTTGGAACATCAACCTGTAATGAGTGATAGGTATATAAGAATTTTTTCTAACAACATAATTTTTTTTTTGTAAGAAATTAAAAAATTGTTTAAATAATTTTAAATATTTACAAAAAAAACAAACCCGAATTGCTGCAAATTTCTTAGAAACGTTGCATATTGGGTCATTACAATTTCATCTTCGCGTGTAACGGTTATCATAACTTGCTTGTTCTATAAACTACTATTGCAAAACTGAACGTTCTGAACTTTTTTTCCTACGCTACACACTTTATTATAATTCTGTATTTTATAAATGACTCTTTTTAAGTTGTGAGCAGTAAAATTGCGAGAGAGAGTTTTATCTGCATGATAGCCCCTCTAAATAGACGCTAAATCCTCATCATCCTTTAAGTAATTCTTCTTATTCAAGCCGGTCGGTGCTTCTTAGCATTTGTCTGTCTGTCTGTCAGTAGCAAATGGTTTTCTTTCAGTCCCCGATGAAAATAACGAAACGCATTTCGCTCAGCTCTTTCTAAATTAATTTATTTTAACGTCTTTATTTCTATATGCCTGTTACGTTTGGTTCGGAAATTATTGATCTTGAATTAAACTCCATATCATAATTTTTGAGATAATTTTTTGACAGTTATCAGCTGCTTACCATAACAAATAGCATAGGCCAACGAAAAAATGTTGTAAAAATTTGTCTCAAGAATAATGATATGAACAGTACATTGTTTATTTACAGAGGACAGGGACGTGCCAAATGGTGAGGCAAGGCCAACAAAAAAAAACAGGCCACGACCCTGAAAAAAATCAGCTGTTTTTAGGGGGATGACATTAGGTTTTATGACAGACTTTTTTTATGATATTTTCAAAATGGCAATACAGATTTCCGCGAAATTTCAATGAAATATTCTCAGACACCATCTCGATATTCCACCAAACTTTTGTAAGGATGCAAGATAATTAAAAGGTTAAAATCTTCAAGATTTGGCATTTCTTATTTTGAATTCAAATTACCGGCCATGTACCGCATCTCAACTGTTATATTTTGTCATCTGCGTTTGTCACATTCGCTTCTGCTTTAAATTTAATTTTAGTGGGAGCTAATAAAACGGCTCTGAAAAATTTTAAAAAAAATTGTTTTGCAAGAATATAGTAACAATCTCAAAACCGGCTTTATTTTAAAAAAAATCAAATGTTCATGAACCGTCATTCCAACTTCAATATTTTAAAGCTGTGTGTCGTGACGTGACCATCAAAAAAAAAATCAGCCACCGATGTGACGTCAACAAAGTGGAGGACCGCGGCCCGTCCGTTTTGATGGCCCTGGATTTTGGCAGCCGCCTCATGCAACCAACTTCAAAGGGCAACCAATTATGTGGTACAAAACAAACTGAGGTATGAGAAACTGATAGATGAGTTTGCAGATAAAAAAATCAAGGGTACCAAAACTTCTTAGCAAGTTACTTTTCATATTTAGGAAATTATTTTAGTTAATTGCATTTATGTTTTAAAAAAAGCGAGTTGATTCCCCAGATGTGTTCATATGTTCTTATTTAAACAGTAAATCAGTAGAAAGGTTTGCGAATAAAATATGATTGTTATATATATATATCTTAATATTTAGTAGTGTCATATCACAACTGACTTTTCCTAACGAAATGACTCCACTAAGTCAGTAAAAATGTCCGACTCTGTTCTTTTGAAACTACCTATATAAAACTTTTTTATTTAACATATATATATATATATATATATATATATATATATATATATATATATATATATATAATATTTTGCTTTTCTAAATTTTTGCTTGCCTCCATTTTTGCCTTTTTACCAAAAATGTTCTACTTTAGCGCCAGTTTCTATAAAAAATTATTAATTTATCTCAAATTTTTTCCCAAATATTTTCAGATATTCTAGAACCGCTGCTAGAGATTGGATTTCACAACCAACCAAAATAAATAGTAGCGACTACGCGCTCCAGGCTTGGCTACTATTTTGTGGTAGAAATGTGGTAATCGTTACTTTTTAGTCCTGTCTACTAGATAGTATCACGAAAAAGTAGAAATTTCGTAAAAACGACCCTGTAAACTCAAGTGCGGATCTGGGCCAAAATCAAGGGGGGTAATGGACGACGGAAGCACTATTTATGTAATTTTTTTTTCTAAGGGGGTTAATTATGCGATTAGCCCGATATTTATTAACTGAAGGTTCATATATTGTTTTCTCATTCGTAGTCGCCATGACTTATGTTACTTAATTACAACTAAAAAGTTAAGCTTAATTGAAACTACCCTATAACTTTAAATTTTACCACAAAAGTTTATGTTATCATTGTAACATTTGGTGTAATAATTTAGGGAAAATAACTTTTTACGACAACTTTAAATCGTCAACTATTTTTTATTTTCTTTGTAAATCCTTCAAATTATGGACTACTTCCTATTTTTACTTTGGAAAAGTAGACTTTTTTAAGTAGCATCATGGCCGTGCGCCTTCTTAACCCTACTTTCTGAGGCTCTTTTTATAAAACAGGAATCGTATTGCATGGATTTCCAACCGATTTTTTTCAAACTATACTTTTTACCTTCCTAGCCCGCGCAGGAATAGCTAGAAAAGGTATCATTTTCGACAAAAAGTTTTTTTTAGATAATGCCAAAAATGGGTTATATGCGTGTATTGTGACCTATATTAGCAATATCGTCGTGATTTCTGTCTGTGTGTGTGTATTTCGTCTGTCTATAACACGATAGCTCCTAAGCCGCTGAACCAATTTTTATAAAATTTTCAGGTCATATAGTATTCGACACTTTAAGGAGCTGATTCGTTCTAAAATCCATTAATCCTAATGGCAGTTCTTTGATAATTAAAATTTGTCACTTAAGAAACAAATAAAGAAAAACCGCAGTTCACAATCACTTAAAATTTGAAAACCCAAGGAACGAAAATGTCAAACTAAAACAGTAGCGAGACGGCGGCCATTTTTGATTTGCCAATTTAACTTTGGTCAATGACGTCAACAAAGTGGTGCATCGTGGCCCGCTCGTTTTCATAGCCCTGTTGTAGGTATTTCAAAGTGAAAGGACCAGACAAGTGATTGCCAAGTTTAGGAGGGTTACGTATAAAAAAATCGCTGACTATTCCCGGAATAATGACCCCCTATTATTTTTGAGGGTGAAAATAAAGAGATTCGTCTCTCGGGTAAGGCCTGTGAGGTCCTGCTTTTTGGGGAGAGCAGGAAAAAAAGTGACTCGATTTGCATAAAAATTGGATTCCCTCGAGTTCTCCCTTAAATCTGGAACAGATTTCGTTCAGGAAGGAAGCAGTGGCGTGTAGTACTAATCAAAGTTAAAAATCTCCAAAAAAAACTTTAAAACCAAAGTAAAATAAGATGAAACAAAAAATCCACGCCCTTCAAAAATTTAACAAATTTATTATACTACTACTTAGTCAGTTTAGAACGTTTTTTACGTCGTCCGACGTCCAATATCCACCTCCTTCGATCCTGACAATTCTTCTGTCAGGTTTTTTTGACTCATTGATCTTTGGATTGACTGTTGCTATTCCAGTTTAGGACGCCCCCATTTTCTTTGCCGTTTTGCTTTGCTTTGGTAATATTTCGTCGTTCATCTCTTGTACATGGCCGTACCATATCAGTTGTCTTCTGGTGATGTTACCCGTTATGCTTCTCTCTATTCCCATTATTTCTTTTATGGTTTCATTTCTTATATAATCTGTTCTAGATATTCACATTGATCTTCTTATTGCATCCATTTCGACACATTCCAGTTTTGTTTTGTATTGTTTTGTTACGCGACAAGTCTCTATTCCATACAATAGCGTGCTTTTCACCATTGTTTCATATATCTTAAATTTTAGATTATTTTTTATCTCTCTGCTCCATAAAATACTGTTAAGTCATTCACTAACCTTTTGATTTGACTATTCTTTTTTCCAGTTCTTTACAATCTATTCCTATCTTATCAAATGTGATATAATACTCATTGCATAGAGATATTGTTTGTCCATCGTCCAGTTCTAACTAATACTAATATTAATTACTTTTAAATTAATTAAGTTTTCGCCCAAATTCAACTTAAAAAAGCAGTAATTTATTTTATTTGTTGTAAATATTTTGATAAAACATCTACTGCTCTCTCGACAAATTGCAGATATCCTGTTTCTCCATGGTGAGCATAATTTATTTTTACATAATGCATACGCATTCACGGGACGTGATGTACGCGACCAGCACTACAGACGAACAAACCACGCGATCCATTCTTGTTCTGCCCCTCTCATTCTTACAGCGCCAGCGGTCTGCAGAACACAACGTTTTTCGAGAATGACAAAGATGCAGCCTTTAAAATTCCATTAGCGATAATAGAAACTAAATCAGGAAAATCATATGGAGCGCCTATTAGGAAAATATTATATATAAAATGCGCGACAATGCAGTATATTAGGCAATTAATGGAAATAAGTCTTACGCAATATCTTAATCATTCTTTTTTAAGAATGGTGTTTTCCATATTTTTTGTTGAGAAATGTGACGAAATGAAAAAAAGATTTTCTATTTTATCAAGGGTAAGCAACGCTTTTCGGACCACGTTATATGCACGGCACTGGCAAGGAGGTGATTTAAGTCAGCGTGTCACTCAAGATGTCGGCCGTTTTTTTAATGTCGAAAATTACTTTTTTCTTTTCCGAAATCTCAGTTTAAATAAGAAAGCTTTAGAGTAGGGCGGCCCGTCGACTGAAATAGGTAAAGGAACTCTTCACAACAAAATTGAAGAAACATTTTTAAAAATTTGAGTTTACGAACATTAAAAGTAATAGTTATGTACCAAATGATATTAATTTAATTAGGTCACAGCTCTTTATGCATATCCCGATATTCCACCAAACTTTTGAAAGGATAAAAGATGATTAAAAGGTTGAAATCTTAAATTCAAACTTCCCGCCATGCACCGCACGTCAACTGTAAAGCCCGGTCTAGACATAACATTTTACCTTACTTCTTGCCTGTCAGTCAAAAGGGTCAAGTATGACCAAGGCCAACACAAAAATAGAGGCCACGACCCTGGAAAAATCAGCTGTTCTTGGTGGGCTGAATTTTACATTGGATCTTATAGGAGGTCAGACGTGTTTTATGATACTTCCACCAAACTTTGGTAAGGATGCAAGATGATTAAAAGGTTAAAATCTTTAAGATTTCATCATTCTTTATTTTGAATTCAAATTATCCGCATGCCAACTTTTATATTTGACATGTATTTGACTTTGTCATCTGTGTTTGTCACATTCGCTTCTCGTTTAAATTTAATTTTTGTGTGAGCTAATGAAGCGGCTCTGAAAAATTAAGGATTACTATAGATTAAAAAAAATTGTTCTGCCAGAATATAGTAAAAACAATCTCAAAACCGGCTTTATTTTTAAAAAATCTAATATTCATGAACCGTCATTCCAACTTCAATATTTTAAAGACAATCAGCTGTGTCGTGACGTGACCATCAAAAAAAAATCAGCCCCCGATGTAACGTCAACAAAGTGGAGGATTGTGGCCCGTCCGTTTTGATAGCCCTGGTATGATGGTTGAAAGACTAGCGTACACACTTGATAGTTTTAACGTGCGTTTTTAAATCAGTTTTTGATACAAAACGATCGTTTTATTGGAAAACAATGCGTGATCCGGTCAGTTGTCTAGGCGGTCTTCCGTCTTAAATCAGTTCAAGTAAAACGTCCGTTTTTCAGTCTACACACAATGTTTTACTGGATGCGTGTTGACTGAACAGACAAGACGTAAGGTAAAATGGTATGTCTAGACCGGGCTTTAGATTCGACATAGATTTGACTTTGTCATGACATTTTTTTATTAAAATTTGTTTGTATTGTAAAACTTTATCGTTTTTTAATGATTTTTCACAATAAAGTTCATTTAATCTCCAAAAATACCAGTGTTAAACTTTTTAAAACAAATTACAATAGAATTTTTTTCAAATTGAATATAAACAAATAGATGTAGGTGACCCGATTACTTTCCACGCTTAAATGGTCATATTCGCTTCTGTTTTAAATTTAGTTTTTGTGTGAGCTAATGAAGCAGTAAAAATTCAGGATTACTATACATTTAAAAAAAGTTAGTAAACAATCTTAAACTTGCTTTATGTTTAAAAAAAATCAAATATTCATTAACCGGCATTCCCACTTCAATATTTTAAAGCCAATCAGCTGTGGCCTGACGTGACCATCAAAAAGAAATTCGCTGTGACGTCAACAAAGTTGTAACACTGCGATTTTTCTTTTCTTGGGCTCTGATTAATTGACTTAAAAATTTGAGCCAATCAAAGCCTGAGAAAAAAAATCCGGCGGATGATACGCTCAATGGAAAGCCGGTATTCTCGTAATCATAAACGCATAGCGTTTTTAAAACGCTCACCGTTTTATAACGTCAAATTCGCTAAGCATCTGCACCAAAAGTGTAAAAATGGTATTCACGTACGATTGTGCTAAGTATTTTTTTAAAACTGTAATTAACTGTAAAAGTTAAAATCTATTAAAAAATATTTTGCACATAGTTTTAATTTTTTTGGCAAATTTTGTATTTATAGTGGTGAAATGAGGCCTTCAGCCTATACTTTAAGAACAATATAATCATAACAAAAACATTTCATGTAAAGAAAAGCCAAGTACGCGAAAATGATTTTCCGTAAAAAGAATTGAGATAAAAGGAAAGCCAAGTTCTCCAATACAAATTTCAAAATAAAAGGTTCTTATTACTTTGAAAATGTTTTTTTTAACTTTGCTATTACAGCTATACTTCTTTATGTTCAATTTAGCACTGTGCCTAAGAGTCATTTGCATCCGTAATAGCCAAGTTTAGAAAAACATTTTCAATCTAATAAGAACCTTTTATTTTGATATTTGTATTGAAGAACTTGGCTTTACTTTTATCTCAATTCTTTTTACGGAAAACCATTTTCGCGTACTTGGCTTTTCTTTACATAGAAATGTTTTTGTTATGATTTCACTTCTTTTTGCGGAATATTGTTCAAAACTTTTGCAATGCCTTATTTAGAATTTTGAGGTTTTTTAATTTTTCTCCATGGCTTTATCATGGATCCTACCAGCATTCCATAGCTCAGCTCTCTAATGTTTCTGAAAGTGCACAATGCTACTTTTACATAATGTTACATGTGGGGGTGTTGAGTAATTTAAAAAATGTGGGGGTGTTGAGTAATTTACTCAGGAGAGATTTAAAATGGACTGTATAAAGGGTTTTTGTTCTACTCACTGTTCGTTGCTGTGTTGTGGGATCGATGGGCGGCCGCCTTTATCCTGGCTTCAGCAGTTCTGTTGAGGGGTTTCCATTGCAGAGGTTTTAAGGAAGGGAGGACGAGGGAAAACACTCGCGAAAATTCGTAAATCTATTTACTTAAAATTATTTAACTAAAAGTGCTTCACTTGATTGCACACCGTGTGATTGAATAGGGATTTGAAACGATATATCCCGTTGTAACTACAAATTCACACTGAATTTTCATTATATTTTTCTAAAAGCTACAGCTAAGGTGGACAAATCCCAATTCTACACAGTGAGCCAAAAAATATCTAATCCAATAAAAAGTAAAATTAAAATAACTAAATTCTAACATCCACACGAAATGAATGTACTGAGGACCGAACATACCGCCGGCCAAAAGGGGTTTACCCCTTTTAATTTTAACTACTATCTACATTGTCTTCAATGGGGAGCGGACACAGCTTAACAACCGGTCGCTTTAAAGTACCGTTAGTGGTACGCACGCTTGCCACTCGTACTACACCGTCCGAACCTGGATACACTGCCTCAATACGACCCAGTCGCCATTGCATACAGGGAGTGTTATCCTCTTTTATAACCACAAGGTTACCAATTTTTAGTGAACCTTTACTATCATGCCATTTAGCACGTTGGTGAAGAGTATGTAAGTACTCTTTAGACCACCGAGACCAAAAATCCTGGTGCAACTTCTGGAGCAATTGCCAACGATCTAATCTATTAAGGGGGGTGTCACTAAAATTGGGTTCGGGAAGTGCACTAAGAGACTCTAAGGTCAAAAAATGACCTGGGGTGATTGCCGAAATGTCATTCGGATCACTACTAAGGGGGGTTAAAGGCCTACTATTTAAAAAAGCTTCTATCTGTACAAGCAGAGTGTACATCTCCTCGTATGTTAAGATTTGAGATCCAACTACACGTAACAAATGAGTTTTAACGGATTTTACTGAAGATTCCCAAAGACCGCCAAAATGGGGTGCAGAGGGGGGATTAAAATGCCACGAAATTGTTGCTGCTTTCGAAGCATCACGCATTAGATTACATAAAGTTCTATAAGCTCCAGTAAAATTAGTTCCACAGTCACTGTGGAGTGAAACAAGTCTGCCTCTACGGCCTACAAAGCGACGTAAGGCTGCCAGAAAAGCATCGGAAGACAAGCTTGAAACTAGCTCTAAATGCAAAGCTTTGGTAGCATAACAAACGAAAAGACAAAGGTATGCTTTCGTCGTGCGAGCTCCTCGGTAGCGAGTCATTAACAGATTAAAGGGACCTGCGAAGTCAACACCTGTGTGAAGAAAAGGCTTAACTTGGCTCACGCGAAGTAAGGGTAGATCACCCATGGGAGCTTGAACAGGGGTTGGATTTATCTTATAGCAAGTAATACACTTAGAAACTACCTTTCTAATTACATTTTTGCAGGAAATTATCCAAAATTGTTGTGCGATTATGTATTGAATTGATTGAATTCCTGCATGGAAATATTTCAAGTGTACATAACTAACCAAAAGTTCCGTAAATCGATGATTGTTGGGCAATAGAGCAGGAAATTTTTGTTGATAGGACAACGAAGTAGAATTTCTTAATCTGCCACCAAGGCGAAGTATGCTTTCATCATCTAAAAAGGGGCTTAGTCTTCTAAATAATTTTGAGGGTAAAAGATGCTGTTGGATTCTATCAAATTCATGAGAAAAAGCTAAAGTTTGTACATGCTTTACTAAGAGCATGACAGACTGATGTAACTCTAAACTAGTAAGAGGTTCAGTTACTTTGATTTTGTTTCTACAATTCGACAAAAATCTTAAAATATATGCTAAAACTCTACGTAATCTATCAAAACTAGAAATATTTTCTATTAGTTGAGCTAACAAATGGGGTTCTAATTCTGCTACAAGAAGACATGTTTTTCTATGTTCAGGAATGTCTTCATCAGACAATGGAAGATTTATTTCTGTCCATGTGTCGGTGTGTTGCGACAAAAAACTAGGGCCATACCACCACATTGAGCTTTCTGACAACTCAGATGGGAGGAGACCACGACTACCTAAATCTGCAGGATTGTTCTCAGATATGACATGATGCCAATGCGAGGAAGGGATTTTTTCTTGGATGAAAGTTGATCTATTACTAACAAAAGTGGTAAATCTATGTGGGGAAGACTTTATCCAAGAAAGGACTATAGTTGAATCACACCAAGCGTATATTTCACTAATTTTTAGCCTGGGCTGATAAATTCCTAGAACATAATGTAACAATTTTGATAACAGAACTGCTCCACACAGTTCAAGGCGGGGTATACTAATTGTTTTTAAAGGGACTACTTTGGATTTTGCAGTCACAAATTTGACACAAAATTCATTATCTTTTAATGAAAATCTAAAATAAACAACAGCACAATAGCCTTTTTCAGAGGCATCTGAAAAGCCATGAATCTGAATTGATTGGTAACTATCAGGCACTACTCTACGAGTTATTTTACATAAAGATAGCAAACTAACTTCACTTGTAAATTTTTCCCATATTCTACTAATTTCTATCGAGGGTGGATCATCCCAATTGAGCTTTAAGTCCCAAAGCTTCTGTATTAAATGTTTTAGGAAAAAAGTAACAGGGGTTAAGATACCTAGAGGGTCAAAAATCTTAGCTAAGTTGCTAAGTAAATTACGTTTTGTACACGGTGACAAAATTGAGTTTATCGAAAATTGATAGCAATCTGATGATGGACTCCACTCAAGTCCTAAAACTTTAAGAGTATTATTGGAATCAGCATCAAAGGATAAATTTTCATTACACAGATGAGAAGAAGGAAAGTCTGCCAAGAGTCTTGGGTCATTGCTGCACCACTTGCGCAATTCAAACCCACCTTTGGCAAGAAGAGAAATTAGGTCTTTCTGAATCCTTTTGGCACCTTCAAGGTCACAATGCATGCCAGTTATATCATCTACATATGAGTGCGAGATAATTAGTTCTGAAGCTTCAGGGTAATTAACTTTCTCCTGCTCAGCTAAAGTAAGCAATGATTTGATAGCTAAATAAGGGCTGCATGTTAATCCATAAGTAACAGTACAGAGAGCTATGTCTTCGATTGGACCATCAGGCTGAAAACGCCAAAGAACGCGTTGATAATCCTGATGAGGAGGAGTAACTAGAATTTGTCTAAACATTTTACAGATATCCGCTGTAAATACGAATTTTTCCAATCTAAATAACAGAAGTAATTGACATATGTCAGCTTGAAGTTCGGGACCAGGAAGCAGGCAATCGTTTAATGAATAAGGATCACTAGAACTTTTAGCAGAGCCATTATAAACCACGCGAAGTTTAGTTGTGAAACTAGAAGGCTTTAGTACACAATGATGTGGGATATAATAACTTTTATCTGGAATGGCCAAAGATGAAACTATTTTCATATGCCCTAAAGATAAGTATTCCTTCATAAAATCGGAATATTGCATGTAAAGATCAGAATTTTTTAACAATCTACGTTCTAATGCTAAGAATTGCTTGAGTGCTAACTCTCTACTGTTGGGAAAAGAAGGTTCACTAGATTTAAAAGGTAAAGATACTACAAATCTGCCTGTCTCGGTTCTATAAGTGGTTTCAGAAAATATTTTTTCAGCTAAACTATCTTCAGGTGACATTGAATTGACCTTGGGAACTTCCTCGACAAGCCAAAATCTTTGAATGGTATCTTCGAGGGTGTCCATTGCCAAAAATGTTTGAGAAATGAATTGACTAATTACTTTAGACGAAGAACAAGTTTTACCCATAAGCAAATAACCAAAAATACTATTAATTGCCACTGGATCATTAGGACCAGCAACAATCTTTCCATCTTTAAGTATTCTTGCAAATATATCAGCTCCTACTAATATATCAACCGGTCTAGATTTGTAAAAATAAGGATCGGCTAGCTGACAATTTTTTAAGAAAGGCCAATTAGTAGTGGAAAGTGTTGAAAGTGGAAGATTTCCACATATTTTAGGGATAACTACGGCACTAAATTCTAAAAGGGGACTAGATTTTCCTGAAGGACGAATGGTAGAAGAAATGCTCTCACAACTTTTAAGCATAGGGGCTTCACCAATGCCTTGCACATCGATATCTGATTTGTAACTATGTAAACCAAGACGTTTAACACAAGCTTTCGTTATGAAATTTGAGGTTGAACCTGAATCTACGATTATTCTAATAGGTTGATAATCGCCTTTGCTATCTAAAATTTCTACTATTGCGGTGGATAATAATACACCCGAAGAATCGATGCTACTACTTAAACATAAGGGGTTGTCTACAGTTAATCCGACAAAAGCATTGGGGTTGCTTTGTGAATTTTGACTATCAATATGAGGTAATTGAGCTACAGAGTTAGCATTATTGGAAACTATACTACTATGGTTGGCATGGTGGTTGGCACCCGAACTAGTGGGGTGGCCAATGGAATTCGGGAAACTAGAACTAGAATGCGCTACTGGACTACAATGAGTATTGACACTCTGATTATAATAATTTGGAGTGGAACTAAAGCTACTAAAATGGGGGTTAGGACCCTGACTATGATTGTGTACAGGATTGTACTTAGGACCCTGACTATTATGGTGTGTAACAGTACTGCAGGCTTGAAAATTTCTATTATTTTGACTACTATTATTCTGACTACTATTATTCTGACTACTATATAAGGTGCTAACTTGATTGGAACTATCATTTCCACTGAAACAAAGTAAACTATGGTGACGGACACCGCAACGAAAACAGGAATTAGTGGAGGGGCACTCCTTTACACCATGCGATCCAGAAAGGCAATTTAAACATAAATAATTTGCCTTGGCAAGTTTATAACGTTCATTGGGAGTTTTTGAGCGAAAGAACTGACATTTAGAAAGAGTGTGATAAGGTCCCTGTTTGCAAACTACACAAGTATTTTTATTATTATTTTGATTGGGTTGACTTAGAAAAACATTGGAAGTTTGTCTGGAGCTACCTGATTTAAAACTACTACTATTATTATTTATAGATTTTTTAAAGAATTTTTTATCTTCTTTTCGGGTTAATTCTACATTATCTAAAGCTTCACAGTGTTTTTCCAAATACGCTATTAACTCTTTATAATCAGGCATTTTATTGGAATCAGAAAGCTGTAACTCAAATTTTGTTGCTAAGGAAATATCTATTTTTCTATTAATCATTTGAACTAATGGAAATGACCAGGCGTCTATAGGTAACTGTAAATTGCGCAAGGCCTCTAAATTATCGTTAAAGGTATCTAACAGGGTACGTAAATCTTGAGGATTTTCTGAAGATACTTTTTTAGCATTTTCAATAGCTGACCAATGACTAGCTGCTATGATTCGTTTTCTATAATACCTTTTACACAAAGTGTCATAAGCAATGGAATAATTAGCATGAGTTAGTGGCAAATGCTGAACTAGGAGCTTTGGCTGTTCCTCAAGGGCTTTCAGTAAATATTCGAATTTAGTTACATCCGAAAAGTGAGGATTGTTATGAACCAGGGCTTCAAACATATCTTTGAAACTAGGAAATGAAGTTACATCTCCTCTAAAAATAGGTAAATCTAAAGGTTTAAGATTGTTAGTAAACTGAGGTGCCCTTGATAAGGAAACAGAAGATTGCGTTTCACTAGTTGTATGAGAAAATAAGCTAAAATATATGCTTTTAATATGCCAGAATTTATTTTCAAAATCAGCTCGAACTTTATCTTCAGCTTGAAAATCATCCTGTTCATCTAATAAACCTATCAAAATGTTATGCTGTTTACTGAAATCATCTCTAATTTGTTCTAGGTCTTGATAGCGAACCTTGAGTGAAGCATGATATTTGCTATCAGTCTCAGCTCTTATAGCAAAATCGTATATTTCAGTCATGCGACTAATTTCACTCAGTCTTAAGTTTGTTGCTTTTCTAACTTTATCTGACATTGTAGCTTAATAATTAAACCAAATTAAAAATTATAAAAAAATCTGTTTTATATTTTAAATTTAAAAAAATAACAAAAAAATTTTTTTTTTTTTTTTATTTCCTAAGTTAAATTTTAAACCTAATAAATGGCGAGAAATCTACTAACTACCAATTTAATGAAGTTGTCTAAACGTGGTAAACGAGTGCTACTATTTGTTGAAAACAAAATTTTTCTACTATTTTTTCTCAACTAATAAATTGAGCAATCAATTGGAAATTTTAAGAAAAAATGCTCCTACTACTAAATACGCAATTAATTTTATCAGTTATTTACCTAATTAGCATCTATAATTAATTATTTTATGGTTTCAGAAAAAAGCTACTACAATTTTCAATTTATACGTGTCACTGTGTATGACTAATGGCTGGACACAGTACTAAAGCAATGCATACAGTAAATTCTAATATGGAGTGTGGCTAAATTCTAATTGCGAGTGTGAAATCAACGGTGAATCAAGCGCTAACTGAGACGACTATATGTTCTATACTATATGAGAATCCATTCCCATTACTAACACGACAGAGACCGGCTGCTAACTGCCGGCTTCGAAAGAAAGCAAAAAAAGGCGATAAAGAAATTGATTTCTATTCAATTTGAATAAATGCACGACCTATAATTGGAAATTTTGTGTGAATGTTTTACAGCAAGAACTCTAAAAATTTATGTTAATTAATGACTATATGCCGATTAGTTTACTCCTAACTTTGAGTTTAGTGAAAGGCGGATCAAAGTCACTATGTATTTTTATCAAAAAGTCTACCTACTATATAAAAAAAAAACGACGATTAGGGTAGTAAAGTAGGAGTAACGCTAGAAAGGATCCGGCTCGAAGGACCAAAAATGTGGGGGTGTTGAGTAATTTACTCAGGAGAGATTTAAAATGGACTGTATAAAGGGTTTTTGTTCTACTCACTGTTCGTTGCTGTGTTGTGGGATCGATGGGCGGCCGCCTTTATCCTGGCTTCAGCAGTTCTGTTGAGGGGTTTCCATTGCAGAGGTTTTAAGGAAGGGAGGACGAGGGAAAACACTCGCGAAAATTCGTAAATCTATTTACTTAAAATTATTTAACTAAAAGTGCTTCACTTGATTGCACACCGTGTGATTGAATAGGGATTTGAAACGATATATCCCGTTGTAACTACAAATTCACACTGAATTTTCATTATATTTTTCTAAAAGCTACAGCTAAGGTGGACAAATCCCAATTCTACACAGTGAGCCAAAAAATATCTAATCCAATAAAAAGTAAAATTAAAATAACTAAATTCTAACATCCACACGAAATGAATGTACTGAGGACCGAACATTACATGTATAGGGGATGAAAATAAATTTAAATTTAGGTGTTTTTAAATTTTTTTCTATAGTTTTATTTTAGTTCCTATCAGTCTTCCAAAGCTCAGCTCACTAGCGTTTCTCGAAGTGGGCAATGTTAGTTTTGCATAACTTTACATTTATATGGGAGGAGAGTAAATTAAAATTTTGGGTTTTTTTATTTCTTCCCATGGTTTTATCGTAGGTCCTATCAGCCTTTTAAAGCTCTGCTCTCTAGCATTTCTGGAAGAATTTTACTTTTATTTAAATTTACATTTATAGGGGAGGGAAGTAAATGAAAATTTTGGTGTTTTAAAATTTTTTCCTATAATTTTATCATTGTTCCTTTTAGTCTGAAAGCGCTCAGCTCTCTAGCGTTTCTGGAAGTAGGCAGGGTTAATTTTACATTACTTTACATTTATAGGGGAGGGTAGTAAATTGGAATTTTGAGGCGTTTTAATTTTTCCCATGGTTTTAGCATAGTTACTATCGGCCTTCCAAAGCTCAGCTCTCTAGCGTGTCTGGAAGTTGGCAATGTTACTTTTACATAACTTTACAATAATAGGGGAGGGAAAC
This sequence comes from Aspidapion aeneum, assembly GCA_963576565.1. Lineage (NCBI taxonomy): Eukaryota > Metazoa > Arthropoda > Insecta > Coleoptera > Brentidae > Aspidapion > Aspidapion aeneum. The sequence continues at coordinate 29,499,859 of OY755043.1, forward strand.
AAATTAGAATTTTGGGGTTTTTTGATTTTTTCCAGCGGTTTGGTCATAATTTCTATCAGTCTGCCGAATTTCAGCTTCGTAGCATGTCTGGAAGTACAGTAGTATATTGATGATCTATACATGAGTGAGTGAGTGAGTGAGTGGCAATTTCGATTTTGACGAGTTTTTGAAATTTCGTAACTACTTTATTACCTTATATAAGTTCATAAAACTTGGAGGGGTTGTTAACTCTATAAAGATCTACGACTTAACAAAGTTTGAGATTCATAGCTCAGTCCGAAGTAGAGTTTTAGATAGGTCAAACATGGGCTGAAATGTTTCAAGAAAAGATGGTAAGGCAGCGCGCAGACCTTTCTTATTCTTTAAATTAGAAATTAAGGATTTTGAGAGTTTGTGAATAAAGATTTACTTCCCTCTCTGGAATCGATTTGAGTAGTAGAGACAAATGAATCTTTAATAATTGTTTTCTACACTTTAGGCAAAGGTACCCTGCATAGTAAGTACCCGAGCGTTTGAGTCTTGTTGGGAACACCTTAGCACGAACGAGTGTATTCAATAAAACAATGAAATGCTGATAAATGAAGGCTAAAAAGTGGCGATGGTTTACGATCATTTTGAAGGGTTTTCCTCAACAAACATATTTAGATTAATCTATTATTTCCTCATGATATTCCCTTCAAAAAAAAAAATAATTTTGTCATGCTTCACAGATAAATGTTTTCTAAACAAAATGTGTTTTATTTCACTGGCTTGTTGGTCCACGCATGGTGGTGGTCCTGTATAATATTAGTTTACATAACAAGTACGCTGCCGTGCAAAGCAAAAACCTAGTAACTCGAAAACGAGATTTTTATATCATTGAAATCGCCGTAAAAAACGGCACCAGCCAGTTTTTCTAGAATGTGGCTATCTTGAAAAACAAGAAAGTTATGTAGTTAGTATGTAGTTAAAATAGTTTATTTAAGTATGTAGTTAAATAAACTTAAAACACTATTTACCAAAACACTAGTTTTTGACTTACTAGGTTTCTGCTTTGCACGGCAGCACGTTTGTGATAAAACGTAGAATTTTATGTTAGAAAAATCCGTAAAAAAATCAATTTTGAAAATATTGCTAGAACTTGCTTTTTAACCAAATTTTCTTTTAAAACTTTCATTTATTTGTTAGAATATGATGAGAGTTTATGGTCTACGTCTATATTTGTGCAATTAATTTTTTCTAGAGGGGGCTAATAATCCATTAAGCCCTTTATTTATTAACAAATAGTAATGTAATTTTTTCTAGGGGGAGTCAATACCCCCCTCCGCCTAAATTCGCTCTTGTAGGTAATGACACTTGCCACAGCTACTCGATACATATAAATCAACCTTAAGAAACTGCTAACATTAGTTTACTAAATCTTATGAAACTTTGCTTAGAATTTAAAGATATATACAGGGTGTCCCAATGAAAGCTTATAAGCCCGGATTTGTCGACAACTGGTGAAATAAAAATAATAGATGTTGATTTAGTTCTTAAACGTTTTTTCCATATTGGGATATTTATAGCCATCAACCTCCGGGTTGAAAATTAATCCCTGATTTTGGATAATGAAACTAATTCGAGTGATACCTCGCTAAAATGGTTTTAAAATGCCTTTACAGTGCTACTAAGATTTCAAAATTATATTAATTAATTTTTAAGGTATTCGCATTTGAATAATATAAAATTATAATTTTAAATGCTGATATAATAAATACAAAACAGTAAAAATTTCAAAGTACAGTTATTGAAAAGCCAAAAAACAGTTTTTCCAACATAGTGCCAGTTTACACTTGTTCCTTATTTCAATTTTAATTAAAACTAAGATAACTCTGAACTTGAAATAAGGAACATAGGTCGAACAGCAGCTTGGTAAAAAATATTTTTTTAGCTTTTTATCATTTTTGTTTACTTTTAAGGCTTAGGCGGACACAAGCATACATTTTTTTAAATATTTTTGGAATTTTTAATAAATAAAATGGTAAAATAGCATAAAATAAGACAAAACGAGAAAAAAAAAACACCTTTTAACTTTTAAGTACCTAACAAATTCATTTTGGCCGCACTGTGTAACAAAGTAATAATTATAGCATTAGAAACTATTAGTCAGGTGCATGTGTTTTAACTTACATCACAACAATTAATAGATTTTATTTATTGTTTCTACTATTTTGGCCATTTAAATAGTTTTTTTTTTCAAATTTGTTCCTTTTGGCCCCTCTGTGTGACGCAGCCTTGATTTTTTGTCCTGTCTTAGATTAGGGCCGGTTTCCCAATTGCGAGTAACTCTGGGGAGTTTACCAATCCGGTGTAAATTTTAACTAACTCGTGGTTTTGTTTCTTAAGCGGCCACCGTGGTTGGAGTTAACAAACCTTGCGTTGTTTACCATGTTGCCGGTTTCACCATATTTTTGATTGGTCAAAAGCAGTCACATAATGGAAAACGTTTTATAACCACAAAGTTTTTAATGTTTTTTCCGGTTCCAATTTTTGTTCATTACACCATTACTCTGTATGCAAAATTTCATTTTCCAGCCTGTTGTTGTGTGTGCAAAATCTAATGTTTTAAAATAGTTTTAAAAATAAAGCAACATATCAGCATCTTAAAAATTTTCATCTTACCTATCAGGGTTTCTTCAATTTGTTCAAGAATGTAAAGGACTTCTAAGTCTTTTCCTTGATCTTAGTCTTGTAAAAAAGTCTTTTTCACCAAACATTTCGGCAGAGCCATTTTACAAAAATTACAGAAAAAATACTATAGAAGAAGATTCAAGATGGTCATAAATAACACAACAAAAAACAGTTATAAAATTAAAAATTGGTAAAAAGTAGATGTACAAAATTTTTAAAATGAACAATTCATCCCCATCGCTCAGTCCCTCATATACTTCCATTTCCAAAGATTCTTATAGGAGAAAAAAATTGGAAACAACAAAAAAATATGTGAAAAAGTATATGTGCCTTCTTGTTATCGGTTACACCATGGGTCAAATCACTAAACTTGCCCTCCCAACGGTGGGTCAATTTAGCTCAAGTTTACATCAAGAGTTATAGCTAACCCACGCTGGTAAAACGTTTAAGTTCGAGTTATAATTACCCGCTAGGTGACTCGCTAATGAGAAACCGGCCCGTATTATAAAGATTATTATTTTCATTCTAGAAAAAAGAGATGAAGCAGCCCTTCACCTGCCGCATCAGCAGCATCATTTGTTAGTCTGACTAGATGTCACGATATATTTGCCCTTTTCACGTAAAAGAAAACGAATAAAAAACCCTAAATTTGCAAATTCTTTCTTTTCTCTCCTTTAAAGGAGGATTGATTGTGGGCAGCAGGCAGGAGGGACGGAATTGTCGTAAAGTGTTTTAATTTTGTTGAGATTTGGCCCAAGAGGGATCACCGACGATCGCTTTCTCGGCTCTTTCGATATAAAACACACTTTAGAATTCTCCTTCTATTACCGTTTAAAAAAAAAGGAGAGGGAGAAAGCAGTAGCTTTTGAATCTATAGGAGTAGAAGAAAAATATTCTGTAAATTTATGGGCACCTCAGCTCACACAATTAATGTAATCTTGTCGGGTACGATTTTGATTTAAATCAAGCCCTTAAACGAGGGTACCGTAGTTAGTAGATATCTTGTATGTATAAAATAAACATAAGAGAGTTCTAAAAATGTTACAAACTTTAATGAGTACAAACTAAAACTCTTTTGCAATTTACAAACTGTTACAAGACTTTTCTTATGACCTATAAAACAAACAAGTGCCAAAATATTAAAATAAAAACTTTAACTTACCAAAATAACAAACTACAAAATGTTCTTCAAATAGAGAAATCTTATGTTTCTTTACTGACTATTTATTTTAGAGGTTTTAGTTTAAGTTCAACAAAACTTAGAATGTGACTACCCACTTGTCTGTTCAAAGTTTGGGTTTTTATTAACGGTGGGTTGGATCTAAGTAATCAATTATCTCCTCTTTGAAGAGCTTGGAGGAACCAACTCAGTGGCGATTTTAATAATCCTAAAGTTTACTTTACATTTTAGCTAATGAGCCAAACAAGTAAACCTAAACGAAAACAGAGATTAAATGACATTTTATAGTAAACACTTTCAAATCTTACAGTATTTCCATAGCCAATCACTTTGAAGGGAAAACCCTCTCTCTACTTGATGTATCCCCACGCCATTACAACTTCCACTCGTCACTTTTTAGTTGTTTTTCTCGCATCAACTATCTGCTGTGTGGTAGGCGGCAACTAGTTGTTTACCATTTTGGAGGGAGGCGGAACCACTATCTTTTCTCTGCAAAACCATGTTTTTCATTTCTCTAAGCTGGTTTCGTAATTTACATTCCTGACAATATCCCCCTGTCCGCCACACGGGGACGCGTCGGATTGGAGATCCCCCACCCAGTTACACAACACTGAACAAAACAAACTATAATGTATTTTTTATCTTCATGCACAGTAACCTTTAATATAGTACCTACCCACAAGTAGTATTTTTACCACAACTCTAATTATTGAAATCTGCCCCACCCCTTTTTTTACGGTTTATATTCAGTGGAATTTATTCATTTTTAAATGGGATCATCTAGAGCCTATACCCAACCCAGGTACCAAATTTTATGAAAATCAGGCAAGTTGTTTTTGAGTTTTGCGCCTTGCTTGTTACAGACAGACTAAAACCGCTAATTAGCTTTTCTTTACTTCTAACATTTTTTATTTTTTGGCCAATTTTTTTAAAAATATGAGAGAAAACGCCTAATTATATCCGGCATTGTTGGTAAATAGTGTGTATAGTTGTCCAAATAGCGGATGTCGATAATTATTTTGTGCAGTAAATTGTTTATTTCAAACCAAACCAAACCCAATAAGCGTTTATGTACTGTATTCGTCACTCCGTGCAGAAAACCAGATTATTCCAACCCCTCGTTAGGCCTATATACGAAACAATTTCAATGACTGTGACATAACAGTTATACTACTATCGTACGATGAACCATTCTAAGTAAAAATATTCTTACCTTCCTAGCCCGGGCAGCAGTGGCTAAAAAAGGTATTGTTGAAAACGCCTGAGAGGCCATAGAAAATGTTTTTAAAAACTTAGATTAAGAAGAAATAGGCATCAAAATAAGCGGACAATACTTGAACCACCTAAGATATGCTGATGATATCGCCTTAATAACAGACAAGAAATAAGATCTCATAAAAATGATGGAAGAAGTGGATACAGCAACAAAAAATACAAATATAGAGTACTTCTACACTAAAACTAAAATTATAACAAGCACAGATGAAGATATCACGATTAGAATAAAACAAATGAAAATAGAAGTGGGGGAATATACATATCTGTGACAAATTATTAAACTAAAAAAAAAACAAACAGCTGAAATCAAGAGATGGGTAAGATTTGCGTGGGCAGCATTCGGTAAATTAAACTACATATTAAAAAATTAAAAATATTATCCTCAAAACTAAAGTGTACAACATCAAACATGAATAATGTAATAAAATCCCAAAGATCAATGGAAAGACAAATGTTACATGTAAAGCTAGCAGATAGAAAAAAGAATAAAGAAGAAAATTACTAGTACCAAAGGGCGTGAAACAAAATCCATAGATCAGCATTCATTCAAGACAGATTTTCCTTTTTTCCCTAGCTTGAAGAATAGATTTACAGGAAACAAAATCTTGAATATTGTTTCAAAAAACATGTTACTATCAAACAGTTGCCATTTTGGCCCATTATCGCCAGTCAATTGTGCATTATCAATCCTGCAAATTCGATGCAACAACATTCGAATTCCACTATCGACAATTATCTCACTCGATACACTGACAGCCAAACAAACATAGTATCGTCACGAATATTTTAATTTTTTTTATCTTCCTGGTCAGAAAAGCAATGGATGGGAAAAGTGATGTTTTCGTTAACAAGAAAAATTGAAACAACTTAAAAAATGCGATAGGGTAAAGTAAAGGCCGCTTGACATGAAGCAATAAACTTGCAGTTGCATGCAAGATTACAATGAGACTTATTGTGTTTGTGTATACAGCCGATGTGATGTCAGGCGACCTTAAGGGATATTGGTGACAGTTATCTAAAAATTTAAGTTGATTAAAAGCAAATAATTCAATACCTGTAACTAAAAAGTATGTTCCTGTATCGCGACAATTATCTATTATACCGCTCTTCTCTACATGTTCGAAATAATTCGTTGGAAAATGAAAATTCTGGAAAACATCAGCGAAAATTTGATAGAAAACTCACCCGTTTCGAATTTAGGATAAATAAAGGGCTGATGTTTTGGAAAATGCATCGTTTTATTTTAGCAATAATTTTAAAAAACTATAAGGCAAAATTTAAAAAATATTTAAGGCTAATAATTACGCTGAACCCTTACAAACAGATTGTTTTGTGTTTAGTATTTATTAAGAGTTAATTGTTAACTTTTTAATAAGAGTTAATAGTTTAGTTTTTATTGACAGTTAATTAGTATTGTTAGTTTTCTTTATTAGTACCACCTAAGTTTTTTTTTTGTTTGAGAGTAGAGTAGAAATAAAATTTCGGACTTCCATTGTCTTTATTTATTTTAAACACGACATTTTGGTTAGTAAGTATCTCTAACCGTCTTCAAGTGTAAACTAAACAATCTATTCTCTAGGCTACTACTTATACTACTTGGTGTGCAGTTAGGTGTGATGGACCGCCCCCTTTTGTAATCCTAAGACGCCTGTTTTCCTTAAGGAGTGGTTTCCATATGTTTGGTAAGTCCGTGTTTGGTTGACTAAGAACTTCTTTACTCTGCATTCTGAACGCAGCTTCAATAAACTTTCGTTTTCGCCAATGCGACTCCATATGCAAAACTTTATCTTCTGACCACTAAATCCTGTGATCACTTGGCCATGCATGATCCGCTAAACCGGATTTTTCAATATCCCGCAATTGGGTACTATTAAGATGTTAATTAACTCTAACCTGAAGAGGGCGTTTCGTTTAACCTACATATGATTTACCACACTCACACGGCATTTGATAAATAAATTCCTTATTATTTGAGGGATTTTCTTGTTTTGTTTTAGTTACAAAACTCCTTATCGTATTTCTCGATGAAAATACTGTTTCTATATTATAGTGCTTGGCTATTCGTCTTATGTGTTCTGAAATCCCTTAAATATATGGAATGTTAAAAACACCCAACGGATTATCAATTTGAGAATTTGCTACACTTGGTTTGTTTTAAATTTTAGAGATCGTTGTAAGTCCTTCTTAATGTTGTTAATTTCTGAGGTTAATTAGGTACTGTCTCGTGCGTGTAGGTTTCCTATATACAGTGGTTCTGTCTAATCGTTTGACAAGAACACCCAAAAGAGGGAAGGTCGAATCTTTTTCAATTTCCATGGTGCATTTGATTGTTGCTCAAATACCGTTCAGATGTTGTAAAAAATTCTGTAGTTCGTCATCAGTTTCCGGCCATATAATAAAAGTATCATCCATGTATCATATCGTAGCCATAGTTTTGGTTTGAGCTGTGTTGATCGCATGGTCCTCGAACCACTCCATGTAGATATTTTCTGGCGAAAGAGACGAACCTATTCGTGCGTAAAACTTATCTTTCACTTGAAAGTTACGGAGACAGATGCGGCTCTACGGTTTCTATTTATTTATATCTAAAATGTTTATATTTTTGTTTACAACCTGAATGCTCCAATTCAGCACAAAATTCAGCCAAAATAGCTAATATAGCTGTAGCTAGCTCAAAGGTCAATTTTATACATCCCAGGCCGTAACATAAAATAAGTGGTCTGGAATAACGACCTCATTCGATACCCCATGTGCTCCCCAATAAGCCGTTTTAAAGTTATTTTCTTTCTACATCACGGGAAAAACCGTTTCTAAATGCCTTTAGGTTTCTCCTTGGAAAATATAGCATTTGTTCAAAGAGGTTTGAATAAAAACATTAACAAAAAATAAGCTAAGGTATATTAAAATAATGTAAAAATCTATCACAATATTTTAATCACTGTACACGTGGGCGCACCCAGAGGCGGGACTTCGGGGCCCGGCCCCTCCCAAGCCGAAGGATTTTTTAAATATCTATTTTCCACATATTTTATGAAAATAACAAAAAATAAGGGATTATATTCCAGGGTGCGCTACTGACTGTATTTAATATGGGGACATCAGTGGCGTGCATACAATGTAGGCGGAAAGGCGTGACCTTCCCTAGATAAAATTCAAAACCCTTTTTTTTCATATCCTTATATTCGAAATCTATCTCTATCTATCTATTTAGCCTTCTTCAAACCATCTTTGGACATAGGCCTCCCCCAATATCTACCACTCTTCCCTGTCTGTCGCCGTTTAATCCATTTAGTTACTGAATATTTCTTGAAGTCATCCACCCATCTCTTATGTGTTCGTCCCCTTCTTCTTTTATTTGCCCAAAGTCTCCAGTTTACAATACATTTGTTCCATCGATCGTCTTTCTATCTGATATTATGACCGGCAAATTTTCATTTTAATTTTGCTACTTCTCCTCTGACATCCCTAACTTTTATTTTATTTCTTATCCAATAATTCCGTTTTCTATCTGTTAGCTTTACAAGTAACATTTGTCTTTCAATTGATCCTTGGGCTTTTGTTACGTTATCAAGGTTTATTTTTATGAGTGTCCAAGTCTGGGATCCATAGGTAAGTACAGGAAGGATACATTGGTTATATACTTTCGTTTTGAGGTACTGAGGATATTTTTATTTTTTAATATGTAGTTTAATTAACAGAATGCTGTCCAGGCCAATCTTACGCGTCTCTTGATTTCAGCTGTTTGGTTTTCTTTTTTTGTTTAATAATTTGTCCCAGGTATATATGTATATTCCTCTACTTGATCTATTTTCTCTTGGTTTATTCTGATCCTGATATATTCATCTGTGTTTGTTATGATTTTAGTTTTAGTGTAGCTTATTATCAAGCCTATATTTTTAGTTGCTTTATCTAGTTCTTCCAGCATTTTTATCAGTTCTTCTTTCTTATATGTAATTAAGGCGATATCATCAGCATATCTTAGGTGGTTCATGTATTGTCGGTTTACTTTGATGCTCATTTCTTCCCAATCTAAGTATTTTAAAACATCTTCTAGGGCCTGGTGAAATAGTTTAGGGGATATTGTGTCATCCCAACTTACACCTCTTCTTATGGGCTTAGTTCCTTCGTGGATTATATTGGCTCTCGGGATGGTTTCCTTTTTGTTTGGTAGAATTCTGTATAGAATAGTTGTGTGATATTTATAATATCCTCTTTAACGTTAGTTTCTATGCCGTTCATATCCTTTATTTTAAGTATTTAGACATTTCATATTTCTATTATTTTCTATAACACTATCAACTTTTATTTTCTGGCTCTTTCTTTGGTTTTCTTTTATAATTTTTCTTATAGTTTTATGTATTTCTGTGTATTCTCTCGATGTTCTTTTTTCTTCTTTGTCCAGGAACCGCCTTTTTTCCATCAGTTTCTTTATTCCTTCTGATATACAATTTTCTATCTTTTTATCTTTTTTTGCGATAAATTTTCCTACTTTGGTCATAGCTCTTGTCAGCATGTCATTTATTTCATCTATATTTTCATTTTCGCAATTTTGGGGTAGCTGTTTCTTTAGCCTTCCTTTATATCTATAGCTCCATTTTGTGTAAGTTTATTCATGTCAAGTTGTTCATTGTTATTAATAATTTTTCTTTCCATTTCGAAATTGCCATCAACGCAGACTTTTGTTCTGACGATCCTGTGATCACTGCCTGTTGTAAAGCTGTTTAGGACATCTCCAATGGTGTTTTTGTCAGTAATCAGTATGTTATCCATTTTATTTTTTGTTATTCCATTAGGGCTGAGCCTAACATAACTAACGTCATTTAGTAATTTATTAATATTTCTATTTAACTTTTGGTATGTATTTGTAAGATGATTGACATACAAAAAGAGTTTTTTTTAAACATGATAACACGCAAAAAGCGCCCCTTGTGCGAAATTTTTATCAAAACTAAAAAACTTGACAAACGCGGCACTTTCCATTCTCCAAACATGACAAATGAAAAAGCGAAAAAGTTTTTACCTTCAAACTGCGACCGGGACCGAGAGGGCAAGTCACAGCAGCGTCGCTGAGGGGATTCCGCCCCCCTGAACTTTTCGAATTATACTAGATAAAGGTTTGGTTTAGTTGGAGATTCGGATTGGACATTCGGAAACTGTTTGTATTACTGTTTAAATGCATGACATATTTTTAAGAAATAGAGACGAGAAACCCATTAAAGTAACTGAAACTCACATTTTTTGGTTTTGATATTTTTTTTCAAGTTCATTTCGCCGTTTCTCTAAAATAATTTAAGTTGTCGGCGGTGAGTGACATCAGTAATCATGTAAACAAAAAGTAGCAGTTATTTTTCGAGGCCCTTCCCAGTACAGATATATTTAAGACGTACGTAATACAAGGTCTCTAGTTCTGACTATATTTAACTACCATAGTGCGACATGTTTTTATATAATTTTCACGGTAAGAAATCTGATATTAGCTACCCAGATAACACAAGGGCATCTTAAACATGTCAATTCTAAATCGTGAGAGTATTCTTAAGGATGTCTCATAAGTCATAATCTTATTTATGAAAAAAATATTAAGGGACTTCTTTCCATATCTGATTTTTTACAAATTTTTTGTGATTTTGACCTATCTTAGCAATATCGTCGTGACGCCTGATTGCGTGTGTGTGTGTGTATGTCTGTCCGGCCCACGATAGCGCCTAAACTGCTGAACCGATTCTTTTATGAAAAATAATGTTCGACACTTGTAAGCTTATTAGATTTTGTTCAAAATCCATTAATGCTAATGAAAGTTTAAAAATTGAAAATATGCTTTTTAATAAAGTATGCGGTTTTCCATACGTAATAGAACTAAATTCTTTTGTTTCTTAGATGTTTAGAAAAAACTGTTTTTATGGCTGATATTGCATGGAGTTAGGAAGGTATCAGATCCGTCATGGATCCAATTATTTTATTCATGTAAGTTAAGTATTTATAAATAACTCAACTGTCAAATCTAATTTTATCTGTCATTTTTAGTTTTTGAGATATTGCAAAAAGTTGGTATTCTTCAAATAAAAGAAAAATAAGTTTAAGCGTAAAATATCCTTTAATATCATCCAATATTTTATAAATTTTATTTTATTTTCTTGATCGACCTATTTATTTCTAATTAATTACCTTATTTGCTATTTTAAAATAAAAACTTAAAATTTAAAAAAAATACGAATAATTTAGAATATACAAAGAAAGATCTCAAGAACTAAAATCGTGAGATAAACTTCCGTTTAACAATTATATTCCTTTGTTTGAAACTCGTAGACAATGATTGTGTAGAAATAAAATTTCGGACTTCCATTGTCTTTATTTATTTTAAACGTTTCGGTTAGTAAGTATCCCTAACCGTTATCAAGTGTAAACTGACAGTTTACACTTGATAACGGTTAGAGATACTTATTAACCGAAACGTTTAAAATAAATAAAGACAATGGAAGTCCGAAATTTTATTTCTAATTATATTCCTCATAAAAAAATCTATAAAAAAAAATTAACACCAAAATATCATAAATTAAAAGTTCACACCCGGAAGCAAATAACTAGTTATGCGCCGCTGACGACTGGCCGTGGAAAAACATTCCGCTGGAAACTCTATGCAGGACGGAAAATCAGAAAAGTCAGTGTTTTGTCCGAAAAGCATATCTCTTTGCCAACTTTTCTTCTGTTATTGAACAACAAAACGCAGAATAGATATATTGTGCAGATAACAAGCTTCCCTAAGTTTCTGTGTAATGAATAGAAAAAGCAGTTTTTACATATACACCAAAGTTAAAGAAGTATTACCTAATTTGTAATAATACGGCAAAAAAATTATTAAAGATATAAAATCTAACAATCCATACTTACCCATAATTTTTTATGTATAACAGAATCAAGAATTCAAGACAAAATTAAGACATTTTGTGATAAATTTTTTCACATGTTTTAACAAAGTAAGTAATAGTGGCTACTTAAGTTTGAATATTTTGTATGTTCATTTGATCCAATACTCACCAACAAGTGCTCTGAAACACTTCAAAAGTGAGTAAGATTCTTCCACACTGTTATATACAGGGTGTCCCATAACTTAGGGGCCATGGGCCAACAGGGCATGGTCAAAACTCGTTCTTTTTCGAGACACAGAGCATCAAAGATGGCAATTTTTTTAACTTTTTTGATAATAACTATTTAAAAAAACGCAGTAAAAATATGAAATTGGGTTAAGTCGTTTATTAGAATAAGAGCAATAAATTGAAATAAAAATTATTTGAAAAAAAATTAGTCGGTCAATATTTCTTAGCAAAAACTATTTTTTATACCAAACTTTTATAAATGCCATATTAAACGCAATGTTTTTTTTTTATATTTTTTGTTAATAAAAACAAGTCTCTAGCGAGACAATAATAAAATTTAAAAAAATATATGTAACCAAATTAATTTGTTCAAGAAAATTACCATTTTTTATACATTTTTGGGGGTTATTTTGATCTCCTCAACTCGTAATTTTATCAAAAAAAGGAATACTACATTTTTGAATCACAATTAGCTGAGTATTCAGCTGGCTGTGACAGAATTTATTTTTTTTGTAAAACCCTTTTCCCCCCACTCCTCTAACTTTAAAAATCATATATCTTAAAAAACAGCTGTGTGTTGACCCCCATGTTATATAAACTTTTTTCTCCGAAATAACCTCCTCTATTACCTGCTGCACTATGGCCCGTAAGTTATGGGACACCCTGTATTTAAGTATAAGTTAATTTTACATATTTTTGTATTGAATTTATGTGGCAATAAACAAAATTATTATTAATATTATTATTTGTTTCTTCTGTGTATGTGCATTTTGATTCAAATAAGGAGTTTAAAAAGATGGAAGTCTATTCTAACAAAATATAAATTATATTCCATCTTTTTGGTGCTAAAATGCAATTATTATATAATATTTATTTAAACTGTAAGCCCTTCGAAAATATAGGCCCAGTCGCTCAAGAAATTAGACTAAATTAACGTCATTCTAAATTCCTAAAAGTTTTTTAAAAGGTCTTAATAATATCCAAAAATTTTTAGGGTACACATGCAAGTTCAAAATAATCAAGAGTGAAGTATCTGTGCAAAGTATGTTAATCTCTTCAAATAAACTATAAATCATGGGGAGTTTGTGATCGGGAAAGACGGTTTCCAATTTTGGAAAGTATTTTGGTTCGAAATTAGGTCGAAGCGAGGCTCTGGAATTTTGATTGCCATTCCCGTACAAACGCTTTATTATTTTGGTTTCGCTTCTGGCTTGCAGTATTTACCTATAAACCTGGCAAAAATCGGTACTCAAAGGCTATAGGGTGAAGTAGTTTATGCAAGATCTAGGCTTGGAGGGGAGGGGGGTAATGGTGAAACGGGGACCCTAAATGAAGACGAAAAGAGCGAATAGGAAAAAACGCTACACAGAAAAAGCACACGCCTAGTAAAGAGGACACTAAAAAGCGCACATAGTGAAACAACGCATAGGGAAATCAAACAAAGAAAAGATTTCACGTATGGAAAAATAATAATGAAATACATGTAAGTCTTTAAACTTTTTAAAAATTCGTGTATTAGAACAAGAGCAATAAGTTAAGATGAAAATATTTTTTTTAAAAATTACGCAGTCAATTTTTTGGAGGTTATTTTGATAGCCTATATATTCTTAACTTGTAATTTTATTGAAAAAGGAAATAATACATTTTTGGATAACAATTATAACTAAGTATTCATTTGACTTTGACAAATTAATTTTCTTTTGTAAAACCTTTTTTCCCCAGATAAATGTTGATCGACCCTCATATATATAAACTTTGTTATTAAGAATAACTTTCTCTATCACCTGCTGCACTATGGCCCCTAAGTTATGGGACACCTTATATAGGTAAATTTTAAAAAATTTTATAATTTAAAAAATATTTAAACTTGTTTTTGGGATTTTGAAAATATTTGAAATTTTTTTATTGAAATTCATAACTTTAAAAATTATCAAAATATTTAAAACTTGGAGATTTTTTATTCCTAGTGAAGAGTTTTAATATTTTTGAAAAATTAGGAAATTATAAGTAAATCTTGTTTAAAACTTTTATGATTTACGTCTAGGTCATAATTATCTTAAGAGCATAAATAGGCCATTAGACTAGTATTATTGGTAGGTCGTAGGACTAGAGTAAGATATTTTTTTCTTACCCTAAAGTCGTAGGTAATATTTACACCGGCACATAAAACAAAAAAGTGATCTATATATTTCATCAAAGCTACTTATGCGTGGTCTTTATAATATAAAAACGTTGCAAATTTTGAATGATTTCTTCGTTGCTTTATAAAGAAGCTCTCCGAGATAAATTGGTTTGATGGCTTTGAAAATGTACCATATTTTCGCAACTTCACCGTGTAAAATTGCAATAATTTGATCAAGTTTTTTGCAATTAATTCGAAATTTTGGGGGTGTACGGGCAAAAGAGACCCCATATTTGGATTTGGTGCATCGAGATGTAAAGACTTCTCTTTTGTATTTTATTTGCCGGAGATATTATTGTTTAAGTTTTTCCTTTGTGCGCTTTTTATTACCCCCCTTTACCCCACCCCGTATACCACAACAATAAATCTAGTTGATTATCTACGGCTGTTCGGCACATGAACCGTCAAAATTTTTTGGGATATTGTTGGGGTCATTTGCTACCTTTTTAACCTTGGAACTTGGATCCTAAGAGTCACGACTAAAAAGATATGAATTTTTATTTTTTTTTTCTCAAATTATCCAAAATTCCACCTTTAAACCCTCGTAAGCTTTTTATTAATGTCTGGAAAAGCACCATTTTGTCTATAATTCTGTAATCTTATGCTTTTTCAACTAATTAATAGATTTGTTAAAATTGATGTACCAATGGGACATACGAGGTTTTTTTTGAAGAACGTTAGTGATTTTGTGAAAGAAAATCAATTTCAAAATTAAAAATCAAAAAAAGTATCGACAATTGAGAACTTCGTTTTCTTTTAAAAACTTCTTTAGTTGATTACCTTTCTAACGGTATACTACACATTGATTAAAAAAAAACATTTCTGCTTTAAAATACGGATATTCCGTCAGAAGGGCGACTCGTTCGGGATTGGAAAGAAAAACAATTTGATGTTTATGATCGTTTACCTATTTAAATAAAAGTTAAACTTTTAGCAATAATGTATTGTGTTCTTTATTTCTAAATTTTGTTCGAAACGATCATAAACATCAAATTGTTTTTCTAATCAATTCCGAACGATTATTGCCCGTCTCACGGAATATCCGTATTTTAAAGCAGAATTGTTTTTTTTAATCAAAGTGTACATACCGTTAAAAAGGTAATCAACTAGAGAAGTTTTTAAAAGAAAATAAAGTTCTCAAGTGTTGATACTTTTTTTTAATTTTTAATTTTGAAATTGATTTTCTTTGACAAAATCACTAATGTTCTTTAATAAAAAACCTCGTATGTCCCTTTGGTACATAAATTTTAATAAATCTATTAATTAGTTAAAGTAGCATAAGATTACAGAATTATTAAAAGAAAAAATGGTGCTTTTCCAGACATTAATAAAATGTTTACGAGCGTTTAAAGGTGGGATTTTGGGTAATTTGAAAAAAAAAATTAAAAAATTCATATCTCTTTAGCGGTGACTCTATGGACCCAAGTTCCCAGGTTGAAATGCTAGCAAATGACCCCAACAATATCCCAAAAAATTTTGACGGTTCATGTGCCGAGCACCCTGTATAGCATAAAAAAAAACCAACTCGCATTTGTAAGTCACTTTGAATTTTTTTTCTAACGAACGTGAATTTTAGTACCCGTGAATGTAAAAATCAAACAAGTTTTAGTGGCTAATTGGGTAAAAAGAAGTTTTTGTTTCTCTCATATTTTTCTCTCACATTTTTTCGTCTGATGGTGGGTATAAACGCTAATCAGCGTTGCATTGGCCTGAAAGAGAGAAGAGCTGTCGTAGATCACGGATGGTGTCTTTTTCTTTGCTATCGATCTTTTCATCGATATATATATATATATATATATATATATATATATATATATATATTTATATATATAGCAGTTTATACTCGCCTACTCTTGTTCTAGTTTCTAGTCTCTCTCGTATCTAGGTAGATAGCGCTATTTGCGAGCGCTGTCTCACTATAGACATAGGATTCTAGAGAAAACCATCTAATTAACTTCGCAAGGGTCACATTGACCAAGCAGTGTTTTGAGGAGTCCCATAAGGACGAAACAGTTAACTGTCAACATTTATTAGGTGTCCATTAATGAACCCCCGTGATGTTCAGCCTTCGAGGTCCCACGGAAAAGCATAAGAGAAACAAAAACTTCTTTTTGCCGTATAAGCCACAAAAAATTGTTTGATGATTAATATTTTTTCTACTTCTAATAAAATCATAATATATAAGAAAAATGGCCAAACTAATATCTGTATTTTTAACCATATAATCATTTTTACATGCCGCTCAAGCTTTTATTACTATTAAATTTCTTTTGATTTTTTTTAAACTGAATAATATCTAAAGCAGGGATAAAAAACCGCTTTGATGTAGTTATTTTTCTTTGTCCTGTTATTCGAAATAAGAGCTTTACATGAAAAAACAATAAAAAAATCATTAATAACCATATTTGATTAAGATATGGCGTGACCACGCTAAGGGATGCGATTAAAAGGCTCGATTAACCCTTAAAATGGAGAAAAAAAAACAAATGAATTATGTAATAGATTGCATAATCAAGGGTCAGATGTTATTTGTCAAAGCCTACTCGGGTAATTTTCTCCCTATAAAAGAAATTTTGGCTTATGTAATTGACCTCGAAACATAGGTATAATGAATTTTTACCTTCCTAGGCCGCGTAGGAATGGCTAGAGAAGATCTAAAGGAAGGACGAAAAAAAAATTCAGAAAATGCCGAAAATGTGTTATTTTAATGCATTTTGACTTATCCTAGCAATATCGTCGTGATGTCTGTCTGTGCGTGTGTGTGTGTCTGTATATTACTTCTGTCCGTAACACAATAGCTCCTAAACCGCTAAATGGATTTTCATAAAATTTTTAGGTAAAATAGTGTTCGACTCTTAGGAGCTGATTAATTTTTGGTCAAAATGCATTAATGCTTATGACAGTTTTCTGACAATTAAAAATTTAAAACATGCTAACTTTTTAACGGAGCATCGCATCAATATGCGGTTTTCGGAATATAGTAGACCACATTTTGATCAATAATTTGCGTTATAACCAAAAACTTCGTAGGAGCTTTAGTTAGTTAGTTAGTTTACGAGATATTTACAAAAAACTGTTTTGAAGGCTACACTTGAAGCTAATAGGCTAGCTAGGAAGGTATCAGATCCATCATGGATCCATTTATTTGTTTTATGATATTACCATATATTAATATATTTGTTTATTTGTTTGATTATAACTTCTTTTAAACTTTTCCAACTAGGTATTTGGTGGTTTGTATACAATTCAACATTTTTTTTAGAAAAATAAATAAAATAGCGGTTCTAAAATGGCGGATTTTCTCATTTATGGACCAATATGCATCAAATTTGGAACTTTGGGGTGTTTCAGGACGCTGATTAAATTAAATTTAGGAAATCAGAAAAAATGCCATAAACATATTTTGATGTTTGCTGCTTTTCGAAAAGTTCCTGGTTTGCTCATATCCTCATAATTAATATTCGGGCTAGTTCAAGCTACTCGTAAAATAAGAATTTTATTGAATTACCTTAAGGGCCGCGATGTTTCAAGTTTAAGGCAAATCAGTTTATAAATAAGAACGTGCGGCATTGTGGATCCGCCATTTTGATTTTTTAAAGTTTAAGTTAGATATCATAATCAGCGACCTAAAACCGCCCAAAGTTCCGAATTTGATGTATATCTGTTCATAAATGGGAAAATCCGCCATTTTGGATCAGTCATTTCCAAGTTTTTAAATTTGAGTAAAAAAAATGTATTGAATTACCTTAAGCGCCGCGATGTTTCATGTTTCAGGTAAATCAGTTTATAAATAAGAAAGTGCGCCATTATGGATCCGCCATTTTAATTTTTTTTAAAGTTTATGTTAAACATCATAATCAGCGACCTGAAACAACTTCAAGTTCCAAATTTGATGCATATTGGTTCATCAATGGAAAAGTTCGCCATTTTAAATTCGCCATTTTGTTATTTTTTGGTTTAAGTTAAAAATAATAACCAGCGACCTGAAAAATCGAGTTTGATACATATCGGTTCATAAATTGGAAAATCCGCAATTTTATTTTATTTATTTTTCTGATGAAAAAAAAAATTGTATACTAACCAACTAGTTCAAAAAGTTTGAAAAAAGTTTTAATTAAACAAATGAACAAATATATTATATAAAGTCAAGCTAAATAAAACTGTTTAAACAACAATTGTCAATGTTAATATCATAAAACAATAAATCTCGCGGCGAATTGTCCCCGCGGCGAGTCGGCTATTTTAGGTCAATTTTTTTTTATAGAATATAGAATCGCCATCAAAGAAAGATATGTGTTACTAACTAAATTATGTCTACAATGATCTCTTTTCTGATTTTGAGATTTTTTATATTTTTTTAGCCGTTTTGGAGTTAAATGAGTTTTTAGACATTCGGACCGTTTAGTATTGGTGCTGTCAAAATTTGACATTATATAAATAGAATTTGACATATCTGACACTAATGCTTCTACTTTTATGTCAATATAGAAATGATTGCTGTAATAACCGGTGGAACGTATTGCATATAAAAATTATTACGTAATTCAATTCCCCATGCAACAAATCATTATAAACGAAAAGTTCTCCGTTGTGTTTTGTTTAACTCCAACTTGTCAAAAACTTGTGTAAATATTTTGGCGTATAATCTGCTCAGTAAAAGACTGATTAAAATTTCCGCAAACCATGATTGCATAGCAGTGGAAAACTTTTCAGTTTTCCATCATTTCCACCATCAGCGATGCCACGCTGCCATGCCGCCTACTATTAAAATACAAAATAAAAGGTTTTTGAATGGATATTAGCTTAGAACTTGTTACCATGTGCCTTCTTTTCCTTTTAATTATTTTTTGTTTACAATTTTTGTTCCTATACATATTTTTATTACCTTCTTGGCCCGCACAGCAATAGCAAGGTATTGTTTTCGACGATTTTTTTTTCAGATAATAATAATACCGAAAATGTGTTATTTGATCTATCTTACCAATATCGTCGTAACTTCTGTCTGTGTATGTGTGTGTGTTACTGCAATTTTCTTTAGTTTTATTTTATTTATAATTTATCTATTTCGCCTCAAAAATAATCAGCCATACAAATTCAAATTGTGGCACCTTGCGCCGTCCAAACAACGCGGGTGCTAAGGACATGAAATGACACATTCTGTCAAGCGAAAACACGTCAACTCGTGAAAAATCATTCTCTTCTTTCGAAGACTAATTTTCTTTCGAAAATTAACTATTAAACATAAAAACCTTAGTTATTAAGTGCTACCATCCTCAATCCAAAGACTGAAAGTGAGACTACTTCAAGAGCGGGCCCGCAAGCCGAGAAATAACCATCAAAAGGTAGGTGCCATTTTTTCTCTTGCTTTTGTATGGTTGCGCGATCAAGAAATATTAAATAAGAAAATTACACCTAAAGAAAGTTACAGTCCGCTATGAATTAAAGAAGAAAATCTATTCACACTATCCATTACATTTTATGGTCCTTCGAGCCGGATCTAGGCTATGAAAAAGCGTTTTTAAAAATATTCTAATTTTTCTTGAACGCCATATTGGGCTTCATTCTTATCAAACGGAGCACAGTTTAGTTGTAGGTAATCGAGTTTCCTTGGATACCTACGTATGTGTGCGTGTGTGTGTGGCCTCCTAAATCTAAAATAAAAACTACAGGGTCAGTCTTGTTTACTACCTACTATCGATAAATTTAATACATATATTTATTCGAGAATTTTGTGTTTTCAAAATTTGATTTAATGCAAAAATAAAATACAAATCTTCTATCAAATATCGCCTTTCGGTTTCGCGTTTCCGCGATTTTAAACATATTTAGTGCGCTAAAGTGCAAAAAATAAAAGTGTTTAAATAAATCAAAATCCAAGTAACCAAATACAAAAAATCAAAAACTCAAAAACTGTTTTAAAATAGATACCTTTGTTTCAATAATTTAAAACCAAGTCAATACAACAAAAGATACTTAACAATCAAAATGGGGGATGCAGAATTAAAAACATTTACTAGAAAAAGAAAAATCGCTTTGACTAGGATCACTGAAATCTATACTTTGGCGGTAAAAGCCAAGGATGATGAAGCCGAGCGCCCTATCTTTCAAATTGCTTTTGAAACTTTGGAGGATCAATATTTTGAGTTTAAACATCTCCATAACGAATTGATTGGGTTGCTGACCGACGATAAAGATTTCGATGCGGAAGATACAATTAGAAAAAATTGTGACACTTTTTATTTCCAAGCAAAAGCAATATTTTGTAAGTTATTTCCAATTTCAGGCACTTCTAGGCCGCAGTCCTCTGTGCCTACTCCCAGCAGTCATAGTTTTGAAAATTTTAAACCTTCAATTCCGGTTTTTACGGGCTCAATGCTAAAATGGCCGACTTTTCTAGATCTTTTTTCAAGCATAATAGACAAAAATCCTGCACTATCGAATGCCTTAAAATTTCGGTATTTAATTACTTTATTGCAGGGTGAACCATTAAATTTGGTAAAGTCGTTACCAGTTACTGATAGTAACTATTTAATTGCCTTTTCAAATCTACAAAAAAGGTACAACAATAAGCGCCTTTTAGCTACGTCATATTGGAATTCCATTGTGCATGTTTCCTCCATGAAATCAAATCAGAGCTCTAAAGATCTTAGAAATATTTTGGACACGTTTACTGAAAATCTAGAGGCCCTGAATGCCTTAGAATTTAATACAAAAGATTGGCAGTTTCCGTTGTTTAATTTATTGCTGGGAAAAATAGATACTCCCACTAGATCAGCCTTTGAGGTTTGCCATACTGAAAAGGAAATTCCTAGTTACACCGATCTATATGAGTTTTTAGAAAAACAGTGCCAAGCACTAGAATCGGTTCAGTATTTTCAGCCTTCAGTATCAAATATGGAAAAAAAATCTAAAAGTTTTGGATCTGGTAACTACAATCGTTCAAAACCAAATTCATATAATAACAATAATTTCAAAAACTCCTTTATGACAGGCATACCACAAAAACAACAAATTTTACCAAACTTTAATAATCATAATCCAAGCAACTTTCAAACAAAAATATCAAAACAATGCAAGTTATGTAACCTTTCGGTACATCCTTTTTCTCAATGCCAAGTTTTTTTACAAAAAACTCCAGCTGATCGTCTCGCTTTCGTGAGACAAAATAATATATGTGGCAACTGTTTAAGATCAAATCATTTTCTTTTAAAAGATTGCTTATCGCCTTTTAATTGCAAATCCTGCGGGTTACGTCACCATAGTTTATTATGTGACGTCACAACTCGATTTAACCCAGCCCAACCTAACATGCAAACTTCTTCATTTATTTCAAACATTCAGTCACCAACGCAGAATCAACAATCAAATTATAGTTTATATCCTAATAATATCGATTCAAATCAAATACCTTTCTATGATAAAAATATTCAGCAGAATATTAACCCAACCTTAACTAGCATGCAGCATTCTAATCAATCTAATTTTAAGTCACAAATGCAACCAATTCAAGATCAATCTCAACAACAAATCAATCAAAGTCAATATCCTTCTACTTCGCAACAAAATCAACAATTAACGCAAAATACATCTCGACAACAACCTAACCAAACCAACTGTTATACCTCATTCACCCCAAGCTGTCAAAGCACAGTACTATTGTCTACCACTATTGTAGAAATCCTCGATGCACGCGGGAACTATCAAGTAGTGAGAGCCGTCCTAGACAACGCCAGCGAAGCCTCTTTTATCAGCGAAAACTGCTTAAATAGGTTAGGTTTATCTAGGAAAAAATTATCTGTTCCTATTCTAGGAATAAATCAATCTTCTTCTTCAACAAAAGGTATGACGCAATGCACTATTCGTCCAGTTGGAAAAACTGATCCCACATTTTCCTTTAACGGTTTAGTCGTTCAAAGATTATGCTCTTCTTTACCTAGTGTCCAAATTAATCCAAGAAATTGGAATTATCTTTCAAACATTAAACTAGGCGACCCCTTCTTCTACAAACCAGCCCCTGTTGATCTACTTCTAGGCGCCGAGATTTATTCCCAAATTATTAAATCAGGTCGTATTTCTGGGTGTCAAGGTCAACCAGTCGCCCTAGAGACGGAGCTGGGATGGGTGTTGTTAGGCAGGGTCGAACAAAACATATCTTATCAATCCAATCCCTTAAAAATCGAAAACTACTTTACCGCTTTCGATAACTCTCTAGACTTGACTCTTGGGAAGTTCTGGGAGCTTGAATCGATTCCTCAAAAAAGCTATTTATCCCCAGATGAGAAAAAAGCTGAGGAAATTTATCAAAATACGGTATCACGTGATAGCACGGGACGATTCATGGTAGCTTTACCTTTTAGGCACTCTGAACCCGACTTAGGTGACACGTTTTCTAGAGCTTACCGTTGTTTCATTTCATTAGAATCTAGACTTCTTAAAAATCCTGAAATGTATTCCATGTATTCAGATTTTATGCTAGAATATTTAAAAAACGGACACATGAGCCTTATTTCAAATAATGAACCGAAATCAATGAATGTTTCATATTTACCACATCACGGGGTACTAAAACCCGATAGTACAAGCACGCGTTTGAGAATTGTATTTAATGTATCTTCAATTGGAAGTAAGAATTATAGCTTAAATGAGACCCTTTTACCAGGCCCTAAACTTCATGCAGATATTACAACTATTTTATTAAGGTTTCGTTTTCATTCTATAGCAATTCTTAGTGATGTTCAAAAAATGTTTTTGCAAATCAATTTAGTACCCGAACATAGAGACTATCAGCGTTTATTGTGGCGTTTCCACCCCAATGAACCCCTAAAAGAATATCGTTTAAATACTGTTGTTTTCGGACTCACTTCAAGCCCTTTGCTTCAAGCTGCAAAAGTAGTTCTTCAAGACGTTTTCATGGACGATGTCTGTACGGGCAGTTCTGATTTGTCTTCTGCGCAAGCGCTACAAAAAGAGCTGATTGGCTTGCTAAAATCCGGTGGGTTTGAACTACGTAAGTGGGCAAGCAATGACCCAAGATTGCTATCATCATTGTCTCCTTCAGATTGTCAAGTTCCAATATCTTTCGATAAGGAACAACCTTCTAGTATTAAGGTCTTAGGGCTTCAGTGGAACCCTTCGTCAGACACATTTTCATATAAATGCAATCAAGATAATAGTCCGTTAACAAAACGTAAAATCCTCTCTGTAATGGCTAAAATATACGATCCTTGCGGATACATATCGCCAGTAACTCTTCTCGCAAAATCAATAATGCAAGAACTCTGGAAGCAAAAAATCGATTGGGATGATCAACCCCCACCCCACATCTGCGAAACTTGGTTACAATTTAACTCACAGTTTTCTAGTTTATCGGAGATTTCTCTCCCTAGATATATTTTTTCATCTAACATACAACGTTGCCAAATTTTAGCATTTTGCGACGCTTCAGAGCGCGGCTACGCATGCGCTATATATCTACGTATCGAATTATTAAACGAAATCAAATCTTCCCTTGTTATTGCAAAAAGCAAGGTAGCCCCACTCAAAACAGTTTCGATTCCTCGACTGGAGCTATTGGGAGCTACGCTCCTTGCTGATTTACTTCGATTGGTCCTAGACATTTATTCGTCAATGATAACAATCGATGAGATCTTAGCATTTTCTGACTCAGAAGTAGTCCTGGCTTGGATTTCTAACTCTCCGCATAGGTGGAAAACTTTTGTGGCTAATAGAGTCAGTCACATCCAGGAAACCATTCCAGATATTCCCTGGTATCATATCCGAACTCTGGAGAACCCAGCCGACTGCGCCAGTCGCGGCCTAACTCCAGATAATTTACTTAATCATTGTTTATGGTTTACCGGTCCCCCTGGATATGTTCTCCTCGCTCTGAATGGAATTTAGCTTCCCTGTCAGAATCGAATATTACTAGTTCTGTTTTAGAGGAAGAGAAAATACAGATTTTGGCCACAATTCTGAATAATGATATTTTAAACGATCTTTTACATAATTATTCATCTATTTTACAAATTCAACGTATTATTGCTATTTGGCACAGATACTTTTTCAACATTAAGCATCAGGACACTAAACGCACTGGTTTTATTACGCTTTTTGAATTACAAGAATCTTTACTTGTACTTGTCAAGTACGTGCAAAATCAACATTTTTCTGATATCTTCTTAAAAATTCAAAATAATGAACTTTTACCAAAACCATATCGCAAATTAGCGCCTTTTCTCGACCCCCAAAATCGTATTCGAGTTGGCGGGCGGATTAGAAATTCAATCACATTATCATATGATGTAAAACACCCCCTACTATTACCAAGTGATAGCACACTTACCAAGCTGATCATTCAAAATATTCATTCAACCTACTTGCACCCAGGATTTAATACAACTATGTATTTACTTCGACAACAGTTTTGGGTACTTTCAGCATGTAGAGTTATTCAAAAGTTTTTATCATCTTGCGTTAAGTGCTATCGCACTCAACCCAAAGCTCTTACCCCCTACATGGGTGACCTTCCAAGCTTCAGAATATCACAGCTGAAATGTTTTTCAAATGTTTGCATTGACTACGCTGGACCTATAAAATTAGCTCAAGGGCGTAAATTAGTCATTCATAAGGCTTACATTTTAGTGATTGTGTGCACAGCTTCTAGAGCTATTCATCTCGAACTAGTTTCTAACCTAACCTCAGAGGCTTTCATTGCTGCTTTTCGGAGATTTGTCAATCGAAGAGGAGTTTGCACCAATATTTATTCTGACTGCGCAACTACATGCAAGGGAGCTTACAAGGAGCTTACCGAGCTTTCAAAGCACGCCGCAGATCATTTAAAAATTTCTTGGTTTTTCAATGTACCTGCTGCCCCACATTTCAATGGGCTTGCGGAAGCTGGAGTAAAATCCGTTAAAAGCCATTTACTTCGTGTTATCGGTGATCAAATATTAAACTTTGAGGAACACTATACTCTTTTAACCGATGTTGAAGCATTGCTAAACAGCAGACCCTTATGGGCGCAAAGCTCTGACCCGAACGACTTAGCTCCTTTGACTGCAGGACATTTTCTTACGTTATCTGCACTAAATTCAGTTCCTGATCCAGATCTTTCTCATTTAAAACTAAATTCCTTATCTCGTTGGCAACTTATACAAAGGTTGAACACAGATTTCTGGAAGAGATGGAAATCAGAATATTTGAACACCCTGCAACAAAGGTCAAAATGGCACGAGCCAAACCCTAACATTGAATTGAATACATTGGTACTCATTAAAAATGAAAATGAGCCACCAATTCATTGGTTACTTGGACGCATAGTCGAGTTACACCCCGGCCGAGATGGGCATGTAAGGGTTGTTACGGTGAAAACTAAAACCGGGTTATTTAAGCGACCTATAGTTAAACTGTGCCCTTTGCCTATGGCTTCAGATTAAAATTAAAATATTAAATTTTAATTTCTTTAGTTTAATTGTAAAGATAAATTTCTTTTCAAAATAGAAAAAAAAGTTATTATTTTTTTTCTGTTCAAACAATGTTTGGAATTATCTTTATGTTTTTCTATTTTTTACTTAAAAAATGCATAAACGCGTTTGTTTTTTGCTACTAAATTACTATAATTGAAAACATTCGTTTTCGGTGGCGGGAAATGTTACTGCAATTTTCTTTAGTTTTATTTTATTTATAATTTATCTATTTCGCCTCAAAAATAATCAGCCATACAAATTCAAATTGTGGCACCTTGCGCCGTCCAAACAACGCGGGTGCTAAGGACATGAAATGACACATTCTGTCAAGCGAAAACACGTCAACTCGTGAAAAATCATTCTCTTCTTTCGAAGACTAATTTTCTTTCGAAAATTAACTATTAAACATAAAAACCTTAGTTATTAAGTGCTACCATCCTCAATCCAAAGACTGAAAGTGAGACTACTTCAAGAGCGGGCCCGCAAGCCGAGAAATAACCATCAAAAGGTAGGTGCCATTTTTTCTCTTGCTTTTGTATGGTTGCGCGATCAAGAAATATTAAATAAGAAAATTACACCTAAAGAAAGTTACAGTCCGCTATGAATTAAAGAAGAAAATCTATTCACACTATCCATTACAGTGTGTGTGTGTGTGAATCCACCCTTATTATTTTTAGTTAGGAATGAAAATTTGTTAGCAAACTGAAATTTTAAGAAGTAGATACTGCCAGAGTTTCTTGAATAATTGCAAGAGTTTCTGAAGCCAGATCAGTATCTACAGTTCAGCAATATGCCATAAAATTTACAGCATACAAAAAAATTGTAAATAAAAAAAACACCCAACTGCTAAATTTACTTGTAAGTACTAGTCGCAGTTGAGTACAAAATTGTTAGGTATATCTATAATGTACGACATGCTTTAACTTTTAGTTTTGATGCTCAAAGCGCACTTATGAAAATATACAGTTTAGGTTATTGAGGAATTTTATACCAAACTGCGACTACAAGTGAACTTAGCAGTTGGGTGTTTTTTTTATTTAAATTTTTTTTTATTTCCAACTTTCAGGTTTAATTCTTATTCGTCCTTATAAAAAGCACTATGCATTTACAATTCATTTAGCTTTACCCAAAAAGTACGTATAGATTTTCTACAAACGCGAACAGTGTTACCTTCCATTGAGTGAGGGCGGGGGAGGAGAGATGGAGGAGGGAACTAGTAAAATGGTGTCAAACAAATCTTATAGCGTGTGTCAAAAGACTTACTTATAAGGAGGGTGAGGAGAAGAAAGTGAAAAGAAGGGGGAAAGTAGTAAAATATTGTTGGAAAAAAAGTCTTAAATCGTGTGCAGCAAGAATTTTTGAAATCGCTCTATATTTGTGAAAAGTATAGCTATAACTATTACTAATAAGGAGGGAGGGGAGAAGGGAGGGAGGGGGAAACTAGTAAAATGATGTTGGAAAAAGTCTTCAAGCGTGTGCAGAAAAACGTTTGAAATAGCTTTATATTTGGAAAGTGATAGGTATAACTATTATCAATAAGGATCGCGGGGAGGAGAGAGGGAGAGGCCGGGGGGGGGGGGACTAGTACAATGGTGTTGGAAAAAATCTGAAACCGTTTGCGGAAATTTTTTTTAAATCGCCCTATATTTAATAAAATTATGCCAACTGGTTCTTAAATAGGGTGGGGGGAATGACAGGAGGGGAGATGGGTCGAAGCAGGTAGGACTACAAAGTAACTACAGCAAATAAGAGGACATTTGCAATGGGCGATCAAAGGAATTTCATGAAAATCACCTGAAATTTAGATAGTTTATCTGCCTTAAAGCCTACAGCATGTGACAAAATGGGATCTGATGACCGCCATGTTGATTCCTGTTTAAAAAAATATAGCTCATAGCACCTTCGGGATCAGTAGCAATGTAACGACACCTCCTTTGTCAAAATTAGTTCAGCCGTTTAGCCTCTAGCGTGACACAAACATATTTACTTACATATTTAAAAAAAATTACCCTTCCTTTCGCCGTGCTGCAGTTGGGTAAAAAGTAAAGTCAGCAGCCTCTTTTAGTTTTTTATTTATTACTTTGAATGTCCACGCTTATATTTTTCTTTCATGTGTTACTTATTTTTCTCTTGTTTATGCAAAAAAAAATAAGAACATAAAAAGACATAAACAAACAGAGAATGTGGGGTTACCGGAATAACAATACCAAATTTGATTAGTTGATATTTTAGAATTTGAAGTTTGCAATATTAGCTTAAACGTGCCTTAGTATTAGGCAAATGATTTTTATATAAAGGAAGTTTACGTAACGAACTGTGGAGAGGGAAAATGGTGCAAGCCCTGTTAATTGTATAATTTTTGGTGTCATTGTTTAGAAAAATAGATTTATAAAAATTAAATAAAAAATTTGGTTTTTTAAGACATTGCGCGCTCTCATATATGAGCGACATTGAACTTTCACGGTATAAATATGAGACAGACATTATACGGTATCAGTGCTCGTCTCTCATAAATACATCACGCTGCCATACGTTTTAAATGGAGAATGTAGAGAGTGGCCCTTGGGGAATGCCACGTGAATCTTGGTGGTTAGAGTAAAATTGGAAATATTAAGATTTAAAACAAACTGAACTGTACCCTTAAAAAAATATATATTATAAAAACTAATACAACATTTTTCACCTCAAACAAAAGAGAAAACATTGAAAACCCCGTCGCTCATATTTGAATCACGTGGCTTCTAGTGATAAATTTGCATTTTGTTTTTGCTACAAGGCCCCGTCTTTCATAAAGGAGTGTCACAATATAAACAAAAAAACAAAACCAAAAACCACAAAAAAACACTAAAGTAATAAACAAACCTTTATTTTAATATAAAATACAGTCGAACCTCTATAACTCGAACCTGAAGGGACAACCAAAACAGTTCGAGTTATGGAGAGTTCGAGTTATAGAAACTCGAGTTACATGGGTTTAAATACATGCAAAAAGTGCAGGGGCCGCTTCAAAGGTTCGAGTTATAGAGAGGTTCGAGTTATAGAGGTTCGAGTTAGAGAGCTTCGACTGTATACTTAAATATTAGAAAACCGTGGTTTGGTTCTAGAACCAAAATCACGGCTTGGCAAGCAATGTGTTACAAAACGATTTTTCAAAAAAAGTACATTTGAAAAAAAAATTAAAACTTATTTTCGAAACAATTTGTACCATCCGACGCCAAGCTATCAGAATATGCTTCTACGGTTACATTTGGCAGCGCCAAGCAATCTTTAAATTATATCTTAATATAAACGGCAAACAAAAAGTACTGCTACTATGTCGGTTTAGAACGTTTTTTCTATGTTGTCTGATGCCTATTCTCCACCTTCTTCGATCCTGACAATCATCTTCTGTCAGATTTTTTGACTCATTAATCTTTGGATTGACTGTTGTCATTCTAGGTTAGGACGCCCTCTATTTCTGCGCCCTATTAGTTGCCATTCTAGGATCTGCTTTGGTAATCTTTTGTCGTTCATCCGTTGTACATGGCCGAACCATATCAGTTGTCTTTTAGTGATGTCATCCGTTATGCTTTCCTCGATTCCCATTCTTTTTTATCTCATTTCTTATATGGTCTGTTCTAGATGTTCTCATTGATCTTGTTATTGCATCCATTTCGACACTTTCCATTTTTGTTTTGTATTTTTCTGTTACGCGACATGTCCCTATTCCATACAACAGCGTACTTTCTCTGCTCCATAAAATACTGTTAAGACATCCAATAACGAAGTGTACATACTCATTGCATGGAGATATTATTTGTCTATTCTCTAGTTCTTACTCACTTGATTCGTTTCCAATACATAAGTCTTCTCCAGGTTCACTGTTAATCCCCACTTTTGGTATTCTTTCGTTAACTTTTCATATACTCCATGTCTTCTTTATCATTAGCTACAATTACTTGGTCGTCACCAAACTGTAGTGTGTATATGGCAAATCAGTCGTTAAGTTGTATTTCCATGCCGTTTACTTCACGTTTTCAGCTTTATAGGGCTACTGCGTTATATATTTTTTTAGAGTTGGAGAGATACAACATCCCTGTCTTAAGCTTTTCGTTACCAGGAATTGTTTAGAGGTCGATTTCCAATTTTAATTTTAGATTTTTGACCCTTTTTATGTATGATTGATATTAGTTTGCTCTAACACTGTCCATAATTTTTCTACTGGAACGGTATCATATGCTTTTTGTAGGCCCACAAAGGTAACAGTAGTCTCTATATTTCTGGCACTCCTTTTCTCAACTACTTGTTTAACACAAAAAACATTATCACCATTAGATCCGCCTGCACGAAACTCACTTTGCTCTTCTTCTTCTTGTTCATGAAAGTCATTCTCTATTAGATCTCTAAGAATCATACCGTACAATCTACTTAGGGTACTGGTTACTGAAATTTATCTAGTCAATCCTACCGTACAATCTACTTGGAGTACTGGTTACTGAAATTTCTCTGTAATTGTTGCAATCCAGCTTGTTTCTTTTTTTATGTATTGTATATTATTTCCAATCATCAGGTACTGGATGCCCGTTTATGCATTGATTGATAATATATGTGAGAATTTCTAGTAGGGTCTTTGAACCATATTAAAGCACTTCAGCGTATATTCCCCAGGTCCGCTACCTTTTCCGGATTTAAGCTCTTGAAACAAAAAATATAAATTAAACAAAAAATATATATATGGAAATAAATCGCAAACAAAAAAGAAGTAAATAAAGTAAATTTGTAATGACGGTTTAGTGATTAAATTTTTTACAATTTAAAATATCTCGTTTTCTACAACGGAAAGCAAAAACCCATTTTTACGGCAAAGTAAAACTCGCGCGAGAATAAAAGCTGAAAACCAGAAAGTGTTTTCCCCCAGGGCTTCCCCAGCGCTTTTCCCCAAGGAGTTGGTAATCTAATTTGCCCGACCTTTTCAAGCAGCTTAAATGTGATATTTCGGGAACATTTTCAAGCGAAAATTCCAACGTCTCGCTTGTTGCTTCACTCACATTGACCGCCATTGTTCTTTAAACTACATACTGAGTGTTTTTTATAGTGAGTGTTGTCTCGTTATACGAGGTAAAATGGATCTCTCATCTCGTCTGGCCTCGTCTCTCGTGTCTCGTGATGCCGATGATATCAAAGCTATGCAAAAGTTTTGCATCGCATTATTTACTTAAAACTGTACCTTAAATACCAAGTGTTCGTCAATAAAAGATTATTTTGTGTTTTGCTAATAATATAAATCCTTAAAAATAAAGCAATAAATCTATTATGTAAAATACTTGAGTCTTAAAGATTTCAACGAAATTCCTAGAATTTGGAAACCAAAAATTTTCCTTGCAAAAATGTGTTTTTCTCAAAACATTTTTTTTAAAATAACTTTCTTTTAATCTTAATTTTTCGTAATTTTTCAGGGAAAAACATGTTTTTGCAAGAAATTTCGATGTTTTTTTAAAATAAACCCACAATACAGAGACCTTTAAACTTTTTAAACTAGCAGATTTTTCATCTGAATTTGCCATATTTTTCAAAATAAAAAACAAACTAATTTCCGCAAGAAAATTATTTAATTTTCAGAATTTTAGCTCTAAAGAATCATCCAAAAACATTTTTTTTTAAATCAACATATTTCTAAATAACAAAAATTCAAAAGCTTGAAAAGAAACATAAAATCTCTCTCGACGAGAAAGGGTTTTCTCTCTTGTCTCGTCTCGAGGTTTCATTCGAAAGAAAATATCTCTCTTGTCTCGTCCAGAGGGCGAGACGAGACGAGAGGCGAGAATCTCTCGTCTCGGCGGCAACACTAGTTTTTTTATACAGACACTTTAACCCAAGTGTTTTTTTTCTTTTTGATAACAATAGCTTGCTTGGAATCATATCTGAGTGGTCACGTGTTATGCGAAGAGACCTTTATCGCGCATGATTCTCATGCGAAACGCCTGCCGCTCGCGGAACGTTCAACTGCTTAGGGGTAGTAGAAGAGATTTTGCTGCAAATGCGTAAAATTCAGTAGGTGTCTATATCAAGATGCTAAGTTACACTTACATCCAACATAAACAACTTAATAGATAATAGAAAACTCTCATTAGCTGTATTTTTAGACCTATCAAAGGCCTTTGATACGGCCAATCATAATATTTTGTTAAAAAATGTTAGAACAGACAGGGGTCCGAGACGTTATTCTTTGGATTTACTCTTTTCTGACGTGGAATGTCTTCATAATAGACAACTATTTTTTTTTTAATTAGATTTTAATTTTTTTTAGAAATTTTAATTTAGAAATCAAAAGGAAAACTAATTCGTATTTCACACAGTATAATGACACAAGGATCAAAAATATAGGCTTTACTCAAACTATTGTTGGTATTGGTTATTTAGCTTTAGAAAAAATTAGATTAAAATATACTTAATATTAATTTTTTAATTAAATTTAAGAAACCTAAAATTCACAACCCCATATAACTCGGCAGGATCGACAAAGGTATAAAGCCTCCAACTATGATCATGACTCAATATTTATTATTTGGCCAATTTCCTGAAAGGGGCAGAATAAATTTTTATGAATGTAAGCCACGGATTTCTGAACCTCCAAATGGATAGCTAATGCTTGTTACTAAAGATCACAGTGTTTGCCGTTGTATATTCTATTTGTGGTGGCAACCCTGATTTTAGTCTTCCACACTTACAAGTGTTGTCTTTAAAGTTTTGCATATAAAGCTGGAATAAAACTGTAGATAACTTTTAATTAATGCAAATTTACATGCGCTCAAACCTTGTCAAAGCTGTAATTCCACTCGTATATTGGTACTGTCAAAATTACATTCTTGAAGGCGTCGACTGCTTTCTCTGGCGGCTGAAATCCTTGACCACGCAGTCCATTCTTGATTTTCGGAAAAGTATAGAAATCATTGGGACTTAGGTCGGAACTGTATGGAGGATGGTCTAACAATTCAAAGTTTTGTTGGGTTAAAAATTCAATGGTTTCTTGTGCTTTGTGCGAAGTCTTGGTGCAGAATGATTCGTCATTCGGGATTCGTTTTTCGAAACTCAGCGATGACTTTAGGCAAACAAATGATAATGTTCCAATCGCAAGTAACAGTTCTTTGATCTTTCAGAGGAATTGCTGCTACATGACCTGTTTGAGAACATTTCGCGACCATCTTTTTGGATACATTTTTCTTCATCTTGGAAACACGCAAACAGACGACTGACGTTTATTTTCGTGTTAGTATAAGTAAATCCACGATTCATTACGACTGGAAATGCTCTAGGCATTTTTCGGGTGTCCCGCCTCAAAGCCGCCTAGCCTCTTTCTGTTCTTCGGTTAACAAATGCGATATACAGCGGGAAACTTATTTTATTATCCCTAATTCTTCAAGCAAAATTTTTTAAATTGAGTTTAAAATCCTTAATAAAGCCTCAATCTCGCGATGTCGATTTTCCGTGATAAGCATGCGTACAGCATCAATATTTTCCTGGGTACCAGCCGTTTTTGGTGCACCTGGCCTTGGATCGTCGCTAATGCTAATCCGACCACGCTTGAATTCTTTATACCAACGAGAAACTGTGTGTTCATTTTCAAAAACAGAAATCAACTCGGCAAAGAATTCTTGTCGAGATAATTTCTTTCGAAAGTTGTAAAAAATAATAGCCTAAAAATGTTCGCGGTTTAATTCCATTTAAAACTATATGTATCGCACTGACGTTTTGAATTTAGGCTAGGTGAAGATTGAGGTTAGGTTTTAGTAACGAAGTTCGATCAGTGTCGTCCTCTATGTTCCTATATGCAAAATATAAAAGACAGACCTCGTTATGCGTTGTTTGTTCGTTTGGACATAGAGCACTCGAAGTCCCATCACCGTGTTCTATGTGAATCTGCTGATAGTTCTCGTATTTTCTTTAATTCACTTTTTTCCCTTTTTTACTGTAATTTGTATGTATTTTACTAAGATTTTTATTTTTATTTATTTATTTATAAACTGCACCAACCAGCCGAAAGTTTAACAACTTATCACTCAATTTCAAATGTTAAACTTAGAAAAAATCAACGTGCTGCTTCTAGATCAGTAACGCAAATAGTGCAAACTCAAATAAAAGACAATGCTACCAACAGAAATAGGATCCATAACATTAAACACATGCTGCAGTGATTTTGAGGTTTTTGAGCTATATATGTCAGCTATATAAACAAGTGATCAAGAATGGTATTAAAAAGCTTAAATCCGGAAAAGCTAGCGGACCTGGGAGAATAAACGCTGAAATGCTCAACTATGGATCAGAGAAACTACTAGAGAATCTTACATATATTATCAATCAATGCATAAACAGACATCTAGTATCTGATAATTGGAAAAGCATTCATATCCTCAATACGAAAAAAAGGAAACAAGCTGGATTGCAAAAATTACAGAGGAATTTTAGTAACCAGTATTAGTAGATGGCACGGTAGGATTCTTAGAGATCTAATAAGGAATAATTTTCATGAACAAGAAGAACAAGAGCAAAGTGGGTTTCGTGCAGGCAGATCTTGTTGTGATAATGTTTTGTCTTAAACAGGTAATTGAGAAAAGGAGGGCCAGAAATATAGAGACTGATTTTACCTTTGTGGAACATGTTAGAACAAACTAATATTAATCATACATACATAAAAGCGATAAAAGAACTATACAAAGGGTCAAAATCTAAAATGAAAATTTGAAATCGACTTTCAAAAGAATTCGTAGTAACGAAAAGCTTAAGAGAGGGATGTTGTATCAATCCAACTCTTTTTAAAATATATGTCGCAGTAGCTCTAAAGAACTGGAAACGTAAATTACACGGCATGGGAATGTAACTTAACGACCGATTTACCATATACACACTACAGTTTGCTGCCGATCAACAAATTGTAGCTAATGAAAAAGGAGACATGGAGTATATGATGAGAAAGTTAACGGAAGAATACAAAAAGTGGAGGTTAACAGTGAACGTGGATATGACACAACATTTATGTACTGGAATCGAATCAAGTGAGAACTAGATAATGGACACATAATATCTCCATGCAATGAGTATGTCTGTGTCACATTTGATAAAACAGGAACAGACTGTAAAGAAACTGAAAAAAGAATAGTAAAAGCAAAAAAGGTTATTGGATATATTAACAGTATTTTATGGAGCAGAGAGACAAAAAAGAATGTAAAATTTAACATATATGAAACAATCGTGAGAAGCACGCTGTTGTATGGAATAGAGACTTGTCGCATAGCAGAAAAATACAAAACAAAAATGGAAAGTGTCGAAATGGATTCAATAAGAAAATCAACGAGAATATCTAGAACAGATCACATAAGAAATGAGATCATAAAAGATAGAATGGGAATCGAGGGAAGAATACGACCATGTCATCGAAGAAATAGTTATTTCTTCGAAGGTCATGTACAACGGATGAACGAGGAAAGTTTACCAAAGCAGGTCCTAGAATGGCAACCAATCGAGCGCAGAAAAAGAGTGCGTCCTAAACTGGGTTGGCAACAGTCAATCCAAAGATCAATGAGTCAAAAAAACCTGACAAAATATGATTGTCAGGATCGAAGGAGGTGGAGAATAGGCGTCGGACATCCTAGAAAAACGTTCTAAACCGACTTACTAGTAGTAGTAGTAGTAGTAGTAGTAGTAGTAGTAGTATGTCAGCTATCCATTTTAAGGCTAGGAAATCCGTGATATAAGCTGTACGTTTGCGCAAGTATATAAGCTTTCGATATAGGCATACAGCAGAAATATACGGCGACGAAATCGTTAAAATAATGAAAGCATAATCCCTTAAATCGGAGCTATAGCCTTTCTCTGAAATCAAATAGATTTCCCTGGGTTTTATATTCTGAAATTGCGAAATGTGTACAGTTTTAGTCAGAAAAAATATTATTGTAATGGCTATTATTGTTAATTTAACGCAAAGATCACTTTTGGTAAACATCCATAAAAACAGCATTTAAATTAAATTAATTATCCCTGATTTAATTTTGCTCTCTTTATATCCGAAAAATGATTTGGGGAACGCTTCCATAAATCAATAAGGGAACTTCAAATGGACACGAAACATATTAAAATCAATTAACTTTGGCAATCTAAATTTTAAACTCTAATTAGAATCAGTAAGGTTTATAAATTCCCACATGGCTTACAAAAAATTTTGCTTTGCATTTGGGGAACAGATACATAAAATATTAAAATGTTTTTTATTG
Source organism: Aspidapion aeneum (assembly GCA_963576565.1). Taxonomy (NCBI): domain Eukaryota; kingdom Metazoa; phylum Arthropoda; class Insecta; order Coleoptera; family Brentidae; genus Aspidapion; species Aspidapion aeneum. The sequence goes on from OY755043.1 coordinate 29,535,954, forward strand.
AAAGTTTAAGATGGTACTGTACTAGGTCTTTCCATCGCATCTTCGAACAGGTTGTCAACGCTGAGTTGAATGTTGTATTAGATATTAAATTAAAGCGGTAAGAAAATTTTATTTTGATGAGTAAGTAGCGTACATCAATTCAGCATCATTTGCGAAATGCTGTTGTAGAATATTATATGAAAAATTAAGGCGGCTACAACACAACCTTAAAAATCAAAGCTAATACTGGCGGAAACGTCATTTCGGGAACGTTCTCGGATATGACAAACGTAAATAAGCCTTATTTTATCACAAGTAGTGTTTATTTAACTTTACTTGTAAGTTTGTAATAAATCGAGACACTAGTTAATTTATAAAAATATCAAAACATTTTTGAAAGTTTTTTTAAATTTTGAAGTATTTGAAAATTATTTTTTTTTATAATGAGTAAAAGGTAATTTGATTTATAAAGATGCAAAATAATCACTTTTATTATTTTGGGCACAAAATAGTCATTTTGGGAACGCTAATAAATATAAAGTTAAAAAAACATTGCATATTTTAAAAATTATGTAAACATTGAAATAATGTGCCATTTAAGCCAAATATATATGTATAAATAAATAATTTGAAACTTCTAAATATCTTAACAGCATCAAAGTTTGCCACACAGCTAGAGTTACATAGTTAGTTTTCACAAATTGGTTAAACATTTAATTTTCAACAAAAATAAAGCTACTTTAACATCCAGAAATACTGGCCCTAATTTTTACCTTCCTAGCCCGCGTAGCATTGGCTAGAGAAGGTATTATTTTCCGAAAATGTGTTATTTGGGTGTATTTTGACCTATCCTAGCAATATCGTCGTGATGTCTATCTGTGTATGTGTGTGTGTGTGTTATTATTTCTGTCCGTAAAACGATAGCTCCTAAATCGCTAAACCGATTTTCATAAAATTTTCAGATAACTTTAAAAAATGCTAACATTTTAACGAAGTATCGTATCAATATACGGTTTTTGCAGTATACGCAGTAGAGTGCATTTTGCTTAATAATTTTTGTTAAAACTAAAAACTTCGTTTCTGAGATATTTACAAAAGGTATCAGATCCGCCATGGACCCTTTTATTTTAATTAGAATTCAGATACAGACATATTTCTGTAGACACAACCGTTTTTGAAAAGCCTTAAAATTACTAAAGTTTGCATTAAAATTTCTCAAAATTAGTTTTTTATTACATTTTTAAATTATTTTTTTTTGATTTATAATAGGAATTAAAGATGACTAGACCACACCATTATTAGTAGGATTAGTAGTGTAATGTGCCTAATATTAGATGCATTTTTTTCAGGCCTGGACTGTACCAATATGTGATATGTAGGGTTATTAATTTTGAAATCGAAATCGATTGGGGAACAATATAAACCTTATATGCATTGCGTTTCGTTTCATATTCCTTGTAAAATTATAATTGAGTTTAGTCCTATAGAATGCTACAATCTGATTTTAACGGGTTTTGTTGAAATTTTTAGCCATTCATACTGTAGGCAGTGGCGGTTTCTCTATAAGTGCACATGTGCACGTGCACTCCCAAATTTTACTTAAAAAAATACTAAAATTTAATTAATATTTACCCCAAACGGAATGTTACCTACAAATTAATACCCGGTATGTATGTGTTTGTATTCGTGTTCAAACCACCTGCATGCTGGCGGATGCGCTATATAGTTAGTTCGAATCTAATTATTCACTTTTATTTGCTCCGTAGATTTTGTGTCGCATTCTAATTACAAAATATAGAAAGAGAGGACGATATGTCCCTTCCTGCGGCAGTGCCTAGGACAAAATCTGTGCAAAAACTAGCCTCGATGCCGCCCGCACCCCCGTGACGCACCCCGCACCCATGGTTCGCGTTGCATGTTTGAGTAGATACTGATACTTCCTATTCGAGTATTAGATTTTATTATCATTTATATTATATTATCGGTAAATCCAATATATAAATATCGGTCCAAATGATTACAAGTACTCCAAACTCGTTACATATACGGCCGATGCCGATACAATTGATACGAAAGTAACACTTCGGCTTCCGTCCCATTAGGGATTCGAGTAACGAGTATTTGGCGTCTAAGGATATTCGATTACTTCGAATCCGCCCATGTATCAGATATTAAAGTATCGAGTAGATAGTATTTGCATACCACTAATTTGGCATTATCGGTCGGGCGCTGGCGTTTTGTTTTGATTTCAAAGATTTGGTAAGATAGCATTAGCGTGCAATATTTAAAAACAATTAAATTTTCATCTTTGCCATTAGAAGAGAAAATATGTAAACTAGGTATGATACATTTATTATTTATTTATAATGTCAATAATAATAGGTAGGTAACTAATATCTAACTAAATATCTCATTTTTTAATTATTTGCAAAAAAAAATTCCGACTGCGCCGCAATTTTTTATTTTTTTTTAGTGTGCACTCCGAAAGCTTTTTACCATGCGCCGCCACTGACTGTAGGTACTGTAAATTAAATTATTTCTTTTTTCCCCAACTGCAGCACGGCGAAAGGTAGGGTAATGTTTTTGGCTTGGGATATGTATGTATGGAAATATGTATGTATGGAAATATGTATATTTGTGTCGCGCTAGCGGCTAAACGGCTGAACCAAAAGAAAAGGGTGTCGTTAAATCGCTACTGATCCCGAAGGTGCTATAGGCTATATTTTTTTAAACAGGAGTCAATATGCCGGTTCATATTTTGTCGGCTTTAAGGCATACAAATTACCTAAATTTCAGGCGATTTTAATGAAATACCTTTGATAACCCATTGCAAATGTCCTGTAATTTACTGTAATTATTTTGTAGTTCTCCCTGCTCCCACCCATCTCTCATCCTGTCATTCCCTTTCACCCTCTTATAAAACCATATTCTCATAATTTTTTCAAATATAGGGTGCTTTCAAAAATTCTTTTTTCACACGCTTTAAGACTTTTTTCCAAGACCATTTTACTAGTTTCCCCCTCTCCCTCTCTCTATCCATCCCACGCTCCTTATTAGTAATAGTTGTAGCTATAACTTTCCCAAATATAGAACGATTTCAAAAATTCTTTCTGCACACGTTTTAAGATTTTTTCAACACCATTTTACTAGTTTCCTCCTCCCTCTCTCATCCCCCCACCTTCATTCAATGGAAGGTAATACTGTTCACGTCCGTAGAAAATGCATAGTTTTTTTATAAGGCTGAATAAGAATTAAACCTAAAAGTTGCAAATTAAGAAAAAAACACCCAACTGCAAAATCTACCTGTAACTCCTAGTCGCAGTTGGGTATAAAATTACCCAATAACCTGATTCATAAAAATATAAAGCTGTGTTATTTCGTAAATGCGCTTTGGGCATCAAAAATAAAAGCTGAAGCATGTCGTACATTGTAGGAATACCTATCAATTTTATACCCAAATGCGACTAGTAGGTACATACAAGTAGATTTAGCAGTTGAGTCTTTTTTTTATTTCCTTTAAAATTGGACTTAATGAATAGTTTTAGGCTAGTCACAACATACATTTGAGGTTGCGAAATATCTGAATATTTTTGAAAGCACGATTATAGGGATGATTGTCCCTAATATTTCGCTCGCGTCGCTACCTTGAAAAAATGGCCGCCAAATTCAGTTTTTTTTAACAGCTTGGTGTCTATAAGTTATACAAAAAATGTATAACACAAAAATTATAGCCAATGTGTTTTTTTGTAAGACTAACAGTTTTCGGGTTATTTATCAACCATTTCTTTTAATTTTACATAATATTTTTTATTGTGTAGCCTTTAACTTAAAAACTACTTATTTTTGAAACTGATTGTAAAAGCATAAAATATAGACGACTAAATATCCTATAAAAGAAGATATCAACTATTTGCCTGGGTGGTATTCTTGCTTAGATACAAACCCTAAAATGTTAGGGATACCCCCATTTCCTATGTATTTCTACAATATTATTTAATTTTCCAAAAAAATTACAATTTAGTAAAAATTTATAGGTACCTGCATAGATGGAAGTTTTCCGAAAATTTATGTATGGCTTCGGTAGTTCAGTGGCTAGAATGTTTGCCTAGATAGCAAGAGATCCCGGGTTCGATCCCCGGCCGCAGCAGAAAACTTTTTTCTTATTTTTCTTTCAAGTTTTAGGTCCTTGCATTATTTGCAATTTGGTATTTCATAATTATATTGGCAATGGCCCATTTTGCAATCAGAATTTTTAACACACGAAAAGGTGATCTCATGCTTTCAGATGTTGATTCTTTACGTCTAATTTGAGTTATCATACCTTTGACAGTGGAAAAGAAGAATTAAAGACTTGGTCGAGTTAATACCCTGAGAATTTGTCGTTCTTGTATTGAGACACCGCAGCCTGCATAGATGGAAGTTTTCCGAAAATTTATGTATGGCTTCGGTAGTTCAGTGGCTAGAATGTTTGTCTAGATGGCAAGAGATCCCGGGTTCGATCCCCGGCCGCGGCAGAAAACTTTTTTCTTATTTTTCTTTCTTTAATTTCACTTGTTGTTTATAGTTTTAGGTCCTAGCATTATTTGCAATTTGGTATTTGATACCTAAATCTTATTGTGGAAAATTAAATTACCTTTTAAACGGTCTATTACCTAAGGGTCAATGTTGGTAATAATACATGTTTTTATAGGCTGTATCAAATTTTCAAAAAAAGTAGGCAATTTAGAGAAAAATGTCAAGATACTTTTTGGTAGGAAATTAAATTCTATTAAAAACGAACTTACTGAAGCATTGAGGAATATTGGAGAACATCAACCCTATAATCGTGCCAAATTTCAAAATTTTCGGATGTTTTGCACAAAAACGGCATTTTTATGTCTCTATGATTAAACTATATTATGTCTGGCAAAGATAAAAGATATCTTAAAAATGTCCTTGTGTCAGCGGCGGCTTGTGTCAATACAACATGGATGTGCTAGAATTTTAGGTCAGCAAAAAAAATTATTCGGGCTGTTGCTCCCAAATGTTTACCCACAGGTCATTAAAAAACATAGCTACTACTACTATGTTTGGGGTTACTAATTTTATTTTTTTTAAGAGACTTCCCATGCCCATTCATATTTATTAAAAAATTCTGCTGAAATAAATAAAATGTATTGTAAAGGGCGTAAATTAAAACATCCACGCTCCACGGACATAAAGAATGCGAGAAATATGACTAACTGATGGCCTGCGCCAGGCATAAAATTTCTTTGATTTTATTATTATAATATTATTATTTAAACAACGCTAAAATTTCCAACATTGGCCCCATCTCTATCGCTCATATAGGCTGCTGATAAAATGGGTCTCTATTAGAAGAAGCCAACAGAAAAGTGGCACATACTCATTTCGCAGCGTGTTCTACGCTGCTTTGGGTTTTAGTGGCCCATTCATCGCGTCGCGCAGAGTCGAAATGTGATCCAGAGAATTGCATAAATTTAGTATAATAATTATTTAACTAAAAAGAAATGGATAACATAAAAAAGGTTTTAACCTTGTCTTGTGTTAACTTGTTTATGTTCTCACTTACCTTTTCTTGTTGTCAAAGAAGTATAACACAAAGGTGCCATGGATCCCTCGATGGGACTCTCCGGTGACCCATTTACGATGTCGTTTTGATTTGATGGGTTCCATTCGGGCACTCTAAGGGCGCAATCTTTCATCGGCCCATTATACTGCTTTGCTGAGGGTTGCTTTTTGACCATGTAACATCTGGGCATCGTGGAAAGATCTACAAATTTGAAAATAAAACTTATTCCCGATTCTGGAATATGGGAAGGTTTAGCAATAACAAACTGTTGTTATTCCCCAGTGCAGACAGATACCTTCAAAAATGCCGATGAGAGAAATAAATTAAAGTTGATCCGGGTTTTTAGGGTGAAAAGTTGTTGAAAAAAGGCTTTGCCATATCTAAACGTAACAAATTGACGTTATTGCTTATTGCAGATAAGATAGATACTTTTAAAAATGCCAGGGGGAAAATAAATTAATCTCAATCCTAGTTATTTTGGAGAAAAGGTGTTGATAATAATTTACCACGGTTTTCAACAAAACTAGACTTCTTATCAAAAAAAGTTTTTAAAAAAACTATAGGTAACAGAAAGATCTACTACTACTAACTTTCCCGAAATCCGATTTTTTGTTTTGAATTTTTTTCTGTCTAATCATCCACAACTTTTTTTTTCGTTTTACACAAAATTTGACAAATGCTTACCTATCCTTGTCTTTAATACGCTATATTTTTTTTGAATTTCACTATTTATTTTATTCCTAAAAAGATACCTCATTTTGTCCCGAAAATCTAGAAGCAGTTTTTAGCTCACACATATACTATACTATAGTAGTGGTGTGATCCTAATTTTTTCGAGAAAAAAAAAGTTGCTCCGATTTTAAAAAATAAACAAAATCCACCAAACGCAAGCCCAATTAAACGGTAAGGGTAGATTAAAAAAATTAGAGTTTAAGTGAAAATATGGCGTGTGTGATATCAAACGATAGGTAATTGAGTCTGGAGTTAAACAAAATACATTTTAGTTTTTTTTAAGGGTGGGGATAGATTTTGAAAATTAGAGTTTAAGTCAAAACATGGCTTGTGTGGAATCAAACGAACGGTAATTGAGTCTGGAGTTGAATAAAACATATTTCAGATTTTAGTTATATTAGCTTACACGTACACTAGAACTATAGTACCTAGTGTGAGCTTAGGTGCCCATAAATTGGCAGAGTATTTTAAACGTGGTTATTTTTAGCTCACACATATACTATACTATAGTAGTGTGAGCTATGGTGATCGTAATTTTTTCTAGAAAAAAAAAGTTGCTCCGATTTCAAATTTTTTTATATATCTATGCGTTTCAGATGATTTTGAAACTTTTTTGTTGCGCCGTCTGTCTGTCTGTCTGTCTGTCTGTCTGTCTGTCTGTCTGTCTGTCTGTCTGTCTGTCTGTCTGTCTGTCTGTCTGTCTGTCTGTCTGTCTGTCTGTCTGTCTGTCTGTCTGTCTGTCTGTCTGTCTGTCTGTCTGTCTGTCTGTCTGTCTGTCTGTCTGTCTGTCTGTCTGTCTGTCTGTCTGTCTGTCTGTCTGTCTGTCTGTCTGTCTGTCTGTCTGTCTGTCTGTCTGTCTGTCTGTCTGTCTGTCTGTCTGTCTGTCTGTCTGTCTGTCTGTCTGTCTGTCTGTCTGTCTGTCTGTCTGTCTGTCTGTCTGTCTGTCTGTCTGTCTGTCTGTCTGTCTGTCTGTCTGTCTGCCTGTCTGTCTGTCTGTCTGTCTGTCTGTCTGTCTGTCTGTCTGTCTGTCTGTCTGTCTGTCTGTCTGTCTGTCTGTCTGTCTGTCTGTCTGTCTGTCTGTCTGTCTGTCTGTCTGTCTGTCTGTCTGTCTGTCTGTCTGTCTGTCTGTCTGTCTGTCTGTCTGTCTGTCTGTCTGTCTGTCTGTCTGTCTGTCTGTCTGTCTGTCTGTCTGTCTGTCTGTCTGTCTGTCTGTCTGTCTGTCTGTCTGTCTGTCTGTCTGTCTGTCTGTCTGTCTGTCTGTCTGTCTGTCTTTCTGTCTGTCTGTCTGTCTGTCTGTCTGTCTGTCTGTCTGTCTGTCTGTCTGTCTGTCTGTCTGTCTGTCTGTCTGTCTGTCTGTCTGTCTGTCTGTCTGTCTGTCTGTCTGTCTGTCTCTCTAATAACTCAAAAACCGCTTGACCGATTTTATTGAAATTTGGTACCTAGACTGGGTCTTGGGTCGAGATGGTCCCATTTAAAAATGAACCAAATCCACTACCAAATAAAAGGGTAGGGGTAGGTTTCTAAAATTAGAGTTTTTGTGAAAATATGGCGTGTGTGAGATCAAACGAAATGTAATTGAGTCTGGAGTTAAACAAAATACATTTTAATTTATTTAAAAAAAGGGTGGGGGTATATTTCCAAAATTAGAGTTTAAGTGAAAATATGGCGTGTGTGATATCAAACGAAAGGTAATTGAGTCCGGAGTTTAACAAAATACATTTTAGTTTTTTGTTTTTTTTAAGGGTGGGGGTAGATTTCAAAAATTTGAGTTTAAGTCAAAACATGGCTTGTGTGGTATCAAACAAAAGGTAATTTAGTCTGGAGTTGAATAAAATATATTTCAGTTTTTAGTTATATTAGCTCACACGTACACTATAACTATAGTACCTAGTGTTTAGGGGCCCATATATTGGCAGAGTATTTTCTAAATAATTATTTTTAGATGGTGTAAAAAATTGTCGGCAGTAGGCACGTACAGACATCCTATTTTTGTTGAAAATATAAAGATCTATCTACATACCTATTCAGCCTACTAGCACTCTTCTCTGTCTGTCGTCGTATTCATCCATCTAGTTCCCGCATGTTTCTTCAAATCGTCCGTCCATCTCCTTTGGGGTCTTCCCCTACTTCTTTTATTTTTCCAAGGTCTCCAGTTGACAATAGATTTATTCCGTCGATCGTCTTTCTGTCTGATATTATGACCGGCAAATTTCCATTTTAATTTTGCTACTTCTCCTCTGACATCCCTTACTTTTGTTTCTTTTATTTCTTATCCATTAATTCCTTTCTTTATCCTGTACTTACCTATGGATCCCAGACCTGGAAACTTACAAAATCAAACATGGCTAAGGCGAGGGCTAAAGTAATAAATAAAGCCCAAAGATCAAAGACAAACTTTGACGTTATGACCAATTTTGTTGAAAATGTAATTCAGAATCTAAATTTGAAAACCGTATCGCTAGCTCCTGTAGTTCATAAGATGATGATTTTTAAAAAAATCCATCCACGTTATGAAAAATATTGTTGAAACTGTAAATCTTAATCGAACTTTAAGAACCTCAGTTTGCTTGCTGCCTTGCCGTTTTATGATGTTTTAAAATATTTTAAGTCCTCTACTACCCTCTTGTAGCCCCCCACTACCACCAAAATTAATGGCGCTATCCACGGGTACTGCGACATTTCTGTGCCCAAATCGGTTTTTGAGTTTCTTGTCCCAGACAGACAGAGAGACAGACAGACAGACACCATCACAAAATTTGGTATTTAGGCAGTGGCGTGTCGTATAGGGGGCCAGGGGGGGCGAACGCCCCCCCCCCCGCCCTCTGCGCTTAGCGCTTAGCGCTCCTGGCGTCCTTTGAGAAAAAAATAGAATTAATAGTGTTATTATTTTAAAAAAAGGTTTGTAATTTATTTGACTCCCATACCTATATTTGCGCCCCTTAAGGTCTTCGCGCCCCCCCCCCCCCGTTCTTTTATCCACGACACGCTACAGTATTTAGGCACTTTTTGAGAAATTAAAACAGGTTTTTTTACCGATCCAAATAATAGTCCTAAAAATAAGTAGTAAGACTAAAAAAAAAATCTTAATGCAATGTTAAAAGCATTTCTTATTATTGCAAATCGCGATTTTTATCTTTTAATTTGGGGACCGAACCGAACCCCTCTATAATATCACTTTGCAACCCCCCACCCCCACCAGAAATTTTACGGCCTTATAACACGAGTGCCGCAAAATTTTTGTGCCAAATTTGGATAACATCGGTTGATCCGTTTTGAAGTTATCGTGTCCCAGACAGACACCGTCATAAATGGGGGGCCTATTTTTGACCGAAATAGCACACGGTGAAAATGAATTTTGATCAAAATTATATTGCAGCAATTTAATTTTTTTTTATAACGTATTGACATATATATACATATATATATATATATATATATATATATATATATATATATAATATATATAAACTCCTCATAAATTCTGTTTCCTGGCTAATTTTTTCATAGTACCTACCTACTGTTTATTTTTTATACACACATATCCAAAAATAGACGTTTCAGCGAAAAAAGAAGGCCACTGAATTTTCCAAAAAACTGCTTCCAGAACTTAGGCATTTTCGGATAAGTTTTTAAATAAATAAATAAAATAAAATAAAATAAATTGTAAAAAATGTATTTTAATTTAAAATAATAACTACGTGTTTAGAAAATAAAAGGGTATATTATCAACGTAAAAAATAAAAAAAATGTGGAAGGAAATTCAAAAAATAAAAAAAAAACAGTTTTTTTCAATTTTTGCCGGGAAATTTTAGATAGTGTAAAAAAATTTTAAGAACAAAAATTTGTGTATTTCTTTTTTGAAAACTAGTTCTATTTTTGCTGAAAACCATTAAAAACCAATATAAAAACCTAAAAACTAGTGTCTAGTTTTCATGCCGCTACTTATTTTTTGCCCTTTTGCAAGATATCTGCACTGCACTGGTCTGCAAACAGGAAGACTGTTAAGAGACTACGCGCCGCCATGGCATTTTCGTGTAATTATTGAAATTTTGCTGTTAAGGGGCCTACAGACACGCGAGCATTTCTTGAGATTAGTACGCGAACTAATCTCTGCATACATGTACGTTTGGTGGAATTGCCTACACACACGAAGACAAAATTAAACGTTCTAAACATAAACACGATATTATCAATGCGTTTTGCCTAGACACCGAGAGATTTGCTCGCGTACATTGTGCGCGCGAACTAATCTTCGAGAGATATTTTAGGCGGATATTGTCTACACACGAAGAGATTAGTATGCGCAAACTTGTACGCGCGTACTAATCTCTGGAAATGTTCGTGTGTCTGTAGGCCCCTTTATAAGAAAAACAATAGTTTTTAAATAAACACACTAATGATCCTTAATATTGATTAAAAGCAAAAAAAAATCAATAAAAAAACTAAAATATCAAAAACATTAAAATAAATCTCTTTTCTTTTAAAAATTAAAAGGAAAATTATTTTTTTTATTTTTCAAGGTTTGTCGTTACACAAATAAACAGATTTTACTTACCTTTCCAAATTTCAAAAAACCAAACTTATTGAAAGCAGATCCTTAATATTGATTAAAAGCAAAAAAAAAACAATAAAAATACAAAAAAACACTAAAATATCAAACACATTAAAATAAATCTCTTTTCTTTTAAAAATTAAAAGAAAAATTAATTTTTTTATTTTTCAAGGTTTGTCGTTACAAAAAAAAAACAGATTTTACATACCTTTCCGAATTTCAAAAAACCAAACTTATTGAAAGCAGGTGGTTGCATAGACTCAGTGCTATCTTTTCTGTATCCAAGCAACAAGTAGTTTAAAATCAGCTACCAGTTGATCCAAACCAAACAAACGAAACAAGTGTATTTTTTTAAGAAGATTTCCAGCGTATTTTAACCGAACTTTGGTATATTTTGAAGGCTTTTTAAGTATTTTTGAATTTCACTTCACTAAGAAAGGTAATATTGATCTCAACCGGCTCATTTTGCACAGTTTCATACACAAACTATTCTTGTTTAAAACTAAACATCCCTACACGATTTAACACTAACCACTAAAATACCCGTAAATATAACTAAACAATATGAAAACAGTCTTTTAAAAATCACATTTGAAAACTGAAAAAATTTATCACCACTCCCAAATACCGAAGTTTTCAAAGGAAGCTCCGTGTTTTGCGTGGAGGGGTACGAAATGCGAAGGGTGAGATTAAGGCGCCTGCGTCGCATTCATATTCCAGGATCGATAGATGGGGAGCGTTGCACCACCTGTTAAAATGCTGCCGTGGGTTTACGGGAATAAGGCACAGATTTGATAACTGAATTAAAGGATAGAATAGATCCTTTCACACTAGGGACTTTTTGCACGCACTCCTTGAGCTAACTTTATCCTTTATAAATGCGACATTAAATGACAGATGTCATGTGATATTTGGAATTCAAATTTTGTAGACACAATTTTTATTTGCGTTATTTTTGTTTTTCTCTATTTATCTCTCAAAAACCTGTTTTGTGTTCAGTAGGCAAAATTAATTAAAAAGATTCGAAAACAACTAAGGAAGAACTGAAAAACTAATACCAGTGCGGCTGTCTCATTTCAAAACACAGTAACTGCATTTTTTTTAAAATGGAGAAAAATCGATTTTTAAAAAATTTCCAGGCTGTAGAAAATTATTAAAATAAATTAAATAAAAAAGTTATAGTTTCTGAGAGAAACCCTATTTACATTTTAATAAAGTAATTAAATAGGTAGAGTAATTTGACTTTACAGTAGGTCGCCAGTCAAGAAACTCATTGAGCAAAGGCTTTTTCAAATAAATAAACAACTTAGCTCATATCAAAACAAAGTAACTGCCCTTGCTGGATTTTGTAAATGGTGGTGGTTGTTATGGTGTGGGCAGCACTTTTTATACAAATTGAAGCAGATTTCCTATATCAAAACACAGTAACTACAAAACCTATTTCAAAACCCAGTAACTACATAGTAGTTACTAAGTTTCGATATGGGTTTTGTTAGTTAATGTGTTTTGAAATGGGAAAAGAATCGGTCGAATGTCAGTTACTGTGTTTTGCACCTACAGTATCTCCCTTATTTGTAGACCGATTTTAGTTTTAAAAATACCAAAAGATAGGGCAAAACCCCGTAACCTCAAATTACTAAACAAATCGATTTTGAAAAAAATGTCAGTTACTGTGTTTTGAGATGGGACAGCAGAGTGATAAACTGCCAGGAAAATATAGGATTAGGCCTGTCTGTGTACTGGGGAATTTCTATTTTACTAATCAAGATTTTACTGACCAACGAATTTTCTTATTTTTCGCTATTAGGCCGTCTTGTTTGTGGTAAAACCAAATAGGTACTAACTTATAAGTATAGCTGTTACTATAGCTACAGTGATCTATCTCTCACCTATGACTCAGTTTTGTCCCAAAAACTACCTTCGCGTTGCTTCTACCACCAAAAAACCAAGTACTACCTCCCTCCTTCGCTTAGCTTCTACCCGTCAAAAAATCAACTACTCCCACCGTCTCCTAACTCCTACCGCCAAAAAACCAACTACTACCTCATTTGATTATGATTGTAGTAGTTGGTTTTGTGGTGGTAGAAGCTAGGGTAAGGTAGTAGTTAGTTTTTTGCTAGTAAAAGCTAGGGGAAGGTAGTAATAGTTGGCTTTTTAAGGGTAGGAGCTAGGGTAAGGTGGTAGCAGTTGGTTTTTTGGTGGTAGTAGTTTACTTTTTTGCTGGTAGAAAGTAGTAAAAAAGTTAAGGGAAGGTGACAGTAGTTGGCTTTTTAGTGGTATAAGCTAGGAAAAGGTGAAAGTAGTTGGTTTTTTGGTGGTAGAAGCTGGGGAGATGGTAGTAATTGGTTTTTTGTTAATAGAAGCTAGGGTTGCTTTTTTATTGAAAAAAATGTATTTTTAAGAGAAAACTGATCTGTACCTAAGTGATAGAAATATAGTTAACTGTGTAGGAGTGATAGTAGCTTTGATTTATTACTTATGATTGGTTTCGTCCTTAAACAATTCGCTCCGAGATCGAAAAGTAAAAAAAAAGTCGTTGGTCACTAAAATGCTGGTCAGTGAAATAGGTAGACTGTGTACTTTTGGTTAGTTGGTGAACACTATTGCCAAACAACACTTAACTACCAGTTTTTATAAAAAATAATTTTCAATAATTGCCATAAAATTAAATCTGCGGATTTTCCCGCATTGGTAGCTCTGGAAATAATTCCTCCCTTTAATATTGAAAAGTCTATATTTTGATTTGTTTACGGAAAATCGGAGTGTTGACCGGTTAACCCTCATGTTATAAAGTGAAACCTCTCCTTGCGGACACCACTAGTAAGGGGGCACTCCCTTTAGGCGGACAAATTTGTTGGAACCAAGCTTTTTCCTATTTGTTTACATGTAAAATTCACTCCTATAACCGGACAATCTAAAACCGGACGCGGACAATTTTTTGGGTTAAAAATTCAGAAACCTCCGTTAACCGGATGCGAACCTCTGACAACGGGGCGGAGCACTGCATGATATGGGCATAAATATTATGTAGTATGTTGGCAACAACGCACTCTGCAGCCGGGGAATTACCTCTTTCCGTTTTAATGCGAAGACTAAATACTGCTGTGCTTTATTTTTATTGTTTAGTGGGGAAGTAGAGATGTGCTTAGCAGTTCATTTTAATAAACTAGTTCATGTGAACTAGTTCACCAAAATGAACTAGTTTACTGAACTAGTTCGTTTGGCCTATTAACGGAATGGCTATCCTGTCAGTGGTGCCAATGTGGTATTAAGCTAACAGTTCCTTAGTTTTCCATAAACAAATCAAAATTTAAAATAGTGCAGTTCATTGTAGCTTGAGCATGCCACTCAATACAACGCAACAAGTGATTCGACTAATCGAACGAACGAATGCCGGATTTTACTTATTAGTTCAACTCCACAGTTCATTTCTATCAGTTCGTTCGTTGCTCGTAGAAAACACCGCGGTATCGTTCAGTATTTCACGAAGGGGAACACAGATAGCCGCGTTCCTAATCAGAAATAATTGGGTTAAGCATCGCAAGAGAATTGTCTGTTGCTTCTTTATAGTTCATTATAAACTAGTTCATTTTAGAAAAGTAAACTAGTTCGTCTTCCTTGTTAAATGAACTAGTTCATGTTTCCAGATCGTTCGCGAACTACCCATCTCTATTGGGCAGTAAATAGATTTCTTTGAAATAGCGTTGTTGGAACCAAGCTTTTCCCTATTTCTTTACATGTAAAATTCACTCCTATAACCGGACACTCCAATAACCGGACGCGGACAATTTTTTTGGGTAAAAATTCTGAAACCTTCGTTAACCGGACGCGAACCTCTTCTAACGGGACGGAGCGCTGCATGATATGGGCATAAATATTATGTAGTATGTTGGCAACAGCGCACTCTGCAGCCGGGGAATTACCTCTTTCCATTTTAATGCGAAGATAAATAGTTCTGTGGAATTTACAACATATTTTATTCGGCGGAACTGCTGCGCTTTATTTTTATTGTTTAGTGGGGTACTAAAGATGTGCTTAGCAGTTCATTTTAATAAACTAGTTCATGTGAACTAGTTCACCAAAATGAACTAGTTCACTGAACTAGTTCGTTTGGACTATTAACGGAATGGCTATCCTGTCAGTGTTCCCAATGTCGTATTAAGCTAACAATTCCTTAGTTTTTCGTAAACAAATCCAAATTTGTTCATTTTAGAAAAGTGAACTAGTTCGTTTTCCTCGTTAAATGAACTAGTTCATGTTTCCAGTTCGTACGCGACCTACCCATCTCTATTAGGTAGTAATAGATTTCTTTGAAATAGCGCCTAGTAAAAAACTTTTTAGTTTACGTGAAAAAATTAAAGTTGTTAACGTTTCGGAGAAGGAACAACTATCAGCACGAAAGATCGCTGAAAAATTTAATATCAGAAAAACTCAAGCAGCGGAATTTGTTAATAAATATATATTCAAATTTCGCAGTTCTCTTTCATAAGCGGACACCTCCAATATGCGGACCAAATCGACGAAACCGTGAGTGTCCGCTTATAGGAGGTTTCACTGTATATCATTTTTTCTTGTTTTCGCCTCCTCTTTTACTTATTAAAATATTTGTACCGTTTACACTTTGTTATGTATCTAAGTTAAGTTATCTTTGACTATGAGAACTATTTGTCTTTCAATCAGATATTCCCTAGGGGTAATAAGTATAATAAGCTGATGAATGATTGAGCGTAATTTTTATTTTATGAGGCAAAATAAATTATTTCGTGTTTATTTGACCGCTTTATTTTAAGTTCTAATATGTCAGCTCGTAATAAATTAAAAAATATATTAAAAAAATACACAGTAAAAAAGAAATACCTATATGGAATAATATCAGTTGTGATGTAAACCAAGGCAATGTCCATGGACAAGATGACGTGTTTAAAGGGTTTAGAGAAAGACATGGATTATTATATATATACCTGGAAAAAAAAGCTGAATTTTTGTAATTTTATTCCTTAGGATCCGGGACATCCCCACATATTTTCCGCCAAGATCCTCCTTCAGCTTTGCTAGATATAAGGCCCCAAATATTGTAAAATCAGTTTTTTGTGATTTTATCGAAATCTAATAACTTTTTCAAAAAAAGTCAGGAGTGACAAAAAAGCCAAATCATTCGTTCTATACTATAAAATTAAGAAAAAAACCTAACCTAACATGTTAAAAAATATATTAAAAAAAAACAATTTTTTTATTTTAATTTTGTCTCACTTTGTAGGTAAGTTGTTTTATTAAAATGTTAATACTTTTTAATATTAAACTTGATCCCCACTTGACACACTATTTACTAAAATTTAGTTTTGGTTTTTTCAAGGTTAAATAACTTTAAGTAAAGGTTAGGAAAGTAGTTGATACTAGTCGGACCACCATTGGGATTTTGAAAATGTAATTTTTATACAATTAGGAACTGTATGATACAAAAAAGCGTGATATTAAAAATATTAATACGCGCAAATGCGCACACTTTTATTTTATTTGAAATTCCAGCTTAAAAGATATTAAAGTAATTTTTATAAAATTTTAGAAAAAAGAGTGTTTGACTAAACTTAATTGTGACAAAGTGGTTTTGACAAATTTAATGGGACATATGGGCATTGATCTCTATTATATGGGAAATTTATTAAGGGTTACAAATTGTAAACAAGTATAAAGTTTTAACAAATAATCGTATTAATATGAACTTTTTAGTTTTTCATTTCAAGAATTTTCACCAAGGCTGTTAGAAACCAGGCTATATGTACATGAATAATTTATTTTTTGTAGATATCTTAAAAACTCGAGCTTTTAATATATATATATATATATATATATTTGGGGAAAAGTGATGATACAACGGCTATTGGGTAAAACTGTATGTACTCATGTTTATAATTTTAAACCCTTAAAAAACCACCCTTAGGTAACATTTATTTGGTTGAAAGCCCTTTGTTTCTTTAAAGTTTAGTGAAACACTATTTTTGCTATATATAGCAGTTTGGCTGGAACTTCAAATATAATAAAAGTGTGTACATTTGCGCATATTTTAAAGCTGTTTCTACTCAGAAGTTGAACTTTTTACATACAGTGCTTAATTGTATTAAAATATTTTTATTATGTCTCAATGGCGGTCTCAAGCCTTACTTAAAGTTGTTTAACTATTAAGAAACATAAACTAAATTTAAGTACATGGTGTTCTGTATAAGTGGGGATCAAGCTTAATATTATGGAGTATTAACATTATAAAACAATTTAACTACATGGTAGGAAAAAAATAAAATGAAATAAAAACATTTTTTTTTAAATATATTTTTTAAAATCTTAGGTTAGTTTTTTTTTAAATTTTAAGTTATAGACCAAATGATTTTGCGTATTTTTTCTCTTTGTGTCCAACATAAGGGATAATTATACAAAAATCCAGCTTGCACCCATTCTTTTCCAAGTTTCAGGTTTTTTTCACCTTCAGACATTGATTCTTTACGTCTAATTTGAGTTATCATACCTTTGATAGTGGGAAAGAAGAATTAAAGAGATTAGTTGGATGACTTGGTCGAGTTAATACTCTGAGAATTTCTCGTTCTTGTATTGAGACACCGCAGCCTGCATGGATGGAAGTTTTCCGAAAATTTATGTATGGCTTCGGTAGTTCAGTGGTTAGAATGTTTGCCTAGATAGCAAGAGATCCCGGGTTCGATCCCCGGCCGAAGCAGAAAACTTTTTTCTTATGTTTCTTTCTTTAATTTCACTAACTGTGTATTTAATTGCAATAATTTTAATAATTAGGAAACTATGTATTTTTTTATATAAACTTTGCAAATAAAAATTTTACGATTCGTTGCATTTGGTTCGAAATGGCGTTGAAATTGTAAATGAAAAATGCAGAAAAAAATATTTGTTTTTATAAGAAATTCAATCATCTTTGACATTGATAATTTGCACTAGTGCAAATAACCGATAATTTGCACTTGTGCTAAATTAGCTCCAAATTTTGCTCTAATTGGTCAAAATCAACAATTAAAACTTATCATTTTATTAATCAAACAAGTTTCGTGGCTAATCGGGTAAAAAGGAGTTTTTGTTTCTCACATATTTTTCCGTGGGTAGCTTCAAAGCTTAACCTCACGGGGGTCCAAGATCTAATGGACACCTAATAAGTGTTGACAGTTAACTGTTTCGTCCTTATGGGACTCCTCAGAACACTGCTAGGTCGATGTAACAATTCTTGCGAAGTTAATCAGAAATAGTGAGAAAACTATCGCAAGAAGCGCCATCTACCGAGATACGAGAGAAACAACGCAGGCGAAAAACTGCTAGACATATCGATCAATGAAATGATCGAATACAAATAAAAGAAAACAAACTATAGTCCATGACCTACGACAGCTCTTCTGTCTTTCAGGCCGGATCAACGCATATTGCATTTTTACCCGTCATCAAGACACGTGAGCGTCATTCAACGGAATTTTTAAGCCAAATAATACTAACAAACGTGGAATTTCGTACCCGTGAATTTAAAAATCAAACAAGTTTCGTGGCTAATCATGCAAAAAGGAGTTTTTGTTTCTCTCATATTTTTGAAAATTGAAAAATATGAGAGAAACAAAAACTCCTTTTTGCCCGATTGTATGAATTTTTTTCTGTAGGAATTTTTTGACAGACCATATTGCCAAACCTTGGAAGTCTTACAACATTTCTGTTTAGAATCGTCTATATAAACTATCCAGCTGTATTTCGAAAATGGAAGCGATAAAAAAAAAGTATTTTGTGCACTTTCTCTATACATCGGTCTATCAAGCATAATTTTTTCCGAAATACTAGGAAATTTGAAATGATGAAAAAACTAATGAAAAGTTAGTTTTAAAGGTTTTAATAGTACAACGGATAGTGCTTTCGATAGGCTGAAAATGTAGGCCAATTTAAGCGCACATTCTCCGTAGAGATCTGTCGAAAACCTTCTTCTAAAATCAAGACTATATAAATTAGGAATTTACAAAATGTGAACACCGATGGTGACAGATGATTACTAAATAATGTTAAATTACGTTCACCCCTATCAGCAAAATCTCGAGTCCTTGTATGTTGAGATATTTAAATTTAGTATCCAAATATTTCAACATACAGGGGCTCTAAGAAAATCAAGCTAACTGCTAGCTAGTTTTTCTGTGCAGCACTAGGACATATTCTTAACTAACGTAACGCAAAAATTTAGGATTTTTGATCTCCCTCGCCCCTCATAACGCATTTTCAAAAAAAAATACAATAAAAAATTATTAAGAGTAAAGCATATTCTCCCTACCCCCCTTGAGCGTTAAATAATTTAAGAATCGTCCCCTACTAATTATCAACACTACGTACCACAAAACAATAAGTCTCTCTGTGATACGAACATATTGTAGATTAAGTTTTTAACTTCAAAAAGAATCTGAAACACGTCCTTATGATAATGCAGACATAAGATCGTTTATATTCAAGATGTCCCCGCGGTAAACTTGGTCGCCATTTTTCCATTCCTTTCACGACTCTCCAAGAATAAGAATAATAATTCTCGACTTTTCGCTACCAGCCGCAGAGACCGGCCAGTTGCAATTTTTATAACCAACGAACGCTGAACGCCAAACGGCACAGTATAGAAACATTCTCCACGAATGCTGCGCTACAAAATGGCGGATATGCTGAAGGCGCTTATTTAAATTTATCTGTACTGGGAAAGGACTTCTAAAAATGACTGCTACAGTCGTGCCGGCATGTTGGATTTTAAATGAACCCCAAAGTATGGCTTGGGTAAGTTAATCGGTGCCGCGCGCATATTTCATCGCTGCCGTAACCGTGTCAATGAAGCCCTATTCTACATTGGCACGGTTCGGTTACATTGGCGATCGATTGACAACGGTTAGGTTTCACATTCTCTAGGATCCCGGGATAGAGGTCAGGAGAGTACGTTTTAAAAAAATATATGTATGTTAGAAATTTACGAATTCTTTCTTAAGAAAGATTGTTCCAGACTGATTTTTAACGAACATTTTTGCGATCACGGGTGTTAGTTACCCAAGCGATTTACCATATCGTCTGCTATTTACCAGAGATGTTCGGGCGAAAGCCGATTGGCGATCCTGGATGTTGTATACAAATATGTCTCAGAACTAAGCTTAAAAACACCTATTAGCAGTTACCTTAGGATAAATACCTTTTAATTTGTTTAAAGAAATAACAAGTAAGCTGCTACCTCAACTCAAGATAATGACTGGGGTTTCCAAAAGTTCGAAAACCCAAAAAATTTTATATTTAATTCAAAAATTAAAATTAATCCCAATTTTGACAATATTAAATTATCGCATTGACAAACTATCAACGTCTTTTGAAAGCAGTCCCTTTCAATTTTTATTAAAAGCGTCGACATATTGTCGGGTACGATTTTGTTTTAAATCGAACCCTTAAACGAGGGTACCGTAGTAGATCTCTTGTGTGTATAAAATAAATATAAAACAGTTTTAAAAACGTTACAAACTTTAATGAAAACAAAATAAAACTCTGTTGCAATTTACAAATTGTTGCAAGACTTTTCTTATTACCTATAAAACAAACAAGATCCAAAATATTTAAACAAAAACTCTAACTTACCATAACAACAAACTGCAAAATATTATTCAAATAGAAAAATCTTATGTTTCTTTACTGACAATTAATTTAGAGGTTGTAGTTTAAGTTCAACAAAACTTAGAATGTGACTACCGACTTGTCTCCTCAAAGTTTGGGTTTTTATTAACCGTAGGTTTGACCTAAGTAATCCAGTATCCCCACTTTGAAGAGCTTGAAGGAATCAAGTCAGTGGCGTTGCTCATAATCCCATAGTTTACTTTACATTCTAGCTAATGAGCTAAAGAGGAAAACCTAAAGAAAAACAGAGTTAAAATTTCATTTTATAGACAACACTATCTTATCTCACAGTTTTTCCATAGCTAATCACGTTGAAGGGAAAACCCTCTCTTTACTTGAGGTTTCCCCTCGCTTAACCATTACAACCACTCTTAACTTACTCAGTAGTTTTTCTCGCAACAATCACCTGCTGTATGGTAGGCGGCACCTGGACGTTTACCATAGTGGAGGGAGATTAAACCACTTATCTCTGCAGAACCATGTTTTGCGCTTTTCGTTTTTCTAAGCTGGTTTCGTACAGTGGCAAATTCAAAGGTAATTTGCATTCCTGACATCCAAGCAAGACGTTGGGGTTCTTTTAAATCCAATATGCCGAAACGCTACTGTAACAGACTCCCTTAAACATAGTATTGCCACTTAAGAATTGGATATTCACATTATGGGCATTCATTGTCGTAAATTTGTTGTAAAATTTTTATGTTGCCCATCAAGAGAATTTGTATTTCTTTAATAGAGTTTCTTTAAGAATGTGACTACCGACTTCTCTCCAAAGTTTGGGTTTTTATTAACGGTAGGTTGGACCTAA
Organism: Aspidapion aeneum; assembly: GCA_963576565.1. NCBI lineage: Eukaryota > Metazoa > Arthropoda > Insecta > Coleoptera > Brentidae > Aspidapion > Aspidapion aeneum. Next base: position 29,557,263 of record OY755043.1, read on the forward strand.
GTAATTCATCATCACCTCTTTGAAGAGCTTGGAGGAACCAAGTCAGTGGCATTTCTAATATTACTAAAGTTTACTTTACATTCTAGCTAATGTGCTAAATAAGAAAACCTAAACAAAAACAGAGATAAAATGACATTTTAATGACAACACTTTCTAGTCTCACAGTTTTTCCTTAGCCAATCACTTTGTAGGGAAAACGCTCTCTCTACTTGATGTATCCCAACGCTTAACCACAACAACTCCCACTCTTCACTTTTCAGTAGTTTTTCACGCTTCAACCACCTGCTGTGTAGGTAGGCGGCAACCAACTGTTTACAAATGTAGAGCCTTCGGAGCGAAATAGCGATGTACAAAATAGCGATCTACGAAATAGCAAGTAATGAGATAGCGACTATCAAAATAGCGATGTATCAAAAGAGCGATATATCAAAATACCAAATCGTACCAATCCAAACCCAAATGAACCAAAATGCGCTATTATATTCTGCGGTATTTTGACTATACCAGATTCCTTTTTCAAAAAAAAAAAAATCTTCCACGATTCTTTTCCTGGATTCTAGAGGGTGTGAATCCGAACCGAACCGATCCGAACTGAATTCTGTTCGGTTCGTATTCACACTCTTTAGGATTCCGGAAAAGAAGTCTAGAGTTTTTATTTTCAAAAAATAAGGTTCATTTCGGTCGTTTCGGTTCGGTTCGGTTTGGATTCACACCCTCTAGGATCCCGGGAAAGAAGTCAGGAAAGTTTTTTTTTTAAATGTCTCAGAAAGAAAACCTTTAGTCGAACTATATGCCAAAACGGAACCGACATATCGCTATTTTGATAGTCGCTAGCTATTTTGTTACATAGCTATTTTGATAGTCACTATTTTGTTACATCGCTATTTTGTTACATCGCTAATTTGTTAGAATCGCTATTTTGTTACATCGCTTTTTTGATTGTCGCTATTTCGATACCGCTATTTTAATACTCGCTATTTTGTACATCGCTATTTCATTCCAGAGCCCAATGTAGAGGAAGGCGGAACCACTTTCCTATCTCTGAAAAACCATGTTTTGCGCTTTTCATTTTTCTAAGCTGGTTTCGTACAGTGGCACAGTCAAGGGAAATTTACAATCCTGACAATATATATTTAAGCAGACGTCACCGTCACGTCGCCCTTAATCAAGTTAACTTGCTTTGAGAGAAGATTATATTTTCGAGAAAATAGACGTTCTGGAATTGATATATTTTTTTTCCGTGTAAGAAGGAGATACGTGAATAGAAAAGGGAAGCTAGACCGTATTAACTATCATGATTTTAATACTTTTCCTTAGATGTTTTTATATTTAAATAAAAAAGGCCCCGTTTCAAGAGAGGCCAAAAACGGGTAAAAGTTGCATTTTCCATGCAAAATGTTCCACGTTCAGTCCGAGAAGTGTCCCCTTGGAAATTGTTGCGCTTTGCATTTAAAAGGATTATGATGATTGTAAAATGAAATGTAAAATATAAACATCATTCTATAGGGCAAAAACTTTCTTTACAAAAATGGGAAAAGCTTGAGAAATATATATCGCAGTAGCTCTAAAAAACTGGAAAGTACACGGCATGGGAATATAATTTAACGACCGATTCACCATATATACACTACAGTTTGCTGATGACCAAGTAATTGTAGCAAATGATAAAGAAGACATGGAGTATATGATGAGAAAGTTAACGGAAGAATACCAAAAGTGGGGATTAACAGTGAATGTGGACAAGAGACACTACTTATGTATTGGAGACGAATTCAGTGAGTTAGAACTAGACAATGGACAAACAGTATTTCCATGCATTGAGTATGTATACTTAAATGTCACATTTGATAAGACAGGCACAGACTGTAAAGAACTGGAAAAAGACTAGTAAAAGCAAAAAAGGTTATTGGATGTCTTAACAGTATTTAATGGAGGAGAGAGATAAAAAAGAATGTAAAATTTAACATATATGAAACAATGGTGAAAAGCACGCTGTTGTATGGAATGGAGACTTGTTGCGTAATAGAAAAATACAAAACAAATATGGAAAATGTCGAAATGGATGCAATAAGAAGATCAATGAGAATATCTTAAGAAATGAGACCATAGAAGAAAGAATGAGAATCAAGGGAACCATAATTGATGGCCTCACTAAAAGACAACTGATATAATACGGCTATGTACAACGGATGAACAGCGAAAGATTACAAAAGCAGGTCCTAGAATGGCAACCAATAGGGCGCAGAAAAAGGGGGCGTCCTAAACTAGAATGGCAACAGTCAATCCAAAGATCAATGAGTCAAAAAAACCTGGCAGAGGATGATTTTCAGGATCGAAGGAGGTGGAGAATGGGCGTCGGACAACGTAGAGAAACGTTCTAAACCGACATAGAAGTAGTAAAAGTTCCTTTTTTAATGACAAATATTATTGAAAATTATTTTTTTTGCTTGAAATTTAAAACTTAGTGCATTTACTACCCAAAACCATATAACCAGCATACTATCGTTTGTCAACTTTCCCCCTGCCCCCTTAATTCGTTGGTAGGCCTTATCTTCACGATGATATCACGCTGGTTCATGCCTCGCACAATCGATTGCTGTTGGACGCGCCTTAAAGACACTCAATGCAGTTTTCTTCTGTCTTCCAGGGAGGGTTTTAACTAAGTGTGGTAGAAATTTATTTATTTTGTTTGTAGATAATTGGCATTCTTTTCTTTTAGTGGCGGCGTGCGTTGTACAATATTGGGGGTGGGGTGCACACCCAAAAAAAAATTGCGGCAGTCGCGAAAGATTTTTTGAGTGCCTCGCCCAACTTTTTTGGCCATCGAGTATTTACGATCATCATCATCGAAATTAAAACAATACGGCCCGACACATAACGCCAAGTTGTCTCAGTACACTAATTTAAGGTGCACATAAGCTAGCTTTAACAGCCAACGGTAACCGTTGACCGGTGGCATCACGGAGGTGCGGGCGGCATCGATCGCCGCAATAGATTAACAAGAGCACGAACAGACGTAAGGTCCAGATGCTGTGTACTGTAAAATTCTTATAGGGACATGTCGTCCTCTTTTTCTATATTTCGTAATTAGTATATACGGGGCACAGATTTTGTGTCCAGTTAAGCGCGGCGCCGGCCTACGCATCCTCGTTATAACACCAATACAAACACAGATACCGGATATTAATTTCTAGTTAGTATTTAAGTCTTTGCTGAATTCTTTTTGGAGTTTATTGATACTTTATAATGTATCAAATTTTTATATTTTTTAAGTAAAATTTAGTAGTCACGTGCATATGTGCACTTATGGAAAAACCGCCACAGCTTAGACGTAATGTTTTTAAAATGTTTTAGGCAATTTAGCTTGTCTTGAAATGAAAATTGACTTTCACTCTTAATACCTATCAATTTTCCAAACTTAAAGGAGCAAAATCGAAAAAGCAAAGAAAAGAGCAGCCAACAACCGTCATTTGTCATTAGGCCGGCCGTCCAAAAAAAGGGCGGGAAAAACGGTGATGGATTTTCGTCGTGCCGTCGAATTGAAAAAAAAACTTCTTTTCTCCTATCGATGGCAGTATAGAGCAAGAAAAAGTTTTTGGCAGTTACTGGAGCCTTTACTATGTTTACATGCCCATATATTCTATTTTCTTTTGGTTTAAGCCTTTGCAATTTAAAAGATACAAGTAAATAGAAAAACGGCTATACATATTTGTGTTGACAGTTAACGAGTTAAAGTATTCCCTTCGATTCCTCCATACCTGAGATAAAACTTTATTTTGATTCAAGGGAAGAAAATGCCAATGCACCAACCGCAAGTTTGAAAAAAATAAAAAGAACTGAGTATTTCAAAGATTTTCGCCTGCGGCGTATTTTATCACCTAAATAAATTTAATTTTCATACTTTAGAATTATTAAAAACGCACGCAAATCAAGAAATATTCTGGTTTTTGCTTCCTCCTTGGCCCCTTTCCCTGAAAATCCTGGAAACGCCACTGCTTTGAACTGATGTAGGACACGTTGTCGCGTATAAAATAATTTGTATACTTTAGGGGACATTACTCTTTTTTTGCAATGTTTTTACAAGTGCTAGGCCAGGGCCAATAAACACAGAAAATAGCATGAAATAAGACATCGCCCCCCCTCAAGAAATATTCTTGGGTACCATTGTTTTTTATCTCAAAAAGCAAAGCAAATAGCGCCCTATATATACACATTCATTAACGCGGTTTATTGTGTCTCCAAAAACTAGTAAAAATTAATGTTCGTGAGTGGTCGAGTGTGAATATTGCGGTAAGCCATAATTAAACGAAAAGGGATTTGGTGTGCACCTTCCTCTGTAGTGTGACTTCACCATAAATATCAGAGTTATTAAATAAGCTATATTTATTCTTGTACTGTCTTTAATTGCATTACATTTGTATGGTTTTAAACTAAATTTTATTATAATCAAGTTTTGTTAGTTTACTACTTTTTATATTGAATATTAACTATATTGACAGTTTCAAAATTACAGCTAATTAAACAAACTTAAATATAGGCCACTTTAAATTATGGCGTATGGAAGATATCGCCATGCTTTTCTTTCGCGCTACTAACCGCCGGGTATCATCTTCCAGGAATGGATGTGCGCTAGTGACATTGGTTCAAAACAAAAACTGCTCTCCTATGTATAAAAAAAAATATCCGCTGCATTCACGTGGTTTATCCTCGCAGATGAAACGCGGTGGTTACTAGCCGCGAAAGAAAGGCATGGCAAGAAAAGCGATCTTCTGTCCCATACACTTGTAAAATATTCGTGTATCCAAAGAATTTAGGGCGTGATTTATAGTAAACGCTACTTATTTTAGGTTTTTCCTCGCTGAGTAACACTAACAATGACGTCACAAGTAACCACATAAGCTAACCAGCTTCGTAGACGTGGTTGGTTCAAAATTATAAGGTTAAGTGCGTTTGTTTTTATTTCAAACCTGGTATTTCCAAAATCTTTAAAATTGAAGTGTATTTTACAATGAATTAGGGAAAAATCATCTGTAACTGACCACTGATGTCATACAGCAAGTAACCGTGACGTCATTTCGAGTTACTTATATGAGTAACTAGTAACCTCGAGGAAAAAGCTTTATGTTTATGTTTGTTTTGATAGCTGTCATTTTGAAATTGTCAATATAGATGATATTCAATATGAAAAGTAGTAAACAATTAATTTTTTTTTTTTAAATATAGTTTAATACAATACAAACCGTATTAAAGATAGTATAGATCATAGAGAATAAAATACAGATTATTTATTAACAGTGACATTTGTCGTGACCTGACCCTCCAGAGGAAAGTATGTACCAAATATTTTGCCTTTTAATCATGGTTTGCTACAACACGACCACTTCCACTAGTTTTTAGATATTGACACGATTTACCGCGTTATTGAGTGTGTGTGTATGGCCCGTTAGTCGCTGAAGGTAAACCCTTTTTCATTATAAAAAACCTTCGAGCAAATACCAAATGTCCGAAAGTAATTCTTAAAAGCTAGTCCCTACTGAAGTACAAGGGAGACATCTTACCAAGCATCTAAAGCCGGGTACTCACTAACGAACCACGAGCCTCGATCAACGAGCGCCTTAGATTTTTTAATATATTGCCTACATATTTGATAAGAACACACGAAAAATACCTTAAAAAGGCGGCTTCGGGCCCCGCCCAACCCCAAGCAGTGGCGTAGTTGCGAAAAGACATGATGACCTTTTTTTTTTTTTTTGGTCGCAAGTTTTGTGAGGGCGCGCTTTGTAGCTGTCGGGCCCCCCCAAGACACATTCCTGGGTGCGCCACTGAAGTACCCACTAAATTTGAGACATAAATACACATCTCTTGAAAAAGTTTACCTACATAAATACATTTTTTAAATAAAAAAAACATTAAAAAAAATTTGCTAAATCTATTTGTAATAGTTTACTTGTAGGAAAATAATAAGCTGTCAGTCTTAATTTTACACACGTTACTTAATCAATAAACCCAACAAGGACGGCATATCCATTCCTTCATTTTGAACAGGACCCTTCTGTTGCGTTTCACCGAAGAAGAGCCGACGTTTCACGCTAATATGTAATCAAGGATCAAGGGTAGCCTGTGATGTAGTTCTATTCAAACCTGACTATATTAAACTTGTACCTAATATACTTCAACTATACATACCAAAGATTGAAACCAACTAGAATTTGTACTTATTTTTAACATGTGTGAATAATTAAAACTGTTTGGTTTTCACTATCTTCAACGTCGATCACAGGGATACGAGTGATCCCCGTCTGGAACACGTCCTGATAATCAGGAACAAGTGATCCATGCCAATCCACGACCGGACCGGTTTCGACCTTTTGGGCCATCCTCAGGTGAATGTAGGCGATAGCTCCGTGTAGAGCATAAGTTTTGTAAAACCATCCCAAAAGGTCGTGGATTGGCATGGATCACTTGTTCCTGATTATCAGGACGTGTTCCAGACGGGGATCACTCGTATCCCTGTGATCGACGTTGGAGATAGTGAAAACCAAACAGTTTTAACAAGTTCCCAACGAAAGAATCAAGCCAGCAATATAATTCAATGCCGGTAGGGGTATTTTCCCTCGGAGTAGTTGTTTCTGTTGGTTTTACAAAACTTATGCTCTACACGGAGCTATCGCCTACATTCACCTGAGGATGGCCCGAAAGGTCGAAACCGGTCCGGTTGTGGATTGGCATGGATCACTTGTTCCTGATTATCAGGACGTGTTCCAGACGAGGATCACTCGTATCCCTGTGATCGACGTTGGAGATAGTGAAAACCAAACAGTTTTAACAAGTTCCCAACGAAAGCATCAAGCCAGCAGTATAATTCAATGCCGGTAGGGGTATTTTCCCTCGGAGTAGTTGTTTCTGTTGGTTTCACAAAATGTGTGAATAATGTTTAAATATAAAGCGCATTCTATATTTTCTGTATTAAACTTTTAGTTTTTAGTTAAATTTTGGTTATGTAGTCATTGGTTATCGATAAGGGAACTTCATTAAATTACGTCACGCAAAAAGTCAGTATTTTTAATCCCCCCTTCCCCTTTCGTAGCGCATCTTTAAGAAAAAACACATTTAAAAAACATTGAGTGTAACGAAATACCCCCTAGAGCGTTACGTAATTTAAGGATAGGCCCTAACCAATGGCTACATAACGGAAAGTATAGTAAAGTGAAGACAGACTGCTCTTTTAATAATATGAAATATTTTTAATCGAGATACCGCTTGTTTCAAGTCGAGAAAAACATTTTTTTAATTTGAGAAAATAAATGTTTTTTTTGTAAAAATTCTTCTTTATCAAGAAAATATAGCTTTCTAATAATATTGCATTAGTGCCTGTAAAAATAGCCCTTATGTAAACGTAAAAAGTAGTAAAAATCAAAAGGTCGGTCCTGCACCCGTGTCTTCAACAAGGGGTTGAGTCGTACACGACAGGGCAGGGTGGAAATTTATTAATCTTTAAGGCAAAGGGACTAGGAAAATCAGATGGAACATTATTATTTGAATAAGAAGGTTTCGAAAAAGTACTTTTTTGCATGTTTAGCTTTGTATACAGAGCTGAACATTTTGATGAACAACATTAAGCTACGCAACGAGACGAACGGCGAACAAAACACTGGTTTGCGTTCGGTTCTGGAAAAACTAAACTTTTTCTAGTTAAGCTCGATTTTCTACATATTTCTGCAGCTACCAACTGGTTGGCAATTTTTTGTTCAATCAATCAATACAATGCATGCTACACGACACTTGTTCCTTTTCTGTCATTCATACAGCGCAAGCATTTGACAAAGTGTGCCAAAACAATATTCGGATATTTTGGAATCATACATATCTGATAAACATTTTAGAGTAAAATAATAAGACTCATACTCAAATTTAAGCAGACGTACGCCAGGGTAGCGTACTAGACCCTTGCCTATACTTATTATTCACTTGCGATATCCCAAAGCCTGAAAATTGTAAATTAGCAACATTTGCCGATGATATTGGTTTATTGGAGGTAGAAAAATCTATTGAAAAATGCATAGAAAAACTTGGATGCAGTCACCGAAGTTGGAATACAAAGTGGCGAATAAAATTAAATGAAAACAAATCAATTCATGTTGATTTTACAAACAAAAATATAAATCACATACAAATAACAATTAACAACATTCCCGTACCATATTTAAATCAGGAAAAATATCTCGGTATGCCAGAACTTTAGATAAGGTATAGAAAAATGAACTGGCTAATTGGAAATAAGTCCAATTCAACAATTCATAATAAGTTACTGCTTTATAGACAAATACTGAAACCAGTATGGACATATGGTATTCAACTATGGTGGTTGTGCTAAAGAAAGTAACATTCTAGTTTACAGAGATTTCAAAATAAATAATAAGAAACATTGTTAATGCACCTTGGTACGTTCGAAAAAGTGACCTTCATCGAGATCTAGAAATCCAAATTGTAACAGAGACTATAAAAAAGTACGCAAAAAGCCAAGAAGATAGACTCCATCGGCATGTAAATGTGGAAGAAATTCAGCTTCTAGACAATACTATGCTAGTTCAAAGACTAAAAAGAGTGAAGCCGTTTGAGCTAGTATACTAAGTGAATTACATAAGACAAAATAATGCTATAAACACAACACAATTGTGAGTTACAGACCAAACAAAGCGGGGAGAACTGTTGAGTGAACCCTAAGTTTAAACACGGATCACCTAAGGTGATCCGTGGTTTAAATCTTACTTTTCTAGTAAATTAAGTTAAAACAAAATTGCTAATTTGTCTTACTGACTAGATTATAATACAATTAATACAGTGTGTTAAATAAATAAATCGTACAGCGCCAGCGGTCACTAAAAAATAACGTCTTTCGAGAATTGAAAAAGGCGCAGCTTTACAAAAGTCTTATGGAACACCTATTAGGAAAATATTAGATCAGAAATGCGCAATAATGCAGTATATGCAATTAATCAAAATATGTCTCACGCAATCTTTAAGATAAAAAATTAATGAAAAATGCTTATTATGAATATTTTTGTTGAATATGTCATGAGGTAAATTATTTAAAATGTGATAACATGAAAAAAATGATTTTTTGGTTTTTATCTACGGTAGGCAACGCCTTTCCATTTTTTTATGTTTGTCTTATTTTCGACGAAAATGTGTTATTTTGGTGTATTTTGACCTATTTTAGCAAAATGGTCGTGATGTCTGTGTGTGTATTATTTTTCTGTCCGTAACACAATAGCTCCTAAACCACCTAACCGATTTTCATAAAATTTTCAGGTAAAATAGTTTTTGACACTCTAACGAGCGAATTAGATTTTGGTCAAAGGAGCATCGCATCAATATGAGGTTGGAATATAGTAGATTACATTTTGCTCAATAATTTGTGTTATAAACAAATCGCAAGAGATTTAGTTTTTGAGATATTTACAAAAGACTGTTATCATGGCTGATATATCATGGCTTCACTTGAAGTGTGGTAACAGGCTAGTATCAAATTCGTCATGAATCCATTTATTTTTTTTCTATGGGTAATTATCCGGTTAGCCCCGTATTTACTAACTAAAGGTGTATTTTTTTTTCTAAGATAATTACTAAGTTACCCCCACTTCAAATCCACGCTTGCTCCATTGTATGCTCGCCATTTATGGAAATTCCCAGTATAAAAAAACACAAATAATTTTGGTAGCCTTTTTGCATAAAGAATGATTATTATTTCTTATTAAAAACTTCTAAAGGAGCAAAAGCATTTAAAATTAAGACGTTTATTAATTCCGGTGCTATTTATCATCGTTATGTTTGGAAACAAAATGCTTTTCGTTTCATTTTGAAAGCTCAAAAATCGGGACTGTGCAGTGTTATTAATAACGCCTCCTTAAAACTTTTGTTTAATTAACATTTTTGCAAGATTTTCTGCTTCAGGAAAACAGCTTAATTGGGGATTTTAGCTATTTTAAAAGCGGCCAAATACATATAAATTAGTAGTAGTAGAGTAGGGGAGAGCAGGGCTTGTTGGCGTAGTTTTAATAATATTCTTTAAATTGTTACATAATAAGTAAATAAAGGACGATCCATAGTCATACTACAAGTTGATCAACTTCGGGAAATTAGATCAAGAATTGAAATAGCGAGAAATACTTTCATTAAAATTTAAAAAATCATTTCCAACAGGGACATTTATTAAAAGCTAAGTATCAAAATACTGAACTACGACGTTTTCTGCACCTTTTTTATGGATATCAGTAGCATGAGCAATAAAAAAAAAATAAAAAGGCTTTAAGATTTTGAAAAATTATGCTATCGTTGAATGCTAAAAATTTCATCTACTCATAGAGTCAAGAATCAAGAACTGATGCAGATGATTCAAAATGTAGAAGAATTAGTTTGACTCTGAAAAAGATAAAGTTTGAGAAGGAGCTGCAACAGAATATAATGGAGGGAAAAATTAAACGCAAGAGAAGACAACGAAGAATCTAATAGACTTGTGCGGCGAATCGACGGTTTAGAGTAGCGGCAAATAAGCTTCGCGTGGCCATGATTATATCCAGCCACCGTTAGGAGACAGAATTTCAAGAAAAAGAATAAACTGAAATAAAAAAAAGTTTGCCAACATGATTTTCTTTCATCTTTAAAATTATTTTACCACACGATTTTTAAAATTTTTCATTGCAAATATAGGAAATAGTTATTATCCTAGCTAGCTAGTGCGGAAATTTCACGCAGAGCGGATTACCAGTAAGCAGGAAAGTACTGAAAAGGTACTTTACACAAGAGTTATGTAGAAAAGCCATTAAAAAAATTTTAATGCGGGAAAATCTCTGAAATCAAGAAAACTTTGCATCTAACATGGTAATATAAAAGTTTGTACCAAAAAGACAGCTTTTCCTTAAAAAAATAAACTGCATAATTTTTTTAAAAAACATTTTTATCTCCAATTATTGCTCTTGTTTTAATACACGACTTTTAAAAAAGTTATTATCAATGAAGTGTAGAAATCGCCAAAAATCGCCAACTTTGATGCTCTGTATCTCGAGAGGTCCCATTCTAAATCTAAAGACTTTAATTTCATTATGATTTTTCCATATATTTCTGTGTGCTTTTTACTATGTGCGCTTTTTCGTTTGCACGCTTTTTAGTATGCGCTTTACTACGCTTTTGCTTGTTTCTGTGTAGCGTTTTTCCTGTGCGAATATTTTCTTTTCGCTGTTTTCCTGTGCGTTTATTTACGGTCACCGTTTCACGATTACACCCCCCCACCCCCTAACCAGACTTGTGTACCATAAAAGCCGCTGGTTATAATATGAAATAGCTGAGTTGTAAATGTAAGATTTAGTTAAATTTTAACATTTTGTATTACAGTATTAACCCTTGAACCTCAATCAATCCAATTTCCTGCTGTTGACCTGCGATTCTATCCTTATTAAGACCCTTGTCGGGCGATAGCGACGTCAAGTGGCGCCCCTAGACAAGGATTTGTAAACTAGCGGTCTAATTGAATAGGATAACTTGTGTACGGGCAGATTAGCCATGAAGTATATTATACAGGTTAACACCAAAACTTTTCATAAAGCAAAGTATTAATTTAGTCAATAGGGATATTTTGGGTCGCGTATTTTACACTTTGTTACCGTTATTGTTATTACTGGATCTGCGCATTAGCAGCTTCTTGCTCCTTTTTGTTAGGTACGGCGCCCGGTACTTAAGGTGGCCGTCCTTTAATGTTAACGTAATTTTTTAAGGTTAGTTTTGTATTGTTTTTGTTAATGCAATCGAATTTTTTACTAAAATTCGTTGGTTTGGTTTGTAAAAATTCATAAATCTAATAAAAATAAATAAACAAATATAAATCAACGAAAAGTTGAAGGATTGTTAAACTACTAAATTAACGCTTGTGTTATGCTTACCTTTAATGTTCCAAAATCTATCTTTTTGCCCTGAACGTTACCGTTATTCTTAGAAACAGTAACGGTAACAGCTGTCAAATTTTCTGTTATTCTTACTGACCCAAAATGTCCCTAACTTTTGGACCAGTAAATTCGGCGCTAAATAACGATTTTTGAGGCTATTTGCTTCTGATTATGCGCACTAGTTAAGAAATAACGATAACAATTAGAGTTGTGTGGCTATTTTCCACTTTCTCGGGTACCAATTAATCAACAAGGAAGAAAAAAAAATTTTAGGAGCAAATGTCAAAAACCATCTGTCACTTTATTTCGACAAATCAATGTACAAAAACGGCACTTAAACTCACTAATATCTCACTACACAAATAGGCTTATTAACTTCGAGTTAATATCTCGCGATTTCTACAGTTCGTTATCTCTAACTGACTGACTCGTCGCGCGATGTCCGGCTTTATGTAGGGGCTCCTATCTTTCGGGAACTATCTATCCTTTTTCGGCACTAGAACGTTCGCGTCCAGGTACGAGTGTGAGTTACAGTTCACGCAACTAAAACTTAGACTAATAATAATACAACCATAAGATAAGTCAACCTAATACTACACTAAACCTAAATAAACTATAAAATTTAAACAACTAAAATTTGTAACAATATAATACCCCAGTTAAAGACCACCCGAATTAACTAGGCAATAAAAAAAAATTTATTAAAAAAACCACCCAACTGCTAAATTTACTTGTAACTACTAGCCGCAGTTGGGTACAAAATTGATAGGTATACCTATAATGTATGACATGCTTTAACTTTTAGCTATAATGCCCAAAGCGCACCTACAAAATTATACAGTTTTGCATTTTTAGGGTACAATTTTTATTGGGTAATTTTGTACTCAACTGCGACTGGTAGTTACAAGTAAATTTAGCAGTTGGGTGTTTTTTTTATTTAAAGGTAAAATAGTGTTAGACCCTGTAACGAGCTAATTAGATTTTGGTCAAAATCCATCAATGCTAATGAAAGTTTTTTGACAATTGAAAAATAAAAAAAGTGCTAACTTTTTAACAGACCATGGCATATAATAATATGCGGTTTTTGGAATTTAGTAGACTGCATTTTCCTTAATAATTTGTGTTCGTAAGAGCTTTAGTTTCTGAGATATTTACAAAAAACTGTTTTCAAGGCTGGTATTTCATGGCTTCACTAGAAGTGTTCTAGGCTTGCTAGGAAAATATCAGTTGCGTCATGGGTCCATTTATTTTAGTTATGGCTCAGGTCAACTCTGTTCTAATTTTGTAATACTTGCGAGCAGCAATAGCCAGTATCCTTCCTAAACATGTTATATATCAAGTTATATGATTGATTTCTGACCGGTCTACATATGCAAATTATTCGACCTTTACATCCCACGTTCACTTGAATTAGATTTTCCAAACTAGATACGATATCTGCGCTCTCTATCGGATAAATTAGAATTATGTACGAGTTGCATTGAGGCAGTTTAAGTTTACGATTGGATTGCAACTAAAGCCGTTTTCAAGCGAATAACTACTAATTACCTCTGGTTATCCCTTGGTTAACATTTAAAATCAGCTGGCTAGGCCCTTAGCCTATTACCATAGAAACACCGCTTGAATAGCTTTTTTTATAACCGGTTATTGTTTGTTGTTGCTTTTTGCAATTTTGTTAATAAGTTTAGTTGGTTTTAGTGCACTTTTTAAAGGATGAAAAATAAATAATCTTCTTGCCATTCTTGAGTTTGAGTTCTTCTCGACCGACTCTCAAATACTGGCGTATTTGAATCGAAATGGGCATAATTTGGAAAAAAAAACTTAAATATAATAAACAGTGGTTAGAGGAGTACAATCATACTGTTTTTATTTTATTAAAATTAGAGAAAGCCAAGGGTTGATGAAACGGAAAAAAGTTTAGCAAGACAATGCGGAGGAGGCCATCTCTTTGTACAATTTTCCCTCATAATTGAGGCACACACGAAAAATTCCACTCATTGCAAAAATTAACGCAAAAAGAAACAAAACAAATGATTGTGAGGTTAGAAAACCAAATAACCTTCCTCGAAAGTGTGCTAATTACCGGTAATAAACGATGACGTACAAAGGAGTCATTCGTGACGTCACTCTTCAAGGAGTGGTATTTACCAAGGCCGCTTGAACACCAATGGTAAATACTGGTAATGACTAGTTATTCGCTTGAAAACGAATTAAGTGAGGACTTCGTTGTACTTGGCTAAATTTTTGTACATCACCGTTTGGGCGTTTGCACACAGGACGGTAATGGCACGATTTGCCGCGCGCGATTTATCGCGCCGGATACGCTGAGTGCTCGCGCACTACAGGGTATATCGTGCGAAACTTGTCATGGCCTGCACGCTCTGAATGACAATAATGCACTAGAGATATCATTGGCGATATCGTGGCGTGTGCTACAAAAAATCATTTAATCCTTCGCGCGTTTTTTGACCGCCAAATCGCAGGTTTGTGCGGCACCGTCCTGGCGCGGCATTTTTCAGCCAGTGGTTCGGTTCGGTTCGGTTCGGTTCGGCGACACTTCATTTAATTGTATGACGAATTTGTGATTTTTTATCGTTGCGATATCGCGTACGATTTATCGTGCGCTGCAAATCGCGCCGTTACCGTTCTGTGCGTGCAAACGCCCTTAAGGTAAGCCTTATCCAAACGACAAAACAAAATATTGTAACTAGCAACAAAATTCCAGGATGTCTTGCCACCAAACGTTTTGTTAAGTCGCCGGCATTTTCGAGAAGCACAATGTTTTTGGCTAATGTTACTCGGTTTGGGCCTAGTTTAAACACAGAAAAATTAGCTAATTTTGCTGTGATGCAAGTGACATTTTTACAAGATCGCTGAAAAAACAGAACATTTGTTTTTTAAACTTTGACTTTGGAGATATATTTTTAAAATTTTAATAAAACAATTTTTTATATTTAAAAAGTATTCTTCTATATACAAAAGCCACATTGTATGATCTGTATTTTAGCACAATTTTGCAGTTTTGAATTATATCATATTGATAAGCTGTTCGTCTATATCAGGGAAAATAAATCAATCCTTGCCCACTTATATCTAGATCGGAGAGTTAGCACATGGTAGGGCCCTAATCTCAGTGAAGTGTCGACCAGTGTAGCATAGATGCCGAAGGAGTCCATTGGTCGGCGGATATGGTGGAACTGGTAATGCAGCTTCTGCATCCAGACTAGACGGCTGTAAAACAGCATCTGTTCTGTGTGTTAGAGGGCCTAGAAGAGGTCAGGAATGGCGAGGAAGACCAAATATATACACACAGTGAAGTTCGCATATAGCAAACCCCGTTCAAAATAACGAAAACAAAAATTACTTAGGTATACAATAGTCTATATGTCTTCTTATAGTAATCCTCGGATATAGCGAATTTCCGTGCAATCTTCAAATTCACTATATCCGGACTTTACTGTATATGCTCTGACTACCAAGTCTTCCGCAAGCCGCTCAGCACACCTAAGATTGCTTTGGTTTTGTGAAAAGAATATTATTATACCCTGTTGGAGGCGGCTGATTAGATAGCTAAAGGAAGGCAATGGAAAAGCAGGGGTCAATTTATTTTCCAGAACATCAGGTTTTAAAAAATTGCTTGATTATTATTATCCAACGTTAAAGAGCTAGTTAACTATAGCTACCTTTTCAAAAAACATGGAGAGCTTTCTCTTTTAATCGTTGTTATTTTCTGCGGAAAATTTATCGCTTATTTGGGAAAGTTACAGGCAGCAGTCGTCCGCGAACACCGTATGATGAGATAATATAAAGAACCCCTATTTACTATAATCTTTCACACAGATTTTTAGGAAGTAGGAATTGTTTTGACATGTTTATGCAAATAATTTGTAGGGGAAACATTTTTTCATGTTTGTCATCATAAAATCTTTAGGTTTAAGCAAAAAATTAATTGTAACTACTTAAGGACTGTGAAGAATATCATAATTTTTGAGATAACTTTTTGACACTCATCAGCTGTGTACCATAACAAATAGCATCGGCCAATGAAAAAAAGTAATTAAAAGTCTCAAAAATAATGATATGAACTGTAATTTTCAAAAATTTTAGCACAGAAAAAAGTTACTGTTAATTATCGCTCTAAATATAAACCGATGACAAAGACTGATTCTGTCCCTGCCGATGATTAAAATCGGGTAAGATCAGTTAATTTTTACTACTACAGTGGTGACTCGAATATCCACGCGATATTCCAGATGCTTCGGTAGTCCGGATAGCCTCAGCAGGCCATAGAGGTATTCGGTAGTCCGGATTTTACTTGATTCAATAATCCGGACTCGCGTTTTTTCCCGAAAATGCTTTATAATTCACATAATAATGCAGGTTTTAACATGTCATTTGGTTGGTTTGAGGCGGCGTGTGGTGTCAAAGGTCGCATTCAAATGTGCTCAACTAGCTTTTTGGACAAGGGCAAGGTTATAACACATGGTCGTGTCTAGATTGGGTCCAATCAAAAGGAAACATAAAACTTTATTCACAAAAGAGAAGTCAGAGATTTCTGATACACTAAATGTGATAGCGTTACTGGAAAAGCATTAGCTCTGGAGTATGGTTCATACATCAACAATCAGCCATATTCGGAAAAATTAAAGGCTCTGTGTTCAATTCTTTGGAAATCCATTTATGTTTTTTTACTCGCGTGCGGAAAGTGGACGAGTGCGGACAGGACATTACATTTTTTGTTATTAAATAAATGTCCTCAACAATCCGGATTCCTTGATAATTCGGATCGTTTCGGTTTTATTTGATCCGGATTATCGAGTCACCACTGTACTACTATTCTCCATCTCCTTTGACATTTCGATTCTTCTGTCAGGTCTGTTGACTCATTGATCTTTGGATTGACTGTTGCCATTCCAGTTTAGGACGCCCCCTTTTTCTGCGCCCTATAGGCTGCCACTCTAAGACCTGCTTTAGTAATCTTTCTTCGTTCATCCGTTGTACATGGCCGTACCATATCAGTTGTCTTTTAGTAGTTCTTACTTCATTCGTTTCCAATACATAAGTACTGTGTCTTGTCCACGTTCATTGTTAACCCCCACTTTTTCCAGTTTTTTAGAGCTACTGCGATATATATTTTAAAAAGAGTTGGAGAGAAACAAAATCCTTGTCTTAAGCATTTCGTAACCAGGAATTCTTTTGAGTCGATTTTCAATTTTAATTTTAGATTTTGATCCTTTGTATAGTTATTTTATCGCTTTTATGTATATATGATTAACATTAGTTTGTTCTAACACTGCTTAAAATTTTTCTACTGGAACGATGTCATATGCTTTTTGTAGGTCCACAAAGGTAACGTAAGTCTCTCCATTACTTGTTTAAGACAGAACATTATCACTACAAGATCTACCTGCACGAAACCCACTTTGCTCTTCTTCTTCTTGATTATAAAAATCATTCTCTATAAGATCTCTAAGAATCCTACCGTACAATCTACTTAGAGTACTGGTTACTAAATTCCTCTGTAATTGTTGCAATCCAGCTTTCCTTTTTTATATGTTAAGTATATGAATGCTATTTTCCAATCATCAGGTAATGAATGGATTTCCGTTTATGAGAATAGAATAGAATAGAATATGTTTTATTTGTTCAATTACCTTACAGGTGTGGAACTTGTCAATTAACAATATAAGACTAGCATCTGATAGATACAAAATATAAATACATTACAAATAAATAGTGTTACGCGACAAAATATATGTATATAAAAAAAAATTATTAAGTTCAAATGATTATGAATACATTTTCGTCAATAGTATAAAATAAAATTTCGTCATTTAAAATGTTTTAGTTGGTAATACATTATAAAAATTTTAAAAGGTAATAGTCTTTTAGGTTATAGAAGGTATTCTGGAGAAGAACGGATTTTAGAGAACTTAAAAGTTTTTTCTCTGGGAATTTTTTAATTGCTTGGGGCAAGTGGTTCCAGATTTTGATAATATTATTTTTTACTGAATTTTGGATAAATGTGTAATTAGTTTTTTCTGCCAATAAATCTTTCTTATGTCGAGTTGGATAATTATGGTTTCTTATGTTATCGACAAATAGGGATTTATTTTTTACATAAAATTTTACGCATTCGTAAATGTAAATGTCGATAACTGTTAAAATTTGATTTTTTATAAAAGCAGGTCGACAGCTTTCAATACTTTTTAAGTTGAACATGCCTCTAAGGCACCTTTTTTGAAAAATTAAGACATTTTGCACGTTTGTTGAGTTCCCCCAAAATATAATACCATATCTGATTTTAGACATGACATATCCATGGTAAGCAGTTAGTGCAGCAGTAAGCCCCACGTTTCGAGATATAACTTTAAGTGCAAAACTGTATTTTGCAATATCGTTTAGGAGGCATTCGATATGGCATTTCCAGTCAAGTCTCTGATCGATATTTATTCCCAACAATTTCACACTTTTTTCGGAAGTCACCAGAGTTCCCGCCAAGTCAAGTGCTACATTGGAATTTCCGTTTCTGTCGAATATAACAACTTGAGACTTAACAGTATTCAGTGTTAGACCGTTCTCACCAAACCACACATTAAGCCTCTCCACACTCTGCACCGCCAAGGAGCTGACAATGTCTACAGTTTTTCCAGATATGATTGACGTATTGTCATCTGCAAACTGGACCAATTTTTCTTTAATATAGCTTGGCAGCTCGTTGGTGTACAGAATGTAGAGAAGAGGTCCCAAAATTGAGCCCTGCGGCACCCCCCTTCTAACCTCAAGATATTCTGATCTAGAAATTTGACCTTCGCTGTCTGTTTCCTTAACACACTGATATCTTCCTGTTAGATATGAGGTTAAAAGAGAGGCAGCTAAACCCCGAACTCCACATTTTTCAAGTTTTCTAATGAGAATTTTTTGGTCAACACTATCAAAAGCCTTACTCAGATTGTGGCCTTAAAAAAAGTAAAAAAAAATTTGGGCGCCAATTTGTGGCCTATTAAAATGCGTTGTGTGACATTTGTGGCAGCTTGAAGACGTTGCCGCCATTTTGTGACACAACAAAACCATTGAATAATTAAACAAATATCCGGAAGCAGAACTGTATTTTCCAGCTAGGTAAAACATTGATATGCCCGGTAACTTTTATACAGTGGAGAAGGGGGGGGTTCAGAAATAAGAAAATTTTAAGTGCGCCACATTATTTAATACCAATGTTTTACAAAGAAGATCTTAAATAAAATACAGTTCAACCCAAACGTTGTAGCCAAACAATGAAATTCTATACTTCCGAGGCTTCCAGAATATTTGTGTAATTAAAAAGCCAAAAAAAAATAAACAGAATAAAATTCTATTAGATCGAATTCAGATGACAAAACAGAAATACTTTACAGGTAGATGGACTCCTTTAACAGGTCATAGTGTACCTACATCTGAGTCAGTAGTGTGAGACTCGGTTACATAAATGATTGAAAAAAAAAAATATACTTCCAAAATTATTCTGTCATAGGGGAGATCTGGACCAAATATCCGCTATCATCATTCAACGCTAGGTCGAATGAGACAAACAGCAACCCAGTCCGAGATCTACCCCATGAGGTAAAACAGTGTAAAGAAACCGCTAAAACATATAATCTCATCTCTCTTTTGTCTCCGCAAAGTTGGTCACTGGGTTGCACAAATAACACTAAAATTTAGTTCATCTTGTTTATATTCACAGGAGGATGAAAATGAAATTGATTAAAGTACAAAAAAAAAGTATTGAAATCTGAGAAAAATACTTGAAACATGAAATATAAACCAATGAAATTGGTGGGAACGAGTCAGCGCCAAAATAACCGCAATAGTAATTTCACAATAAAATTTAGCCTAATAGTACCGCAAAATTGGGGTTATGACGTCATACCTTTACCTTGCGTTTACAAGAATTTCAAAAGTTATACTTTAAAAAAAATTATATGGAAATTATAGCAAAAAAAATTATATAAAAAGATTATATATGGAAAAAAATTATAGTTATGGCTTGCTCCTACCTTGGTCCTGCAATTATTTAATTGTTGGTGTTTTGTTTAGTAAACCTGGAGTTGTCCAGACATCCTCTCACTGCTCTCGCTGCTCCTGGCTTGCCCGCGCCTCCCCTAATGCCCGCTTAGCACATCACGCTAGGGCAGCACATGGTGGTCAAAATGTTGGTTCTTGCCCGAGCGTAGAACCCTGTGGAAAATGAAATGTTTCAGTTTCCTGGAATTCGTCAATTTTGCACGAAGTTCCCCTACACAGTAACTTAAATCGAGGACCCCATGTCGACACAATAAAACAAAGTAGATTTAAACAGATGAACTAAAATAATCCTAACGTACCTCTCCCAGGGTTATAACTGGCCCGTCCGGCTTCCCACCAGCGTCCAGCCCAACTGTCCCGTCGCTGGAATTGACAGGGCTGTAGACAAAGGAGAAAAACAATATATAGTTTTTATCCAACACGTGGTTAAAAGAAAAATATAAAAACGCCAACAATTCCCCACGTCCTTTGTCAAAAAAAGTACATTTCCCACGAAAAAATAATTACAATTTGGGAGGCAAATATTATCTTGAAGAGTACTCAAATAATAAAAAAAATGAAAAAAAAAATAAAATCGAACTTACCGATGCTCTTTCCGTACAAATGGCGTAGGCCGACTTAAATTCCCCTCAAAAGGGTGCGAGCGTCACTTCAGATTACGCCTAAAACACGACGGCTCACTCCTCACAGTCTCTGGGATATCTCCTACAATTCGCTGCAGTGCCAAAACCAAAAACAATGGCGATCCCAGAGCCTGTTGTCGACCCAACCAAATTTGTTAGCAAAGAGAGACAAAACACTTAGTCGAGAATACCAGAATAATGAATTGGCCGGAAACCGTTTTGTAAATTTGGTGGGGAGTGGGGACGGTAAAACGCAATACCAACCAACCAGAAAAACCCGCGATTTTCAAACTAACCAATGAGATACAGCAATAGTTCTATACAGGTATATAGGGGCAGCACCGACCAAGTGGACATTGCAATTAGGTAAAATGTACATTGAGGTGTTGTCGGATCTATTTCCACGGTTGGAATTTTTATAACAAGGACGTCGAGACACCCTCCATACACATTATTAATATTCGAACACTCAACCAATTCCCATATGAGTAAAGCTATACTGAGCGCAGAATTTAGTTGCACTCCAGTTACAGTCTTCGTCAAAAGTTTCCTTCGCTCTTTATAAATGTTTTCTCTAATATTCATATGGTTTAACGCCATTTTTGTAAAACATTTCTACAGTAATAAAGTTGTTTCTGAACCTGAACCCAAAAATACACAATGAACTATTGCTTAAAGGCACAAGAGTGTTCAGATGTTAACTCACACGATTTCGTTTATTCTTTTAGTCTTGGTTTTTATCCCTCGTTTATCTCCCATTTACAAAAGTGCATAACTCGTATCTATTTTATCCTTTCCCTATCAAATTAATAAAGATATCAAAGTGGCGGAGCCTCCGTTGTTGCTGGCCAACCCAAATATGTTTTCGTACTATCAAAACTAGTTAATCCGTGAAGGATATGAGGTTCGGATTGTCCCAATATCCTCGAAATAAACGTAAGGGAATGAAATGTTCATCTAAATGTTTCCTTCCTGTTACTGAAACCATTTGTGATGCGGCAACGCCGCCATTCCCCAGCATAACAGCTGTTTAACTTTATGAACGTCAACAGAATCACAAAATTCCACAGATAAAAACAAAACAATCAACATTTTTATGTGATTTTCCCGAAGCCTGTGATCTTAAATTCCAATTACGATGTCCAGATAATGCGATGTGCGTAGTGTCCACAGTAATTCGATCGAATGCCTCCTTTTAAGGTAACTTCCTAGACCCTATATAACCTCCAAACCTAGCTCTTACAGAAAGACGAATCAAAGAGCCTTGATTATTTACCTAAATAAACAAATATGTAACGTTGTCTTAAACGTAAAAATGACACGTTACATAATCCCCCCCCAACTTCAAGACGATTAACCTAAAAAGGTTAATCGGAGAGGTCCGCTGCCGACTTAAGGTCTTTGGCATGCCAACTCCCTGGCAGTACTTTACCCGATGGTTCCTGAAGCTCAAATATCCATGGAGAAATTTTATTCCTAATCACATAAGGACCAACGAATTTCGGTGCTAACTTCTTCGAGAAAAACTTCGCAGCATCCGACAAAACATAATTTTTCTTCCAAACACGCTGACCCACAACAAAGTTGGGTACCCTTGTACGCAAATTATACTGAACTACGTTTTTCTCTCCAGCCACCTTCTCTTAACATCCGCATAGAGCTTCCGGAAACCTTCGTTCTTACTTTCAGCTGCAGATTGTACACCATTCTCTTCAGATAACAACACTGGGTTGGAGTAATCTTTTCCTGACAGACACATATTTCTACCAAAATTAACAAAGAAAGGAGACATCCTGGTTGTCTCATGGGTTGCAGTACGAATCGCGCAGGCAAGTTTATGTATTTGTTCGTCCCACTTCCTGTGGTTGTCTTTCACATAACAACATAACATGGTTTTTAACGTGCGATTCGTCCTTAATGTTGGATTTGCTCTGGGGTGATAATACGGATTATACTGAATTTTCACCTGATAACTCTCAGCAAAACGCTTAAACTCGTTACTTTTGTACTGAGGGCCATTATCACAAAGTATCAACCGGGGTACTCCGAAGACCATAAATACTTGCTCCTCAAGATGCTTAACAACAGCTTGAGTAGGGGCTGTTCGCATTGGAAAAACTAAGGAAAACTTACTCATATAGTCCGTAACGACGAGAATCCAGCAATTACCCTTTGTTGAACGAGGTAGAGGTCCACATAAATCAGTCGAAATAATTTCCCAAGGACGAGTTGGTTTTGGGTGAGATATCATCTGATCAGATACACCTTGTGTATCACCTTTATGAGCTGCACAGACAAAGCATTTCTTTACAAAAGTTGCCACGTCCTGGCGCATTTTTGGCCAATAATATTTTTCTGCCAGTCTGTGGAAGGTTTTATACACACCCATATGTCCTGCGGTAGGAGGATCGTGAGCTTCTCCAATAATTCTACGCCTATGATCTTTGGGGACTACCTCTTTCCAATATTCGTTAGATGGTGAAAGTTGAGGGTATTCTTGTTTGACATATTTATACAACTCATTATCAGTGTATCTCCAGTTCATAAATTTTAACGGTGATTCTACGACCCTCTTTACCATCTTTTGGTACCATCGATCTTTAATTGCTGTTGAAACATCTCTGGGCTGCGAAATTGTATCAATCATAGGTACTGCACGAGACAACATGTCCGGGACAACTAAATCTTTCCCTTTCCGATGGATTACTTCAAAATCATATTGCTGCAGTTTTACAGACCAACGAGCAAGTCTTCCACTGGGCTCTTGCAAGCTATGAAGCCATTTTAAGCTAAAATGATCTGTTATGACCTTAAATGAGATCCCCTCAATATAAGGCCGGAGCTTCTCTATCGCCCAAACCAATGCCAAACATTCTCGCTCGGTGGTCGTGTAAACACGTTCTTGCTTAGTCAAAGATCGACTCAAATAGCAAATGACTTTGTCTCCTTCAGGATAAGGTTGCGTTAAACATGCTCCTATTCCATAGCCTGATGCGTCTGTTTGAATGACAAATTCTTTGGTATAATCTGGACATGTAAGAATCGGTGCAGTCACTAAAAGTTCCTTAATCTTAATAAATGCTTTTTCGCAGTCTGGAGTCCAATCGAACTTTTGATTTTTCTTAGTTAGAGCTGTAATCGGAGCTATTATCGCTGAAAAATTCTCTATGAAATGTCTGTACCAGGATATTGTACCTACAACTCTACGAACTTCTCTGACAGTTCTTGGCCTCTGGAGCTCTAACATGGCTCTAATTTTATTAGGGTCAACTCGGATGCCTCGACGGTCCACTACGAAACCTAAATAAGTCATTTCTGACCTACACAGTTGGCATTTCTCCCAACTTACCGTTATCTTTGCATTCTGCAATCTTCGTAGGACTTCCTCAAGAATTCTAAGATGTTCAGAAAAGCTCTGTGTGACAATTACGAGGTCATCGAGATATACGTACACGTAGGGGTCTAAATCGTTTCCTATGATGCTATCTATGAGTCTCAGCCAAGTTGCAGGTGCATTATGAAGACCAAATGGTAACCGCTTAAATTGGAAGAGACCTCGTCTACAGATGAATGCTGTTAGTGGCTTCGATGATTCTTCCATTGGTACTTGCCAATAAGCACTCTTAATATCTAAAGTTGACAAGTACTTAGCATCTTTCAATTTGTCAAGAGTCTCGGATACGAGTGGTAAAGGATAACTATCACGCGCCGTCACTGAGTTCAATTTGCGGTAGTCTACACAGAAACGATATTTCTTTGTGTTTTTCTTTTGTACCATTACCACTGGTGAAGCCCATGAACTACTACTACGTTCTATCACATCCATTTTCAGCATTTCGTCGATTTCGTCATCAATAAGTTTTTGAATGACCGGTGAGACCTTATATGAACGTTGTCTTATCGGTGCTGCCTCTGTTGTAATCTTATGCTCTACCCTGTCTGTACATCCTAGTGAGTCACCCATAATAGTCTTATATTTATCGACCAATTCCTCTAGTCGTTCTGATTCATAAGGCGAAAGAGTAGTTTGTTGGTCTGGTGTTTCTAAAGAACAAATCACATCTTTATTATCGGCAAAGTGCCACTCATTAGTACTTAAGTTCGGTACTATCCCCATCGAAATCCAAAAATCTAATCCCAAAATCAAAGTGTGCGGCAATTCAGGAACGACGACGACCTCTATTAACCTAAATTTGTCCTGAACTCGCATAGGAAGCTGCACTGTTCCAATACTACTCATGCTTTGACCATTTGCCACAATACAACTCGTCTTCTTCGTCGTATCAAGTGAAAACCCAAACCACTCGATGATTGACCAACCATGATTCCCTAAAAAGGTACGTGAAGCCCCGGAATCCAACAAACCTAATAACTTATTTCCGAGCACATCCACTTCTAAATAAGGCCTCTCATCTTTACGAGCATGACTTATCACATAATCTAAAACGTACGTTAGCCTATCGGTCGATGCTTGTTCAGGCTGACTCGAAGGTCGACCACCTACGAGCGCCTGGGTCCGTTTCCCTGACGATTACAATTTCGACATTCTCTTACTGTTACCCCTGCTTGTCCACACGAATAGCACTGTTTGCCTCTAGGTAATGCGCACCCGATCGCCATGTGCCCTGTTTGGTTGCATCTATAACATACCACGTCCCTATTCGCCCTACCAGGTCTAACACCTTGTGGTGGTTGTTCATCCCTGTCATTTACACTAGACTGACCACTAGCTGGTTGCTGTCTATCTCTATCAGCTCTAGCAGCGACATTGCTTGCTGGCTGCTGCCTATCTCTGTTAAATCTATTATCAGGAATATTCAAATTCTGTTGATTTGATGTCCCGGCACCTGATATTTGAATTGCATCAACCCCTGTTGGAAAATCGTCAAAATCGCTCTCTACGTCAACGTAGGCCAAGTCAGGTTCAATAGATTGGTTTCTTCTAGGAGTAAAATTCTCCTCCTCTAAACCATATCTCTGGTCTATTCTACGACACAGATCCTTTAAATGTGATAGGCTATTGACCTCAGTAGCAATTAACCCATTTTTATAGATGTCCGCGATATTTCTGAAGACGATAGCTAATTTCGCCTCTTCGGAAACAGGACAGCCAAGTCTTTGGAAATATGTGTTCATGACAGCAATATAGGTCCCTATAGACTCTCCAGGGCCTTGTTTACGTTTTTGAATCTCCTTCAATAGCTTCTCGCCATATGAAGAAGGAAGATATTCTGCCATGAACCTCTGTTCCAGCTGTTCCCACGTATGGACTTCTCTTCGAACATCTTTGTAAAAAGTATAAGCTGACTTTTCAAAATGATCAATGCCCGAATTCAGTAAAACCTTTTTGCTGACTCCTCTCGCCTGACTTAACTCGTCCACTCTCTCAAAAAATGCGGTGACGGAGATCGTACCCCTCTCGCCTGTAAACTTTATGTTCCACTTATGCGGAGGTACAGGTGCAACATGATATGAAGTACCAGGATCACTTGACATTGGTACTGGCGACGAACATGAAAATGGTCGTGACTGAGCAATTGGTGCTATGCTACTTTGGAGGGCAGCTAAATTCAAAGGAACGGTAGACGGTTGTTGATACTGAAAAGCTGTTGTACCGTAATTCTCAATCGGCATAGGGAGTGGTGCTTGTACTGATGTTTGAGTTGGGTTCGTTAGCACTTGCATTTGCAATGGAGCAATGACCGACGGTTGGTTTGTGGGCTGTTGAGCTGTTCTTTGTGTGCTCGAGAGCTGTGGTTGCGGGAAATGAGACTGGTTTGGTGTGTTGCCAGCATTTGTTGAGTGGTCTGAGCCTCGACTCGTTGAATGGGTTTCAGATGCTTCATCATCATCATCTGAGGCAACGCCAACTCTCAATAAATCTGTTGCTTGGCTCTGCAACCTCCCAATCAAACTCAAGGTTTCCGCAACCAGTATGCCTTTGGTTTGACTTTCTTCAAAGTTAGACGGATTCATGTTATTTATCCTAGCTAACACATGTTCCAACCTTACAGCGATTTTTCTAAACTCTCCCCCTTTACTCGTACCAGAGAACTTCTCTACCAGCGGTACCAGACTATCAAGCTTCTTCATGCAGCTAAAAGCATCCTGGCCAAATTTAAAGGGATACGGAGGGTATCTCATACTTGTATCAGTCTTTTCTCTTTGCTTAATCAGCATAAGCTGTTGTTTCATTTCTTCCACCGATCCAATGGCTATGCCTCTCCATGTTAACTCATAGATTAATTCGTCCTTGACTAAGTACCTTATGTCAGACAACCGACTCAAAGAAATAGCCATGGTGCCTCTTATATTAAAACTTTAAAACTCTTGTAAAATATTCCTCCCAATTATAAAAACTAAACCACGCAATAACAAACACAAAGTTCACTTTAAACTCACTAGTGAAAATCACTATAAATTTTCTCACAAATGTAGAAAATATAAAACTTAAATACGGGCAGACGCGAACAAAACCGAAAAACACCGGAGCAGTAAGAAAATAAAATTTATTTGCATTTAAAAATGTAATCATAATTTAGGTTAAGTATTTGTACAACCAACTATGACGTCCAACCCTGCAGAGAGAAATAACTACTTAAGTCCTAAATTAGAATTAACAAGTAGCCATAAAAAAAGTTTAAAAAAAAATAAAAGAGAGACAAGAGTTTTGGCAGTGTTTAGGTCTTATGTTTCACTCCTGCGTGAGTAAAACCAAAAAAAAATGATTGCGCTTATCCTAGCTGAACTGGATTAAAATTAAAGTTAAGTGATGTTTGTTTACCTCAGCAACCGAATAGGTAAATTTATCCCTAAATGGAACGTACAACAGGCTACCTATAACAAAAAAAAATCCCAAAGCTGTTGTACACAGTTAACGCTAGGGTATACTCCTGCTATTGCAGAACGGCTCCACTAATAACTCCTCAAAAAAAATCGCCGTATACAATGATTTTTCTAAAAAGAATAAATCAAAACCCACTTTAACCTGCTTACCTACTCTGAGTTTACACGAAACATGCATTGCTTAAGGTCACATCATCCCTTAATATATAAGTGAACGCAATAAACGTCGGAACAGATGTTCATGTTATAGAAATCGTAAAATATGCTCAATTAAAAAAAAATCCGCTCGCTGAAATTGCGTCGAATTAGACTAGTAAGGATGTTGTGTGTAATTAAAAAAAATTAAAAAAAAAATACCGATGTTATTAAAAAATTTACAGAAATAACGTCTTGGTAGGACTGCAACTCTCTAATCTTCATTAAAATGAAATTCCCAAAACTTAAACTAAATTGATGCAAACTATGGTCATGGTCAAAAAGACCCTAGGATCGTACCGAAAGGTGTCCAAAAAAAAAATTTAAAAAAAAAAATTTTTTGGTGTCGACCACAGTAGTCCAATAGTAAAAAAAAATTAATTAGTGACTCACTAAAATTTTCAAAAGTTACTCCACTCTGATAGGTGGTTTGGAGTAGGGAGAAGAAAAAAAAATTTTTAAGCGAATGATGATAGGTTGTTAAAACGCGAGAGTTCGAAATGAAATTATATTTTAATTCAGGAAAAAAAATATTTAAATAAACTGGTAGAACCATTGTAGGGACAAGGTACTACTATGCACCAAAAAAAAATTTTTGCCACAAGAAAATCAAGTTTCCCTTCTTAAAAAAAATTTAAAAAAAATATTTAAAAAAATATTAAAAAAATATTTTCAAAAAAAAATTAAAAATGTTTAAGTGGGGTTGCAGCTCCTATTAGTAAACCTTAAAAAAAATTAATAAAACCAGCACCAGAAAAATCTTATTCGAGTTGTCATGCAACAGTTTTTGTTCTTTTCCTTTAAAAAAAACAGTTGTCAATTCCCTTTCCTCTCCCAAAACTGTGGCAATGTGAAAAGTCAATGAGCTAGAAAAATTTATTTACTATAAAAAAAATGTTGAAAATTAAATTTACTTAAGAATCATAAGGTATAAAAATCGCGATTGAAAAAAACCAATCAGTTTAGGAAAAGTTTTAAAAAAAATGTTTATGTTACAAAAAACAAACGATGTTAGTATATTTGTTTAAAATTATTACTAAAGGAAACAACCAACGTGAGTACTCATTTACTGTACCCCTATATTAATGTGAACCTAAGTCTTAAACTTTGCACTCAACTCCGTAAAGAATTATCTTGTGTGTACTTTCAAAAAACAAATATGAAAACAATTTCAAGGTTCACCTATAAGAACGTTGTAAAACTAAATCTGCCTACTCAAGTGTCTTTACACACAACATCTAATCAAAAAAAAAAATTACTGCCTAATGCATTCTCAGATCTTTATTCCTGGTGTTCACGAGATCTAAAATTAAGTTGGGTCCTTTCCACAACTATCAGTCACAGCAAAACTACCAAATGTCCAAGGGCTAATGAGACCCTATCACCAACAAATGATATTTTGAAATGAAACAGTTGGGAATAATCCTGCGTAAAAACCAGAGAACAAAATCAAGAACCAAAAACTATTACATTAATTTTAAAAGAGCATAATAAAACTCCCGGCCCCAATTAAACTTTTGTTATCTCAACAAAACTCGGCCTAAAACCAAAAACTTTTTATTAGACATTTCCCCTATTCCCTAAGTATAATGTCAATAAAACCCAAAAACTTGTGATTTCCATTCCAATCCCATCTGGACCATATATATTTTTTTAAACGGTCAAACACCCACAGGCGAAAAAATATCTTATTTCAAAGAAAGGGTGAAGATATTTTGAAGCACCCTGTGAAAATAGGACACTATTATGGAAAATTGTTCAGATCAGTGTTCTTACTACTTTTTAACCTAAATATATCTAGTTCCCTCATGTGCATGTTACTATTTTAATTCCTATCATAACTAAACAGATCACAAAAATTGTCTTTCTCCGCGAATCTGCAAGGTCCTGGAAGGTGTAAGATTCAGCCTGTAGGCCAAATTTGGATGTATTTTAATTTAGCGAAAACCGAAGTTGCGAAATCCTAAAAAGATTAGCAGGAAGTCCTCGTTCCTCGATTTCTACACTCCGAACCAAACATTTCTTCCATTTCCACCCAGCTCGCGGGAGGAAAAAAACCTAATTATCGCAATATAAAATGTAGCCAGCTCCTTTACACCCTGTACAACTATCAGATTTAAAAAAAAATAGATGCCCTCATCAATGTTTAGTCGCATCAAAGAAAACCTATTGTTTTTAAATTTATTTTTATGTTGAAATCTTTTCCAAAAATCAATGATCTTAAATTTATTGTTCAACCTGAACACTTTCCCATTTATTCCACAAAATTTTGCTTCATTATTTGAGGTCACCAGTATGAAATTATTTTAAAATTAAGAAAAATGAAATTAAAAAAAAAAAAAATTATTTCCCAATTGTCCACAACTTCCAAGTTTTCATCCCTAAATACCTAGGTACTTTCTTAGTCTAACACCATCCATCGTTATCCAACATAACGCTTTAATTTTAGAAGCAACAAAACGAAGATTAAGTGAAAAGCTAAGCAAGTAGGTTGGAAGTTGCTTTACAATGGGCGCAGATGTAAGGCCCCTTTAAGTACACGCCACTGTCCTGAAATGCAAACTAACAAAAAAACTGAAGACTAGCATATCTGCCGTCAAACAACATTTGGCATGAAATTAAAATAATTTCATCTCATACCAGTATCCTCCAAAAACAAAACGTTTTTTTTTTCCCTATAAGACCCAAACACTTAACCAATAAATCTTGTTATTTAAAATTATGATTTGGAAGTAAAATATTTATTTATTCCTGCCTGATCAACTAAGACAAAAAAGTTCACCTTTTTGTAACTCAAGAAGTTCCCGTTTGGTCCCCTAAAAAAAAATATAACCTGTCTGGTCACCCTTTAAAACTACGACCACTATACAAACCGTTTTGACCAAAACAAGAATTCGAGAAGTTATGCTTACAGAAAAAAAAAATAATCTTTTTAAGAAAGATTAAATTATTTAAAAAAAAAGTAAAATTTTGAAATATTTTTACCAATTACCACCGACTAGCATTTATATTTAGTTGAAAGTCTCTCTTAAATTCACTGACTCAAAATGACATTACTTAAAAAAAATTACTGAACTTTACAAATGAACTCTACAAATGAACCAAAAAAAAAATCAAAAAAACTTATATCTATATCTGTCTCAGTTAAACATTTCTTTTGTGGTATTATATCTAGTTGGGCTTCAAATTCATTTTCCCTGTATTCAATCCGGAGCAGGCAAATCTTCTCAAGGCTCAAACATAAATGTTTGCTCTCCAATGGCCATGACCAAGCTATAACCTGAACGCAGAAAAAAAATACAGAAGAAAAATAATTGTGAACCAGAAAACTTTAATTGATAGAAATACCCGTAGGTCATTTTTAAAAAATGCACTCCAAAGCCCAACGCTGTATTTTCTACCAAAAAAATTTGACCAGTCACGAAACACAACTAGACAACTAAACCAAAGACCTAAAAACTGTCTTTCAAAAAAAATACCCCAAAAAAAAATGTCAACTGGACTTTTGGCATTGATCTTCAGCCAAGGTGTCACTCTAGGGGTTTTAGCCTTGTGTTTCCTAACCTCCCGAGCCGACACTAGTAGTAGTACCCTCCTCTGACCCGATGTAACTGAGTGACGTAAGTTCTTAATTGTCATCAACAGTTACCTCCAAAAAAAACAAGAAAAGAAAATGACAAAGCAAAATAAACTCATTTTCCCTTTCTTTCATTACTAATTAATACTTTCAACTAAACAAAGCTACCATCTGTCAAGCTATATTTACTTTAAAACAACTCAGCCAAGAAAAATTTGTGTGAAACCCTGTAAAAATATTCCAATTTCCAAGTGGTGATATCCCACAAAAAAATTAAAATGACCAAAAAAACTTGTTGACCTAAATAAATTGATTGCACCAAAAAATAATCGGTGAAACAATTTCTATCTTATCACAAGCAGGAAATAATAACATATAAATAAATGAACCTGCAAAAAAAAAATTGTTAGAAAAAACACACTACCTATGTCATATATTTAAAACCTAAAAAGACCATGTCTGGAAATCCATCCACCTATAAATTAAATAAAATTGAAGTAAATTTACATTGTTGTATTTATTTTTCTTAAAAAAAAAATTAAAACATGTTTTTCCTACAAAAAACTTTAAAGAATTAAGAACATGAATTGGACTCCGTTCAATAAAAACTCCTATGTTTTTTTTTTTATCCACTTATTCTTCCTTAATAAATAAAAATGAATCTTTTATTTTCCAAGAAAAACTTGTGAAGATAAGCTAATAAAAAACTAAGAGGATTACTAAAACAACAAACCGAGTTCCAAATCAACGTTCAAATATTACTAAAAAAAATATTTAAAAAATGTTATTTCCAAAAACCAATGATCTTGTTTTTTATGGAAAAAAAAATGATTGAGTGTCAAAACCACCGACAGCCACTGAAAGCTTTTAACCTGGCTTTGGCCGTAACACAGAAAAACAAAAAAATTCAAAAAAAATTCAAAAAACTTTTTTCCTTTTTCCAAATTTAAAAAATAAAATAAAAAAAATTACATCAGATGTTAAAAAAACTAGCCAAAACACACGTAGGGCGCCAATTTGTGGCCTTAAAAAAAGTAAAAAAAAATTTGGGCGCCAATTTGTGGCCTATTAAAATGCGTTGTGTGACATTTGTGGCAGCTTGAAGACGTTGCCGCCATTTTGTGACACAACAAAACCATTGAATAATTAAACAAATATCCGGAAGCAGAACTGTATTTTCCAGCTAGGTAAAACATTGATATGCCCGGTAACTTTTATACAGTGGAGAAGGGGGGGGTTCAGAAATAAGAAAATTTTAAGTGCGCCACATTATTTAATACCAATGTTTTACAAAGAAGATCTTAAATAAAATACAGTTCAACCCAAACGTTGTAGCCAAACAATGAAATTCTATACTTCCGAGGCTTCCAGAATATTTGTGTAATTAAAAAGCCAAAAAAAAAATAAACAGAATAAAATTCTATTAGATCGAATTCAGATGACAAAACAGAAATACTTTACAGGTAGATGGACTCCTTTAACAGGTCATAGTGTACCTACATCTGAGTCAGTAGTGTGAGACTCGGTTACATAAATGATTGAAAAAAAATAAATATACTTCCAAAATTATTCTGTCATAGGGGAGATCTGGACCAAATATCCGCTGTCATCATTCAACGCTAGGTCGAATGAGACAGACAGCAACCCAGTCCGAGATCTACCCCATGAGGTAAAACAGTGTAAAGAAACCGCTAAAACATATAATCTCATCTCTCTTTTGTCTCCGCAAAGTTGGTCACTGGGTTGCACAAATAACACAAAAATTTAGTTCATCTTGTTTATATTCACAGGAGGATGAAAATGAAATTGATTAAAGTACAAAAAAAAAGTATTGAAATCTGAGAAAAATACTTGAAACATGAAATATAAACCAATGAAATTGGTGGGAACGAGTCAGCGCCAAAATAACCGCAATAGTAATTTCACAATAAAATTTAGCCTAATAGTACCGCAAAATTGGGGTTATGACGTCATACCTTTACCTTGCGTTTACAAGAATTTCAAAAGTTATACTTTAAAAAAAATTATATGGAAATTATAGCAAAAAAAATTATATAAAAAGATTATATATGGAAAAAAATTATAGTTATGGCTTGCTCCTACCTTGGTCCTGCAATTATTTAATTGTTGGTGTTTTGTTTAGTAAACCTGGAGTTGTCCAGACATCCTCTCACTGCTCTCGCTGCTCCTGGCTTGCCCGCGCCTCCCCTAATGCCCGCTTAGCACATCACGCTAGGGCAGCACATGGTGGTCAAAATGTTGGTTCTTGCCCGAGCGTAGAACCCTGTGGAAAATGAAATGTTTCAGTTTCCTGGAATTCGTCAATTTTGCACGAAGTTCCCCTACACAGTAACTTAAATCGAGGACCCCATGTCGACTCAATAAAACAAAGTAGATTTAAACAGATGAACTAAAATAATCCTAACGTACCTCTCCCAGGGTTATAACTGGCCCGTCCGGCTTCCCACCAGCGTCCAGCCCAACTGTCCCGTCGCTGGAATTGACAGGGCTGTAGACAAAGGAGAAAAACAATATATAGTTTTTATCCAACACGTGGTTAAAAGAAAAATATAAAAACGCCAACAATTCCCCACGTCCTTTGTCAAAAAAAGTACATTTCCCACGAAAAAATAATTACAATTTGGGAGGCAAATATTATCTTGAAGAGTACTGAAATAATAAAAAAAATGAAAAAAAAATAAAATCGAACTTACCGATGCTCTTTCCGTACAAATGGCGTAGGCCGACTTAAATTCCCCTCAAAAGGGTGCGAGCGTCACTTCAGATTACGCCTAAAACACGACGGCTCACTCCTCACAGTCTCTGGGATATCTCCTACAATTCGCTGCAGTGCCAAAACCAAAAACAATGGCGATCCCAGAGCCTGTTGTCGACCCAACCAAATTTGTTAGCAAAGAGAGACAAAACACTTAGTCGAGAATACCAGAATAATGAATTGGCCGGAAACCGTTTTGTAAATTTGGTGGGGAGTGGGGACGGTAAAACGCAATACCAACCAACCAGAAAAACCCGCGATTTTCAAACTAACCAATGAGATACAGCAATAGTTCTATACAGGTATATAGGGGCAGCACCGACCAAGTGGACATTGCAATTAGGTAAAATGTACATTGAGGTGTTGTCGGATCTATTTCCACGGTTGGAATTTTTATAACAAGGACGTCGAGACACCCTCCATACACATTATTAATATTCGAACACTCAACCAATTCCCATATGAGTAAAGCTATACTGAGCGCAGAATTTAGTTGCACTCCAGTTACAGTCTTCGTCAAAAGTTTCCTTCGCTCTTTATAAATGTTTTCTCTAATATTCATATGGTTTAACGCCATTTTTGTAAAACATTTCTACAGTAATAAAGTTGTTTCTGAACCTGAACCCAAAAATACACACTGAACTATTGCTTAAAGGCACAAGAGTGTTCAGATGTTAACTCACACGATTTCGTTTATTCTTTTAGTCTTGGTTTTTATCCCTCGTTTATCTCCCATTTACAAAAGTGCATAACTCGTATCTATTTTATCCTTTCCCTATCAAATTAATAAAGATATCAAAGTGGCGGAGCCTCCGTTGTTGCTGGCCAACCCAAATATGTTTTCGTACTATCAAAACTAGTTAATCCGTGAAGGATATGAGGTTCGGATTGTCCCAATATCCTCGAAATAAACGTAAGGGAATGAAATGTTCATCTAAATGTTTCCTTCCTGTTACTGAAACCATTTGTGATGCGGCAACGCCGCCATTCCCCAGCATAACAGCTGTTTAACTTTATGAACGTCAAGAGAATCACAAAATTCCACAGATAAAAACAAAACAATCAAAATTTTTATGTGATTTTCCCGAAGCCTGTGATCTTAAATTCCAATTACGATGTCCAGATAATGCGATGTGCGTAGTGTCCACAGTAATTCGATGGAATGCCTCCTTTTAAGGTAACTTCCTAGACCCTATATAACCTCCAAACCTAGCTCTTACAGAAAGACGAATCAAAGAGCCTTGATTATTTACCTAAATAAACAAATATGTAACGTTGTCTTAAACGTAAAAATGACACGTTACAAGATCTAGACATACCGCTAGTGTTTCATTTTTGTTATTTATAGAATCTAAGATGGAATCTATGATTTTATATATGGCATCCACTGTTGATTTTTTCTTTCTAAACCCGAACTGACAGTCTGTTATAATTTTGTTATTATCGAAATATGATGTAAGTCTAGCATTAATAATTTTCTCAAAAATCTTTCCCACATTCGATAAAAGAGAGATAGGTCTATAGTTTTTGAAACAAGTTTTGTCTCCCTTTTTATAGATTGCCTTTATATCAGAAAATTTTAGTTTGTCTGGATAGATGCCATCTCTAAAACAAAGATTTATTATGTGTGCAATAGGGGTAGTAATGCTTTCTGCGCATATTTTAAGCAGAGACACAGGTATGTCATCATATCCGACTGATGTTTTATTTTTCAGTGTCCTGATGGTATGGAATACTTCTTCTGGTGTAGTTGGTAGAAACTGAAAGGTAAAATCACATTCGGGAATATTTATGTTATTGGCATCGCTACTACATTGAGAAGGACAGGAGTTTATAAGATGTTCATTAACTTTATTGAGAAAGGTTGTGGTATTTTTTAAAGATACATCACAGTTTTGGAGAATGTTCTTTTGAGTTGATTTATTAGACAAAGAGTTAACAACTTGCCAGGTGGCTTTCCCTCTATTATCTGATTTGTCAATAAAGTTAGTGTAATATTTTTGCTTTGCCTGTTGAACAACTTTTTTAAGAATGGACGAATATTTTTTGTAGTACCCGAGAGACACGGTTCCTTCTTTTACTTGGCTTAGTAGCACACGTTTGGTTTCACTCGATATTTTGATACCTGGGGTTATCCAGTTTTTATGTTTTTTTTTGTTTGAGATTTTTTTTTTGGAATAACAATGTTCAATAAATTAGCAAGTATATTTTCGAAGTTGTTGTAGGCTAAGTTCGCATCTGTCAAGGTAAGAAAAGACTCCCAATCATATTCACTAAGTATTAAACTGTACTGTTCAAGCTTTTGTTTTGAAAAAATCCTTTTATGACTCATTTTTTTATTTGATATTTTTTGTTCCAAAGGTAAAGTGACAATTTGGGCGTCATGATCTGAGTATGGCA
The DNA here is from genome assembly GCA_963576565.1 of Aspidapion aeneum. Lineage (NCBI taxonomy): Eukaryota > Metazoa > Arthropoda > Insecta > Coleoptera > Brentidae > Aspidapion > Aspidapion aeneum. The sequence goes on from OY755043.1 coordinate 29,593,683, forward strand.
TCTTAATATTTTTACTGTCCAGGTTTTCAAAGTTAACGAAGATGTTATCTAAAATCGTTTTTGTAGTTTGGGTAACTCTCGTTGGTTCAAAAATCGTCTGGGCAAAGTTAAAAGTTAATAAGAGTTCATTGAAAGCTATCGCCTGTTTGGATTTAGTAAGTAAATCGATATTAAAGTCTCCACATATTGCAATATTAAAAAATTGGAAATTACCTTGCAGAAATAATAATATTTTTTCCATTTCCTCCATAAATACCTCTATATCTCCCAAACAAGTCCTATACACACACACTCATATAAACTTTTCGCATACATCAATTACGCTCGCACACTCAATCTGCCCTTCAACACTAAAATCTTCTATATCTTTAAATCTTTCAAAGTTATTGTCACCCTCACTTGTAAATATAGATGCACCTCCTCTTTGCGATTTTTTCCTGGTAAAAACGGATTTAAGTTCGTATTGATCTATTTTTGAGAAAAAAGTTTCACAATCCTTTATCCAATGTTCAGTAATGCATAGCAGGTTGGGTAAGATTGTGTTGCTCTTAAGAAAAATCTCTAAGTCTGAAATTTTGTTGCATGCATTGATTGATAATATATGTGAGAATTTCTAGTAGTTCCTCTGATCCATATTTGAGCTTTTCAGCGTATATTCCCCCAGGTCCGCTAGCTTTTCTCGGTTTAAGCTTTTTAATATTATTCTTTGTCATTACCTTTTAATAATTAATTCCCCTATATGTACTTCTATGTCTCTTCTCGGAGAGGCTGAGAGATATTCGGGTCTCGTTTCCTGCAGCAGTTCCTTGTAGTGTTATATTCATTATTCTGGGTTGGTGATCTGAATGTTTACTTTTTCTTTTGTTGAGTTTTTAATCGTAGAAATAAATTTCCATACTTCAGACTGGCTTCCTTCTACGTGTGTATTTATATCGTGGTATTTGCGCTCGAACATTTAGTTTTTTCCGTGCGTATCAAATTTCGTAGCTGTCTTCTGGTTTTCCTGTAGATTTCTAGGTCTCTTTGCTCTTTAGTACTGTGCGTTTTTTCTCCTTGACCATTTCCTGTATTTTCTTCGTGCACCACATCTTATTGCTATTTCTTGCTTTCCAACACCTTCTTTGCTTGCTTCCTTCAAGCTTTTTACTAGGTTTGTATATATCTCTTCAAATAAGTATTCTGTCTTTATTAATTTTTTATCTAATCGTTTTTGATACGATACAATCTATGCCTACTTTCGATTTCTAGACTTCTAAAGTTGTATTTTTGATTTTCTTCGATGCATTATGGGTTTTCATTTTCTCAAATACTTTTGTCTCTATTTGTTTTTCTTAAAGAAAATAATATTATTCTTTATATTATCAGTTAATTTTTCCAGTAAGTATATTAAAGCCGGCATTTTTTTTCAACTTGCTATTGCAGATTCTTGTAAACCTTTATCTTTACTTCTTGGATCTTATTTTATATTCTAAATATATGTACGTAAGGAAGAGCACAACTTTAAAATAATCTCTTCAATATGGGCGAAGATTTATGGCCGCACGCGACAGGAATGAACTTCAGAAAGTTATTAGAAACCGTGTTAGCTCCACCCGTCAAAAACTGTTATTTGTGTGTAGAAAAGAAAATTAAGGTAAAAGGCAATTTCAAATTAAAGCAGTAGGATTTTATGATTATTATTATTAGGATGAAGATTATTAAGGTCCCATAATACGTCCCTAAAGCCTAGTTTTTCCACATCTACTCCACCGCTGAGCTCCAACGAATTTTCTCTGAATCAGCTGATTTTTCTTGTATTTTCTGGAGTTTACTTTTATCGTCTTTTAACCATAATTACGGATTTTAAAATCAAGATTTATATTTATATAATTATGTGAGTCCTTGGACCAATCTGAGGAGAGTTCAACAATTTTTCACTAAATCTTGCGGTCACACTGAAATCAGTGTTGCCACCAAAAGTAAGATCCACAACGTCTAACACATGGTGCAGTGATTTATTATAACTAGCGTTAAATATTCATTTTGAGAATAAGAAGTCCGTGTAAAATTTAAGTATACAAAATTAAATAAGTACACATTTCTTGTTATTATTTAACTCTATCTAAAGTTTTACCACATCCCACATCTCCGTTCAGTTCGAAAGGGCCAAGTTGTGTAAGTAGGGAGCCCCTAGGGACTTTGCGTGTACTCGCTACAAGTGGAAATTGGTGCCCTCTATCCTCGTAGTTTCTAGTGTGAATTTCCACACAAAACTTGATTCAATCTATGTCCGGAGGCCTCCAAAGGGACAGAGCCTTATTATCTATGTGCCGTAATGGGACAAGAAACTTAGAACAATGTAAACTGTATTCTATTTATTTTTTATTCATACTCTTTTATAAGAATTTTTTGTATAGTTTTTGCAAAGTCACTTGAATAACTCCTAATACGGGGTTCTATCGATTTCATGAAATTTTGCTTCATTCTGCCCTTCAAAAGTTATCCAAATTCATATAAAATCTTCCTGGTATAATTTCAACCCTACCGAAATAGAAGAGGCGCGGCTCCTTGCGGTCCGACCACAAAGTATTTTTTTCCGACCGACCGAGCCCAGGTGGATGAACGGCACCTGATTGGCAGATTTTTTTGAGATGCGCTTTTAATTGCTTTCGGGTGTGCTTTTCGGGACCCCTTTAGAGGGCAGTATGCAGAGTTAGAAAATGAATCAGTGTCGTTCCTGTAGGTGTAGGAATATAAAGTTTTATTATCCATTTTTATTTCTTTAGTTTACGCCATAATTAAATGAAATAATTTTTATGAATATATCTACCGCCGCCCATGTCACTTTCTATAAAGGATATACCGATGGTCGGCTTTTATCTTTGTTCAACTGACTGCAAAAACTATAACAAAATATATTGCCAGTTCTACGTGTTAGTATAGAATTATAGACAGGTCGATACCCCCGGTATACACTGCCTGTCCCAAAGTAATTTTTAAAACCTTCTTCTCTTAAAGTGCGAAAAAGGAATCCTAAATATAGATGTACTCAACAAAGATAGCTTAACTTTTCTTTTTTTTTTGTTCCCGCCTTTTCAAAGTGGTCTCTATTATCCCTACCAAAAGTTGCCGAAATCGGTGATGGCTTGCATTGTCGTGCATCGCCTGCGCCCATTTGCTTGTTTTACTGTTAGGGGCGGAACGGGGCGGGGCTCTGTTTCTAATAGAGTCTATTAAAGGCGAGGTACAACTTTGGCTTTTAAGAATCACTTTGGAACACCCGGTATATATTTAATAAGACTGAAAATTTCAGTGTTAGTACCCTTAGGACCACAATTTGGATTAATTAATAATACAGGGTGTCCCAACTAAAAGGGTTTTTGGGTATTTTTCGTGCGAATTCGGAGAATCGCTCGGACACCTCGATTTTGTTTGCGAGGTGGACACCTTTTGACTATCTCGAAATTTTTGTAGCACGCACCCCCTTCGAGGGGTATACTTTACCGCTATATTTTGAATAGGGAAAGTGAATCTAAGTTACCTTGTTTTGAAGGCCTTTTGAATGTCTCTACAACCGTGTAGAAATTTAAAAAATGTACCCATTAGTTTTTGAGGCAATTGCCTTCATACTTTCAAATTTAACATGGACTGATAAATCAAAAAATTAATCAAAATTTTATATTTGTCGGATTAATTTTTGTTTTATCATTCCATTTTAAATGTAAAAATGCGAAAGCAAATATCTCAAAAACTAATCGATGGATTTTCGAAATTTTTACACGGTTGTAAAGATATTCAAGAGAGCTTTAAAACAAGGTATCACTAGACCCATTTTCCCTATTCAAAATATAGGGGTAAAGTAAACCCCTTAAAGGGGGTTTGTGCTACAAAAGTTTCAAGATGGCCAAAAAGTGTACCTCTTGCAGACAAAATCGACGTGTCCGAGCGTTTCTCCAAATTCGCACTTTAAATATCCAAAAAGGGGTCTTCGATGTTCGTAAAACACTGTGTATAGTACATGATGAAGTTTTTCTTTTTAAACTTTATTGGGTTTATATTGTTACCGGCGCTCCGCGAGTGAATAACATATTGAAAGGTTTTTATAAAAAACACGTTATGGGTTATAAATCCATTTATTTTTCTTCAAATTCAAAAAAAATTTTGCTTTTTTTATAAACAAGAGCGATTGACGTCCGAATAGTTATAATGGTAAAAAGCAGCACTTTTGCACACTTATCATTATCAATAGGGACCTATTGCAATAAAGCCAGGCACAAATTGTGCCGGGCACTATATTGAGAGTTTCACATTATAAGAACAGCTGTCTTCTTTCAAAATAAGCCCATTGTGTATTATAAGAGCCGGAATTAATAGTGACGCCACAATTAATGGAAAATAAACGACTGGATTTCTAAATTCGGTATGTCAATTTTGAAAGATCAACTGTCAGTTTTTAATGCGAAACTGTCCATATAGTGCCCGGCACAATTTGTGCCTGGCTTTATTGCAATAGTTCCCTATTATCTTATCCGTAACAAATTCTAATAAGTTATTAGGTCAAAAAAGGTAAAAAGCAACCAACTCTGCCGTTCAAAGCGAAACGGGAGTAACTGCAAAAAATTGAAAATTGAGTATGCTAATGACTTTTAAATAATCAATTTGTCTCCTCAAAACTCAAAATTCATATAGCTTTTTTGTCGGTGGCAAAATGAAAGTATTGCATTTAATCGCATTACATTAATAACAACATTATCCTGACTTCCAATCATTCAATTTCGCGTAAAATGCAGTTACAACCATTTCGTTTTAGGCGGCAGAACTTGCCCTTCGAAAACCAAAGAACATAGAAATTGGTTGTAATGGCAGTCCCGTAACAATTCTGCACATGTGCAATTCGATACTGATACCGGTAAATTAAAATAGATGCTTTTTAATCTCTTAATCTTTAGGAAGTCAATTTTCATTACCTTACCTACCTTATTATCTTATATATTTATGGTGATCGGCAGTTCCAATATCAGCACAAAAGGATGTATTATGTGGCCAAAGTTTCTAATATAACCAATCACAAAAAGCAACACATGCCTAATTTTTGTTCCCGATTTTATCCATTAATATCCTAAGCTCCCAGTGCCGCCGGTGTCAAAAACATAAAGCACTTTTAAGGCTCTTATTATATGAAAGTGTCACATATTGTCTCTCGACCTCGGCTCGAAGCTTTACTCTCTGTGGCAACCCTTTATTTTCGTTTTGGAAGTTTTTGTCGCCTTGCAACTTCCTCGCCATTATCCGCTTAAAAACAATTAATTTGAAAAAATACAAAAAGGATTTCTATTCGAAGAATGGAGTTGGCACCCCATTTTATTTGTTTAAAGCCACAAACGTGTTTTTAGACCAATGTAGTTTATGCAATGCTTTTACGCAAACCGAAACAATGGTCATTTGCTGCATTTTTTTATAGATCTAATGAATAGGGCACTCTACGAAAAGAGCCTGCTATCAATATGACTGGGGACAAACGTGGGACAAACAAAAGGTTTTTTTCCATAAGGGGTGGCTCGGTTTTCCCCGTCTCTCTAGTAGCCCACTGACACTGCTTTAGTGCTGTCAAAAAATTGTCCCAGTGCAGTTTTAAATAAATACGAAAGTGCATTTACTAGTAGTAGTGGTGGCGAGACCATTTTTGGTCTAGCGAGTAGGCACACGTCACGCCCTTTTCGCAAACCCCAATTTGTCCGTACACCATATATCAAACTGATGCACCATACCCATTAGGATGCAAGTTTTCTTGCATCTTCTAAATGGACTTATTTTGCCTGGCACCTATTTGTCGAAGGCAGGGATTTTTATACTAAGTAGCAAGTATACACAGTGGACCCACGCTTTTAAACCCCTTTTGAAAGATGGTCCTGCTACATGTTAGACTTGCATCTATCTAACATCGCTATCGTCCCAGCAGAACTTGGTTATAGACAATATACTTTTTTCCTTTTCAGCGCAACAGTCGTGTTCGTCGTGCGTTGACTGAAGGAGATTTATGCTGGCGCCATCCTGGTTGGTACCGACTATATAGCACTTATAGCAGGCTCCTTGATTCTTATTCCTGGTTCGTCGGCTGGCTCCGTGTCGGCTCCTGGACTATACTTGCGTATATTCTCGATGTTCAAGGTCAACTTATATTTTGCGTGCATCGCATCGCATGGTAATTCGATGACGACTATTGAACGCTGAAAAGGAAGTGGATGACACCGCGAAGGATTTATTTTTTGCATCGTTGTTCGAGAGGGAACCTGGTACTTTCTGCATGTGAAACTGACAACCATACCACGGAACTTCCCTGCCGCCTCCGAAAGTGCATTAGTGCAACACGAGCTCGGAGAGGCCGTGCCAAAAAATGTGCACTGAGTGCAAAACTGAGTTTGTCAGACAGCGCAAAAGATTACAAAAAGTTGCACTAGTTTTCCCAAACGACGACGAAATTTGCACTAGTGGCGCACCAGTTATGTACTTTTCTCAAAAGAATGACTAAAGCGTAATATCTTGAAAAGTAAAAGAACAGCAGGACATTTATTATTTAAAAACAAATTCCTATTTTCTTTGCGTGAAATTAAAGGATTAGCTTAACCGCTATTTAATATTATGCCAACCTTAAAGTTACGATTCAAAAAGTTTAGAATCCCGAATGAGACTGCGAACGGAGTTAAACTAATTTGCAAAATGGCGGGACATTTGGTTTGCTAATGGGCCATTTTCGAATATACATACAAGTGACCATGTCGCGTGTGAGTGTGTGCGTGTTACGGCCGCTTGCAACTTTCGGGTTACTTTAAGTTGCTTTAACATGCGGATTTACCAGGTGAACCAAGTCCTGAGAAGACGATGGACAAACAATATCTCCATACAATGAGTATGTATACTTCGGTCTCACATTTAATAAGAGAGGAACAGACTGTAAAGAACTGGAAAAAGAATAGTTAAAGCAAAAAAGGGTATTGGATGTCTTTACAGTATTTTATGGAGCAGAGAGGTAAAAAAGAATGTAAAATTTAACATGTATGAAACAGTGGTGAAAACCACGCTGTTGTATGGCATAGGGACTTGTCGCCTAACAGAAAAATACAAAACAAAGATGGAAAGTGTCGAAATGGATGCAATAAAGCATAACGGATGATACAACTAAAAGACAACTGATATGGTGCCGCCATGTACAGCGGATGATCGACGGAATATTACCAAACCAAATCCTAGAATGGCAATGGCAGAAAAAGAGGGCGTCCTAAACTGGAATGGCAACAGTCAATGAGTCAAAAAAACCTCACAAAAGATGATTGTCAGGATCGAAGGAGGAGGAGAATATGCGTCGGACCACATAGAAACGTTCTTAACCAACATAGTAGTACGTAGTATATATAATTTACTTGGATGGACTTGTCCCATGATAAGTAAACTTGCCAAGTATATTCTAAGTCAAGTAACTTCACAAGTCCCGCCTAGTGGATACCTGCCTAGTATTAGCCCAAGGTCTGTAGAAAATAGGTTACCTGGTAACTTCCTGACCAATCAGAGCCAGATGTCGAAACGCTGGAAATGACGTCACCTGGAGTGACCATTTAAATAAAAAGCATTTAATATAGTTAGTAATCTTTAGGTTTCTTGTGTTCCTTTATTGATTTAAATGTAAATATGTTTTGTTATTTTTCTTGAAGTGTCTTTAATAGCATTATTCATAAAATACATCAACTAACTTAAATATGAAACTTACCTTATACCAAATATCCAAAGGCACAATGTCTTGAGAAGCGTTTACTCCGTTAAAATAACTACAAGTAGAAAGTATAATTAAACTAAAACAACTATTTACCGTTTCTAAATAAATATAGACCGAAAAATACCACAAATGAAAAAATAAACCATCGAATATTAAAAATACCTACAAACAGATGTAATCAAAGCGCTCTAATCAAATCATGGCCCTCCACATGACGCGCTGTCACCTCTTACGCCGCTTCGACCATAGAGTTACCAGGCAACCTATCCTCTACAACAGACCTTGATATTAATCCATCACAGTGGATTGAGGCTTCGTTACAAATTTATTTTCATTTAATCCTGTTCATCACAGCTATGGGGGCCACCTTTAATGATTACAACTTATCACTGAATTAATTTTTTTCTGGGATCTTTTGCCAATTAAACACCGAGAATATATATAGGGTGAAACCGGTGCGAGAACGGTTGACCATCGAGTTAGCAAATGTAAATTTTAGAGTTATTTGGAAGGGCATTTTATGGAAATGTCCAAAGGGACAAAAGGGGAAAATTCTGAATGTAATATAAGTGGACGTTCTGTGTTATTGGAGAGGTCTCCTGTATATATTTGTGAAAAAAGGAGATAACGCAGATTGTTTTGGAAGCGATGTTATTTTTTTGACAGAAAAATAATTTAAACGACATGTCATATGTCATGGAAATTGGACACCGCATGCAACTCTTAAATTAAAGAATGGATGAGTCCCGAACGTAACTGAGCGCCACGAGGGTGTCAGATACTTGCTGGATCCAACTAAAAAAAAATAATATGCTTCCCTTACGTTAGAAATAAAATCCCTTTAAGTTTAAGTAACTTTTTAACTTAAAATGTGAATTGTTTGAAATGAAGTTTTTTTCGATACGCATTTTTTTGAAAACAAGACTCATTTAATCGAATCTTAACTGTTTTAGAAAAATATAAATTGAAAAACAATTTTTTCAGAAAGCAAATATTTAGAAAAACGGTTTAAAAAAAAAGTTATTGAATATTTTTTATTTTTTTATTATAATAATAATACCTTTCAAAAAAGTTGCTTCTCAAAAAAATGGGCTTAAAAAAAAATTCCGAAATAAATATTCTCTTCAAAAAAACGTTTTTTGAAAAAAATATATTTTTGGAGGTAGGGCCATTTTCAAAAAAGCCCTTTTGAAAAAATGTAGTTTCTATATTTTCGGAAACCGATTTTTGAAAAAAAAAATTTTTTTCAAACCGAATATTTTTGACAAAAAAGTTTTTAAAAACATTTTTATCGAAAGTCATTTTTGTAATAAATAAAATTTTGAATTTCTTTCTTTTGTTACATTGAAAATAAGTTTTTTCGATACGCAATTTTTTGAAAACCAGGCTCATTTAATCGAATCTTAACTGTTTTAGAAAAACATATTTTAAAAAACACTTTTTTCGAAAAGCAAGTTTTTAATAAAACGTTTAAAAAAAAAGTTATTCAATAACTTTTCTTTTTATTTATAATAATGCTTTTCAAAAAAGTTGTTTTCAAAAAAAAGTATGGGAAAAAAATTCAGAATTTTTTTTTTTTTGAGGAAGATGTCATGTTTGAAAAAATGTTTTCAAAAACAAGTTCCCAAAAAAACATTGTTTTGAATTTTTTTTTTATTAATAAAATTGTTTTTCGCGAAAAAAAGGCCTCAATAGCGCTATCCTATAATTTAGACTTGATTAAGATAATAACTATTGGTGCCACCAAATAAGCATATCTTTAATTTTGTTTATCTAGTTAAAAAAATGTCGCAGGCAAAGGCTTGTAAACTATTAAAAAGTTACAGAAAAAAAAACTCGCTGCTTTTTAGTAACTTTAGAATGAAAAATTAATTTCTGTTCTCCGAGTCATTTTGTATAACTTCAGGAGTAAGACAAGGTGATGAATGTGAGTTGCAGTATGGTGGGGTCATAGAGATGCGAAAAAACCACACCCTAAGTTAAGATTCGGAAAAATGTCATTTCGCGAATTTTACGGTATAGGGAATCCCATAAGACCAAAATAGCCAAACTTTGAAAATCGATATTTTAAAAACTATATAGTTTATCAACAAAGGCACCGAGTCGCAATATGGTGGGACCATAGAGATGCAAAAAAACCTTACCTCAAGTTAAGATTCGGAAAAAAGTCATTTAGCGAATTTTATGGTAGGGAATCCCATAAGCCAAAATGACCAAATTTTGAAAATTCATATTTTCAAAACTATACAGTTTATTAACAAAAGCATCGAGTTACGGCATGGTGGGGTCATAGCGAGAACCCCACACCTTGACTTAAAATTCAGAAAAACGTCATTTAGCGAATTTTGTAGTATCTCATAAGCTAAAATGACCAAACTTTGAAAATTCATTTTTTAAAAACTATACAGTTTATGAACAAAAGCACCGAGTTGCAGTATGGTGGGGTCATAGAGATGCGAAAAACCGACACCTTGACTTAAGATTCAGAAAAACGTCATTTAGCGAATTTTAGGGTAGGGAATCCCATAAGACCAAAATAGCCAAATTTTGAAAATCGATATTTTAAAAACTAAGGTAACTTTGCCTATTACCGGCTTAGTTAATGAAATGTTCACTTTACCCGCTTGGATTAGTATTAAGGGTTCATACTTTGGCCAAATTTATCATTAAATGGCGTAAAGGGTAGAGTTATCTGTCAATTTCAACAAAAAAAAATATATATTTTTTTAATTTGTACCAAGAAAAAAATATTTTTTTAAAAAGCCATTTTTTTTTCTATTACCGGCCTATTAAAAAAAGCCTTAAACTAACGCCGCACGGAGGGGCAAAATCAAGAAAACATGCGATTTAGTGCAGAACTCATTTATCTAATAAGGGAGATATTTTTACTGAAAACTTTTTATTAAAAATCGCTTTACTATAGCTTCCCGACCGAACCGAACCGAACCGAAACGTCAAACAAATGAATAAAACACCTTGTCAAAGTTAGCGTGTTTTGAAAACTGTAGTTGCGTAGTTGTTTTAAGAAAACAAATGAATCAATTTTGCCACAATTAGCTTGTCTAACGAACTGTCACGATCAGCTGTTTTTCGATCCAAGATGGTTGCCATAGGACAAACAAAGCGTTTTCCCATAAGCCGCAATGTTAACAAAAACGTAATTTTAAAAAAAAGTGAAAGGATTTAATTTACAACAAAGATGCTGTTTTAAGTATTGACCCTTTGTACACATGGGAAAAATGCGTTTTTCTTAAAAAAAATCAATTGAAGCCAGTAAATCTCAAATAAAAGGGACCATGTTTTGTTCAAAAGTCAGGTTATGTTTGTATTTACTTTTGTTTTTTTGTACTTTTTTTTCCAGTTTTTTACTCAGTTTAAATCATTATTATTAGTTTCTGTGCTGTTATGAATTGTGGCAGCTGGGGAGAGCTTGATAATGTTAATTTTGGTAGAATGCCAAGTATTTTGACCTTAAAAAATTATCTTGATTTAAATGAACTAGGTATCAGCTCAAAGAAGGGAAAAGAAAGTGGATAAGTGCTCTACTACCTGACTTAACAGAGGATAAATTGAAATATTCGAAAGTTTTTTGTCAGGTTTGTTTTGGATAAATGTGTAACTGCCATTTTGGCAACATTTTCTATTGGGATCTTTTTTTGTGCTTGAGTGGACCTTTTGCAGAAGTGTAACTTAGAATTGTGTCAAATTGTAAGAAATATTTCACTATGATTTTTTTACTATTCTAGGCAAGCAACTTTCAAAACTAGAATACAGCAATGATGACTGGGTCTCTCCTGAATGGATTATTGTTTCAAAATGGTTGAAAAGTTTTAAAAATGATGGTTGAAAAAAGGGTCCAGAGAAGAAAGAAAGGGAAAACAATATGAGGTTAAACTGTGAATAATGAGCTGAACGAAATTTGTACACCATCCTACAGAACTCTTAAAGAAACTCTTGTATAGTGTCGAGTGAAGTCCTGTATCATCAAATTTTCTTTTTCTTTAATAAATATTTATTTTACAGACCTCAAAACAGTTTAGAATAAACTGGTGAATTTGACAATCTCCCTAACTCAAACCTCTTTTTATCTTAAACTATTTTGGTGCAAATTTTCCTTTATTTCCATGCTTTTTGACACCTAAAACTTGTACACCATAAAATTTGTATAGTATCTAACTGGACCTACTACAAGTCCTGTTGTGAAATTTCTACGGTACTGTTCTGAGCTTATTACCAAAAAAAAAATTTTATGGCATCATTAATAATAGATGGAAAAAAAAGTAATCTTTGTTGACTTTGATGACCACAAGAAAACCAAATAAGTTCTCTCAGATATTTTTTACAATTTCTCTCAAAAAAACTTGGGTTCTAATACTCCTAATGGGTCATATGTTGTTACGCCTAATTGTAGAGTAGAGTATATATTTATTTGCATAAACTTTTAGATACATAATTGAGCAAATATTGTTACAAAAAAACAGTAATAAAAGTAATAGTAACAGTAGTAATACAACAGCGAATATTGTACTGTTGTAAAATTTGAACAGTACTTACTGTTGTGAGCTGATGAACCTTAGGTTTGACCGTACTTAAGCCCTATGCATTATAGTTCATGGAAAATCATATGGTGATGTACGGTGTGTGAGGCCAATGACAAGGAAAAACTGTATTTTAATTTTGCAAGTTTTTTTTATATAATGTTTACTTATATTTTTTTAAATAAACATATTTTGTAAAGTACTTATTAGAAGTTTGCTTGACCAACCTCGGTTGGAACTCATTTGTGCATATTGATCTGTTGGACTGACCTACCTATAAGTTCTGCCTCTTTTTCATGTCACTACTGGAGGGTTAAAACAATTAAACTTTGTCTAAACCTAAAAATCATAGTGTAATATTTTTCACAGTTTAACGCTATGGAAGACCTATTACTTAGCAAAAGGTTTAGTCAAGTACAACAAAAGATCCTAATAGAAAACCTGAATCTGATGAGAAAAGTTTAGTCTATTTCAATTTCGTCTCTGTTAAGTGAGCCTTGAAGTGAGCTCTTTGAATAGAACTACTTTCCCCTACCTTGGGCTGATAGTTCATTGATTCATTGGTCAAAAAACTTCAAAAACCTTTGGGGGGGCCTCCAGAGGTCTCATGATGTTGTACTTTATGCTATTTTTTCTGTTTATTCATGAAATATATGGAAAATATCTAAAAAAATATGTGGTTTGGGGGGTCCGGGCCCCTAGCCCCCCGCCCCCTTGGTGCGCCCATGTAATAATTCAAAATAAGTAAAGAAACTATAGTTGATGTTCTATTTAAGTGGCACCGCGTCATAGCTATGGTAAACCAAATTCTGCGGCAAAATCTAAGTAAAGAAGCCTTAAAAAATTAGTGTTTCACTTTGTACATGCAGTGTGCCGCTCGGGGCTTAATGTTCGAAGGATAAAACACTACGACCTTTTAAAGGAGAGATCAAATAGGTACTTACCTGATAAATAAAGATCCGAAACATAAAAGAGGATCCAAAATTATATTAAAATGTGCGCAAATATTGATTTAGTTGCAAAGACGGTAATTTGTTTTGTGAAAACCTCCGTCATTATTTGTTTGACAGACAGTCAAAACAAATAGAAAACGTCAAAGCCCTGCTAAATCAATAATATGTTCGTAACAACCAGATAATAGTATATATGTTCCTTTCTAATGAAATCGTTTAGAAGAAGACATCAATAAAAAGCAAGTAAAATAGTAAGCTAATGACTAATTAGTGCAGTGCCTCATTTTGGGAATCAATATCAATAAAAAAATTAAAGGAAGTGCGTGCCACTGTATGTACCCCTCTACTCCCTTCCCGCCCATCAAGGTTTTGATGACGCGGTGTCACTTTAATACAACATCAACTATAGAAAAAAAGGTTAAAAAAAACAAAATAAACAAAAACATAACCTACTTTTTTGAAGAAAACATGGTCCCTTTTATTTCAGATTTTCTCGCTTTAGTTTAATATTTTTAAGAAAAACGCATTTTTCCCATATGCACAAAGGATCTGTTCTTAAAACTGATTAATTTTTGAGACTAAAGCTCTTGTCGTTTTTGTAAAATTTACGTTTTTGTTAACATTACGGCTTATGGGAAATCGGTTTGTTTGTCCTATGGAAGACATCTTGGATTTGATCATATGTTTTGTTAGACAGCCCTATATTTAATGTTGATCAAGTTTGGTTAAAATAATTTTAATTATGTCAGATAATCACTATTGTGAGTACATTATTCTCGTATAAAAAAAAATACAAAATTTTTTGTTGTTTTTCTTTAAACTGCCATTTTTGTAAAATCTTTAAAAAATTTATTATTTTCTTTAATTTTAAAAATATACGTGGACACAAAGTAACTTGTCGCCCGCTATCGCGGGCGAGTTTTCACATGTCATTTTTTATTGAACATTCCTTTTTAAAATCATGCCACATATAGCTGCTACTTTTTGCTAATAAGGCCGGAATTAATTTTTAAATATTAACATTTTTCTCCAAACTTAGCGAAATACGTGTTTAAATTGTAGTATAGATATTTAAAGTATAACGTACTAAATACATATACATCTACACATACTATTATTATACTCATTATATATTAAGGAATAAAAGTCACACCTTATCCCGAGGCAAAAAGTTTGTAGCCTGAGCGTAGCGACGTATATAATTGGCCAATGGCTAACAAGCCACTAATTACGAATTTTAGGAGATATTTTTTAAACTTTTGGATTTTTCTGCCCTAAAATTAAATTATAATTATAATTATGTGGTTTTCAGCTACTTTACTAAAAACATAATGTCTGATAGCGCCTTTTATTTTGAATTTTAAAAAGTGACAGTTTTATCCCTAAAATAAGGATTAAAGAGGGCCTTATTCTTATAATATATACCAAGGGATAAAAGTGACACCTTTTATCTCAAGGTAAAAAGTTACAATTCGTTAAAGGATAAAAATACTCTTTTATAACGAGGTTTATACGTTAAGTTAACGCTTTCAGACCGATCTTTTTTTTAACTTATTATTTGATTTATTAATATAGTTAAATTATTTTTTGTTCTGTTTAGTATAATACATAAACATGATTATTTATAAACAAAGAAAGCTTCCAGTGGCGTATATAGAAAAATGTCGGGGTGGGCCCGAGACAGCTTGGGGGGGGGGGTCGAGACCCCATGAGGCCGTATGTTATGCTGTTTTATGTTTGTATTCATGAAATATGTGGAAAATATCTAGAAAAATCTTAGCTTCGGGGGATGCCCCGGCCCCCCAGCCCCCCCCCTTATATACGTCACAGAAAGCTTATGTCAAGTCGTTTTAAAAATGGCGAAATTCAGACAAAAGAAAAGTGTGTAAAAATTTAATGTCGGTTCTGTAACGTTTTTTTTGGGGGGGTTTAGGTGTTTTCATTTTTCAGGGGGACGATTAGTTATTGGGGAGGGGCAAACTTGGCCTTTCCGTTTCTATAGTGTCGACAACATAATATAACATTTTGTAAACATTGCCGTCGTACATAGTATTTTAGGAAATATTTTGAAGCTTATTCGACCACTTATACCTCGACTAACAGCTCGGGGTCAATTTTTTTTATTTTGGATCACTAAGTAATTAATTTTAAACATTCCTGACTACAAAAGGAATACATCCATTGCACTGTGAGACTTTATCGCACCTTTTTGTGCTTCTGCCCCACTGTGCGCCGGCCTAAGTGCGATCTATTACCGGCTTATTATCAAACGTTGTGTTTGATTATAAAAAATAACTAAAATAAATAAGTTAGACAAATTGTTTATTTTTAAAACTGAGCAAAAACTTAAAAAACTAAAATAAAAAATTAGTACATAAAATTTGCAACTTTTTTATTTTTAGAAAAGTAAAAATTCAGATGAAAAGTAACAAACCGGGATAAAAAGTAATAAAGTCGAAATAAAAAGTAAAAATCGGTATAAAAAGTATAACAGTCGGGAAAAAAGTAAAAATCGGGAAAAAATAAAAATGATAAAAAGTAAAAAATCGTAAAGATCCTAAAACTTAAAAAATATTGAAAAAACTTGATTAATAACCTTGTGATAAAAGTGTCTTTTTATCAATCGACGAACTGTATAAACTTTTCGCCTTGGGATAAACAGTGACACTTTTATCCCCTCGTATTTATTATAGTGTTTCGCGCTTTAGGGGTAAATAGTGTAATTTTTATACCGCATTGTTGAAACAAATGTGCCAATTTTTACTCTCGGGATATAATTGCAAAAAATACAGTATAAACCTCGTAATTAAAGTTTATTTTTAATGCTCGACAAATTTTCGCCTTTCCCTCTGGTTGGGCTACAAACTTTTTTCCTCAGGATAAAAAGTGTTACTTTTATCTTTTGTTACCTAATAACGTGTGTGCATATATGTGAGCATATTTTAATTATATGATTTTTTTTTAAATAAAAACGCCATGAAAAAGTTATAACTAAATAAGTACCATTTTTTTAAAAATATAATATAATTATCAGTCTAAGGGTAATAAAAGATAAGATTTTCTCCATATCTGTCAAGGAATTTGTGGGCCGGAAAAAGATTTTTGGCTTTGTCATAAAAATTGGAAAAAAATTTTTTTTGTCTTTTAAAGGGATAATAAAAAATTATAAATTAAACAATAACAGTAATTTTCCAGCTCAATAAGCCGTAGTTAGATCGAGGACCAAAATATTAATCTATCACCGGCCTATTTTAATTTTGCCTTTTTTACCAATTGTCTAGAAAATATATATTATTAAATAGTAAAAATACATTTAATAGACCTTTAATAAATAAAAAAAAATCAAAAGTATTTTAAAAGGTTCTTAAATTTAGGAGTTATTAAAAAACTGGTTCCATTAAGAAGACTTTGCTTTGACCCTTTTTTTTTGTAATAACTCTTTTTAATTAGGTAATAAAAAGGGTGTATTTTAATATTTCTGTCAAAAATTTTGTGGGCCGGAAATAGTTTAACATATTTTTTAAGGTATATTGGATAAAAGCTCCAAAACAAAGTTTTTTTTCTTTCTTTAAACTAAAATAAATGTGATTTAAAATAATTTTTTTAGTTTTTGCATTTCCGGCTCAATAAGCCGCAATTAGATCGAACTTCCAAATATTGGTCTATTACCGGCCTATATTATATTTGCGATCTTCAGCACTTTTCCGATTTTTTTTTTATAAATTGTGAAATTTATCGTAAACAGACATATATGAATCAACCTAAATTAAAAAAAATATATAAAAAAACCTAAATTCTAAAAGTTATTGCTCAGAATACGTTAAGGTATGAAGTCAAATTCCTTACCAAAAAAAGAGCAAATTAGCCTGAAAACACTGACGGTTGCCGACATCCCCACTTTTATGCGTTAATTTGATTGGCAAATAATAGTCCAATAATAGACTGGCTATGGTTATAAACATTTTTCTCGCCAAATATGAATAAATCAGCCGCCAAGTTGATGTACCTTTTTGAGCCGGCATTACTCCACGATTTTGCATGAGCCGGTCATACTCCATTTTACCTTATATAGTTTATCAACAAAGGCACCAAGTCGCAGTATGGTGGGATCATAGAGATGCGAAAAAACCATACCCTAAGTTAAGATTCGGAAAACGTCATTTAGCGATTTTAGGGTAGGCAATCCTGTAAGACCAAAATGACCAGATTTTGAAAATTCATATTTTAAAAACTATACAGTTAATGAACAAAAGCACCGAGTTGCAGTATGGTGGGACCATAGAGATGCAAAAAAACCATACCTTAAGTTAAGATTCGGAAAAACGTCATTTAACGAATTTTAAGGTAGGGAATCCCATAACACCGTTATAAAACTATACAGTTTATGAACAAAAGCACCGAGTTGCAGTATAGTGGGACCATAGAGATGCAAAAAAATCTTACCTCAAGTTAAGATTCGGAAAAACATCATTTAGCGAACTTTAGGGTAGGGGGATTCCCTATAAGCCAAAATGACCAAACTTTGAAAACTCATATTTTAAAAACTATACAGTTTATGAACAAAAGCACCGAGTTGCAGTATGGTGGGACCATAGAGATTCAAAAAACCATACCTTAAGTTAAGATTCGGAAAAACGTCATTTAACGAATTTTAAGGTAGGGAATCCCATAAGACCGTTATAAAACTACACAGTTTATGAACAAAAGCACCGAGTTGCAGTATAGTGGGACCATAGAGATGCATCAAGTTAAGATTCGGAAAAACGTCATTTAGCGAACTTTAGGGTAGGGAATCCCATAAGCCAAAATGACCAAACTCTGAAAACTCATATTTTAAAAACTATACAGTTTATGCACAAAAGCACCGAGTTGCAGTATGGTGAGAACATAGAGATGCAAAAAACCTTACCTCAAGTTAAGATTCGGAAAAACGTCATTTAGCGAATTTTAGGGTAGGGAATCCCATAAGACCAAAATGACCGAACTTTGAAAATTCATATTTTCAAAACTATACAGTTTATGAACAAAAGCACCGAATTACAGTATAGTGGGACCATAGAGGTGCAAAAAAACCTTACCTCAAGTTAAGATTCGGAAAAACGTCATTTAGCGAATTTTGGGGTAGGGAATCCCATAAGACCAAAATGACCAAACTTTGAAAATGCATATTTTAAAAACTATACAGTTTATGAACAAAAGCACCGAGTTGCAGTATGGTGGGACCATAGAGATGCAAAAAAACCTTACCTCAAGTTAAGATTCGGAAAAACGTCATTTAGCGAATTTTGGGGTAGGGAATCCCATAAGACCAAAATGACCAAACTTTGAAAATGCATATTTTAAAAACTATACAGTTTATGAACAAAAGCACCGAGTTGCAGTATGGTGGGACCATAGAGATGCAAAAAAACCTTACCTCAAGTTATGATTCAGAAAAACGTTATTTAGCGAATTTTAGGGTATGGTAGTTTCTATATTGACGAAAAAGTTTTTAAAAACATTTTTTCAAAAAGTCATTTTTGGAAAAAATTTAATTTTGAGTTACTTTCTTTAGATAAATTTCATTTTTTCGAAACATAATTTTCTTAGTTTTAAAATCGGGTTAAAAAAATGTGAAAACCAATTTTTTGTAAACCTTTTTTTTCAAAAACATTTTTTTTCAAAATTATTTCCCTACTAGTTTTCCTATTTGCCTTCTGAGAGTAAATTAGTGTTAGCCTGATCTTCCTGCTATGACCGCCAATATATCCTTACCTGTCCATTCACCATTCGATCCATTAAAGAAAAAGGTCAGGGGGTGTTTGTTTTTCGAAAGAGTTTTTCTTTCTCAAAAACCGATTTTTCGAAAAATATTTTCGAAAAAAGTGGGCGACCCCTTTTAAAGAGTTGTTTTTTATTAGTATGTAAAATAGGTACATACTCTGCCAAGGCCAACACAAAAATAGAGGCCACGACCCTGAATAAATCAGCTGTCCTCCGGAGGCTGAATTTTTCATTGGGTCTTATGGGAGGTCAGACGTTTTTTTATGATATTTTCAAAATGGCACTACAAATTTCCGCAAAATTTCAGTGAAATACTCTTAGACAACATCCCGATATTCCACCAAAGTTTTGTTAGGAAGCAACATGATTAAAAGGTTAAAATCTTCAAGATCTAGCATTATATGTTTTGAATTCAAATTACCCGCCATCATCGAAGAAATAACTGGACAAGAAGGACAACGCATGTAGAAAATCTCGAGCCCTTGTTATAACGTGAATATCGTACATATCTTCTTCGAATTTAATTTATAAAGAAGTAGGTAAGCCGCGCCGATCGAGTCTTGCACGAAAAACCATAGGCGCGCGTGCAAAACAAAAATTGAATCGGGTGTCATCGGGTGTTAACGTCGGCTGTCGTCAACGCGAATGCGGCCGGTCGAAGGTCAAGCGAAACGCGTAATATTTGAAGTAGGTATGTAGACTGATTAATAAATACGTACCTACCCAGGTCGATTTAATTTTCTGTTTTATAATATTTGGGTGATCCGTGAAAATAAACCCAGAGCAGAGGATAAACCCAGAGCAGAGGCAATTGCAAATTAACAGAAAAAGTAAAATTTAAATTTTTAAAAGGTCATAGTTTTATAACTATTTTTTGGATTTTTATGAAAATTTGAGAAATGTCGCATATTTTATATGGTTATGTTAATATTTGCTGGGAGACAAAAATTTACTAAAACATTTATATCCACGGTTTAAACAGACAGACAGAAACGCGTTAAGGCTATTTCCTAAATTTTAAAGGAGCTAAAAACGTTTTACGCCCTTATGAAACAGACGATAGGAGCGATATTTACAACAAACATTCTAGGTCTTGAACTTGTTTTTTTAAACTACTAGGTGGGCCAAAAAAAACCGGATTTTTTTTTTCATTATAACATTTGAATTATTCCATAGATTTTAATGGGACAAACTGCACTTGCCAGAGAATTAATCAGAGATTTAAATAAATATATTCTTTTGTCCGCCATCTCAAAATGCAAGATGGCGGATGAAATTAAATTGTACCCTTCAAAGATTCTCGTTTATTCTTGTGTTACGAACACGTTTTAATTATTTTTTTTAAATCTATAAAAAAACTGCATTCTTGCCACACACAAACTAAAAAAATATATTTTTGTTTCAACCATTGTTTTGAATATTATACGATTGCCAATCATGTCTGCATTTATTTCCTTATAAATTCATTAATACTGAACCGATTTTAATGAAATAAATAACATCCTGGTCAAAATTGATTGCCTTTTAAAGACTATAGATCAAAATTTACAGCCATTCTAAAATTTAAGATGGCGGAAAGAATCATACTTGATTCTTTAAGATGGCGTGTTAATTCTTGTTTTCTGACAATGTTTTAGTTTTTTTTGAATCTATGGAAAAGCACTACTTTTGGCTCGCACAAAGTAGTACAATCTGGTAAAATCGGTTTGATGGTTCTCGAAAAATCTATTTTTTTTTCAGTCATTGTTTAACAGATTATACGATTGCATTGCTAATCCTGCCTGCATTCATTTTCTTATAAACTCATTATTACTAAACCGATCTTAGTGAAATAAAAAATCATTAGGATGTTTTTTATTTCATTAAAATCGGTTTAGAAGTAATGAATTTATAAGGAAATAAATACAGACTTGATTGGCAAGGCAATCGTATAATATGCAAAACAATGGTTGAAATAAAACATTTTTTTTATAAACCACTGAACTGATTTTGCTGATTCGTACCTTGTTGTGCATGGCAAGAATGTAGTTTTCTTACTAATTTAAAAAAATAATTAAAATATGTTTGCAACAAAAGAATAAACGAGCATCTTTGAAGGTTACATTTTAATTTGGTCTGCCATCTTGGATTTTGAGATGGCGGCAAAAAAATATATTTAATCAAGTCTGATTAATTCGCTGAGAAGTGCAGTTTGTTCCATTAAAATCAATTCTACAGTTCAAAACTTATAATGAAAAAAAATGTCCCACTGGTATATAAAAATTTTTAAAGGTTTTTTTATTCGAAGGTATTTTAGAATTTGGCGTGTACGCCCTTTTATTATTACAAGCTTTTATTTAACTTCACCTGTATGTATGTATGTATGTATGTGGGTATGTATGTAATCAAATCTTGCAACTCATTTTTGAAGAACTTCCAAACATCCGATTAACTTCAAATTTCGCATAGCGTCTTAGTTCCGATGACAATACAATAATATGGTTTTATCCGGTAACTACCTCCCCCCTAACGTGGGGGATGGAGAGGGGGTAAAACTTTAGTTTGTCCGATTTCAACCAAAATTGGTATCTGGGGGTTTTTGAGTATGAGAATTACGAATTTTTGATCAGATTATAAAAATTCAATATGGCGGATTCAAATTGGACGATTTAATGTCAAGTTTTTCTGATTACTTTCAACTGACTTCCACGTATCCGATTGACTTCAAATTTCGCATACCGTTATAGTTCCGATGACAATTCAATAATGTGGTATAACTGACTGCCTACCTCACCCCTAACCTGGTGGGCGGACAGGGGGTAAAATTTTAGTTTGTTGGATTTCCACTAAAATTGGTATCTGGGGGTTTTTGAGGATGAGGATAACGAATTTTTAATCAGATTACAAAAATTCAATATGGCGGATTCAAAATGGACGATTTAATGTCAAGTTTTTCTGATTACTTTCAACTGACTTCCACGTATCCGATTGACTTCAAATTTCGCATACCGTTATAGTTCCGATGAAAATCCAATAATGTGGTATCACTGACTGCCTACCTCCCCCTAGAGTCCCTGTATGTTGACATATTTGGATATAAGTCAACATACAGGGACTCTACCTCCCCCCTAACGTGGAGGGCGGAGAGGGGGTAAAATTTTAGTTTGTCGGATTTCCACCAAAATTGGTATCTGGGGGTTTTTGGGAATGAGGATTACGAATTTTTGATCTGATTACAAAAATTCAATATGGCGGATTCAAAATGGACGATTTAATGACGATTTTTTCTGATTACTTTCAACTGACTTCCACGTAGGTATCTGATTGATTTCAAAATTCACATGCTCTCTCACTAAAAAAGGGGGGGGGCGTAGAAGAGGTAAGGCTTTAGTTTGTTCGATCTCGACCAAAATTAATTAATCCTTGCGTATAATGATCATAATAATAACGACAGTTTTAGCATATGTCGCCTTTGTTGGACGGCCTTCTCATCGAAGACAGATATTTTAAAATTGACAGGAAAGACTCCCTGCAATATCGATGCGCAAGCTGAAATGCATAGACTTAGACAAATCTAAAAATTAAAAAATAAATTAAGAAAAAAAAACATGGCTTTTATTATTACGATATCAGAACACTCAAAATATTATTTTATGCTTTTTAGTCCATTTTATAAAAGCTTGTTTTCAAAAAGTTTTTTTTTTCTAAATTTATTTCAAATGAAAAACGTTATTTTTTTAACTAATAAATAGGAAAACAGGGTTTATGAAAATGTAAGTAAGTAATATTTAACTTTTAATCAAATAAGCTAGGTATACATTTTAAGTTATGTACTTTGTTAACTTTGATAGATTTTTGAGTTAAATCTTAAAAAATTAATAGAATATTACAGTGATGTAAGGTAGATGAGGGGTATAAGGCTCACCTTTTTTTACGACTGAATTATCTTAAGACAAAAGTAGAAGCTAATATTTCTGTGACAATTTCCAATGCTTTATAGAGTTATCCAACTAACCCCATGAAAAAAAACACATATAGAAATATTTTACCCCTCTTTCGAATAGTACTGATCGCCTAAAACTACACTATTTTTTTTTTAACGTGGCAGAAAGGCACTACAACATTTGATGCGAAAAATTGCCCTAGCTTGTGAAATGAGAAATAGATTGAATGTTTAAATATACCTCTACTTTTTTTTATAGTTAGAGCAGGATCAGATCTTTATTCAGTTATATTATTTTGGCCACCACTGTATTTCTATTTTATTACCCTTTCTCTTGAGTAAACTGTTCACGCAATGATCCCGTGTCAACTCGCTAGACATGCATTGTTTCGCGACACACGCCCGCTCTTCATATAATTTTATTGGCTTGAGAAAGTTAGGGTGACCATTCGGGCTACTTCGTTGTCAGCCTAGTATAGCGTCTATCTTGTCGAAGACGCGACGCAACGTCGTCTTATAATTTGGCGTACATATAGGGGCACTTCCGGGGCATTGCGGGGGCCTTGTCTGGGCATTTCCCGGGCCTTGCGGGAGTTGCCTGGGCTTTTCCGATCCATTGCTGGGTAGGTCGTCAAAAATTCTTTAAAATGACCGGAGCTTTTTTTGGGTTGTCAAAAATGTTATTCACCAAAGGTAGTGGACTTCGAGGGCATCGCCTGGGCATATACTGGATGTTTCAATGCCTTTTAAAGTAAAAAAGTTAGCACCGATGAAGCCCTCGGACTGGATAACCAGTCGGGCCATTTTGCAAAAGAATAATGCGAAAAATAAAGAAGCTTAGCAATATACGTTCAACTTATATACACCCAACAAGTTTTCGTAGCTACAGGGGTAAAAATGGTCTCGTTTCTCTCGTATTTGTTCGTGGGTAGCTCGAAAGCTTAGTCTAACGAGGGTCCAACATCTGATGGATCTATTAAGTGTTTAGAGTTAATTGTTTCGCCCTTATAGAAAAAAAAATTGCAAAGAAATGGTGTAGCGAAAATTTTATAACACATGGCGCCGCGAAAAAACATTTTGGTAAAAACTGAAAAACTTGATGCCGCAAGCGAAAATTATAAAAAAATTTAAAATCTTCGGTAAAAATAGTATCAATTGTTAACATTTTAAATCAATAATGAATAAGAAAAACAGAGCATTTCACTGGCCTTGGAATGACGCTAATTTCCTCCTGGTTAACAAGACCCCCTGTAGTTACTTTTATGTGAGACGCACGCTATATAAGTAGGTCTGTTAGAGTTTAAGGACGTAGGTTTAGTGTGGTAATTAATATGTACTGCATGACAGTTTTTATTTTATCTTTCCTCTAAAAACCTCCACCGAGTAAAAAACTTTATTCTGTTCGGTCTAAAATTAATGTGGTGAGATTCAGTAAAATGCCATGATTTTTTGCAATAAAATAAATATATATATATACTTTTTTAGTTTTTATTTTATTATAAAATTTCACAAAAAAAATAAAAATAATTTGCTATATTACTACTGTCTAGATGTACCAATAGCGTTACTGGTACATTAGATATTTTTAAAATCGTGGCGCGATTATTAAAGATCAAATTGATGTAGAATTGATGGGTGTCAATATCTTTAATAATTTACCCCGGCTTTGTATTGAACTTAAAACTATATAATGTGCCAACAGAAATCTTCTAAGGTATTTTTTACTTTTTAGTACAATTTTCGAAAAAAATCGTTTAACTAAAAATATAGATTTATATTATTTTTTAAATTTTTTTTAATGAAAAAAACAGAAGTATGCAAGATGTATAATTATGGCTTTCACAGCCTTTCCATTTCTAGTAGTGCCTCATGATTACAAGGTTTCTTTTCTGACAATTTTATACAATCCCATTCCTCAATCCTTAGTTTATCATGCGATACCTCCGTTTTTTTCATAAAATAGTATTGTCAGCAGAACAAAACATAAATCTGAAAATCGCATGTTCGTATTTATTTAAATATCAAAGGTCAGAATTTACCTCTTTTGCACTTCTCACCAACCCCTTAATTCCGTCTTTTTTTCATAAAATTGGATTGTCACTAGATCAAATCATAAATCTCAAAATCGCATATTCGTGTCTGTTTTGATTACTAGTTATGAATTTACCCCCTTTACAGCCCTGACGTCCCCCTACCGCCGTTTTTTTATCATAAAATTATATTGTCACCAGAACCAATCATAAATCTGAAAACGGCATGTTTCTATTTGTATTTTTACAAAGTTCTAAATTTACACCCTTTACAGCTCTTACCCCTTACCACCCCCTATTTCCGATTTTTGTTCATAAAATTGTATTGTCACCCGATCAAATCATACATCTGAAAACCGCATGTTTGTATCTGTTTTGGTTTCAAAGTTCTGAATTGCCCTCCCTTACACCCCTCACCTACCCCCGTATTTCCGATATGTTTAAATAACGATGTATTTTCATTACACCAAATCATAAATCTGAAAACCGCATGGTCATATCTGATTTGGTTTCAAAGTTATGGATTTATCCCTTTTACACCCCTTAACCACTTTCTACCACCCATCTGTTTTTATAGTAATGTATCGTCATCGGACCTACACTACTTTGCTAAATTTCATTAAAATCGGTTCACGGGAAGTGTGTCAAAAATAAATCGCTAGATTTGATGACAGACATCGCCAGACTCTGTGAAGTTAATAAAAACGTTTAAAACATGGTCACCTTAATAGTGTATCTGAACAGGAGCCTTGCATGCCTCCGCCACTGTAACTCGCAAAGTAACGATCGCAGAGCCCTCTTCTTCTGGCAAAGTTTAACAGGGCTCGCGATTGAGCGATTTGGCGGAGGTTCTTAGATGTTATATGTTCTCTGCCGCCATGTACCACATGCCAACTGTTGTATTTGACATGCATTTGACTTTGTCATCTGTGGCTGTCACCTTCGCTTGTGCTTTAAACTTAATTTTTGTGTGAGCTAATGAAGCGGCTCTGAAAAATTAAGGATTATTATAGATGTAAAAAAAATTGTTCTGAAAGAATATAGTCGAAACAATCTTAAAACCGGCTTTATTTAAAAAATAATCAAATATTCATGAACCGTCATTCCAACTTCAATATTTTAAAGACAATCAGCTGTGTCGTAACGTGACCAACAAAAAAAAATCAGCCCCGGATTTGACGTCAACAAAGCGGAGGATCGTGGCCCGTCCGTTTTGAAAGCCCTGACTCTGCATATAGTTTTACATTTCTTGAAGAATTACATTTTTAATTTTATTGTGAATTCCGCTAATTATCTTTGGGACATTATGTTTTCTTTGTACATTGTTCTGGAAACAATTTCAAAAACAAAACATTAACACAATAATTTGGTAAATTGTTTTTAAACGACACATAAACTCTGTTTTTTTAACAAACCTACATAAAAACACAAAAAATGGAAAAAGGGACATTAGTGTCCAAGTGAATTTTTAAAATTCGTGCAGTTTAAGCGTTCGCTATTCGGACGTCGCTCACGTACTCAAATAACACAAAATGTAGAAACAATAAATAATAAATAAATAAATAAAAACAGCTTTTACTTCCTTTGACAATTTTACAACTGTATGGAATACGTCATTATTAATAATTTTTTGAAAACAAAATAGGTATGTTTGTCAAAATACCATACAACATATTAAAATGAAAATTCTTTGCGCAAATCTAAATAGATTATTTGCAGGGCGTTATACAACTCAATGATTATTTGTCTAAAATCAAATTAGAGGAGTATAAATATATAAAAGTTCAAACGATTTACTACATAAATACAAATTTGATTGAATTATTTAAAATCAAAATACTATTTAAATACATAAATACAGACATATTTATATATAAACTTCTTAGCGCAACTCTAAAAATATTACGTGAATTTAAATTTTAAAATTTTTATGTACACATAAAACTCAAATTATAAAAACACAGTAAATAATAAAATTTGATTTGATTAAATTAATTAAAATCACACATATACACAACAACACGTGATCAAAATAACTAAACAGTACTAAACACTATTTTTATCTTGGTTAAAATATTCTTTCAATGAGTAGAATGGCCGTTCTAATAAGTACAATTTTAATCTATTCTTAAATATGTTAATATTAGGTGCATCTCTGATGTTCTGGCAAACATGAATAAAGTTTATTGCCCATAGATAATGGCAGCTTTTTTCCTAAATTAGACTTGTAAAATGGAACCCTAGCTTTTGATTTAGATCTCGTATTGTAATTGTGAATGTTCTCACCTTTGACTAGTTTTTGTTGATTTAAAAAAATATACTTTGAGAGTTCGAATATGTACAGCGAATAGAGAGAGAGAATTTTTAAATTAATAAATACCTGCCTACATGATTCCATTTGTCCTACGCCTAAAATACTTCTAATTATAATTTTTTGTTTTATAAAAACAGACTTAGCCCTTGAGGACCAACCCCGTAATACTTACCGTATTACATAATAATATGAGGAAAATTTCTCTCAAGCACTTTTAATTTTATTTGAGACCTACGTGTATCAGAAAAATAGGAAAAAACGTAATTATGTCCAACTGTTTATTTTAAGCCCTTGTTTTTTTTTTGTCCGTGGTGCTAAATACTTTAACATAATGGTGAATTTTTTGATGAGTTTTTAAACTGTTGCCGCCTGGCTAGTACTTTTTTTAATGACATAACAATTGTTGATATGGAAAACTGAAAAAATGTATGTAAATATTTTTGCGAGACCGGAAATAAGTAATTAAAAAAAAAATAAAGTAAGTTAAGTAAATGATGCTGAGAGTGATTTGACATTTTTTGTAAGTACCTCCTACCAAAGACTGACGACTCTAAAATGAAGGAGAGGTCTGGAGCAGCAGTGCAGAACCACAGGAGCTAGATTTCATTTTGCCCTGTGTAAGTATGCTAGTGTTTTCCAGCCAGATCCAGAAGGCATCTACCACATCCGCCTTAAATTATCAAGCCTGATCCTACTTTGAATGGCAACAGCTTTAAAAGCTGACAGATCCAAAATTTTGACTCTTTTGAAAACAAAAAAATATAGGCTGATAAAAAAATAATGGAAGTCTCAGCCTTCGACAGTGTTGTATTTCAAAAAAGGATCGGGCTTGTTAATTTGAGGGGGCTGTGCATCTACATATGCTCATACAGTAGAGCTGCACTGTCCGCCATCAAATCGGCCAGAGTAAGCTCTTTACTTCTAGCTGAGTGTAGGGATGTAAAAAAACCCTGGCTGCACACAACAATATTGATCTCCTTTGGGTTCCAGGACATGAGGGCATTCTGGGAGACGAGGAGGCTGACCAACTAACTCAAATCGAACAGCTATTTTTAATCGGTCCTTTTCTTAAAACGTCTGCAAGATATATAACGATATTCCAACAGCCTTAAAAAATCTTCCTCCAACAAAATCAAGATTTGCCTATCGTCGTCACCACTTTCAGGTCTTATAATAAAATTACTTTTTTAATGTATTTATTCAAAGAATCTTCATGAACCTTGAACTTGTTCATTAATAAAAATATGTTTATTTTTTTATCAATAATAATTTTTATTAACTTATATTTAAATTATTTAAACTTTATAAACCAACAGGTTAATAAAAATTACGGCTAAAATTCAATATCAGTTATGTTATAAAAGTAGTTGCTTGTGATTTTAATTTTAAATAAAATTAAAATCTGCCTTTTTAGTCCTTTTGTGGCATCTAATCTAAAAAAAATTGTTTTAGAATGTATAATTTCGGCTGCAAATAACTCTTAGGCACAGTGCTAAATTGAAGAAACCTTTCATTTTAAAATTTGTATTGGAGAACTTGGCTTTACTTTTATCTCAATTCTTTTTAGGGAATATCGCGTATAGTTTTTACAAAGTCACTTGAATAACTCCTAATACGGGGTTCTATCGATTTCATGAAATTTTGCTTTATTCTGCCCTTCAAAATGTATCCAAATTCATATAAAATCTTCCTGGTATAATTTCAACCCTACCGACAAAGAAAAGGCGCGGCTCTTTGCGGTCCGAACACAAAGTATTTGTTTTCCGACCGACCGAGCCCAGGTGGATGAACGGCACCTGATTGGCAGATTTTTTGAGATGCGCTTTTAATTGCTTTCAGGTGTTCGTTTTGGGACCCCTTTAGTCGGCAGTATGCAGAGTTAGAAAATAAATCAGTGTCGTTTCTGTAGGTGTAGGAATAGACAGTTTTATTATCTATTTTTATTTCTTTAGTTTACGCCATAATTAAATGAAATAATTTGCATGCGTATATCTACCGCCGCCCATGTCACTTTCTTTAAAGGATATGCCGATGGTCGGCTTTTTTTTGTTCAACTGACTTTGCAAAGACTATAATTGGCTTTTTTTATATGAAATGTTTTTGTTATGATAAGAATCACTTTGAGAAAGGCAGTATGGTGACAATGGGCCTTATTAACCTTCGGGCCTTTTTTGCCGAAGGTACCTTGTTGTATTTTTCACTTAATTCTTCGTACAAAAACCAATTTGCCTTTCGCGTTGTCCCACTTTTATTTTTCTCTATAGGTACATATAACAAAAAAGGCCGGGCCGCCATTGCCCTTAAAACAAACGGCTACGGTTTTATACATTTCATCTCATCTAAACGGCTTTTTTATGCAATCGTTCTTCGCTGTTTCAAGTGTATTAACGGCGATATGGCCTAGCCTAAACGACGTAAGCGTAAAAAATTTATAGTCCGAGATGAGGATGATAAATTTTATTGGGAAAAAATCCTATAATTGATTTACTTTAATTTTTTTATATAATAAGGTACCTGAGCCAAATATAGTCCGTCGACTAACCGGGTCCGGCAGCTAATAAAGCCCTGTATTGATAATTAAAAAATATAAACTTCTTTCTTAAATATAAAAGGATTTTTTTTGAGGTTATACATCGATGTTTCAGTCAAATAAATGGAAAGACGATGAAATGAAGTTCATGAAATATGAAAAGGAAAAAATGAAATGCGGATACCCACTCAAGAAAACGAACTGCCAATGTGCGGTATCAGCTAGGGTAGCCTCGTGTCTGAGGTAAAAATCTAACATCACTACAGAGACAACGAAAATCAGTCTTAATAGGTATCCTAAGATTAGGTTCAATACTAAATATAAATGAAATTTTTTATGTCAAAGAAGAATTAAGTTCATTTTCGAGCTGTTCCTCAAAACAGGGTAGATTATATTTTTCAGTCTCGTTAGTCACAGCCAAAATGAATGGAAAAGCGATGAAATGAAGTTGATGAAGTGTGTGTATTTGTATTTTTCTTGACAATTTGTTAATAAAGTTAAGAGTGGTTCATTCAAAGATGCCATTATACACCTTTCATGGTGTCTACAATAAATCTGCACAAAGGGCATTTGAAATGATTGGCAGATCCATTCTTAATAAAAAGTTAGAAAATATAGGACTTTCTGGTATTGCTTTAGAATGGTTTAAAGATTACTTGAAGCAGTGGCGTATATAAGGGGAGGGCCTGGGGGGGACACCCCCCCCCGAAGATTTTTTTTGATATTTTCCACATATTTCATGAATACAAACATAAAATAGCATAAAATACGAACTCATGGGGTCTCGGGCCCCCCCGAAACTGTTCGGCCCCCCCCCCGAAACATTTTTCTATATACGACACTGACTTGAAGGATAGATGTCAAATAACCAACATTAATGACAATACATCTTATCCTCATGAAACTAGGCACGGAGTCCCTCAAGGAAGCGTTTTGGGGCCTATTATCTGATCTTTTCCACAATCATGATTTACTGCATCTTTTTTGTGATGATACTTTATGTTCAGTGTCCGTCCCAGATTTGTTTGCACTCGTTGACAAAATAAATACATCATTATTCTTAATTTTCAAGTACTTGAATCAGAATAAACTAAAACTTAATATATTGAAAACAAAATGCATGTTCATTTCATCTAAATTTAAACGATCCCACATAAATACATAGCTATTGGATGTAAAGGTAGCAGGTGAAAGGATAGAATTTGTGGATGAGTTCAAGTATCTAGGCTTTATGTTAGACAACTCTTTGACAATGAGTGCTCTCTTCAATTATATTCATATAAAAATTTCAAAAAAACTTTACTTCTTTTTGAGAATAATACCTTCTCTGTCAATGTTTGCTAGAATAACATTATATAATTGCACAATCCAGCCGCACTTTGACTATTGCGCCAGTACCTTGTATTATTTTGATAAAAATAAAATGGAGTCATTTCAAAAGCTTTAAAACAGAGTAATGAGAACTATACTTTGGGTTAACAGATATACACATATTTCATTCATGTTGGACGTCCTTCAGTTGATACCTTTTCTTGATAGATTATATATAAGATGTCAATGATTTTTATTTTTAAGATCCTAAACAATCTGCAGCCAAAGTATTTCAAACAACTCATAACTTTTAGATCTGAAATTCATAATGACAGAACAAGAGCTATAACAAATAATGAATGTTACGTTCCTCATGCTAGAATGTCCAACACTCAACATCTTTTGTTTTACAGAGGGCTTGAGGAATATAACAGATTACCACCTACAGTTAAAGAATCATCCTCTTTGAATGTTTTTAAGCAAAGGTTGAATTGTTATATTATACAGAGAAAGTAATTATTATTATTTTTAACTTTTTGTTTTTTATCTGTTATCTTTTTTAGAAATATTGGATTAGCGTGTATTTGACAGCCATTGGTCTATTATTCTATTTTGTGTACAAATGTTTTCTGTTTGTTTTTCACCTTAGTTTATGTTTGAATTTTGAATTATTTTGCATTTACTTTTGATTGTATATTAGGATATATCCTACATTATTAACAAATATACTGATTGATTGATTGAATTAGTTTTAGAAAAACTACAATTTTGAGCTGCAATTTGATAAATTTTCACCCGACAAACTAGTTTTGACAATTGGAAATAATGTAGTGACGTAACAGAGTATGTTCCAAAACCACCAAAACTGTCGCATGCGCAGTTACCGTCTACCCGAAAAAGGAACATTAAGAATTAAATGGGATCCTGGCAAAAGCATCACGTGGGAGAATGCTCCAAGATATTTGGTAGGCACTTTTTACCAGTGTGGTCCTGTCAGGCTCGTCACAGGAGACCACGTCCTACGCCTCTTCCTGTTGAATCATGGCATGCTGCGATTGTCGCACATGAATTTCTAAATTTTTTTGAGATTACACGATTAACCGCGTGACAGAACGGTTCTTTATATAAAGCTCTTGTATAGTTTATGCGTCGAAAGCTACAGTTGTGTGAGTTTTTTTGTTAAATACGTTGTTGTCCTGTTCACGTCCGTGTATTAACGACAACGGCTACGATACAATTTTCATTTTGAAGCGAGCGGGCGAGAGAGAGCGTATTTGGAGATAATACTTTTTTGAGCTTTATAAAACGCCTTTTTTATTCCCGACTGTTTGTCGTTCGCGTTACAATGCCTTCCAGACAAAATTAAAAATAAACTTGGTCCAAAAAATAAGGTGCTTTCAAATATTTACGATAATAAAATTCTGTTTAAAAAACAACATCGAAAATTGTTTGGCTTGCCAGAGTTTTTACGGCCGAAATTGAGACGTAAACATAATGTGACACAGCTCTTAAAATGTTTCAAACATAGAGCAAGATTTAATAACTTTGAGGAACACTTCTGGAAATAAACAACAGAGATGCAAAAGTTTCTCGATGTTGAAGGAGAGAAAAAATCATTTGGACTAAAAGGTTAAATTAAGAAAAAAACGTAACATAACACTAAAAATATATTTTAAAAAAATAATTTTATTTTTTTCCTACCCTGTAGTTAGGGCCTGCAAATTCAGGGGGGTCGCAAATTGAGACGGCGACAAAACGGCTGTAAAATTTAAAAAAAAAGAGTAGATGACCTTTTGTTTTCTTTTTTGTCGCAAATTTTTTTAACGGCGCCCATTTCATCCTTCGACCCCTCCGCCCCTTAAGCCACGCTACGTCGCTGTGCCCGGGGCGGCCAAACTGCTAGAGTCGACCATGATTTTATTGTCCATCATGGCAATACCCATGAACGGCGCTCTTAAAGGGTTAATTGGTTTTTTGAAAGAAAATCAAAGTAAATTTCGTTTATTTGGAAAAATAATAAAAGGACAAAAGGTTTTTTAATCTTTTTAAATTGGTTTTTTATATTTCCAGATTTCCATTTCCCACTAAAAATTTGTCCATCAGCCTCTATACTGTACCAGCAGACTGACAGACAGACAGACATAATCCATTCAATTCCACTACTGTATCAGTGTATTTTAAAACGGATTTTTTTGCGAGTTTAATCTTCGTTTGCCCGTTGTTTTTCCATTATTGACGTGTGTATGGGTAGAGGGGGAAGGGAGGGATTCAAGCAAAAAATACAAAAAATCTTTTTAAATACTTAAGCCGGGTACTCATTACCGAGCCAGGAGTCTCGAGCCTCGAACCACAAACGTATATTCGCTAATGTAGACGCGAAAAAGGTATGATCGCGAGCACTCAACAAGCCATTCACGACGAACCAAGGGTAGGCGGTCGTCGACGCGAGCACAAAGGGATTCGCAGTTTGATCGTAGACGTGGTTCAGTGCGCTTAAAATAAAAAAAATTCCATGAATGGTAAAAAAGTATTGCTTTTAATTGAAACAGGAATAGACCTGTTATATGGGCAGAAAGAAAGGAAATAGCTTTGCCGGTTAGCTCGACTCGCACGAGCTGCAGTGTAAAAAAAATGCTTTAACCAGACAGAATAAAATTGCCTCCAATATTGCTCTAAAAGACTACATTTAGTTTGATGCTGAAGTTGCTATTTATTGTTAATATTTGTGTAAGACTGGCCCAAACGTCTTCCCAAAAATTACATTGAGTAGTGTTAAAGATCGATAGTTTTTTAGGTCTGCTCTATAGCCTTTCTTGTGTAGAATAATTGTTATGGATTCTTTCTAGTTGTTTGGGATTATTTTTTCCTTTAGTATTTTATTCAGTAGGATATGGAGGGTATTAGCTACAGTTTTACCACCGTACTTGAGCATTTCTGCCGTTACTCCTTCTTTTCCAGGTGATTTTGTATTTTTAATTTTCTTTAATGTCGTGTTATCGTTACCTGCTCTTAAATAACTAAGCTTTTTGAATTTTTATTTTATTTTATTTTGATCCTGAAATAATTTCAATAGAGCAATCGCAATCGATCAAAGATGTTCCACCATAAAAATGGAAAAAAATCCCATCCTAAAAGACTCTGTCGATTAGCTAAGAAGCCAGTGGCTGCTCGAAGCCATTAACTGGTAAAATATTGGTCCGGAAAGCAAGAGCCACATGGCACCGTATTTTTTCATTTTTATGGCTTTTACAACTCCCTAAAAAAACTAAAAAAAAATCTCCTGAAAAGATTATAGCAATAAGCCACTAGTTCTTAATAAATTATAAAAAATTTTAAAGATAAAAAGCTTTAAGTACATACACCAAAAAAAAAAGGTAAATATACACGGTGTAATTTAAATGATGCACCAAACATTAAGGAGTAATCTATCAATTCCTTAGCCTTAGCCTTCTTTGATCTATCTTTGGACATAGGCTCCCCCAATATCTTCCGCTCTTCTCCGTCTGTCGCTGTGTTCATCCATCTAGTTCCCGCATGTTTCTTCAAGTCGTCTCAAGTCGTCCGCCCATTTCATTTGAGGTCTTCCCCTGCTTCTTTTACTTTCCCAAGGTCTCCAATTTTCAATATATCGATCGTCTTTCTGTCTGATATTATGACCTGCAAATTTCCATTTTAAAACTTCTCTTCTGACATCCCGTAATTTTATTTTATTTCTTATCCATTTGTTCCTTATTCTCTCTGTCTGTTAGTTTTACATTTAAGATTTGTCTTTCCATTGATCTTTGTGCTTTTGTTACCCTATTCATGATTGATTTTATAAGTGTCCAGGTCTGGGATCCATAGGTAAGTATAGGAAGGATACAATGGTTATACACTTTTGTTTTGAGGTACTGAGGATATTTTTTAATATGCTGCTTAATTTACCGATTGCTGCCCAGGCCAATCTTATATTGGTATATTCCTCTACTGGTTCTATTTTCTCTTGGTTTATTCTAGTCGTGATATATTCATCTGTGTTTGTCATGATTTTAGTTTTAGTGTAGTTCATACTCAAGCCTATACTTTTAGCTGGTGTATCCAGTTCTTCCAGCATTTTTATCAGTTCTTCTTTCTTATCTGTTATTAAGGTAATATCATCAGCATATCTTAGGTGGTTCAAATATTGTCCGCGTACTTTGATGCCTATTTATTTTCAAGTTTTAAAAAACATCTTCTAAATAGTTTAGGGGATATTTTGTCACCCTGCTGACAACTCTTCTTGTGACGATTGACTTGGTTCCTTTGTGGATTTTGAATGATATTTTTGTTTCGCTATATATATTGGCTATTAAGTCTTTGTATCTTTGATATATTCGGCTATTAATTAAAGGTTAATAGACCGGTGTACTGTGGACTATATGGTTTTGCCAAACATTTATGGAACGTCTTCATATCAACAAGCGGAATATTTTTCATTGTACCGTTTTACTATATATCCAATCTATTTTCACGCTTTTCCAGCAACATCTATGATGCAGCATTGCAGCCTAGACATTTCACAATTTCCCATTCAATTCCACACGGGCAGAAAGTACACCTAGAAAAAACACAGTAATTCCAACACCTTTTTATTTTACTCAGTTTTTTATTTATTTATATTTACTTCAACTCTTTTAAAAAGACATGAAGCTTTTCTGACTAGGTACGTTTAGGTTTGGTTTGGTTGAATCAAGTAGCGCAATTACGTGATTTTGAATTTAAAAGCTGCTTGAAAAAACGTTTGTTTAATTAACGTTATAAAAAATACCCTTGCTAAAAACGGCGTTGTAATAACGCCATTATCAAATCAAAACAGCAATGTTTTTAAGTTATTTGAAAGTGAATTCTAAATTAGGTTCGCGCCTTATCTACACGAACTTTGAAACGCGACTGGCATGGCCAGGTCTCATGCTTTTGCATGAGATCTCATGTTTTTTAAACAAATCTCATGCTATCATTATTTTATCGCAAAATCTCATGCTTTTCAGCTTACATAGACGAAAATAAATTATAGTTGAAAAATAATTATACAGGTAACTATGAACTACAAATAACAAAGTAATCATAAGAAAATTCGGCTTACGTCCCGGCATTTGGCATCGTTGGATCGTATCGCAAAGAAAGTATAACGTACAAATGAGCCGTTCGCTTATTTGGGTATTCCTCAAAAAACAATAATCGATTATTCTGTTATGTGTCACACCTTTACGATATGAATTTGGCCATTAAAAAAAAAAAACATGCGTACTGCAACATGAAATATATAGCTACATATATACGTATATTATGTGCCTACAATAATAGGGACTTATTGCAATAAAGCCAGGCAGTAATTGTGCCGGGCACTATTCTGACAGTTTCGTATTATAAGAACAGCTGTCTTCTTTCAAAATTAGGCCTTTGTGTATTGTAAGAGCCGGAATTAATAGTACCGCCACTATTAATGGAAAATAAACGACTATAAATTCGACTTTGGTATGTCAATTTTGAAAGATCAACTGTCAGTTTACAATGAGAAACTTTTAGAATAGTACCCGGCAGAACTACTGCTTGGCTTTACTGCAATAAGTCCCTAATGAATGAGCAGCATGCCAGAGGCAACAGCGACAATTCCGCCATCTCATGCTTTTTTTTAAAATCTCATGCTTTCTCGAAATATTTCTCATGCAATATTTCTGTGGGACCTGGCAACACTGGGCATGGCTTTTCTATCAACAATTTTGAGATTTTACTAACCTATTGGCGACATTTTACACTACGACGAAATCTATCCGGAAGTGCTTTGCCCTATAAACTCCAAAAACAGTTAATGAACTGATCCCTGATCCTTCACGATCACGACGAGTTATTAACCTGATAAAGACACATTGTTATTGTGTGAAAGTGTTTACTGTTAAAAAATCTTGTTTAGCTTTAAAAGAAAACATAATGTATGAATAGAGATTTTGTCTGGCCTTAAGCGCCATCTTTTAAAATTGTCTTGAAGTGTTTTAAAATTGTCTTGAAATTTTTTAGAACTTCCTTTCGCGTCACTTTTAAGTTAAAAAATTGTTATTAAAAAAAAACGTAAATAAAAGACACAATAAGTTATTACTTTTATTACTTACTTTTTAAGTCTTTATCTAGAGGGCTTTTAGACAGGCTTTCGCACCTTTTTTTGATTAAAAAACATATAGAGAAAAAACGTGATAAAATAATACGCAAAAAGTTAGTCGGTTTGAGATGTCTTAATCTAGCGGCATTTTAGAACATGTTGTGGTGGACTTTTTAAGTGTGAATTTGGCACCTAAAAATAACAAGGGTAAAAAAGACCTTAAATACATAGCACCAGAAAAAATAACTTTATTATTTTTGTTCACGTTAAGTTAACGTTGATATGATTTTTGTGCTATGTGGGAACCGTTTAAAAATGGAGTTATAGCGGTTTGAGGGTAAATCTCAATTTTGCGAATTGGATGCATAACCAGATTGGCAGTGCCACTTATCGGTGCATCCGATCTTGGCGGGCTACGTCTGTGCTTTCTGCGTGGTCTGTGTCTGTTTGTCTGTCTGTCGGACTGGAAAGATTAGATTTCTCTCTTACTATACGGCCCGTTCTTTACCTACAAACTTTCTTTTTGGTGAGGTAATAGGCTAGACTTGGTTTTTGTCTTGATTTTTGTACTTCATTCTCAATATAAACTTATTTTGAAAAATCATTGCATTTACATGACTTTTGATGGCCACAAAAAACCATGAGCTTTCGATTTACAAATCTTTTTTTTCTTTGGCAATTTTTTTTCAAAGTTTTCTTATAAAAATATAATTTTACAAAACTGTAAATCGTGAGCTGATCCAACAACAGACAAAACGGAACCACGCCAGACCAACACAAATAAAGTTCAAACCCATAAAGCAACACCTTTGCACCTTTCTTCCTTTTTGTGCAGCGGGCGAACGCGACCCAAAAAAATCTTAATACACAATTTTACCCCTCGACCTTAGCTCTATGGACACGCGCCAAAGATCTAATGATGGGGTAGGTTGAGTAGGTACTTTGGTATGAACGTGACAGATATTAAGGCCTAGGGATAGCAATATTTGTTTTAGCCCTTGCCAGAGAAAATATAGAACGTTCTCCACCCTTGGTTCATCGTAAAACAAGATAACCTGTAGATACTACTACGTCGGTTTAAAATGTTATTCTGCGTTATCCAATGCATATTCTCCACTTCCTTCGATTCACATCAGCTTCTGTCAGGTTTTTTTGACTCATTGATCTTTGGATTGGCTGTTGCCATTCCAGTTTAGGACGTCCTCTTTTATTGCACCCTATTGGTTTCCATTCTAGGACCTGCTTTGGTAATCTTTCGTCGTTCATCATGACAGAAAATGAATGTCAGGATGGAAGGAGGTGGAGAATAGGCGTCGGACAACGTAGAAAACTGTTCTTAACCGACATAGTAGTAGTATACAAAAAAACGTTTGACCGACGCTTTAAAGCTTTCTAAGCCTGTGCACTCTGTTAGGAACAGACCTGTGTACTGTGTAGGGTCATAAAAAAAGAACGCCCACATAGCACAAAAATCACATCAACATTAAATTAACGTGAACAAAAATAACAAAGTTTTTTTTACTTGAAAACAACCTCATACCATGTAATATTTATTTTGTTAAATCTACATGCTTAAAGATAACTTAAAAACAAGGAGAAATCAGGCTATAAAAATCCACTTTTTTCTAGCAGCTTTTAAAATCAACGTTTTTTTTTCACGCCTTTTTTACGTGTTAAACATGTGATTGTGCTATGTGGGCGTGCTATCGAGGAGTGCAGAAATTTAAAAAAAAAATTAATTTAGGGAAACATTTTAGTAATTTAACACACGATTAGCTATTCTTTATGTTCTAAAATTAAAGTATCTATCTTTTAAGAATGAGTTTCACACTTTACATATTGTCCAGCTAGAATAAAATAAGGCGCAAAAGACGTGGCTTCCATTAGCACTATTTTTCTGTGTCTAGTGGCGTGCTATAATTTTTTAATTCATCAGTAGTAGGTCATATTTTTATATTTTACTCCTTCTAAGCCTTTTTTTGCTGGAAAACTCCATACCTTATTTTTCTTGAGAAGAAATATTTTTTCAAATACTTATTATATTATATAGCTGCCTCCCGAATTTCATTAGGTTGGTGCGTATAAATCTAGAAGCCTAAAAAAGCGCAATTGACTTTCTACGAAAATCCAAAACCATTCGGTACATCTTCAAAACTGGAACTCCACACAGTTTTATTAAAAAAGGAGTAAATGATACGCCACTCTTTCTTTTTGAATTTTAGAATGTGTATGAAACGTGCCTAGTCATCCTGTTTGAGCCTAGCGATAACAATAGACGCCCAATAAAAGGTTGTGGAATTGTTAACGGGCCGGAGTCGCGTTGAGTCAGCGGTAACAATAGAAACCCAATAAGAAGGTGTCAATTATGAACGGGCTGGAGTCGATTTGGTTAAACGAACCAGATGAGCACCGTTTTTTTTTTGTAATGCAAAAGTGCTGAGGTTTATATAAGGGGCACGCCCCGAACCTAAGATTTTTTAGATATTTTCCACACATTTCATGAATACAAACATAAAATAGCATAAAATACGGCCTCATGGGGTCTCGGGCCCCCCTCGAAACTGTCTCGCTCCCCCCCTCCGAAACTTTTTTCTATATACGCCACTGCATATAATCTTTTTTTATATGACAAATTTCAATATAAACCTATAAACTATACAAGGTTGGTGACACCTATGACGTCAACATTGTTTAAACTAGCGTTTTTAAACGAAAATTAGGGTAAAAAGTTTGAACGATAAATATTGTACATTAATGTGTATACCAATTGTTTATTGCCTTATGCATTAAGGCAAATACACGCAAAATTTGAATTTTTATTACCCCGTTTGTACGCTCAATGTTTGTTTGTATGAATGAATTATACACCAATTTTGTCAAGACAAATTAGAACGACGAGTATGACTAATGTTCATTATTGCTAAATCAACCTATTTCTCATGAGGGACAACTAATTACATACGTGTGCTTAATAAAATTAAAAATAAATAAACGAGTCCCTATCCATCTTCATAAAGGACAAAAAGAAAATTATCGGAAATTGGTATAACAGTTCAGTTTAAAAAAGTAGTTATTATTAATCGGACATTATCAAAATTCATCAAAACAAAACATGAGCATAAGAAGTTATTATGTCCCCCGTCTTTAGTACAACGCTTAGCTTGTGTATCGTTTACCTAAAGATTACTACGCAATTAAAGCGTCCTTCACTGTAACCCCTATAGCCCACTTTAGGCAACCAAAGAATAGTAGAAAAAACACAAAAAATAGCTTAAAATTCGACATCATGAGGCCTCGGGCCCCTCCCAAAACATATTCCTGGGTGCTCCACTGCATGTGGTGTAAGGCACATCCAACAGCTCTTCGTTAAGTGAACGACATACAAGCTAAGCCCTTTTTAAATGATTGTATATACTTTACAATGCCTGGCTGTCTGTCTGTCTATCAAATCTTGTGATTAATTTTTGACAAACTTCCCGAATAATCGCGCCACGATTTTATATCGAACTTAAAAATATATAATTTCCATTAACGCTATTACTAGGGACATTATAGTTCGCGTATTTTATACTTTATTACTTTTATTGTTATTACTGAGTCTGCACATTAGCAGCTTCTCCCTCCTTTTTTGTTATTTACGGTAACGGCGCCCGGTACTTATGGTGGCCGTCCTTAAATGTTACCGTTATTTTGTAAGGTTGGTTTTTGTATTGTGTTTTTTTAATGCAGTCAAATTTTTAATTAAAATTCGTTATTTTGGTTGGTAAAAAGCCATAAATCTAATAAAAATAAATAAACAAAAATTTGAAGGAGTGTAAAACTACTAAATTAACGTTTGTGTTATGCTTATCTTTAGTGTTCCAAAATCTATCCTTTTTGCCCTGAATGTTACTGTTATTCTTAGTAACAATAACGGTAACAGCTGTCAAATTTTCTGTTACTTTAACTGACCCAAAATGTCCCTATTGCTAAATCTAGACTGTCGTAAACAGAAATTTGCCAAATTATGTTTTTTATCTTTTAGTGTACTAAAAAAGCGTAAACACAATTTTTTTATTTATTTTATTTTATGATTTTGTTCGGATTTGAGAAAAGAAGTTATACAAAATCTTCGATTCTGACCGATTATGACCAATTCATTTTCGATCGCGGACGATTTTACTCATGTTTTATTTAGATGAATAGTTGATTAATAATGACCAGTTTCTATGAATTTTCTTTTGTGCTTGATGATAAACTGTTAAGACCCAAATAAAAAAAAATGCATCAGTGCTGCAGACATTTATACAAGTTACCGGAGACTCGTGTGACTAGCCGTTCTATTCTAATATGGTGGCCTTATTGTGGGACACTAGCGCGCATGTCATTTGCGTGCGCGACAATTACACAAGGACAAATCCGCGCAACTTAACTCAAAATTAAAAGCCTATTTTTATAACAGGTTCGAATATAAACGCTTCTGCAAATGCGCTAACAAATCGAATTGCCCTGTCAGCCGAGAAAGACCAGATGCCGAAGATAGTTGATTACTTTACCTGGTTAGGTTACTATTCTAACCTGGCCCGGTAAGGTTAACATATCAAAAAATACTTTCTCAACCTGATCAGGATAGTTTTTTTTTGTATAATAGCCTAATCGAGTCAGGTTAGGATACTCACCTAACCGGGTCAACCTATATGAAGTATCCTCGGCCACTCGTTCACCTCGGCTCGGCTGGACAGGGCAACTCCACTTAGTTATAGGTTGGTTAGGACTCTGATTTAAATATGTGCGCGCGCAATGCGCGATTTTTGCGCGCTAACGGATGCGGGTATTTTTCCGCGCGTAATTGGTTGCGCGCCAATAGCTTCGCACATTTATCCGCGCGTTAATGACCTGCGCGCTATTGATCCAGCGCCGAATAATACTACCTAATGCTGTTGCTGTTATCAAAAAAAAAGAAATAGCTTATTAATAAAAATGTTAAATAAGTTTAATATTTTCTCAACTAAAGCAAATAATGTTAAGGGAGTGTTGCTATTGTCTCGTAAACCAAGTTTCTCCAGGATTAGCATGATAATCCCCCGAAAGTCAACACAGCGACAAACGCGCGACTAAAGGAATCTTTCCAGGAATCTTTATACAGGACTAATCCTTGGTTTTCTTGCTTTTTGGAGTGTTGTAAGTAGCCACAGAAAAAATAAACTTATAGTAAAGACTCGCGCGTAGCGGCTAGTATAGGGTACTTTTTGTTTAAGCCCCTAGTTTTTTGTTTCGTTTAGAAAAAATTATATTAAAGGACCCGAATCGTTCAGTGCATTTTTTAATTCATAATTTATTTGTGATATAAACTTCATGGGATGTAACCTTAAAAATTTTTCATTTGCTGTAGTCGATACAATTTTTAAGAGACTGCGTCGGTTTTATTGAAATTCCTTTGATTACCCATTGGAAATGTCCTCTAATTTGCTGTAGTTACTTTGAAGTCCTCCATTCATGCATTTCTGTTTTTTAATCAGAATTTAAAAATAAGTTTTATTTCTGGGACAAGGGGGGGCTGCTGAATCTAGTCCTTCCTGAATCAGTCAAAGATTGAATACTCCGGTTTCTGTTGCAAACCATATATTTTTTTTGGAGTACTTACCCAGGGTTATCTACTAAATCAAAATTTAACTTTTTCAAAAGATCACTGCCATTGCATAAAATAGCCAGCGCATTAAGATTTTTTATGCATTTTTTAAGCACAA
The DNA here is from genome assembly GCA_963576565.1 of Aspidapion aeneum. NCBI lineage: Eukaryota > Metazoa > Arthropoda > Insecta > Coleoptera > Brentidae > Aspidapion > Aspidapion aeneum. The sequence continues at coordinate 29,636,629 of OY755043.1, forward strand.
TACGATTATAAAAATTATATTTTGCAGCCCGAAACCCCAGAACCGATCCGCCCCTCTTACTCTATCGCCTGCACATTGCACAGATAAAAACGCCAGATTTAAAAAACCTTATTATTGTAACGCCGGTCACAGTAACGCAGGTGACTAATTCAATGAAAAAGTGACCGGCCGGCGCTACGTGAGTGTGACCGCAGTGGCCTAGCGTGGGGAGGTCGCGGGGGGTTTGTCGCCCCCCCCCCCCCCGCCCCGAGGGTACTGGCGACCCATGGGTGCCCTAAGCGCCCTAAGCTTTATTAAGTAGCAGGGCCGGCAATGGTAAATTGAGAGGGCGGCAAAGCTGTCGCTAGGAAACTAAAGACATGACGACCTTTTTTTTTTTTGGTCGCGATTGGAAAGTAAAGAAATGATGACTGATGACCTTTGTTTTTTTTTTGTTTTTTTTTGGGTCGCAAGGTTTTTGATGGGCGCCCTTTTTATATGTCGACCCCCCGTCCCTTCAGGCACGCTATGCCGCTGTGTGACCGGTAATAAAAAATAATTTTACATAATAGGGTCAATAATTATTTATTTTCTGTTTGCCGCTTTTATTACATTTTGTTGTTATATCTTTAAAAATATTGTAATATGGCTACCAAAGGGTAACAACGGTCACATACAGTCACACACTTTTTTTACGTTAAATAGTTAAAAACCCTTGAGATTACGAAAAAAGTCAGAAATAACTTATAGGTAACAATTTCCCACACAAAAAAATAATATTATCCAATTCAGTTTTCATTTCAGTTTGCATCTGTATATAAAAAATTAAATTTTAATTATGCTTAGTTTTTTTTTCAAATTTCTAAATAATTTTTAGTCATAAAACCATTTTACTTATTTACATCAATATTTGCATTTATAAGAAATATATATTTTTTTAGTTTCAGTATTGTTTTACAAACTATCTATAATTTGAACTTATGACCGGCGACAAAAAAATAAGGTTATAAAAAAAATGTCGGAAAATCAGAAACTAACATATTCAGCGCGGACACATACAAAATTTGTTAATATGAACTGTGGTAGGCGACCGTGGCGGGAAATGAAAACGTAACATTATCGGTCGTGATCACTATACATTGAAACCTCTCTTTGTCGACACATCCATTTGACAACGGGACGGAACGCTGCACGACATGGGCATAAATATTATGTAGTTTGTTGGCAACAACGCACTCTGCAGCCGGGGAATTAACTCTTTCCGTTTTAATGCGGAGGCTAAATACTTCTGTCGTATTAAAAACATATTTTGTTCTGCGGGACTGTTTTTATTGTTCAGTTGGGTAGTAAAAAACTTTTTAATTTACGTGAAAAAATGGAAGTGTTAACCTATCGGAGAAGGAACATCTATCAGCACGAAAGTTCGCTGAAAAATGTAATATCGGAAAACTCAAGCAGCGCAAATTGTTAATAAATATATATTAAAATTTCGCCGTTCTCTCTTATAAGCGGACACCTCCAATAAGCGACGAAACCGTGAGCGTCCGCTTATAGGAGGTTTCACTGTAATCGAAAAGAGGCATAATTATGACCATAGGTCCGTGCTTAATTTGTAACACTATCGTAGGTATATCTACTGTGGCAATGTATTTAATTAAAAAATGGTAATGAGTCCATTTTCTCGTCGGGTGCCCACGCTCGTTTTTCGTTTTTCACCAAAAGAGATAAGCTGTTTAGGAAATTGAGAGATTTACTTCAAGAGTTTTTGTTTCCCAATTTTTCTTTATTTCGTAAATTGAAGAAAATAACAAAAAAAATATTTTAATTAATGCACTCCGCTTCGCGTTATTGTTTTGAAACAAGGGCGTATCCAGCACTTGTTGGAAAAGGAACTTTTTTTTAAATATTAAAACGAACAAACAAAAATTAAACCCTGACAAAAAATCAACAGGAATCGAGGAATTCGATCCACCCTTTTAAAATAAAAACATTTTTTAAACAATGAGGCGCAATCCCTTGAAAAAGTAGATATAGCCCCACAAGCCAAAGCCGGAAGTGGGGGTATCGGATAACCCGTTTTTAATCGAGTAACTAAAAGTGTCAATTCTTTTTTGTAACCAATATTCGGAAATGAAAGCAGCTTTTTTTTTCAAAAGGGAAATCTAGGATAAAATTACTTACAATACCTACTCGAATAATATGGATATCTTGTTAAGTATAACGTACTTGTAGGTATATGCTCTACAGTGCCGTCACCTAAATTTTTTTAATAAGTTTTGAGAATAGGTTTGTATGGTATCTAAAAATAATTTTTATTTCATGCATTTACTAAAAAAAAATTGATTCAACTATCTAGGTACTATAATGGATATAACTTGTTTATTTTAATATATTATATACAGAGTATTATTCATGGGCGCACCCAGGAAGGGGGCGCTCCCCAAGCCTAAGATGTTTTGAGATATTTTCCACATATTTCATGAATAAACGCAAAAAATAAGATGCAATACGACATTAGGAAGCCTCGGGCTCCACCAGAATCCTCGGGCTCCCCAAGACATATTCCTGTGTTCGCCATTATTGAACACGTTAAGAACCAAGGAGGTAATTCTTGGGTTCATTTTTCGAAAAAAATCTTTTTATTAGCCTATGTCCTAGACATCTAAGCTTTTGAGATACTGGGTGTTAAAGATTCCTAAAAAATCTTCTTCGTTATTAATATCTGTACTACTGCTCTAGATATTAACGTTCTCTAGAAAATACACAAACACGGTTTTGATTAAAAATCTTCGATTAATTTTTAGGCAGATGTTTTGGTTTACAAACAAATAAAAAAATTATTTAAACCTTAGAAATTCACATAGCAAAAGACTTAAAAAAAGCATTTTTGTCATCTTGCCCCACTAGCGGGGAATGTTAACGAGGCTTTTGGGGAAAGATGATGACTAGGCGCATGGGTCACAAATGAACGTCCCCTTCTCTTTATATGAGATGCCTCATACCACCAACCGGGGAAGCCAGAGCGACCCGGGCACCCCCCCACCCCTTCCCTTCCAGACGAAGATTAGTTTTTAGTTCTACCGCATCACTTATTTAACTTTGTTAATAAAATCTACTTACATTTTAAAAATTTTTTGACTGTGGCGCATTTGAACCACTTTTTGCCGCTAAATAACACAGCTCAGCACTATGAAAACAAAAGATGGTCGTTTATATTTTTTTTAAACGGGGGTTTTCTTTTAAGTTTTGCATAAAAAGCTTTATTTTCGGGTTCGTGTGAGTAAATCCTCGATTCATTACCACTGACATTGCTGTACACGTTTTTCGATTTTCCTACCTCAAAGCTGTCTAGACTTTTCTGACACCAAGTGAACCTAGCTTCTTTCTGTTCTTCGGTTAATAGATACGGTATACAGCGGGAGACTAATTTTCTTACCCCTAATTCGTCATGCAATGAAGGCTCAATCTCGCGATAGGTCACATGTCGATCTTCCCAATGAGCATGCGCACAGCATCGATGTTTTCCTGGGTGACAGCTGTTTTTGGTGCACTTGGCCTTGGATCGTCGCTAAAGGCGGTTTTCCACTAAACGGACGTTGAGTTTGTGTTTTGTTTGTGTTTTCTAATTTCCGAAAAACAAAAACAAATCGAAGACAAACTCGTTGTCATTCCCACATGTGTTTAACACGTAAAAAAGGCGTGAGAAAAAAAAACGTTGATTTTAAAAGCTGCTAGAAAAAAACGTTTATTTCATATATGAAAACAAGCTTAATAGGTCATTCATTAACGTCATAAAAAATAACGTTGCTAGAAACTGCGTTGTAATAACGCCATTATAAAATTAAAACTGCAATGTTTTAACGTTAGTTTCAAGTGATTTTTCCGTTAAAATCACATTAGATTCACGCCTTTTCTACACGAATTTTAAAACGCAACTTGCATGGCTTTTCTACTGAATATTTTTGAGATTTTACTAGCAGCAGCGCCACCTATTGTCGGGATTTTTCACTTTGACGAAATCTATCAGGCAGTGCTTTGGCCTCTAAACTCCAAAAACCTTTTAAGGAATTGATCCCTGATCCTTCACGATCACGACGCATCTGTTATTAACCTGATAAAGACACATTAATATCCTGTGAAAGTGTTTACTGTTAATAAATCTTGTTTAGCTTTTTAAAAAAACATAATGTATATAGATAGATATATAGATATTTTGTCTTGCCTTGAGCGCCATCTTTAAAATTGTCTTAAAGTGTCTTAAATTAGTGAACTTTTATAACTTCCTTTCGCGTCTCTAAGTTAAAAAAATGTTATTAAAAAAACGAGACCAAAAAAGACGCAGAAAGTTAGTAGGTTTGAGAAGTCTTAATCTAGTGGCATTTTAGAACATGTTGTGGAGGAATTTTCAAGTGTGAATTTGGTACATGAAAATAACGGGGGTAAAAAACACGTTATATACACAGCACCAGAAACTTCAGCAAAAAGTACATTTTTATAGCTTGATTTCTCCTTGTTTTCAACTTATCTTTAAGCATGTAGATTTAACAAAATAAATATTACATGGTATGAGGTTGTTTCAAGTAAAAAAAAAATGTTATTTTTGTTCACGTTAATTTAACGTTGATGTGATTTTTGTGCTATGTGGATTTATAATTTTTGTTTTAAATTGAGTTCGTTAACTTTTCCCGTTCACCATCTTGCCCCTTCACTCCTACGCCACTGTAAATATAATTCTATTTTATCGTGTTCTAAGTTCAAAAACCTTCCAGCGTTGTCCCTAAAAATCAGCTGTTTCAAGGGATAGGTACCCAACTACCCAATCGCTTTTAGCTCTGGTTTATTCAGACCTTCATGCATTCAGATATGTACAGGGTGCGTCACATATTGTAAAACAATATTTACTTTAACATATATTTTTAAAAAATTTTAATTTAAAGTGGGATTCCTAGCTTTAGATGTTTATAATGTATATGACAACTGTAAATTTTTGTACATTCTGGAACAATAAAACATTTTATCTAAGAAAAAAAATCTAATCTAATCTATTACACTAACTAGGTATTTAATTTATTGAATTATTATATTTACATTTTTTTTGCTTTAATATTTTTTTAAATTACTTACTGTTTTAAAAATATTTTGAACTAACAAAATCAAAAATGTAACAAAAGCACAAATAAATGAATATATTTTTTTATTTGTCATACACTGTATTTATTTAAGACTTTATTTATGATAAAATATAGTTTTAAACTTAGGGTTCACTCAACAGTTCTCTCCGCTTTGCCTCATCTGTAGGTCACAATCGTGTTGTGTTTATAGCATTATTTTGTTTTATATATTTCATTTAGTTCACTAGCTTAACGAAGACTCTTTTTAGTCTTCGAAGTAGCATAGTATTGTCTAAAAGCCCAATTGCTTCCACATTTACATTTCGATGGAGTCTATCTTTCAAGCTTTTTGCGTACTTTTGATTTTTAGGTACTGATGAAGGTCACTATTTCGAACGTACCAAGGTTCATTAACAATGTTTCTTAATACTAATTTTCAAATTACATTTTTTCAAAAAACAATTTTTCCAAAATTATTAATTTTGAGAGCAATATTTTCAATACTTATTTTTACTTTTCGCTCAAAAAATTGTGTTTTAAAAAAATTGCTTTTTAAAATTTAATTTACAAAAAACCTTGTTTTGGTAAACTTTTCTACAATCCACCCTGTATATAAAAGTTAAGGGAAAGTATCGGATATATGACACATAAGCCATAAACCAGCTGTTCCGTTCTGATCAGGTGGTTAAAAATCTACCCCAGGTAAAGGGCACGTGGCTTAAATTTTTCTTTGCATGGGGCACACGACAGCGCTTGTGTCCGTGTCTATTTAGTCCATATTTTTATTATATTCGTAGACGTGCTTCTGAAATTGACTGATATTTAGTGCTTACTGATTTCTTATGCTTTATAAAAGATTGAGTTTTACACAGAAAAATACATAAATACATAAAATCTAGAAAACGTATTTTCCATATTCTGCTGAATAAAATACTAAAAGAAAAAATAATACCAAAAAAGCTGGAAAGAAAAAAATTATCGACCTATAACACTCCTTTATGTAATTTATAAGCTTTTCAAAAAAATATTAACGATAGACCAACAACAAAATTTGACGGATATACTTGAACCACCTAAGATATGCTCACGATATCGCCTTAATAACAGATAAGAAAGAAGAACTGATAAAGATGCTGGAAGAACTAGATACAGCAGCTAAAATCCTAAAAAACACAGATGAAGATATCACGATTAGAATAAACCAAGAAAAGATAGAACAAGTAGAGGAACATATTATATATACTACTTATCAAAAAAATTTGTACACCTGCAATATCAAAACCAAACGGTTGAAATCAAGAGATGAATATGAACCGAACCGAAGATTGGCCTGGGCAGCATTCGGTAAATTAAGCTACATATTAAAAAATACGAAATATCCTCAGTACCTCAAAAGGAAAGTGTATAGCCAATGTATCCTTCTTGTACTCACATATGGATCCCAGACCTGGCCACAGTTACATGAAAGCTAACAGATGGAAAAAAGAATTATTAGAAGTTTTTTATAACTTTACAGACCTAACTAAATATATATATTTTTTTTTAAACAAATGCCATATATATATATATATATATATATATATATATATATATATATTTTTCTTACGCTAAGTAAGATAACAACGTGAAACAAATTTTGCTACATAAAGAAAGCTTTTTAGTCAGTAAAAAGTATTTAGAGTTTTTTGTCTTCAAAGGGCCTTAACAAAAAAAAGTTGCAAACCGATTTTCTTTAAAAAATTACAAATTAAAAAATTGTATTTTTACAATAGGTAAAGAAGAGGGTTTACGAATTTGCCTTGGTAACCCTTCCAAAATAAATAAAAAGAAATTAAAAACAATGTTATTTATTAAAGACTTAAAAAAAAACTGAAGAGATCTGCCTTAATGGATTTAAACCAAATTTATAAAATAGCATCAGCCGACCTTAAACTACAGTAACCATTAAAAATACTCTGCCAATATATGGGCCCCTAAGCTCACACTAGGTACTATAGTTATAGTGTACTTGTGAGCTAATATAACTAAAAACTGAAATATATGTTATTCAACTCCAGACTAAATTACCTTTTGTTTGATACCACACAAGCCATGTTTTGACTTAAACTCAAATTTTTGAAATCTACCCCCACCCTTAAAAAAACAAAAAACTAAAATGTATTTTGTTAAACTCCAGACTCAATTACCTTTCGTTTGATATCACACAAGCCATATTTTCACTTAAACTCTAATTTTTAAAATATACCCCTACCCTTTTTTTAAAATAAATTAAAATGTATTTTGTTTAACTGCAGACTCAATTACCTTTCGTTTGATATCACACACGCCATATTTTTACATAAACTCTAATTTTTGAAATCTACCCCCACCCTTTTATTTGGTTTGTGTTCGGTGGATTTTGTTCATTTTTAAATGGGACCATCTCGACCCAAGACCCAGCCTAGGTACCAAATTTCATTAAAATCGGCCAAGCAGTTTTTGAGTTATGCGCGTTGGTCGTTACAGACAGACATACAGACAGACAGACAGACAGACATACAGACAGACAGACAGACAGACAGACAGACAGACAGACAGACAGACAGATGGCGCAACAAAAAAGTTTCAAAATCATCTAAAACGCAAAGATATATAAAAATTTTTGAAATCAGAGCAACTTTTTTTTTCTCGAAAAAATTAGGATCACCATAGCTCACACTACTATAGTATTGTTACGGGTTCACAACGACAAATTAAAAACTCGCAATTGTTGAAAACGATACGTCAATTTATTTCCACAAATTATGTACAAAAACACGCACTCCAACTTACTAATAATTCACCACTATAATCGGTCTATTAACTTCGTGTTAATATCTCACGACCACTTCAGTATGTTATCTGCGACTGACTGACTGATGCACGACGTCCGGCCTTATATATGAGGATCGTCCATCTCTCTCGAACTTTCCGGCAGCCTTCGACGTCCGGAAAGTTCTCGTATTATTTGGACCGCAAGTCACAGATAACGCAACTAAAACCTAGACTAAGAATACAACCTTAAGATAAATCAACCTAATACTACACTAAACCTAAATAAATTCCAATTATAAAATTTAAATAACTTAAATTTGTAACACTATCCTCCTCTTCAGGTTTGATCGTCCCGATCAACATTTCCCAGGTAAGGTTTTAGTCTGTCTAGATGAACAACTTTCATCTTGGACTTCGGGCTTCTCTGGATTCGGTAGACTACATCATTAATTCTCTTAACAACTTTATAAGGCCCTTCCCATGGTGGTGTCAACTTAGGTGATCTTCTTTCCTGCGTTGAGGATTGTATAGCCAGACTTGATCATTCTCTTTGAACCCTGAAGAGTTTGCTTTCAGGTCATATCTCGCTTTCATGCGGTCACTGGCTATTTCTATTCGCTCTCTAACCACTTCATGGATATCGTGCAGCTTTTGCCTTAAACGTTCGACATAGTCATTAACCTCTAAGTGTTCTTCTTCAGGTGAACCAAACATGATATCACATGGTAAACGCAGTTCTCTACCAAACAGGATACTAGATGGAGTAGCTCCTGTCGTATTGTGAATGGCGGTTCTATAGGCCATCAAAAACAATGGAATATATTGGTCCCAATCTGTTTGGTGCTCATCAACAACTTTGCACAGATGTTCTTCTATTGTTTTATTAAATCTTTCAACCATGCCATCTGACTGCGGGTGTAAAGCCGTAGTCCGTGTTTTATGTATCCCTAAAAGGTCACAGAGATTCTGGAAGAGCTTCGATTCAAAGTTTCTTCCTTGATCTGAATGTAGTTCCAAAGGAATGCCAAATCGGCTGAAAACATCATTTACCAGAACTTCCGCAACTGTAGTGGCCTCTTGGTTAGGCAAAGCAAAAACTTCTGGCCATTTGCTAAAGTAATCCATGACAACAAGGATGTATTTGTTGCCCTTTTTAGTTTTTGGAAATGGTCCGGCCACATCAATAGCAATGCGTTCGAATGGTAGACCTACGTTATATTGTTTCATTTGACCTCTGGACCTTGTTTTGGGACCTTGGCTGGCTGCACAAGTCGAACATCGGCGGCACCAGTTTTTCACATCTTGAAAGTAATTGACCCAATAAAATCGGTTTCGAATTTTGTCCATGGTTTTATTTATGCCTAGGAGCGCGCCTGATTTTCCACCATGGCATTCGGCCATTATATTGTCTACCATGCTCCTAGGAACCACTACTTGATTAATCACAGTAAGGCCATCGGCACTTTCCCAGGCACGTTTAAGGATGTTTTCCTCTACTATAAGTGAATCCCATTGTGCCCACAGTGATTTGAATATCACCCCTTGGTTTGCGATATCTTGCCATGATGGTCGTGGCTTGTTCTCTTCTTTCAATCGCAAGATAGGTCCTACATCTTTGTCGTTAAGTTGTGTGGTTCTAATCGAAGCCGACATCCATTCTTCATCTGGTTCTAACTTTATCTGGCGCACGTAGGTAATTCCTTCTTTCTGGTCAATTTTCCTGCAATGTTTACAATCCTCAGGGCAAGGTCTTCTGGACAATGCATCTGCATTATTATGCATCCTTCCCGCTCGGTGCTTAATTTGATAATGGTATTGTTGTAGCTTTTCTATCCATCTCGCGACTTGCCCCTCAGGTTGTTTCATTTTCATGAGCCACTGTAACGCAGCATGATCCGTTCTAATCAGAAACTCTTGTCCGTAGAGATATTTGTGAAAGTGATCTACGGATTTAACTATGGCTAGGAGCTCCTTTCTAGTAACACAATAATTTCTCTCTGGTTTGGATAGCTTCTTGCTGAAAAATTCGATGACCCGTTCTTCTCCATCTTGTACTTGGGAGAGTACTGCTCCTATGCCATCGTTGCTCGCATCAGTATCTAATATGAATTTTCCTTTTGGAATGGGATATGCAAGAATCGGACTAGAACATAATGCTGCTTTTAGTCTTCTAAATGCTTGGTCACATTCGGTATTCCATTTGTAAGAAGCTTTATCTTCTGTAAGTCTATGTAATGGAGACGCTATTTTGGCGAATCCTTCTACAAATCGTCTGTAGTATGTACACAGACCCAAAAAGCTTCTCAATTCATGTTTGTCACGAGGTTGAGGCCATTCTTTTATTGCTTGTAACTTCTTTTCGTCGGTATGGATGCCTTCTCGGGAAACGACGTGACCCAGGAACTCAACTTTTTCTTGGAACAGAAAACATTTCTTTGAGTTCAATTTAAGATTTGCGTTCCTGATTCTTGAGAATACTTCTCGTAAATTATCTAGATGATCTTGAAATGATTTCCCCATTACTATGACATCATCCAAATAGACTAGGCAGGTTTTCCAAGTAAGGCCTCGTAGAACGACTTCCATTAGTCTTTCAAATGTAGCTGGGGCATTGCACAGGCCAAATGGCATCACATTAAACTGATAAAGTCCACTTCCAGCAGAGAATGCAGTCTTTTCTTTATCTCTTTCAAAGATTCCTACTTGCCAATACCCACTTTTCAGGTCAAGAGTAGAAAACCAATATGATCCTGCCAACGTTGTTAATGTGTCGTCTATTCTTGGCAGTGGGTAACTATCTTTCTTGGTCACATCGTTAAGTTTCCTGTAGTCGACACAAAATCTAGTACTTCCATCCTTTTTAGTAACCAACACCACAGGAGATGACCAAGGACTTGATGACTCTTCAATAACACCGTCGCTGAGCATTTTATTAATGAGATTGTGAACTTCTTCTTGCTTGGCCATTGGTAGTCTTCTTGGGGGTTGTCTTATCGGTTGGGCATCGCCAGTGTTGATAGCATGTTGAATAAGGTTTGTGCGTCCCGAACTACTCCTAGTTTCGAAGATATTACTTTGTTCTTCTATAAACTCTCTCGCTTTACTAAATTCTTCTGGAGTGAGATGTTGCCAAGTTGACTCAAATTGCTGAAGTAACTCCATTGGTAACTTGCTTGTATCCTCGGAAGTTGGCTCTTCACATCTTGTTACTTTCTGTACTGGTTCAAATAATGCTACCACCTCCCCCTTATTAATTTTGACACTATTTGGGAAAGTATTGGCGACTCTAATCGGGATGTCTTTATTGGTTTTAACTAGTGATTTTGCAACGAGGTAGGTGTTGGGTGTGTTTTGTTGGCTTATGAGTCCGACGCAGCTTGATGTTTTACTTTCCAGCCTCCCAAAAATTATGGTCTCACTGTTACCGACTAGTCTTGTTGTGCATACTGCCACCACCTTAATTGGTTCTTTATTGATGTGACTATTTGACAAAATGAACTCTTCGTTCCCAAATCTTAGGGTATTAAGTTTATTATCAAACGCAAATCCATGTTTACTTATCAAGTCCATTCCCAAAATAAATTCATCTTCTATTTCGGCAACCAATACAGTGTGGCGAATCTTTAATCTTCCCAGCTGTAGGTCTATGTCTGTCTGCCCCAACACGTCTGCGGATTCTCCAGTCACAGTCTTAAGTGTTATTTTCTTTTCTGTTGGTCGAATTTTATATCTCGTTGCAATTTTGAACTTAAGCAATGATATGGCAGCACCAGTGTCTACTGTTATGTTAACTTGTCTTCCATTTATAAGTCCGTCGATGTTAAGACTGTCAGCAGTATGTTTTAAGCTCTTAATTGAATAAATTTTGGGGGCTACATTCCCTTTAGCCAACACCCGCCCCTCTGCGTTGACTAGTTTTAGTTTTCCTGATCTCTTCTTCGGTACTCTGTCCCGCTAGATGGCGAGCGAGACCTTATTTGGACGCGACAATCGCGTTGGATATGCCCTGTACGTCCGCATCTGAAACACTTTACATTTGGAGGGGATCGTCTGCTTTCTTTCAAAGAGTCAATCTTCTCTATCAGTGATTGAAACATTTGGTTTAGCGTTTTTGAGTTGACCTCATGTCCATTGCTCATTTCTTCTCCCTCCTGAATTGAAACAGCTCTTACTTTTGGCCTGGACATATTATTTGATGATTGGATTTCAAGGGCTCGAATCAACACTTCACTGCTATTATGGAAGCGTTCTCGACGAAGTAATTTTGCTAAGTCCGTGTCTCGTAATCCGTTAATAAAGCGATCTACCGTGAAGAGATCTCTGTAATTTTCTGGCATTTCTGGGTAAGCTAAATACATCAGCCTCCTGATATCTGCTTCATACTCTTGTAATGATTCTCCTGGCCTTTGTTGACGAATATTTAATTCTGACCAATGTAAATTTCGCAAGTGTTCGTCTCCATACCTTCTTTCTAACGCTGCCACCAGAGCGTTATAATTCTGTTTTTGCTCGACTGGAATGGACCGTAAAAGTCCCAGAGCAGGTTCTCGTAGAGCTACTAACAATGCTCTAGCTTTTTCCTCATCATCCCAACCATTTGCAGCAGCGGCAGCTTCAAACTGTTGTTTATAAGTAGACCAGGAAGACGTACCATCGAAATTTGGAGGCTTAATGTTTTGGTTGGAATTCACAACACATCCCTGAGTTTTCATTTTGTTGTGTTCTTTTTGGAGCTGTATAAGCTGTTTTGACACATCCTGGAGCTTTTCTTCCACTGTTTGAAAAACTTCTTCTCTTACATTCTGTAGCTTGGTCTCCACTTTTTCTTCAACATTCTGCAATTTGTTTTGTACCGTTTCTTCTACATTCTGCAATTGGTTTTGTACCTTTTCTTCTACATTCTGCATTCTTTGAGTTATTTCTTCCTTAAGATCTTCAGTTGCTGCTTTGAACTCTTCTCTCAGCTGTTCGGAGTTACTCTTTATCTGATCGAAGTTTTCTTGCATGCCATCTAATGTCTGTCTCATGTCGTTCTGGTTTTGTTCAATAGTGTGTTTCATGTCGTCCATGGTGTGTTTCATATCGTTCTGGTTTTGAGCCATTTGAGCTGCTAGAGCCTGCATCATTTTAGTTAAATCTTCCATCTTGGCCGATCTTTGTCTAGTAAGCATCAACTTCGTGATAAATCACTTAAAACGTCTATTTTATCTACAAAGCGAATGTCGAAGTCTATAAAGCGAATGTCGAAGTCGGTTTTTCAATGTCTCTTCCAATTCTTAAATAGAACCTAATGGAATGTTCTGGAATATACTGGTAAATGCTTCTCTTTCTGCTACTAGGCAAATGTAGAAGTCACTTTTTGATTATCTCTTTTGGTTCTCGAATAGACCGTCGTAGAATGTTATGGAATATTCTAGAAATAATTTCTAATTCTTACTTTTAAAATAACTAAGCTACTATCGAAGTCGGTATTTGTATATCTCTTCTAGTTTTTGAATAGAACGTCGTAGAATGTTATGGAATCTTCTAGAAATTCTTTATAATTCTTATTTTTGAAATAACTAAACTAATGTCGAAATCGGTATTTGTATATCTCTTCTAGTTTTTGAATAGAACGTCGTAGAATGTTATGGAATCTTCTAGAAATTCTTTTTAGTTCTTACTTTTGAAATTACTAAGCTTTTGTCGAAGTCTCTTTTTGGATATTTCTTCTGGTTTTCGAATAGAGCGTCGTAGAAAGTGATGGAATGTTCTAGAAATTATTTCTGATTCTTACTTTTAAAATTACTAATCTAATGTCGAAGTCGGTATTTGTATATCTCTTCTAGTTTTTGAATAGAACGTCGTAGAATGTTATAGAATATTCTAGAAAATCTCTCTAATTATCAATTTTTGGACTGTAAAGTTAATGTCGAAGTCGGTTCTTAAATATCTCTTTTAGTTTTTGAATAAAACAATATCGAACTTCTTCGAATATTCTGGAAAAATCACTTACTGTTTTTCTGTCCAATTGTCCTATCCGGTGGTAATATGTAAGGGTATTCTTTGCACTATTCAGTTCCGAATATTCTGGCAAAATCACTTACTGTTCTTCTTTTTAATTGTCCTAGCCGGTGGTACTGTGTAAGGATAGTCTTTGCACTATTTATTTCTTTTAATCTCACTTCTGACACCAATTGTTACGGGTTCACAACGACAAATTAAAAACTCGCAATTGTTGAAAACGATACGTCAATTTATTTCCACAAATTATGTACAAAAACACGCACTCCAACTTACTAATAATTCACCACTATAATCGGTCTATTAACTTCGTGTTAATATTTCACGACCACTTCAGTATGTTATCTGCGACTGACTGACTGATGCACGACGTCCGGCCTTATATATGAGGATCGTCCATCTCTCTCGAACTTTCCGGCAGCCTTCGACGTCCGGAAAGTTCTCGTATTATTTGGACCGCAAGTCACAGATAACGCAACTAAAACCTAGACTAAGAATACAACCTTAAGATAAATCAACCTAATACTACACTAAACCTAAATAAATTCCAATTATAAAATTTTAATAACTTAAATTTGTAACAGTATATGTGTGAGCTAATATGTTTAAGTATTTTGTGCTGATGCCATTAAAATATATGAAATGTTGTCCATGCCATGTCCATATCCATGTTTTTGGAGTGTTGCAGGTGAGCACACCTAATCATTATATATTTCGGCTTGTGTTAATTAAATCTTTGTAGCGGCCATTTCGAAAATATTTCCAACTAATAAAACAAAAATTCTGGAATGTTTTCTAAAACTTTTGTTTTAAATTTTACCAAAAATATGCGTATTTTCCAATTTTTTTGTCATATTTGTGTTGCTGATAAAAAACTTTAAGCCTAGTGTCCACCCACGACTTTTTCGTGCTTGGCCGCGCACGCGTCACATGACTCTCATAACATTTTATATTGAGATCATGTGACGCGTGAGCGGGCGCCCACGAGAAAGTCGTAGGTGGGAACCGGGTGTTAGAAACAATTTGGGGGTTGGAGGAACCCCTCCTGAGTACGGTTAAAAGTGTACTTTTAATCCCTTTTTTGAGGTACTAGAAGACACTTTTCAATCTTTCTGATATTAAAAGCCAACAGAAAAATGAAGTTAGTATAAAAATAAACCAAACTCTGACGAGACCTATGGTCTGGCTAAAAAAATTTTGTGGTGGGATTAAATGTGCAGTCTTTAGATTTTCAATGTACTATTATTCTTGTCCAACATCATAATATAATGATTTTTCTAAAAAAATTATAAATATTTTTTATCATTTCTTACTCAGAGGCGCACTAGCCAGCCCATGTTTTGGGAGCTTGAGCCCCAAGTTTAATACCTAGAGAATGCGAAAAATAGTACTACAGAAGGGGCTGTGGGTAGGCATAACAAACATTTACAAAGGAAATAATTGCAATTTAAAAAAAAAAACTACTAGAATTTTTTTAAAAATTTTAGTTAAATTATTTTTTTTTCGGACAAAATCAGGCCGCGGAAATCTTTTGTAGATATAACGAAGAAAATAACGACGCAGGCAAAAATTTCTCAAAAATGACGATTTTTTCTGCAAAAATTGGCAGAGAAGAATATATTTCCAAAAAAAAAACTTCTCTAAAATTGACACCACAGTTGAGAGAAATTTAAGTCGCTAACTGTCATCTAAAGAAAATAGGCACTAATAAATCCGGTTCCTAAATACACAAAAGCCTAATTTTGATTAAAAGCAGCTGCTTTTTATATGTAAATCTGTCACAATACTGCCGATTTTAAAATAGTCGTTATTTTAAGAGTCCCAAAAGCTCCCTAATATATATTTTGGGCAAGTAACGAAACAACCCACTAAACACAAAAGCATTTTAATAACGTAAAAATAATGTTTAATTTAAAAACATAACTTTAGGTGGGATGTTAGTTCTGACATCATATTCATAGTAAAAAAGAAGCCTAATAACCCATTTTCTGACGTTAGAAAAATAATCTTCTGTTTTAATAACATTAAAAATAAGTCTTTTTCCAACATCAAAAAACGAACGTTTTTTTAAAGTGTTTTTCGAACATTAAAAAAATATTGATTTTTAACAGTGAAAAAGAAATGTTTTTCTAACATTGAAAAATAAATGTTTTTTTTAACAATAAAATAATAATAATAAGCAAATAATATTCAACTGAATGCTCGTTTGAAATTCGCACTCTGATCGGATGGTGTCCCGTGCCGCGGGTTCATGCATGTGGCTGTTAGCCACACCTTTAAAGCACGTGCATATACGTATGCGCGTTCGGCTTCGCAACGAGGCATGAGACATCTGCCTCAAATGAATTACCGAGCCGATTAAAGTGGGACTTCAGAGAAGCAATCAGTTGAATATTTTATCGTCTCAAGGCGCGTATTCACTTTAGCATAAATGCAAACGAGGCATTTGTTTGGTCCCGCTGCGAAGCTTGCGAATTCTGCCTCAAAAGAATACGCGGCTTAAGGTACGGCAGCTAATCGTCCGCGGCGAATTGTCGCATTCCCTGTCTGATTACCCATAACGTAGATATGCGATATTCCATACAAAACCATTTTTTTACATTTGTTTCTTACCTTATTTTGTGGTGCTTTATTTAAATCACTGCATACATATTTGTTGTTCTTTAACTATTCCATCTTTCCCACACAACTGGAGTAATATTCCGATCCAAATATGTAATGACTCTCAATATTAATAATTGTGCTTTTAATTTGCCATGTTTGTTTCTAGAAAAGGCAAATATTTTTACCAAAATTACACAAAGCGTTTCTGCTACCGACTCGTACCAACTCGCAGCGAAACGCAACTAAAAATGGCGATGGCCCGTTCTGGTAGTGGGACTATGGCAGCGCCCCTAAATTAGTATTATTTTTTTAACCAAACATTTATTAGCTTCATACCCATTGATGATATTATTAGCTCACACATACTATACTATAGTAGTGTGAGCTATGGTGATCCTAATTTTTTCGAGAAAAAAAAAGTTGCTCCGATTTCAAAAATTTTTATATATCTTTGCGTTTCAGATGATTTTGAAACTTTTTTGTTGCGCCGTCTGTCTGTCTGTCTGTCTGTCTGTATGTCTGTCTGTCTGTCTGTCTGTCTGTATGTCTGTCTGTCGAGATGGTCTCATTTAAAACTGAACAAAATCCACCGAACACAAACCAAATAAAAGGGGGGGGGGGTAGATTTCAATAATTAAAGTTTATGTGGAAATATGGCGTGTGTGACATCAAACGAAAGGTAATTGAGTCTGCAGTTAAACAAAATACATTTTAATTTATTTAAAAAAAAAGGTGGGGGTATATTTTAAAAATTAGAGTTTAAGTGAAAATATGGCGTGTGTGATATCAAACGAAAGGTAATTGAGGCCGGAGTTTAACAAAATACATTTTAGTTTTTTGTTTTTTTTTAAGGGTGGGGGTAGATTTCAAAAATTTGAGTTTAAGTCAAAACATGGCTTGTGTGGTATCAAACAAAAGGTAATTTAGTCTGGAGTTGAATAAAATATATTTCAGTTTTTAGTTATATTAGCTCACACGTACACTATAACTATAGTACCTAGTGTGAGCTTAGGGGCCCATATATTGGCAGAGTATTTTTAATGTTAGTAATATTATGGTTTTTTAAATATATTTTTGGTAATGCTTTAACTTTTTTAATGTCAAAAATTGACTTAATTTTAACACAAATTTGTGCTAAAAACATTTATTTAACGTTTAATACAATTTTGTGCTTAGTGGGAAACAGCCCTGTTGAACGAGATAAGAGTAAAAAATTGCTTTCTAAATTTCTTTTGATTATCTACGCCCCCCAAACTTTACGCTTGCCAACTTTGGGAGGGGAAGTGGGAGAAACTGTGGACACATGGGGAGTGGGGGTTTAATAGGGGTGGCACTGGTTGCTTCTCGACGAACTGAGGGAGGCCGACTGGACACCCCTCCACATGCGAAGCCTTTGCCAAAGTGTTGCACTTTTATATTTGTTGCTGGGATTTGGAGTTTTTGTCGATTTGGGGCTTCACCTAATTTCTAATCACTCCATCGGCGGATACCAAAGGGGGTAATTGGGATATTTCCCCACATTAATTAAATTTATTTTAAATGACAAGAAAAACTCCAAATAAATTTTGGGTAAAACCTTTCTCATTTTAGGAGAGTAAACTTACATTTTTTTTTCAATTTTCACTTCAAAGTCAGTTTAAAGGTTTATAATAACCTATTCTATCTATTTAGCCTTCTTCAATTCATCTTTCGACATTGGCGTCCACCAATATCTTCCACTCTTCCTGCGTGTTTCTTCGTCCGCTCATCTTATTTGGGTTCTTTCCTTACATCTTTTATTTTCTGAAGGTCTCCAGTTTACAATACATTTGTTCCATCGATCGTCTTCCTGTCTGATATTATGACCGGCAAATTTCCTTTTTAATTTTGCTACTTGTCCTCTGACATCCCTTACTTTTGTTTTGTTTCTTATCCATTCATTGCTTTTTGTCAGTTAGCTTTACATGTAACATTTGTTTTTCCATTGATCTTTGGGCTTTTGTTACCTTATCCATGTTTGATTTTGTAAGTGTCCAGGTCTAGGATCCATGGGTAAGTACAGGAAGGATACATTGGTTATACACTTTGCCACTCCCGGTGTTTCTAACATATTTAAAAAAAACTTTCCCGACTTCTTTCTTGGGATACTAGAGGGTGTAAAACCAAACCGAACTGAATCGAACCAAACCAAACTGAAATATTTTTTCGAAAAGTTATTTTCTTAAGTTTAGAAGGTAAAAATTGGTAACCTCTGGTAAAATTAATGAATTAAAAATTATTTTTTGGAGCAAACTTTTCTAATAAGATTTTTTTATTTATAAAAATTTGTGTCGACGGCGACATATTATTAATAAAATATCATTGATATTTAAAAAAAATAGGTAAGCAAAAATTGATTTTTTTTAAAGGTTTTTATTTTCTATATACAGTCGAACCTCTATAACTCGAACCTGAAGGGTGAACAAAAACATTTCGAGTTATGGAGAGTTCGAGTTATAGAAACTCGAGTTACATAGGTTAAAATACATGTAAAAAGTGCAGGGACCACTTAAAAGGTTCGAGTTATAGAGGTTCGAGTTAGAAAGGTTCGACTGTACTTGTAGAGGTTATTTTGACGGCCTAATTTTATCAAAACAGGAAATAAGAAAAAATATTCATTTGATTGTGACAATTTTCTTTTTTTAAACGTTTTTCCCACACTCCTGTAACTTTAAAAATCCAATATCTTAAAAACAGATGTGTGTTTACCGACCCTGATGTTATTAAAACTAAAATAACCCCGTCTATCATTTTATTGAAATCCATAAAAACTTCAATGATCAAAATATTTAAAACTTGAAGATCTTTATTATTATTTGTGAACAACCAAACCGACCCCCCACCCCCCGTAGGACCGTCAATGAATGTAGTTGATTTCAACAGGATCACATGTGACAATTCGATAATTAAATAATAATAATAATAATGAAGATTATCAAGACCACCCTCTTTAAGGCAGTCTTTAGGTGTATCATCCATCGAACTTTAATAACATAAAGTTAATATCCTCTACTGTGAAAGGTTTAAAGCTTTCTATGTTCAAAAACTACTTGATTTATTAAAAAATGTGTAATAATTTTAAAAAAAAAAGGAGTAAAACAAGCTTTAAAAAATTAAAATCGGGCCATTGGGTAGGGAGATACGCTTAAACAAAAAATATTTCAATTAGGCGGTCATGTTCAAAGATGGCGGCCAAACGACCATGAGTTCGACAACATGGCCAAACTTTTTTATACTCCTTAGCTTAATTAATTAATTAATTAATTAGTCAACTGAGCGTATAGTTTTTGCAAAGTCAGTTGAACAAAGGTTAAAGCCGACCATCGGCATATCCTTTAAAGAAAGTGACATGGGCGGCGGTAGATATACTCATGAAAATTATTTCATTTAATTATAGCGTAAACTAAAGAAATAAAAATAGATAATAAAACTTTCTATTCCTACACCTACAGAAACGACATTGATTTATCTTCTAACTCTGCATACTTCCGACTAAAGGGGTGCCGAAAAGCACACCCGAAAGCAAATAAAAGCGCATCTCAAATAAATCAGGTGCCGTCTATCCACCTGTGCTGGGTCGGGCAGAAAACAAATACTTTGTGCTCGGACCGCAAAGAGCCGCGCCTTTTCTCTGTCGGTAGGGTTGAAATTATACCAGGAAGATTTTATATGAATTTTGAAGGGCAGATTAAAGCAAAATTTCATGAAATCGATAGAACCCCGTATTAGGAGCATTTCAGGTGACTTTGCAAAAACTATACACATTAGGTCACACGTGACAGGAGCCAGCACCTAGACTAACTAGAAAAATGGCAAAAAAATTGATAAAATTTGGAGAAGCGGATCAGCTAGGATTTATATGAATATGGCTCTAAATTCGGGAATGAGTCCATATTCAAAATGTGCAATTATTTTTTGGAACCATTTTTATGTAACCTATACCTGTAACCATATTTGTTGCTATATGTATTGTAAGAGGGTTTCGTCATCTAACGAATTTTCCCCTACTTTTGACGTCCCAGGGTTTCGGTCGATTCAATCCTGGGATTTCGAGGGATAGAATCGATCGAAATTTTGCCTCGGGCGCCACTCTAGGAAATAAGGGAGCCTAGAGTCTCCCTTGCCTCTCGGGTATGCTTTTAAACAGTGGAGAATAACCAGGTAAGTAAACTACAATTTCATTAAAAACTCAATTTCTATAAATACTAGTTTATGTGTATTTTGTCATTTTAATTTAGTGGTACAAACCCTCAAAGAAAATAACTAAATATATGCAACTTAATAAATAAAACAAAACTATAAATGCCTTATTTCTATCAAGTCAAATAAAAAAAACTCCAGTTTACTTTGTTTGCGCTATTCTAGCACAGACAGTTAGGTATTTAAAAAAAAGTGAAAGTTATGAAAAAGGACTTAAAACTCAACGCCTTATCACCTCGGAACTCTAACAAAAGGATTTAACAAATCTGGTTAGGTCCGATTAGATCGGATGGACGTTAGTTAAATACTGATTTCTTTTTGCCCCAAAAAGACTTTTCCCAACATAAAAAAAAATTGGAGAAAGATTTCCTTAAACAGCTGGTAGTTAATTACATACTATAATTTTACAAATTTACGGCTATTTAACTGGACGAAAACGAAACTTTACCAACTTTGAAGTTTCACAGGACTGGTCGGGTCATATATGTCTCGCGGTTCGGTTCGGTTCGGTTCATGTCGGTTATGTACAAAAGAAACGGAAAAAAAAATTAAACAGAATATTTACAAATAGAAACGGAATGTGGTACCACTTTAACAGGTTTAATTTACGGTGAGAGCATATATGTCTTACGGTAACAGGTAACAGGTTATTTACAAAAGAAACGGATAAAAAAATTAACTATACCAACTTTTAAGTTCATAAGGTCGCGGTGGGACACGGGTCTAACGTGGCAATAACGAAGCAATAATCGTGACAGAAAAAAAATCGTTAATTATGAAAAATAAAAAGAGAATTAGGAAGAAATTAATAAATACCACGTTTTATCTAAACGGGAGAGCTGGCTGCACAAAGCCGCGATGATTATGAGTCGGTGACGAAACATACGGCCCACGAAACATAATCTATAGCTTTGTTATCATTTTTGCTTTCTCGAAAGAGAACAAAAATAATAATTAAAAAAACGGGAAACGGGAAACGAGAACGGGGGTTTAGCAAAGTGCTCCAATTATAAGTCGGTGACGAAACATACAGCCCACGAAATATAATCTATAGCTTTGTTATCATTTTTGATTCCTCGAAAGAGAACAAAAATAATAATAAAAAAACGGGATTCGGGAAACAAGGACGGGGGTTTAGCAAAGCGCTGCAATTATGAGTCGGTGACGAAACATACGGCCCACGAAACATAATCTATAGCTTTGTTATCATTTTTGCTTCCTTGAAAGAGAACAAAAATAATAAAAAAACGGGAAACGAGGACGGGGGGTTTAGCAAAGCACTACAATTATAAGTCGGTGACGAAACATCCAGCCCACGAAATATAATCTATAGCTTTGTTATCATTTTTTGCTTCCTCGAAAGAGAACAAAAATAATAATAAAAAAAAAACGGGAAACGGGAAACGAGGACGGGGGTTTAGCAAAGCGCTACAATTATGAGTCGGTGACGAAACATACGGCCCACGAAACATAATCTATAGCTTTATCATTTTTGCTTCCTTGAAAGAGAACAAAAATAATAAAAAAAACGGGAAACAGGAAACGAGGACGGGGGGTTTAGCAAAGCGCTACAATTATAAGTCGGTGACGAAACATACGGCCCACGAAATATAATCGATAGCTTTGTTATCATTTTTGCTTTCTCGAAAGAGAACAA
The DNA here is from genome assembly GCA_963576565.1 of Aspidapion aeneum. Lineage (NCBI taxonomy): Eukaryota > Metazoa > Arthropoda > Insecta > Coleoptera > Brentidae > Aspidapion > Aspidapion aeneum. Next base: position 29,658,994 of record OY755043.1, read on the forward strand.
AAATAATAAAAAAAACGGGAAACGAGGACGGGGGGTTTAGCAAAGCGCTACAATTATAAGTCGGTGACGAAACATACGGCCCACGAAATATAATCGATAGCTTTGTTATCATTTTTGCTTTCTCGAAAGAGAACAAAAATAATAAAAACCAGGACAAGGGAAACTGGTGTGTCAAATCCGGGATGATTATTACTTGGTGACGAACCTGCAGCCCACAAGTAATAAACCCGATTTGTTTCTTAATTTTCTTGCGAAAGAAAATTAATAAATACCAGAAAACATGTAAGATACTAACGGGAAATCCTGGGATCGGGAAAGGACAAACAAGTAATTTGCACGGTTCAAAATAAATTCAAATCAAATAGAATTATAAAAACTTTGACTAAGGCAAAAACGAGGTTTCTTTTATAAATCCCATTCTTACCAGAAACCGGTCGACATCTACACACACCGCGTACCACCTATACATCGTGCTCGAACGAGAAACAAATCTCGAATCCCCGTATGGGCGAAGGCATTACTGTTTTATAGGCTAGAGCTCGGCTACAAATCGAGAACCAACGGAAATAACCGAATGAAACCCAACCACGTTTTTAAAAATGAACGTGGATTAACTTATTCGGAATATTATTTTATCTAGTCTTTTTGCAACAAACGTTTTGAAAGGCTTTAATGACATTCATATGTCAAAACGGCATTTTTCCTCGGAAAATATGAAACAAAATTAATAAGCGAAAATTGAGTCAGGTTTCAGTAAAAATATTTTTTAACTGTCTGAGCTTAAATAGTCTAGAAAATTAATTAAAACAATAAAAAAAATAGTAACTTCGTTACATTCCCCACCTACTTCGGCAAAAAAAAAGAACAAAAAAAATAAACTCAATGACTACCTTTCTTTTTTCTTTTTTTTTTAACCTTACAAACGATTTACAAAATAACAAAAACTAAATTGAACAAAATAAAAAAAAACCTGCATTTCTCTCTGATCATACCCATCGCTAGTGCCTCTTAATGCTCTTAATAGTCTTGACGGTCCTCCAATGCTGTTCAGATTTCGGTACAACTTTGGGCCGGCACCCAAAGTTGAGTGGTTTTACGGAACACCCCTATACAAGGGTTGAAAATGCGGAACCTTGATAAACACCAAGGGAGCAGATTACTAACCATACGAAGCACCCTTAACTTCCTGCGCTTTCCTTAGAACCCAAATGTTGGTTTACAGAAACTCCAATGCTAAACATCTTTTGGTATTGTAGCTTCGGTTTTTAAAATGCACCATTTTCCTCGACTAAAGAAGTTGTGTCTAGCGGTGTTATTTTTATCGGCGAGTTATTTTAGGTTGTCGTGACAACTTGTAACGGTTTCTTCAAGGTAAACCTACTACACGGTCTGTAGTGCCCCTAAATTTAGTAGGGGTTGGCAGAACATTACTCACTAGACCTAGATCACTTTGGATCGGATCTGAGTAACAATTTTCCATAACAAATTGTTAAAATTTTCTAATGGGATACTGGCGACAGCGGTTACAAAGTCGGTTATTTCCATTTGTTTTACCTCCTTCGGAGCTAGTATGGTGGTTTCCTCAATTGTATACATTGTAATTTACAACACCCTTAAGCTCTGAAAAGAGCTGTTCGGCTGTTCGGAAAGTGTACTGGTTAGATCTACTTTATTGTTCATGCGGATAGTTCTGCCTTAAGGTTAAATCGGAGTTTGCGAACGAGTTTGCTACTGACGGTACTTCAAAGTACATCAAGTTGGGCTTTCGAAGGAACACGCAACTTGAAGGAATAGCCTTGGACTGTGTATGTGGTAGTGCTCATGCGGATGGTACTGCCTTGAGGTTAAGTCGGAGTTTGCGAACGGGCTTATGGTGCTACTGACGCTACGTCAAAATTCATCAAGTTGAGTTATTCGAAGTAGACCCGGTAACTTTAGAATAGTTTTGGAGTGAGTTTGCGGTACTAATTGACCAGGTTAAGTGCGTAATTTGCTTCAAATTCAATTTTTCGTGAGGGGTGGTACCCGGACCATCGGGTTTTGGATCTCGGAGTTCTAACTTTTGGCGGTTTCCAAAGTTATAAGTTTTTTTTTTTCCGGAAATACCCCCGAATTACAGAAGGGATTTAAGTAATTTTAGCAACTCTAATCTGGATATTGACTGACCATCGGATTTTTCTACAGGGTGGCTGCTACATTATAACTTTTGGCGGTTTCGAAAGTGATAAGTTGTTGCCGGAAATACCCCGGGATTACAAAAAGGATTTAAGTAATATTATCTCCGAGTCTGGATTTTGACTGACCATCAGATATTTTCTACAGGTTGACTGCTAAGTTATAACGTTTGGCGGTTTCCAAAGTTATAAGTTGATTGATCACCGTTTTTTTTTTCCAGAGGATTCATGGCTGCTGTTATAACTTTTGGCGATTTTCAAACTTATAAGTTGACTGATTACCGGTTTCTTTCTTCAGAGGCTTGATGGCTGTTGCATTATAACTTTCGCGGTTTCTTTCTTCAGAGGCTTGATGGCTGTTGCATTATAACTTTCGATGGGTTCCAAAGTTATAAAGTTTTTTTTTAAGTACCCTTGAATTATTGGAAAAAAATAGATTGAATCTTAGAAAATAATCATCGGGTTTTGGAACTCGGAGTTATAACTTTTGGCAGCTTCCAAAGTTAAAAGTTGTTGTCGGAAGCCCCTTAAATTTTTGAAGGGGTTAAAAAAAATATTATTTTTTTTTAAATAACTGGCCTAACCTCCGTGTTTTGGATCTTGAAGTTATAACTTTTTGCGGTTTCTAAAGTTATAAGTTGTTACTGGAAATACCCCTAAATTACAGAAGGCTATTTAAGTAATCTTAGAAACTCTAATCTGGATTTTGACTGACCATGGGGTTTTGTCCACAGGTTGGCTGCTGAGTTATAACTTTTGGCGGTTTCCAAAGTTACAAGTTGACTGAATACCGGTTTCTTTCTTTAGAGGCTTGATGGCTGCTGCATTATAACTTTTGGGCGGGTTTCAAAGTTATAAGGTATTTTTGAAGCGTCCTTAATGTATTGCAGGGTTTAAAAAAAAATAGATTAAATCCTAGAAAATATCAGGATTTAAACTAATTATCGGGTTTTGGAGTTCGGAGTTATAACTTGTGGCGGTTTCCAAAGTTATAAATTGTTGCCGGAAATACCCCTGAATTACAGAGAACTCCAATCTGGATTTTCACTGACCATCGGATTTTTTCTACAGGTTGGCTGCTGATTTATAACTTTTGGCGTTTTCCAAATTTATAAGTGGACCGATTACCGGTTTTCTTCTTTAAAGGCTTGATGACTGCTACATTATAACTTATGGTGGGTTCCAAAGTTATAAGATGTTTTTAAAGCACCCTTGAATTAAGGAAGGGGTTAAAAAGAAATAGATCAAATCTTAGAAGATAACTGGATTTAAACTAACCATCAGTTTTGGATCTCGGAGTTATAACTTTTGGCGGTTTCCAAAGTTATAAATTGTTACCGGAAACAACCGTAAATTACTGAGTTAATTTCCAGAATTTAATTTTAAAATTTAATTAACATAAAGTAAAAAAAAACAATACTAACTTCTATGCAATTTCGCTAACAAAAAAAAAACAAAATAAAAAAAAATTAAATTATATTTGAGTCAAATTATTTTATATTAATTTTTATTACGTAAAAAAAAATTGCTAAGTGTATTTCCCCACATGGAAAACGGCTTCGTGCTTCAGTAAAGCAAATTCAAGTTTTAAACAAAAAAAACTAAAATTTTAAAAATTGTTGATAATCGAAAAATATTTTTAAATTAGTTTTCTATTTGAACAGGATTTTCTTTTTAAATCTGTTTTATTTTTGTTAATGGAATTTATACGGTTAAACAAATATATTAATTTTTTTTGTTTAAAAAAAAACAATTCTACTCAAGAAAAAATATATGATTTTTGTTGAAATTACTTAAAAATTTTCTTTGTTTACAAAATTGAGATGCCAACTTCTAAACTCTTAGTATTGTCAGTTTAGAAGTTGGTACTCCGGTACGGAAACAGGTCCCATTAGGTCAGATCAGGTCAGATCCGACTAAATCAGGTCCGGCTAGTTCGGGTCTGGTCCGGATGGGTCAGGTCAGGTCCGGATAAGCCAGGTGAGGATCTGCTAAGTCAATCAAGTCAGTATGGGTCAGGCCTGTTCCAGATCGATCAAGTCAATTTCGGATAGGTCAGGTCAGGTCCAGATATGTTCGGGTCTAGCGAGGTCAGGTCAAGTTTGGATATGTCAGGTCAGGTCCGGTACGGTTAGGCCATGTCATGGCCGGATTTGTCAGGTCAGGTCCGGATATGTCACGTTAGGTCCGGATATATCACGTCAGGTCCGGATATGTCAGGCTAGCTCCAGATAGGCCAGGCCAGCTTAGTTCAAATCTAGTCAGGTTCGGATACTTAAGATTAGGTCCATCTAAAGTCAATATAACAAATACAATTCCAACTACAAAATGGCTTTAAGAAAAATTCTAATTTAATACAATGGTTTTCCAGTCAGGTCAGGTCATATCAAAACGGTTATGCGTTTCAAATAAGTCAGGTTTGATAAGGTACATGTCACACAGAATCAAAATGAAAAAGCCAAAAATAATCAAAATTATAAACTAGGTCAGATCAGGCATGGTCTGGTTTGACTGGTATTCTCAGAGCATTTCAGGTATAAAACCGGTTAATAATTTAAAGTTAAAAAAAATAATTAGTTTAACATAAAACATTTAAACACCTAATTGAAGTCAGGTCGGGTGAAGCAGTATCTAGCTTTAATTAAAAGCAAAATGTTTATCATTAAAAAAAATTATGCCACCATCCAGGATTTAAAAAAAAAACAAAATCCAAGAAAAAATTTGGTCAGGACAAGCTTGCTCTGGTTTAACTGGCAATCAGAGGGCAGGTCAAGTATTAGATCGGATAGTGATCGGATATCATTAATAATTTTAAAAAAATTATTCGGTTTAAAATAAAACATTTATATTCTATGTACTTCAATTTAGGTCAGGTGAGGCAGTATCTAGTTTTAATTAAAAGCAAAATGTTTATGAATAAAAAAAAAGTAGTCCAATATAACCATAAAATTTAATTATTATTAAAAATTAACGTCACCCAGAATTAAAAAAAAACAAAATCTAAAAATTAGGTCAGGTGAGGTATACAGTCGGTTTAATAATTTATAACAATTTTTTTTTAAATTAATTTGAAAATAAAAACATTTCAATAGTCACTTTTAGGTACGACAAGTCAGGTCAGATGAGGCAGTATCTAGTTTTAATTAAAAGCAAAATGCTTATTAATAAAAAAATTAGGCTAAAATAACAAGATATATTTAACGTCACCCAGGATTAAAAAAAAAAAAACAAAATCGGTTCGGTTTGGTTCGGTTCAGTTCAGTTCGATTCGGTTCGGTTCGGTTCGGATCGGTTCGGTTTGGTTCGGTTCGGTTCATTTCTGGTGTGATTTGACGGGGAATCTCAGGGCAAATCAGGTATGAAATCGGATTATAAAATAATAATTACAAAAATAAATTGTTTAGTAAAAATAAAAAAAAATACGTAATTACTTTTAGTTACTTTGAGTCAGGTCACGTGAAGTAGAACATAGTTAAAAATAATTGTTTAATAATCAAGAGTTAGGACAGGGTAGGTATCAGGGAGAATTAGAGTCACGCAGGATCTGGAAATAAAAAATAGAATCAAAAATTAAATCAGGTCAGCCAGGACCAACAACTCATGTCAGGTTTCGTCCGGTAGTCTTAGGGCACGTCAGGTATTCGGTTTATTAATTAATAATAATAATAAAAAAAAATTATTTAGTGGGAAAAAAAAATTTTTAGTAATTACTTTCTACCACACAAGCCATGCTTTAACCCAAACTTCAATTTCTGAAATCTACCCCCACCCTTAAAAAAAACTAAAATGTATTTTGTTCAACTCCAGACTCAACCACCTTTCGTTTGATACTACACACGCCATATGTTCACTCAAACTCTAATTTTTGAAATTTACCCCCACCGTTTTTTTTTAAAAAGCTAAAAGATATTCTGTTCAACTCCACATTCATTTACCCTTCGTTTGATATCCCACACGCCACATTTTCACCCAAACTCTACTTTTTGGAATTTACCCCCACCCTTAAAAAAAAAATATGTATATATTTTGTTTAACGCTAGACTCAACCACCCTTCGTCTGTTATCACACATGCCATACCTTCACTTAAACTCTAATTTTTAAAATTGACCCCCACTTTTTTTTTAAAACAGAAAAAAAAACTAAAATTTAATTTGTTTATCTCCAGACTCAATTACCTTTCGTTTGATATGGCACACGTCATATTTTCAAATAACCTGTAATTTTTGCAATCTACCCCCACCATTTTATTTGGCTTATGTTCGGTGCATTTTTTAATTTTTAAATAGGACCATCTTGACCCAAGATACAGCCTAGGTATCAAATTTCATTAAAATCGAGCACGCGATTTTGGAGTTATGCGCGTTGGTCGTTACAGACAGACAGACAGTCAGACGGCGCGACAAAAAAAAAGTTTCAAAATCATCTGAAACGCAAACAAATATAATTTTTTTTTTGAAATCGGAGCAATTTAAAAAAAAAATATAGTAGTAGTGTGAGCTAAAATTAGACAAAAGCGTTTTAAAACTAAAAATAAAATCGCCACAGACAGACAAACGCAAGTACATGCATACCTGCAAACCTGAAATAAGATGTTTTACTTTAAAAAAAAAGGATTTAATTTTTATTTCTCCAACAATACTGATAAAAATAACAAGTGAAAAAAAAACTTACATTTATTTTATTAATTTGGCCTTTTTAAGGTCCAAATAGTTTTTTATAAAAAAAAAAGGTATCTCGCGCTTTAACAATGCATGAAAACAATAAATTTGAGATATTTATAATTCTGTTAAATTTAATCATTTCTCAACCAAAAATATTAAACACTTAAACTAAGCAATTTAGAAACTGCAAATTGGAGGCAAAACTTTTGCCAATTTTCGTACCTTCCCAACCAAAAAGATATTAAATACTGAATGTGTTTCGGACCGTTACGTTGTAAGATTTAAATTGTTACTTTAGATAACTTAAATTTGCTAAACTAATAACTTCTCAACCAAAAACCAGTTTTACTTAACGAATATTTTTTTTCAATAAATTTAAAAAAATTTCGAACGTTTCCATAAAAATGACTCTTAATAAGGATTGTCTATTTTGCAGTTTTTTATTTTATTTCATGAATTTTATAGAAATAAATAAAGTCTGACACTTTTAAAGACTTCTCAACGGAAAAGACGACGACTATAAAGCATATATATGTACTTTGCAGTTTTAAGATTAAAAAAATATATATATTAAAAATTTAGCCTGGAAATTTTTTTGTTCCTTTTAACATTAAACCGGTTTTTATTTCACATTTTGGGTTATAGCGATTGCAAATTAGATGAATTTTTATTTTCTAAAAGTCTGCCAATATTAGATACTTCTCAACCAAAAGAAATACATAGATTGTTTACGGGTCCTACTTTTCGATTTCTAAAGCAAGACACCGTTTATAAGCCTCCCTTTTTGTTTATGTACGTATCTCAAGAACTGGGGATCCCGCGATTTTTGGTGTTTATGATAAAAAAAAAAGCTAAATGTCTTCCTGAAATGATGAACCTACAGAATTAGGTCTAAAAAATGCCTTATTATCTTTAAAAAAAAATTATTTAAATAACCTGTCTGTTCTGTGCTAAAATGTGAGCAAACAGTAGTCCCTGCTCGGGCGCCAAATTTGTAAGAGGGTTTCGTCATCTAACGAATTTTCCCCTACTTTTGACGTCCCAGGGTTTCGGTCGATTCAATCCTGGGATTTCGAGGGATAGAATCGATCGAAATTTTGCCTCGGGCGCCACTCTAGGAAATAAGGGAGCCTAGAGTCTCCCTTGCCTCTCGGGTATGCTTTTAAACAGTGGAGAATAACCAGGTAAGTAAACTACAATTTCATTAAAAACTCAATTTCTATAAATACTAGTTTATGTGTATTTTGTCATTTTAATTTAGTGGTACAAACCCTCAAAGAAAATAACTAAATATATGCAACTTAATAAATAAAACAAAACTATAAATGCCTTATTTCTATCAAGTCAAATAAAAAAAACTCCAGTTTACTTTGTTTGCGCTATTCTAGCACAGACAGTTAGGTATTTAAAAAAAAAGTGAAAGTTATGAAAAAGGACTTAAAACTCAACGCCTTATCACCTCGGAACTCTAACAAAAGGATTTAACAAATCTGGTTAGGTCCGATTAGATCGGATGGACGTTAGTTAAATACTGATTTCTTTTTGCCCCAAAAAGACTTTTCCCAACATAAAAAAAAATTGGAGAAAGATTTCCTTAAACAGCTGGTAGTTAATTACATACTATAATTTTACAAATTTACGGCTATTTAACTGGACGAAAACGAAACTTTACCAACTTTGAAGTTTCACAGGACTGGTCGGGTCATATATGTCTCGCGGTTCGGTTCGGTTCGGTTCATGTCGGTTATGTACAAAAGAAACGGAAAAAAAAAATTAAACAGAATATTTACAAATAGAAACGGAATGTGGTACCACTTTAACAGGTTTAATTTACGGTGAGAGCATATATGTCTTACGGTAACAGGTAACAGGTTATTTACAAAAGAAACGGATAAAAAATTTAACTATACCAACTTTTAAGTTCATAAGGTCGCGGTGGGACACGGGTCTAACGTGGCAATAACGAAGCAATAATCGTGACAGAAAAAAAATCGTTAATTATGAAAAATAAAAAGAGAATTAGGAAGAAATTAATAAATACCACGTTTTATCTAAACGGGAGAGCTGGCTGCACAAAGCCGCGATGATTATGAGTCGGTGACGAAACATACGGCCCACGAAACATAATCTATAGCTTTGTTATCATTTTTGCTTTCTCGAAAGAGAACAAAAATAATAATTAAAAAAACGGGAAACGGGAAACGAGAACGGGGGTTTAGCAAAGTGCTCCAATTATAAGTCGGTGACGAAACATACAGCCCACGAAATATAATCTATAGCTTTGTTATCATTTTTGATTCCTCGAAAGAGAACAAAAATAATAATAAAAAAACGGGATTCGGGAAACAAGGACGGGGGTTTAGCAAAGCGCTGCAATTATGAGTCGGTGACGAAACATACGGCCCACGAAACATAATCTATAGCTTTGTTATCATTTTTGCTTCCTTGAAAGAGAACAAAAATAATAAAAAAACGGGAAACGAGGACGGGGGGTTTAGCAAAGCACTACAATTATAAGTCGGTGACGAAACATCCAGCCCACGAAATATAATCTATAGCTTTGTTATCATTTTTTGCTTCCTCGAAAGAGAACAAAAATAATAATAAAAAAAAAACGGGAAACGGGAAACGAGGACGGGGGTTTAGCAAAGCGCTACAATTATGAGTCGGTGACGAAACATACGGCCCACGAAACATAATCTATAGCTTTATCATTTTTGCTTCCTTGAAAGAGAACAAAAATAATAAAAAAAACGGGAAACAGGAAACGAGGACGGGGGGTTTAGCAAAGCGCTACAATTATAAGTCGGTGACGAAACATACGGCCCACGAAATATAATCGATAGCTTTGTTATCATTTTTGCTTTCTCGAAAGAGAACAAAAATAATAAAAAAAACGGGAAACGAGGACGGGGGGTTTAGCAAAGCGCTACAATTATAAGTCGGTGACGAAACATACGGCCCACGAAATATAATCGATAGCTTTGTTATCATTTTTGCTTTCTCGAAAGAGAACAAAAATAATAAAAACCAGGACAAGGGAAACTGGTGTGTCAAATCCGGGATGATTATTACTTGGTGACGAACCTGCAGCCCACAAGTAATAAACCCGATTTGTTTCTTAATTTTCTTGCGAAAGAAAATTAATAAATACCAGAAAACATGTAAGATACTAACGGGAAATCCTGGGATCGGGAAAGGACAAACAAGTAATTTGCACGGTTCAAAATAAATTCAAATCAAATAGAATTATAAAAACTTTGACTAAGGCAAAAACGAGGTTTCTTTTATAAATCCCATTCTTACCAGAAACCGGTCGACATCTACACACACCGCGTACCACCTATACATCGTGCTCGAACGAGAAACAAATCTCGAATCCCCGTATGGGCGAAGGCATTACTGTTTTATAGGCTAGAGCTCGGCTACAAATCGAGAACCAACGGAAATAACCGAATGAAACCCAACCACGTTTTTAAAAATGAACGTGGATTAACTTATTCGGAATATTATTTTATCTAGTCTTTTTGCAACAAACGTTTTGAAAGGCTTTAATGACATTCATATGTCAAAACGGCATTTTTCCTCGGAAAATATGAAACAAAATTAATAAGCGAAAATTGAGTCAGGTTTCAGTAAAAATATTTTTTAACTGTCTGAGCTTAAATAGTCTAGAAAATTAATTAAAACAATAAAAAAAATAGTAACTTCGTTACAGTATTTTGTTAAATCTACTTCTTTTTGAAGTATCTACACTTGCACAGAGTTTCTCACCCCTGAACTGCTTCCCCCACTCGCAACTTCAAAAACCACCCTTTGCTCCAATATAAAACGTCGCGCTATGCCATCGTGCGCGCAATTCAAACAAGAGCAGCCGCGCGCCAAACACGCCGACTATATTTTTAGTTAGGTTCTCTATATTTTCTCTATATACTTTACGCTCTATACAACTATAACTTGTTCTTGTCTGTGTTTCACTTTTAACAAGACTTTAACCACCCTTTTTCGAACACGTTTTTTATTTTTCTCCGCGTTACTCAAAAACGAATTTTCCGAACAAAATAAAAGTTTTTGTTTAAAAAAAAATGACTAGTTAAAAAAAAGTGGAACAAGAAACAAAACAACAAAATCAAAAACAAGAAATTAAGTGCAAAAATAAATCAAAAATTATCGAGTAGAAAAAAAGTGGTGTCAATGTATCAAAATGCCGCGTTGTTTGATGGCAAAAAAATGGAAAAATTATCCGTGGTCAGACCGACCCGAAATTACGGAAAAAACGACGGAAAATATAACGGAAAAATCTTCACAAGAACCCGAAGAAACCGAAGAAGAAATCGACGTAGTGACCGAAGATCCCCAACCTCACACAACTCTCACACACTACTCAGTAATACAAACCTCTGCTTCCATGTCCCCTCAAGGAGAACGCATAATTATTCAAACGCCATTAACAGCAGAACGAATAATTCTTCAAGCCCCTACAGCAGTTGTGCTTCAGCCCACAGATCACTTAAGGGGCATAGGGGGCTTGCATCAAGGGGCCGAGCCTTGCGTCTGGGGGCCCAGTTCGCCTACCGAGGGTGCCACAGCTCCGTCTCCACCTCCGACTAGCCCTAGTGGGAGTACAATTTTGTATAATGGTGAGTACCTAGCTGTAGCTTGAAAACTGTTTGAGATAAAGGCATATAAGTATGCTTTTATTGGTTAACCCATTTTTATATTTTATCTCGGTTAGTTAATAGGGACCTATTGCAATAGTGCCAGGCACAAATTGTGCCGGGCACTATATTGAGTTTCTCATTATAAGAACAGCTGTGTCCTTTCAAAATTAGGCCTTTGTGTATTATACGAGCCGGATTTAATAGTGACGCCACTATTAATGGAAAATAAACGACGGGATTTATAAATTCGACTGGTATGTCAATTTTGAAAGATCCAGTGTCAGTTTCTAATGCGAAACTGTTAATATAGTGCCCGGCACAATTTGTGCCTGGCACTATTGTAATAAGTCCCTAATAGTTAGTATGCCATATTTTACAAGCTTTGAAAAAAATACCCTATAAAACCTTAAGTTATTTTTCACGTACGGTAAGCCATACAGTGTTGGTTATAAAAAAAAAGCCCTATTCCAAGCCAAATCAGATGTAGTATCGATGCTAATAATGTCTACAAGGGTTTGTAAAATATTCAGCAAAAACTAGAAATTGTTTTTTTTTTTCAGAAGATTTAAATATCGTCGGTATCTTGTAAGCAAATTTATTAAAATTTTCTAGTTTTGTGCTAGCAACTACGATCAATCAAATGACTATTTTTTTTCTGGGCCTTCTTCGTTTTTTCAGATACCGTTTCCTTAATCCCAATATAGTTAATTTTATTTATTTATTATCAGGTGTTTTTAATTTCTGTACTTCAATATATTTTGTGTATTTTTTTTTGATTTATACTATTTAAAAAAATAAGATTAAACATAATATTATTATTTTGGTGGGAGATATTAGCACAAATAACCAAACCATCTGTAATATTAGGTTATATTTTGGTTTTCGAAGTTTTACTTAAAATAAAGTACAAAAAAGAATTAAAATATAACAAAACGCAAAAAAATAAAAAATAATATATAATTATAATATAATTAAATAACATATTTATTTACCTATATGTACGATATTATAAAACAATACACTATGTTATTATTAAACTTGGTTCGTTTAGCTTCTTGTATTTTAAGGTTTTTTTTTTCGACTTAATTTTTTTTTAAAAGTCACTCTCCGCTTTTCTGACCTTCTTAAATATCTACACATATCTATCTAACACTATGATGAAGAAAATAGGACTACTTAAAAATAGGTTTGTAGGTCAAAATTTCTTCTAGTTTTCTTTCACAGGTATATGAAAAGAATAAGATTAAAAAAATTAACTTTTACACCAATATTTACTAAAGGGTCTAAAGCCAAACGTTTTAAAATTCTAGAACTAGAAGTCTAAATTTTTGATGAATTAAACTTTCAACTCATTTTTTCGCTTGAATAAAATGGGTTTCAATATTTATATAATTTGTTTATAAATACCTTGCAACATAGGTCATTTTTTTTCGTTGTAGCAATATCATTATATCCAAACAAAACTTAAAAATAAATAAATAAAAATCAAAATTTGGTTAAAAAATGGCAGCTATATTACCTCCAAACTTCAACAGGAGACAATAAATTAGCTTGTCTAACGAACTGTCACGATCAGCTGTTTTTCGATCCAAGATGGTCGCCATGGGACAAACAAAGCGTTTTCCCATAAGCCGCAATGTTAACAAAAACGTAATTTTTAAAACCAGTGAAACGATTTAACTTACAACAAAGATGCTGTTTTAAGTATTGAACCTTTGTACACATGGGAAAAATGCGTTTTTCTTTAAAAAAATCAATTGCAGCCAGTAAATCTCAAATAAAAGGGACCATGTTTTGTTCAAAAGTCAGGTTATGTTTTTATTTACTTTTGTTTTTTTTTACTTTTTTTCCAGTTTTTTACTCAGTTTGAATCATTATTATTAGTTTCTGTGCTGTTATGAATTGTGGCAGCTGGGGAGAGCTTGATAATGTTAGTTTTGATGGAATGCCAAGTATTTTGACCTTAAAAAATCATCTTGATTTAAATGAACTAGGTATCAGCTCAAAGAAGGGAAAAGAAAGTGGATAAGTGCTCTATTACCTGACTTAACAGAGGATAAATTGAAATATTCGAAAGTTTTTTGTCAGGTTTGTTTTGGATAAATGTGCAACTGCCATTTTGGCAACATTTTCTATTGGGATCTTTTTTTGTGCTTGAGTGGACCTTTTGCAGAAGTGTAACATAGAATTGTGTTAAACTGTAAGAAATATTTCACTATGATTTTTTTACTATTCTAAGCAATACAATACAGCAATGATCATGACTGGGTCTCTCCTGAATATCCATTCATCCATTGTTTCAAAACGGTTGAAAAATTTTAAAAATGATGGTTGAAAAAAGGGTCCCGAGAAGAAAGAAAAGGAAACAATATGAGGTTAAAGTGTGAATAATGAGCTGAACCAAATTTGTACACCATCCTACAGAACCTTAAATAAACTTTTGGTAGTGTAGCGTCCTGTATAGTGTCGAGTGAAGTCCTGTATCATCAAAGTTTCTTTTTCTTTAATAAATATTTATTTTACAGACCTCAAAACAGTTTAGAATAAACTGGTGAGTTTGACAGTCTCCCTAACTCAAACCTCTTTTTATCTTAAACTATTTTGGTGCAAATTTTTCTTTATTTCCATGCTTTTTGACACCTAAAACTTGTACACCGTAAAATTTGTATAGTATCTGACTGGACCTACTACAAGTCCTGTTGTGAAATTTCTCCGGTACTGTACTGAGCTTATTAGCAAAAAAAAATTTTTTGCCATCATTAATAATAGATGGATAAAAAAGTAATCTTTGTTGACTTTGATGACCACAAGAAAAACAAATAAGTTCTCTCAGATATTTTTTTCAATTTCTCTCAAAAAAATTTGGGTTCTAATACTCCTAATGGGTCATATGCTGTTACGCCCAATTGTAGAGTAGGGTATATGTTTATTTGCATAAACTTTTAGATACATAATTGAGCAAATATTGTTACAAAAAAACAGTAATAAAAGTAATAGTAACAGTAGTAATACAACAGCGAATATTGTACTGTTGTAAAATTTGAACAGTACTTACTGTTGTGAGCTGATGAATTTGACCGTACTTAAGCCCTATGTATTATAGTTCATGGAAAATCATATGGTGATGTACGGTGTGTGAGGCCAATGACAAGAAAAAACTGTATTTTAATTTTGCAAGTTTTTTTTTTATATAATGTTTACTTATATTTTTTTAAATAAACATATTTTGTAAAGTACTTATTAGAAGTTTGCTTGACCAACCTTGGTTGGAACTTATATGTGCATATTGATCTGTTGGACTGACCTACCTATAACTTGTGCCTCTTTTTCATTTTACTACTGGAGGGTTAAAACAATTAAACCACGGATCACCTTTGTTAAGATGATCCGTGATTAAACTTTGTCTAAACCTAAAAATCATAGTGAAATATTTTTCACAGTTTAATGCTATAGAAGGCCTATTACTTAGCAAAAGGTTTAGTCAAGTACAACAAAAGATCTTAATAGAAAAGCTGAATCTGATGAGAAAAGTTTAGTCTATTTCAATTTCGTCTCTGTTAAGTGAGCCTTGAAGTGAGCTCTTTGAATAGAACTACTTTCCCCTACCTTGATGTACTTTATGCTATTTTTTCTGTTTACTCATGAAATATATGGAAAATATCTAAAAAAATATGTGGTTTGGGGGTCCGGCCCCCTAGCCCCCCGCCCCCTTGGTGCGCCCATGTAATAATTCAAAATAAGTGAAAAAACTAGAAAAAAAGTTAAAAAAAAAACAAAATAAACAAAAACATAACCTACTTTTTTGAAGAAAACATGGTCCCTTTTATTTCAGATTTTCTCGCTTTAGTTTAATATTTTTAAGAAAAACGCATTTTTCTCATATGCACAAAGGATCTATTCTTAAAACTGATTAATTTTTGAGACTAAAGCTCTTGTCGTTTTTGTAAAATTTACGTTTTTGTTAACATTACGGCTTATAGGAAATCGGTTTGTTTGTCCCATGGAAGACATCTTGGATTTGATCATATGTTTTGTTAGACAGCCCTATTTAGCTTGTCTAACGAACTGTCACGATCAGCTGTTTTTCGATCCAAGATGGTCGCCATGGGACAAACAAAGCGTTTTCCCATAAGCCGCAATGTTAACAAAAACGTAATTTTTAAAAAAAGTGAAACGATTTAACTTACAACAAAGATGCTGTTTTAAGTATTGAACCTTTGTACACATGGGAAAAATGCGTTTTTCTTTAAAAAAATCAATTGCAGCCAGTAAATCTCAAATAAAAGGGACCATGTTTTGTTCAAAAGTCAGGTTATGTTTTTATTTACTTTTGTTTTTTTTTACTTTTTTTCCAGTTTTTTACTCAGTTTGAATCATTATTATTAGTTTCTGTGCTGTTATGAATTGTGGCAGCTGGGGAGAGCTTGATAATGTTAGTTTTGATGGAATGCCAAGTATTTTGACCCTTAAAAATCATCTTGATTTAAATGAACTAGGTATCAGCTCAAAGAAGGGAAAAGAAAGTGGATAAGTGCTCTATTACCTGACTTAACAGAGGATAAATTGAAATATTCGAAAGTTTTTTGTCAGGTTTGTTTTGGATAAATGTGCAACTGCCATTTTGGCAACATTTTCTATTGGGATCTTTTTTTGTGCTTGAGTGGACCTTTTGCAGAAGTGTAACATAGAATTGTGTTAAACTGTAAGAAATATTTCACTATGATTTTTTTACTATTCTAAGCAATACAATACAGCAATGATCATGACTGGGTCTCTCCTGAATATCCATTCATCCATTGTTTCAAAACGGTTGAAAAATTTTAAAAATGATGGTTGAAAAAAGGGTCCCGAGAAGAAAGAAAAGGAAACAATATGAGGTTAAAGTGTGAATAATGAGCTGAACCAAATTTGTACACCATCCTACAGAACCTTAAATAAACTTTTGGTAGTGTAGCGTCCTGTATAGTGTCGAGTGAAGTCCTGTATCATCAAAGTTTCTTTTTCTTTAATAAATATTTATTTTACAGACCTCAAAACAGTTTAGAATAAACTGGTGAGTTTGACAGTCTCCCTAACTCAAACCTCTTTTTATCTTAAACTATTTTGGTGCAAATTTTTCTTTATTTCCATGCTTTTTGACACCTAAAACTTGTACACCGTAAAATTTCTATAGTATCTGACTGGACCTACTACAAGTCCTGTTGTGAAATTTCTCCGGTACTGTACTGAGCTTATTAGCAAAAAAAAATTTTTTGCCATCATTAATAATAGATGGATAAAAAAGTAATCTTTGTTGACTTTGATGACCACAAGAAAAACAAATAAGTTCTCTCAGATATTTTTTTCAATTTCTCTCAAAAAAATTTGGGTTCTAATACTCCTAATGGGTCATATGCTGTTACGCCCAATTGTAGAGTAGGGTATATGTTTATTTGCATAAACTTTTAGATACATAATTGAGCAAATATTGTTACAAAAAAACAGTAATAAAAGTAATAGTAACAGTAGTAATACAACAGCGAATATTGTACTGTTGTAAAATTTGAACAGTACTTACTGTTGTGAGCTGATGAATTTGACCGTACTTAAGCCCTATGTATTATAGTTCATGGAAAATCATATGGTGATGTACGGTGTGTGAGGCCAATGACAAGAAAAAACTGTATTTTAATTTTGCAAGTTTTTTTTTTATATAATGTTTACTTATATTTTTTTAAATAAACATATTTTGTAAAGTACTTATTAGAAGTTTGCTTGACCAACCTTGGTTGGAACTTATATGTGCATATTGATCTGTTGGACTGACCTACCTATAACTTGTGCCTCTTTTTCATTTTACTACTGGAGGGTTAAAACAATTAAACCACGGATCACCTTTGTTAAGATGATCCGTGATTAAACTTTGTCTAAACCTAAAAATCATAGTGAAATATTTTTCACAGTTTAATGCTATAGAAGGCCTATTACTTAGCAAAAGGTTTAGTCAAGTACAACAAAAGATCTTAATAGAAAAGCTGAATCTGATGAGAAAAGTTTAGTCTATTTCAATTTCGTCTCTGTTAAGTGAGCCTTGAAGTGAGCTCTTTGAATAGAACTACTTTCCCCTACCTTGATGTACTTTATGCTATTTTTTCTGTTTACTCATGAAATATATGGAAAATATCTAAAAAAATATGTGGTTTGGGGGTCCGGCCCCCTAGCCCCCCGCCCCCTTGGTGCGCCCATGTAATAATTCAAAATAAGTGAAAAAACTAGAAAAAAAGTTAAAAAAAAAACAAAATAAACAAAAACATAACCTACTTTTTTGAAGAAAACATGGTCCCTTTTATTTCAGATTTTCTCGCTTTAGTTTAATATTTTTAAGAAAAACGCATTTTTCTCATATGCACAAAGGATCTATTCTTAAAACTGATTAATTTTTGAGACTAAAGCTCTTGTCGTTTTTGTAAAATTTACGTTTTTGTTAACATTACGGCTTATAGGAAATCGGTTTGTTTGTCCCATGGAAGACATCTTGGATTTGATCATATGTTTTGTTAGACAGCCCTATAAGAGCGGAATAAGTCAGTGTCAGCTGTCTGATATATTTTATATGTTAATTATTTGAAAAAGTTAACGAGTGTTATTGAAAAACGATTCTAATATCTATAGTATCTTGCGCTTTTTACAATATTTAAATACTGACACGTATTTAACACGGTAATGCATCTACCGAGACAGTTTTACGTTATTTATGTATTATTTAGCTTTGAAAACTTTTGTATATAATTTTTTTTTTCGATTAAGTATCATTTATATAGTTTTTCGAACTTTAAACCACCCCTTAGTATTATAATATGAGACTATTTCTCACGGGAATCCTCTGATTGCACGAACTAGATTTACAAAAAATGACATATTGTTTTTGTTTATTTTAAGTTAATATACTTAGGACTTAAACCCTGATCTAAGTGCTAAGGTTTAAGATCATAGTAAATACTGGTGTCAGATTAAAAAAATTGTGAAACAAACTTTATAAAAGCCAACAGAACAAATTAAATACAGAAATAAAAAATAATTACAATTTATTGACCAGTAACACTACTGAGTAATTTTCTATTATATGATTGCCGTGCTTTTCCCGAAAATTATGGTTTTTAAATCTTGTCACTATATATAATTCGAAAAATTCTTCAATAAAAAAAGTAATTTTCACCCCTTAAGGTACCAATTTTAATTTTATAGTACTATCATTATTTAAAACAAAGGGGATACATTATTTTTTTGCGTCACTTGCAGACTCATAAATAATAACCCCTTTAATAAACCTTTGGAGATTTCAACCCTTTCTTTTGAGTATATTGAAGGGTTGATTAAAAATTTATAAACTCGGCAATTATTTTCCACCTTCACTTCGAAAAAAAAATATAAAAGCTTTTCAATAAATTGTAAATTCTCTGTTACTAAAAAGTGAAGTGGCAAAATAAAAATAATTTAATTCAATTTTAAAGGCTCCCGGAAGGGGGGGAATTTTGAAATAAATATGTCACTAGGTAAACTTGAAAAATTTCTTCTTATATTTTTTTATGTAGTTTCTTGCAAATTGTCAAAAGGCTAGGTGGAAGCATGAGGGATATGTGGAGTGTTAAACATCTATAAACATTAACAAGTAGTCATCTGCGTCACTATTCCTGCAAAAATAAAAATAAAAAACAAAAAATAAAAATAAAAATAAAAAAATTACGGTTTTTTTAATTTTTCTCGAACATTTTAAGGTTATGTAAAAAATAATATTTACAAAAGTTTTAGACATTTTTATGGCCTATGACTTTTCTGTATGTCATTTTTTTCTCCGACGTCAACTTTTACCGAAAATCGCAATAATACGATTCCCTGTGCTTTTTACCCCCCCCCCCCCCCCCCGAACAAATGAATTTTTTATCGAAATTTTTTATCGAATTACGTTTTATCGAAAACATTTTTATCGGAAACCGTTTTATCGAATCAGATTTTTATCAAAAACTTCATTTATTGAATTGTATTTTTATCGAATTACATTTTTATCGAATTACATTTTTAGCGAATTACAATTTAAACGAAAACAATTTTATGTAATTAAATTTTTATCAGAAACAATTACTACTTTTCCTGTCCAGCAGAGATGGACCAGGGGCCGACGATAGTTGATTGTTGACCCGGTTAGGTTGGTATTATCAAAAAAAAAGTATCCTGATTTGAACAGGTAAGTTTGATATATTAACCTAAACGGGTCCGGTTAGGATACTAACCTAACCGGGTTAACAACCAACTATTCTTAGCCCCTGGTCCACCTCGGCTGGACCGAAACAGTCAAATCGGATGTGTTTTCGATATTTCGATTCGATTTCGATATTTTGTAGTTTCAATAATTGCCCGGAATTTTTTTAACACACTGCAGCAATATAACCTTAAAATAGAATACTCGATAAACGGCGTTCGATGAAAATGTAATTAGATAAAAACTTTTCAATAAAAATGTCATTTGATAAAATGTTTCGATCAAAATGGCATCCGCTAAAATTGATTTTGATTAAAATGTCAGTCGAGAATTTTTTTTTTGATAAAAACGTTTTTGAGAAAAATATTATTTGATAAAAATGTCATACGATAAAAAAAAAATTCGATAAATATGTTTTCGACAAAAGTGTTTTCGATAAAAATCTTGAATGAAAAAAGACTGAGAGCATGTGTGGGAACCGCAGAAACGCTCTGTTTGTTGAAATCAAAAAAGCCAATTCCCATTTTTGTATGTAGTTCGATTCGTTACAAAGCACAATGTTCGTCGAAATATTCACGTCTGCACAAGGCTAGACTATAAAATTAAATATTAATAAAATATTCCGTTTTTTTCCGGGGATGCGTTTACACAAAAAGAAGCCATACTGTGCATTAAATTCATTAAATTGCGCTAGGAACCCCATTTTTAATTAAATTTAACACCACATTTCATATGGGACAGCTGTTATAAAGTGTGTATATCACCACACCATATATGCAACAGGAGGTCAAACTAAATATGGGGTGTTAGACACGAAAAGGAGGGGTTGAGCAATGGTTTTTGATCATCACCTGGCAAAAATGCAGTGCGTTCCTCGTTTGTATCGTTTATAAATATATAGAGTGTCTTATTTTAAAATTATCTTAAAAAGTACGAACGCTACCCCTAAACTTCGTAAAAAACCTTTACGAGGATATGTGGAAAAAGTTTATTTTTATATTATATCTATTTAGAATTCTTCGATCCATCTTTGGACACAGGCCTTCCCGATATCTTCCACTCTTCTCTCTCTGTCGCCGTGTTCATCCATCTAGTTCCCGCATGTTTCTTCAAATCGTACGCTCATCTCATTTCGGTTCTTCCCCCACTTCTTTTATTTTCCCAAGGTCTTCAGTTTATAATACATTTGTACCATCGATCGTCTTTCTGTCTGATGTTATGACCAAAATTTCCATTTTAATTTGGTAATTCTCCTCTGACATCACTTACTTTTGTTTTATTTCTTACCCAATAATTCCTTTTTACTAGCTTTACATGTAATACTTGTCTTTCCATTAATGTTTGGCCTTTTGTTACCTTATCCATGTTTGATTTTGTAAGTGTCCAGGTCTGGGTAAGGTAAGTACAGGAAGGATACATTGGTTGTACACTTTTGGTTTGAGGTACTAAGGTTTTTTAAAATTTTTAATATGTAGCTTAATTTACCGAATGCTTCCCAAACCAACCTTATAACTGGTCTGTTGATTTCAGCTGTTTGGTTTTCTTTTTTTAGTTTAATAATTTGTCCCAGGTATATATATTCCTCTAGTTGTTCTATTTTCTTCTGATCGTGATATCTTCATCTATGTTTGTTAAGATTTTAGTTTTAGTGTAGTTGATACTCAAGCCTATATTTATTTAGCTGCTGTATCTAGTTCTTCCAGCATTTTTATTAGTTCTTATTTCTTATCTGTTATTCAGGCTACATCATCAACATATCTTAGGGGGTTTAAGTATTCTTCATCACACTGTCTTACACCTATTTTTATTCGGATTGGCTTGGTTCCTTCGTGGATTTTGATTGAAGTTCCTGCGTATCTTTGATCTATTCGGCTATCAATTAAAGATGCTTTTATTGCCCAGTGCTCAATGTTATCAAAAGCTTTTTCAAAGTCTATAAACGCAATATATAGTGGAATATTGTATTCGTTGGCTCGTTCTATTAGGATTGTCATGCTTAATAGGTGGTCAACTGTACTGAAACCTTTTCTGAAGTCTGCTGTTCTTTTGGAGGATATCCGTCTATTTGTCTTTTTAATCTATCTGTTAATATTTTCGTAACAACCTTATAAATTACATTAAGGATTGTTATTAGTCGATAGCTTTTAGGTCTGCTCTATCGCCTTTCTTGTGTAGAATAATGGTTCTGGATTCTTTCCAGTTGTTTGGGATATTTTAGTATTTTGTTCAGGAGAATATGGAGAGTATTAACTACAGTTTTACCACCGTACCTGAGCATTTCTACAGAAAAGAGCTGGTATACTGGGCCTAATTATAGCCACCGGTCCTTATATGCCACGGGTACCTAAGTGTTAGCTAGGGTATTTTATAACAAAAACAATTAAGCGTGGATATTCTATTTAAAAAAAAAACTCATGTCATGAAATCCTTATTGCACATACATTGTGTGAAACGGGGTAATCCTTTATAAACTCGCCGCGCCCTTTTCTATCGCCTACAAATCTTATTTGTCAAACAGGATTACTTTTATCCAACGTTTTAAACGGATAAAAAAAGCAACAACTGAATGCCATGCCATGTGAAACCTGTGCGCTTCACAACTTTATTTGATTAGCTTTAAAAAAATACTCTGCCAATCTATGGGCACCTAAGCTTACACTAGGTACTATAGTTATAGTGTACGTGTGAGCTAATATAACTAAAAACTAAAATATATTTTATTGAACTCCAGACTCAATTACCTTTCGTTTGATACCACACAAGCCATGTTTTGACTTAAACTTTAATTTTTCAAATCTACCCCTCACCTTTTTTTAAAACTAAAATGTATTTTGTTTAACTCCACACTCAATTACCTTTCGTTTGATATCACACACGCCATATTTCCACATAAACACAAATTTTTTAAATTTATCCCCACCCTTTTTTTAAAAGTAAAATGTATTTTATTTAACTCCAGACGCAATTACCTTTCGTTTGATATCACACATGCCATATTTTTACATAAACTCTAATTTTTGAAATATACCCCCACCCCTTTATTTGACTTTTGTTTGGTGGATTTTGTTCATTTTTAAATGGGACCATCTCGACCCAAAACCAAGCGTAGGTACCAAATTTCACAGACAGACATACAGACAGACAGACGGCGCAACAAAAAAGTTTCAAAATCATCTGAAACGCAAAGATATATAAAAAATTTTGAAATCGGAGCAACTTTTTTTTTTCGAAAAAATTAGGATCACAATAGCTCACACTAGAGGCCCTCGATATATTTGAGAATTGTTTTACACCAAAACAATTGTCAAATGTATCGAGGGCCTCTAGCTCACACTACTATAGTATAGTAGTAGTGTGAGCTAATACTAGTTGTTCATTTTATTTCTACTAAATAAACGTATTTGATTGGGACAAAAATGATGTGATAACTTTTGTGTGTCACTACATATTACATACATAATATACAGCCAGGCTATAATTGTGCAGGCACTATTTTGACACATTCACATTGAAAACTGACAGTTGATCAATCAAAATTGACATACCAAAGTCGAATTTAAAACTTTCGTCGTTTATTTGCTATTAATAAAAGAAGGCACTATTTATTACGGTTCATATAAAAAACAAATGCCATGTGTTGAAAGATCACAGCTGATATTGCAATGTGAAGATGTCAAAATTGTGCCTGGCACTATTATAGCCTGGCTTTATTTCAATAATTCTTTATTTACTTAAAACTTAGTACCTATGTATAGAAACAAAATTTCGGAGTTCCATTGTTTTTATTTATTTTAAACACGACGTTTCGGTTAGTAAGTATCTCTAACCGTTTGCAAATGTAAACTGAACAACCTCGTCTACATAGTACCACTTATACCACAAAAAATATAGGCGACTGTATTTACTTTGTGCTTATACTCCTTGGAGTGCAGGAAGCTGTTACGGCCCGCCTCCTTTTTTAATCCAAAGATGCTTGTTTTTTAGTGCTTTCCATATGTTTGGTATGTTTGTGTTTGATTGACTGAAAACGCTATTTTTCTACATTATAAATGCGTCAATGTGACTCCTTATGCTAAACTTTAGCTTAAGATTATTGATCCTGTGATCACTTGACGCATGATCGGCTAAACCGAATTTTTCAATATCCTCTAATTGGGTACTTTTTTGATGTTCCTTTACTCTAACCTAAAGAGGGCGTTTCGTTATTTAAATATGATTTACCACACTCGCACGGGTTTTGGTAAATGCATTCTTTAATATTTGAGGGATTTTCTGGTTTTGTTTTTGTTCGTATTTTTGGATGAAAAAGCTGTTTTAATGTTATAGTGTTTGGCTATTATTAGGTATATTAGTAGATATAGTTAGGCGTTTACCTGGCGCGTGTGGTCAAGATTTTATTTTAATAGGGACCTTTTGCACGCTCTCCTTTAGCTAACTTGATCCTTTATAAATGCCATATTAAATGACAGATGTCACATGATATTTAGAATCCCAATTTTGACCTTTTGCAGACACAATTGTTTATGCAAAGAAGAAAGATGGAAAACGTGCTGTGTGTGGATCGATAAAAATCAAAACGAATTTTATACTTCACACAAAGGTATGTGTGCCTAACTTGCGAGTGTCAGAAGGAGAGGGAAGAGTTGATTTTGGTTGTTTTCCTACTTACACAAGGTTGCATCTCTAGACGTACGTTTCTGTGTGTTTCACGTCATCAGTAGAGAACAGCAAACCCAGGTAAGCCAATTTTAACCAAAATCAACTCCTATATATGAATTACTCGCGGCAGTGCAATGCGAGTGAATTACAAGTTGTTGCGCCATCTAGCGGACTGGCTCGAGCACTCGAAAGTTTAAACACATTGGCATCGTCTTGTCTGAGACGCCGAAGCGCCATCTATGACAAGTTTCGTCCATTAATGTGGTATTAAAACCACGTAATCACGTAGCAACTAAAAGGCCGTACTGCCCGAAGCATATGCAAAGAAGAAAGATGGAAAACGTGCTGTGTGTGGATCGATAAAAATCAAAACGAATTTTATACTTCACACAAAGGTATGTGTGCCTAACTTGCGAGTGTCAGAAGGAGAGGGAAGAGTTGATTTTGGTTGTTTTCCTACTTACACAAGGTTGCATCTCTAGACGTACGTTTCTGTGTGTTTCACGTCATCAGTAGAGAACAGCAAACCCAGGTAAGCCAATTTTAACCAAAATCAACTCCTATATATGAATTACTCGCGGCAGTGCAATGCGAGTGAATTACAAGTTGTTGCGCCATCTAGCGGACTGGCTCGAGCACTCGAAAGTTTAAACACATTGGCATCGTCTTGTCTGAGACGCCGAAGCGCCATCTATGACAAGTTTCGTCCATTAATGTGGTATTAAAACCACGTAATCACGTAGCAACTAAAAGGCCGTACTGCCCGAAGCATATGCAAAGAAGAAAGATGGAAAACGTGCTGTGTGTGGATCGATAAAAATCAAAACGAATTTTATACTTCACACAAAGGTATGTGTGCCTAACTTGCGAGTGTCAGAAGGAGAGGGAAGAGTTGATTTTGGTTGTTTTCCTACTTACACAAGGTTGCATCTCTAGACGTACGTTTCTGTGTGTTTCACGTCATCAGTAGAGAACAGCAAACCCAGGTAAGCCAATTTTAACCAAAATCAACTCCTATATATGAATTACTCGCGGCAGTGCAATGCGAGTGAATTACAAGTTGTTGCGCCATCTAGCGGACTGGCTCGAGCACTCGAAAGTTTAAACACATTGGCATCGTCTTGTCTGAGACGCCGAAGCGCCATCTATGACAAGTTTCGTCCATTAATGTGGTATTAAAACCACGTAATCACGTAGCAACTAAAAGGCCGTACTGCCCGAAGCATATGCAAAGAAGAAAGATGGAAAACGTGCTGTGTGTGGATCGATAAAAATCAAAACGAATTTTATACTTCACACAAAGGTATGTGTGCCTAACTTGCGAGTGTCAGAAGGAGAGGGAAGAGTTGATTTTGGTTGTTTTCCTACTTACACAAGGTTGCATCTCTAGACGTACGTTTCTGTGTGTTTCACGTCATCAGTAGAGAACAGCAAACCCAGGTAAGCCAATTTTAACCAAAATCAACTCCTATATATGAATTACTCGCGGCAGTGCAATGCGAGTGAATTACAAGTTGTTGCGCCATCTAGCGGACTGGCTCGAGCACTCGAAAGTTTAAACACATTGGCATCGTCTTGTCTGAGACGCCGAAGCGCCATCTATGACAAGTTTCGTCCATTAATGTGGTATTAAAACCACGTAATCACGTAGCAACTAAAAGGCCGTACTGCCCGAAGCATATGCAAAGAAGAAAGATGGAAAACGTGCTGTGTGTGGATCGATAAAAATCAAAACGAATTTTATACTTCACACAAAGGTATGTGTGCCTAACTTGCGAGTGTCAGAAGGAGAGGGAAGAGTTGATTTTGGTTGTTTTCCTACTTACACAAGGTTGCATCTCTAGACGTACGTTTCTGTGTGTTTCACGTCATCAGTAGAGAACAGCAAACCCAGGTAAGCCAATTTTAACCAAAATCAACTCCTATATATGAATTACTCGCGGCAGTGCAATGCGAGTGAATTACAAGTTGTTGCGCCATCTAGCGGACTGGCTCGAGCACTCGAAAGTTTAAACACATTGGCATCGTCTTGTCTGAGACGCCGAAGCGCCATCTATGACAAGTTTCGTCCATTAATGTGGTATTAAAACCACGTAATCACGTAGCAACTAAAAGGCCGTACTGCCCGAAGCATATGCAAAGAAGAAAGATGGAAAACGTGCTGTGTGTGGATCGATAAAAATCAAAACGAATTTTATACTTCACACAAAGGTATGTGTGCCTAACTTGCGAGTGTCAGAAGGAGAGGGAAGAGTTGATTTTGGTTGTTTTCCTACTTAGACAAGGTTGCATCTCTAGACGTACGTTTCTGTGTGTTTCACGTCATCAGTAGAGAACAGCAAACCCAGGTAAGCCAATTTTAACCAAAATCAACTTCTATATATGAATTACTCGCGGCAGTGCAATGCGAGTGAATTACAAGTTGTTGCGCCATCTAGCGGACTGGCTCGAGCACTCGAAAGTTTAAACACATTGGCATCGTCTTGTCTGAGACGCCGAAGCGCCATCTATGACAAGTTTCGTCCATTAATGTGGTATTAAAACCACGTAATCACGTAGCAACTAAAAGGCCGTACTGCCCGAAGCATATGCAAAGAAGAAAGATGGAAAACGTGCTGTGTGTGGATCGATAAAAATCAAAACGAATTTTATACTTCACACAAAGGTATGTGTGCCTAACTTGCGAGTGTCAGAAGGAGAGGGAAGAGTTGATTTTGGTTGTTTTCCTACTTACACAAGGTTGCATCTCTAGACGTACGTTTCTGTGTGTTTCACGTCATCAGTAGAGAACAGCAAACCCAGGTAAGCCAATTTTAACCAAAATCAACTCCTATATATGAATTACTCGCGGCAGTGCAATGCGAGTGAATTACAAGTTGTTGCGCCATCTAGCGGACTGGCTCGAGCACTCGAAAGTTTAAACACATTGGCATCGTCTTGTCTGAGACGCCGAAGCGCCATCTATGACAAGTTTCGTCCATTAATGTGGTATTAAAACCACGTAATCACGTAGCAACTAAAAGGCCGTACTGCCCGAAGCATATGCAAAGAAGAAAGATGGAAAACGTGCTGTGTGTGGATCGATAAAAATCAAAACGAATTTTATACTTCACACAAAGGTATGTGTGCCTAACTTGCGAGTGTCAGAAGGAGAGGGAAGAGTTGATTTTGGTTGTTTTCCTACTTACACAAGGTTGCATCTCTAGACGTACGTTTCTGTGTGTTTCACGTCATCAGTAGAGAACAGCAAACCCAGGTAAGCCAATTTTAACCAAAATCAACTCCTATATATGAATTACTCGCGGCAGTGCAATGCGAGTGAATTACAAGTTGTTGCGCCATCTAGCGGACTGGCTCGAGCACTCGAAAGTTTAAACACATTGGCATCGTCTTGTCTGAGACGCCGAAGCGCCATCTATGACAAGTTTCGTCCATTAATGTGGTATTAAAACCACGTAATCACGTAGCAACTAAAAGGCCGTACTGCCCGAAGCATATGCAAAGAAGAAAGATGGAAAACGTGCTGTGTGTGGATCGATAAAAATCAAAACGAATTTTATACTTCACACAAAGGTATGTGTGCCTAACTTGCGAGTGTCAGAAGGAGAGGGAAGAGTTGATTTTGGTTGTTTTCCTACTTACACAAGGTTGCATCTCTAGACGTACGTTTCTGTGTGTTTCACGTCATCAGTAGAGAACAGCAAACCCAGGTAAGCCAATTTTAACCAAAATCAACTCCTATATATGAATTACTCGCGGCAGTGCAATGCGAGTGAATTACAAGTTGTTGCGCCATCTAGCGGACTGGCTCGAGCACTCGAAAGTTTAAACACATTGGCATCGTCTTGTCTGAGACGCCGAAGCGCCATCTATGACAAGTTTCGTCCATTAATGTGGTATTAAAACCACGTAATCACGTAGCAACTAAAAGGCCGTACTGCCCGAAGCATATGCAAAGAAGAAAGATGGAAAACGTGCTGTGTGTGGATCGATAAAAATCAAAACGAATTTTATACTTCACACAAAGGTATGTGTGCCTAACTTGCGAGTGTCAGAAGGAGAGGGAAGAGTTGATTTTGGTTGTTTTCCTACTTACACAAGGTTGCATCTCTAGACGTACGTTTCTGTGTGTTTCACGTCATCAGTAGAGAACAGCAAACCCAGGTAAGCCAATTTTAACCAAAATCAACTCCTATATATGAATTACTCGCGGCAGTGCAATGCGAGTGAATTACAAGTTGTTGCGCCATCTAGCGGACTGGCTCGAGCACTCGAAAGTTTAAACACATTGGCATCGTCTTGTCTGAGACGCCGAAGCGCCATCTATGACAAGTTTCGTCCATTAATGTGGTATTAAAACCACGTAATCACGTAGCAACTAAAAGGCCGTACTGCCCGAAGCATATGCAAAGAAGAAAGATGGAAAACGTGCTGTGTGTGGATCGATAAAAATCAAAACGAATTTTATACTTCACACAAAGGTATGTGTGCCTAACTTGCGAGTGTCAGAAGGAGAGGGAAGAGTTGATTTTGGTTGTTTTCCTACTTACACAAGGTTGCATCTCTAGACGTACGTTTCTGTGTGTTTCACGTCATCAGTAGAGAACAGCAAACCCAGGTAAGCCAATTTTAACCAAAATCAACTCCTATATATGAATTACTCGCGGCAGTGCAATGCGAGTGAATTACAAGTTGTTGCGCCATCTAGCGGACTGGCTCGAGCACTCGAAAGTTTAAACACATTGGCATCGTCTTGTCTGAGACGCCGAAGCGCCATCTATGACAAGTTTCGTCCATTAATGTGGTATTAAAACCACGTAATCACGTAGCAACTAAAAGGCCGTACTGCCCGAAGCATATGCAAAGAAGAAAGATGGAAAACGTGCTGTGTGTGGATCGATAAAAATCAAAACGAATTTTATACTTCACACAAAGGTATGTGTGCCTAACTTGCGAGTGTCAGAAGGAGAGGGAAGAGTTGATTTTGGTTGTTTTCCTACTTACACAAGGTTGCATCTCTAGACGTACGTTTCTGTGTGTTTCACGTCATCAGTAGAGAACAGCAAACCCAGGTAAGCCAATTTTAACCAAAATCAACTCCTATATATGAATTACTCGCGGCAGTGCAATGCGAGTGAATTACAAGTTGTTGCGCCATCTAGCGGACTGGCTCGAGCACTCGAAAGTTTAAACACATTGGCATCGTCTTGTCTGAGACGCCGAAGCGCCATCTATGACAAGTTTCGTCCATTAATGTGGTATTAAAACCACGTAATCACGTAGCAACTAAAAGGCCGTACTGCCCGAAGCATATGCAAAGAAGAAAGATGGAAAACGTGCTGTGTGTGGATCGATAAAAATCAAAACGAATTTTATACTTCACACAAAGGTATGTGTGCCTAACTTGCGAGTGTCAGAAGGAGAGGGAAGGCATTTCACTGCCGCGAGTAATTCATATATAGGAGTTGATTTTGGTTAAAATTGGCTTACCTGGGTTTGCTGTTCTCTACTGATGACGTGAAACACACAGAAACGTACGTCTAGAGATGCAACCTTGTGTAAGTAGGAAAACAACCAAAATCAACTCTTCCCTCTCCTTCTGACACTCGCAAGTTAGGCACACATACCTTTGTGTGAAGTATAAAATTCGTTTTGATTTTTATCGATCCACACACAGCACGTTTTCCATCTTTCTTCTTTGCATATGCTTCGGGCAGTACGGCCTTTTAGTTGCTACGTGATTACGTGGTTTTAATACCACATTAATGGACGAAACTTGTCATAGATGGCGCTTCGGCGTCTCAGACAAGACGATGCCAATGTGTTTAAACTTTCGAGTGCTCGAGCCAGTCCGCTAGATGGCGCAACAACTTGTAATTCACTCGCATTGCACTGCCGCGAGTAATTCATATATAGGAGTTGATTTTGGTTAAAATTGGCTTACCTGGGTTTGCTGTTCTCTACTGATGACGTGAAACACACAGAAACGTACGTCTAGAGATGCAACCTTGTGTAAGTAGGAAAACAACCAAAATCAACTCTTCCCTCTCCTTCTGACACTCGCAAGTTAGGCACACATACCTTTGTGTGAAGTATAAAATTCGTTTTGATTTTTATCGATCCACACACAGCACGTTTTCCATCTTTCTTCTTTGCATATGCTTCGGGCAGTACGGCCTTTTAGTTGCTACGTGATTACGTGGTTTTAATACCACATTAATGGACGAAACTTGTCATAGATGGCGCTTCGGCGTCTCAGACAAGACGATGCCAATGTGTTTAAACTTTCGAGTGCTCGAGCCAGTCCGCTAGATGGCGCAACAACTTGTAATTCACTCGCATTGCACTGCCGCGAGTAATTCATATATAGGAGTTGATTTTGGTTAAAATTGGCTTACCTGGGTTTGCTGTTCTCTACTGATGACGTGAAACACACAGAAACGTACGTCTAGAGATGCAACCTTGTGTAAGTAGGAAAACAACCAAAATCAACTCTTCCCTCTCCTTCTGACACTCGCAAGTTAGGCACACATACCTTTGTGTGAAGTATAAAATTCGTTTTGATTTTTATCGATCCACACACAGCACGTTTTCCATCTTTCTTCTTTGCATATGCTTCGGGCAGTACGGCCTTTTAGTTGCTACGTGATTACGTGGTTTTAATACCACATTAATGGACGAAACTTGTCATAGATGGCGCTTCGGCGTCTCAGACAAGACGATGCCAATGTGTTTAAACTTTCGAGTGCTCGAGCCAGTCCGCTAGATGGCGCAACAACTTGTAATTCACTCGCATTGCACTGCCGCGAGTAATTCATATATAGGAGTTGATTTTGGTTAAAATTGGCTTACCTGGGTTTGCTGTTCTCTACTGATGACGTGAAACACACAGAAACGTACGTCTAGAGATGCAACCTTGTGTAAGTAGGAAAACAACCAAAATCAACTCTTCCCTCTCCTTCTGACACTCGCAAGTTAGGCACACATACCTTTGTGTGAAGTATAAAATTCGTTTTGATTTTTATCGATCCACACACAGCACGTTTTCCATCTTTCTTCTTTGCATATGCTTCGGGCAGTACGGCCTTTTAGTTGCTACGTGATTACGTGGTTTTAATACCACATTAATGGACGAAACTTGTCATAGATGGCGCTTCGGCGTCTCAGACAAGACGATGCCAATGTGTTTAAACTTTCGAGTGCTCGAGCCAGTCCGCTAGATGGCGCAACAACTTGTAATTCACTCGCATTGCACTGCCGCGAGTAATTCATATATAGGAGTTGATTTTGGTTAAAATTGGCTTACCTGGGTTTGCTGTTCTCTACTGATGACGTGAAACACACAGAAACGTACGTCTAGAGATGCAACCTTGTGTAAGTAGGAAAACAACCAAAATCAACTCTTCCCTCTCCTTCTGACACTCGCAAGTTAGGCACACATACCTTTGTGTGAAGTATAAAATTCGTTTTGATTTTTATCGATCCACACACAGCACGTTTTCCATCTTTCTTCTTTGCATATGCTTCGGGCAGTACGGCCTTTTAGTTGCTACGTGATTACGTGGTTTTAATACCACATTAATGGACGAAACTTGTCATAGATGGCGCTTCGGCGTCTCAGACAAGACGATGCCAATGTGTTTAAACTTTCGAGTGCTCGAGCCAGTCCGCTAGATGGCGCAACAACTTGTAATTCACTCGCATTGCACTGCCGCGAGTAATTCATATATAGGAGTTGATTTTGGTTAAAATTGGCTTACCTGGGTTTGCTGTTCTCTACTGATGACGTGAAACACACAGAAACGTACGTCTAGAGATGCAACCTTGTGTAAGTAGGAAAACAACCAAAATCAACTCTTCCCTCTCCTTCTGACACTCGCAAGTTAGGCACACATACCTTTGTGTGAAGTATAAAATTCGTTTTGATTTTTATCGATCCACACACAGCACGTTTTCCATCTTTCTTCTTTGCATATGCTTCGGGCAGTACGGCCTTTTAGTTGCTACGTGATTACGTGGTTTTAATACCACATTAATGGACGAAACTTGTCATAGATGGCGCTTCGGCGTCTCAGACAAGACGATGCCAATGTGTTTAAACTTTCGAGTGCTCGAGCCAGTCCGCTAGATGGCGCAACAACTTGTAATTCACTCGCATTGCACTGCCGCGAGTAATTCATATATAGGAGTTGATTTTGGTTAAAATTGGCTTACCTGGGTTTGCTGTTCTCTACTGATGACGTGAAACACACAGAAACGTACGTCTAGAGATGCAACCTTGTGTAAGTAGGAAAACAACCAAAATCAACTCTTCCCTCTCCTTCTGACACTCGCAAGTTAGGCACACATACCTTTGTGTGAAGTATAAAATTCGTTTTGATTTTTATCGATCCACACACAGCACGTTTTCCATCTTTCTTCTTTGCATATGCTTCGGGCAGTACGGCCTTTTAGTTGCTACGTGATTACGTGGTTTTAATACCACATTAATGGACGAAACTTGTCATAGATGGCGCTTCGGCGTCTCAGACAAGACGATGCCAATGTGTTTAAACTTTCGAGTGCTCGAGCCAGTCCGCTAGATGGCGCAACAACTTGTAATTCACTCGCATTGCACTGCCGCGAGTAATTCACATATAGGAGTTGATTTTGGTTAAAATTGGCTTACCTGGGTTTGCTGTTCTCTACTGATGACGTGAAACACACAGAAACGTACGTCTAGAGATGCAACCTTGTGTAAGTAGGAAAACAACCAAAATCAACTCTTCCCTCTCCTTCTGACACTCGCAAGTTAGGCACACATACCTTTGTGTGAAGTATAAAATTCGTTTTGATTACAATTGTTTATGCTTTATCCTTTATTTATCTGTCAAAAGCCTATATTGTGTTCTATAGGCAAAATTAACTGAAAAGTTCGGAAAACAAATAGGGAAAAACTGAAAGAGAACTGAACAACAATACCAGTGAAAAACAGCCAGGAAACTATAGGATGAGATCTGTGTTTACAATGTACTTCTTATTTTTTTACGCACTTCACAGAACATTGATGACTTTTGGTTAGTTGGTGAACACTCTTGCCAAACAACACATACCTACCAGTTTTTATAAAAAATAATTTTTAACAACTGGCATAAAATGAAATCTGCAGAATACCTCACATTGGTAGCCCTTGAAATAATTGTCTGGTATCAAAAACATTTTAATTTTACATTACATTTTGACTTGACATTGTCTCTCAATAAAGGAACTACAGTAGACTCACGCTAGTGTGAACACAAAATATTTGCGATAGCGTGGAGACTGTGCATACTACGTACGTCTATTTTTAAAAACGTTAAACATTAAGTTAGATATTATACATTTTTACTACCAACTTTTAAATTAAACTGTACACATAATTTAGAGGAAATCTATAAATTACAGCTGAAAACGCGTGTTCACACAAGCGCGAGTCTACTGTAGTAGCCTGCTTTATTGGAACACAAGTAAGGACAAACACTATCCTTTAATAAAGAATAAGGTTCAAACCAGGTAACTGCGCATGCCTCAAATAGAAGATAAGAGAAAAATGGGCCATGCAAAAGGTCCCTAAAATTTATCTCCTTAGGTTAAATCTCTCTATAAATTGCGACGATATCAGATAATAGATAGTTTAAGTTGTGCTACGTATTTCTACGTAAGCATGAGATTTGACAGATGCGCAAGAGCACTTCGTCACACCATCGTCAAGGTCACGTTAGAAGCTTACGTATTTACTTTAGCTTACGGCAGTCTGCGGGCACCTTAACGTTACCAAAGAATAGAATTGGTTGATTGACCGATCGAAAAATGAGGCCTAGACGATAATTTCCGCTTCCAGTATAAACGATTCTTTGCAAATATATTCCTACTGTTGTTGAAAAGACAAAAAACAAAATTGTAACATCAAAAAAACACAGTGCCGCATTCCATATTCTCTGCTATTAGTAGAGTTGTTATGGTAACGTAAAAACATTCAACTTAAACTCAAATTTGGAACAAAACGTAGAGCACTTAACGTGCAGTTTTACGTAAAAGCACAACCTAAACTATCTAATTATTATAAAATTTACTAAAAGTATAACTAAAAAAACAAACTTTATTAGTGACCTTTGAGGACACAACTTGGTTTTTAACATATTCGCTTTTTAAAGCCCTATTATGTTTATAGCTCCTATTTTCCAGTACTCACTATTAATAATACATTTGATAAAAAACACGTGACATGGGGACAAACCCAGTGACATAGAAAGAATGTTTAACAAAAAACTATTGTTAAATTTCAATCAGCTTCTGCTTCGGACACTTTTAATTCACAATTCATAATTACTTTAACTTCAATGATGTTTTAGAACTAAATCTAAATGCACCCTAAATGATAGATTGACCCAATGCACTATTCTAATCTTGTATTAAAATCCATCAATGGAAACTAGGGTGTACACTAATAATATAAAGTAGCTACGTCGTTTGTCTGTCTTTTTGAAACCGGGTGTGACGCAATAAATAGGGTTTCACAACCCTATTGTTCATAGATAGCAACCCCCTATTTTACTGAGACATTTTTTAAACCTTCAGGATCAATATAATTAAAACTCTAGGTTAAAACATCTGTTGCTTCTTCAAAACACAAAATTTTATCTAGCCTTTTTACAACTTTACTCTTCTTGCAAAGTTTTTTCGTAGCTTTGCTATATTTAATCTTTTTTGTCTACAATCCCTTTTTTCTTTTGTAGCATTGCCTTTGCGTCTTTACCCCTTTATATTTATTTCCGTTATTGTTTTATATTATATTCTTGTAAATCTATGTCCTCTTGTTCTTGTTCTCTTCTTTTTCATTTTGAATTCTAGCAGAGCAACATCCACTCTCTTACTTTCAGTTTTTGCATCTATTTTATCCAGATTGTTTCGTCTTTTGTTTAAGGAAATGCATTCTATGTTTCTACATCTCTTATTTATGGATCAGAACCGGTAATATTTATAATGTTGATTTATAGTTAGAGCTTGCTACAGTTGGAACTTCGATGGCGCCAGCAAAAATCTCTTAAAGGCAACTCACGACGACCGCGACTGTTGCGCTGAAAAAGAAAGAAGTCTATCGTCTATGTTCTGCTGGGACAATAGCGATGTTAGGTAGATGCAAATCTAGCGCAGGACCACCTTGCGGAAGGGATGTAAAAGCGTGGGTCCACTGTGTATACTTGCTACGCAGTATAAAGATCTCTGCCCTCGACAAAGAGGAGTCAGGCAAAATTAAGTCCTCTTATAGAAAGAAACCTTGCATCCTAAGGGGCACGTGCCTCAGTTTGGTATATGGTGTACGGACAAATCGGGGTTTGCGAAAAGGGCGCGCCGTGTGCCTGGTCGCTAGACCAAAAATGGTCTCCCACCACTACTACTACTACTATAGTTAGAGCTTTATTAATTAAGGTATTACCACTGTGGAAAAGTGTTAATTCAATTTGTAGATTACTCGAAGGTCTATTTACTTATCCGTGTCAGCTCTACCAATTAAAGCCATGCAGCCGCAGATTGAGCATAATACTGATACTCTAGTATTTGAAGATTAGCCTTTTATGGAAAATCGATTAAAATATCTAAAATTTAAATCGAATAAACTCAAACAGATTTTAAATCAAAGTAATCGTAAAATAACATAATAAATAGCTTCTGCAAAATAATCCACAAATCGAGGAGACCTGTGCCAAAAACAAAAACGACAACTGACAAATATTTTACGGTTTAGAAGATTTTTCTACGTTGTCTGACGCCTATTCTCCCGCTCCTTTGATCCTGACAATCATTTTGTGTCAGCTGTTTTTGACTGATTGATCTTTGGATTGACTCTTGCCATTCCAGTTTAGGACGCCCTCCTTTTCTGCGCCCTATTAGTTGCCATTCTAGGACCTACTTTGGTAATCTTTTATTGTTTATCTGTTGTGCATGACCGTACCATATCAGTTGTCTTTTAGTGATGTGATCCGTTAGGCTTCCCTCTGTTCCCATTCTTTCTTTTATGATCTCATTTCTTATATGACCTGTTCTAGATATTCTCATTTTTCTTTTGTATTTTTCTGTTACGCGACAAGTTTTTATTCCTTACAATGACGTGCAACTCACCATTGTTTTATATATGTTAAGTTTTACATTCTTTTTTATCTCTCCACTCCATAAAATACTGTTAAGACATCGAATAACCTTTTCTGCTTTTACTATTCGTTTTCCAGTTCTTTATAGTCTGTTCCTGTCTTATCAAATGTGACACCCAAGTATACATACTCTTTGCATGGAGATATTGTCTGTCTCTTTGTAGTTCTAACTCACTTGATTCGTGTCCAATACATAAGTACTGTGTCTTGACACGTTCACTGTTAACTTCCACTTTTGGTATTCTTTCGTTAAATTACTGATCATATACTTCTTCTTCTTTATCATTAGCTACAATTACACGGTCGTCATCAATCTGTAGTGTGTATATGGTAAATCGGTCGTTAAGTTGTATTACTATGCCATGTACTTTACGTTTCCAGTTTTTTAGAGCTACTGCGAGATTTATTTTAAGAAGAGTTGGAGAGACACAACATTTCTGTCTTAGGCCTTTCGTTACCAAGAATTCTTTTGAAAGTCGATTTCCAATTTTAATATCAGATTTTGACCCTTTGTATAGGTCTTTTATCGCTTTTATGTATGTATGATTGATATTAGTTTGCTCTAACACTGCCACAAAGGTAACATGGGTCCCTATATTTCTGGCACTCCTTTTCTTAATTACTTGTTTCAGACAAAAAACGTTATCACTATAAGACTATACTCTATAGACAAATATTTTAACTGGACGCTTTGTATAATAGTTTTAGTATTTTTTTTCATACCCAACGTCAAAGTCAAATTATTTTTGCAAAAAAGCATTAGCCAGTTACTTTTTTAGACTACTGCTTTGCTGATTCAGTGTAATATCTGTCATTTTTCTCATTAATCTGTGTGCCTAATTAACATCAAAGGGCGCTGATTAATCGAAAATTTTTACAGCTTTATAAGAGTTTTACAGCGGAGAATTTTTTGTTGTGACTTTTATTAAAAGAATATTTGATTGAAACATTAAACTTTATCCGCAAATTAAAAAAATCTGTTGTCCAAATACTATTAAATGTTTTTCTATTCGGCGAGCTAAATGAAAATCTCTAATATCATAATATTCTGCGTGTATATCAAAAACTCTGCGTAGTTCTATTGGCATAACTCAGTCGGCTTCAGCTACACTATAAAAAAGATCCAACGTTCAGATAGCAAACATCCAAAAACGCTTTTTAGAAAATTGCTTATAAAGCTTTTTTAGCTATCTGGCGAATAATCTCAGCTCAGCCATTCCGTTGGCCTTTTTAGTTAGTCAGCTACAAAGCTTTGCTACAAGTTTAATATCCCTGATGGACTGCTAATAAATAGCTATGTGGAACAGAAAGAGGTCGAGTAATTTGGATCGAGATTGATGTTTATGAAACTTATTGGCCTTAGATAAGATAGCTATCTATAACTAGAGATCCTGTATGTATGACATATTTTAAAGAAATGAAACAAATTTTAGCGGTCAATCAGTAATTATAAAAACCAAACGCGTTCGAGTGGTCATGGTTATCTTTGGTTTAACAATATGACGTCACCGATGACGTCGAAAAACGTCATTGGTTTGAACCGAAATTTACCAAGGTGTTGGGCTTTAGACTCGAGTGTTTATAAGAAGATTAACATCAGGAGAAGAACTACTTTGGTTTAGACTTTCTAGTAGAAGTAGAGAGTTTGGAGCTAGCAAATATCTTGAATTTTTAATGAATTGTAGGTTGGTTCCAGTGGATAGTAGATAAAGTTACTATAGTCGGTAATAATTTGCAATATTATGTCGGGCCATGGACAGTAGGAAATCTGTTTTTTGTCGGGTGCTATTGTATGTGAGTAAAGTTGGTATTGTATGTGAGTAAAGGCCTAGTTATAGTTTGAAACTATTTCCGCCTACGGGTTTTAAATGCAAGTTGAGATAATTTTCAAAAAAGTAGGGTTAGAATTTCAACGAAGTTTGTTTTAGTAGTCAAAGCTGGTTATTAGTGACAGCTGATGTCAAGGTCAACAAGAACAAAACAAAAGTTGAACCGCGGTTCAAAACGATTGATCGCTCATATGTTTTATAGGGACGCGATATACCCAAGGTCTCCATACTTTCATACACGTTACCTACAGAATTTGAAAGGTCATTGAACCTGACTGGCCAACTCTATCCAGGTTAAAAAATCTGCGTCATCGGGTTGCCTTAAACCATTTGTTTTATGGAAACCCGATGAGGCAGCTACAGTCGTCCAGTCAAATTCACATGTTCTGTAGGTAACTTGTATAAAAGTATAATGACCTTGGAGCAAACCCACCAAAGTCACTCAAATTCATTTTTTGGCTATGTTATTCTCTTGCCAAGTTCATTGGCGTTTCCATAAAATAATTTATGTTGTCAGCGGTGAGTGACATCAATCATCATGCAACATAAAAACAAACACGTTTGTCCGTCAGCCCCTGTAAATGTTATCAAAATTCGCTTATTTTTATTTTCCGATACTTATGAATTAACAAGAATGGAAGGTGCCTGTCTCTAAATAAGATTAGAGTATAGAGGACCGATATTTCCTTCCTTTGATTTTGACTTAAACAATTTTGACTTTGATAAGTGTATTGCGTCTCTATTTCTTTAAAATACAAAGTCTATCTATAATTAACACATAAAATTGACTAGACAATGCGGTTCTGACTAGATCCCTGTAACTTCAACTTCTTAATTAAAAGAGATTTCCTTAACATCGGGTTAAAATTATGTGTTAGAGGTTTTTAATGTTCTATTCCTGTTTTGTACTGGGGGAGATCGGGTCTGGTGGTTACACTTTTTTGTTTTCATTTTTAATATCCATGTTTTTTGTTTGGCAATGAGATTTATATACTAATTAATGTTGTAATCTAGATTATGAAGAAATAAATAGATTTTGAGAAAAAAGTGCAGTACTGAAAAAGTAGTGCAATTTTTCGTATTCTTTTGAGAAACTGACAAGTCCAGTATTGTACTGAGTGCACATTTTTTGAAACTGCACTGAGGCAAATTTTTTACAGCACTAATACCATGTCTGTGAAAAGACTGACTTTTGATCCCGTAGAAGGGATGGTTGTTATAGTACCTGGGGTTGGTAATCACATTAAATATACGCAATATTATGGCTCTAAAAAGTAATTTCAATTTGCACTTTTGACGAATGTGATTTGGTTTCTTAGCTCTGCATTTTCTGTTAGCCCATATTTGTTGAATAATACTGATATAAATTATAACCCCTATTCGGATTTGCATGCGGGAACAACCACCGTTAAAATATGATACAACCCACCCCAAAACACGTTTAGAAAATTATAAAATCAATGTTTATAAGCAAAAAGGTATCACAGGGTCGAGAAACCCATATTTGACATAAAAAATACATGAAATATAAGTTATTTTGAAAAATTAATGAACAAAAATATACTTTCGCTATGCTAAACAAAGCAATTGCGCATGTCTCTCTTTTGATATATAAGCTAAACTGAGGTAGATTTAGTGCTCTCGTGGTACTTCAACGCCGATCGGCGGCCTTATTCATTAAGTTAGTTTTATTTTTTAGCTAGTATGCAACATTACCCGGTCTGCCCCTTGTTTTTTTTGTACAAGCTGCGACATTTATTAATTGCTTTAATTGTCTAAATCCAAGTTGTCTTATTGATCTCTTATTTAGGCTGATGTAATACTATATATTTTTTAAATTTAGTTTTTTCATTGTTTCAGGCTACCTTCACAATGACCTTCCCACAAGCGGATATACTACATTCGTAACCTCTAAAAATGACCATAGTTCTCAAATAACATACACCACGCTACCAAACCAAAACGAAACAAAAAATGAGGAAGGTTCACATAAAAGACGAGAGTTGAGTCCTCAAAGAGGATATGTTTACTCGAGTGAGAGTTTAAATCATTCAAATGGCGAAGAAGAAATAGAACACGAACACACACACAAGAGGAGAAGGATAGGATTAAGTAGTACAGGGGCTCTACTTAGCTTACCACCAAAGAAAAAAGATATATACAGACCTTATTCCTTAGAAGACCGACGACCTCACAGTCCTCAAAGCCCTCATAGACCAGCAAGTCCTCTATGTCCACCTTCTCCTCTACTACCTTTTCAACACACCATCCGCGTACCTGCGGAGGAAGATTTACACGCAGCCCACGCCATCTTGGATCTCAGCGCCTCCACGACAGTGTTTATGCCACCAAATACACCTCATGGGGTTTTAGAAAGTCACCACGATAATTTATTACAGGAGCAGGAAAATATTAGACCAGAGCAAGGTTTAAAAAGTGGTGGAAAAACTATAGCCTATACTTACGAAGCGTTTTTCGTTAGCGATGGTAGATCAAAAAAAAGATTTAGTGTCGATGAAATTTCCAGCGTAGCTTTGGCACCAAAAATATCCAACGACAAACCGAAATACACGTGTTCTGAGTGTGGCAAACAGTACGCGACATCTAGTAACCTATCAAGGCATAAACAAACCCACAGATCTCTAGATTCTCAAGCCGCCAAAAAATGTATGACGTGTGGAAAGGCATATGTGTCAATGCCAGCTCTGGCGATGCACGTTCTCACTCACAAACTAGCTCACAGATGCAATGTATGCGGGAAACAATTTTCGAGGCCGTGGCTGCTTCAAGGACACACTAGGTCGCACACGGGCGAGAAGCCGTATGGATGTGCGCATTGTGGAAAGGCGTTTGCTGACAGGTGAGTGACAGGCTTTTGACAGAAATGACAACAATACATTTTGGGGGAAATGTTAGCTAGGGCATGTGGGTATTCAAAATGCTGGAAATTTTAAGAGAATTCCTAATCTAGTAGTCTCGAATTCAAATATTTTATTTTTTGTGAACATACTTTTTTTTCTCAGATCGAATTTACGGGCACACATGCAAACCCATTCATCCGATAAAAACTTCGAATGTCAGAGATGTCACAAGACCTTCGCACTTAAGTCCTACTTAAACAAGCACCTAGAGTCCGCCTGCTTAAAGGAAGAAGTGTCCTCAGAGCTCCTCTCTAGTGACCTTAATGTAAATTTGGGCCATCAACAAGGCATGCAGACGATACGGGTTTATGCTGGGTGAGGATTTTAATATTAATGTATAGTAGGATGAAATTTTAAAATTAATTGTGTGACAAATGTGAGCTTTCTAGGGTTTGCTTTGAACAAGCGATATTTTAAACAAGTTTTGAAAGGTTGGTTGCACAAAATTTTCCTTACCTTTGAGACTATCTTTATTTAAAGAGATCCTTAAGAAGATTGGTGTAATTAGCCGTAAAAAGGTAGAGAAGCTTTAAAAATAGAAAAAATGCTATTTTCGCTTTTAGAATAAAACTATAGTAGACAGAGCTTGTTTTTATAACGATCGGTTGTTTAAAGCCAAGTAAAACCGCCTTAGAAATGCTTTAAAAACTATCTTTCTAGTCAAATTTCTAGTCTTAAAGTATTTATGTACTACTTAGTGCAGTGTGGCTAGGTAAATGAAAAAATAATCATAAAACGGTAGCAGTTTCATTTACTTGAGCCTGAAACACTACCAATGTTACGCTTGTAAAAAATATAATTCCAAAGAGTTTTTAGTTACCATGTCACATAATAAAAAGAGGGGTGGTCCTCTTTTACCCCCTATCTAGAATGGTTAGAGGTGATACATGTATTTCTCACCTATGTAAATAGCTATCTTATAGTTTCCTCCTATTTTTTCTTTTTCGTACTTTATCACTTTCGGTATCCCAGTTTTATTAGAAAACTATTTTAAGTATTACCTATCATTTAATCAACTCTTAAGTAATATTTAAAATAGGTATTACTTAAGTAAGGTGTCTCTTAAATTATGTATTATCTAAATTAAGTATTGCTTAAATTAATTGTAACTTAAATTGAGTATTACTTACTTACTTAATTAAATTAATTATTGCTTAAATTAGGTATTGCTTAAATTAAGTATTACTTAAATTAAGGAATACTTAAATTTTAAGTCACTCCTACATTTAAAGAAAATATTTTTTTTTACAAATACTTTTTTGAAAGTCAGTTTCAGCAAAAAAAAGTTTATATGTCTTAAATATTTGTGTCAGTGAAACTTTAAAGACCCTTTGCGTTTGCTTAGATTCTCTAATTAGACTGGGATACAGTTTCCTTTCCTTAATTTTCCCCATTAGAAACAATGAGATAACACATCGAGAATACGTCCACTAATATTAGGGATAGATTTTAAGCCACAAACACGTTATAGTTTACGTTACAAAAATGTAGAATAACGTTATTTTTTGTCCTAAAAACACCAAAAAATAAAATGTACATATTAAGCTGGCAAACATAGGCAAATAAAAAGTACACCAAAAAATAGAAAAGGTATTTAAGTCTACATTAAGATTAGAGCACTCTTTAAAAAGTAAGTGAAAAAATGAGTTTTCATGTTTTTTTGAATGTTAATACAACGAGCGGTTCCAATACAACGAAAATTGCAAATAATATACAGTTTAAGATAGTTCTTAGAGCAATAACTTATTGTAACGTTAAACGTTATTTTTAAAAAATATCTAACAATTTTGAAAAAGTTAAAAAATGTTTTCGATATTAATTTACAAAATTTAAATGTTAAAAAAATGCGGTTTAAAAAATTAACTTCAAGTTTAAAATACTTGTACTTACTCTAGTCATACTTAAACGTAAAAACCAAATAAAAATACCAAAAGTTAATTCGTCCTTTTCTCCTATAGTCAATTTTTTTCAATTATAAATTGGGATAAACTTCAAAAATAAATGTAAACAAAAAATTATATTTAACGAAAATTTTCTTTTGATATAACTATCTTTAAAAACAGAAATTTTTTTTTTGTAGATACCGAAAAAAAATTGAAAAAAAATCTAATACGTTAAAGAAATTGCAAAAATTTTTGTACAGTAAAATTTTTTAAGAGAAATCGATGGTAACGATAGGGACTGATGAAGGTTATTCATCAGTGCCTGGTAACAAATAATATAAGCCTAGTTTTTTGGCAGTATTTTTGCAAGAATTACAAAATATTTAAACGGCTATATAATAAGATGCTTACTTATAAGTAAGTACTACAAATAAGATAGTACTGATATTAGTTTACATAACAACCATGTTATACTGGTTATTATATGCGAAGATAAAGTTAAAGACGCGAGCCGAAGCACATAGCGGTATTTTGTACTTAAAGCTGGCCAAAATTATTTCATGTTTAGCAAAAACTTATTTTTGCGTAAACCGTCAGGTATAACCTAATTAATAATAAAACAACAGAGTTTTTTTTCAAAATGACTCATTATACATTTTTAAAACCCAGTTTTGAAATTATGCAAATAAGATAATCATATGTAAGAAATTTTTAAACAATCGCATTATAATTTTCTATTATTAGGGGTAAAGAAAAAAATCATAAAAATGCCAACCGAAACATTCCGGAACCAATTTTTAACAATTCATATACAAAAATATATTATGCTTTCTTTCTTTATCTTGAAGTACAACAAAACTTATTATTTTTTTACTTATAATAATTGAAAAAAGATAATTTATGTAAATTTATTTAAACTCTTTCTTTGCATGTTGATAAAGGTCTTTTTATAAAATGAATATTTTACACATAATTGCCTCCGACATATCCATAAGAAAAATAAAAATTATCAGCTGAATCCTCGATTGAATCAAAAATTTAAGAAACTCGTTATTTTTAGCAAAGTAGGCAATGCTAAGTATAGCAATAGGTCTGCTACAAAATCATGGAAATTCGGTGGCATCGCATTATACCCGTTTCTTAAATGCAAAAAATGGACACGTTTTTTAATTCTTCATACTTTTATTTATAAACCTACAAAAAATTATTTTGATAATGTAATATTTGATAATTCTAATTTTATATTTTATCATAAAATACCGTTATGTGCGAAAGCGAGTCTCTTAATCCATCTGAGCGTGTAATGATATGTGAGGTGGTATATTATACTTTATCTACGACCAACT
Organism: Aspidapion aeneum; assembly: GCA_963576565.1. Classification (NCBI taxonomy): domain Eukaryota; kingdom Metazoa; phylum Arthropoda; class Insecta; order Coleoptera; family Brentidae; genus Aspidapion; species Aspidapion aeneum. Next base: position 29,703,532 of record OY755043.1, read on the forward strand.
AAAATTTTATAATATTAAATATAAAGAAACTCAAGACAAATATCGTAATTTTGTGAAAAAATTTAAGTTTATTAAAATTTTGTTAAATTTTGAAATTTTTTAAATTTTTTGAAAATTTAGTATTATACCCATAAATAAATTGTTTATGACGATTTTGAACAAATCTTAAAATATTGAGGAAAGAAAATAATTTAATATTTTTTTAGAATTTTGATATTTTTTAAAATCCTTGAAAATGTTTAAAAAAACAGAAAAAGGAACTTTAAAACATTTTTAAATTTTCATACCCATAAATAGATTCTGTTTATAAAAAAGAAATTTTAACTAGCTTCATACGTCCCAGAAGCGTAAATGAGCCATAACAGTCGTGATAAGAGGCTCGTTAAGCCATTATTATTGGTTGGTCGTGGTTAAAGCATATGAATAAGCTGGTGAGCAGAAGCACCGATCGAGGGTTTCATCTGACGTCCCGAAACGCTCGGCATCAATTTCCCTTTTTTTAAATGCGTTACAGGTTCTTCAACGTAACCCATTAAAAAAAAAGAGAAAGCTGTTGAGCGTTTCAGGGCGTCAAATCAAACGCTTGAGCCTGTGAAAACCCTCGGTCCATGCTTTTTGTAACTACCTTATTCATATGGTAAAAGTATAAGTTTGCATGGTAGGATTAAAACTGCATGTTTCCGAATAGTGTGTGCATGGTGTGAAAAAATTATCTTAAGGGGGCCCAGTGCAATTAAGAGTATTGATAATATTTTTGACAGATATCAAAAATAGTTTATTACATACAGAGTTATAAATTTGGATTTAAAAATATTTACATGGCAACTGAATTTTTTAATGAGATTTAGGGATTTTTTTACTGCTAAAACACTGACGCTCTCACAGGAGGGGGGCATCGCGCCAGCCCTCTCCCAGATTCTAAACTTTGGGATCAAAAAGTATAAAAAAATTATGCTGTTTTGATTTTTTGAAACAACACACATATTTTGGCCCCCGCCAAACATAGTTTTCTGGGAGCGTCACTGGCTGAATCAATAGCCCTAACGTGACAAAACTTTAATCTTTAATAAGTTTATTTATAACAAAATAAGTTTGTGCTTGTGTTAACATTCTCACGGTATACCTCGGTTTGCAAAACCACGTTTTGTGTGGCTGGCAATCTCGCTATTTAGTCTTCTCGGTCATCTTAAGCTACGGTTGGAACAAAAACGGCTGAAAACTACGCAGGATATAACCTTTTAGGATGTAACATTTTATTTATTTATTTTTGTTCTTAAATAGGGTTCCGATTAAAAACTAGACTAAAAAATCTTAATTTATTTAAAGAAACATTAATTTAAATTTTAGACAGAGAGGGATAATCGTAATCCGCAATGGGCGTCGGTTGGCTCTGACCGGGAAAACAGCATAAGAAAGTCCACATTCTGTGCACTGTATAATTCAATAGCGATATGTTATGTCGCCCACTAATTGCGGATAGTAGAAAGAAAGGACGACATGTCTATGGAATTCGGCAGTACACAGAATCTAGGCACTGGTTGTGAAGAGACGCGAATTACTGGTGGCCTATCAACGAGATTTAAGCTTCAGCATGAAATACGAGGGACGATCCAAAAGATTCTGCCAATGGAGAATAATAGAACATCTTTGTTTATTTTTAATATCTATATAGAAAATACTAGTTTTGACCATATAATATTAGATCGAATATTAGAGACATTTATTCTGCGAGGTAAATGGCCAAATGACCTTATGTGGAAGCCAGCACTGCTTATCAGTGTCGTTCACCATTTAGTTAAATACAAATAAATTATGCAAATTCCGCCCACCACTAACACTAGACAAACCATTTCAAACACCGTTGGAACGCTCTACACGCCTGCTTGGACAAACCTGAGGTTCTTTGATATTCCGACAGAATGCGGGAAAGCGCAAGCCAAGGCAACCTTCTGGTTCCCACGGTATGTTGTTTGGCAAACCACAAATCAAATTTTTCAAGTCGTATACCGTGGGATCGCAGCTTTAAATAAAAAAAGTTTTATGAAATTCGAGTTACTGCTTTGGCAGTAATAAATTCCCAAATCTAAGTGAAAAGTTGGGGTTCCTAATTTCAATTCGGGTTTGATATTAAAAAATATGTTATTAAAACTATATATCCAAAGTTTAACAATAGAAATTTTTACTACATCACATATCTCCCGGTTTATTTTTCAGAATAAATAATCATAAAACGGACTGATATTTTTCTAGCTTAATCAAGCTGAGAAAATGAGCAAGAAATAAAAGAAAATGCACAATATCCAGACATGTCATATCCTTGCACAAACAGAAAGTGACCCTTTTTACGGTGAAAATGCGAGAAATGTCGGCGGTTCGCGGGAATAAAACTGGAAGAGAATAAAACTTTTACAGAGGTTTATTTTTCCTTCGTACAATATGATGAAAATAAAATCGTAAATTTAAACTTTTTTGCCATTTTTAGTCTACACTAGTACACTAAAACTTTTTAAAGTGTACATGGTTTTCCCGTATATTTTTACACCATATCTAAAACGTTTATTTGAATAGTGAGAAAATGAAATAAATAAAAATGTTTCCTAATTTTTTACGAAATTTAAGAATCTTAGGGTGAGAATGTCAAAAAATAATTCTAAATGTCGAAATTTGGCAGGTTGATGGTTTTTTTTAATTAAACACCCTATATTATTCTGGATTTTTATAGATCTTTCCTTTCTGATTTCGAAAATATTATTATATGTTGAGATTATTTCGTTTATTAGTTTTCGAGATATATGCGATGAGATAAGGCAGTCATGAAAATACATTAGCAGTGACACAATTTTCGTAGATTGATTTATTATTTATTTGCGATTGTTACAAAAATATTTTGTTGCGCGACTAAAATTAATGAAACAAGATAATAACTGAAAAATAAAAAAATAATATTTCAACTATTTATCACCGTTCTAAAAAATCTAAAGTGGGTCATATTTTTATGCGATAACTCAAAACCAGTTTAACGTAAGATAAAGCTGTCAAAAATATCTGTCAAAACTTATGTATGATCCGTGTGTACTGTGCCCAAAAATATTGGCGAGTGGATTCTAGTCATTTTAGCCAGTATTTAGATTTAGTGCCCGGATCTTTAAACTAGGATTAAGCCAATTTAAGGATAGTTAAGTTAACCAACGTTGGAGTTTAAAAATGAGGCGCCACCACAAGGATTATTAAATAAAAACTGAGCCACCAAGGAACAAACTCAAACTATTACCTACATTAATTTTTTTTTAAATTTTTTCTTTGTACCTATTAAAATTTTAGGGATACTTAGCTTTTATTAAACTAAACCTTAATTAAGCTAGAAGGCCTCGTTCGTCATTCAGCTCGTCAATTAAAAATAAGATGCTTTTTTCAAAGTTCCCGCTACCCCTGATTTTATTTTTCGCTATTTCCAGATTATAAAATACAAAATTATTTATACACCAACTGCAGCTCTTCATTTGTACATTATATTTTGAAAAACCCTGTATAATAAAATGACCAAAGGTCATTACTTTTTAAACCAGATTAATAAGATAGAATTGCTTTTATTTTACCTGGGCTATAACTACCCTTAAATTTTTAACGACTTTTTACTCATGTCGAACAGTTTTTAATAATTTATTAGTATCTTTATTAATTTACTAATAGAACTACTTTAATAAAAAATCAAATATAAATCACAAAACTATTGAGAAAAAAAAGTTTTGTTATTCACATATCTATAACATAGGTAGGTTTTATTGACTCAACTACTATTACCACGACCGTTGTTTTTTTCTATATAAATAGGTAAATTATTTAAAAATAAATAATTTTCCACATACATATTTGTTTTCCATTCCATATTTAAGAGCTCATTTTTTATTCACATAGGGAAAGTTTTTTAAAGCCAATATTAAATACCAGATAAATAAAGAAAAAGCATTAAATATTGATTTGGTAAATCGTAATTGATTTTTATTTCAAAAGTTTTTATTTGCTTTTTTACCAGTAGCTAAGTTACCAACTAAAGAAAAATCTGTTGATTCATAATAATAGATAAGCAGGATAATAAATATACAAAAAAGTGAGCAAATATGCATATTTTTGCTATTAGAATCACATTTAAAAAATCTACACTGGATATAATTAAATCAGAGCAGTTTTGTGACTTGTAGTCTAGTCATTATAGAATTTTAGCTTGCAAAAGGTGGTGTAGTCGCGATTTTGACATATGTTGTTGACGGTGGAGTCCTAAAAACCAATTTGAGTTTTCGACCAAATCACTTGGTAACTGTACGTTTTAAGGTGGCTTCCCACGGCCCGTGTATCTGCAGGCGGGGCCGCGCCAGCTCGCGCCAACGTAGGAAGACGGTCACCTGAGGTAGCGCGAGGAGGTGCGACGAATCCGCGGCGAGTCGGTAACTTCAAAGGCCCGAACCGGCGCGGCGCGTTCATCACCAAACCCGAGCACCAGTAATCACAAAAATATGTAAATAGCTGATAGGTTTTGGAAAGGTACATGGGCACAAACACGCCGTGGGAAAAGTGTCGCCTGAAGTCCGTTCCGATCTACGCGCCGCTCGTTCCCCCGTCGCGGTTAAATTACGGGCCGTGGGAAGCCACCTTTAGAAAACAAAGTTTCTTACAAGGGGTGAAGAAAATAAAATTTTTTACAAAAACGCTTTTTTATGTTTTTTTGTCAGACGAATGATTTTCGAGTTATGACGCTAAACATTTCGCAGTCATTTTGGATTTTGACCAATTTTTAGCTCACACATATACTATACTATAGTAGTGTGAGCTTAGGTGATCCTAATTTTTTCGAGAAAAAGAAAGTTGCTCCGATTTCAAAAATTTTTATATATCTTTGCGTTTCAGATGATTTTGAAACTTTTTTGTTGCGCCGTCTGTCTGTCTGTCTGTCTGTCTGTATGTCTGTCTGTCTGTCTGTCTGTCTGTCTGTCTGTCTGTCTGTATGTCTGTAACGACCAACGCGCATAACTCAAAAACCGCTTGGCCGATTTTAATGAAATTTGGTACCTAGGCTGGGTTTTGGGCCGAGATGGTCCCATTTAAAAATGAACAAAATCCACCGAGCACAAACCAAAGAAAAGGGTGGGGGTTGATTTCAAAAATTAGAGTTTATGGAAAAATATGGCGTGTGTGACATCAAACGAAAGGTAATTGAGTCTGGAGTTCAACAAAATACATTTTAATTTATTTTAAAAAAAAGGGTGGGGGTATATTTCAAAAATTAGAGTTTAAGTGAAAAAATGGCGTGTGTGATATCAAACGAAAGGTAATTGAGTCCGGAGTTTAACAAAATACATTTTAGTTTTTGTTTTTTTTAAGGGTGGGGGTAGATTTCAAAAATTTGAGTTTAAGTCAAAACATGGCTTGTGTGGTATCAAACAAAAGGTAATTTAGTCCGGAGTTGAATAAAATATATTTTAGTTTTTATTTATATTAGCTCACACGTACACTATAACTATAGTACCTAGTGTGAGCTTAGGGGCCCATATATTGGCAGAGTTTTTTTTTAGTGGCCTTTAACTTCGAACCAGCCTATTTTTGAGAAAATCTGTGATCACATAAAATAAAGACCAACTAATAACCTATAAAATAAGATTTCTCCGGGTAGAACTCTTGCTAAGCTACGAACCCTGAAGTGTTTACACCCGTTTCCTATGTATTTCCACCTTTTGAGGAAATGACACAAATCTGAATAATTTGGTTTTATCTCGCATATATATACTATGGAAATACCTTTAAAACGGGTATATTGCTGTATCTCACCAAGCGTACTATCCAGAGAACTCGTTAATATCTTATTTTATAGGCTATTAGTTAGTCTTTATTTTATGTTACCGTAAAACTAGGTTACTTTGCTCCACTTTTTTGAGTTAATTCGAAAAATTCAAAGAAATAACCAAAAATTATACCATAAAACATGTTTTTTTGGTTTTAATGAAAAACACATGGTATAGGTAATTAACAAAGGACATTTTTATTATAAAATACTTAGTATTATAAATATTTTTTTAACTTGAAAAGTGGAGCAAAGCTTCCCATAAAATATGAAAAAAAAACATTGGTGTTTTATATGTTGGCGCAAACTACACCCAATATTTAGTTAGCTTTTCCCCAAACATTCAAAATGGTGAATAAAAAATTTTAAAATATTGGTTTTTTAAGTTTTTATTGCATAGAAATCGATAACTCCACTAGACACCAAATTTTTCGAGGTCAAATTTTAAAGGAATTTCAAGCTGCACTTCACTCTGTTATTAACTCGAGATGACTAAGCGGAAAACAGCGGCTACCGCGTCTTTGAAAAGTCAAATTCGCAACAGATAATTCATGCGTGGTGGCGTTGTGGTGCATGCGCAGATTTTTAATGTGGAATATCTAAGAACTTTTTTTCTCAATGGAGCAAAGTAGGACCAGGGGGCGCAAAGTAACCTCGTTTTACGGTATAACAGAATTTCTAAAAAATAAGCAGTTTCGAAGCAAAATGGCGGCGAAATGTTTAGCGTCATAACTCGAAAACCATTTTTAAAATGTACAGTGACCAAGTGATTTAAAAAAAAACCTTTCGTGCACACTAAATCCAAGATGGCGTGGGAAGCTGGCCCCAAGTTCGAAAACTCAATTTTTTTTTTAGTTTGTAGATTCCATTGTAAACAACATTATGTCGAAATCGCGACATCAGCTTTTTTTGCTCTAATGACTAGCCTAATGGGTGTAACTTTTTTGGGTCATTAAAAATTGACTTTTTCCTAGTTTTTTTAACCAAAGTAGTAACTACCAAAACTAATATTAAAAATATGAAGTACGATTGTATTTTTAGGAAGAATGATTATTTCATGGTGTGTGAAAAAAATTGCCGAATGAAGTATTAAAAAGTAGATACATTAAGGTCACTTAATTTTATTTTTTATAAGGTTTAGTGTCCTTATTAGTATAAACACGTAGCTAGTAGAAGTTGTTTCGTTTCAAAGTTATTGTATAGTTTGTATTTTAAATGTTCTTCTGGCGTTTAATCGAGGGAACATTTTTTCGAAAGGGAAATTTTAATACGCGACAGTTTTTTTTTAATATGTGTATTTGAAAATCAATGTGCATGAAGTATGTAGTAGCTTTAGGTGTTTTTTATTGGCAGACATATTAAACAGTCTACAAATACAAATAATGTCACCGTATAGTCAAGATCAATCGGATTAATTTGTGTTTTAATGTGTTTGTCAATGTTCTAAAATAAAATTCAAGCATTCGTAAAGCAATACTATATTAACATCGAAAAGCAATAATTAAAAAAAGCAATTATAAATGTCAAATTTGGTGTAATTTTTTTACAAAATTAACCTAAAGTCAATCAACGAAATAAAACATTTATATAAAACAAATTTTATATAAAACCTTTTAGAAATTAAAATATTTTTGGGTTCTTAAAAATAAAACAATAAAGAAAACTAAAAAAAAATTGTCGATTAAAAGTTACAAACTCATAAGCAACAGTGTGCAAAACTATAAATTTTGATCGTGCTTTCTAAAAAGTTAAATTGTGTTCTTTCACAGCTGCCTAACTAAATTTTTCTTCGTCTTGTAAATCTAGTTTGTACCAAACTTTATTTATAATTTTGTTTAATTAGCTTTTATTGTTCTTCCCTTTTGCTATCTTTCGCTAACTCTATTTAACATATTTTCTTTGAATAAGTGTTATAATGGGCTTTCAATGTTGTGCTGTACTAGAGTTTTTCTAGGCTTACTAACGTTCTTCATCTTCTTATAAGCTTTTAATGTTGTGCTCACTTCTTCTATGTGCTAACTTACTAGGCAGTATGTAATTTTTGTCTAAAACTCACTTTTTTTTCTTATATGCTTTCAATTTCGTGCTCTAATAACTTTTAATATTTTATTTTTCTGTTTTTAAAAATTGTTTTTTAATTTTTGGAATTTTTTGCTACTAACATTCTTCTTTGATGTTGTTTAATCTTTGCTATTTCACTTTGTAATTATCTTTACCAGGCACTAACTAACTGATTCCTCTTTGCAAATTTTTTATGTTATTCTTACAAACATCCTTCCTCTTAAAGTGTTTTTTCACTATTTTTGTATTAGCTTTTGATGTTGCCTTGTCCTAACTGCTTCCATTCCATTCCAACATTCTAGGGAGTAAGTAATGTCTATCTTCAACTCACCTCATATTTTTATAGGCTTGTTGTGCTGCACTAACTAACTAATATTTTATTTTTCTATTTTTGTTCTTTAACTTTTGTAAATATTTTTAATAGACACAAACTAACTTAATTATCTCTTCAAATTTTCTGTGCCATTTTCACTAACATATTTCCTCTAACATTAAATTCGTTCTTTCACTATGTTTTAATAAACTTTTGGTGTTGTACTATCCTAACCTCTTCTGTTAACTTTCTAAGCATCAAATAATTTCTAGCTACAATTCATTTCATTTTCTTATAGGCTTTCAATGTTATGATGTACTTACTAACTATTATTTCATATTTCTACTTCAAAAAATTTGTGTTTTTTTTTGTTTTTTTTAACTGTTTTTTGTAGATCAATTGTGTGTATACCTGCTACTAACATTTTCCTTTCAAAAGTGACATTTTCACTTTTGTCTCTACCAAGCCTTTGATGTGGTAGAGCTTTTATCGTTTTACCTTTGTAACAATCTTTACTATGCACTAACAAGTTGCTTTCTTTTTTTTTTCATTTTTTTTTATGCTAGTCTTACTAACATACTTTCTCTTAAAGTATCTCTTTTACTTTTTTTAGGACACTTTTGATGTGGTGCTATCCTTCTTTTATTTACTTAATAAGCAGTCAGTAATTTCTACCTACAACTCACTTCTTTTTCTTTTGGGCTTTCAAGGTTCTTACTCTTTTTCACTAAGTCCTAGCTGCTTTTCATAATAAATTGTGTGTACTTGCTACTAACATTTTTCTTTCAAAACCGGCATCACTTTTTTAATTTAACTTTTTTGACTATCTGCATTGGCAGTATCTATCTGCTTTCTCTTCGCAATTTTTCTATGCTATTCCTACTGGTGTTCTTGCACCTTTTTTCTGATGGGCTTTTGATGTTGTAGTGTATTAACTAACTAATATTTATTTTTCTATTAAAAAAAATTGTTTTGTTTTCCGTCTTTTTTTTTACTAAGATCTAACTGATTTTTTTAGATAAATTGTATGCGTGCCTGCTACTAGCATTTTCCTTTCAAAAGTGGCATTTCCACTTTTGTCTCTACCAAGCTTTTGATGTTGTAAAGCTTTTGTTGTTTCACTTTTGTAACAATCTTTACTACGCACTAACAAGCTGCTTTCTCTTTGTAATTTTTTATGCTATTCTTACTAACATACTTCCTCTTAAAGTATTTATCTCTCTTTTTTGATAAGCTTTTGATATTGTACTATTCTAACTTCTTCCATTTACCTACTGAGTAGTTTTTTTTATTAACAATTCACTAACTTTTCTTATGAACTTTCAATGTTCTTACTCTTTTTCACTAAGCCTTAACTGCTTTTTGTAGATAAACCGTGTGTACTTGCTACCAATATTTTTGTTTGAAAACTGGCATTTTCGCTTTTGTCTCTAGCATGCTTTTGATGTAAAACTTTTTTTGTTTGACTCTTATGTCTATCTGTATTAGGCAGTAAGTATCTGCTTTCTCTTCTCAATTTCTCTATTCTAATTTTGCTATCTTTCTCTTAAAGTTGCGTTCTCTCACCTTTCTTCTTATAGGCTTTTGATATTGTGCTGTACTAAACTTCTTCTATTGGATTAACAGAGAAGAAGTAATTTCTGTCTAGAATTCACTTCTTTTTCTAATAGCTTTCAATGTTGTTGCACTTTGTAAAGCTTTTGTTTTTTGCTTCTCTTACTATCTTTGCTTTTGCTAATCTGCTCGAGTAACAACTTTTAGATTGTTTTTCTTATATGCTAACATTTTTGCTGGCACAATAAATGCTAGAGTGTTGTAACTTTAAATATACAATTATATTTAAAAAACAGAACAACGAAAAACGCAATAACGAAAACAATAATTGCTCTACAAAAACAATAAAAACTTTCTAAATTTATAAATACGAGAAGTCCCTAAAGTGAAGTAGTAAAATATAAAAGTTTGAAATAAATCGAGAAAAAATATAAAGAGGTGATAAACAATTCGCAACATAATGCAGTACACAAAGAAGAACAATAAAGTGTACCAACAATACACAGTTGAGAAAATTAACCGTATAAAATTTCAGGTTTCATTAATTTTGACCTTCGATTGCCGGGTATTCAAAAGCAATAAAAATCAGTCAATACGGCCCTGCAATAGCGGCCTGTCATTGGCTGAAAACTAGAGCAATATATAAATTAGATAACGAAGTAAATTTTAAGAAAAATAAAAAGTTACATTAAGGGCAACCTATACCTAAGAAACCTTTAAACAATGTCCACTAGACTTTGTTTTAGTTTATAATCAACAAATGACAAAATTAGACAAATGCACTTCTGTATAAAATACGAGAGGGAAATACAGTATGTCAATTATTTCCAGCAAAAACAAATAAATATAGTTTTTAAATAAGTATTTTTCTAAAATACTTTTCTTTATTTTTTGAATTTTATAAAATAACGTCTTGGTAAGAATTTTGTCAATTACTGAAAATCACTTCAATTCCAAAAACTTTCGTTATGACAAAGGAATCATTGCAAAATTATAGATCTTTTTCTTTTGCCAATATGAAGTAAAACTCGTTTAATAGAAATCTCCCCCATTGCTAAAAACCAAAGTTTTTCTTCAATAACTATATAAGAAAAAGTTCTTAAAGTTTTTAAAAGTTTTCTCTTTAAGAAAATCACAGAATAATAAAAAGAACTAGATAGGTAAAACTCTCTCGTATTTTTCGCTGTAAAAAATAGAAACCCATGATGCATATTAGAATTTTTAGAATATGCCTGCAAATATTATAAACAGCAATAATATTTAAGTATATATTTAACAACTTAAATAGGATTACGAATATTAAAATACATAAAAACAAAATATAATAATCAAAAAAAGCAATACAATATTTACAATTATTGTATAACTTAGAAAGAATTTTAGAAAAATGTAAGGCATAGAGAAATTATTATAAATAAATAAAAAAGATAACAATTAATATAGATATAACTGTAATTATATTACTCAAAGATTATAAAATAATTTTTGTAGGGTTTTATTTGTAAAATTAAGTACAAATGCTTTTGTATAAATTATTATTAAAAGTGAATTTTAATTGCCATATATGTTATTTAAAAGTATTTTTGTGTATGGTTTTCTAAATATGTAAAGAGCAGGATAAAGGATCAGACACAACTTAAATAGGATTTTAAAACATCTACGATTTTAATCAAATTCTAGTATGTTGTAGATCTCAATATCCTGATTAAGAGTTCTAATGGACTCAACGCGATCCTATGACTGCTTTCCAAGATACAGTGGCGGGTATGGTGCTTCCACAACATATGAATAAATTGAAATTATATTATAAAACTTAAATTTTAATACAAAAAAGTGATAAAAAATAATTGACTCTAATATTTGATGACCATGCTAGATGCTAGAGGTGACAATTTTTATGTACAAGTAGTAGTCAAAATATACAATATTTCTATTTAATTCATACTTTTATTTAAACAAATGGATCCATTAGCACACTCCACGCTATATCAGTTTTGAAAACAGATTTTGTAAACATTTCAGAAATGGAAGATCCTTCGATTTTTTAGTAATAATATAAATTATTCAGAAAAACCTTCTACAATATTCCGAAAATTGCATATTGAAGCGAGGCTCTGGTTAAAAAGTTAGCATATTGTCAAACTGTCAAAAAATTAACATTATTGAATTTTGACCAAAAGCTCTTTACAGTAATGTACAATATTTTACCTAACTATTTCATGAAAATCGGTTCAGCGGTGTAGAAGTTATCGTGGGCCGAACACACATACACAGACAGAAATCATTACGATATTGCTAAGATAGGTCAACATACACCCACATAACACACTACTAACTTGAAAGGAGTTAATCGGCCTTCAGGGGGTTATTTTTGAGTATTTTGTAAAATCATAGTGGGCTGGTTATTTTATGAAAACAATTGTTACCATGGAGATGCAGAAACCGCATTTTTATTATTATACGTTAAAATAATGTGTACAGCGTGTCCCATTTTCGATGGGATTAAATGGAGAACTCGGTTATTATTAAAGATATTGATTTTCTGATTGCACCTTACCGTGCTCTTTTTTCAAGACCTGAAAAATGGTGTATTCAGATTTTTGCTATACCCCGTAGTTTCGCTAATACAGGAAGTTTTTGAAAAAATTGAATTTTTAATAATTCCTTGTGTCTCGTTTATTTTGCAAGATATTTTTATTCTGTAAAAACTTTTAGGTGGCAACTTTTTTAGAAGAAAATAATGAGGTTGTCAATTTTTTTAAATATTGTTTAGTTTTTGAGATATGGTATTTATCATAAAAAAATTAAATACAGACCTGGATTTTTTTAATTATTATTTTGATTGGTTTTATGCTATTATTATCACAATATAATAAAAATTTATATTTTTTTGTATTAAGGTAAAAAAATTATTTTATATTTTAAAAAATAATTTTAGTCCGAACCTGGAAATTTTCAACATAAATATAAATGAAAAATTGCTAGTTGAACGATTTTTAGTTTAAATGTTTTGAAACTTAGCAAATTAAAATGGTTTTACTTTAATTTAAAGATTTATATGAAACAAAGTCTACGACAAAAGCAAAAAAAATAATGAATAACAAAAGTTAATAACTAATTTTATTTAGTGATATAAATGTTTAAACTGATTGCGATTATGTGTAAGACATTGTTGGCATTTTTTTAGTTTAGATATTGGGATTTTGTTGCTTGAATAAAGCAGTCAAACATATCACATTTTTCAAAATCTGGATATGGTCGATTTCTAGCCATTTTAGAATAATTTTGAGTGACTTATTTACAAAAATGACAAGTTAAATGACAATGTCAATTCTACGGTTTTGTTTTTCCATTTTAAAGTAATTTCATAATAATTACTATGATATTTTTGTAACTTCTTAACATTTTTAACTTTGTTTATTAATCTTTCAATTAACGTTTCAAAACAGATAAACTAAAACTTGTTCAACTAGTGTATCTTGCAATTTTTAATTTATATTTACGTTGGAAATTTCCAGGTTCGGACTAAAATTTTTTTAGAAATATTAAATATTTTTTTAAATCTTAAATTAAAAAAATATTAAAATTTTATCATTTTAAGATAATAATAACACGAAATCAATCAAAATATTAATAAAAAAAAATCCAGGTCCGTATTTAATTTTTTTATGATAGATACCATATCTCAAAAACTAAACAATATTTAAAAAAGTTGACAACGTCATTATTTTGCTCTAAAAAAGTTGCTATGTAAAGGTTTTTACAGAATATAAATATTTTGGTAAATAAGCGAAATGCAAGGAATTATTAAAAATGCAATTTTTTCAAAAACTCCCTGTATTAGCGAAACCACGGGGTATAGCAAAAATCTGATTAAACCATTTTCACCGGCTCAAAAAAAGAGCACGGTAAGGTGCAATCAGAAAATCGATATCTTTAATAATAACCGAGTTTCCCATTTAATTCCATCGAAAATGGGACACGCTGTACACTTGGAGTGTGCGTGTTAATGGGCTAGGAAGGTATCAGATCCATCATGGATCCATTTAGTTAAATATAGGTATGAATTAAATAAACATATTGTACTTTTTGAGTATCCCCTGTACATCAAAATTGTCACGTGACATCTAGCATGGTTGTCAAACATAAGAGTCAATTATTTTTATCACTTTTTTGTATTACTTTTTAAGGTTTACAAAAGAATTTCAATTTATTTGTATTTTGAGGGAGCCGCATACTTGCCACTGTATCTCGGAAACCAGTCATAGGATCCTTTTGGGCCCATGAGCACTGTTGATCAGGAGATCTACAAAATACAAGAATTTTCTCAAAATCGTGGATTTTCTAAAATCCCATTTAAGGTGTGCATGCTTCTTTAACTTATTATTTTTTTTAGCTATTTTTATTCACTTTGTTTTGTTTATATTTATTGTAAATTATTATTATTAATTTATTTATTTGTACATTTTGGTTCTTTGAAAAATAAGGACACTAAGAAAAGGTGATCGTACTTAAACTTGTAAATTTTTGTAGAGTTTGTTTAGAAGTTTTTTGAATATAGGCTTAATAGTAATGCGAACCACGTCCACAAAAATAAAAATATAAATATTATTTATAAAATAATAACATATTAAAATTTAGCAGCATGCCAAAATAATAAAGATTTTTTGAAAATGTTTACAAAAATATTAGAGTTTTAACATTAAACTTAAACCGTATTTTCCAATTTCAAAGTTGTAAAAAACACTGGTATAATAACTTTTGAATTAATAAAATATATCAGTGTTTTAAAGTTTGCTATTAAAAAAATAGAGTTTTTTTGGCTTTAGCATTATAGGCTAAAAAGTATGCTTGCAGAAGTTTTATAAATATACAGAAAAAATAAAATATTTACATACAATTAAAACTTGAAAAATAGTTTAGGCTGGAGTACCACAGTTTTAAAAATTTATATTTGAATCCACGCCACACCGATAAATATTTTGTTTTTTCTGTGTGCATATTACTTTTTTGATTGCAGTCCAGTTATTTACATAAAAATGACCACAAAGTATTTATTAAAAAAGTTTTTGATTAAAAAATGAATTGATTCTATATTAAAACACTTACATAGGAGTTTTGTATTATATTTTCATAATAAATAGTATAGAAAATTTAGACAAAATTGTTATTTTATTTTTAAAACCTGTTTGCACTTTCTTCTAAAATAAAATAAAGTATTGTGATCGCAAAATCCTTTAATCACGAGTACGTGAGACAACGTATTTAAAGGTATACGATCTAAGAGTATGCGGCAGAGAAGGCAAACGACGCACAGTGGTTTAAAATCGCATAAAACTGCCGCATTCAATTTCTTTGAGTATCAATTCGTTACTACTGTACCGATTTCAAAGGCTTTTCGCTTGTTATAAAGCTAAAGCCTTAGGCTATGCGGACCCATTACTTACATTGACATATCGCTAAAATTAAAGTTGGCAGACGTTTTTTAAAAAACTTTGTCCCTGCCGTAAATGGAAAGGTATCACCTGTTAAAATCGGTCATGAATTAAAAAAGACAGAATGAAATAAACAAGCTGACTTTTAGAGACAAAAATCATTACAATCGACATACAAAGTGTTTTTGGTCAGCAAAATCATGATTATCTTTATTCTCAGTCGGCGCAGTGGCAACCTGTCATGAAACTGATGCATTCAATTTCCTTTGCTATTAAAGCCATTAAACTTTATTCAAATATAAAACATCCGAATGGCAAATAAAATAATATTATTATAATTTTTTTTTCAATAATTTGACGGTATTGATAATGCACATTACATTTTGGCATACAGGGTGGCTGAAATAGCTAAAACCTAAGTATAATTTTTTAGATATGGACATGTAAATATTGGAGCTTTTGATAATTCAGTCAGACTTAGAACAAAATAGTATTTTTTATAAGTTTTATATTTTCTCATTTATCGTCCTAAACCTATAGGTATGTGTAGTAAGTATCTATACTAACAAATTTCTTAAAATTGATATCTAATTCCGTTTAAAAGTTATAGTTGGGATGCATTTTTACGGCCACACTGTATATTATATACCAGGGGATGAAAGTGGCACCTTTTCCACCGAGGTAAAAAGTTTGTAGCACAAGCGTAGCAAGAACAACAATTCTTTGGGGGATAAAAACTTTTATCACGAGGTTTATTATCTATTTTTTGCAATTTTGAGAATAATAGGTGACGCTTTTATCCCTTAAATAACTAAGTAACATTAAAAAAAAAAACATGCTAATATGTGATTAACTTTGTATAATAAACGGCTTAACATTAAATTGGCTATTTTTAAAATTGGGACACCTATGTATAATAAAAGATATATCTTTAAAGGACGGTGGGGGATAAAAGTTATTAATTTTAAAGGTGAGCTAGGTGAAGCTCCAAAGATATATAAACTTGAATCTCAAATTTTTATTAAATTATCACTTATTTAAAAAAAAATCGTTTTATACTATTTAATATCTAAAAGAATAATATAATAATATTAACAATTTAATTCTGGAAGTACTTACTGATAGCCAATTTACCCATATTAAATTATCATTAAAAAAAACTTTCACCAGTAAAAACAACAATGTAAACAATCCACTAATTTGTTCCATCCCGGACTGAAGACAAACAAACCACAAAATGAAGAAGAAGTGTCGCAATAAAAAACAGTTACTATAGCTTATGATCTTGGTATAATAGTTACTAATTATTATATTATATAATATTATTACTTGCTTAAAGTCATATAGGTGCCCCAATGCGTCATTTTTAGGGGGTTTTAAACCACTGTGCGACGTCGATCCATTGAAAACGCAGGTATCGAAAGCGGTTTCTGACTGGCTATCTTTTTCAGGTACTTTGGATTATATACCTTATCTCTAGCACTCGCGATTTCTAGATGCAAGAATTGCAATGTGACATAAATAATTTTTTCGATATAGATATTTTAAATACCAAATACCACGAAACAAAAATAAAAAACCGATTCTCCATCATTTAAGGGACTTTATAGAATTTAATAAAAATTAAATTTTTACTGTCATATTTATATTTTATCGGGAAAATAATTACGGCGTAAAATATCCACAATCACCCAATAAAATCAAAAACAAGCGGACCTGTAAAATTTTTACGGTCGAGAGAACATTTATTTTTAAAAGGGAGAAAATTTTTCCCGCATTGTCGGTAAGTAAAGGCAAAATGGCTTTTGGTTCAATCAAGGGCATATACTTAAAATTTATATGGATAATCCGTCGATCCAACAAAAATGTTTGAAAAATAAAAATTTTACAGTATCTTGTAAGTGGTATGACTTACAATATTTAAATAAGTGATAGAGAAGGTCAAAATTAGATCATTAGTGTCAGAATTATTGTTTTCGAGATACAAAGCTTCAAATTTGATGATTAATTAAACTGTTTTGGTTATGACTTCTTTAAAAAATACAGCGAAAATTTAAAAGTTTTTAAAGTCTTGTATCAAAATAATAACAATTATCATATAAGATTAAATATTTACACGCCTCCTAAACATTTTCAAACTTTTCCAGACCTATCCAGGGTTTCCAAAAACAATTTTAGGCTTTTTTCTAAAGTTTTACAGACTATTCCTGAACACTTACAGACGTTCTTTAAACATTTACAGACTTTTCCAGAACAGTTGCAAACTTTTTCTGAATATTTTTAGGCATTTTTATAACATTCTCAACATTTTCAATATTTCCAGAGTTTCTCGGATCTTTCCACATTATTTTCAGACTTTCAGATTTTCGTAGAACACTCCCAGACTTTCTAGACCATTCTAGACGTTTTTAGAACATTTCCGTACTCTTTTAAAAGATTTCCAGAGTTTCTGTTAACATTTCCAGACTTTGAAATTATTTCGAGACTTTTCAAAACTTCTCCAAAGTTTCCAAAATATTCTAAGACTTTCACTGGATATCCTAAACATTTCCACACCCTTTTTAAACATTTCCTGACTTTCCTGAATACTTTCAGACTTTACAGACATTTTTAGAGTATTTCCAGGCCCTTTTTTAGCACTTATAGAGTTTTCCGGACTTTTTCAAAATATTTCGAGACTTTTCCAGACTTGGCCAGAGTTTTCCAGAATATTTCCAGACTTTTTCTAAACATTTGCAGACTTTTCCAAATATTTGCAGACTTTTCCAAACTTTTATAGACTTTTCCTGACTTTTTTTCGTTTGTTTTAATCCTCTATATTTTTCATTGTTGGGATGGGATCGGTTAAACTTTCGGTAGACCTGCCAACCCTGATGCCACGTCCTGTTTTCGCTTTGTTTTTATTCCTGATTTTGTTCACTTACAGCGACCAATGAATCTGCTGTTCGCGCTTTAACGCACTTGATAAATCGTGAGAGAAGATAGACTTGCCAGTTCTTTCAATTAATTTTGGGATAAAATTTAATTGTTAAAAACTGCTCAAGGTCTTACAACGTTACTCTTTTTCTTAGAGCAGAGAAAGTCCGAGTTTTGCTTTCTTTTCCAACAAAAAAACAACATGCCTTCTCTGCTATTTTGACAAGGTCGCGATAAAATCAAAGTAGTTTGAGGAGGTCCAAACCAATTTTCCGCTTCTTCAATGGTAACGTCAAACGCATGGTGTACTCGTTTTTTTATTTTGATTGGTGGTGAAATATAATCTCTAGTTTCTCTATCTCTGACGGAAAAGCGGTATATAGTCTTTAACTACTGCATTTTCAAAGCTAATAGTAGGTGATAAAAGATGTAATCTATGAAAACAGATCACCAAAATAAGGAGTAAGTAGAGTAAGTGCGGGAGAGTTGCCGCGGAGGGAGAGACGCCGCTTTTCACGTATTTCAATGATTACGCTATAACATAGGCAACCAAGTATGCCCACATTCAGAGTTCATCATTTGGTGAACGGTTATAACATCGGACTTGTTTGTTTTTTAAAATATCGCTTGCAATCCTTGAATTTACGACGGTAAGGTAAAATTTTCTTAGCATAATTTTAAGTACTGTCCTAATAAGTTTGGTTGTTTGCAATGTGGTAGTTTTTTTTCACATTCGTGTGTTTTATTCAGTATTTTGGGGTTATGTTTACCGGTGCTATGCCGTATTTTGTTGCGTTTTAAATCTATGACCTTGATAATCAGGTGCGGCATCTCCCTCAACAAAAAGGACAGTTGCCGCATTTTCAAGAAGACCAAGAAAAAAATCAATGGAGTGACAGCGATGATGAACCTCTAGCCAAAAAGAAAAATTAAAACCAGAAACGCTGCGTGAATTGCTTCGCAGTTTACGCAACTACAACTAAAAAAATGGCTACATCTCACTTGCAAAATGTATGGTGAAGTTTGTAACATCTGTTCCAGACTCAAATTAAGGAAAAAAAATTAAAATTAGAGGTTTTTTAGAGAAACGGTTACAGCGACGTCTCTCATATTTTTACGCGGCATCTCCCCCAGCAGTGTGGGAGAAATGCCGACTTTAATTTAAAAAAAAAATTTTTTGCTATGTTTATGTTTTCTTACATATATTTTTTATTTTTGTATTTTAATAAAGTTTAACGCAGTACCTGTGCATTGATTTATTTAAAAAAAAATCTCAAGACTCACAGATGTAACAGCTATTTTTCAAAAAGTGCGGCAACTCTCCCGCATTTACCCTATATCGTGCATATTTCCATACACCTCTAATGGTTGTGAAAATTTCTAGATAAAAAATATAGCGCATAAGCGTCATTATTAGTCTAGCTTCGTTAGAAATATTTAATCTATGTTTGCAATTAGGGCGACAAAAAAAAATCAGTGGTGATTTCTAAAAATTAAACAAAAACAATAGAAAAATCGAACAGTTCGAAATTAATATCGATACAACAAACAAATAAAAGGTATCACAATTCTTCTTATATATTTTATTTTCATGCAATGATTCTACTGTAAATTTTATTAGTTACGCCAAGAAGGCTAGACAAAGCATACTAACCTCAAGATATTCGATCTATTATTTGTTTACTCAAGATTACCTGCATTTTTGTTATATTTACTTATGCTCAGTAGTTATTTTACTCTAAACCAAGCTGTTCTCGAACAACTTGGGAACAGTTTCTAAGCTTGGAATATACTCATGTTTGCGAACAGCTCTACAGCAGCTCGGGAATTCGTTCAGGGTATCGAATAGAGTCGGTTCTTCACAAGCTTTGTGGAGAACACATACCTACCGAGCTCAGGTATATTAATGCTATAGGGATCATAGAGTGCCTAGTTGCTTAATGTGTGTAAGAGAGAAAAATATATTTTGGGCGGTGTCTTGAAATATTTCTCGCTGTTTTAGACGCGTAGTAGTAGGGGAATACATCGTGACCTATCGTTTTCACAAAGTTTTTAGTCATTCCGTCGTGTGCAACCAAACAGGTGAGAAGTGGGTATTTGTTTTTCACGGAAATTCTAGCTTAAGTCATGCCGCGTATTAAATTTAGCGTTTAGAAAAAAATACAGATGATTCAATGGTATTTCGGGGGAAAAAGCTGTCAAGTTGTGACAAATTTATTTGTTGTCACGTTTGAGAGAAGGGTTATTCCAAGCCGTAGCATGTTCCAAAAAATAGTGACTCATTTCCCCCAGTGGTGCAGAGACACCTCCTGTTCATGAAATTAGAAAGGAAAGAAAACGGGGCGAAACAATGATTTGTGCCGCAGCAGAAACCATGGGTACCGGAGTTTTAAAGTAAATTAAACGCAATAAATTTTTCCAGGTGATCAGTTTCGAAGAATGGAATTTTGTGAAACCATGATTGAAAAAATTTTTATTAAAATAATTTGTTTTACAGACGAGAAAGTTCGTTTTTATTCATGGCCATCACAATTCTTCCGTTATTCTTTACTGGTCACGAAAAATTAAATATTTGCATACTGCAGAACGTACCCACTCAAAAACTCAATGATTTTGGGTCACAATATGGTAATTTACGAGGGATAAATTATTTAGCTCTGTTCCAGTACCATAGCATTCCTGCGATTCAACAGGTGCCAAACGTTGATTTTAACCAAATTTGATTTGTGCAAGATGGTTGCCCAGTTCATGACACTTGGCCTGTGAAAAGTTAGGCATCCAATGATTTTTTTATGAGGCTATGCAAATAGCCAAATAACTACCCTAAATCCATTTTCTTTACGAACTGAAAGAAAAGATCGCCGCGCAAAGGGAAACAAACGGTGTCGAAAATTTCATCTTTAGACTTTACCGGGGCGGATAGAGGAAAGGTATTGGCTGTGGGTTTGGCTATTATGCAACAATGTGCGTAACCACGTGTAAGCTTCAATTCTTTTTTCTTACAGACTACAGATTTTATACACATATAAGATTCATAGACCAGTCTATTCTAGGGATCATGATATGTGTGGACGTTTATTGTTGTTGTATATAAATTTAAATATTTTCTATTATTTCGAACACTTAAACTCGGTCGATCTGAGCACAGGACTGAAACCCTTTGTTGTGTGGACGATGCGTTCGCAAATTCCTTGGACTCGAACAGCTCACAACAGCTCGCGAACTCTTTATTTAGGTCTCTAGCGACCTTAACGTTGCCGAAGTCATTTTCGGTAAAATGTAGCTTTTTTTTAAAGATATTTTTCATTCTCATTAATACTGTTCTTAAAGTATTTGTATCGTCTTTTGAAATAACGGATTTGGCAGAGAACTTGTAAATCAATCAAAATAATCAAGTGCCTGGACAAAAACAAAAAAGTGTTAAACAAAATAAAAAAAAACAAGAGGCATAGGTATCGCCAAAAAAATCAACCGGGACGGATTGCAACCTACTTTTTTAATTTCCATTGAGCTTGGAATGGTTGGTCGTTGATTTATTGATATTTGTTGAAAAAAGATTTTTTACACCTTAGGGAAAAATACTAGTTTATACAAAAACTGTAATTGATGCAAAAGACATTACGCACATGCATGTGTGTATAAAGAGCGGGGGGCTTGGGTGCTCAAACCCCCCAAGAAGCTGGAAATAGATTATGTTGAAAATATTTTTTTTTTCTTTTTATTATTTATCAAATAAAGGGACAAAAAAATGTTCAAGCACCCAAGGCAGTTTTGATATGCCACTGCACACGAATATAAAATAAATTATGGTATTGGGTAGAACTACTTAAGCGGTCCTCACACGGTCAATAATATTGTGAATATTTTATATGCTTCTTTGTTTATATCATTTGAAAGATAATGACAAGAACAGAAATATTAACAATATTATTGATCGTGTAAGGGCCGCTTTGCTGTAACAAGGTTTATTGTATTTTTTAATGAAAGTATTGAATAAAACAGTTTGAATAACCTGAAACCTCCTGTAAGCGGACATTCACGGTTTCGTCGATTTTGTTTGCTTATTGGAGGTGTCCGCTTATGAGAGAGAACTTTAATAAATATTTATTAACAATTTCCGCTGCTTGAGTTTTTCCGATATTAAATTTTACAGCGATCTTTCGTGCCGATAGATGTTCCTTCTCCGAAACGGTAACAACTTCCATTTTTTCACGTAAACTAAGAAGTTTTTTACAAGGCGCCATTTCAAAAAGATCTATTACTATCCAACTGAACAATAAAATAAAACAAAGCAGTCCCGCCGAATAAAATATGTTGACAGAAGTATTTAGTCTCCGCATTAAAATGGAGAGAGGTAATTCCCCGACTGCAGCGTGCGTTGTTGCCAACATACTACAAAATCTTTATGCCCATATCGTGCAGCGCTCCGTACCGTTTTCAGAGGTTCGTGTCCGGTTAAGGGAGATTACAGAATTTTTTAACCAAAAAAAAATTGTCCGCGCCCGGTTATTAGAGTTTCCGGTTATAGGAGTGAATTTTGCATGTAAGGAATTAGGGAAAGGCTTGGTTCCAACAAATTTGTCCGCCTAGAGGGAGTGTCCACTTAATAGAGGTGTCCGCAGGAGAGGTTTCAATGTATATCTGACAAGTCGTTGATAAACTAATTTTTGTCACCCTATAAGTAATTTGAAAGCATACACGCCGCCCAAAAAAAATACTCTGCCAATATATGGGCCCCTAAGCTCACACTAGGTACTATAGTTATAGTGTACGTGTGAGCTAATATAACTAAAAACTAAAATATATTTTATTCAACTCCAGACTAAATTACCTTTTGTTTGATACCACACAAGCCATGTTTTGACTTAAACTCAAATTTTTGAAATCAACCCCCACCCTTAAAAAAACAAAAACTAAAATGTATTTTGTTAAACTCCGGACTCAATTACCTTTCGTTTGATATCACACACGTCATATTTTCACTTAAACTCTACTTTTTGAAATATACCCCCACCCTTTTTTTTAAATAAATTAAAATGTATTTTGTTTAACTCCAGACTCAATTACCTTTCGTTTGATATCACACACGCCATATTTTCACTTAAACTCTAATTTTTGAAATCTACCCCCACCCTTTTATTTGGTTTGTGTTCGGTAGATTTTGTTCATTTTTAAATGGGACCATCTCGGCCCAAAACCCAGCCTAGGTACCAAATTTCATTAAAATCGGCCAAGCGGTTTTTGAGTTATGCGCGTTGGTCGTTACAGACATACAGACAGACAGACAGACAGACAGACAGACAGACAGACAGACATACAGACAGACAGACAGACAGACAGACGGCGCAACAAAAAAGTTTCAAAATCTTCTGAAACGCAAAGATATATAAAAATTTTTGAAATCGGAGCAACTTTTTTTTTCTCGAAAAAATTAGGATCACCAAAGCTCACACTACTATAGTATAGTATATGTGTGAGCTAATATATTTTAGCCACTAGTGTTGTAAGTATAAACTACTAATTTTCGTCAAATCCGGTACACTGTTTTTAATCCTAAACCCACATGAAATTATTATTATCTATTAATGCAGTGGATACAAAATATTGAAATACATTTTAATCTAACCCCAAAATTAGGGTTAATTACTTAATCAGCATCATATATAGTGTGCTGACCATAAAACTAGGGGAGATAATGACTGGACAAATGGTCCATTAATGGTTATATGGAAGCAACTAAAAATACATCCTACATTTATTATTACCATTAGCGCAACATTTATTAGGGATTAATACTTATCCGATAATACATTGTTTTAATACAATTTTAGGCATTTGGTTTTAAAAATCAATTTTTGGAAAGAATATTACAGAATTGTCGAATAAAAAATTATTAGAGTGTCTGTCAGCTATGGCAAAACTTCGAAAATTAATATTTTTGAGAAATTATGCACATTAAGGCGCGTTCTCACGAATCGATTTTAGTTGAACAACTTTGGCTGATCTACTAAAATCGAATAAAAAGAACTGTGAGAGCATATATTTCAACTTTTGTCGACTCTACAAAAGTTAGATCCATTCAAACTGTGTGGTAAAAGTTTGATTCATTCAAAATGTGTGGTTCAAGTTATGAGTGATCAATATTTTTCAAACGAGTCGAACCTTGTTTAAAGCTTGTGAACGTTTGTTGGTCGACTTGAATTACAGTATTTTGTTGCTTTTTGCACTCGGAAATTCTTATTTTTCAGCAGTTTTGTTGTTTTTTAGAGTAATAATAATATAAGTAATATAATTATGTTTCACCGATGATCAGATAGTGGTGGCTCAGGATTATGACGACCTCGAATATATGACACGGAAACTAATAGAAGAGTACAATAAGTGGGGACTAGAGGTTAATATCAATAAGACAGAGTATATGTGTGTTGGTGGAACGAAACAGGATCTAATCTTAAATACTGGGCAGCGAATTCAGTCCTGTGATGAGTATAAATACTTGGGTCTAAAAATTACAGCTGACGGAACACTAGACAAAGCTATAAAAGATAGAAACATACAAGGAAGAAAAGCAATAACTTTATTAAATGGAATAATTTGGGACCAAAGTATATCAAAACATAACAAAAAGCTTATATATAACACCATTGTAAAAAGTATTATTACATACGGCTCAGAAGTATGGCCAATCAAAGATAGAACAGAAAAAATGCTTTCCGCTACGGAGATGGACTATTGGAGAAGAGCAGCAGGGAAATCAAAAAGAGAAAGAGTTACCAATCAAAGAATAAGAGAAATTATGACAGTGGGTGAACGTACTCTAGTGGATGATATAAGAACAAAACAACTGGTGTGGTACGGACATGTACAAAGAATGGATGATGGAAGACTACCTAAACAAATATTACAATGGAAACCAACTGGCCGAAGAAAACGATGAAGACCAAGGAGAAGCTGGAGAGAAGGAATAGATAGTGAAATAAGAATAAGAGGCCTAGATGATGAATTATGGGCAAACAGAAACGAGTGGAGATTGGGTATCGGAAGACGTAGAACGTTGTGAAACCGATAAATATATATATAATATAACAAAAAAATAACTATTGTACGATTAAAAGCAAAACAAAATTAGTTTAAAGTGGTCAGAGGGTGGTATGTTTAAATTTATAGAACTATACCATATTATGACTGCCTTTGGAATCATCGACTAGATAGTTACAAATATAAAGATGCCATAGAAAATGTATTAAATGTGATGGCGCGGGAAATGTTAGTAGGGGGTCTAACTACAGCGGATGTTAAAAATAAAATAAAAACAATTAGAACCATGTACGAACAAATCCGTCTTGCGCAGGAGAACGGAGACAAGTCGAAAAATGTGCATTTTGAGTTGAAGTATTGTATTGTTTTGTATTGTATTTTGTATGTGAATGAAAACTGCTTTGTAAATTAAGATTGTTAATATTATTTTTTTTTGGCCAGGAAATGAACTATGAAATGTGCAAAAAACTTTAACTGGCAATTTCTCAAAAATATGTTTATCGACTTATCTCCGTTCTCCCGCGCAAGGACGAAATGTACAACATTGACACTTGCACGTATTACTGCCCTTGATCAGTGGCGTGTCGTATAGGGGGCCAGGGGGAGCGAACGCCCCCCGCCCCTCACCCCTTTGCGCTTGGCGCCCCTAGCGTCCTTTGAGAAAAAAATAGAATTAATAGTGTTATTATTTTAAAAAAGGTTTGTAATTTATTTGACTTCCATACTTATATTTGCGCCACTTAAGGTCTTCGCCCCCCCCCCCGCCCTTTTATCCATGACACGCTACTGCCCTTGATGCCATTTATATTAACTAATGCGATCGATTTCTTGGTTGCAGTCTGAACAAAAACTTGCCTGATTTCAGTTGATCCACTAAAGTTGATCAACTAAAATCGATTCGGGAGAACGCGCCTTTACGAAGAAAAGTTGTAGCATAGAGGAATTATATTAAAGACCAATTTTTGCAAAAGCTAGTATAGTTTAACAGTGTTCGTAGGAAAAATTATTGAAATATGAAGCTACATTGATGCAACATAGCCTATGCAGTGAACAAGTTATCAGTTTCAAATTGATCCGACAGAGACGCATATGAAAATGCTTCAACAGATCTTTAAATACCTTAAAGGTTCCATAAATGAAAGCTTATTGTGCAGATACAAGAAGATCCAGTAGTGGATATATTGGGTTTTATGGTAACGCAGCAGTCACATGGACTTCAAAAAGGCAGCAAAGTCGCAGTATCCACTACTGAATCTGAATATATGGCACTGTCATTGGCTTGTAGACAAAGCATGTGGATGAAGCAGTTGATTTTTGATCTAACTCAAAATAATTCTAAACCACTGTTGCTGTGTGATAATCAAGCTGCAATTTATATTGGAACAAACCATATATTGCATCAACGAAGTAAACTCATCGACATTCATTATCACTATATCCGAGAAAGGATTATGGAAAATGATGTTGAGGTGCAATATGTAGCAACTAGAGAAAATATTGCTGACATTTTGACAAAACCACTACCAAGAGAAGTTTTTCATTCACTTTGGTCCAAGATGTCACTGAATGAGGGAGAGTATTGAAATATGAAGCTACGCAACATCTTGGAATATTTTATTATTGTTAAACCCATTGAGTTGTATAAGGCCCTGCATAGAAGTCAATGGTTAAACCCATACATTATTTTGATGGTCAATCAGTTTTTCAGTTTGTCAGCTAGATGTTTTTTTTTAACATTAAAATTATAAAACTTTTTATATTTCCGAAAAATGAGCTAATTTTTCGATGAAATATGAATACATAAAGGAAAAATTTATGCATGCCTCCATATAGTTTCCCTTTTTCGCCTCGTCATTTTATTTTTCTCAATATATTGCCGAAAAATATGCGGTAATCTCAGGTCCCGTAGAAAACAAAGATTTAATGCATATACTGGGAGAAGTATTAGGAAAAAAAAAGTGAAATTTGAATCAACAAAAAATTATTTTTGGTATAAATTTTAATAAACATGACTGTGCATACATTGATTTCTATTCTCATTTTAGTGACAAAAAAAATGTGGCATTTCGATGAAAATACGTACGTATAATCATCCAGTATGTATTTTTTTAGGAAAACAATAGGTATCTTTTTAAACAATTGAGGGCTAGGAAGGTAAAAATTATAAATCAATCAAAGGGAGGTTCGATATAATATCAGCTGTCCACAGAATACGAAAATAAACACCTGGTTTTTTGGCCGATGCATGTCGTTTTAATACTTACCAACTAGATATCATATACGACTAGGGTTACCATATCAAAACGTTGTAGATATTCCTGAAAACAGTTTTATTTTATTCTTGTAGAAGTAGGATGTGATCTAACCTTGTTTGGTCAATAGCAAGTTGAGAAAAAATCGCGCGGATTCCAAAAACAGTTAATTTTGAAAAAATTATACGCGATTGCAGCGCTCACTGCTCTGTTGCCCTTTTGCAGTAGAAAGATGCTTTAGCAAAACAACAGGCGTAGCCAGAGTCTCTTCACATGGCAGGTTCAGAGCTTACTATTCGCCGAAACTCTTGAAATAATTCTTTTACATTCTACCTACTCCTAAGTAATTTTTTTTCTTGGGAAGGGCAAAGATTTTTTTTGATTTAGAAAATAAAAACTACATGGTGTTATATAGTGTCATAAGTTACATACATATATTTATTCTTAAAGGGGTTAATTTTAAAATGTTTATACATATAGAAGTTATATGGCACAGTGTCATAACAACGTTTCAGCTTTGGGGTCAGCTGCCCCACCTTTCTTAGCAATTTTTTTAAGATCAGACAATGAAATTCATCTTCAAGTATGAATTTGCTTTGCATCGGTTGCATCATACGTCCTTGTAGTCACATATATCGTAGTTAGAGAATCTGTATGTTGGACATATTTTAAAAGAATAATTCTTTAAAATATGTCTCCAATCGTAGTTACACAACTTAGTGACATGACCTAAAGTTATAGTAGAGACAAAAGGCATAAATACAATAAAAATTTGGACTTATCGAGACTTGGACATCAAATAATAAACAAAAAATTTTGTGCCGTTTTCCTATTTTTTGTAAATCAAAATTTACGTGTTTTTTTTAAGGAAAAATTGGTATACTGGCAATAGTTCTGTCAAGTTCAAGTCAAGTCTATATTAAAAACGTTCACCTCTAATACACGTGAATACATAATTTTTGTTCTTATACATATGTATGAATGTACATATTTATTTTATCGAATAAAAGTCGATTTTTGTGACATAGTAACATACACTCAACTCCTAAACGTGTAGCAAATCGCTTTAGATCAAGATATTCGACTAATCGAAGTTTGAGTAATCAAGACTAAATTACATATATTTGTTACCCTTGACGCTATTGCCAACAGTTTGGTTCGACTTATCAAAGATTTTGAGTTATCGAAGATCGACTTTATAATAACACAGTCTTAAGTATAAAAAAGTTTTAAAATTTTATAAAACACGGACAATTCCAAAAAATATTAATTCCTAACTTATCCGGAGTTTTCCGGACGGCTGGTAACCCTATGAACGACCTAAAAATTAAAATTGTACACGGTGGCGATAACACGGTATATACTCGAATGCAACAGCTGACACGATCTAGGGTCTTTAGGGAAACAGTTGAATCAGACAACAAAACAAATGCACATCTGGAAGGTTCAATTCAGCACAGGGTTAATGTGGGATCAAAAACAATGGGCGTACTTTGCGTGGTTATGGTCTAATAATTAAAGTACTTACTACTATATCGGTTTGGAACGTTTTTTTACGTTGTCCGACATAATCATATTCTCCACCTCCTTCGATCCCAATAATCATCTTCTGTCAGGTTTTTTTTTACTCATTCATCTTTGGATTGACTGCTGCCATTCTAGTTTAGGACGTCCTCTTTTTCTGCGCCCTATTGGTTGCCACTCTTGGACCTTCTTTGGTAATCTTTCGTCGTTTATCCGTAGTACATGGCCCTACCATATCAAATTTCTTTTAGTGATGTCATCCGTTATGTTCCTCTCGATTCCCATTATTTCTTTATGATCTCATTTCTTATGTGATTTGTTCTAGATATGCTTATTGATCTTCTTATTGCATCCATTTTGATACTTGACTTTTTTGTCTTGTATTTTTCTGTTACGCGACAAGTCTCTATTCCATACAACAGCGTTCTTTTCACCATTGTTTCATATATGTTAAATTTTACATTCTTTTTTATCTCTCTGCTTCATAAAATACTATTAACATATCCAATAACCTTTATTGCTTTTACTATTCTTTTTTCCAGTTCTTCTTTCCAGACTGTGTTCCTGTCAAATGCGACACCCAAGTATACATACTCATTGCATGGAGTTATTGTTTGTCCATTGTCTAGTTCTAACTCACTGGATTCGTTTCCAATGCATAAGTACTATTTCTTGTTCACGTTCACTGTTAATCCCACTTTTGGTACTCTTCCATTAACTTTCTCATCATATACTCCATATCTTCTTTTTCATTAGCTACAATTACTTGGTCGTCAGCAAACTGTAGTGTGTATATGTTAAATCGGTCGTTAAGTTGTATTCCCATGCCGTGCACTTTACGTTTCCAGTTTTTTCGAGCTACTGCGATATATATTTTAAAAGGAGTTGGAGAGATACAACATCCCTGTCTTAAGACTTTTGTTACCAGGAATTCTTTTGAAAGTCGATTTCCAATTTTAATTTTAGATTTTGACCCTTTGTATAGCTCTTTTATGGCTTTTATGTATTTATGATTGATATTAGTTTGCTCTAACACTGTCCATAATTTTTCTACTGGAACGGTATCATATGCTTTTTATAGGTCCACAAAGGTAACATGAGTCTCTATATTTCTTGCGCTCCTTTTTTCAGAGATCTGCCTGAACGAAACCCTCTTTGTTCTTCTTCTTCTTGTTCATGAAAATCATTCTCTATTAGATCTCTAGGAATCCTACCGTAAAATCTACTTAGAGTACTTGTTACTGAAATTCCTCTGTAATTGTTGCAATCCAGCTTATTTCCTTTTTTATGTATTGAGGATAAAACTTACCTACATAAAAAAAATACATGTGTAGTAGGTAGATAGTGATCTCTAGTCTAAACCGGATAGGCCTTGAAACAAGGCAAAGTGAGGCAAAAATATTGGATATCTTAAACGAATGCATGTTAAGTGCCGGTTTTTTAATTAAAATAACCTCGGGGTAACACTTTTATGAGAGGTTAACGAGTTGTCCCTCGGTTTAGTTTTTCACATAAATCAAGGGCTAGCTTACTTAAAGCCTTTTTCCTCGCAGTAACTACAAGTTACCAGGTAACCTGGTTACTCGGTTTCTGTTTTTCTTTGCTGAGTTAGACTAACTATGACGTCACGAGTAACCACACAGTGTAACCAGCCTAGCAGACGTGATTGCTGAAATATTTTGAGGTTAAGAACGTTTTTTTTTGTTTTTTTTTTAAATGTTTGATTTTAATATATACATTAACGACGAATTATGTGTGGTAACGGTAGAAAATGAAGCACATCCCTTGAAGTTGGTACTATATCAATTCAACTGCAACTAGTCTTAAAATGTACTGCATTTGGTGTTCTGTGGTACTGCGGCCTTCAGGTAACGCCGCATTTAAAACTGGTACAAATCCATGGTCCGTGATACGTTTTTTGAATCGGGGTGGGCATGCATTGGTGGAAACAATGAATTATTTTCCGCATTTCGGAAATTGCTGGTAAAAACAAAAACAAACAATTGGAAATGTCATCCACAGCTGACTGTCTGACGTCATACAGCGGTTACTCTGAGTAACCGTGACGTCATTTCGAGTCTTAAATGAGTGACTAGTAACCTCGAGGAAAAAGGCTTTTAACATCGATCCATCCATGCACCGATTTCTCATTAGCAAGTCACCTAACTGTTAGTTATAACTCTAGTTTAAACGTTTAACCACCTCGGGTTAGCTCTAACTCTTGACAATTGAGAGGGTGGGATTAGCATTTTGACCCTTGGTATAACCTAATAAAGAAGGTACATATACGTTGTCATATTATTTTTTTTTGAGATAATGCCGAAAATGTGTTATTTGGATGTACTTTGACCTATCTTACCAATATTGTCGTGAAGTCTGTCTGTGTGTGTGTATTTTATTTCTGTCCGTAACCATCGAAGAAATGTTTCTTCGATGCATATTTCTTCGCTGTCGTAAGACGATAGCGCCGAAACTGCTAAACCGATTTTCATAAAATTTTCAGGTAAAATAGTGTTCGGCACTTTTACGAGCTGATTAGATCTTGGTCAAAATCTATTAATGCTAATGACAGTTTTTTGAGAATTAAAAAATTTTTAAAATGCTAACTTTTTAATGGAGCGTCGTATCAATATGCGGTTTTCGGAATATAGTAGACTACATTTTGCTCGATAATTTAAAACTTCGTAAGAGCTTTAGTTTCTGTAATATTTACAAAAAACTGTTTTTAAGGCTGATTATCATAGCTTCACTTGTGCTAATAGGCTAGCTAGGAAGGTATCAGATCCGTCATGGATCCATTTATTTTTAGTGTTTCCAATTTTTTCTGCTATAATAATCTTTAAAAATGGAAGTTTTCGAGGGATTGAGTGATGGAAACGAAGACTTTTATAACTTTGTTAAAAAATTTGTTAAAGAAAGCCCCAAATAATTCAACCAAGATTAATTCCTTACAAACTTTTTGATGAAAAAGACTTTTTTGCAAGATTTAGATAAAGCAAAAAACTGTCCTTTATATTCTTAGAAATTAAAGAAAATTGAAGAAGCTCTGGACCACCCCACTGATTCTGGGATGTTGCTTTATTTTTTAAGCTATTTAAAAACATTAGATTTTGCAAACCAACAACAGACTGAAAATGAGATTTTGCACACAAAGCATACTGATCAAAAATTAGGTCTGGAAAAACATTAAAAACTTTGTGGTTATGAAACCTTTGCCATCCCGTGAGTGCTTTCGACCGATCCAAAATATGGTGAAACTGGCAACATAGTAAACAGTGCTACCAACGCAGGGTTTGCTTAATCCACCCACAGCTTCTGCTGGAGAAACACGACCACGAGTTAATCCTAGGTTAGAATTTACACCGGGTTGGTTAACCCCCAGAGAAACCGGCCCTTAATCCCTTAATAAAAACGCGAGCTAATTTAACCCAGGGATAACCTGGGGATAACCCGCTATTGAGAAACAAGCCTCGACCCTGAAAAAATAAGTTGATAATCCCAGGCCTATTTTTACATTGAGTCTTATGGAAGGATAGAGGTTTTTTCACGATATTTTTAAGATGGCACTACAGAACTCCTATTATCTCCGAGCCGTCAGGTGCTATTCGAACAGACCTCAAATGCGCAAGCTTCTCCTACGATCCAACCGAGAATCATTCAGTCGGTAGGGGGCAGGAGAACAGATTTTACCTCAAACGTGTAAAATTCACTAGAAGAGGGGACGGCTATGCCACTGGTCGGGACTAGTCGTTTCGCACAACACGCGGCCGCTCAGAGTTTGCTATTGGTCAAAGCGTCTGACGTGGATGGTCACATCGTTCAAGACCCAGAATAAAGCCTCTGGTCTGTACGAAACGGATCATTATAAACAAAGAAGAATGGTGGTGTGGTGATTTTACCAAGAGTTCACCTCGGGTTGTTCTTAATAATATAAATAAGGGTAACATTTATTGTGCAAAAGTTTCCTAATGCTATTAGGCATAACTCCTAAATATTTCTATGGAGACAAGCAACATGTGCTTTGAGTGAGGCACATTTCGTGGCAAACAGGGAATGGGACAGTCCGTTTATACCTTCTTTAAATAAAAGGCCCGGTCACGATTCGATAAAATATAATTCGGTTGAGTCTCTAAATTCATCCGGTTTTTTTCATCGATGGAATCTAGATTGTTGACATCCATCATTGATGGAATGCTGATAAGCCATAGAAAAATAAAAAGAAACCTGATCAAATCATATGGAAATGAAACCCTAACCTATCCTTTTTATCTAACAAGAACACAAAAAATATGAAAATAGAAGAAACGGAGGAAACTATTCTCGTGGGCTGCAAGGTAGAGGGCAAGGATCAAATTTTCGTATATAAAAATATACAGCTGATTCAAGTGACAAATAACATTCATCAGGAATTGCTCACCGGCTGCCAGAGTCGGTGAGTTTTGGCGGCATCCATTGGTGGATCGGTATATTCCATCTGAACTAGTGAAACCTGATGGATCGACGTTTCACTGATACATTTGGGAATCCGATTCTTCTCCCCGATGAGCTCAGCGGTAAATTTAGAGACTCTGCACTCCAAACATAATAGACTGAAAAATTCAAAAGCTTGTGGAATTAACAAGCTGCCTGAGCTGATAAAAAATGGCGGTGAAATTTATTCTGATATATACATGACATAATACCAGAAATCTGGACACAAGAGAAAATTCCTAAAGCGGCGTACCCACCAGACAAATTACAGGTGCCAATTAGCGTCCCTGTATATAAAGCAGCGTACTCACGAGTAGTGGCGCTGCTACAGGGAGGGCAACGGGGAATTTATTTTAAAAAATCTTCCTTTACGACATGTCTAGTTCTTTTGTTTTTAGACTGTGGTTAACAAAGGGTGATTATTTAGATAAACTTTTTTAGCGTAAATAATTACAAGGGACAAGGTTCCAATTTCACCCGTTTTTCAGCGGTGTATGGGTGGGTTTCTCACGCGGGGGGGGGGGGGGGGGTTTCGGAATGTTTGTTTTAGTTAACGTCGGCCATCTTCATCGTGCGAAAACGTTTGTTGCCCTTCCTACGTGTTGCCGGTTCTATCCTTAGTGACATATGAGTTTGTTTTGATTTGGGGAAGGTTGGTAGTAGTTTGTTTTCAAAATGGAAATAAATACCGTCGACTATATAATTAACTGTGCAAATTTAAATACGTCGACATATGAACTTCGATTACAAATAAAATCTTTAGGGCTACATAGACCGGACCTAAAAATTAACCAAAATTTTGGTGCAAGTAATGCAAAAAACTTATAGGTACTAAAAAATTTAATAAAAAATTATATGATTCTGAAAACTGGTTGTGCGGCTGTGAAACACGAAATGCCTTTTTTTGCTTTGTTTGCCTTATTATGAACAATCCACGAAGTGATCCTGCGTGGGTGGCAAAGGGAATGTGTGATATCAAGCACTTTAGTGAAAAGTTAAAAAGACACAAAGTACTACTTATTTAATTAAACACATAGAATTTTCTATGCTAGGCAAGACTGATATTAGGTGACAATAGAATAGTGCCTATTGGGAAAATATTACCTAACATAATGAAAATGTGACAAAAAATAGACATATACTTGGTATATATCGGGAAACGCTGATATCTACCACATGTAGGGACCTGCAGGCAGGAGAGTACGAGGAAGGCCGCGAAATAGGTAGATAGAATAGAAGAAATAAGAAGGTGGCGACGAATCGTAACAGAGAGTTGTAATGGTACTAAAGAAAAAGCTTCACTGATATGACTGTTTAAACACAAAAAATTACGGACTTATCTTGGCTATAAGGTTAGAACCAAACCTTCCATGTTCTCTGACCAAACCAACCCAAACATTTTAAAAGTAAGAGTGTGATTGTGATTAGACATACATTTGATTGGCCTTTTTTTAAGAAAGGCAATGACAAAGCCGCAAAACTCACAATAATTCTAAACCACCCCCAGTTGAGTATTTTCGGCATAACGGGGAAAATCTAATTAGACAACAACCCTTTTAATAAATGTATGTGTATGGAAACTCAAAATGTCATATGCAGTATAAATTATTAATAAAGCGACATAATTTTTAAAATTCACTTTAACCAAAATCTGTATAGGGAAAAGGGAGGCAAACTGGGATACTAAATTTTATAGGCTTATTTCTCCTATTAAATGATCACCTTTGCGTTTGGCATTTGGAATTAGGTTGGCTAGATCTGTTATCTTTACGTTTTATTTTTGTCTTTGTAAAAAGTTGGCTTTGCCCCATTTTGCCCCACATACGGGGTAAATTGCGATCCTTATATGTGACAAAACGGGGTTGTGTAATTTTAAATCAATATTTTTGTAAGAAAAGCTTAATTTATTAAAATACTAACCAAGTTTAAAATACATATATTTAAAAAATTAAATTTTTAATAAAAAATACATTTTTAATAATTAAATTTAGTATTTTCAAAATTTATAAAGAATTACAGCGACCTAGTCATCGCTGTCGACTCTCCTACACGAATTTTCCGTCATTTTCTTGCAAAGACAACATAAAATACAACTTTCAGTGATAATACCAAAAAATTTTTGTTTTGAGGCAAAATGGGGTATAGGTTACTAGGTATAACAAGGTATAGTTTTTGCAAAGTCACCTGAAATGCTCCTAATACTGGGTTTTATCGATTTCATGAAATTTTGCTTCAATCTACCCTTCAAAAGTTATCCAAATTCATACAAAATCTTCCTGGTGAAATTTCAACCCTACCGACAGAGAATAGGCGCTGCTCTTTACGGTCCGAGCACAAAGTATTTGTTTTCTCACCGACCCGGCACAGGTGGCATCTGATTGGCAGATTTTTTTGAGATGCGCTTTTAATTGCTTTCGGGTGTGCTTTTCGGGACCCTTTTAGTCGTCAGTATGCAGAGTTAGAAAATAAATCAGTGTCGTTTCTGTAGGTGTAGGAATAGAAAGTTTTAGTATCTACTTTTATTTCTTTAGTTTACGCCGTAATTAAATGAAATAATTTTCATGAGTATATCTACCGCCGCCCATGTCACTTTCTTTAAAGGATATGCCGATGGTCGGCTTTAACCTTTGTTCAACTGACTTTGCAAAAACTATACTCCGCTTTGCCCGCCCTAAACCACTAGTTAAATTCAAACAAAAATCATTCACAGTAAAAGGCAAGTTTTACGGGCCATGCGTTTAATTATGAATAATACATAAACACTAGTTGTTCAATGTAAACAACATTTTAAAAAGTTTGTAAAAATTTTTCTTACCTTTACAAAGCAAGCAAGCTATTTTTACAATAAACAGCGCACATCACATATTTAGGAAAAACTAACTTAAGCTTAGCCGACCGGCACCAATCATATTGCAGAGAGTTGATATTAAGAGGTTTTATTCTTGCGCAGTTTAGCTGAAACCGCGGTATCCCGTTTTACCCCCGTATCCCATTTTGCCCCCATTTCCCCTCATCTGTTCAATTAATTCCACGTTCCATAAACAGAATCGCAACAAGTTACCAGATGCATTTTTTAAAAAGGTCAAAACACCCCCTTTTCTAAAAATTATTCCGTGGATGAATCGTATGCTATTGTGTCCTACTGATGAGTTTTTTGAACTTTTCACTGAATGATAAGATAATCCTGAGGGGAGCGTCAGTTGCATATTTTTATTAGGGGGTATTTTTTTGATTGATTTGTTTGATGCGTTCTTGGTGAGTGATTTTGATTGATTGATTTTCCGTCTCGTATATTTTATTTATTATTCATTTCCTGACATGAATAAGAATAAAAATATAAGTAGGAATAAGCGTAATATATAACAATTGACAACTACTAGTCTCTTCTACTTTTATTATGTTATCTTTCATGTTTCCCACTCTCGTCTCTTTGATTCTATTCTACCTTATTTTACTCTGGGGGCACGTCAGTCCACGCCATGTTCGCGCAAACTGCTGTACTACTTTTTCTTGAAACATTTTAGCCCATATTTGACCTATCTATAACTCTACTGCTAATAATTGAGCTACGCAACTCAAAATTTGCACGGTTGTAGTACTTGATAGATTTAACAACCCCAACAAGTTTCATGCATTACGATATGAATTTTGAAAAACGTCGAATTTACTACTCATTCATGTTAAAATTCTACTGTACGTCCAGACATGCTACATAGCTGAAATTTGGCAGACTTATAGGACTTATGACCACAGCCTTGGAAAAAATAAATCTCTCAAAATTTTAATTTTCTTCCCTCCCCTATACGTAAAGCTATATAAAATAAAGATTATTCAATTTCAGAAACGCTAGGCTAGAGAGGTGAGCTTTGGCAGACCGATAGGAAATTAGAAATTAAAAAACCCTAACATTTTAATTTACTGCCCCTCCCTATACTTTCCCATGTAAAGTTATTTAGGTAGCCCACTTCCAAAAATGATAGAAAGCTAGGATTTGGCAAACTGACAGGAATTATAAAAAAGTCCTCCTCCTTCTCTTTTGCTCCTAAAAGCTTGTAAGTATTTAGGCAAATTAGACATGTATAATATATAAAAAGGTAGGTATACAAATAAACTAAAAAGAGTATCAAGATCTAATGATTGCAAGAAAATTACCCCCACTAACCCTCTCATGTCCAGCATGACTACGTTTCCATACTTTATATAAAAATAAAAAAAATTTAAACGTCACATACCAACCAGAGATATAATACTAATGTACAAATTGATAGAAATATAAATTTATTCATGTCAAAACGAAAATTAAAAAAAGGTAAAAGCGACTGGAATAAGACAGAAAAAAAAATTGAATCATAACAAAAACATTTCATATAAAAAAAAGCCAATAGCGAAGTTTAAAAAAAATCCAAACTAGTAAGAACCTTTCATTTTGAAATTTGTATTGGAGAGCTTGACTATTTTTATCTTAATAATTTTTACGCAATACCATTTCCGCGTACCTTCTTTTTACACGAAATGTTTTTGTTGTGATTTTATTTTATTTTACGCATATTTCCTGTTAGGGGAAAGTAGGACAGGTTGCACTCAACTCTACTCTACACTAGTCTCTAGGTTACTCTATAGTTCATTTCATAATATTTGAGATAACTTTTTGAAAGAAATCAGTTGTTTACCATAACATATATCAAGGCCAACAAAAAAATACAGCCCACAACACAGACAAAATCAGCTGTTGTTGGAGGGATGAATTTTACATTGGATCTTATGGGCGGATATAGGTTTATTAGTGATATTTTCAAAATGGCACTACAGATTTTTGCGAAAACTCAGTGAAATATTCGCAGACACTATACCGATATTCCACCAAACTTTTGTATGGATGAAATATGTTTAAAATGTTCCTTATTTTGAATGGAATTTATTTATTTGCTTGTTATATAAAACTTTCTTAATGATTTTTTACAATAAAGTTCATTTAAAATCCAAAAATACAATTGTTAATCTTTGTAAAACAAAATTACACTATAAAAAAGTTTTTGATGTTGTAATTTTTGTAAACATTTAAATAAGTTTTAAAAGTTGCCGAATATGAACAAATAAAAAGGTGAGCCGATTACTTTCCACGCAGAAACGAACACATTCGATTTAATTTTTGTGTGAGCTAATGGAACGGCTTTGAAAAACTAAGGATTACTATACATTGAAAAAAAATTGTTTTACAAGAATATAGTAAAAACAATCTCAAAAACGTCTTTATTAAAAAAAAATCAAATATTCATCAACCGTCATTCCAACTTTAATATTTTACACACAGTCAGCTGTGGGGTGACGTGACCATCAAAAAGAAATTCAGCCCCCGCTGTGATAACACTGCATATAACAAAGGCCAGCGAAAAAATATTGTAAAAACTTGTACCAAAATTTATTAAATGGACCAGGGCTATCAAAACGGACGGGCCACGATCGTCCACTTTGTTGACGTCACATCCGGCTGATTTTTTTTTTGATGGTCACGTTACGACACAGCTGATTGTCATTAAAATATTGAAGTTGGAATGACTGTTTATGAATATTTGAGTTTTTTATAAAATAAAGTCGGTTTTGAGATTGTTTTTACTATATTCTTTCAGAACAATTTTTTTTAAATCTATAGTAATCCTTAATTTTTCAGAGCCGCTTCATTAGCTCACACAAAAATTAAGTTTAAAGCAGACGCGAATATGACAAACACAGATGACAAAGTCAAATACATGTCAAATAAAACAGTTGGAATGTGGTAAATGAAATTGAATTCAAAATAAGAAATGCTAAATCTTGAAGATTTTAATCTTTTAATCATGTTGCTTCCTTACAAA
Organism: Aspidapion aeneum; assembly: GCA_963576565.1. NCBI lineage: Eukaryota > Metazoa > Arthropoda > Insecta > Coleoptera > Brentidae > Aspidapion > Aspidapion aeneum. The sequence continues at coordinate 29,742,780 of OY755043.1, forward strand.
ACTTTGGTGGAATATCGGTATGGTGTCTGAGAATATTTTACTGAAATTTTGCGGAAATCTGTAGTGCCAAAATATCATAAAAAACGTCTGACCTCCCATAAGAGCCAATGTAAAATTCCCCCCCGGAGAACAGCTGATTTTTTCGGGGTCGTGGCCTCTATTTTTGTGTTGGCCTTGAATGGACCTCTAATTATTTTGACAGTTGCTTAAAAACTGTCAAAATATTTAAGGACAATAGGTTACACTACTTACTCTATGATACGACCATAATAATCAGTCTTGGGTCTGCATATGCGCCATACGACCCCAATATGGATGAAAATTTAAAAATTCATCAGCTTTTTTCCCCTGTTATATGTACCCATTAATTACATGGCGAGGCATAAAAATAATAATACAAAAATCAACTGTTGTTAGGTATACCTTGTGGTTTATTAATTACTATTAATTTTTCAATAGCGTTTCCTTCCGTTTCCCCTTGTTGAACAATAGCACAGATAACTAATAATTGATTGGTATAAACTGTTATTAGGAGGTTGGGTTAGGGGGCGGTGACCTTCCTATTTCATGGGTAAAAAGTTTCCAAAAAATTGTGCCATATGGATATAGTTAACTATACAAACATACGCATAACTGCTGTAATATCATGAATTAGAAAAAGCTGTTCAAAGTTTGTATTCAGAGACCTTTTTTTATTAAACATTATTTTCCTTTATTGGGAGTAGTACTATAAAGGCCTGTTGGGCTTGTTTTTGGTACAACTCAGTGGCGTATATAAGGGGGGCCCGGGCCCCCCCGAAGCTAAGATTTTTCTAGATATTTTCCACATATTTCATGAATACAACCATAAAATAGCATAAAATACGGCCTTATGAGGTCTCGACCCCCCCCCGAAACTGTCTCGGCCCCCCCGAAACTTTTTCCTATATACGCCACTGGTACAACTAAACTAAGAATTAAGTGGTGGCTAAAAAAGGGGCTTTAAGAATAAGGTGAAATATATAAAATCATAACAAAACATTTCACGTAAAAAAAGTCAATTACGCAAAAATGGTATCCCGTAAAAAGAATTGATATAAAAGTAAAGCCAAGTTCTCCAATACAAATTTCAAAATTAAAGGATCTTACTAGTTTGGAAACGTCTTTTTTAAACTTTGCTATTACAGCCAAACTTCAATTGAGCACCTGCCTAAGAGTCATTTGCAGCCGTAATAGCCAAGTTTAAAAAAAACATTTCCAAACTAGTACGAACCTTTTATTTTGAAATTTGTATTGGAGAACTTGGCTTTACTTTTATCTCAATTCTTTTTACAGAATACCATTTTCGCGTACTTGGCTTTTTTACGTGAAATGTTTTTGTTATGATTTCACTCCTTTTTTAAAGGATTTGGATAATATTTAAGTTTTAAAGTAGTAAAGTATGAGGGAAGTTAATTCAAATTTTGGGGTTTTTAATTTTTTTTCTATAGTTTTATCATAGTTCCTATCGACCTTCCAAAGCTCAGCTCTCTAGCGTTTCTGAAAGTGGGCATGTTACTTTTACATAGGTTTACATTTATAGGGGAGGGAAGCAAATTAAAATATTGAGGTTTTTAAATTTTTTCCTATAGTTTTATCAGTCTGCCAAAGCTCAGCTCTCTAGCGGTTCTGGAAGTGGGCAATGTTACTTTTAAATAATTTTATATGTATAGGGGAGGGGAGTAAATATGATTTTTGGGGTTTTTTAATTTTTTCCAATGCTCTAGTCATAATTTCTATCAGTTTGCCAAATTTCAGCTTTGTGGCATATCTGGAAGTACAGAAGAATTTTAATGATCTATACATGAGTAAGTGAGTGGTAATTTCAACGTTTTTTGAAATTTTGTAACTACGTTATGGTCCATGAAACTTGGAGGGGTTGTTAACTCCATGAAGATCTACAACTGTGCAGTTTGAGTTTCATAGCTTATTCCGAAGTAGAGTTTTAAATAGGTCAAATATGGGCTGAACTGTTTCAAGAAAAGATGGTACAGCACTGCCGTGTCCTGAGATATCAGGTATATTGTAAAATTCTCTTGATTGATTTTTAAAAAAACTAATTTATTTTTTATTAAAAAATCTCCCTTGAAGATATAATAAAATAACTTTTTCATCATTATTGTGTAAACTTTCTCTTATCCAGCGCCTTGCCGATGTAAAAGTGTTAACAAAGATCGTTTTAAAGTTCTCAACAACTAGTTTTAGTTTTAACACCCACGTTCGAACACCGACCTGGGGCAAAATAAATCTTGTAATAATATTACACCTAGGAGCACTTTATTTCCAGCCAGGAAGGTCTTGGAAATAAAGGAGTCTATAAAAATAATTGAGAACGAACAGCGAGGTCCTTGAGTTTTGTTTCAAACAACTCTGATTATTATACTATAGTCAAAAGTATACTTCTTTTTTATATGATATTACAACCCCTAGTGGGGTTTAGCATAATTAACTAAAGCACTCCATTCTGTCCTCTTTGGTGCGATTTTTGGCCATTTTTTTATTCTTGTAATCTTGCTGTCATCTTTGAGGGGTGGCGGTATTTTCTTTTGGTGTACAAGTTAGGGGAAATACCAGGAAATACTTGGGAGGTACTGGGAAATATACTAGGAGTTTCTTGCTTGCAAAATACTAGGAAATACCATTGAGATTTGAAGAAATACTGGGAAATACCAGGAAATACCTCAGGAAACGGTATTTCCTTTTGGTGTACAAACATCGGCGATCGAGCCACTTCTCGGTCATCTTCAGCATCGTTTATCTGAGGGCACGGCAGTGCCTCGCCAAGTTCGCGCGCCGTAACCATCTTTTCTTGAAACATTTCAGCCGATATTTGACCTACCTAAAACTCTACTTCGGAATGAGCTACGAATCTCAAACTTTGCACAGTCGTAGACCTCCATGGACTTAACAACCCCGTCAAGTTTCATGGAATTCCATAAAGTAGTAAAGTAGTTACGAAATTACAAAAAACGTCGAAATTGCCACTCACTCACTCACTCATTGTAACAGGGGCCTGGCGTGTGACAGTGGTACTGTCACCTCAAGTGGCCAAGGCTTAAATGTTGTAAGCTACCAACTTAAGCTACAACTTATATAAATTATAAAAAGATTAAACGTTACTATATGTTATTAAATTTACACGATCTCGAAAGGGAATTTGGCGGTTCTTGGAGGAAAAGTATGCTATAAACGTTTTTCTCAAATGTATAACTACTGTAGGATAATCATACATACCTTTTCAATTTTCTTCTTGCAGCTTCACACTTTCACTTCTTATATTTACTAGTTGAATATCGACTTTTTAGTACTATTAAACTTTTGTATTCAAATATTTACACTTCTTAAACTTTTAGGTTTTATAAACCTTTTATAAATTTGTTGTAAATATATATATTTATCAACATCTTAAACGTTGATTGAATGAGTGAAACTATTCAATCAACTGTTTAATTTACTTAATATTACTGTTGTTACTGCAATTTTCTTTAGTTTTATTTTATTTATAATTTATCTATTTCGCCTCAAAAATAATTAGCCATACAAATTCAAATAGTGGCACCTTGCGCCGTCGAAACAACGCAGGGGTTAAGGACATGCGCAAACGGCGCATGAAATGACACATTCTGTCAAGCGATAAAACACGTGAACTAGTGAAAATTCATTCTCTTCTTTCGAAGACTAATTTTCTTTCGAAAATTAACTATAAAACATAAAAACCTTAGTTATTAAGTGCTACCATCCTCAATCCAAAGACTGAACGTGAGACTACTTCAAGAGCGGGCCCGCAAGCCGAGAAATAACCATCAAAAGGTAGGTGCCATTTTTTCTCTTGCTTTTGTATGGTTGCGCGATCAAGAAATATTAAATAAGAAAATTACACCTAAAGAAAGTTACAGTCCGCTATGAATTAAAGAATAAAATCTATTCACACTATCCATTACATTTTATGGACCTCCGAGCCGCATCTAGGCTATGAAAAAGCGTTTTTAAAAATATTCTAATTTTTCTTGAACGCCATATTGGGCTTCATTCTTATCAAACGGAGCACAGTTTAGTTGTAGGTAATCAAGTTTCCTTGATACCTACGTATGTGTGCGTGAGTGTGTGGCCTTCTAAATTTAAAATAAAAACTTCACGGTCAGTCGTGTTTACTACCTACTATCGATAGATAAATTTAATGCATTTATTTATTCCGGAATTTTGTGTTTTCAAAATTTGATTTAATGCAAAAATAAAATACAAATCTTATATCAAATATCGCCTTTCGGTTTCGCGTTTCCGCGATTTTAAACATATTTAGTGCGCTAAAGTGCAAAAAAATAAAAGTGTTTAAATAAATCAAAATCCAAGTAACCAATTACAAAAAATCAAAAACTCAAAAACTGTTTTAAAATAGATACCTTTTTTTTCAATAATTTAAAACCAAGTCAATACAAAAAAAATACTTACCAATCAAAATGGGGGATGCAGAACTAAAAACATTTACTAGAAAAAGAAAAATCGCTTTGACTAGGATCACTGAAATCTATACTTTGGCGGTAAAAGCCAAGGATGATGAAGCCGAGCGCCCTATCTTTCAAATTGCATTTGAAACTTTGGAAGATCAATATTTTGAGTTTAAACATCTCCATAACGAATTGATGGGGTTGCTGACCGACGATAAAAATTTCGATGCGGAAGATGCAATTAGAAAAAATTGTGACACTTTTTATTTTCAAGCAAAAGCAATATTTTGTAAGTTATTTCCAATTCCAGGCACTTCTAGGCCGCAGTCCTCTGCGCCTACTCCCACCAGTCATAGTTTTGAAAGTTTTAAACCTTCAATTCCGGTTTTTACGGGCTCAATGCTAAAATGGCCGACTTTTCTAGATCTTTTTTCAAGTATAATAGACAAAAATCCTGCACTATCGAATGCCTCAAAATTTCGGTATTTAATTACTTTATTGCAGGGTGAACCATTAAATTTGGTAAAGTCGTTACCAGTTACGGATAGTAACTATTTAATTGCCTTTTCAAATCTACAAAAAAGGTACAACAATAAGCGCCTTTTAGCTACGTCATATTGGAATTCCATTGTGCATGTTTCCTCCATGAAATCAAATCAGAGCTCTAAAGATCTTAGAAATATTTTGGACACGTTTACTGAAAATCTAGAGGCCCTGAATGCCTTAGAATTTAATACAAAAGATTGGCAGTTTCCGTTGTTTAATTTATTGCTGGGAAAAATAGATACTCCCACTAGATCAGCCTTTGAGGTTTGCCATACTGAAAAGGAAATTCCTAGTTACACCGATCTATATGAGTTTTTAGAAAAACAGTGCCAAGCACTAGAATCGGTTCAGTACTTTCAGCCTTCAGTATCAAATATGGAAAAAAAATCTAAAAGTTTTGGATCTGGTAACTACAATAGTTCAAAACCAAATTCATATAATAACAATAATTTCAAAAACTCCTTTATGACAGGCATACCACAAAAACAACAAATTTTACCAAACTTTAATAATCATAATCAAAGCAACTTTCAAACAAAAATATCAAAACAATGCAAGTTATGTAACCTTTCGGTACATCCTTTTTCTCAATGCCAAGTTTTTTTACAAAAAACTCCAGCTGATCGTCTCGCTTTCGTGAGACAAAATAATATATGTGGCAACTGTTTAAGATCAAATCATTTTCTTTTAAAAGATTGCTTATCGCCTTTTAATTGCAAATCCTGCGGGTTACGTCACCATAGTTTATTATGTGACGTCACAACTCGATTTAACCCAGCCCAACCTAACATGCAAACTTCTTCATTTATTTCAAGTATTCACTCACCAACGCAAAATCAACAATCAAATTATAGTTTATATCCTAATAATATCGATTCAAATCAAATACCTTTCTATGATAAAATTATTCAGCAGAATATTAACCCAACCTTAACTAGCATGCAGCATTCTAATCAATCTAATTTTAAGTCACAAATGCAACCAATTCAAGATCAATCTCAACAACAAATCAATCAAAGTCAATATCCTTCTACTTCGCAACAAAATCAACAATTAACGCAAAATACATCTCGACAACAACCTAACCAAACCAACTGTTATACCTCATTCACCCCAAACTGTCAAAGCACAGTACTATTGTCTACCACTATTGTAGAAATCCTCGATGCACGCGGGAACTATCAAGTAGTGAGAGCCGTCCTAGACAACGCCAGCGAAGCCTCTTTTATCAGCGAAAACTGCTTAAATAGGTTAGGTTTATCTAGGAAAAAATTATCTGTTCCTATTCTAGGAATAAATCAATCTTCTTCTTCAACAAAAGGTATGACGCAATGCACTATTCGTCCAGTTGGAAAAACTGATCCCACATTTTCCTTTAACGGTTTAGTCGTTCAAAGATTATGCTCTTCTTTACCTAGTGTCCAAATTAATCCAAGAAATTGGAATTATCTTTCAAACATTAAACTAGGCGACCCCTTCTTCTACAAACCAGCCCCTGTTGATCTACTTCTAGGCGCCGAGATTTATTCCCAAATTATTAAATCAGGTCTTATTTCTGGGTGTCAAGGTCAACCAGTCGCCCTAGAGACGGAGCTGGGATGGGTGTTGTTAGGCAGGGTCGAACAAAACATATCTTATCAATCCAATCCCTTAAAAATCGAAAACTACTTTACCGCTTTCGATAACTCTCTAGACTTGACTCTTAGGAAGTTCTGGGAGCTTGAATCGATTCCTCAAAAAAGCTATTTATCCCCAGATGAGAAAAAAGCTGAGGAAATTTATCAAAATACGGTATCACGTGATAGCACGGGACGATTCATGGTAGCTTTACCTTTTAGGCACTCTGAACCCGACTTAGGTGACACGTTTTCTAGAGCTTACCGTTGTTTCATTTCATTAGAATCTAGACTTCTTAAAAATCCTGAAATGTATTCCATGTATTCAGATTTTATGCTAGAATATTTAAAAAACGGACACATGAGCCTTATTTCAAATAATGAACCGAAATCAATGAATGTTTCATATTTACCACATCACGGGGTACTAAAACCCGATAGTACAAGCACGCGTTTGAGAATTGTATTTAATGGATCTTCAATTGGAAGTAAGAATTATAGCTTAAATGAGACCCTTTTACCAGGCCCTAAACTTCATGCAGATATTACAACTATTTTATTAAGGTTTCGTTTTCATTCTATAGCAATTCTTAGTGATGTTCAAAAAATGTTTTTGCAAATCAATTTAGTACCCGAACATAGAGATTATCAGCGTTTATTGTGGCGTTTCCACCCCAATGAACCCCTAAAAGAATATCGTTTAAATACTGTTGTTTTCGGACTCACTTCAAGCCCTTTCTTAGCAATCAGAACCTTACGAGAGTTAGCCTTTCAAGAGAAAAATAAGTATCCAAATGCTGCAAAAGTAGTTCTTCAAGACGTTTTCATGGACGATGTCTGTACGGGCAGTTCTGATTTGTCTTCTGCGCAAGCGCTACAAAAAGAGCTGATTGGCTTGCTAAAATCCGGTGGGTTTGAACTACGTAAGTGGGCAAGCAATGACCCAAGATTGCTATCATCATTGTCTCCTTCAGATTGTCAAGTTCCAATATCTTTCGATAAGGAACAACCTTCTAGTATTAAGGTCTTAGGGCTGCAGTGGAACCCTTCGTCAGACACATTTTCATATAAATGCAATCAAGATAATAGTCCGTTAACAAAACGTAAAATCCTCTCTGTAATTGCTAAAATATACGATCCTTGCGGATACATATCGCCAGTAACTCTTCTCGCAAAATCAATAATGCAAGAACTCTGGAAGCAAAAAATCAATTGGGATGATCAACCCCCACCCCACATCTGCGAAACTTGGTTACAATTTAATTCACAGTTTTCTAGTTTATCGGAGATTTCTCTCCCTAGATACATTTTTTCATCTAACATACAACGTTGCCAAATTTTAGCATTTTGCGACGCTTCAGAGCGCGGCTACGCATGCGCTATATATCTACGTATCGAATTATTAAACGAAATCAAATCTTCCCTTGTTATTGCAAAAAGCAAGGTAGCCCCACTCAAAACAGTTTCGATTCCTCGACTGGAGCTATTGGGAGCTACGCTCCTTGCTGATTTACTTCGATTTGTCCTAGACATTTATTCGTCAATGATAACAATCGATGAGATCTTAGCATTTTCTGACTCAGAGGTAGTCCTGGCTTGGATTTCTAACTCTCCGCATAGGTGGAAAACTTTTGTGGCTAATAGAGTCAGTCACATCCAGGAAACCATTCCAGATATTCCCTGGTATCATATCCGAACTCTGGAGAACCCAGCCGACTGCGCCAGTCGCGGCCTAACTCCAGATAATTTACTTAATCATTGTTTATGGTTTACCGGTCCCCCCTGGATATGTTCTCCTCGCTCTGAATGGAATTTAGCTTCCCTGTCAGAATCGAATATTACTAGTTCTGTTTTAGAGGAAGAGAAAATACAGGTTTTGGCCACAATTCTGAATAATGATATTTTAAACGATCTTTTACATAATTATTCATCTATTTTACAAATTCAACGTATTATTGCTATTTGGCACAGATACTTTTTCAACATTAAGCATCAGGACACTAAACGCACTGGTTTTATTACGCTTTTTGAATTACAAGAATCATTACTTGTACTTGTCAAGTACGTGCAAAATCAACATTTTTCTGATATCTTCTTAAAAATTCAAAATAATGAACTTTTACCAAAACCATATCGCAAATTAGCGCCTTTTCTCGACCCCCAAAATCGTATTCGAGTTGGCGGGCGGATTAGAAATTCAATCACATTATCATATGATGTAAAACACCCCCTACTATTACCAAGTGATAGCACCCTTACCAAGCTGCTCATTCAAAATATTCATTTAACCTACTTGCACCCAGGATTTAATACAACTATGTATTTACTTAGACAACAGTTTTGGGTACTTTCAGCACGTAGAGTTATTCAAAAGGTTTTATCATCTTGCGTTAAGTGCTATCGCACTCAACCCAAAGCTCTTACCCCCTACATGGGTGACCTTCCAAGCTTCAGAATATCACAGCTGAAATGTTTTTCAAATGTTTGCATTGACTACGCTGGACCTATAAAATTAGCTCAAGGGCGTAAATTAGTCATTCATAAGGCTTACATTTTAGTGATTGTGTGCACAGCTTCTAAAGCTATTCATCTCGAACTAGTTTCTAACCTAACTTCAGAGGCTTTCATTGCTGCTTTTCGGAGATTTGTCAATCGAAGAGGAGTTTGCACCAATATTTATTCTGACTGCGCAACTACATACAAGGGAGCTTACAAGGAGCTTACCGAGCTTTCAAAGCACGCCGCAGATCATTTAAAAATTTCTTGGTTTTTCAATGTACCTGCTGCCCCACATTTCAATGGGCTTGCGGAAGCTGGAGTAAAATCCGTTAAAAGCCATTTACTTCGTGTTATCGGTGATCAAATATTTAACTTTGAGGAGTACTATACTCTTTTAACCGATGTTGAAGCATTGCTAAACAACAGACCCTTATGGGCGCAAAGCTCTGACCCGAACGACTTAGCTCCTTTGACTGCAGGGCATTTTCTTACGTTATCTGCACTAAATTCAGTTCCTGATCCAGATCTTTCTCATTTAAAACTAAATTCCTTATCTCGTTGGCAACTTATACAAAGGTTGAACACAGATTTCTGGAAGAGATGGAAATCAGAATATTTGAACACCCTGCAACAAAGGTCAAAATGGCACGAGCCAAACCCCAACATTGAATTGAATACATTGGTACTCATTAAAAATGAAAATGAGCCACCAATTCATTGGTTACTTGGACGCATAGTCGAGTTACACCCCGGCCGAGATGGGCATGTAAGGGTTGTTACGGTGAAAACTAAAACCGGGTTATTTAAGCGACCTATAGTTAAACTGTGCCCTTTGCCTATGGCTTCAGATTAAAATTAAAATATTAAATTTTAATTTCTTTAGTTTAATTGTAAATATATATTTCTTTTCAAAATAGGATAAAATTATTATTTTTTTTTCTGTTCAAACAATGTTTGGAATCATCTTTTTGTTTTTCTATTTTTTACTAAAAAACGCATAAACACGTTTTTTTTTGCTACTAAAGTACTATAATTGAAAACATTCGTTTTCGGTGGCGGGAAATGTTACTGCAATTTTCTTTAGTTTTATTTTATTTATAATTTATCTATTTCGCCTCAAAAATAATTAGCCATACAAATTCAAATAGTGGCACCTTGCGCCGTCGAAACAACGCAGGGGTTAAGGACATGCGCAAACGGCGCATGAAATGACACATTCTGTCAAGCGATAAAACACGTGAACTAGTGAAAATTCATTCTCTTCTTTCGAAGACTAATTTTCTTTCGAAAATTAACTATAAAACATAAAAACCTTAGTTATTAAGTGCTACCATCCTCAATCCAAAGACTGAACGTGAGACTACTTCAAGAGCGGGCCCGCAAGCCGAGAAATAACCATCAAAAGGTAGGTGCCATTTTTTCTCTTGCTTTTGTATGGTTGCGCGATCAAGAAATATTAAATAAGAAAATTACACCTAAAGAAAGTTACAGTCCGCTATGAATTAAAGAATAAAATCTATTCACACTATCCATTACAACTGTTTAGGTTTGGGATATGTTATTAATTAAAAATGCCGATTTTAGGGCAACGAATGGTTTGTATTTTGTTGATAAAAAACCATAAAACAGTTAAACACATTATTTCAAAACACTGGAAACAGTAATGACTTTACAATCAATAAACTCTAAAAGAAAAGACCAAAATAATTATGAATATTAAAGTTAACAGTTTTATACAATGTTAAAATAATTGATAAATTTCCCCAGTTGAAATAAAACCCCCCTTAAGAAGTGTGAATGAAAGTGCACCAGGCAAAAGCAAACTAAAGAGTAAAGTCCCTGACGACTTTCGAAAGTTTCCCGTCTCAGTTAAAGCGACCCTGCGCTTGAAGGGACAAATATCTTGGCGTTGATTGGCTAGAATTCTACTCCCTTTCGCTTTGGCGAGAAAGAAATAGACTGCGCTTTAAGCGCTCCACTAAGAGACGAAATAGCAATGCAAGCCAGACTGAAAAACCCGTTAAAAAGTAAAATTATACAGTGTGCTGTTTTTTTAAAATAGTTTAAAATTTGTTTCCAGTTACAAAATAAGAATTATTTTGATGTTAGTGGCTCAAAGGAAATATTAGCCGAATACAACTTTTATTAAAATACAGCGAACCTGAAAACATGCCTAAAAACAAGTCGCCGAGTTGCCATAAATTTTACTTAATCTTAACCTAGTCTTGCATATAATTAATGCTTGTTGATGTCAAAACAATATTTAATTAAAAATCTTTAAAAACTTATAAATGGCAAAAATACCATTTATATTCAAATCCCGTTTTGTTACATTACTCCCCCCTGATTAAGTATAAACAATTTTTTTTAAACGCAAGTCGAAATAAAATGGTTTATAACAACAAGCATTAAGTAGTGCAGACAACACAAATCTAAACTAAAACTATAACGCTCTTCGTTTCCATTTTTCTTCTCTGGATATCTGATGGTCAACAAACATTCTGGCTGGAAAAAACTTGAAGTTCCATTCTGGAACAAAACAGCAACACTGAATCAGGTACAACATCTTAGATCAGCTAGTCAGCAACAAACATGGTGAACGATCAGTAGATTCCAAACAGTACTGAAAGAATCAGAATATCAGTGCAGGTTAATAACAACGATAACTTAAATTAAATGGGGGCAAAATAAAATTGACAAATAAACCGAAAAATATATATAGAAATATATAATTTTAACACACATTGTTTGAAAACTACTACATTAAGGTATATATTATATACACGCTTATGCAGAAATATGTGGAGACAAACAAAAATGATTTAAGTTAACGTATATAAATTAAGGGAGTCTCCAAACCAAACCATTTCCTCCATAGTGTTAAACAAACACTAGGTACGCAGCAAGAGCTGAGTTTCCACATTGGCCATCTTTGAAATGAAGGATGAGCAGCAGACTCTGTATTGAATTTGGAAAGAAGCATCCAATTGCAGGTTTGCACAGCGACTGTATGAAGACGTCGATTGTAGTGATGATGGCTGCTTGGCAGATCTAATGACTTTAATGGTGGAATGGCTGCTTGGTTGATTAAACTGTTTGTGGAAGAAATTTGTTGGTTGGTTGACAGCACTTTGCAATAGCTGACCTAAAAACAAAATAATTTTAATACAAGAAAAACAATGTTTTTAATAACAATAAACCAACCTTATGTAAAACAAAATTAATTGTTTTAAAAAATATATTATTTAAATTAAAAAAAATTGAAAATTTTTGATTTTATGATTATATCTCATAAATAAGTTTTAGGTGAACTAAAACTAGTTAGACGGCAAATAACCTACAAAAGGTTGTCTAACCCAAAAAAAAACGTGTTTGCATAAAAAAAATTAATTTTAAAACAAAGATAAAAGCAAGAAATTACAAACAGTAACTGAAATATTAAAATTGTATTATTTTAAGACTAAAATATATTTATACCAAAGAAAATACGTTTACTTGACCATAATTTATAAAAAATTCAAATACCTTAAGACAAAATTAATTTACAATTACGAGAAAAAAAAAACGTTTAGTTGACAATATTTGAAAAAAAATTTAAGTTGGTTTATTGTTTTCAGCGTAATAAAAAAAAAACAACCCTACCAGGTTAACACAATAAACTTTAAATCAAACATGGAATACTCTATCGAAGCAAAAACAAATCATATAAAAATAACTCATGTGATCGAAAGAATAACTGAAAATAAATACAAGCTAGCAAAAACAAACACAAAATGATACAAAAACTGAAATACAAGTTTTTATCATAGTTTAATGATACAAAAAATTTTAAATTTTATAAAGAAAATCAAATAGAACAGATAGAGTAATCTCAAATGAAACAAATCCACATAGATTTTTTTTAAGTAGAACAAATCCAAATATAATATTTTTTATTAGAACAAATCAAATACAGTGATTCAATATAGAACCAATCAATAAAAAAAATCATGAACAAATGAAAATAGAACAAATCCAGCCAGATGAATATACACATTTTCAAAATTACTTAGAATAAAGCTCCTCCTAGAATTTTTCACATTTTTTCCGAATTTCCTTTAAAATTTCTTTCCTGAAACATTATCTTTTTTAATGTAAACTTTCTTTTCCATAGATCTTGCTAAATAATTTTTCTTTAAACATGAAAAATATTCTTCCTTTCAAATTGATTTTCGGTGTGATTTTAGTATGTTTGAAAATGAAAAGTTGGGTTTCCATTTTCTAACTAATTTGTATTTTATTTTATTTTCCAATTAATTGTAAGCTGGTTTTACACAATTTTGAAAAACTAAGAACAGCAGCAAAACAAAGTACGTTATTATTGATGTCATTGTTTGAAAATTAGACATCTTTGTTTCAAAATAATTGACACTATGTAAGTGCAAATGTTTTAAAATTTGACCAATTTAGGTTTTTATCGACTTTAAAGTGCATGGATCAAAACAAACAAAATAAAATAATCTTAGTTGATAATAAAATTTTAAATAAAATTATGTCTTATTATATTCCAATTGAAGCGAATGACAAAAAAAAATTAAACAAAAATTACAGTTGATGGTTGCTTCAATCGACTCTTTTTGGTGTTATGAAAAGAAAAAACTCTCTTGGGTGATGAAGTCATTTCTTATTTTTCCAAAACTACTAAATAAGAACTATTTAGAGTCCAAGCAGGCAAGGGCTTACTTCGAAAATATGAAAAAAATAATAATAAAAAAAAAATACTTTAAAATATTTTAGGTATAACATACTTTTTTTCCAATTTAATAAGTTGACAAAAAAACAAAATGTATCTTAAACGATAAGGTTCTTTAGATAACGCAAGACTTAAAATGAGCAAATATTTTAAAAAAATAATAATAAAAATAATAATAAATAAAATAATGCTTGCTAATATACGAAAAACAAACACTGATCTTAGAAAGACTAACTTTTACGATAAGTTTTCCTTAAACGATCAACTAGTGATTTAATGATTTGATTATTTACGCAAAAAGTATACATAAATTACTTTTTGTTTATCATTAATAGAGGAAATTATGTATAGGCTTTAGTTAATAACAAAATTACTTAAAGATGATAACAGAAATAAAAATAGTACAAAAATAATAATTTAGGTGTTCTTGATTAATGCTATGCCTGCGCACTAGCATATCATTTTAATAATGACGTTATAGAGAATATTTTTATATTATCGATTAACTAGGGCAGCAAACAGAAAGGAACAAACTAACAAAAAAAACATTTTTAGAAAAGACAACACATTTTTGTGATTTGACATAGTTATACAGTCGTAGAAAAGTTCTACAAAAACAATTGTACTCATAGAGTAAAAGAAAAGTGGAGATTTTTTTTAAGTTGTTTAAAATAGTGTAGATTTTAAAAAATATCAAAATTAAAAAAAAAATTATCAAAATTTATCCTTAAAATGGAATTTGCTTGGCTTAAATGGTACAGACTGTACTTAAAGTTCATATCGTCGAATATTTTCCATATAGGAGAAAAACATAAAAAATAAAATATTGTTTTATTGATAAACAATACAAAAATTCAAAAATAGTTTTAAAGAATCAAATGTTATTAATTTAGATAATATTGATTTTATCAAGTTATAATATAATGAGAAGAGAAAAAAAAAAATAGAAAAATGTATCTTAGCAATGTTAAGATTGCTATGATAATATCCAATTGGATTCGAGAATGACTTCAAAATGAAAAAAAAATATATGTACATAAATCAAAAAAATTTTAACCGTTGATGACGTAGTTTTTATTCGGTTTATGGGATCTTAGAAAAGCACTGATTAAGAGCAAATGATCCCCATTTAAAAAAAAAACAAAGTTTTTTGAAATAATGGACTCTAAAATATACTATATATAATCGATTTTACGTTAATACTTTAACCATTACGTTACGTTGATTTAGTATAACACACATATTCATCATAAAAGAACAAAACCAAAAGGCATGTGTGGATTTTAACAAAAAATAAAATGATATTTTGTTTTTTATTTAAATATTACAAAAATAAAAAATAATAATTAAAAGTTTACAAAATATCTAAAATGTTCTGGTCACTAGAAAAAAAAAATTACTTTACCAAAATAATAAAAAGTTAAATATTACACTTTTTCCGTGTAACACAAAAAACAAGATTAAAATTACATATCTGACATATGATTGATGCAGACATTATCTGAAAAGATACAATTTACTTCTACTAAAGCAAAGTACAAAAGAGATTAAAGAATAACGGTATAGTTGTCACTTATTACGCATAATTAAAAATTACAAAAGTTCTGTACACTTATAGATATAACTGTGGCCATAACGCGATAGAGACACTGTCTCTAAGTCCAGCGATTGTTATGCCAACTACCAATCTCCACAGCTAATTAGCTATTTTTTTATAAAATTTGTGCTTATGCACTTAGTTTTTATGGTAATTAGTTTGACGGATAACATTTTACAGAAAAAAAACAGTTGTTTGCTGTACACTAAAAAATTTTTTTTTATACAAAGATTTTATTTACTTGATTTTAAATATTTAATGCCATTAAGATGTTTTTTAATTTAAAACTTTCTAATTCAAATGAGACTTTTTCGTTAGTCTATAGGTGTTATCACTGCTAAAGCCAAAGACAGTGGTTTTATTTATAAAATTTCAAGACAAAAGAAAATATATAAATTTCATAATGTAAATATTACCAAATGACATAAAGATTAGCTTAAATGGCTTATCGACCCTATAAAGTAAAAAGAGTAAAAATTTGATCATAAAATGTTATAATGAAAGAAAATACATCTTTATTCTGCTGTTCTTGTCTGTTTTTCCAATCTCTGATTATTTCTTGATGTTAATATCTTTTTTTAAAATATCACTGATAAAAATATAACGGTTTTCATTTGATATGGCATGACTCAAGAGTCGTCTACTCTTTATGGTTGTATCTTCTAGGTTTTTTCTATTCCTATACGATTAAACACTAAATTTCTAAAAATCCTAACTTTTAGTTACTATCTCAAATATTATCTAATTAACCTATTTTTTTAACCAAGTCAGAAAAATTGTCCAAATGTCTACCATAAAACCTGTTTTAAAATAATATCCCATCATCACTTCAACACAGGTTTCAAAAACGTATAGTGACTCTTGTATACCAAATCTAAATCATGTTTCGTCACAATAAAAAGAATAGGTAGATCTACCATTTTAAATTGAAAATTGTATTGTGAAATATAAAATTTATTCAACGACAACGCTTTTGTCTCCCTAATTAGAAAACCTAAGACACTGTGGATTCAACACTAACAGGAAGTGGCCATCTTCACTGGAGTTAGAAAAACACAGGTGTATAACGAAGAAAGAAACTAGTCCAAATCTTCTTGTTAAATAAATTTTCCGGTCTATTGTGTATCCAGTATAACTCAAAAATGAGTTCCCGACATGACGAAATAGAAAATTACCTAGGTCTCTTACTGAAATCTACTAGGTGTGACGTCACTGTCTTCATTAACCTACCCTGATATAACTTTTTATTCGTTTCATAGGTAAAGTTTTACCTCTACCTTGAATAGTTTTTCCCAAATTTAAATTCCCATTTTTACAAAATTATTTGACTTGAAAGAAACCCAAAAATCCAACCCATATATTTTTCCGCTGTTTTAGACCAGTTCACCTGTAGACCATGTAAGCTATAACATGACGATTATTAATTCAGTAGTTTTCTTGATAAAGATTGGTTAAAACATTTAACTGACTATACCGCAACCCTATCTTTCAAAATTGAGTTACGATATTAGGAGATACGGCAACAAACAAAACAAATATAGACCAATAGAAAATTTTAATTAAAGGTATACCATTGAAACACCCTCTCGAGTGGAGAAGAAAAATTCCCTAATTTACTCCTCAGCCTTCTTCTCAATGACTGGGGAGTTTAAAATCCAGCTAAAAACACTCATTCCATAAAAAAAACATTTGATAAAATAATCTAAACTATAATGATACAAACAGCGAAAAAATTAATTCGCCCTCGTCGTACAAAAAAAAACAATAAAAGAAAAAGAAAACGCGACGATTCCACTTGGCGAATTATTATTGGTCTATTGTTTTATAACATTCCTTATACATCAAAAGATGCATATAACAAACACAGATCCATTTTGCCATACCATATAGCCATATCAAAGTTACGTTAAAAGAAAATTCTAGGACGCTTTAATTCAAAAATACTTCCCTCTCACATATTTACTCAACAGATAGTAATAGACTTTTGTCATTTATAAAAATATCTCAAAAATTACTTAACAATTTTATAACAAATTGTTCTTAAAAACTTTCAACTTGATGTGTCAGTCATTTACAACTCAATACAAACAATACAACTCCTGAAAATAAAAATAAAAATATTAATTAAGTAAAATTTTTGAGGGAAGTCGAAGAATCGTAGACCTCTACAGTTGTTGAATGTCATGGTCTTCACCTATAAAAGAAAACGAAGTTATAACACTAATTTTATACATGGTTTTAACAAATATAATAAAACTTTTTCTTTAAAACATCATTTAATGAATTTATTATGCTTTTGACATAGTGTTTAGACACTATTATTTTTCTTTTCATTAAAATCGGTCTCGTAGTTATTAAAAATTAAAACAAGTTTGTACAAATTTTAAATGAGTGCTCATAAATTACGAGGATTAGATGATAATTAAAAACTTTTTAGGCGAATAAAACAATAAAAGCTCTACGAATGCAAAATTTTAAAAATTTAAAATGCTAAGGCATTGCTTAATTAATTTATGTTATATATGTCTATGTAATGATAGACAGGCTTGCTTTTGCAATGCAAGAGAAAAAATATCTTTAGTGTCAAAATTGCAAATATTGAAACAAAAAAAAAACTTAAAAACTCAAGACAAAGATTGTCTTTTTTGACATCGACGATCTAATCTAAAAGCTCAAGAGACAGATTGTCCCTTTTGACTTTCAGATTGATCTAGGATCTAGATTAATAATTTTTTTATAGGTTTTTCAATACGTGTGTGGCTTGAGCTATTACGAAAAAAAAATTAAACTTTTTGGTAAAGAATGGGTAGGGGATGAAATGTCAACTACCTCTAATTCAGAAAAATTAATCGTTTATTTAAACAACTACAATTTCCATTCCATTCCAATGGAAAGTGTCGAAATGGATGCAATAAGAAGATCAATGAGAATATCCAGAACTGATCATACAAGAAATCAGATCACAAAAGAAATAATGGGAATCGAGGGAAGCATAACTGATGACATCACTAAAAGGCAACTGATATGGTATGCCCATGTACAACGGATGAACGACGAAAGATTACCAAAACAGGTTCTAGAATGGCAACCAATAGGGCGCAGAAAAAGAGGGCTTCCTAAACTGGAATGGCAACAGTCAATCCAAAGAACAACGAGTCAAAAAAAAAACTGACGGAAGATGACTGTCATGATCGAAGGAGGTGGAGAATAGGCGTCGGACAACGTAGAAAAACGTTCTAAACCGATATAGTAGTAGTAAACAACTACTGTATAGAGTAAGTCCAACTACAGCAAAATAGTAACACATTAAAAAACAGTCTTTTAAAAAAAAAAAGAAAGTAAGCTCTGATGACAATTGCATAAAAATAATATATATTGTTTAAACAGGATAAGAAGATTACAAAAGTTAGCAAAGAAACGAATGTACTAAATCTTTTGGTTACCAAGATATTTACGCACGCAAGTTATTATCTCTGTGTGCAAATAACTTAAAACTTTTGAGATTCAGTGCTATTTACATATGTTAAGAATATCCTGGATGTATGTATCTATCCAACATTTTCTTGGAACACAAAGAAAAAAACGAATGAATACTAAAAAAAGAAAGAAAACTTAAATTCGTTGGACATTAACACAAGGTGCGGTCAAAACTGTGAAGGAATTCGATTAACTGTGCAGAGAAAACTTAACTGAAAAATTATAGAACGTTATGCATATAATAGCTTAGCTAAGAAGGCATTGTGTTATTAGCACTTTTCAAAAACAAAAAAACATACAGTAAAAAGTACGGAGGAGGCCTGGCAAATAGACCTTTCTTTTGGGCTACTTTTTGTTAGCAGTTGATAAAGATTACTATGATCAAAAAAAAAAAATTACATTAACAGATAAAACAAATCAAAATTATTGAACGAACATTTTCACATATCTTTTAAATCTTAACATGAACAAAAAAAAATACTAACCAATAGGTTTAAGTTTTAGTAATTATCTTAAACAAAAATGAAGGTTTAAAAACTCAAATAACACGTTTCAGGTTGACAAAAATAGACACAAAAGGTCTTAATGACTTCATGGTATAATTTATAAAAATGAAATATAGTTGTATATTCATTGATTTAAAAAAAAAAATGACAGATAGAAATTTATGTAAGCTGTTTTCAGTACCTCACTGTACACGCGGGTCTATTGTGTAACACTGTGTTTTACACGACGTTGTACATAAAAGTAAAAAGTTTTTATGAAAAAGTTTATATCATATAGATATCAAAATACCAATTTTTTTAGTTTGTAAATATAAATCCTATATATTTTTTAATTTAACGCAGAAAAATCGTCACATGTGATGTGGTTACGAGAATATTAGGAATTATGTACATAAGCCATTGTTTTCTAGATTTAGCTGGCAACTCAAAAATTACCGACCGACCTTAATGAAATTTAAATCAAGGAACTGCATTTCTCACTATAGATCTTTGTTTGAAAAATATAAATTTAATAGTACTCGTGAATGAAAAAACAAACCCGGGTTTCATGTTACCCACGGAAAAGTATGAGAGAAACAAAACTTTTTTTTTCACGAAAGCTTGTTTGATCTATAAATATAATATCATAGTTTAATTGATAGATATCGTAAAGTTAAATGTGAATAGATGCGTTAGACGCGGATCTACAGGAGGGTAAAAAAAAAGTGAAATTTCCCTCCCAAATCTTAAAATATATTTGTTTTGGACACACATAATACAGTGGTCTGGACAATATGCAAAATAGTTTTATGCAATATTTATTATAATATTTCCTTCCCCAAATAAAATTCCGATACGCCACTGTTATGCATACAGACTAACGAAGTAGGCTACGAAAGGTTTTTTCCCAGATGTGTGTTTATTTTAAAAATTCTTAACCATTTCTTTGTGGACCTGAATGAATAGAAGAGCCCTTTTTTAGAATGTAGGTATAAAATATGGTGAACATGTGTTTCAAAATTTAAGTATATCTTTGTTTATAGACCCAAGTGGTCTGGGATACTTTAATAGCCTGTAAATTGATTTATGGGCCAAGACGTTTTAACTTGGAAATAAAAGATCAACATTTTAAAAATTTTTAACGGTTTTTCTTTGTCGTGTGTAAATACAGTTCAATAAAAAAAAATATGAAAAAAGTTTTACCATACTTAAATTGATTCAAGCAAATATACAGGGTATCTTTTTGCAACGGTATTTGCAATTATTTTCAAAAGTTGATTTAGTTTTTCAAAATAGTTTATTTGCTTGAAAAAATAGACTTTATTATTAACTAAGTCCAACTAATTTGTCTCGTTTTTTTTACACATCACATCCTAGCTGATTTTAATCAACCAAAGGGTTTTACTTTTGTTGTTTGATTTTAATTAATTTTATAATTAAGTTAGCTTATTGGTTATGTATAACCTAAATTTCCATATTTCCATATTGCGTTTTCTCTTTAACCAGTCTTTAATTATTAAATGGGAATTATGTTATATTTATTTTAATAATTATTATTTATGTTAAATAATATTACTTTTAAGATTATGTATAAAATTATTACTAACTCAAAATACGCGAGTTTTTATTTTAGGAAAAATATCAAATACCTTTATCCAATTTCAAAGGTCAAGTCAAATTTAGAAAAACAGATTGATTTATCATTATCTTTGGTTAAATTTTAGAAACAATTATTAGTACTTCTCTTATATAGTATGGAAAAGGAACTGCTAAGCAATCTTTTTAGGTTATCTGGTGTTTTGGTGTAAACCTATATATTACATCAAACATGGTACTTTGATCTTATCGAATTTATTTATTTAAATTGTTTATATTTTTAGTTATTTAAAATATGCTACTTAATTTTGTATATCTTTTTTAATAAAAATCAATAATGTACCTATATAGTCATAAAGACATGGACATGACCTGTAAACTTGGTCTTTTTAATAAAAATTACAAGAAAATATCTTCTAGCTTCAAACTAATCAAAACGATTTCACTGTCACCAACTATAGTGACAACAAATTATCGTTGTAAAACAAGCAAAAACGGTTACGAAAAACCTTTACTGTGTTAGGACATTAATTTGTGGCTTTCTTCAGCCTTATGCAATGAAAATGCTATGAGATTATGTTTTTTTCCAAAAATTACTGTATGGCTTTACAAAATATTATTTCACTTAAGACATAGTCGATAACACCAATACGTTTGTTAAATCGATCGTCCTTTTGTCAAACAAATGTATTGTAAACTGGATACCTTGGGAAAATAAAAGAGGTAGTGGAAGACCACAAATGAGATGAGCGCACGATTTGAAGAAACATGCGGACTAGATGGATGAACACGGCGTCATACAGGAAAGAGTGGAAGATATTGAAGGAGGCCTATATCCAAAGATGGATCGAAGAAGGCTAAATAAATAGATAGATAGCACCATTCTCTTTTTAAAAAACGTAATGAATGCACTGTGACAATAATACTAGTGGTAGTTTATAACAAATAATGTATAATTTATTTATTTTTTCAGTAAAGTTGTTATTCAATACAATGACATACGAATAAAAATTAGGATGAAACAGTCTCTAAATAATCTAAGTTGTGTTTTAAGATGGTAACTAGTAAACCGATATGGATGCCATTTTTATTTTTTCTACAAAAAAAGTTTAGTTTTCTGTTAGGTTAACGTTTTGATTTTTGAAAATATGAAAAATAACGTATATTTTTCGCTAAAGGTGGTTATTTTATTGCTTTGATTTAAAATAGGTCGAATTTTCTTAATATCCTTTCTTAGGATATAACTTAGATCTTTTTTCGAAAAAAATAGGTCTTCAAAGTTAGACATGTACCAAATTTTAATGCTGACAAAGATCAGTACTTTTTTTTTCATAATATGAGCTTTTTATCAAACTCTTTAATCATTTTTCTTTTTCTACATCATGGTTTTAACTCAGAATGATCTATTTGGTAATAAGTCGTTTTAGGTTTTAATTTCAAAGGTGTTAATATTTAATAAGATATTTAAGTGTGATGAGTTCATTTATTAACATAAATAGTTAATTACCTAATTACTTCGCATGTAGCGGATTAATTCCTTTAAGGGCAAAGATAATGACAAAATAAAGCAAAAATAATTTTTATTGTGATTTTTCCCAAAATATTTTTATATTGCTACATCTACATAATAACAAGAGACCATAAATTAGTTTAGGACTTTAACGGCCAAAACACAAGTTTTGGTCCGGACAATCTAGTAGGCTTTACCTGAATCATAGAAAATTGAATGAAGGGTTCTACATAGGTTTTTCCATTTCATAATATTTAATTAGGTATACCATTATGCAAAAATGGCTTGACAATAACTTACGATAATAAACGACAATATACTTTTTGATTTGATTAAAAATATTATGAAACGAAATTCACTTGATTACCTACATGTTAGTGAAAGAAAATAAATAAAATAGAGTCTCTCTCAAAAAAAAACCAAAAAAAATATACAGGAGGTTGTTTCTACATTTACCTCACTTTACTTAAAAGCTGTGAATTTGCAGATAGTGCTGATAATATCCAACTTAAGAAAAAAAATCAAATTTTCTTTTATGAAAAGAATAATACGTACGAAATAAGAAAATTATAAAGCAAAAATGGTTCGACAGGTACGTCGTTTTTAAGAATGCTATGTTTGAATGCTATGTTTTGTAACATAAAACGTAAATTTTTATTTTTAATTTAGCTACATTTATTTAGTCCATGGTTTTAACAAATTAGGGCTTTTAAAATTTTGAAAGGTTTACTTGTAGACCTTATAATAAAGAAATTTCTCATAATCGACAAAGTTGTTACTGAGATACAAAGAAATCAGTCAGTCACGTTTATTTTCCAAAAAAAAACTTGTGTGTAATTTGGAAAATAAAATACATTTTGAAAATCTGGAAATATAAAAACATAAAATTTGAAAATACTTCGTGGTTGCTTACTTATAGTTTGAACTGGTAAATCTCAATCATATATGTATGATATAGAGAGTACAAAAATGACAACAAAAAATATCTATCACATATTCTATACAAGATATTGCTAGTAGCTAGGTCTGTTTTTTGAGTTTATCCTGACCAGATACTTTACAAATGTCCTGTAGCACAAATTTATGAGAGATGAACGTTTGCATGGAAAAAGTAGTTAGAAATTATAAATTTTAAAGTTATGATGCAATATCAATGGAAAATTACTTGAGATTAATTAATTACACCATTTTGGATACTTAGATGGTCAAATAATTTGGTTTAGGTACTTTTTGCCAAATGAAATTTTAGCTATTAAACAAAGAATAAAACCAAAATAAAGTAGAAATATCGATATCTACGAAGAAAAATACTTATAAAAACAATGTTATAATGACTTAACATAAATTTTTGTATTATTTAAACAAAAAATGTTATTAAATATCAATAAAAAAAAGTTTAATGGTTCAAAAAAACAAAAAAAACTGTTATTAATGCAATAAAATAAATTAAAAATATCCTCCCTTAGTTATATTTGACGGGTGTCTTCAAAAAAAATCAATGGTTTGTCAGAGGAAGGGTTGGCAATTATTGTTTCAGCCAAATAATCAAAAATAAAGAGTTGCAATGGACTCCTTTTTTATGTTTTTAATAAAAGATTCTTTAAAAAAAATTCAGCTAGAAAGACAAAATAGGCTTTTAATGGCAAGAGAATGATAAGTTTAATGAGACTTTATTTTAACAACACTGTGCTACAATTAAGACAAAATAATGGACTCTTTTATCCATTTTGTTTAAATAATGTTTTGATGGAACAATTTTAAAGTTTACCAACGAGTTTTGGAGTTATAACTCAAATCTAGAGTTCAGTAAAGCTTTATTAAGGCAAAAGGTTGATCCTTTCGCATGCTGGAGAGTCCGTCCTCCAGATAGAAATGGAGAGCATTTTATTTGCTTGCATATTCGGATAGTATTTAAACTTAACTTTTTAATAAAAAATATTCTACCAATTTATCTTTTAAAAATTTAAAATGATCATATATCAATAGAAAAATTGTCATGACATTGACATTTTCCTTGTGCTGTACATTGAAAATACACATAATTGTAACACAGATTATAACGTTAGTAAATTAAACAACGAAAAACAGTTATGGCACATCTTCCAACAAATTAGTTTTGGTTTCCAAAAACTAGACAAGACTATTTCTTTTTAAACGAACAATTTTACAAAAATTTCCTTTAGTTTTTCCAACAAAATACTACCAATGGGTTAACTAAAGTACTACTGAGTTTTTCTCAAACTTTCAACATAAAATTTTCACAAATTTTTCAAAAAATTTTTTCAAATTTTCCAAAATTTTTTCACAAATTTTTCAAAAACTAAATTACCCTGAACTGCTGACACCCCTTTGTAACAGGGGCCTGGCGTGTGACAGTGGTACTGTCACCTCAAGTGGCCAAGGCTTAAATGTTGTAAGCTACCAACTTAGGCTACAACTTATATAAATTATAAAAAGATTAAACGTTACTATATGTTATTAAATTTACACGATCTCGAAAGGGAATTTGGCGGTTCTTGGAGGAAAAGTATACTATAAACGTTTTTCTCAAATGTATAACTACTGTAGGATAATCATACATACCTTTTCAATTTTCTTCTTGCAGCTTCACACTTTCACTTCTTATATTTACTAGTTGAATATCGACTTTTTAGTACTATTAAACTTTTGTATTCAAATATTTACACTTCTTAAACTTTTAGGTTTTATAAACCTTTTATAAATTTGTTGTAAATATATATATTTATCAACATCTTAAACGTTGATTGAATGAGTGAAACTATTCAATCAACTGTTTAATTTACTTAATATTACTGTTTAGGTTTGGGATATGTTATTAATTAAAAATGCCGATTTTAGGGCAACGAATGGTTTGTATTTTGTTGATAAAAACCATAAAACAGTTAAACACATTATTTCAAAACACTGGAAACAGTAATGACTTTACAATCAATAAACTCTAAAAGAAAAGACCAAAATAATTATGAATATTAAAGTTAACAGTTTTATACAATGTTAAAATAATTGATAAATTTCCCCAGTTGAAATAAAACCCCCCTTAAGAAGTGTGAATGAAAGTGCACCAGGCAAAAGCAAACTAAAGAGTAAAGTCCCTGACGACTTTCGAAAGTTTCCCGTCTCAGTTAAAGCGACCCTGCGCTTGAAGGGACAAATATCTTGGCGTTGATTGGCTAGAATTCTACTCCCTTTCGCTTTGGCGAGAAAGAAATAGACTGCGCTTTAAGCGCTCCACTAAGAGACGAAATAGCAATGCAAGCCAGACTGAAAAACCCGTTAAAAAGTAAAATTATACAGTGTGTTGTTTTTTTAAAATAGTTTAAAATTTGTTTCCAGTTACAAAATAAGAATTATTTTGATGTTAGTGGCTCAAAGGACATATTAGCCGAATACAACTTTTATTAAAATACAGCGAACCTGAAAACATGCCTAAAAACAAGTCGCCGAGTTGCCATAAATTTTACTTAATCTTAACCTAGTCTTGCATATAATTAATGCTTGTTGATGTCAAAACAATATTTAATTAAAAATCTCTAAAAACTTATAAATGGCAAAAATACCATTTATATTCAAATCCCGTTTTGTTACATCATGTATAGATCATCAATATTCTACTGTACTTCCAGACATGCTACAAAGCTGAAATTTGGCAGACTGATAGAAATTATGACCAAACCCCCTGAAAAAAATCAAACAACCCCAAAATTTTAATTTAGTCCCCTCCCCTATACATTTAAAGTTATGTAAAAGTAGCATCGCTCAATTCCAGAAATGCTAGAGAGTTGAGCTTTGGCAGACTGATAGGAACTATGATAAAACTATAGGAAAAAATAAAAAAACCCCAAAATTTTAGATTACTCCCCTGCCCTATACATTTAAAGTTATGTAAAAGTAGCATTGCCCACTTCCAGAAATGCTAGAGAGTAGAGCTTTGGCAGATTGATATGAACTATGATAAAACTATAGGAAAAAATTAAAACACCCCAAAATTCTAATTTACTTCCCTCCCCTATAAATGTTAAGTTATGTAAAAGTAATATTGCCCACTTCCAGAAACTACTTGAAAAAATTTTAAAACTCTAACATTTTAATTTACTTCCCTCTCCTATAAATGTAAATTTATATAAAACTAACATTGCCCACTTCCAGAAACGCTAGAGAGCTGAGCATTGGAATGCTGATAGAAATTATGATAAAACCATGAGAAAAAATTTAAAAAGTCCAATATTTTCATTTACTCTCCTCCCCTATAAATATAAAGTTATGTAAAAGTAACATTACCCACTTCCAGAAACGCTAGAGAGCTGAGCATTGGAAGACTGATAGGAACTATGATAAAACTATAGGACAAAATTTAAAAACACGACAATTTTAATTTATTTCCCTCCCCTATACATGGAAAGTTATGTAAAAGTAACATTGTGCAGTTTCAGAAACGCTAGAGAGCTGTTGGAAGGCATTGCAAAAGTTTTAAACAATATTCCGCATAATTTCCTACTTTAAAAATTAAGTATTATCCAATTCCATAACAAAAACATTTCATGTAAAAAAAGCCAAGTACGCGAAAATGGCATTCCGTAAAAAGAATTGAGATAAAAGTAAAGCCAAGTTCTCCAATACAAATTTCAAAATGAAAGGTTCTTACTAGTTTGGAAATATTTTTCTAAACTTGGCTATTACGGCTGTAAATGACTCTTAGGTACAGTGCTAAATTGAACATAAAGAAGTTTGGCTATAATAGCAAAGTTTAAAAAAACATTTCCAAACTAGTAAGAACCTTTCATTTTGAAATTTGTATTGGAGAACTTGGCTTTACTTTTATCTCAATTCTTTTTACGGAATGCCATTTTCGCGTACTTGGCTTTTTTTACATTAAATGTTTTTGTTATGATACACCTTTTTCGTGAGCTCCCTCTAACTGTCCTTCCTGCATGTCTCCGGTTCCTTATTAGCTCACACTATTACTATACTATAGTGCTATGGTGATCCTAATTTTGTTGAGAAAAAAAAAGTTGTTTTACGCGTTTGAAGCGAAATCGGTTCACTGCCCCGGACCGACTCAACGTTCCGCGGTCGGATCGTAGGAGAAGCCTGCGGAATGGAGGTCTTTTTGCTTAGCACGTGACGGCTCGGAGCTAATTTAACGCTTGCCATTAGCTAAGGCATGTGGTGGGAACTACCACATCGTTTATGACCCAGAATAGCTACACAGATGATTTTGAAACTTTTTTGTCGCTCCGTATGCCTGTCTGTAACGACCAACGCACATAACTCAAAAACCGCTTGCCCGATTTGAATGAAATTTGGCACCTAAGCTTAGTCTTGGCTTGAGATGGTCTCATTTAAAAATAAATAAAATCCACCTAACGAAAGCCAAATGAAAGGGTAGATTTTAAAAATTAGGGTTTATGTAAAAATATGGTGTGTGTGATATTAAACGAAAGGTAATTGAGTCAGGAGTTAAACAAAATATATTTTAGGTAAAAAAAAGGGTGGGGGTAGATTTCAAAAATTAGAGTTTAAGTCAAAACATGGTTTATGTGGTATCAAACGAAAGGTAATTTAGTCTGGAGTTGAATAAAATATATTTCAGTTTTACACTAACTATAGTGCCTAGTGTGAGCTTAGGTGCCCATATATTGGCAGAGTATTTTTCTTAGTCTTCTAGTCTTATCCCAGGGCCCTCGTAATGGATGGAGCAAAGGAGCAGCGACTCTAGGCGGCCGATTTTGGGGTCGCCAAAAGTCCTCTTTTACTTTTGAATTAAGAAAATTTTTTAAACGGCCGCCACACTTACTTTCGATTTCAAGACGATTTCAAGATGTAATATGTATTTTAAGGACACAAAGTTACCTTGTGTGTAACAACACTTCATGCACAGGTATCTTTAATATAGTACTGCAGAAGAAATATTTTTACCTAATTTTAAAAGGCGAAAAAAAGGTCTGAGGTCCTTTTTTTCGCCTTGTCTCTAGTGTGCATTTTATTTATTTTTAAATGAGTCCATATAGAGCGAAAGCCCAACCTAGTTACTAAATTTCATTAAACTATGGCAAATAGTTTTTGAGTTACACGCGTTGGTCGTTACAGACATACAGAATGACAGATAGACGGCGCGACAAAAAAGTTTCAAAATCATCTAAAGCGCAAAGATATATGAAACTAAATGGATCCATGACGGATCTGATTCCTTCCTAGCTCGCCTACTAGCATACTTTAAGTGAAGGATATATCAACCTTGAAAACATTTTTTGGTAAATATCTCAGAAACTAAAGTTCTTACGAAGTTTTTGGTTATAACATAAAATATTGACCGAAATGTAGTCTACTGTATTCCGAAAACCGCATATTGATGCGATGGTTCCTTAAATAGCATTTTTTTAATTCCTTAGTTATCATTAGCATCAATGGATTATGACCAAGATCTAATCAGCTCGTCGGAGTGTCGAGCACCATTTCACCTGAAAGTTTTATGAAATTAGGTTACGGACAGACATACACACACACAGAACGACGATATTGCTAAGATGTCAAAATACACCCAAATAATAAATTTTCGGCGTTATCTCAAAAAAAGTTTTTTTGTCGAAAATAATACCTTCTCTAGGAAGGTAAAAATATAAATATTATATAATATTTTTTCTAATTTTTGACATGATAACCATAGCTCACACTACTTATAGCATACGTGTAAGGTAAAATTCTGTTTGTCATTCAACACTGCTTCTATTTTCGAAATTTTACCCCCCATGCACAATATTTCCCTGTTCATCCCCATGTTGTTCGTTGGTTATGCAAAAATATGCCCATATTATTTCCTATTTCCCTTCTTGTCATGTTTTCATAATACGAAATTGCTTTTTAGCATAGCATTACTACGATAAAACTTAAACAAAATGTATGTACACACAGAAACATGGTAGCTATATTCCAGGTTTCTACGGGGTATCTCAATAATTTAGACAGACAGGGAGTCAATCAATTTTTTTACTCATAGAAACTGGCATATTTTTAGAACAGAATCTATATCTAGACTGGTGTTTTTATGTTTATGCTTTTGTTTTGCCGTGTGAAGTAATAATAAAATGTAAACAATAACACAAACACGATTTTGGTAATATACGCAGGTTCAACATCTGATTCAATGATCCAAGGGAGCACGCGAGCACGACGTTGTAATGATAACCACTGGACACTTTTATTCCGCGACTTAAACACTAGACATAGTCCAATGAAATACGGAAGCTGCTTCAACAGTGTATGTTTTCTCTGTGACTGGCGATTTGTTTAAAGATTAATACTCCATAAGATACCTAACCGTTAGAGTTTGCCGTCGCGCCCGGCGCAGCCCGATTTGCAACGTTTTGTCCTGTCTTAGACTGTTATGTTCAGTTTGTTAAAGATAGTTGAAGCAGCGCTTCACAGCATCATGAGCCGAGCCGCCACTGGTCAAACTGTAATATATTCGATACCTACTACTTTGGTATTTTTTTTTGTTCAATGATGTTAAAAACTTTATTTCAGAAGGGATAAAACATGAATAGCTTGGATAAACAAATTTTTAACATTTTCACAACGCCTACTAAGAATTTTATAAAGGACCATACACTCTAGATTTTTTTAATGTGTTTTTCCCTAAAAATGCGGGGTGAGGGGGGGGTCAAAAATCCTTAATTTTTGGATTATTTAGTTTATGAATGTTTCCTAAAACAATATATGGGGGCACGGCAGTCCCCGCCAAGTTCGCGTAAGCTGCTGTACCATCTTTTCTTGAAACATAAAGTAGTAAAGTAGTTACGAAATTTCGAAAAACGTCGAAATTGTTACTCATTCACTCACTCATGTATAGATCATCAAAATCCTACTGTACTTAATTTGGCAGACTAACAGAAATTATGACCAAACCCTTGGAAAAAATCAAAAAGCCCCAAATTTTGCTTTACTCCCCTCCCCTATACATGTAAAGTTATGTAAAAGTAACATTGCCCACGTCCAGAACGCTACAGAGCTAAGCTTTGGAAGACTGATAGGTAATATGATAAGACTGTAGGAAAAAATTAAAAGCCCCAAGATTTTAATTACCTTCCCTCCGCTATAAATGTATAGTACGCTTGAGTGCTGAGCTTGAGAAGGCTGATAGGAGGAACTATGATAAAACCATAGGCAAAAACTAAAAAACATTAAAATTTTTAATAAGGCATTGCAAAAGTTTTGAACAATATTCCGCATATTCTACTATTTTAGAACTTAAATATTAACAAAATACTTTAAAAATGGCGTGAAATCATAACAAAAACATTTTATCTAAAAAAAGCCAAGTTCGCGAAAATGGTATTCCGTAAAACGAGTTGAGATAAAATTAAAGCCAAGTTCTCCAACACAGAGTTCAAAATAAACTTTTTTACGGTATAACATTTTCGAGAACTTGGCTTTTTTTACATGAAATGCCTTTGATATAATTTTTTTAAACATTTTTAACTTTAAATAAAAAAGTTAAAATTTGAGTTAAAAAGCAAATTTTAAAAAACCTTGTAGAAAGCTACAAGGACACTGGGGTAGCTTTAACTGGGCTCTATATTTTCATGAACGAGGCAATAAATCCCGATTACTCTTGTCATTTTCGTTTAAAATGACACCGTAATATATCGTCAATTTTAGCCTTTAGTTTTCGGAACCGGATATAAGTAATGTAATAATGCAAAAATACTGAAGTTGAGCAGACTTTTTCTTTTTCTTTTTAATAACCGTGACTTTTTTGCCGACTACACTTTTCCTAGGAATAACTACCTACAAGTACGTAACCTGGTTCCCTTTTTTCCTCGCTGATAATAACACGAACCATTAAAATTTGAGATTTTTTAAAAAAATTATTTTTTTTGTTTTTTAATTTCCAAAAGCAGAAAACCAAAAACAAACAATACGGTTTACCACAAAAAGGTTTTGGGACCACTTCAGTACTTAAAAATCATAAAAAAGTAAAATATGCTACAGGGGAAACACGATAAGTTTTTAAAACTATACATTGGTTAGAAAAAACTTTAAACATTTTTTTTTATTGGGTTAAAATTTGAGGATAGTAATGTGAAATCCCTAGAAAAATGGGACACCCTGTGTCTATGTATACAAAATTTGGTAAAGAGGTACAATTATTTGGCAATCCTAAACTATTGCCTGGTTTATATACATATAATGCCATGTCGACTGAAGAGATAGGAATAAATTACATCCTAGATATACCCGCAAAAGAGATATTGGAAATCTTATAAATTTATACGGCAATTAGTTTTGCCACGAGACGAGAGGAGGCCTTTTCTCGTCTCGTCTCGTTATGCAAGATAAAATGTGTCTCTCGACGATAAGACTCTTCTATCGCTCGAGAGACCCTTTCTCTCGTCTCGTGTTGTATATCAGATATAAAAAAAATGAGACACCCTGCGTAAAAGTATTTTTTCAAGGTAAATCTTATTATTTATGGTTTTTACCTTTTTCCATAATAAAGTGTTAAGTCCTTTCTGGGATATACTACCTATATGCATACATACAATAAATAAAGAAGTAAATATAATACATGTACTAAAATACCTCGTTGATGGCGATGAAATAAAAGCTGTGGAAAGTTTTGCATTGCTTTATTTATTTAAAACTGTACCTAAAATCCCAAGTGTTCGTTAATAAAAAAATATTTTGTGTTGCCAAATTCTTGCTAAAACCAATTAACTAGCCTTTTGGTGCATGCCGACGGCCGGCGCCCGGCTGCAAAGCAACTGATATATTAAATTATAAGTAAAAATGTGGGGATATTTTTACTACAGGTTACCTAATAAACGGATAAATAAGCTGGCTGGCTGTCTTTGATCTAGGTGAAATCAATGATGACTGGTCAACCCGAATTAATTTCAGGGCCGGATTAAAATAAATTTCCTGTAAAATATGAATGTTTCACATTGTTTTTACGAAAAAATATCTGTACTGCCAGAAAAAATAAAAACCTTAAATAGTTTTGTACTGCTCTTAAAAATGGGTGCTAAAACGAAATTTAAGTCTCGGTCGCGTAAAAAATTATATTTGTCCTCTGTAGGGGACTAATGTGTGTTTTTTTGCTTAAGATTAATGAGATGTAAAAAATTCATTAAAATTAATCCCTATAGCTGTGTCAACTTAGATAGAATAAAAATTTGTCGTATTTTTTGAGCATCATGCAAATAATAATTACAAAATACCATTCTGGACTTAAATACGTTTAGCTAAATTTTCTTTCACGCTTACATAAAACTATTTATTTGCAGGTAGTAAGTTACAATCTCCTGTTTTAACATTATACCTAATTTTATTAATATACAATTACATTTAACTTCTAAGTAAGAGGGAAATTTGTTTTTCCAGTAAATATAATTTTTAGCTTTTTTAAAGAATTTGCTGGCCAAAATATCTAACCCTTTTGTAATGTATTTTGAAAGGAGGGATCTTTTTTTAATCGAAACAACCTACATGTTTAGAATTTTGCTTCCTTTTTATTTTAAAAATATTTACAGCATTTTCAGATATAGCGCAGTAAAAACATAAATAATGAATTTACCGACCACGGGATTCAAACCCGCCACTGGACGGGATCCAAACCCGTCACTGTTTCGAGCGAAATTCCTAGTTTACGCCCTTGACTGCCAAGGCTACTGCAACTTATTTTCCATTACAAACTTTTGGACAAAAAACCTAGTTACGACGGTAACTAGTCCTTAATATTGTCTATTAAATCATTCAGTTCAATTGGCGTATAGGTTACGTACCTACGTTCCTATAACGTATACAGTATACTTAGAGTTCGTTTTTGAGTTTGAGTTCCATATTTAAAATTTATTTGTTCTGCCTCAAATTGGCTTTGAATTATGCACCAGCCAATTACACCTGCACCTGCTGAATATGAGAACAAATATCGTTCATTTGTTTAAATTTTTTATGCAAAAAAATACTTAAATATTGGGAAATGAATTCACATGTCACAACTGCAGTTTTTTTCTACCTATGGAAAAATTCAAGTGAAGTTAGGCCATTTTCATTAAAACTCTCTAAAGACTGCTCTGCTTCTTGCAAATTAGTTTGCATTTCTAGTGATGGGTTGCTTTTTCACAAATTGCTTTTTAAAATCTACTTTTCGGTCGAAGCAGCTTTCAAGTGCTATCAATGGCCACAAAAAGACTGCAAATAACAAATTTTTGACCATAAAAGTTTTATGGAAAAAGTTTAAAATACTGAAACAAGCACCTGTTTTTTTCACCAATTTTTACCTTCCTAGCCCGCACAGCCAGATAAGATAGTACTCGATACTGCAACGAGTTGATTAGATTTTAGTCAAAATTCATCAATGGTAATAACTGTTTTTTGACAGTAAAAAAGTTTAAAAAATGCTAACTTTTTAACGGAGCATCGCATCAATAGCAGTTTTCGGATTATAGTGGCGCGCATTTTTTTTTTAATTTGTTTTAACCAAAAAGTTCGTAGCAGCTTTCATTTCGGAGATATTTACAGAGAACTGTTTTCAAGGTTGATATAATCTATTTATTTTTTCGATACAACTGGATGAAATTTTGGGTCCATAGAGTTTTTTAAACAAAAATCTTACAAAATTTAGGTGAGAAGCTTTTTTTGTTATTGTTTTTTTCCGTTATCAACTCTTTTTCAGGTAAAAATCTAAAAAAGTACAAAACTGCTATTAAAAAGTTATTTTTTAAAAGCTGTTTTTAGAAAAAAACCGCAAGCTTGCACTGCTTTTTGAAAAAAGCAGTTTAGTATCACGTGATTTTTATTGTGGTTATTAATTCGTTTATTGATGAATGAAAATTACATTTGTTTATTTTTATATATTATTTCTCAATAAAAATTTTTGGAAGTTTTCGAAAACATTTAAAGGTTATCGTAAAGTATGTTTTGTTAAAAATAATACAGGGTGAATCAATGCTAATTTTTTAAAGTAATTATAGTATATAGGTACTTAATTCTCTATGTACCATATTTTTGTTGTATTTTAGCTTACACTGTGAATACTTTTAACGAAAAAAAGTAATCCCTATCCATCGTCGTGAATGACAAAAACAACGTCCAAGATCATAAATGAAACTGATGTAACAGTCCAATGGCAAAACCGGAATTCTTAATAACCGGAGATTATACAAAAACGTCATTCATCAAAACAAGACAAGAGCAAAATCGAAGTTTAGTATAGTTAAGTCTTTTATCAAATCCGGACAAAATGAAAAAGGACAACATCATAAAAAGGGGCCGGGCCTAGCATGAGCAACATTCTCCTTTCTTTTTATGTATACTGGTTCCGTCTCTCTTCCTCTCATACAAATCAGTCTCATAGAAGTTTGGCGGCAAATTTAAATCGGGAACAAATAATATTGCTGTTTTTAGACCCAAAAATACATAGAAAAATAAAAATGTCTGCTTTTTCCTTTAATTAGCTCCCCCGTCCTCCTTTTGAGAGGTCAAAATCGGTGTTAACTGAATCGCACCGAACCTAGAGTCCAGCACCTGACCTTTTCTAAGGATTGGCCTTACTTAATGAAAATGCCGTATGTGTTATAGCTATCCCTATGTAGATACGGCGTTTTCTTTGGGCATGGCAGTAAATAAATTGCAGTCAAGGACGTTTCAATTGCCCAAGCTAGGCCCGACGCCTTTTTATGATTTTGTCCTTTTTGATTTTGTCCGGTTATGATAAAAGATGTTATACCGAACATCGATTTTGCTGTTGTCTTGTTTTGAAGAAGGGTGTTTTTGATAATGTCCGGTAATTAATAATTCCATTTTTAACATAGGACTGTTATGCCATTTTCCTTAATGATCTTAGACGATTCTTTATTTGTCCTTTATGACAAACTATGGGGCCGAAAAAAAATACCAAGTCGTAAATCGTTGAGCGTTAGGTCGCTCTTACACCTGGTTCCCACATACGACTTTCTCGTGGGTGCCCGCTCACGCGTCACATGATTTCAATATAAAATATTGTGACAGTCATGTGAGGCGTGCGCGGGCATGCACGAGAAAGTCGTAGGTGGGAACCGGGTTTTAAGCCTAGTTTCCACCTATGCGTGCCCACCCTAATTCAAAAAACGCATCACATGACGGGACATGGATATTAAATGCAGCCTGACGTGATGCGTTTTTTGAATCAGAGGCATTGGTGGAAACTAGGCTTTAGACTCAAGAAACAACTAGATAAAGCTGGTGCACGCCGGATTATTTCAATGGTGCGTAGGATTCAGATTTTTTTTTGAATCACTCTATAAACGAAAATGTATGTTTTTCGTCTGAGCGTTTGTTTCTTCGGCAGCTGCACTTGTTTTTGTTTTGTAAACGGATAAGCAATATTTTTGTTTATAAAAACAGTTTTAATTATTGCTTTGAATGTCAATAACAAAAATTGATTTATTGGTTTTTCTGGTAAAACATTAATTTCCGTTTTTGAAAGTTTCAGTTTCTCGTATTAATACGTGTATCATAAATAAAAAGACCAAAATATTTGAGTAAGTTTTTAAAAAAGAGACATTTATTAAGTTTAAACCTTTTTGGCTTAAAAATCCAAACTTTTTCAGATTGCGCCAACATTCAATTTTTAAGATATGCTTGAGCTACAAGAAAATGAGTAAATTATTCTTAAACGCAGTACGCTAGAAAGTGTAAAATTACTGTTTTAATGTGATTTTAGGACCATTAACTCAATACTAACAAAATGAAGAACATTCAAATGTGGATATCAAGTCTGACGTTATTACTTCTATGTCAGAATGCTTTAAGTTTCATAACACGAGAGAAAGAACTATATTTTCAACCAAGTGGCAACTCGATATTAAACAACAATGATGCCAAGTTTCCTAGCTCACATTGTTGCGTCATACCAACCTGTCTTTCACCAGAACAGTGCTATCATACCATCAGTTGTGGGTAAGTTTATCAAGAATTTTCATCTTAAGCCCTATACTAGAACCTAAAGCCGTGTATACACCTGAACTTTTCGACGAACATTGAGCTGCACAACGAGCCGAGAGGCGAACAGACCACTAGTGTGGTATATATACAGGGTGTCCCAAATCATCAAATCCACCCAAATATCTTCTGAACTATTAAAGATAACTAAACCATATTTGACAGTGATCGATAACATTAAGAGATCTATTTTATAGAGGGGCGGGTGTCCCGCTCCTGCATTAAGGGGTTGCATAGGGGCGGACAACTTAATTTGTTTAAATAGAAACCCAATCGAGTAATACTTTGTTTTAAATCCCTTTAGAAAATTAAGATTTTGACCTAACTGCCAATTGTCTACGTCGAATCTGTCAAAAGCTATAGACTGTCGAACTTAATTTTTTTAGTTTTGGTTAGTTTTTTAAAGACCTTTAAAAAGAGGTAACACATGAAAGGGGTTTCAATTCAAAATATTAAGTTAAGGGACCCTATGTCTCTTTTTAATGAAGGGGTGTCAGACCCGCCCTTTCACAAAATTGATTTTAGCTCACACATATACTATACTATAGTAGTGTGAGCTATGGTGATCCTAATTTTTTCGAGAAAAAAAAAGTTGCTCGATTTATATATCTTTGCGTTTCAGATGATTTTGAAACTTTTTTGTTGCGCCGTCTGTCTGTCTGTCTGTCTGTCTGTCTGTCTGTATGTCTGTCTGTATGTCTGTATGTCCGTCTGTAACGACCAACGCGTATAACTCAAAAACCGCTTGGCCGATTTTAATGAAATTTGGTACCAAGGCTGGGTCTTGGGTCGAGATGGTCCCATTTAAAAATGAACGACATCCATTGAACACAAACGAAATAAAGGGTGGGGGTAGATTTCAAAAATTAGAGTTTATGTGAAAATATGGCGTGTGTGATATCAAATGAAAGGTAATTGAGTCTGGAGTTAAACAAAATACATTTTAATTTATTTTAAAAAAGGGTGGGGGTATAATTCAAAAATTAGAGTTTAAGTGAAAATATGGCGTGTGTGATATCAAACGAAAGGTAATCGAATCCGGAGTTTAACAAAATACATTTTAGTTTTTGTTTTTTTTAAGGGTTGGGGTAGATTTTAAAAATTTAAGTTTAAGTCAAAACATGGCTTGTGTGGTATCAAACAAAAGGTAATTTAGTCTGGAGTTGAATAAAATATATTTCAGTCTTTAGTTATATTAGCTCACACGTACACTATAACTATAGTACCCAGTGTGAGCTTAGGGGCCCATATATTGGCAGAGTATTTTTGATGTTATCAATCACTGCCAAATATGGTTCAGTTATCTTCAATAGTTTACAAGATATTTGTGTGGACTCGGACTTTTGAGACACCCTGTATATAATTGAGTAAACTATTTTTATATTTTGTAGTTATTGTTTTGTGTAGTTGATTCAATATTATAAATGGCTTACATTAAACATATATATTATTGGATCAAACGTATATTCGTTTGATCCAATACATTTTGTTTTTTGTTTATTTGCACGTTTCCGTTCTTATGAAATTACTTTTTTTATATAAAAAAATTAATTTTGTTTTTTTTTAGTTACATGTGTAATTCAGGGAAATATCCACCAGCAGAACATTCTCCTGGTTACAATTTAAAAAATACCTACACGAAATATGATTGTAGGTTCGAAAAATGTAAAACGTACGACTTTTCCTGCGAACATTGTCAGGATCCTCGTGAGGAAAGTTTTAACATCCATTTAGTAAGGGAAGACTGTAAGGAATGTTATTATTTATAATAAAATATTGTAAGTTATACCACCTACAGACTAGGTATGTATGATATATTTTAAAGAAACAGAGACGCGACTAAGTATAAACTCATCGAAAAACCCATTAAAGTCACTGAGGCCCAATCTCATAGATTTTGTTTTCTATTCCTTAGCGTAAGGGGTCCCTTAATAGACAGTTTTTGGTTGTGCCAAATTTAGGCCCGATAACGTCGCCGACACCGATAACTTTAACGATATTTGACAGTAGAAAATAGCCTTTTATGTACCGGTTTTAGTCGACCTTGGCGGTGTGTCGTTTGGTGTGCAAGACTATTTATATCGGGTCAAAGAAAAGGAGGCGTTTAGTAAATAGGGGAAGATGGGGAAATATTTGTTTTGTGTGAAAGAAAGTCTTTATTCACAGTTTAAATACTTTGATTATTTGTGGTCAAGTGTAAGTCTTTCTATGTATGGTCTTTACATTTTCTTTGTGGTAAATAAGTAGTTTAGAATGGAAATGTTTTTTACCAATCCTTCGTTTTGACTATCCTGGGATAATAGGAATTATCGTAATGGAGCAATAAGAAATATATTACTTTTTGCTGTATATTGACAGCACTTTAGCTGTTCTTCACCATAGTGACTTATGTAAAGCTGTAGAAATGGCAAGTTGCTGAAATATTAAATTACATCTAACGCAAAGAGTTCACCGTACCTTGGTCTATACTTAAGTAATGACTAACAGGCTAAATTCTGGTACATAGCTTTATTCGGCCGAGACGCCTAACTTTTTCCTCTGTGAAAACTCTTAAAAGTAATTCCTAACAAAATGCGCTGGCGCAAAAATTTTTGAGCTTCGGACTAAATAGGACCTCAATAGGCTAAGAAACGTTAAAGAATATAGGTGCAATGTTCAATGAAGCTCACATTTTATTTTCTTGAAAAGTTCATTGACGTTTCCTTAAAATAATTTAAGTTGTCGGCGGTAAGTGACATTAGACAATATACGAACAAACACCTTTGTCCGCCACCCCCTTTATTTGTTTTGTCAAAAATCATTTATTTTTATTTTCCCACAATTATGAACTAACAAGGGCGGAAGGCGCGATTTTGACTAAAACAGGGGCGGATCTAGAAACATTACTGGAGGGGGGGGGGGAAATATCATAATAAATATTGTAAAAAACAATTTTGCATAGGGGGAGAAGGTGTATTTTGTGTGTCAAAATTTAATATAGTTTAAGATTTGGGGGATGATTTCCCCTTTTTCCGTTCCCGTAGATACGCGCCTTCTTAAATACAATTTTCGCCTCTCTATTTCTTTAAAATCATTTATGCAGGGCCTATAATAACACCTTATATTAATATAACCTTAGGAGCTATGAGCTATTTGCCTCGGAATAAAAATACCTCTTTATCCCTTTATGCAATCTTGAATTTAATTCTAGAACAGAAGTGGGGAGATTTTTTAAAACTAGGCACGTAGTAATAAAAAGTAAAAAAATTGACGCATAAATGTTAAAAATATTTAATAATGTTAAAAAAACATATTTTTAATAATATTATAATATATTAATAAGTATAAAACCTGTTGTTTTCTAGTTTTTACTTACCTATTTATTTTAGAAATTTATAAGTATATTATTAAAGCAGAAAAATAAATATATTATTGTTATTTTAGTTTCTATAATAATTATTATCACAAGCTGTTTATTTATTTTAGTAAGCCGTATCAAAATATAATAGTAGTTGGAGTAGGTTTATTAAATTTATATAAAACATTAAAACTGAGTTTAATATTACCTTTCACTACCTTTGGGCCTCTATTATGGGTCTTGAACGATGCGACCATCGACATCACACGCTTTGACGAATGGCAAACTCTGAGCGGTCTCGTGTTGTGCAACATGACTTGTCTCGACCACTGGTATAGCTGTCCGCTCTTCAGAGTTAGTGAATTTTACGCGAGTGAAGTGAAATCTGTTCTCCTGCCCCATACTAAACGTTTCTAGGTCGGATCGAAGAAGAAGCTTGGCAATTGCATGAGGGCATCTTTAAGCAAAAAAGACCTGATTGGTTGCTTTCAAAGACATATGCATGTTATTTCCATATAGTACGTATTATTGCAATTTGAATTAGCAATATCAATGGGTATAAGTCTATCGTTTTTGCGGTCCTTAAGATAAAATGTCCTGATTGGTTATACTTTTACGCATGAATGTTATTTTATTCTTGTATTCGTTACGTCAAATCATCGGCGTGACAAAAATTCTATCTATGTAAATTTGGTATCTGTGCATTTTTCGTACCTTTATTTCTGAATGTTTCAATCAAACGCCAACCATTGTGTAAATAGGTAACAGGGAGTATTGGAATATTACGTATATGGGTGTACTTTCGGGCTGTTCGGCCGTCGTCGTTGGAAATTCGTTCTCGACGTTTCGCCATCTCGAGTGGATGGCATCTTCAGGAGATGTTGACTGTTTTTCGGCTTCTCGAAGACTGGTGGTTAGTCTGTCGCGGGCGCAGGTTATATACGCTATGGTGGGCGGGGCGTATATCAGAGCTGGTCGGTGATTGGTCACTTTCCCGAGATTCAGTTTTGTTGTTGTAAGCGAGCCGTTTAGTGTTTTTAAGAACCAGTACCCATGTTCTGTTAATTTTAAGAGTTTCTTCAGATCTGTTGAAGTTCTGCTGGTGTTTATGAATTTCAATTGCTTCTCTATAGAGTCTTGGATAGTATGAAGAGGAGGTGCAGAGAACTTGTGTGTCTTCGAATTTTATTCGGTGGTCTTCATTGTTTAGTGTGTGGTCTGCAACTGCGGATTTTTCCGTATGTCCGAGTCGACAGTTGGCTTTGTGTTCTTTGATTCTTGTGTTTACGGACCGTTTGGTTGTTCCGATGTAGACACTTCCACAGGTACAGGGAATGCGGTATACCCCCGAAGAACTTAGTGGGTTCCTTATATCCTTCGCAGATCTGAGGTGGTTCTCAATCTTCTTAGATGGCTTGAAGATCGTTTTTATGTTGTGTTTTCCCAGAATACGTCCGATCCGAATATCCCTCACTCCGATCCTATCCCACATCGGACTAACGGATTCGTCTGTAACCCACCCACTTTATTGAGAAGATTAAAAACATCGTCGTGGACGAGAAAGACATCTTAGTTAGCTTTGATGTTGTGTTTTTGTTCACGAAGGTACCTTACGTAGGTACCTCGACGTTTCGTCGAGAACGAATTTCCAACGACGACGGCCGAACAGCCCGAAAGCACACCCACCATTGGACGATGGCCGCGAAAGCCTTTCACAATTTGTATTACCTACGTATATGGTTTTGCATAGTACGTGACGTCTCGAAACTAATTTAAAGCTTGCCATTGGCAATGAATGAATAGAGTTGTGTAAACATTGCCATTGGCCAAAGCTTCTTGAACTATCACCCCAGTAATAGCAAACACAGGCTCTTCTCCTCGGTTATCACATCTTGCAAGTACGAGAATAGCTAACCTAGTCTCTCTGGTGAGGTCAGTTCAGTATTACCTTTAGGCCTATCGTAAGAGGCGACTAAAGGGGCCCAGAATTATGGGTGTATCGACCTTATGGTGACAGATTTACATATAAAAAGCAGCTGCACTCCACGGTGGATAGAATAGACCGGTGTTTGGATCTTATATATATATGTCGAATTTTCCACGTCACTGGTGGTCCAGCTGATTTTTGTAAACAATAGTTAGATCTGATATGAACAACGGAACAACTAATATTTTTTAAATTATTTGAAAACTAAGGCAATTTTCCTACTGTTTTCTAGTACATCCTTATAAAATGTAATTTTCTAGACGTATTGTCGTCATTTTTTTTTAGCCCGATTTATTTTTTATATCACAAAACTTAAACTACAAGTCAAACTGAATGTGATCGTTTAGTATCAAAGGTGAACTGAGCACTTGGGAAGTAAACAACGATGTAGGTCAGCGGATGATTTTTGAAGCTAAAATGAACACACTATTTTATTCGAATTTTAATTGTTGTGTAAAGAGAAATGAAGCGGGCTAAAAAAAATAACGACTGGTATGTCTGAAAAATATTATTTTATAAGAATATACTAAAAACTAGTAGGAAAATTAGTTTTCAAAAAAATCAAAAAATATTAGTTTTTCATATCATATCTAACTTTTGTTTACAAAAATCAGCTGGACCACCAGTGACATGAAAATTCGACATATATTTATAAGATCCGAACACCGGTCTATTCTATCCACCGTGGCTGCACTCCTTCAAAATTCGGTATTTGTGTATTTAAGAACCCAATTTATTAATGTCGGTATTTATTAAATGAAAGTTAGCGACTTTATTATAACTTGACTTTGGTATGTCAAATGTGTCAGAATAAAGTCGACTCTAAAATAAAGTCAAGTTTTATTCCAATAAGTCCCTAATAACTTCTGAGATCAGTTAGAAAACATATTTTTGCTGGTATGGGTTATCCTGATAGTAGGTGAGCTATAATAGTATAAAACGTGTGACTATTATGATTTTTTGTTAGC
The DNA here is from genome assembly GCA_963576565.1 of Aspidapion aeneum. NCBI lineage: Eukaryota > Metazoa > Arthropoda > Insecta > Coleoptera > Brentidae > Aspidapion > Aspidapion aeneum. The sequence goes on from OY755043.1 coordinate 29,785,594, forward strand.
AAAGGTAAAGTGCATAAAAAAATTTATACTCGATAGCGTAGTAAATTTAGAATTATTTACCAAAAATTTAATTTGGTTTTAAGACTTGATAGAACTGAAATTCGTAAAGGGTTAAAATTATTATTAATGCGATTGGTCTATAATATATTTGTTTTTGATTAAAATTATATTTATCGACGGATATTTGGCGTTTTCGGTGTTGGAAATGTACGGTAATATAATTCTGGTTTGTTTAGATATAAATTATTATCTCGAATTATAACAGCACGCAGATATATGTATGTGTATTTCTACTATTACTAAATTCCCAACACTATTGGAGAGATTTAACAGAATTCTTTCACGGTCAACCCGTAGCAGAGTTCCCGCGCTCTATATTAGAGCTTTCGACAAGCTAATCAAACGAAACGAATGTGCAGGTGTGGATGGACCATATGGGAAAAATCTCGGTAGGCCGGTGCCATATGAGCCACTGCTTTATGGGTCGGTACCTTGTGGGCCAGTGTCTTGTAGCAGTGCCGTAACAAGGGAGGTGCGACTGGTGCCCCCGCACAGAACGTTATCGCCACCAGGCGTCATCAGGCGCCGCCTTTTGAATCAAGTTTTGGAGAGGGAGGAACCAAACTCTAATATTGCACCGGGCGGCGTATTTACGTTTCCGTGCTGATTTCACGGCAGCGCTGTTTTGAAATAGACACGGAAATGTTGCAACATATTTGGCTACAAATGCGTGTTGATTTTCAGGCGCCGAGGCTCGAACAAGGCACGGATTTGTATTGACTTAAGCTGCGCAGGGGTTTACTTAATAGTGCACATTTGAAACTTAGATTGGATTCACGTTGTTTATTAGTTTGATTTTAAGGTTATATGTTTGTTAATATGAAAATTATGGAGCAGTTTAAAAGTATTTGTTCTAATATTACTCAAGATTTTGAAATTCTTTGAAGTTTGAAGAACACTCTTCCATTAAATATACCTGCAAAGTTCAGTGTTCATTGTCTTACACCGGCAACTACGACGACAGATGTTGTTCTGTTATTAATAAATTTTAATGATTTAAATGATTTTCACTTGATTTCTAACCAAATGAAAATAGAAAGTTTCAAAAACCTAACCTAACGAAAGCTAATCAATCAAATCTAACCGAACCGAACCAAAGCAAACTGAACCAATAATTTAAAAATAAAACTTTCCTGAGTTTTTACCCGGGATCCTAGAGGATGTGAATCCGAACCGAACCGATCCTAACTAAATCGAACCAAACCTAACCTAACCAAACTAAACTACAACACTATTCACACCCTCCAGGATCCCGGGAAAGAAGTCAGGAAAGTTTTTTAATTGTTGGTTCAGTTTGCTTTGGTTCGGTTCGGTTCGGTTTGGTTCAATTCGGTTCGTTTCGGTTCGGATTCACACCCTCTAGGATCCCGGGTAGTCAGGAAAGTTTTTTTTTTGAAAAAAATTATTGGTTCCGTTTGCTTTGGTTCGGTTCGGTTTTAACCTGACAGTTGAATACGCTTTTGTAATAGTTTAATGAGCGATGTTCTCTTACAGATTCGTACTCATTTCGAGATCAAAACTCTTAAAATCAACACGTATTTGAACCCAAGTATATTGTAACATTTACGTGTCTATTTCAAAACCGCGCCGACGTGAAATGAGCACGAAAACGTAAATACGCCACCGGGCGCCAATCACCCTTGTTATGACGCTGCTTGTAGGCCTTATGGGACGGTACTGGTCGTCACGGAACAAAAAAAATCTAAGTACATCAACAAGAATTAAAATAAACTAGCAACCAACGATAAGTTATGTTATGTTATGAGTATTTTTGACTAATAGCTAATTAATTTGGTATAATCATCATCTTATATATTTCTTAAAGAGACTGTCAATCAGTGGCGGCTGGTGACTATAAATTGGGGGGCAAGAAATTTATATTGCATGAAAAAGGAGATAAAACACTTACCTAAACAATTTTATTTTAGCATTTTACAAACAAGCAGCTACTTGGTGTAGTTTTTAGTTTATTTGTTTATAGATAAAGTCTATTCGCCCTTCTTTTACATGCGCAAAGTGCTCGAAGTAGCACCAATTTCAAACTCATCATGGCCCCGTAAAGCAATCTCAAAAATCTCAGAGAATTTTAAACAGTCTATTAACCTACTAAGTATATGTCTATTTTTTGTCACATTTTCTTGGTGTTCGGTAATGTTTTGCCTATATGCACTATTCAATTGACACCTAATATCAGTCTTGCCTACCATAGAAAATTCTATGTGGTTTTTTTAAATAAGTAGCACTTACTGTGTGTCTTTTTAATTTTTCACTAAAGTGCTGGATATCACACATTCCCTTTGCCACCCACGCAGGATCACTTCGTGGATTGTTCATAATGAGACCCACTAAGCACAAAATCGTAAAAAACGTTAAATAAATGACCAAAAAAAATATTTTTCTAGCACAAATTTGTGTTAAAATTAAGTCAACTTTTGACATTAAAAAAACATGTAGAAAATCCTAACAAAAATTTCATGTAAAAGCATTACCAAAAATATAATTCTTAACAACGTTAAGAAACCAATATTTAAAAAATAATAATTCTATTTACATTAAGAATAATACCATCAATATATGGTTATTTTTATAATGTTTTTCCTAGATCTCATTTCTAACGTTGAATTTAAGATATATGAAGCTAATAAATGTTTTGTTTTTTAAACATTAAAAAAAATGATACTATAGAGGGCGCTGCCGCATAGTTCCACTACCAGAACGGGTCATCGCCATTTTTAGTTGCGTTTCGCTGCGAGTCGGAAGCAGATCCGCTTTGTGCAATTTTCGTTTAAATATTTACCTTTTGTAGAAACAAACATGGTAAATTAAAAGTACAGTTATTAATAATGATAGTGAATACATATTTGGCTAGGAATATACACCAGTTGTGTGGAAAAGATGGTATAGTTAAAGAACAACAAATTTGTATGCAGTAATTTAAATGAAGTATCACAAAATTAGGTAAGAAAAGTAAACAAAAGTAAAAAAATTGTTTTGTATGGAATATCGCAGACCTAACGTTATAGGTAATCAGACAGGGAACGCGACAATTCACCGCGGACGATTAGCCGCCGGACCTTAAGTTGCGTATTCATTTGAGGCAGAATTAGCAAGCCTCGCAGTGGGACCAAACGAATGCATCGTTTGCACTCATGCTAAAGTGAATACGCGCCTTGAAATTGTTTGCCTTGTATTCACTTGAGCATGAGTTGTTTGGCCTTGGCATCGTAGCGAGGCACTTACTACAAAATTATTGTTTACATAGAATTCTACATTTTATTTTCAGAAGCTACGGATCCGAATTTCCTTTACTGAGTGTCGAGTTCACAAAAACTTCAACAGAATGTTGCTGCCCTGCGTTTCCAAAATAGAAGAATTTTATTTACGTTATTTATGTTACTTTATCTTTAGAGATATTTGAAAAAAATATATTTTTTCATTGTTAAAATAAAACATTTATTTTTCAATGTTAGAAAAACATTTCTTTTCCACTGTTAAAAATCAATATTTTTTTAACGTTCGAAAAACACTTTAAAAAAACGTTATAAAAACATAAGATTATTTTTCTAACGTCAGAAAACGGGTTATTAAGCTTCTTTTTCACTATGAATATGACGTTAGAACTAACATCCAACCTAACGTTATGTTTTTCAATTAAACATTATTTTGACAATATTAAAATGTTTTTATGATTAGTGGGAAATAAAGTAAAAAAAGCATTTCGTTTTTCACAACCGCACAACCAGTTTTCTGCATCGTATAATTTTTTATTATAAGTTTATTTGGAATACTGCATTTCTTACACTAAAATTGTGGTTAATTTTTAGGTCCGGTCTATGTGGTCCTAAAAATTTTATTAATGGTAATCGAAGTTCATATGTCTACCTATTTAACTTGCACCGTTAATTATATAATCGACGGTATTTATTTCCATTATAAAAACAAACGAAAACAAAAACAAACAATGAACACGCGACCGGCAAGGCTTTTAACTACTGACCTATCCCAAATTAAAACAAACTCATACGACTTCAATAAGGAATAAGGATAGAACCGGCAACACGTTGAAAAACGGGTGAAATTGAAACTTTGTCCCGCGCGGTGCTGCCGACTTGTAATTATTTACGCTAAAAAAGTTTACCAAATTAATCGCCTTTTGTTAACCTAAGATTAAATAAAAGAACTTGACATGTCGTAAGGTTAGATTAAACTTTTTTCAAATAAATCAATACAGTTTGTTGTTAAGTTTTGGGAGGGCACTGCCCCGTTGCCCTCCCTGTAGCAGCCACCACTGCTGTACAATGATGTGATAAAAAAACAAAATTGGCTAATTCGTAGGGCGTTGGCGTACATAGGTAAAGATTCGGGTTCAAATCCCGGCCGAAGATCTATTACTTCACACGATTACGGGAATCAACCCGAGTTATAAGAACCTTCATGAAATCATTAAATCTATTATTTATTACCACTGTCTATACACCTATAATATTAAAAGGTAGTGTGAAAAAACGCATGATTTTTTAAATTTTTTTAAAAGCCAAATTGCGTTTTGTTTCCTATATGTTGCATTTCAGTAGAAAAGGCATTTATAAATAAAATGGCAGGTAAATAACCGATTTTTGCAGAAAAATACATCCAATTTGGATACAAAGCTCATATAAATCGATTCGATCCAATTCGGTTTTTCAATGAGAGAACGAACACAAAAATTCAAAACGGTAGATTTTTTTCACAATAACCCCTTTGTAAAAAAGTATTTGTGCCTTTGAATCGATTGGTCGTATCCCAAAATTAACATTTCCATACCTTTCGATATATATATATATATATATATAGCCTCCTTCGATCCATCTTTGGACATAGGCCCCCAATTTCTTTCACTGTGCTCTGTCTGTCGCCGGGTTCATCCATCTAGTTCCCGAATTTTTTTTTCAAATCGTCAGCCCATTTTATTTGGGGTCTTCCCTTACTTATTATTTTACCAGGGTGTCGAGTTTACAATAAATTTGTTTCATCGATCGTCTTTCTCGTATTATGACCGGCAAATTTCCATTTAAATTTTGCTAATTCTCATCTGTCAGTAAGGGATGTACTTTAGTATTATTTCTTATCCATTCATTCCTTTTTCTATCTGGTAGCTTTACGTGTAACGTTGGTCTTTTCAATGATCTTTGGGATTTTGTTACTTTATCCATGTTTGATTTTGTAAGTGTCCAGGTCTGGGATCCATAGGTACGTACAGGAAGGATACATTTGTTATACACTTTCGTTTTGAGGTCCTGAGGATATTTTCTATCTTTTAATATGTATAGCTTAATTTACCTAATGCTGCCCAGGCTAATCTTACTCGTCTCTTGATTTCAGCTGTGTGGTTGTCTTTTTTTTGTTTAAAAGTTCGTCGCAGGTATATATTCCTATACTTGGTCTGGTTTTTCTTGGTTTATTATGATCGTGAAATCTTCATCTGTGTTATGATTTTAGTTTCAGTGTAGTTCATACTCAAGCCTATATTTTTAGCTGCTGTACCTATTCAGTTCTTCCAGCATTTTTATCAGTCATTCTTTTTATCTGTAATTACGGCGATATCATCAGCATATCTTATGTGGTTCAAGAATTGTCCGCTTACTTTCATGCTTATTTCTTCCCAATCTAAGTTTTTAAAAACATTTTTTAATGCACATTATTTCGAAAAAATAATTTACTTTGTTCTAATTACATTTTATAACAAGCAATTTTTTAAAACTGTTTTATTAATGACATTTGTTTTGAAAACAAAATTTTGAAAAACTTTTTTTTTTGAAAACATTTATTCAATATTCATTTTTTGAAAAACCAACATTTTCGAAACAAAAATTCAAAAATCATTTTCTTCAAAAAGCTATTATTTGAAAAAACCCTTTAAAAAAAAAGAAAATTATTTAGTTTTTTTTGAAAAAGTGTTTTTGTTTTTCTTAATTTTTGTTTTTCTTAATTTTTGTACTTATATACGCATTTAAAATTTTTATCACTTGTTGAATAACCAACTATGTTTGACATGGAGATTTTTGGTCTAAAAAGTTGTTCAATTCAAATCGACATGTTTGTCATATTTGGGGGCTTTACAATACGCGAGAGAGCTTAACTTCGATTCCAGCTTTTGTGTGTTTTCGTATTTACTCAAACTCTGGAGAGAGCACTGGCAAAAAAAGAAGACAAACATTTTAGTTTGTTTGCCAGCCATACGACAACGATTAAGATTTGGCGCCATATTTTCCAGGAATTCCTTGGGCATTTCTTACTAATAATGCTTATGAACCAACAGTGAAACAGTTGTAAAAGCGATAGATTTTACTTAAAATTCTACCAGAATATTTTTTATTTTATAGTTTTGGAGCTACCAGAAAATTTACTATCAATTATTACCTATGGATGTCCTAAACATTTTCCCAAAGTGGGGACAAAAACCAAGGTAATTTGCAATGGAAAAATAGGTAATTAGCAGAGTTTCTCTTGCATATTTAAGTTACCTAGACTTTGACTAAGGTTTCGACATTATGTATGTGTTTAGACAAGTTTTCATTTTCAACTTTATTTTAGCCCATATGGTTCAAAATATCACAAAATGCTTCTGGGCTTCTTTTTTTGTGATGTCCTCTACATCTGTCAGAATAGAAAGAAATGAAGACATTTTTAAATAAAAACAAAAAAAAGAAGAACAGAATAATAAAACATAGTTTGTGGGTGTTTAACCACTTGGAAAATAATGGTGAAGAATTTATTATTTATTGTAATCATATATCAAAAAAAGTGAGACAGAAATATTTTCGTAGAATCCATGACTTTTACCTCCAAAAAATTCACGGGCCCTTCAAAACAATAATTTTTTTAGAAACAAATTCTCGTCGTTTTAGAAGACCAAAGATAAGAATTACCGGTGTTTCGCTGGAGAGACGGGTTGAATCCCTTAAAAGATACAAATTGCCTGATTCCTATTTAAAATATGCCAGAGTTTATCCAATTTTTTGCCGGAAAAACGTAATGTTTAAATATAGGCAATAATGCACAATAATGCACAATAGAGCTAATTTGCTTATATCAATAACTTAACTCCATTTTCTAACTGCACCGTAACCATGAGCGCAGCCAGGGGAGCTTTCAGGAGCCGGTCCCCTCGTCACGAAGGACCTTTTAAATATTAAAAATAAAAAATATATTTAAACTCATTAAATTACCAAAAAAATCACAGACACTAAAACCGCAAAACATGTTTGTTTGTCATACACGATCCAAAAAAATTAATTAAGATGTAACGATTTATTTTTTGCTTAAATCAAAAAATGTTATGATTTTAAACATGAAAAAAACTTGACAGACAAAATCACGAGATGAAAAAAGTAATAACATAAAAGTAATAACCATGTGGTTATTATACTTCTGTAGTTACATTAAAGAATTAGTATTTAACCAGCAAATTTCTTGCCAAGGCGTTTCACTTAAATAATTTAAATTGTCAGCGCTGAGTGACATCAATCAGCAGGCAACACATAAACAATCACGTTTGTCCGCATCCCCTGTATAGTTTTTTTTTAAATCGGTTATTTTTATTTTACGACGCTTAGGAATTAACAAGGACAGTCTCTCTATACTATATTTTCATCCTTTGATTTTGACTTAAATAAATTAGACTTCCGCACTTTTGGAGGAATCACTTTCAAAAGTGTTTGCATCGAAAAAAGTCGGGCGTCTCGGCTAAATAAAGCTAACTCATCATTTAAAAAATATACCGATGTACTGTGAACTACATAGTTATATTTCAAACCAGACAAAAGCTAATATTTTCTTAGAAGAAAAAATTAGGGCGCATTTGTTCCATCTCGTCTCAAATATACACACACAGAGAAGTAATATGTTTGTACGTCTGTTGTTATATAGTAGACGTAGTTAAGTTCGTGGTTATATTGGAATTCCGGAGCTGAACAAGGTCGTTGAAAAATTTGTTTGGCCCGAAAACCTCCAATTTTTCATGCTTTTATATATTTTCGTGTACAATGTCTTTAATAAATTTTGTTCCAGGAGCGTTAGAACACAATATGGACATATTGAAATAGATCATGACTTTATCTTAAAGTTGGCTTTATTCTGACAGATTTACAAAGAAAACTGACAGCTAACCTCTCAAAAAAGTTATACTTAAAAATAAAGTCACTAACTTTCATTTAATACAAACGGACACTAATAAATGTGGTTCTTAAATACACAAAAGGCCGAATTTTAAAAGAAAGCAGCTGCTTTTTATAAGTAAATCTGTCACAATACTGCTGTTTTTAAGATAAGATCAGGTTTTATTCCAATAACTATCTAATATGATATAAACCAAGGCAACTAAGGCCATGGCGGGACGAAAACGTCCACCGGTCTATAAGGAAGAACGACTTTTGGTCACAGTTCAACTAAACCATGCTATTACCGTGTCCACGGCGCCGACAGCGATAATAGAAATAAATCACGTCACCTTTACAAAAGTCTTATGGAACATGCAATCCTGCAGTAGGGGAAAGGGGGCAATATTGGATACTTAATTTTAAAGGCCTATTTCTCCTAATAAATGATCACGATTGCGTTCGTCATTTGAAACTAAGTTGGCTAGATATGTTGTCTTTATGTTTTAATTTTTAGTTTAAGCGATTTAGAACTCCATCATAGATACTATTATTTTTATTTTTGTAAAAAGTTGACTTTGCTGAATTATGCTCCGCATATGGGGTAAAATGGAGTACCTATTTGTGGCAAAACAAGAGGGGCGGTTGGGTAATTTAGAATCAATATTTTTGTAAGACAAGATTTATTTATTAAAATACTAACCAAGATTAAATACTTATTTAAAAAATAAAAAGTTACCTTTATAATAAATAAATTTAGTATTTGCAAAATTTATAAAGAATAACAGCGACCTGGTCATCGCTGTTGACTTTCCTACACAAATTTTGCTGCCATTTTTTGAAAAAACAACATAAAATCGAACCTTTAATAATGGTACCAAAAAAACCATTTTTTTTTTGGGGGCAAAATGGAGTATATGTTACCAGGTAAAACATGGCACTTTGTTTTGCCCCAAACCACCAGTTAAATTCAAACAAAATCGTATACAGTAAAAGGCTAATTTTGCGAGCAACGCGTTTAATTATGAATAATACATAAACCCACTAAATGTTCAATGTAAACAAAATTTTGAAAAGTCTGTAAAAGTAACATCCCAAAATGCGCAAGCTATTTTTACAATAAATAGCGTACAAAATCACATGTTAAGCAAAATCCAACTTAAGCTCAGCCGACCGGCACCAACTATATTGCAGAGAGTTGAACCAGTCATGAAGATAAAACATCTGTTATTAAGAGGTTTTATTCTTGCGCAGTTTACCTAAAACCGCGGTATCCCGTTTTTTTTTAAGTTTTTTTATAAAATTTATTTTATAAATTTATATCTATTGGTATGTCTGGTCCAGAACATATTGCTATATTTTTTTTGGATTTTTGACCCTCATAGCAATTTTAAGGGTCACTTAATTAATTGAATGTATTTACAAGATCTTATAGCAAAAGGAAAAAATCGAAATTCTTCAAAAAATTAATCATGAACATTATTAAAAAATAATTTTTTAAGAAACTGGATTTTTTTTTTCATTTTGTTAAACCCTCTTCAGCCGGGAGTACTACAAAACATTTACAATATATTCACTAAATGTCTCAAATAGGCCTGTCATGCCACGTAAAGCTATTCTGTTACAGACACAAAAAATAACTTTTCCTAAGTCAACACCTTTTCACAAAAATAGTCTTGATGTCGTATTTTACTTATTTTTTCAAATAAACTGATCCATTTATTTTTAAATTGAGGTGTTTCGGACGGGGACAACAAAATCTGAACACATTTAAATAATCATTGTATATATTTGGTGAAATAAATATCATTTTAGTAAAATAGAAACTTCAGGTATTCTAAATATGTATTAGTACTATGTCGGTTTAGAACGTTTTCCTACGTTGTCCGACGCGAATTCTCCATCTCCTTCGATCCTGACAATTATCTTCTGCCAGGTTTTTTTGACTCACTGATCTTTGGATTGATTGTTGCCACTCTAGTTTAGGACGCCCTCTTTTCCTGCACCCTATTGGTTGCCATTCTAGGACCTTCTTTGGTAATCTTTCGTCGTTCATCCGTTGCACATGGCCGTACCATATCAGTTGTTGTTTAGTGATGTCATCCGTTATACTTTCCTCGATTCCCATTCTTTCTTTTATGATCTAATTTCCTATATGTTCTGGTCTAGATATTCTTATTGATCTTCTTATTGCCTCCATTTCGACACTTTCCATCTTTGTTTTGTTTTCCTTTGTTACGCGACAAGTCTCTAAGCTGCAATGATTTTCATTTTCTTTCTACTGTCTGCTCCATAAAATACTTTTTTACTTTTACTATTCTTTTTTCTAGTTCTTTACAGCCTATTCCTGTCTTATCAAATGTGACACCGAATAATACATACTTATTGCATTGAGATATTGTTTATCCATTGTCTAGGTCCAACTCACTTGATTCGTTTAAAATACATTAGTACTGTTAACCCCCACTTTTGGTATTCTTCAGTGAACTTTCTTATCATATACTCCATGTCTTTTTTATCATTAGCAACGATTACTTGGTCGTCGGCACACTGTAGTGTGTATATAATAAACCAGTCGTTAGGTTCTATTTCCATGCCTTGTACCTTACATTTTCAGTTTTTTAGAACTGCTGCTAAATATATTTTAATAATAGTTGGAGAAATACAACATCTTAAGTCTTTCGTTGCCAGGAATTCTTTTGAAATGGATAACCAATTTTAATTTTAGATTTTGACCCTTTGTATATATCTTTTATTCATAGTTCTGTCCATAATTTTTCTACTGGAACGGTATCACATGCTTTTTGTAGGTCCACAAAGGTAGCATAAGTCTATAAATTTATGGCACTCCTTTTGTCAATTACTTGTTTAAGGCATTATCACTAGAGTCATCTACCGGCACGAAATTCACTTTGCTTTTCTTCTTCTTGTTCATGACAATAATTCTCTATTAGAATCCTACCGTACAATCTACTTAGGTACTGGTTTTCAAAGCATCAGTTACTGGATGTACGTTTGTGCATTTATTGATAATTTATTATGTAAGATTTTCTAGTAGTTTTCCATATTTAAGCATTTCAGCGTATATTCCCCCAGGTCCGCTAGCTGTTCCGGATTTAGGATTTTTAATACTATTTTTCATCATTTCTTTTTCGATGATTACTTCCTCTCCATGTACTTCTAAGTCTCTCCTCGGAGAAGCTGACAAATATTAGCGTCTCGTTTCTTGAATCAATCTCTTGTAGTGTTCGGCCCATTGTTCTGGTTTGATGATCTGAAGGTTTACTTTTTCTTTTGGTTTTTTACCGTAGAAATTAGTTTCCATACTTCAGAACTTAGCCTACCTCCTAGGTGTGTATATATATCGTGGCATTTAAGCTTGAACATTTCATTTTTTTCCGTACGTATTAAATTTTTCAGCTGTCTTCTGATTTCCCTGTAGATTTCTAGGTCACTTTGCTCTTTGGTACTGAGCCATTTCAAGTATGTGCGTTTTTTCTCCTGAATTTCTTCCGTCCACTTATTGTTATTTCTAGTATCTGGGTATCGAACAGCTTGTTTGCTTGCTTCCTTCAAACTTTTTATTATGTTTGTGTATATCTCTTTAAATGAGTGTTTTGTGTTTATTAGTTTCTACATATTTATGTAATTTGTAATTAAGTTATTAAAAAATACGGTCCTATTTTTGAATGTTACCCAAAAAAAACTCCCATACTTAAAAGTAGGCGCGTTAATATCCCTTGGGCGATATATCCCACAGGTACCTTAGATTTATATCAAAGTCTGCGGTATACTGAAAAACCTGTCGATTATCCGTTTTTAGGGCGTCTCAATGCATTAACCTCAATCTATCTATCCATCCGCCGCGACGCCTGTCCTATATATATCCATCGATATATCGCGATTTTTTCAACCCTCAAATATCGAGGGTAAAAAGCGTTTTAATCCCTTGATGGATGGAAGCAATTTGTGGAAAAATGGAGGGAGTTAAGGACACAACCGGCACTGCCATTAACACATTTTTAATCCCTTGAATGTGATTTTCATTAGAAAACGTGTTCTCAATAATCAGTGGCGGATCCAGGATTTCCAGGGGGGAGGAGCCAAAGTGGCAGCAAACATCAAAATATTTTTTATTAGCGATTTTTGATAGATCTGAGGTGTAAAATTTAGTATTTAAATTTTATGGCGCCGCAGGCGAAATTTTTTAAAAAATTAAGTAGAATTGTGACAAATTTTAAATAAGTGATGCTGCTAAAATAAAAAATAAGCTATATGTCTGAGTGAGGGGGGATCCGCCACTGTCCATAATATTAACTTCTCTCAAAGCATAGTCGTCTACTTTCCAAGAAATTTGAGATTTATTGAATACATTGATTTACCCGAATAAGAAACATTCTTCAAATTAAACAAAGAAATACATAAATAAAACTTCTTTAAGCAAAACATATCTTCTCTTGAATAAAAACCATTATTTACTCAATTAGACAGCTATATTTTTTTAATTGAAGAAACAAATACAGCAAAAAATTTTTTTACAAACAAGACACTCGCTCTTTTAAATCAAACCAGTTATTTTTCTCAGTTTGATACCAGCGTTAGTTTGATTTGAAATATTTTAAACGATTATAAGCTTTTATATGATTCATTCTATCATTTCTGTACTATACTTTCGGTTATGTATATAGTAATTGGTATATAACCAATGGCTGCTTGGCCGAAATTTAACTAAAAACTAAAAGGATAGTACATCGATCATAGCATGCGCTATAAAATACTTCAAATCAAGATAACGCTTGTTGTAACAAAAATAGCACATTGATTTTCTAAAATTATTTATAGTAAAGGAAACATCGATTGTCATTTTAATATCTGAACATAAATAAGTACAAATACAAGTTTGTTTCAATCTTTCGTATTTACGATTTTTATATAATTATGAATTAGATCATTGTTAAAACTAAATCAAAGGAAATACAAAGTTTTTTTTTATAAATATGACATGATTTGGAACGAAACAAATGCACTTAATAATGGCAGATAGTTTGCTTCAGTGAAAAGAAAAAGTTATCTTCTTTTGAGGCGGGTATTGCTTTGGTACATAATAAAGCAGTATGGGTTTTGACTAGACTTGATGAAAAAAATACTGTTTGAGTTATAGGGTTTAATAGGATTGCTATAATGGAGGGAAAAAGCATAAAAAAATTAGTTGCAAATGTTCCTATGGTAGTCAATGAAAAACTAATGAACACTAATGTACGAAAAGCACTCCTTATTCGTTACGTAAAAGACGTTATTTTCACCACATGAGACCGGCGACTATGTTTTTTATATTTTGCACCTTATCCGAAGGTGTCAGAAACCGAATCTTTTATGAACAGAAAAATAAATTCACAGCGGGACAAAATACAATGTTGTTAAACTGCTTTGGGTAATTTTCCTGAAATATCTTAATTTAAGAAAGGGCGCGAACAGATATATTTAATAAGTCTAGACTTTTCCCTGGATCCACCACTATACTGTCTGGGAGACAAAACGTGTCACGGTCACTCTAAAATCAACCGTACGTTTAACATTCAAACCCTGTCATCGATATTTGCGAATTTTCGTGGAGCGCCGAAGGGGGGTGAAAACGGGTGTGAAGGGGTGGAAAAGCGGGGATGAGAAAATGTTTGCGTAAGTGGTTTGATTGACAGGCCACTTAACTCTGTGTGTGGAGGCACAAAAAATAACACCACACTTAAATATACGGATATCGTGAGCTGTTGCGGATCGGGATAGGAATCATCCATAATGTGTTAGACATGCAATTTTCAGTAGATTTCTATTTAAAAAATACAGAGTGCTACTATTAAAAAACAAGATCTGTAGGTAAAGATTTTAAAAACAAAATTGCGGACTAGCATTTCCTTTATTTATTTGCAACTCGACGTTTCGGTTAGTGAGTATCTCTAACAGCTTGGGAATAATATCCAATGTCATACTCAACAAGGTGTACAGCAGAAAGCTATACAACATTATCCTTCCGTAGAGGGAGGACTGGTTAAAGAACAGGACCAGTTTTCCAAATAACGATAGCTTCCGCTATTTATAACGACGGATCCAAAATGCCATCATGCGTTGGATCTGGAGTTGTAGGTATCCAAGAAAAAGTCGAGACATAGTCTCGGCTAATTGGCTACTATAGTTTAGGCCGATCTCGTAGCCATTGCACTTTAAGCCCGGTGGATTACTGACCACGAATGGATCAACATGACAATAAAAATCTTATCCGACAGTCAAGCAGCCCTAAGAGCGCTTGAATCTTATACGGTCTCATCGAGAACTGTGAAGAGCTGCAGGGATTCGCCGAAGCGCCTGGTAGTGCTAACAATGTGTCATTAGTATGAAAACCAGGGCATTTTTGACACGAGGGAAATGAGGCCACAGACCAAGCAGCGACGGAAGCAGCATCTGCCAAAGTTTTCGGCTCCGAACCAGCCCAGGGGATATCATACAATGCTGCTAAATTAACAATATTGAAATAGATGGAACACAGCTTCCAACAATACTGGATAAATACACCAGAACTGGCTCACTCTAGAGAGTTCATTAAAGGAACTTCATTGGATTTACCAAACAGGAAATCCGTATAGTGACTGGACTTTTTACGGGTCACTGTCGACTAAAAGTACCCATACACAGAATGGAACTAACAGAAGAGACCAAATGTAGACTCTATATGGAGGGTAACGAGACATGTACTATGCGAGTGTCCGGCTATTTAACGTTTACGTCAGACCACTTTTGGTAAATCTCCGAATAGAATGATTCAGAAGATCTAAACAGTGTCTCACCCAAACTGATAGCCGGCCTTTTCGGAGGATTAGGCATACAATGGTGAGAAACCACTCAATGCCACAATAGGCCCACTAGTGGTCGCAGTAGAAGGGCTGCAAGATCCACTCGCATATGAATCATCTTCATCATCATCTCTAACTGTTTTTAAGTGTAAACTAAACAATCCAGCCTACAGGCTTCTACTTAAAAAACTCAAACTCAAACTCAAAACATTTATTGCCGACAAAATCAAAACAATCTTTGACAAAGCAACGTCAAACTACTTTGTGTACGCAGTAAAGTATGATCACCCGCCCCTTTAATTCTAAGATGCCTGTTTTCCATAAGTGGTTTCCATATGTTTGGTATGTCCATGCTTGGTTGACTAAAGTCTTTTTTGTTATGCATTATAATGCAGCTTTAATAAACTTTCGTTTTCGCCAATGCGACTTTTGCTACAGACCAATAAATTCTGTGATTATTTGACCAAGCATGATACGTAAAGCCCGATTTTTCCTACAGATGATTTACCATAGTCACACGGGATTTGGTAAATGCATTTCTAATTGTTCAACGAATTCTCTGGTTTGGTTTTTTTTACAAAACTTCTTATCGTATTTTCCGACATCATTTTGGGTTTCGAGACAAGCATAGACATAGACCAAGTACACAGAATTACTAATAATGGGAAAAGCACTAGAAGAGGGAAAATTTTGTTTTGCAGTCTTTCTAGATGTAGCACAAGCATTTAAATAGGTGTGATATAAAGGCCTTTATTTCAAACTTAAATGTTTTCTGCCAAAAGAATTGATGTTTTGGGATCATACATATAGATAGACATTTCAGAGTAAAACAAGAAGATTCATACTCAAATTTATAAGAAATTCAGGCAGGCGTGCCCCAGGGTATCGTACTAGGCCCTTATTTATACTTTAAGTCCACTTGCGATATCCCAGAGCCAGAAGATTGTCACTTAGCAACATTTGCCGATGATACTGGTTTATTGGCGGTTGAAAAATCTTTTAAAGAATCCATAGAAAAACTTCAGGATGCAGTCACCGAAGTTTACAGTTGGACCACAAAATGTAAATCACATACAAATAATAATTAACAATATTCCCGTACTATAGTCAAAACAGGCAAAATATCTCGGTATGAAACTTGATGCCAAATTACGCTGGAAAGCAGATGTTAAGAAAATAAAGGAAGAACTTGAGATGACGTGTAAAATAATTAACTGGCTAATTGGAAGGAAGTCCAATTTAACACTATAATAAGTTACACTATAATAAGTTACTGCTATAGACGAATACTGAAACCAGTATGGACATATGGTATTTAACTATGGGATTGCACTAAAGAGAGTAACATTCTAGTTTTACAGAAATGATAGTAAAGGAAAACAATCTTGGTACGTTCGAAATAGTGACCTCCATCGGGACCTAAAAATCGTAACTGTTGCAGAGAACATAAAAAAGTATGCAAACAACCATGAAGATAGACCTCATCGACATGTAAATGTGGAAGCAATTCGGCTTCTAGACAATACTATGATAGTTCAAATACTAAAAAGAGTGAATCGGTTTTAGCTAGTGAACTAAGTGAATTAAATAAAACAAAATAATTCTATAAACATAACACAATTGTGAGTTACAGACGAAACAAAGCGAGCAGAACTGTTAAGTGAACCCTAAGCTTAAATCTATAATTTCTTGCAAATTAATTAAAACAAAATTGCTAATTAGGCTTATTCACTCAATAAATACAGTGTGTTTCATCATCATAGTGTTTCGCTATTCGTCTTATGTCTTCTGAAACCCCTTGAACATATGGAATGTTAATAACACCAAATGGATTATTATTCTGAGAATTTGCTAGGGTTTTAAATTTTTATTTTGTACCTAAAAACGGCTAGAGGTACTTACTGACGTAACGTCGTCGCATCGTGTTTAAAATAAATAAAGACAATGCAAGTACAAAATTTTGTTTTTACTCAACCATTGTCTACAAATTTTAAACAAAAAGTAAAATTGTTAGATCTAGCTATCTGCGTCGGCGCTTATAGCAGAATTACAATTTTTTCCAATTACTTATAATGTCTGCACCACAAAACCACCTAGCTTGGGGCTGAAAACTGCCTATAATAAGCCAAGAAATCCCTCGTACTCGATAAAAAAGGAGTGGAAATAATCAGGCAGCAACATCAAGTCATTTGCCTAATGGTTTCCTCAATGCTAATCTTGCCATCATCGAAAACTTGCGGCATCAGGATAGCTACGGAGGGGCGTCGGTAACTGTCTATAGCTACATCTATGCTAGTAACATAGGCGTAGTCAGTATGGCTATTTAAAATTTACCTATAAATGTATTGGTTGGAAAAACACAAGACGTTAATTTTTTGTCCAGTTGTTTCAAAATTATTTTTGAAGTGTAAACTTCTTTAGGCGCGTTTAGCAGTTTTTGTGGGTAGTGAATTGAACTGAGCCGTCAGGCTCGGCTATATAACGCTCATTCGGGTGGAATCGGCTCGAGTCGACTAACTGTGAGAAACATTCAGTGAGCTATATGATGGCCAGTATTATTAATTCCGCCTTGTTGAAGTTTACACGTCTGCCGTGTGGTCTTAAGCACACACAATATTTTTTTTTAATAGAAAAGAAGACGCAAGAATAAAAAAAGTAAAAACAAAAAACAAAAACCAAAAACCAGAAAACAAAAAACAAAAAACAAAAAACAAAAAACAAAAAACAAAAAACAAAAAACAAAAAACAAAAAACAAAAAACAAAAAACAAAAAACAAAAAACAAAAAACAAAAAACAAAAAACAAAAAACAAAAAACAAAAAACAAAAAACAAAAAACAAAAAACAAAAAACAAAAAACAAAAAACAAAAAACAAAAAACAAAAAACAAAAAACAAAAAACAAAAAACAAAAAACAAAAAACAAAAAACAAAAAACAAAAAACAAAAAACAAAAAACAAAAAACAAAAAACAATATACCTAGCACACCTCAAGAAATTAAACGGAAAAATAGGTACGCTTCTGGAATAGCTGTTCACTTAGCAAAATCGAAGTGTATCGGCAGCACCTGGATTTCGCATGATAAAACGCTGATAAGCCAAATCCAGCCGCAAGGCTGCCAACTTACTCCCTTTTTGGCTTATGCTAATGATTTTATAATGATTCAGCTTTAATATCGATACACACACTATCACGATTTGTTGGAAAATGGGGAAATGTATTCAACACGTTTAAAAGAAAAAAGGTATTTTGTAAATGTTTATTTCACGAATTTCTTATCAACAGCAGCATGGCACTAAACAGCGCCTTTTCTAGTAGCATAGTTTAAAAAAAAAAAAATTATTCTGTAAATTATACGTTTGGATCGTTATGAATGATATAGTAGTTTACCTAACTAGTGCGGAAAGTGCCTCTTTTCCGCACGCGATTGCAGATGGCCAAACGGCGCGATAGCGGAGTTTGGCCAGCAATCAAGTGCGGAAAAGACACTTTACGCACGAGTTAGGTACACTATTTTTTCTATAAGTGTGAGGAAAAAACTAAAAATTAATCAGAAAATTATTTATATTCAAAACGTTTTAATCAAATCAATTATTATTATTCACATTCTAGCGGCTTCTAGAACTGACTGGGGTAGATCTTCGTCCGAAGAATCCATTGAAAATCTGATTTTTTTGTTTGAAAAATTCAAAAGACGCTTGTATCTGCAAAATTGGCTTTGTTTTGACAGTTTGTTTGTACTTTGTTGCTATGGTGATTTAAGATGCCAAATCTAAAATCACTAGTGTTCATTGTTGTTTGACATTGACAATGACGATATTTATACCGGGGAGGTTTAAAACTTATAATTTGAACCTATTTTACTGAAAACTTTATTTTATCGAAAATATTGAAAATATAGCAGAATTTTAGTCAATTTGAATATTTTTAGGATATTTCGTATGCTAGGAAAGATACAAATGTATTTTGAACGGTCTAAATGTTATAGAACACCTCAAAATCGAAACAAATTTACTTTTCCGCACTAGTGCGGAAAAGTGGCACTTTCCACACTAAAATGCGTGCGGAAAAGTGGACTTTTCCGCACGCTTATAGAAAAAATTATTTTTCGATTTAAATTGGGCCCTTATTCTATTCTTGACTATAATGAGGTGGAGTATGGTAAATGCTCACCAAATCTCGAGACGCTATTCTTGACGGCCCGTGACATGAGATGTCACTTTCTTGGGTGAACTTAAGTTCGCCACCTTTTTACCCGGGGAAATAAATCCATGGGAATTGTTGTGGTAATTATAACCTTACTTTTGACTGTCATTTTTGTTTTGTCAAGCCTTTTTTTAAATGTGGAGGTCATTATCATTGATTAGTTACATATTTGTATTAAAAGATTTGAAATCATCGTAACAAAACACCAAATATAAAGCCAGAAGCGACACAATAACTTACGGGGACTGACTTACCCGTAGTAGATGGTGAACTCGAGATCACCGGTGAACTTAGGTTTACTAGTAAACTTAAGTTCGCAAAAATTTTGCTCACCTAACCCCACAAGCCGTCAAGAATAAGCATCCAGATATGGAATGAGGCTGAAAGTCACCTCATCTCAACCACACAGGTATACGCCTTTGGGGATTTCGCCTATGTAGTTGGAAACCAAGCAAAATATACGTACTACAACTGTCTCTTCTCAAAAATACGTCTCAAACTAAACATTTTGAAGATAACATTAGGATCTCGTTGTGGCATTTGAGAAGAAGAAAAATATAATATTATCACCGTTTTAAAAGTTTCTATACCATCGTAGCTGTCTTAATGAGGGTTGAAGTGGGGGGCTAATTTTCGCAAATTGCATTCCTGTTATGTTTCTCTACTCTCCTCCTTGAAGTTGTGTTGGTGCCGATGCTGGTCGGACGGGGGTCCGAAACAGGAAATGAAAGGAAACTACCCTGGCAGGATTGATAGCATCTTTAATATAAAATGGAAAAGTCCATAATGGTAAAGTTTGAAAGGGAGAATCAAATCTTTTTTTATTTTTGTCCTAAGAAGTATACTTTTTTTTCTCATTTTTGGGATAAAAGTGTAATTTTTTATCCTCGGGATGAAACATGATGAATCAGATATCAAATTGAAAGTCAGGTATGAAGAGTGACAACCTGCCGATAAAAGTATCTTTTTATTCCACGTTAGATCCTGGTGTATGTTACAAATGTCTTCAAGCACTAAGAAATATGACACGATTCCGAAAAATAAATGGATTCTCTTTTTAATGCTTGTTAATGAACAACATTTGATTAGAAACCAAGCAAAACAGACCTGATTATCAAAAATATTTGCTACTTTTTAAATTTAGCCCTTTATCCAACGATCAAACAGAAAAGAGCACTCGTGTTTTACTTTTGGATGCAATCAGCAATTTTTTATTTAGGCTAGGAAGAAAAATTTAAGAATTAAACTTGTAATTCTATAGCTAAAAACTTTTGTTATCCAAGTTGATTATATTATGTAAGAAACGTGACGAACCAGGTAACAACCAACCAGGTTGGTGGTTCTACGGAGGAGAGGGTAAGGGGTGTTTAGATTAAAATATAAACATAATGGTGCACCCCGATCTCAGCAAATCGCGACGACTCGTAAATTAAAAGTTAATAAAGAAGGAAAACAGCTGTGTAGCTATTCTGGGTCTTGAACGATGTGACCACCCACATCACACGCTCTGACCAATAGCAAACTCTGAACGGTCGCGTGTTGCGTTAAATGACTTGACGAATAGCATAGTCGCCCGCTCTTCAGAGTTAGTGAATTTTACGAGTTTGAAGTGAAATCTGTTCTCCTGCCCCGGACCGACTGAACATTTCTCGGTAGGATCGTAGGAGAAGAGGCCTTCTCGCGCATAGCACCTGGCGGCTCAGAGCTAATATAAAGCTTGCCATTTGTCAAAGCATGTGATGGGAACTATCATATCGTTCAAGACCCAGAATACCCACCCAGAGAAGAAAATATAGGGGATCGAGATTGTCTTTTCTTTTAAGGGGCCGACTCGCGCCGATATTTTCGTGCTAATGTAAGGGTTTGGAAATACACGCTTTTCTTGAAGACGGCTAAAGGTTTTAACAAAAACTTTTTTTTATTGTTTAAAGTGATCTTTGGTACAGGCCTAAAACTATTTTTTAGTTAAAAAAATTTCTCCAAAATAGCATGAAATTATGCTTATTTTTAGTCAAAAATCGATCATTTTCATATCATTTTTTTAATAGGAAATTGTTATCTGATTCAATCGGGGAAGAATTTCGGGCCTAGAAGGGACATTCCTCTAAATAAATTAAAAATAAAAATACAAAAAATTGCAGGTTATCTGGTAGGAAAACGTGTATTGTTAAACCCTTACAAGACCAACAATTGCCGCTTTTGTCATCAATAAAGTGCCCTCTGCTGGTCGCTAAGAATTATTTTTAAAACAATAGCAATATCCTTGTCTTTACGGTTTTTTTACGAAACCGGACCATCAGAGCCGCAGCTAGCATTTTTGGCGCCCGAGGCAGCATTTAAAATTTTAAGTCCCTTTCACCTCTTGATAGAGGTTTTACCAAATCAAAGTGGTAAATTATATTTGACATTCTCATATACTTTCCGCACTGTTTTTGAATTGAGTTGTTTGGTATGGAAAGTGGCACGTTTTCGTCTTTACTTTACACACTAAAAAATAGGGCGGACTATAAACAAACAAATTGTGTGTAAGTGATTGGAAGAAAATATAAACATTTGCACGTGTAAAAGTACCGGTGTTTTTTTTTAAATTTATATATTTTATACAGGAGGACGTTAATTAGACATTTTCACCTTAACATTGTTAACTCCTAGAGAATGAGCCAGAAATCTAACAAAATGTTCGAAAAAGGGCTGTTTCTATAAGGCTTAGAGGTTTCTATGTGTAATTTTAAACAGTGAGACCAACATTGTTTACTGGACTCTATTTCCTGAATATGTACAGGGCTGCCACAAAATACCTATAAAAGTACTTTAATTACCTGTCTGAAAATCACTGCTTATTTATCAATAATTGAATATACATAATTCCATCCACCCTTTTGACATTTTTTTAGATCAATATAATGGCACAGATTTTTAAGGGCCAGAGTTGCGCCGATATTCTAGTGTAAATGTAATTTGTGGTTGTTTAGAAATACACGGTTTTCTCCAAGACGGCTACAGATTTTTACAAAAACTTTCCTTAATTATTGAAAGTAATCTTTTGTCTAGGACCAGAATTATTTTTAAGTTTAAACAAAATGTCAAAAATTAGATAAAGTTATGCTTAAATATAGTCACAAAGCGACAATTTTATAATAATTTTAGCTCACACATATACTATACTATAGTAGTGTGAGCTATGGTGATCCTAATTTTTTCGAGAAAAAAAAAGTTGCTCCGATTTCAAAATTTTTTATATATCTTTGCGTTTCAGATGATTTTGAAACTTTTTTGTTGCGCCGTCTGTCTGTCTGTCTGTCTGTCTGTCTGTCTGTCTGTCTGTCTGTCTGTCTGTCTGTCTGTCTGTCTGTCTGTCTGTCTGTCTGTCTGTCTGTCTGTCTGTCTGTCTGTCTGTCTGTCTGTCTGTCTGTCTGTCTGTCTGTCTGTCTGTCTGTCTGTCTGTCTGTCTGTCTGTCTGTCTGTCTGTCTGTCTGTCTGTCTGTCTGTCTGTCTGTCTGTCTGTCTGTCTGTCTGTCTGTCTGTCTGTCTGTCTGTCTGTCTGTCTGTCTGTCTGTCTGTCTGTCTGTCTGTCTGTCTGTCTGTCTGTCTGTCTGTCTGTCTGTCTGTCTGTCTGTCTGTCTGTCTGTCTGTCTGTCTGTCTGTCTGTCTGTCTGTCTGTCTGTCTGTCTGTCTGTCTGTCTGTCTGTCTGTCTGTCTGTCTGTCTGTCTGTCTGTCTGTCTGTCTGTCTGTCTGTCTGTCTGTCTGTCTGTCTGTCTGTCTGTCTGTCTGTCTGTCTGTATGTCTGTCTGTAACGACCAACGCGCATAACTCCAAAACCGCTTGGCCGATTTTAACGAAATTTGGTACCTGCGCTGGGTCTTAGGTCGAAATGGTCCCATTTAAAAATGAACATAATCCACCGAACACAAACCAAAAAAAAGGGTGGGGGTAGATTTCAAAAATTAGAGTTTATGTGAAAATATGGCGTGTGTGATATCAAACGAAAGGTAATTGAGTCTGGAGTGTAACAAAATACATTTTAACTTATTTTAAAAAAAGGGTGGGGGTATATTTCAAAAATTAGAGTTTAAGTAAAAATATGGCGTGTGTGATATCAAACGAAAGGTAATTGAGTCCGGAGTTTAGGAAAATACATTTTAGTTTTTGTTTTTTTTAAGGGTGGGGGTAGATTTCAAAAATTTTAGTTCTAAGTCGAAACATGGCTTGTGTGGTATCAAACAAAAGGTAATTTAGTCTGGAGTTGAATAAAATATATTTCAGTTTTTAGTTATATTAGCTCACACGTACACTATAACTATAGTACCTAGTGTGAGCTTAGGGGCCCATATATTGGCAGAGTATTTTTTATAGGAAATAGATCTTTGTTTTAAACGGGGAAGAATTTCCGTCTTACTGGTGATATTCTTCTAAATAATAAAAAAAATTGTTAAAATAAAATGGCATCTGGAACGTTTAAAACGCTTACAATTTATAAAATGTTCGTATCCTCTTTTCCTTTGAAAGGGGTTTTACTAAATTCAAAATTACAAATTGTTTTTTACACTCGCGTGCGGAAAATACTGACTTGCGGCAATTTTTTTGGATGAGTTTTGTACGGAAAATGGCACTTTTTGACACTGTCGTATTTTCACTTTATTTAGCCATCTTTTAATATTTTTGTTACTGTGTAAATATAAGTTCAAATATGTTGTATGTGAATTGTCAATCTATCTACGGCGTGTTATTAATATAATTTGTCTTTTATAAAAACCGAGGGGTGATCAGCTGAACCAAATTTGAACACCTTCCTACGGCACTTTAATAAATTTTTGGGCTTGTACTGTCCTGTATAGTCCTGACTGACAGGCGCCCATAAAAAAATTCGCGACCAACAATAAAAAACGTCTTAACTCTCGTTTTTCTTAGAGTGTTGATTTGCCTTTGCTTTCCTCCCTACTTAATCATGCTTAGAGCACCCCTTAGGCGCCAGTACCCTCGGGGTCCTGTATAGTCCTGTGGCAATCCTGTGGAAGTCCTATGGAGTTCTATATAACGATTTTCTATTTTAAATACATTTGGTACAAAAATATTTTTAAGAAAAAAATTTTTCTAGAAAAACATTTGGTGTACAAACATTTTATAGAAAACACATTTAAATGGTAAAAAATATTTTTGGTAAAGTACATTTGGTAGAAAGTACAATTGGCAAAAAAAACTATCACAGAAAACACATTTTCTAGAATAACATTTGATAGAAAGTATAGAAATTGGAAGAACAGCAAATGTTAGAAAGGACATAGGGTATGCAAATATTTCATAATCTAACCAAACCTATCCTGACCTAATATGTACTTTTTAAATGTTTTTTTACCAAGTCTCTTTCTATCAAAGGTTTTTCTACCAAATCTATTTTCCATTAAATATTTTTTTACCAAATGTTTTTCTAACAAATGTTATTTCTACCAAACTTATTTTCTATCAAGTGTTATTCTACCAAATGCATTTTCTATCAAACATTTTTTTCAGCTACCGGACCTTTTGGAGGGTAAAACTCCTCTATTCATTGTACTAACTACAAGTATCGAACTAAACAGATCCGAGTGGACCGCTTCTCTGATGCCCGAAAATATAATATAAAATATAATGTTGCCAGGTAAATGTAGGTAAGCATCGTCAAAGAAAGCGCCGCAAGACGTGGCTGCAGCTAGACAATGCGAGGGAGACGTACGGGAGGGTTAAACGATGTCTTTCGCGCTAGCCCGGGTGTAAGTTTATCGCAGCCCGGACCTGAGAACATAAGGTGTTGGTGGCACTTGAAGGGAGGTTGAGGGGGCGGTAAACACCGCCTCCTCGACACTTTTTTTTACCTCGTCCCACACGTATGCCCCGCAGGTGTTTCTCGAATGTCCGCTCTTGGGCGCCTTAAATCTGCGATACGACAAGAAGGTAAGAATTGCGTTTTCATAAACCTTGCTGATTTCTTTCTCGGGCAATCTGCTGGCGTCAAAATTTACTTCCCAGAAAAGGTTTAAATGTTAAAGTAGTATTTTGCAGGAAACTCCGCTCGGAATGTAATAAATTTGTTTATTGCTAAGAATAGGGACGATAGTACTCTACCATTTTAAATATAATTAACCTTTTTGATAAATTTGGGTGCGTAAAACTCTGAAAAAACTCTAGCGACAATGAAGTGGATGGAGTTTCAAGATGTCGGAACAAAGGCAACTGCCGTTTGCCCTGCGGCTGAACTACTCCCTTCTTGTTCAAGTTCAGCAATTGCTGAAAAAGTACCTGATAATATTCTTCCCAGAACCAGTCGAAACATTTTAAAAAGTCATGGATACAAAGCTACAAGTTAAAAAAATGTTAGGACCTCTTTCCTGAGGCCAAAATTTTAAGTTTTGGAAAAAATGATGGATTGTGCAAATTGGCATGAAAATTTTGTTAGTAATATCTTATTTACTGACGAAAGTACTTTCTCCCTATACAATGCGCACAATCCATTAATTACTCGCTATTGGGTAAAAGAAAATAAACATTTGACGGTAAATGTGCCAACGCAATACCCTCAAAAATTAAATGTTTGGTCAGGGGTTTTTGGAGATAATATCATCGGGCTATTTTTATTAATGGTAACTTGAATGAGGCCGCTTATTTAAACTTGTTGCAAAAATAAGTGATTCCTGCAAATCAACAATTGCCGCATCTTGATTTTCAGCAAGTTTGGTTTCAGCAAGATGGGAGTCTGGCACATGGCGTTTTATCCGGCAGACACTTTTTAGACGAAGCTTTTCCCCGACCAGTAAGCAGCAGACGCAGTATTATCAGATGGCCTTCTAGATCGCCTGACCTGACTATACGTGATTTTTTGAGCCGATCTTCGAATTATATTGAAGAGGCTTTTGATTCGCCCACACCTGATATGCTAAGTAATGTATGACATGGATTTTATAACCGTTTAGTTTATTATTAAGCGCAACAGGAATTCAAGTTTGAGCATTTAATTTGATTAATTTGGTAGCTCTTGCCAGGGATTTGTAAAGTTTTTATAGCCCATCGCACCGACTCATTTTTTCGTTACTTAGCCTTAAGTGTTCCTTATTACGTCATATTATGATTATACTAAGAAACGCTTTAAGCTAAGTAACGAAAAAAAAGTCGGTGAGATGGACCCTTAGAATCACAAATTTTTACTTTTTTAAGCTGTTGAATCTGCTATGCCATGACAACAGCAGTGTAAAAAATCAATTTTATTCGTAGGATATAGCAGCCTAATTTGACGCGATGTTTACAAACATTAATAAACGAAAAATGGGTACATTCCTCTTTGAAAGTCTCCGAGTAACTGAATCATAGACCATACCCACACTAGGCAATTAAATATATTGTTACGGGTTCACAACGACAAATTAAAAACTCGCAATTGTTGAAAACGATACGTCAATTTATTCCGACAAATTATGTACAAAAACACGCACTTAAACTTACTAATAACTTGCCAATAATTCACTACTTTAATACGCCTATTAACTTCGCGTTAACATCTAGCGATCACTACCATTGGTTATCTCTGACTGCCCGATGCACGACGTCCGGCCCTATATATAAGGGTCTGCCTACTATTCGAGAATTTTCCATCCTTGTTCGATTCGGAATTACTCCACCCTTTTCTAGAACACGGACCGTTCGCATACCAGTTTGTCACAGATAATGCAACTAAAACCTAGATTAAGAATACAACCATAAAATACGTCAACCTATTACTACACCAAACCTAAATAAATTCTAACTATAAAATTTAAATAACTTAAATTTGTAACAATATTAATCCCTACCATAAAAAATGCAATAAAATGCATTCGACGCGGCTTATGAAAGGAGCATGACTCAGAGGGAAATAAGTTTTTTTCTTTCTAACCAGAATCTTCATGGTCAGTAAAGCTTTTACCCTAACGGTATATTATGGTAGAAAGAACCGTTCGGAGCGTAATGTAGATTTTGCTGAGAGGTTTGAATTTTAGCCGGGGACACTGGAATTAATAAATGCAGGACCTTATTTGAGACACCTACGTTAGGTAATTTGATAGAAATTTTTCAAAGACTTACCATTATCCCTATCTTTAGCTGTGTGTAGACAGCGCATTCGCCTACTCGTTGGTATCACACTGGATATTTTAATGGTTATAACTTCGAAAATCACTTTTTCTTCCTAGACTAATCCATAATAATGAACTTTTTTCGTTCAATGGTGGAATAAACTGCATCTGATCTATATCGATTTTACACTTATCCGCTGAAGAGATTTTTCAGATACCTACACTCGGAATTTTTCCTCGCTTTTACTCCGCGTTTTTACTCAGGGTGTTGCATGCCCTTTTTTTGTTAGAGATTTTTCTATTAAGAGCGCCTATATACCCACCTAATAGCTGATATATACAGGCCATATGCATTTTATGACATTTTTTAAGCAATGGCCTCCTCAATTTTTATAGTTGTATCCAGATGCGCTTGGATACTAAAAATGCGATTGGTTTAGTGATTTTTGGAAATACCTACTTCAAGTTGACCTAAAAAGGTGTAAAAAATGTAAGGTAATCAGCCGTTGGCACCAACATTTAGGGGTCACCTAGCACCCAACCCTTACTCCCTGGGTGCACCCACGCATCGCCTACACGTCGATAAAGTGAATGCGTATTCGTATGAATGGACTTTAACCACAAATGTTATCATATCTGCTAGTTAAAGTATAAACCCACCATTAGACAGAAAAACAATTGAAGAAACGCCAGCAAATCGATGTAAAACAGAAATTGTTTAAAAACGAGATTAGTGTACATTTTAACAAATAAAAATTAACAAACATTTTTTGTTTTTTTTTTAATAAAAAAATTACTGATCAACAAAAAGTTAGGATAGGACAGCAGTGTTGCCAAAATGTAACTTCATCTAGCAAGGTGACGCCGGAAAAAAAGCCAGGGCAAACTATTTCATCTTAAGTGCGCCCCTAACACTTAGATGTCACCTAGTATTCCTGGTCTAGGGGGAGGGTTATATAGAGATCATTGGGGGGAGGTTGGTGCCAATGGCGGAATGCCCATTATTTTTTATAAATATTACACAGATAAAAATAAGATTGATTTAACAAAATATATATTTGAGCTCAATAAATATGTTGTTCATTTGTAAATAATTTCCTTAACAATATTGACATTGCCAACAACCTGCAACAAGCGTTTTAGTACTTGACACATCTGATCATTTGCCTAATTTTTTTGGATTTTTTTGTTGAGGAAAATATATTGTTGACACGGGTTTACACGTGTATTTTTCTAGGAACGTTTCTAAGGCGTAAAATTTTTTGAAACACCGACGAAATACCTATTTTACCTCAACACCTCGCGATTTGTTTAAATTTAAAATTTATTTTAACTGCTGACGTTTCGTGAACCGCCAAACCGAATGAGATGCTGACGCATTTGCTAACAAATGAATAGACATGTGTCACCTAATCAAATGTCAATATTATTAAGAAAATAGTTTACTTACGTCCAGAACATATTATGTAGTTGCTCTGTTCGAACAATATATTTTATTGTTTTTAAGTAGGTACATATTTTGTTCAATCGATATAGGTAAATTTTTTTTGTGTACACAGCGGTGCTTTACGGCCCAACACACGCATGCGCATTTTAAACATAGAACACAATTTGAAATTTTTGTTACTTTCAGGGCGATCTTAGAATGCCTCACTTTTCCATTTCCTGTGGCCAATATTAAAGTTAATAAGTATATGAGAGCACCTTTTCGTAAAACATTTTTGAGTCTTATTTTATATTATTGGGCAAAAGACTATATAGGTAACGCTATTTCCTCTTCCTTTTTTTCCTTCCTCTTCCTTTTTTTCCTTCCTCTTCACGAAACTTAACTGAATATTTTTATTAAATTATCAATCTTTATAGTTCTTACCTAAAACCTAAACGACTGGATGTAGCAGAATACGGTTTTCAACTAATACATACCTTCTATAATTCTTTTAAATTTGAGCATAGCAAAAGGGATCAGTTTTTCTCCCTCCCTCACAAGTAACTTAAAGTGCTTGAAAGTGCCTGATTTCTATCACCCTGTACATCGTAGAATCAAAATGGCTTGACTCGGGGGCATTCGTATTCGTCTTCTGAATGTCTACCTACTTCCTAAATGTGTATGCAATGAACTTTCTGGAAGAGACGTTATCCTAATGCGTTTTTCCAGTTCCAGAAACGCAAAACTCGATTAAATCGTGAGATAGCGTTTTTCTGTTTTTAAGCGGGGTCTACACATAACGTTTTGCCTGACGTTTTACTTGATCAGGTTAAACGGATCAGGCAAAACCTTTGGTGTAGACAATAAAACGTACATTTTGCCTGAACTGAACAGGACTGAAGTCGGACCTGTTGAACTGATCGGTAGAGGCTTTGTTTTCGGTAAAATGTCAGTTTTAGCGGCATTCCTTTCGAGTGCAACTTAGAAGTTGGTATACGAAACGCCCGACATTAGATAAGATAATTTTTTAGGAAATCAAACAGGTTATTGTCTTCCTCCACTAATTTTTAATTTGTATTAAACAAATAGTCCTGACATGTTTCGTAAGCAAACTTACATCTTCAGGGACATTACCAAACTAAATCAGCACAACATTTTGAAAAACTGGTTAAAAAACTATGTTTAGCTACTGAAACGGTTAAGTCATATTCATTTAAAACAAAAAACATTATTGACAAAAGCAGTGCTTCCCCCATGGTGTATCAAAAACTGATCCGATCAGACTGACGCTGGTCTTTCAACCGTCATACTTGACCCTTTTGACTGACAGGCAAGACGTCAGGTAAAATGTTATGTCTAGACCGGGCTTTTATCAGTATTACGAGCAGTGAAGGCTAGTGGATTTTAATATAGGAAGTTCATTTTCCTTCAACACCATAGAGTCATCACTTAAAACAAAATGTACAAAACACAAATTATGACAGCGTCGTTTAAGCTTGCACGTCAAAATTATTCGCGAAAAATGGCCTAAAACTACGTTCCCTTTTAAAATGTAACTTCCCACAATTTTTTTCTCAAAAAGATAGTTTTGGTTAAAAGCCCATTGTATACAGTTAATACTTATTAAGCTAGACATTTTTTTTTAAATAGCCGCCTTAAAATAAAAATAAATGTGTTTGTAGAAATTCTTAAATCAAACAAAAATGTTGAGTAAATAATTATTTTTGGTTAGTAATAACTTAAAACTGACTTTTTCTAGTTGACCTTCTTCAAACTTGGGGTGGGGAGCATCCCCCCTCTCACCCCCTCAAAATTGCTCCCTTACAGTATTTTCCCAATTATTTGCAAACTTTTAACTTGGCAAAAAACAACTATTGAGGCTGATGAACAGTACTCTCTAACGATGTATAACACGCCCCCCTTACATCAGTGGTGCACCTTTTATAGGCATTTAAATAAATGAGAAGTGTGGAAAAAACTATTTTTTTTTAATTTCCTTAAATTTTACTGTCCCACATGTCTGGTTTTAAAACTTATTTTTAAAGCGGAAGAAATTTCCTTTCCAACGATGTACATCACTCCCCTCTCAACGCAGCAGTAGATCTTGCATAGACGCCCCAAAAATGCATTCTCACACGCGATATTTGAAGCCAGGACCCCTATTTAATTCCTAATGTTCCTTTTTCGGGTAGACAAGATTTCGGTTACTGCGCATGCGCTAGTTTTGATGGTTAGGAATATAATCCGATACGTCACTACATTATTTGACAATTGTCAAAAGTTTAGGGTTATGTCTATTATTTTTTTCTAAAAAGTAGTTGATTAGGTCAAAATTTATCAAATTGTGGACTAAAATTGTAGTTTTTCTAGAACTAATTGTGCAGATTTATTGTGGACACCATGAACAGTGTTTCATGGCATTTATAAACCACTCTTAACTTTATTAACAAATTATGAAGAAAAATACAAGTAGTTACCTATGGAGTGGCACTCCCTTAATTCTCCCGGACATTTTTTCACAAACCGCACATTTTTTACGTGAATTATTTCCAATTTTTCACAGAAAAATACATAATTTTACAAGACAAACGCAAAACACCGCAAAATCTAAATAAGCAACAAAGATGGCGTCCACCCACACGGCAGCTGAGTGTCTACATGACAACACATATGTATGCGCACTTGAAAATTCGCGTCCGCGTATTTAAATTTGCCATTGTTATCAAAGCCAGCTATGAGGGCTTCACTTTTTGATTATTTCAACATGTATTTATGCTATAACGTATTTAGTCCTGCCTAAATGTTCTGATAGGGTTTTTTAACAAAGACCTTTAGCCAGTGTGACAAAAAATAAAATAAATTCGTTTAAAAAAATCCATAAACGGCTCGACCGCCAGGCTGGTTTTATTATTTATGGTAAAAATTTATATTTCGGACGGTTCCGTGCAAAACACACTCCGCCAGTCGAAATAAAAACATTTATCAACGTCGTATGGTAACTGTTAGCGATATATCCGTTAAAATGGAACAGTTTCACTCAGCTCTTGTTTAAATTTACGAAGGACAGCTACAAAAAGTAATAGATATATAAATTAAAATAGCAAAACTATGAAAGGAAAAATCCTCCGGAAAATTGGAAAATTCTTTGGGCCAATTTTTTTTAAATCTGACGCACTTTTAACCAAGCGCAGATCTGGGTTATAGTCGATTTCTAGCAATTTAAGAATAATTTTGAGTGAGTCATTCACAAAATTAACAAGTAAAATGACAATGTCAATTCTACGCTTTTGTGTTTCCATGTTGGAGTTTTCATGGGTTGCTGTGCTACCATCAAATAATTACTATGGTATTTTTGTAACTTTTTAAATTTATAAATCTTTTAATTAACGTTTTTAAACAGATAAACTAAACTTTCAACTAGTATGTCTTGCAATTTTTAATTTATATTGACGTTAAAAATATCCAGGTTCGGACTAATTTTTTTTTTTAAATATAAAATATTTTTAAATTAAATAAATTTTATTATTTTAAGATAATAATAGCATAAACCCAATCAAAATATTAATCAAAAAAATCCAGGTCCGTATTTATTTTTTATGCTAAATACCAAATCTCAAAAACTAAACAATACTTTAAAAAACTGACGTCATTATTATGCCCTAAAAAAATTGCCATAAAAAGGTTTTTGCAGAATAAAAATATCTTGCAAAATAAGCGAGATACAAGGAGTTAAGGAAAATGCAATTTTTTCAAAAACTTCCTGTATTAGCGAAACCACGGGGTATAGCAAAAATCTGATTATACCATTTTTAAGGACTCAAGAAAAGAGCACGGTAACGTGCCATCAGAAAATCGATACCATTAATAACAACCGAGTTTTCCATTTAATCCCATCCAAAATGGGACACGCTGTACATCTATACAACTACATCGATTTGCCACTTTAACTTCGGTAAAATCAAGTTCGTTAATATTTTATATTCCGTGGGCGAGTCGAAAGAAATCTTGAAAGAGTTGTTGAATATGCCTATAATTTGTAAATAAATTTATTGCTGAACATACTCAGTCCAAGTAACAATCACATTGATCCCTAATTTTTCCAGCTCTTCTTTTCCTTTTCTAGTGATCAGGTCACCTTCTTTGTTCACCACAATCAGCACTGGGAGACTGGTAATGTCGTATTTGTATCTTAGTTCGTCTGCGGTGACATCTTTAAAAGGAACTGCTAACCAAGGGCCTTGTCTATATGAAAAATAAATACTTATTTGTCATAACAAAACAAAAATGGTATTCCGTCAAAAGAATCGGGATAAAAGTATCGGCAAGTTCTCCAATCTACATTGCAAAATGAAATGCATTCTTACGAGTATGAAAATGTTTATTTAAACCTGGCTATTACAGCCAAACTTGTTTATGTTTCATTTAGCACTGTGCACAAGGGAGCTTCTGTACGCACTCCTTGCGACATTAAATGTCAGATGTCACGTGTTATTTGGATGTCTAATTTTAAACTTTTGCAGACACAATTTTTATTTGTGTTATTTTTGTTATTCTTTATTTAACTGTCAAAAACCTATTTTACTGAAGAACGAGTTTTCGTATTTTTCGATGTAAGGCCGCTTGTGGTAAAAATAAATAAATACTTACTTATAGGTCTAAATTGTAACAACCACAGCTAAAGTGACCTAGCTACGACCAAGTATTATCCAAAAAACAATCTTCGCTTAGCTTCTACCACCAAAAAACCAACTACTACCATCTTTCCCTTATTTCTCAGATCAAAAAACTAACTACTACTACCGTCTTTTAGCTCCTGTTACCAAAAAACCAGCTACTACCACCTTTGCTTAGTCTCTAGCACCAAAAAACCAACTATTACTTCATTTGATTATGATTGTAGTAGTTGGTTTTTTGCTGGTAGAGGCTAGGGCAAAGTAGAGTGCCTGTATGTTGACATATTTAGATATATTAATATATCCAAATATGTCAACATACAGGGACTCTAGGCAAAGTGGTGGTAGAAATGTGGTAGTAATTTGTTTTTTGGTGGTAGAAGCTCCGGGAAGGTGGTAATAGTTGATTTTTTGCTGGTACAAACTAAGGGAAGTTGGCAGTGGTTGATTTTTTGGTGGTAGGAGCTAAGGGAAGGTTGTAGTAGGTAGTTTTTGATGGTTGAAGCAGGCGAAGGTGGTAATAGGTGTTTCTTGCTGGGGAATGGTGGTAGTAGTGGTTTTTGGTAGATTTTTTCTGGTGTAAGATAGGAGAAAGTGGTAGTAGTTGTTTTTTTTTGGGGGTACAAGTTAGGGGAAGATGATATTAATTGGTTTTTAGCTGGTAGAAGCTTGGGGCAGGTGTTAGACGTTGGTTTTTTGCTAGTAGGAACGACAGGAAGTCGGTACCGTAAAACGAGGTTACTTTGCGCCCCCTGGTCCTACTTTGCTCCATTGCGAAAAAAAGTTCTTATTCCATATTAAAAATCTGCGCATGCACCACAACGCCACCACGCGTGAATTATCCGTTGCGAATTTGACTTTTTAAAGACGCGGTAGCGGCTGTTTCCTGCTTAGTCGTCTCGAGTTAATACCAGAGTGAAGTGCAGCTTGAAATTCCTTTAAAATTTGACCTCGAAAAATTTGGTGTCTAGTGCAGTTATCGATTTATATACAATAAAAACTTAAAAAACCAATATTTTTAAATATTTTATTCACCATTTTGAATGTTTGGGGAAAAGCTAACTAAATATTGGGTGTATTTGCGCCAACATACAAATACACCAATATTTTTTTCATATTTTATAAAGTGTGGCAAAGTAACCTCGGACTATGGGAAACTTTACTCCACTTTTCAAGTTAAAAAAATATTTATAATACTAAGTATTTTGTAATAAAAATAGCAAAGATGGTAGTTATTAGTTTTTTGATGGTAGAAGATAAAGGAAGGTGGTAGTAGTTGATTTTTTGCTGATAGAAGTTAGAGCAGGTGGAAGTAGTTGGTTTTTTGGTGGTAGAAGCTAAGGAAATGTGGTAGTAGTTGGTGTTTTTGCTTGTAGAGGATAGAAAAAGGTCCTAGTAGTTGGTTTTTTGATGAGAGAAGCTAAGGGAAGGTGGCAATGGTTGGTTTTTTGGTAATAGGGACTAACTGGTTTTTTGGAGGTAGAAGGCAGGTGAACGTGGTAGTAGTTAGTTTTTTGATAGTAAAAACTAATCAAAGTGGTAGGTGGTTTTTTAGTGAACATTTTTATTTGTGAGATAAAACTGATATGTACGTAAGTGATAGATAGGTAACTGTTTGAGAGTAGTAGCAGCTTTTATTTATTAGGTAGGTTTCGTTTCGACCTCAAACAATTTGCTCCGACATCGAAAAGTATAAAAAAGCCGTTGGTGAGTAAAATTCTGGTCAGTAAAATAGATAGACTCTGTGTACTTCTTCTTTTTTTACACTCTTTAAAGAACATTGATGACTTTGGTTAGTTGGTGAACACTGTTGCCAAACAACACATATTTACCAGTTTCTATAAAAAATAATTTTCAATAATTGCCAGAAAAATAAATCTGCTGATTTTTTAAAACTTTATTATATTTTACATTTTAATAAAGAAGAAAGTTCAAACCAGGTAACTGCGCATGCCTCAAATAAAGGATAAGTGAAAAATGACACATGCAAAAGGTCCCTAATATTATAAATTTGCAGCCATAATAGCCTAAGTAAAAAAAAACCCAAAATGGCTTTTGGCTCCTTTTATGGGATCGCGGGTGAAACAAATAGACCGGTTCGAAAATAGGAAAAATAATTTCCGCGGTAAACCCCCTACCCTAGTAAAATATTGGCCCACCTTATATGCTGAAGTTGTAAATCGAAATAGAACGAGCCCAGGACAGTTTACCTCGCTCTTGATCTTCTCTCCATAGTATCAGAGTGGGAGAAGCACACGCGACTTTCTAGCATTTTTGAAAGTGGGCAATGTTAGTTTTACATAAATTTATATGTATCGGAAAGGGGGGTTAATCAAAATATTGGGGTTTCTTATTTTTTCCAAGGGTTTGGTTATAATTTCTCTCAGTCTGCTTTTCACGATCTATTAGGTTCTACTACGTTTTACCTCGCTCGTCAAAACGCACTATATAGCGATTTTTTTGTATGAAAATGATTCTTTGGACTATTTTTAGTCGATTTAGATACGGGAAATTAAAGAAAAAGGTTTGGTTTTTTTTTAAATAATTAAAAAAAAAACGTTACATAGTGATTTTCTTTGACTTGTTTTGGTTGAAAAAAATCAACTTCTATCATTGCATCGTCAAATTTTCGACATAAATTTGTAAATTAGCTTAGGAATAAATATTTTACAATTTTAAATTAATTTCATACCTAGTTTTTCGTGTTTTTTATCGCTTTTTTCATATAATTTTGAAAATTTGTACAGTTGACCTTCCCACAGATATTTTAACACATTGTGCCTGGGCCGAATCTTTCTAGGTCATTCGGCCATATAATATTTCCCAATTCGATTTGCTTACTTGCTGACTTACCCTCTGTTGGTGCAAGCAAGAAATTTCCTAATTTTCATTTTCTTTTCCTTTTCTGCGCGTTTAAAATAATTTAAATTTTCGCGCTCTAAAATATGCATATGGGGTTTCACGGCACCGGACACGTGGAAGAGAAGCAACGCCGCGATGAGTGCGCAAAGAACCACCGTCACAACAAGACACTAGCAAAATCACGTTCCCGAAAAAAGTGAATTTGAGGTGAAAAAACTGGACGTTTAAACGTCGACTGGAGCTGCAAGAGAGTCCGAGGTAGGTGCCTTTTCATATAAAATTCCATATGTATCGTAACTTTCCATTTTCAATCGTCAATATCGACAATTATTTTTAAATGTGCTTGTGAAGCCAATACCGGCGACCTATCGAAGGAAATTCCGTTATTTTTCAGCCCTTGCACGCACATTTAATGGCCCTTCGACCCAAATTAATAGTTTTCCAAACTACCTAGACTCCTGTGGTTCAGCAATTTCCTACAAAAATTCCAAATTTCTATTTTCTATTTCAAATTTCAAAATTTATTTCAATTTCAATTCGAAACAGACCATATTGTTGGTGATATGTTCCTTCAAAGTTGATCGAAGTGTTTATTACCGTTCAAAAATAGCTATAGCCAATGCACATATTTCGTATAGTTTACTAGTTCATCAAGGAAAGTTGATCGCTTTGTTCATTACATTTTCAGTAAAAGTGGCGTCAATACGCCGAAACTGAAAATTTAAGGCGGTCCTTCCATCTAAATTCCTTTAATTATCGATTTTACAGGTGTCGCGTTAACGCGCAGGTGCAAGTGTCGCCGTCACCAAGGTCTCACGTTGCGCGCGTTGTTTCTTTGAATACCGAGGTTTCTTAAAAACTTTCAGACGGGACCGCTAGTCGTATGCACAGAGTGTGCGACTTGGAATCGAAAGGTGCGGGGTTCAATCCTTGGTGAGACATAAAAGTTTTTTTTTAAGGGATATGTTCAAATAATAACATACAGACAAACTTACAAACATTTCATTTCAAAATTTTCGAAAAAAGTTAATAAAATTAAAATAATAAAATTGTTTAATTTTTGCTAAAATTCGGGTTATATTTTAAGCTATATTTTAAGCATTTTTTTGGGTAATTTTAAAAACAAATTAACTTTCAAAAACAAAAATGTCTACACAAAAACAGAAAAAACTTTGCGACAAAAGGCTTTTGAGCTTCAACCAAATGGCGGAAGCTCACGAGGTAGCTTTGAAAGCGAAGTCGGATACAGCGTTTCACTTTTTGTTCAAATCCAGATATGAAGACGTCGAAGAATGTCATGCTCAATTCTATAATTTACATAACCAAATTATTGGCTCTCTCGAAGAGTTTAAACTTTCATTTGACGAGCAGGATAAAACTAGAAAAGACTTTGACAACCTTTATTATGAATGTAAGGGTATTTACTACGACCTTTTTAGGGCCAACCCTGTCAATTACGTAGGCAACCCTAGCCAACAAAATATTGTTCAGAGGTCAAATACAAGATCATTTCCACAACCACGGTTGCCAATTTTCAATGGTAATTATAAAGACTGGCAACACTGGTTTGACTTATTTAAAGTCATGGTACATCAAAATTCTGATTTAAGTGATATAGAGAAATTTCAACAATTGCGGAGTTCTGTTCTGAATGAAGCCCTTTCTCTAGTAAAAACCATTCCCCTCGCAGATAGCAATTATCACATTGCGTATGAAACCTTAGTAAAGAGGTATCAAAATAAACGAATTATTGCTACTACCGCTTTGAATGCTATTAACTTTCTTTCAACTAAATCCAGTTCTGGGAAAGAATTACGTTCCATGTTGGATACATTTTCTGAGAATCTAGCCATCTTAAATGAGCTTGGTTTTCCTACAAAAGAATGGGACTTTCTTACTTTTAACATGATGCTCTCAAAACTTGAAGTCAAGATAAGGACTGATTTCGAACTTTACTATAGTAGAGAGAAAAACAATTCAGAAATTCCGTCCTACACTGATCTTTACACGTTTATAGAAAATCATTGTGTTGCGCTCGAATCAAAATCAAAACCCCTAGACAACCTCAAACTACGCGTAATTCTCAACAGAACAGTTTTCAGAGAAACAGTTTTAATAATTTTAATTCACCTTCTGCTTTCAATACAACTATTTCAAATCAAAGTTCAAATTCAAGAAATCAACAAAATACTTTACAAAATAGCAATCAACGCAGCAACCCTCAAATACAAAATAATCAGAACAGAACTTTTAATCCAAAAATAAAATGCTACCTATGTTCTTCGAATCACGCATTATCGAAATGTATCGAATTTCAAAACAAAAGTCCACAGGAAAGGATGGGTTATGTTCGGCAGGTGAATCTATGTCAAAATTGCTTACATTTTGCTCACCAGACCGTGAATTGCCCCTCTTCCTACAACTGCTTTACGTGTGGAGCTAGGCACCACAGTCTTCTTCACGTTCCACAACCAGTAGCGCCCTATGTGAGTGTTGATTCTAATCCTCCAGAGAACGTTAATATTCCACTTTCCAATTCCAATAGCACCCCTATGTCAGGAAGCCATTCCACAAACCGTCATGCGACAATGATTTCCAAAAATTCCACTTTTCTACTTTCTACCGTTGTAGCTGACATGTTAGACTCAAGGGGACATTACCAACCAGTTCGTATCTTACTCGATTCTGCCTCAGAGGCAAACTTTATTTCAGAAAAATGTCTAAATCGTTTAGGTCTTTCGAAAAGCTTCTTTTCTACTTCTATTCAAGGCTTAAATCAAATGACATCTTCCAATACCAAAGGTAAGACGAAATGTCTTATCAAACCTCAAGGTCAAGCGGGACCTACCTTTGATTTTGAGGCTTTAGTACTTCCAAAACTTTGTACAGAGATTCCTTCTTGCGCTGGCGACTCGAGCAAGTGGAATCACATTCGCAATATCAAACTTTCTGATCAAAACTTCCATATACCAAGTTCCATTGATGTCCTAGTAGGTTGTGAACTTTTTCCGCATCTCTTACAAGAGGGAGTTATCCACGGAGAGCGTGGACAACCTAGTGCTTTTAATAGCATCTTTGGCTATGTGCTGATTGGTAAAGTTGAAACTTCAAAGCAACAAAATCCACAATCACTCATAAGCTGTTACACTTCCATCGAACCATCTCTGGATATCTGCCTAGAGCGCTTCTGGGAGATAGAGCAGGTTCCACATAAGGTTCATCACAGTCCTGAGGATATTATGTGCGAAAAATTATTTTCACAATCAGTTTCACGCAACGAATCAGGTAGATTCGTCGTTCCATTACCTTTCATAAACTTAGAACCCCAGTTGGGTGACACCTATCCAATCGCTTTAAAACGTTTCAAGCTTCAGGAAGCTAGACTTCTCAAAGACTCAGCTAATTATCAAGCTTACAAAGATTTTATGCAAGATTATTTAGACACTGGTCACATGATACCTATTCCTACGCCTATATCTAAAGATGTCTTGGATAATTCCTACTTTATCCCTCATCACAGTGTCTGGAACACTGGGAAGATAAGAGTGGTCTTTGATGGGTCTCAACGTAGTCCCAGAGGTGTCTCACTCAACGAGACGTTGTGCGCAGGTCCTAAACTGCAAAATGATGTCCGTGAAATTTTACTTAATTTTCGAATTCATGCTGTAGCCTTTGTTACTGACATAGTAAAAATGTTCCGACAGATTTTAATTATTCCTGAGCACACGCGTTATCAAAATATTCTATGGAGATTTTCTGAGGATGATCCTGTCCAAACCTACTCCTTAAGAACAGTTGTTTATGGACTTAAGTCATCACCTTACTTAGCTATTCGTACTATACAAGAACTAGCTAAACTTGAGTCTGAAAGGTATCCTAATGCTTCCAAGGTGCTTCTTAAAGACATTTACGTCCACGACGTGCTCACTGGGCAGGATTCTGTGGCCTCTGCCAAAGAACTTCAGTCGGAGTTAATCTCCCTGTTGCGGCTAGGAGGGTTTGAACTTAAAAAATGGGCGAGCAACAGTCCGGAACTTCTCTCCTCATTCTCAGAATCAGAAACACAAATGTCCATTCATTTCGACAAATCCGAACCTAATTTTGTAAAAATATTGGGTCTCCAATGGAATCCTATCTCAGATTCGTTTACCTACTTGGTCGTACCAGAAGATAAACCATGCACCAAGCGAGGTATCTTATCTCAAATCATGAAAATTTTTGATCCCTTAGGTTTCTGTTCTCCCGTTTCTTTACTTGCTAAGCATCTCATGCAAGATCTGTGGAACGAGAAGCTGGACTGGGATTCTCAGCCTCCTCCGCATATCGTAAATGTTTGGAATCAATTTCGAACCGAACTTCCAAATCTTTCAAATATTCATTTACCTAGACGCCTTTCCATTGATCAACCACGTAGCATTGAACTTCACGGCTTTTCAGACGCCTCTATGATAGGTTACGCGGCTACGGTCTATTTCAGAATGGAGTCAGTATCCGGAGAAATCCATACCTTTCTTGTAATGGCCAAATCTAAGGTCGCACCAGTGAAAACAGTCAGTCTTCCGCGACTGGAGCTTCTTGGTGCCACTTTACTTTGCGACCTAATTTCCTTTATTCAAAACACTTATTCAGATATTCCTAACTTCAACCAAATCTGTGCATGGTGTGATTCCCAAGTGGTTCTATGCTGGTTGGCGGCTTCACCTCACAGGTTTAAAACGTTTGTGGCAAACCGTATCTGTCACATTCAAGAAACCATTTCTCCTACGGCCTGGAAATATATTCCATCAGCGCTAAATCCAGCCGACTGTGCTTCGCGCGGTCTTATGCCTAATCAACTTGTCAAACATGACTTGTATTGGGAAGGTCCTTGTTTTCTTAGGCTACCAAAAGAGAGCTGGCCTGATGATTTTCGCTGTCCAGACCCTCCGGAAAACGAGGTTATTCTGGAAGAACGAAAATCAGTATTTCAAACATGCACAGTTGAACCACACATGCTTGATACTTTTCTTTCTCGTTACTCTTCCCTAGAGAAAATTCAACGCATAATTTCCTATATTTTTCGCCTTACCGAAAAGAAATCTAAATATCCTAACGAAAATATTACCGAAGTAGAACTTCAACATTCTCTTATTGTTCTCGTTCGGCATGTTCAACGTTCCATCTTTGCTGATCTCATTTCACGTTTGAATGACGCAAAGCTACTTCCTAAACAATTTCGTAAACTTTCACTTTTTCTAGATACACAAGGCTGCTTAAGAGTGGGGGGTCGATTACCACATTCTTCCGAACTCTCTTATTCAGCAAAACACCCTTTACTTTTACCACGTTCTCACCGTCTTACTCAACTTGTCATTGAGTACACTCACAAAAGGTACTGTCATCCCGGTCAAAAAACGTTGCATTACCTCTTGAGACAACAATTTTGGATCCTTTCCCCTCGCTATGCAATCGAGAGCGTAACTTCTCATTGCATTTTATGCTATCGATTAAATCCTAAACCTTCCGTACAAATCATGGGCAACTTGCCTGCTCAACGCATCTCTCAAGTAAAAGCATTTTCACATGTTGCCATAGATTATTGTGGTCCCTTTCCAATTACAATGGGAAAGTACCGAGGTGCAAAGGTATCCAAAGGTTATATTCTTGTCTTAGTCTGCTCCGCAACAAAGGCAGTTCACCTAGAACTTACCTCCGATATTTCCACCCCTACCTTTCTTGCGGCTTTTAAGAGATTTGTGGCAAGAAGAGGAAGAATCTCTGACATTTACTCAGATTGTGGTAGCGCGTTCTTGGGAGCTGATCGTTTACTCAAACAGTACTCCCAGGAAGCATGTCACAGTCTAAAAATTACCTGGCATTTTTCAAGTCCGCACCTAAACGGACTAGCCGAGGCAGGAGTTAAATCCACTAAGGCAAATTTGAAACGTGTAATAGGTGAGCAACGGTTAACCTATGAAGAGTTTTTTACTTTTTTGTGTCAGGTCGAATCCATACTAAACAGCCGGCCTCTGTATGCCCAAAGTATGGATCCGAATGACTTTCTTCCACTGACCCCTGGTCATTTTCTTACCCTGGAACCGTTGAATTCCGTACCAGAGCCCGATTTTTCTGATTCCAAGTTGAACACCCTGTCCCGCTGGCAGCTGGTGCAAAGGCTCCAGTCCGATTTTTGGAAACGCTGGAACTTGGAGTACCTAAACACCTTGCAACAGCGTTCTAAATGGACAGAGGCTTCTAACAATATTAAACTAAATACTTTAGTCGTGGTAAAGAATGAACAAAAACCGCCATTGCAATGGGCTGTTGGGCGAATTGTCGACGTACACCCTGGCTCAGACGGTCATATTCGTGTTGTGACCGTTAAAAAAGCTACAGGAACATATCGTCGACCAGTAGTGAAACTATGTCCTTTGCCTATGCCCGACGCATAAGGCAAAATTTTCTTTTTCTTTCTTAATTTTTTCTAAGTATTTTTTCTTTTCTTTAATTTTAATTTACATGCATAATTTAATGCATATTTGGGTTAATGTTAAATTGTATCGTTTAATAGCTAATAGGCGAATACTATTTAATTGTTTATTTTTTTTCCTTTCCTTTTCTTAACTAAGTAAAAACACACGTGTTTTGGCGGCCGGAAAATGTTGGTGCAAGCAAGAAATTTCCTAATTTTCATTTTCTTTTCCTTTTCTGCGCGTTTAAAATAATTTAAATTTTCGCGCTCTAAAATATGCATATGGGGTTTCACGGCACCGGACACGTGGAAGAGAAGCAACGCCGCGATGAGTGCGCAAAGAACCCCCGTCACAACAAGACACTAGCAAAATCACGTTCCCGAAAAAAGTGAATTTGAGGTGAAAAAACTGGACGTTTAAACGTCGACTGGAGCTGCAAGAGAGTCCGAGGTAGGTGCCTTTTCATATAAAATTCCATATGTATCGTAACTTTCCATTTTCAATCGTCAATATCGACAATTATTTTTAAATGTGCTTGTGAAGCCAATACCGGCGACCTATCGAAGGAAACTCCGTTATTTTTCAGCCCTTGCACGCACACCCTCAGATGCACCGTAATGATCATGGGTTTAATCGCGATTAAGTCCTTGTTGCTCACATACAAAACAACAAAGATGGATAATGGATTAGCAAAGCCTTGTTACGCAGATTACAGGAAATTATTTATTTAGAACTATTCAGCAAGAATCGGCACGATTGCTTGTGCGGTTCGGTTCGGTTCCGTTCGGTTTGGTTTAGTTCGGTTCGGTTCAGTTTAGTTCAGTTCGGTTTCGTTCAGTTAAGTTTGGTTCGGTTTGGTTTTAGCCGACTCCTGCTGAATTACTTTAAGACACAAGCAACCTAATCTAAGATCGACCCGAACCGAACCAAACCGAACTGCTGAATTTCTGTAAATCATCATTATCATAAATTAAACATTACTATAACTTTCTGCATGATTTTATTCATTATGAATGCTCAATAGAGGATTTTGGACGATTTTACGAAGTCAAAAATGAGCGACAAATTAAAATGTTGGAGCAATATGTCAGGTCGAACGTTAGATTTCAAAAATATGGTGTAACCATTTTTCTATGCGTAAATACATTTCTAAAAAACCAAAAATTTTAATCGCCTCTTGCCAGACAGTTGGTCACCTTATTTTTGGCTAAATGACCACTTTTTTAAAGCTGAGTCGATTGTGAGCCGTCCTTCTCTATCTCGAAATAACAAACGTCAAATAAATTCTTTCTATAGGAATTTGTATGAGATTTTACTAATTTTTTAATTTTAAAATTTCTAAAAAAAATGCGAAAAATCCACATTTTTTTTTCTTGTTACAGTATAAAACGACCTAAACTTATCATTAAAAAAAGAAACACCCATTAACCCAACTTACCTGATACAAAAATCCCACTTAAAACAC
Source organism: Aspidapion aeneum (assembly GCA_963576565.1). NCBI lineage: Eukaryota > Metazoa > Arthropoda > Insecta > Coleoptera > Brentidae > Aspidapion > Aspidapion aeneum. Next base: position 29,829,793 of record OY755043.1, read on the forward strand.
TTTTCATCGGTATCCGAACTCACATAAATGACCTCAATTCCTGTGCCTCTCTTCAAATTTTCCTGATACAAGGTCTTCAGTTTTTGAAGCAATTCCGGTTGGTTAATATTTGATGCGCTAAAGTAGTAGATGATGTACTTTTTGTTTTTTAGAGCATACTTGATCGGGTGCAAGCTACCGTCTCTTGATACGACTTTTCGACCTAGGAGCATGTCCATTTTCACTTAGAAAAATTTGAAGATTTATTTTGTTTATGTAATACTGAACTGTTAATTTATTGACACAGGCAGTGGTAGTAAGGTCACTGTATAACGAAGTTCCTTGTTAGAAGGAACTTGGTTATACAGTAGCTGCGTTCGGTATTTACGTCGGATTAATCTTTTTGATCGAAATCGTTCATTAATTCCATCTAGATCTAGGGGAAGTAGATCTGAATCGTTCGGTAATTCTGTTCAGACTAGTCGGACGTAAATCTGGTTGCTCCGTACATTTTATTGTTTATTTGTTTTGTGTACAAAAATAATTTTTTTTATGTAAAAAGATTGAAATCGAATTATTTGATGTTGAAGACAACAAATTATATAAATTTCCGACATCACAGGAAAAATTTGTCAAAATTATAGCTGGGCGTGACTTGCAATATGTACATAATATTTTTGGTTATATTTCAGGTTATAATAAAAATTTGATCCAAAGATTATAGATTATAATATATATTTGATCGATTTGATCTGGATCGTTCGTTAATTCCAATTTGCTCGAACACAGCTAGTGAAAGTATAAGTTAAAATTGGTCCATAGGTTATGAAAGTCTCTTCTATTTTTGACATATTAAGCGCCATCTTTGTGACGGCTAGCGAACTTAATTTTTTTTTAGTGAAAATAAATATTGCACAAAAACTACAGGAAATATCGATTACAAGCTAATTTCCTAACTTTGGCAGCCGCCATCTTGGATTCTGAAGAAGGAAAATCGGGGATTCTCGAATAAAAAGTTAACTTTGGGTATTATGTATCACCATGCCAAATATACCCTACAAATTTACTCAACTATGTTTGGTAAATAACTAACATAAAATACAGTTTGCATTTCTAACTTTTTCAGTCTTCATATTTGAGTAGGTAATTGAAATTTCTTTTACCTACAAGTAGTTCTTTGAATTTTCTTAATTTCCGTTTCTTGGAAAATCGAAAAAACTAATCAACTGTTTTCGAAGGGCCTTCTCAAACAGTTTGATCTTTAAAACCGCATCCAACTTGAATTTTTCAAACTAAACGATCGCGTGCTTTTTCAGAAAAAATCAGTGGTATAAAAATTTTAAAAACACGTATTAAGATATAATGGATCCATGACGGATCCAACACCCTCCTAGCCCATTAGCGCACTCCAAGTAAACTCCATGCTATATCAGCAATGAAAGCAGTTTTTTTGAATGTCTCAGAAACGAAAGCTCCTGTAAAGTTTTTCTTTATAACACAAATTATTTAAAAAAATATGTTCTACTATAATCCGAAAGCCGCATATTAATGCGATGCTCCGTTAGAAGTAAGCATATTTTCAATTTGTTAACTGTCAAAAAACTGTAATTAGCATTAATGGATTTTAACCTTAATCTTCGCTTGTGTTAAAAAAATTACTATACTTAACCACTAGCCAATCAATAAAGAAGAAAGAAAATAATAGAAATGAAGGACCTTTGCTTTATTTACGGTGAATAAGTTAACAAATTAACCCTGTCAACATTTTTGTTTATTTTTTTTCTTATTTATTAGCTAGTGTGCGAGAGAGTCGAAAATAGTACACAGCTGTAACTGTTAATAGAAAATTTTTAAAATACAGCCAGGCTATAATTATGCCAGGCACTATTTTGACACATTCACATAGAAAACTGACAGTTAATCCTTCAAAATTGACATACCAAAGTCGAATTTAAAACTTTCGTCGTTTATTTTCAATTAATAAAAGAAGGCACTATTTATTCCAGTTCATATAGTAAACAAAGGCCGTGTGTTGAAAGATCACAGCTGATATTACAATGAGAAGGTGTCAAAATTGTGCCTGGCACTATTATAGCCTAGCTTTATTTCAATAATTCTCTATTGTTATAGGTATTTTTTAGCTAGTGCTCATAATCAGGAAGGCAAATAGTCACAGTAATAATCGTTATTTAGAGGCGATTTATACCTACTGGTCCAAAAAAATCCCTATTATTTCCTGAATTGTTGCAATTTCAGTACCGCGCCAGTGGGTAAGGCAATAGCGCAACTTTTTCTAATTTTAACTGTCTCGAAAGAAGAAGAAAAGTTTTTCATAAAATTAAACTTTTGCTTCCACGTCAAGTGCTCGCACATGCATCAGCCATGACAGTGACATAGTTTGTTACCATCGCCACATAGCGGTATTTTATGATAATAAAATTCCAATGATCAATTGGATTGGCGGGAGGTGGTAAAAGGAATTATTACCCCCCGTAACGTAAAAGAAAAGAAATCGCCTGTCGAAAAAAGAGCACACGGAAGAAACCGCACAGAGGACACCCCCAAAATTTCGTAGCAGTATTGTAATATTACACGGTAAAGTTGCAAAAATGGCACATTTTCAAAGCCATCAAATAAATTAATTTCGGAAAGCTTCTTTATACAGCAACGTTGACATCAAAAAAATATATTATAAAGACCCCCGATAAGTAGGTTTGTGTGTTTTATGTGCCGATGTAAATATTATCCACAAATAATTCAGTTTAATGGCCCATTTATGCTCCTAAGATTATGATCCATTATTCAACCTAGACGTGAATCATAAGACGCTTTAAACAAAATTTATTTCTAGTTTCGAAAAAAAAATTTCAAAACATTAAAACAGTTCACAAATAATAAAAGAGCTTCAAGTCCTTCTCTGCGCCCTATTGGTTGCCATTCTAGGACTTGCTTCCGCAATTTTCGTCGTTCGTCCGTTGTACATTGCCGTACCATATCGCTTGTCTTTTAGTGATTTTACCCGTTATGCTTCCCTCGATTCCCATTCCTCCTTTTATGGTGTTATTTCTTATATATGTTCTACACGGTAAAAAAAAAATTGTCTACAATGAAAACACGTTCTTTTCTTGAATATATTGTTTTACCTTAAAACATTTTTTTTAATAAAATATTTATTTTTAGTTCAACGCAGCGTTTAATCTTGACATAAAACTTTATTTTTCTTCTTTAATTGTTTTGTTTCAGTATACTCCGTTTTGTAGCAAAGCAAATTGTCTTCATATAAGTAATACTTTGCTTCCAGAGAAAACGGTGCCTTAGATTAATTTAGTACCAATTTATATTAAAACAATTTCTGTTTCACATTAAAATAAACAGGCAAGACATTTTTTGTGCTATATCAAGAAAATATTCTCTTGGTCAATGGGAAAGCACAACTTATTTTACTTCAGAGCAATTTGCTTTAATCCAAGACAATTTTTTTACCGTGTACATTTTCTAATTGATCTCGTTATTGCATCCATTTCGACACTTTCCATTTTTGTTTTATATTTTTCTATTACGCGACACCATTGTTACATATATGTTAAATTTTCGTTCCTTTCTAATTCTTCTTTCTGCTCCGTAAAAAACTGTTAAGACATCCAATAACATTTTAAAAAAAAGAGGAACAAGATATTAACTGGGCTGAAATCCATACTTTGTTCAAACAATATTTTTTTTATAGGCATTTTTATTATGATATGAACCTTTATCTATATTTTTTGATCGAGTTCGTGTGTGACGAATGTTGCTTCACGATAGAGTATTCCTGTCTCATCTTTTTTCTTGGGATTTTATTCAAGAAAAATGAGAGACAATACTCTCTTCTCTCGGCGGCAGTACTAGAGAAGAGAGATCAGAATTACCATTACCCGACATGCAAAAGAGAAATGCTAAGTCAAAAAAATCTGTCACGGTCGGTGAATAGTGTTCCATCTGTGGCCAATCTGGTTAAAGTTTGAAAAAGAACTTTTCTGAATGACTTTTAATTGCTTGGGAAATAGCTTTTTTCAGATTGAATTTCGTACCTTCGGAAAGTGGGATTTTTTCAATTAGTTTTCTTCCTTTTTTTTTTCTTTTCTTATTTTCAGAGATATAATTGTGCTTGTGCAACAGATGAAAATTAAAACCTGTCACAAAAATCCTCTATTTATGTGCAACGTTTTTGGGATTAAACCCAGTTATCTCTAGAGACCCTGTATGTATAACATGTTTTAAAGAAAAATATAATCAAAATCAAAGGATGAAAATATCGGTCCTCTATAATACTCTAGCGATGTTTAGAGAGAGACGTACCTTCTGTCCTTGTTAATTCATAAGCGTTGGAAATTACATAAACGATTTTTAACAAAACCTATCATAACAAAAACATTTCATGTAAAAAAAAACCAAGTACGCGAAGATGACATTTCGTAAAAAGAATTGAGATAAAAGTAAAGCCAAGTTCTCCAATACAAATTTCAAAATGAAAGGTTCTTACTAGTTTGGAAATATTTTTTTAAACTTTGCTATTACGTAGCTCATTCCGAAGTAGAGTTTTAGGTAGGTCAAATATCGGCTGAAATGTTTCAAGAAAAGATGGTTACGGCGCGCGAACTTGGAGAGGCACTGCCGTGCCCTCAGATACAGGGGCACCCCCTGTGTTTAACTGTTTGTTTATATGTTGCAAGATGATTGATGTCACTCACCGCTGACAATTTAAATTATTTTAGTAAAACGCCAATGAACTTGGCAAGAAAATAACATAACCAAACTATGTTAATTTCAGTGACTTGATGGGTTTGTCGCGTCTTTTTTTTGTAAAAATATGTCATACATACAGGGTCTCTAGTTATCTCCAATCTTTTTTCACGATGGGGATGGGACAGTTCGCCGCGGGCAGATTCGACGCGAGCCTATTTTAACAAAACAATTTTTTCAAAAAAAAATTTTTTTAATCAATTTTATACAATATCTTTTGGAAAAACTACGTTTTGGTGCGTGTGGTTATTTTAAAAAATAATTTTTTCCTAAAAAAAGTTTTTAATTTTTTAAAAATATATTCTTAATTGAAAAACCATTTTTATTATTACCGATCAAGGTAATATATATATATATATATATATATATATATATATATATATATATATATATATATATATACAGGGTTACTAATAATTTGATACATTCCTTTGGGTATGTGATAGGGGCGGTCGGTCGTAAGAAGGAAATTCTACCCAATAATATGCATTATGCAACAATGAATAGTTTTTGTGATGTTAAATTTTTTGTTTTTCTCCAAAAAGTAGATTTATGGGCTTAAAATTTACTTTGCAGAAAATCTGCTGAACATATTTTTAACCTTTCCACCAGAATCCATGCCCAATACTATGTTCTTATGTTTGAAGTTAAAAAAAAATTTAAAAAAACTTTAGATAGTAAATAAATTGTAAATAAAATGGCTGTTTAAAATCCGGTCCACATTTACTAATAATTTTTCCACATTTTTTTATTGCGCTTCACATTTAATAATAATTTTTCCACATTTTTTTATTGCAAACATAAGGTCATAGTGTTAGGCATATATTCTGGGTAAAAGGTTAAAAATATGTACAGCAGATTTTCGGGAAACTAAGTTTTGAGCCCTTTTAGAGAAAAACAGAAAAATTTAAATATCTCTAAAGCTATTAACTTCTGCATAATGCATATTAGAATTAAATTTACTCCTTATTCCCTTTCCTATCACATCCCCAAAGGAATGTATCGAATTATTATTAACCCTGTATATAAATTACCTTGATCGGTAATAAACAAAAACGTTAAAATTAATTTTAAAACGTACAAATAATGGCCTATCCATTTTGTGCATTAAACGTCATTAATCATTTACCAATAGCATTTACACAAAAATATATCTATTTTACAATTTTGATCAAACGCTCGGGCAATATTTCATCCGTGGTATTGCTGCAACCGGACGGTTACAAATTCAAAATTGCCCTTTTTGGACTTTATAAATAATTGCCCTTCGATAAAACGGATGTTCTATTTTTTCTACTTTTTCCATTTTTTGCAGCAAGAAAATACATATTTAACGATTTTTTTGGCTTAAGTCTAAAGTATGGAAAGTTATTTCTACGGTAAGAAACCCAACAAAAGAAAAAGTGAACATTGAGTTCATCAAACCACACCAGTGCAAGGGACGGCTGCAGGTAACGAGACACGAATATTTATCAGCCTCTCCGAGGAGAGACAGGATTACTTGGAGAGGAAGTATTCATTAAAAAAAAAACAATAAGGAATAGTATTAAAAAGCATAAATCCGGAAAAAGCTAGCGGATCTGGGGGAATATGCGCTGAAATGCTCAAATATGGATCAGAGAAACTACTAGAAAATCTCAGATACATTGTCTATCATTGCATAAACGGACATCCAGTACCTGATGGTTGAAAAATTGCATTAATATCCTCAATACATAAAAAAGGAAACAAGCTGGATTACAACAATTACAGAGGAATTCTAGTAATCAGTACTCTCAATAGATTGTACGGTCGGATTGTTAGAGATCTAACAGAAAATTATTTTTATGAACAACAAGAAGAGCAAAGTGGGTTTCCTGCAGGCAGATCTAATAGTGATAATGTTTTTTATCTTAAATAAGTAATTAAGAAACGAAGTGCTTGAAATATAAAGATGTTACCTTTGTGGACTTCGAAAAAGCATCTGATACCGTTTCAGTAGAAAAATTATGGTCAGTGTTAGAGAAAACCAATATCAATCATACATACATTAAAGCAATAAAAGAACTATACAAAGGGTCAAAATCTAAAATTAAAATTGGAAATCGACTATCAAAACAATTCCTTGTAATGAAAGGCTTAAGACAGGGATGTATCTCTCCAAATTAAAATATATATCGCAGTAACTCTAAAAAAAAAATTGTGTGTGGTTAGGACCACACGGCAGAAGTGTAAACTCAACAAGGCGAAATTAATAATACGAAACACAAGATCTTTTGCGTTGTATATTGACAAAGTAATAACATTTACATAATTATAATTGGGTATAAATTACTCTGGTATATTTTGCTCTGAGTGGCCTTCATCTGCATCATCATATCGCTCTGCTGACTGTTCCTCTCACAGTTAGTCGACTCGAGCCGACTTCACCCGAATGAGCGTTGCATAGCCGAGCGTGACGGCTCAGCCCAACTAACATTTATAGTAACGGCTACACGCTCCAAAGACTTTGCTACTTTCTTATGGTAGAAATGTGGTGATCCCAACAAACATTCGGTACTTTTTAGTTCTGTCTACTATCTAGTATCACGAAAAAGTTGAGATTTCGTAAAAACGACCCTCTAAACTACTTCTTAGGATTGTTACTTGATAGTCTATTCTGATAGTCTTCCACACCACGATAGGACGTTGCCCAAGTTTGACTTTCTTTTTAATCGTTATTTCGTAGTCGCCGTGACTTTTGTATGTTACTTAATTACCACTAGAAAGTTAAGCTTTATTGAAGTCGCAAACAAGCGTATCCCACAACTACATTATAACTTTAATTTTTACTACAAAAGTTTGTGTAGAGAAAATAACTTTTTGCAAAAACTTGAAAGCCGTAAATACTTTGACTTTGTTTTAGTGTCGATCTTTTAAAGTAGACACTACATCGTTTCTACTTTAGAAACGTAGACTTTCGCATCTTGGTCGACCTCATTCTTAACCCGAATTTGTGGCTCCTTTCATAAATAAGAAGTAGTTTTTCATGGATTTCCAACCGATCTAGAAATGTTCAACCTCAATTTTTTTTAGTTTAGTACCAAATATTAAAATCAGGATAAAAAGAAAGAAAGCACAGCACAACATTTATTTTTAGGTGGACCATTTTCGCAATGAAGCATCATCAGTACATTATACCATTTCTTTATTTTTATTATTTTTGTCCTAATTGAAATACAACTTCACATGGACACCATCCAACATTTAACAAATGTTTCTTAATAGTATATAGTATGACAAACAGGTCAAACAATAACAAAATACAACTTAACCAAGTGCAATAATGCAAGGTTTTACTCAAAACCAGGGGTGAAAATGGTGAAATTAAAGAACGAAAAATCATAAAAACAAATTTTTTCTGTCCCTCCGCCACGACTAGAACGACTAGAACCAGGAACCTTTGGATATGTCCGCCAATTGATAGGGCATTGGCGTACACAGCAAAAGGTTCCGGGTTCGAGTCTCGACCGTGGCACGTAGTTTTGTTAAATAATTTTTTGTTCTTTAATTTCACCCCTGGCTTGGAACAAAATACTATTTACTTCAATTTATAAAAAAATAAGTTGATTTTATGCATATGACTACATTGTTTTAGCTCCTTGATAACATTTTCTAGAATAGGGACCTTGCTTGATCAGTTTCTAGTAAAATAAATCATCATAATCATATTTATTTTGGTTTCTAATACAATCCTTGTATAAGTTTTCGTAATACAACATTTGCATTGGTTTTTGTAAAGTATTCTGCCCGGTAAGTGGCGCCCCCGAAAGTACAAACTGTAAACTAAAATGTGTTAACAAACGTGTAATAAAAGCCAATAATACAGATTCATAGTTTAAGACTACGAGGCGCATTTTCACCCTTCACATCAACAAAAACCGACAAATTCACAAAGCCACGAAGCTACAGAACACAGAACACCGCATCAAAAACCAGGATTAGGCATGGTTGACAAAAATGACAATTGACTTCAACCCCAATAACTTACAGGTAGTGATATTGCTTATCGCGTGGTCCCTACTACTGTGAAGGTGTCGGCAGCTAGGAACTAATACGTTGCCACGAGGGAAGAGTAGAAATTCGAGTGTGCTATCTAAAACTAAAAGGTAACACTGTCCTAAAAGTGGTTCGTATTTCGTTGCCCCAACTTAGGCTCACTCTCAAGTTACCCTTTCGACTATTAGGGAATATTGTTTGGGACGCCATGTTTTTTTTGTAAGTATAAAATTTAAAATTTTATTTTCGTTTTTTGAGCCTATATTAAAGAGATACACTATTTTATGAACAAATTAATTGAAGGTTACCAAATTCCAACATTTAAAACCATTTGTTGGAGTTAACTGCCGATTAGGAAAACATAACCTCAAAAACCACAACAAAAAAAAATCCATCAGCTACCTGAAAACGATTCAATTTTACAGGCGCGTCGATTTTTACCAATAAATATGATGCATGTTTCACATAAAAACTTGCGTCGCAGTTAAATATTGGTCCTCATCTAGTAAATACTCTCACTTTTAGATAACATGGTATATATTATAGTCATAACCAAACTAAAAGACTTAGCCAGTTTGTTTACTGTATATGTTCATCATATTATATAATAATTCTACCAAAAAAAAAATCGATAATATTATTTGCAACTACATCTCTACTTTTATGTCATTACGGAAAAAAAACAGCCTCTACGACGTAGTAGACACTTAGCTGCGACGTAGTAGTATAGTCGTTACTACAGTGACTTTGAACATGTGGCTAAGTAGTAATAGCCGCAAATTGGTTCCTCACTTAGGGAATTACTACGTCGCTAAATGGTATACTGAGACGTAGCGAGAGTACGTTGTGGTTACTTCTTAGAAATTCTTACTGGTGAGGGTGTCATCGTGAAAACTTTAAAAGTTAGTTGGGAGTTCAATTCAGTATCCACAAAAAGTGGTAAACGTGCCTAAAGAAGTTCAAAAACTGGAAACGTAAAGTACAAGGTATGAGAGTACAACTTACGACATTTACAAAATGACAATTTACCATATACACACTATAGTTTGCTGACGACCAAGTAATTGGAGCTAATGATAAAGAAGACATGACGTATATGATGCAAAACTTAATGGAAGTATACAAAAAAGTGAGGGTGAACAGTGAACGTGTTTAAGACACAATACAATATTTTGTTAAATGCGACTCTTCACTTTTTGCTGGACTTATCGGTATAAATCAAAAGATACATAATACCGCATAATACATTTGAATTTGTTGACTTTAAAAGATTTCGGTAAGGTCCGAAAAGAGCAAACAATTACTATTCTATTTATGGGGTACGTCAATTTTTTCGAATCACTCGGTCTCGGTAAAATTTTCTGTGTGTACTGTTGCGGTGTAGGTATTTTTAACTAAATTTTCATAAAATTTTTGAGGTGGACTTTTGGAAGGGGCGCCCCAGTTTATTACCTAGCGGATGGCCCCCAAAGGAGCCAGTCCGGTCCTGCTGACATATACAAAAGGGCTCTGAGACCTGGTTTTATTTTAATGCATATAAAAATAAATGCTACATTTATTATATTGTATTTTATTAGAAGGCTTGCATCCAAAATATCAATTCAAAATTTGAAGGTATAAACTCGTGTTATGTGTGTAACACCTTGATACAAACCCTTATATCATAGATAAGTTGTCGGTCTATAAAGTGCGCTCGATTCAAAATCCCACTTAAAATCCTGCTAAGAGGAAATCCCTAGTCCGAAAGATATCCTACAAGCCTCAAAAACCAGGATACTGGTGCACTTTAAAACAGGTATTCTATTTCTTTAAACATTTAAGGGATATCGTTTATCCTATTAAGCATAATTGTTTATCAGAATCGGATAAATAACTTTTAAATTCCGCTTATTTTTGGATTTCTCCAGCTAGCTTTGCCTCTAGATAATTACTTTTGCAAGTGGCAATACTGCAGAGCATCCCAGGCATCCTATTAAGGTACCCATTCTTTAATTTTACTCAAAACTAAAACAGTACAACAAATGTATTAATTTATATGTATATATTTGAACTGTATTTTTCCCTATATTTTTATCGCACAACTTTAAGAATAACTCAACTTCTTCCTCTACTTTTTTATAAAGTTCACAGTGTGTTGACAGATATGATATAAGTTTTATTAAAAATAATTTTTAAGCTGGATTCATGGTTCCGTAAGGTAAGCAGTAAGACACAAGCTGCAAGGAAAAATAAACTCTTTGGTTTAAATACAATAAAAAGTAAGCAGAAAGAACTAAGGAATCAACCATTTTTTATTGCTTACTTCACACAAATACCTACTTATTATAACTTACTTGAATGGAACTCTAAATCCAGCTTTCGGCAATTGTTCACGTTTGGTTGTTGACCTGAATTTAGCACAAGACAATAACAGGTGGATAAAATTTATTTTAGTTAATCTTTAATATATTTATAGCAAGCATGGGACAGGTATTTAAACAATTACAAGACGACAAGATCCTAAATGTACAAAATTTCTTCGCAAAAGACAAAATTATGCTATAAAAAGCGTTTGACTTCTGATTCCTAGGCAAAATGTGACGTAGCCCTGACGTCACGGCCGCCATGACACCGAGTTACCAGACAATCGATTTCTTTACGGAACGTGGTTTTAAACCACAACACACACAATATGCCTTGTCCGATGAGTCCAGGGGCAACGTTGCCGAATTTCGCTCAAAGTATTAGTCTTTGGGGAATGCGCACAATTATCATTTTCACAGAGTCCTATTGTACTGCAGGCATCTTAAGAATTTAAAACCAAATTGAATACTGGTTCCTTTTCGAGTTTCTGTATTTTGACATGGATATCCTTGACAGGTGGCCGATTGAGCATCATGGGATGTATAGTTAGTTACTGTGTTTACAGCGCGCACTAAATTTGAAACTAAAAAAGAATGGACCCAGTAGGGACGTACCACCATTGATAAGACCTAGTCGTTATGGGTGTTAAGGCAGTAGCGCACCCAGGAAGATGTCGTGGAGGGGACTCAAGGCCTCATTATGCCGTATTTTATGCTCTTTTTATGAAATGTGTAGAAAATATCTAAGAAATCCTTAGGCTTGTGGGGACCCGAACCCAGAGCCCCCCCCTGGGTGCGCTCATGGTTAAGGGAGCTTTATTTTAATTTAAAAATTAGTGAAAACTACGCTACTTTAGCTGCCGTTGTTTTTAAAAGTATGTACGATTTTCTTTTTTAAAAATTGTCACGGATAAACTTTAACGCTATGAATTGTTTTTTGAAAATATAACTTATTTTCAATCTAAATTTGAAAACCGCGTTTCGCTAGCAGGTATGGGGTTCATAAGATATAATTTTATATATATTTTTATATATCTCAAAAAGTATGATTCTGACAAAATTCGATGTTATGACAAATATTGTTGAAAATATAATTCTTAATCTCACGTTCAAAACCTTATTTTGCTAGCTACTGTGGTACCCGAATTCTGATTTTTTACCATTTTTGGATCCCCTGAAATTTAGTCGTCTCTTTCGTAAAAATGACCCGGCTACGATATGGACGTCTCCATGCCTGGAAAAAAAGTGTTTAAAGTAAAAGGTATACCAAAATAATAATAGTGATTTGACTACAAATGACTGCTACAATCATGTCCTAAATGTGGCTGTCATAGCTTATAGACTGTTTTTGTAAAGGTATTTTAGAGTGTTTTTACATTTATTTAATATATCGATCCGTATCTACTGAACACAAAGAAGAATTAAAATTCTAGCTTGCGACATCCTTTTTTTTCGTTTGTAACAAGAATTTTCTTCTCTGCCGCAATTTTAACCGAAAAAAACCTTATTTTCCCTGCGGCACGATTTTCTGCGTTATATTTAGAAATATTTTTCCGTAGCGTTATTTTTTCGAAAAGTAGTTAACTTCACTTTATTTTTAAATCATTTGTTTATCTAAAAAAATTTTTTTCAAATGTGAAACTTTTTCAGAAAAATCAAATTTTCTAAAATTTTAGCCTTCGGCGTCATTTTTTTAGTATGGCCACAAATTTTTTTGTGGGAGTCATTTTGTATTTAATTACAAAAAGGCATTCATTTGTAAATAATTTACGTGAGGTTCAGAAGGCTCGGTTGAACCTGGTTTATTAGGTCACTTTATTTACATGAATACCATCTGTTTAACCTGGAATGACCTAAATTTGGAAAAACCCAACTGCAAAAACAGCGCGCCAAAAATATCTCAAAACCAAAAGTAGTTAATATTTTTAACCCTGGATTGTCTTATTGTATTGGGCACAAAGTTGAATGTTTGTGATTGGGCATTAGAATATAGTCTTCAGTGTTTTGTTTTTTAATATAGACAGCTAATCAAAAGGCATCCTTATTTTTTGGTTGGAATAAAGTACGTCATATAACCGTGGTAAATTCATGGATAGAGCCATAGATAACATCCTGTGTCGAAAATTTCATCCACAAATAGACAAAATAAAGCTCGACCACTTGCATCCATGGATCATCTCACAAAAGGAATCTTTAAAATGTATTTTTGTGTTTTATTTATATAAAAAATCGCTGGTTTAAGCATCGCAGGACCAGTACTGTTCGGCCAGAATAAAATAAGGCGTAAAAGAGATGGCTCAACTCAATCTATCTCCCTCTGTTGACAGCACTTTGGTACTACTATGTGGTCGTCGGTCGTCATTTTTAACAATTACACCATGAACAAAATTTTAATATGACAAGAAAAAACGATACTCGTCTGGTACGTTTAACGACATCGACTCCAGCCCGTTTATAATTCACACCCATTTATTTTGTTTCTATTGTTACCGCTAGCTCAACTCGAATCCGGCCCGTTCACAATTCACACTTTTTTAGGCTTCTATTGTTATCGCTGGGCTCAAATAAAATAACTAGGCACGTTTCATACACATACACCAACCCAAAATAACAGTGGCGTATCATTAAATATTTTAATAAAACTGTGTGGAGTTCCAATATTAAAGATATAACGAATGGTTTTGGATTTTTGTAATTTTTAGAAAGTCAATTGGTATTTTTTTAGATTTCTAGATTGGTACCCACCTACCCTAAAGGAGTAGGTAGGGACCTATATAATATAATAAGTATAAAAGTTTTGAAAACATTTTTCTTTTCAAGAAAAATAAGGTATGGATTTTTTCAGCAAAAAAAAGCTTAGAAGGACTGGACAGAGTATATCGGAATCAGGGACAAAAATCGTATCTCCAGAACCGTTAATCGGATTTTCATGAAACTTGGCAATACTGTTAACTGATCTCTTATCTATAATCGGTGCTACTATAAATTGGATCGCTGGCATTTAAAGGGTTAAAAAGGGGTGAAGTTTGCTTAATTTTTTTGGAAGTATATGGGAATGCGGAACAAAAATAATTTTATCTATTAAAAAATATTAAATTGCATTGACACTAGAACTCTATACACCTTTCAAAAATTAAATCTGTAACTCATCAAAAGTAGTTGAGAAAGCTAAATAAACCATTTAACAAACAAAATTATAAACAAAAATTTCAGAGGCGCGCGGCGGCTAATCGGGTCGGTTGGGAGTTTGCCCGGCGATGAATAGGGGAGGCGAATTGACTTTGGCGAGTCGGTGTCGGCAAATTGTCCTAGAGCCTGACAATAAGTTGTATTCTCTGTCATAACTAAATATATATTGTGGGGGGGGAGATTTCACACCCACCGTAGATCCGCTCTTGTTTGATTATAGTATATCTGTAAAAAAAATTTATGGAAATTAAACGAAGAAAAATTTATTTTTGTATCGGGATACTGCTGCATAACGATACTTGCAGTTTAACCCTTTAAGTAGAGGCAAAATAGAGGACAGTTAGTAATATGAGATGGGTTTCGTTTAGAGCGATCCGCAAAAGCATTTACGTTTGTCATTTCGAGTTAAAGAGGCCCTTTTTGAATTAGAAATGTTTAATTTTGTTATCCTTTTCTCCCAAAATGAGAGACAATATGCCGGGGTGTATTTAATAGTTCCAACAAGAAAATGGGCACGATGGCTTTTAATTTGGAAAGATAATTTTGCATAGCGGAACGAAAGGTTAATAAACCTAGACAGTTTTATTTGCTAAAATATTTATGTTTTTGGAGTCCTAAAATTGCTTTTTATTATATATTTTATTACATACAGCGTGGTCAGCCTTCTTTCTAGAGGTAGGATTTTTCTAAGGGCCATAAGCGTAAAACCAACGTTGCCAGATTAACGATAATATCAGTATAAGCAGCTACCCTGTTTACGAGAGGTTGGACTTATACTCGGTTTCCACCTATGCGTGCCCACCCTGATTCAAAAAACAGGTGACACTACATTTAAAACTGGTGCAAAGCCATGTCCCGTCACGTGATGCGTTTTTTGAATCGAGATGGGCAGTGCGCATGCGTGTGTTTTTCATGTAGTAGACAGCTGCTATGTGGATGGAGGCCATCTTGACATTTTGTGGTGTTTTGCGTATGTCGTGTAAAATTATGTTTTTTTCTGTGAAAAATGGGAAATAATTCATGTAAGACATGTTCGGTTTGTGAAAAAATGTCCAGAAGAAGTAAGGGACTGCTATTCCATAGGTAACTACGTGTATTTTTCTTTATAATTTGTTAATAAAGAGTGGTTTATAGATGCCATTAAATACTTTTCATGGTGTCCACAGTAAATCTGCACAATTAGTTTTAGAAAAACTACAATTTTAATACACAATTTGATAAATTTTCACCCATTTAACTAGCTTTTAGAAAAAAATAATAGACATAATCCTAAACATTTGACAATTGTCAAATATTGTAGTGACGTAACGGAGTGTGTTCCAAAACTACCAAAACTGACGCATGCGCTGTAACCGAAATCCTGTCTACCCGAAAAATGAAAATTAAGAATTAAATAGGGGTCCTCGCTTCAATCATCGCGGGTGAGAATGCATGGGCATGCCCAATATTTATGCTCTAACGTATTTGGGGTGGGCACGCATAGGTGAAAACTAGGCTTTAGTCAGTTTTATTTAAATTCATTAACTAAACGGGGTGGGCTATCAAAAACACTTTTTTCGAAAAGACATTTTAATTGAAAGCCTAAATTTCGAATGACATAATTTTCGAAAACTGCAATTCTTTCCAAATGACGTTTTCTTCGAAAACATTCTTTTCCTATGACATTTCTTTCAAAAATGTTTTTTTAAATAAAATTTCTCTTCGAATCCGTTTTTTTCGAAATGTTTATTTCAAATACATTTTTTTTGAAAGACGGTTTCTTCGAAAAACTTTTCTTAAGAGAGCTTATTTTCTGTCTTACTGTTGAGAGTTCGAAATCGGTGTTAATTTAACCTTTGTCAATTGATAGTAAACAAACCCTAACCTACATTTAACATGGAATGATAAAATAAAAATTAAACCGAAAAAAATATAAAATTCTGATAAAATTTTTATTTTATCAGTCCATGTTAAATTTGAAAGTTTGATAATGATTGAAGGCAATTATCTGAAAAACGAATGGATAGATTTTTGAAATTTTTACACGGTTGTAAGGAGATTCAAAAGGCCTTCAAAACAAGGTATCACTAGACCTACTTTCCTTATTCAAAATATAGGGGTAAAGTATAGATGATTCGTGCTACGAAAATTTCAAGATAGCCAAAAAGTGTCCCCCTTGCAAACAAATGGACGTGTTTCGGCGCTTTCTTAATTTCCTGATAATTTTCGTGAAAATCTAGGTGTATCCATTTTAACTTTTCACCTTGTATAGCCTCAGGATGTCCCATTACTTAGGGAGCATAGTGCAATAGCTGATAGAGGAGGTTATTTTCGAGAAAAAAGTTTAATAAAAATAAAATAACATGGGGGTCAACACACATTTGTTTTTAAGATATAGGATTTTTAAAGTTAAAGGAGTGGGGGGAAAAGGGTCACAGCCAGCTGAATACTTAGCTAATTGTGATTCAAAAATGTGTTATTCCTTTTTTTGATAAAATTTACAAGTTGAGGAGCTACAGGCTGACAAAAAATAATAATTTAAAAAAATGTTTTGCTTACTTATTCTTTTAAAAAATATCAATATAATATTTTATTATTTTGTCTCACTAGAAACTTGTTTTTATTTACAAAAAATATATTTTACATTGCGTTTAATTGGCATTTATAAAAGTTTATACCAAAAAAATAGTTTTTTCTAAAAAAAATTGACCGACTAATTTTTTTTTAATAATTTTTATTTCAGTTTATTGCTCTTGTTCTAATACACCACTTTACCCAATTTCATATTTTTACTGCGTTTTTTTAAAAAGCTATTATCAAAAAAGTTAAAAAAATAGTCAACTTTGATGCTCTGTACCTCGACAAAGAAAGAGTTTTGACCCATGCATCATGCGAATTTCTTTATCAGACATGATCTCCTTTATCATCTGTTGGTCTATGGCCCCTAAGTTATGGGACACCCTGTATACTTTGTGATAGGAGCAGTAATCACATCTCCCGAATAGAAAAATTGCATATTATTTTGACGAAACCTGTAACAAATTTAATATACATAAATTATACCATATTCGTTTTCAGTGGCGGCGCGTAGAAGAAACCTTTAGGGGTGCACACCCAAAAAAAAATTACGGCGCAGGTTGAAAAAAATTTTTGAGTGCCACGCCCAATTTTTTCGCCATGGAGTGGCCATTATACCATATTACTTAGAGCAAATAATTTAAAAAATTAGATATTTATTTCAGGGGCGGCTGATGCATAAGGGCTGCAGAGCTGCAGAACCCCCAAAATTTTCACATTATTTGACTAATTTTCAGCCGCTGCTATTTTTCTAATATAATTATTTTATTTCTAAAATTATTGGAATAGCAGTATATTTTCGGTCCGGTGTTGGTATAGTAGGCCTTCAAATCGCGTACGTGTGTTGAGTATGACGCTGCGCGCCGTCGCCGAAGGCCGCATTTCATAGTCGGTCAAATGAAGTTATTGGCATTACTGCGCTGCTAAATTGCAACACAACGTAGCTGGGCGGCTAGGAACCCCTTCCTTCGCCCCGCACCGCATTTGCTCATGGGTTTAAATAGCGAAATCTAGGCAAAAATACAGCTGCAAAACTTGCAGTTCCAGTACAATTCCGGGCGGGCGGGCTCAGCGTTGCGTGTTTGCGGGCGCATTTATTTATTTAGAAGACGCCAAACGCATGAGCGGGAGGTTATGGTCGTGTTTGTAGCATTTTTTATACCCTATCGGCAGAACTCACAAACTTTACTGTCACTAGCCGCCACTGATTTAGTTAGATATTAGTTATCTATTATTATTTTTTTATAAGTAAATAACAAATGTATCATACCTAGTTTTTATATTTCACAAACACGTTTTGTATTAAAAATGAAGGCGGCTGCCTTTTTTTGTAATAAATTCTTCAATAACCAATTCATTAAACTTTAAAATAAAATCCTAATTTAACAAAAAAATTTAATTTTAAAAACTGATGTTTTTTAATTTTTTCCGATAAATGTATCAAATCTTTTTCGCCAGATCTTGTCCATTCTGATGCCTCATCGCTTTCAAACAATAAACAAGGGAAACAGTAAAGGTTATTACTAACATCACACCGGCACAACCAATCAGTTTTTTCATAGATTTCTAATTTAAAAGTTCGCGTATATTCACGACTTTTGTATTTACACTGACAGTGAAACCTTCTGTAAGCGGACACTCGCGGTTCCGTCGATTTTGTCCGCTTATTGGAGGTGTCTGCCTCAGAGGGGGAACTGCGAAATTTTGATATATATTTATTAACAATTTTCGCTGTTTGAGATTTTCCGATGTTAAATTTTTTGGCGATCTTTCGTGCTGATAGATGTTCCTTCTCCGCAAAGTTAACAACTTTCATTTTTCCACATAAACTAAGAAGTTTTTTTACTAGGCGCCATTTCAAAGAGATCTATTATGAACTGAACAATAAAAATAAACACAGCACTCCCGCCGAATAAAATAATGTTGTAAATACGACAGAAGTATTTAGAGCAGAGTGCATTGTTGCCAACATACTACATAATATTTATGCCCATGTCGTGCAGCGCTCCGTCCCGTTGTCAGAGGCTCCCGTCCGGTTAAGGGATGTTTCAGAATTTTTTAACCAAAAAAAATTGTCCGCGTCCGGTTATTAGAGTGACCGGTTATAGGAGGAAATCTTACATGTAAAGACATAGACAAAAGCTTGGTTTTAACAAATTTGTCCGCCTTAAGGGAGTGTCCGCTTAATAGAGGTGTCCGCAAGGACAGGTTTTACTGTAGTTACATTCGTAATTATTAAATTTGGTTTGGGACGAACGACATTTTTGATTTTTATTTTCTCTTCTAATGGTAAAGAAGAAAATTTAATTGTATTTTACCATTGCACGCTAATACTATCAAAATTAGAAACTTTAGCCATTCTCGTAACTACAAAATGGTCGAAATCAAAAGAATACGGCCCGACAGATAACGCCAAGTTGTCTCAATGCACTAATTTAAAGTGCACATTAGGTGCTTTAAGAGCCAACGGTAATCGTTGACGAGGATTTCATCTCGGGGGTGCGGGCGGTATCGAGCCTCGCAATTTCTGTACAAGGGCACAGCCGAACTAATGCCCATGTACTGTAAAATTCCATTAGGACATATCGTCTCTCTTTCTATAATTCGTAATTAGAATGCGACATAACATCTACGGTGCACAGTAGTCTTATTTATTTGTCAGTTTGGGGTGGGAGGGTTTAAAACATCAAACCTTCCTCCCCTTATGGGTACGGCTTTCCAACCCGTGAAACATTCTGTTCAAAAATTATTTTCATTTAAGTGTTTTTAATTAGGAGCAATATATATTTTGATAACTAATAAATGAAATCATTATTATATAAGTTGAGCAGAAAAAGGGGCATTTCAATGTAAATAAATTTATTAAATCCTTTCAGGTGGTATTGTGCTTAATTAAATTTGAATAATACCAACAAATACCTCTCTTAATGAATTTAAAATAATCCTTTGCACCCCTTTTAAATCACGACACAGAAACATTAATGATAAACAAGGTATTTTATACTCAATTTTAATTACACTCCAAAAAATTCATCCTTTTAACCCTAAACCAAAAATTGGGAATAGACGCACTTGAACATCTAACTCTTCTGATACACAAAATTAAGCTGAAACAAAAAACTTACCCAAATAGCTTTTATACACTTTATGAAGTTTTGCTTCTTTGCGAACATAAAACGTAATGAGTGAGTCTGTTCCATCAAACAGTTCGATAGTCATAAAACCATCCGAAAAATTCCAAAGCGCGCGCAATGTAGTACCAGGACTGTTTTAAAACGGTTTTGGTTAGATGGAACGACCAAATAACTGTCCAAAAACCGAATGCTGTTAAGGTCGTGATCGATTTACATCAGGCATGTGATCATATGCGAGAGAGTTAAATTCAAAGTCACGTCACTAAAAGAAAGGGTAGGTTTTGTTGTCTCGCGTAAAGGTAGATCGTAGGCAACGCATGAATTCGAGAGCACGAAATTAAAGTTGCACACATAAAGGATTACACAATTAAATAGGATTATCATAATATGTTTTTAATTTCAATTCTTTAAAATGCAGATAAAATTACATTAATTTAATTTTTATTCATAAACTATAAACCACTACAGACTGCCTAATAAACTAAATATACCAACAATTAAAACGAACTTGCATTACCACATAATTTTGGGCGAAACTTGTGAAAAAATATTTAGTTTTTTTAAAATCACAAGTTTTATGTGAAATTTATATATTTATTTATTTGTGTTTTGTAATTTGATTTTTACAAAATATTTGTGAAATTACCTACATATTATAGAAAGCCACAAAGTTTTTGTGATTTTATTCATTTTTAGGAAATAGAGATCGTGATACTTCTAACACCCGGTTTCCACCCCTGATTCAAAAAACGCATCAGGTGACGCCACATTTAAAACCGGTGCAAATACATGGGCCATCACGTGATGCGTTGTTTAAATCGGGGTGGGCATGCACTGGTGGAAACAGGGTATAAGAAGTTAGGAAAATTACATTTTGTAGCTTGTACTTTGGTAGGTATATATAGTTAATGACCTTAATGTCGATGCCTTAAAGCAAAGTCGTCTGGTCTTCCGCCAAATCTAACTTTTAGTTCACAGGTCATCGGGATTTGCTGGGTGAACCCTAATGTTTCTATTCCTATCCAATCACCTGCTAAACTAGTTTTTTGTTTTCTAAGCAGGCTACCCTATGCTCAGTATAGCTTTTTTCCATATGGTATACCTACAACATTCCGCAGTCCCGTAGTAATAAAAATTAAGAGGCTCTTGCTACAAAATCAACAGATGCTGCAGATGTTGCACAATTTTTTTTGGAAATTTAAAAAATATTTGTATATTTACGTGGCTTACCCGGCATTTTGTCTTGTATTAAAATTGGTTGTAAAACTTATATTTTGACAAAAATTTCAAGTTTTTGGGTTATTCACTGTTTGTAGAATTTTCTATATCACTAATTGAAGATGTAAGTTTCTGCTTACGAAACATGTCGGGACTATATGTTTAAAACAAATTAAAAATTAGTGGAGGAAGACAATAACCTGTTTGATTTCCTATTCAACGACTCCACCATAATATGGACTATTTCCTAAAATGTTAATTTAATGTAATTTTATGGTATATTTTTATCTCAGGTGATGTAAAGAAATGGGTGTGTTTTACATAAAATTTTTCCGCGCCTTCTAATGCGCCTGTCTGCAATCCTTGTATTTCAGAGGAGCCCGAAACCAGTTTATGTGGCTTGATGGAACGGAAAACTGATTGTCCGATAACAGTACTACGTCGACCTGGAACGCAAAAAGACTTTTTCGTACCGTTTTATGACAGTCGCACGCATGATGGAACGGACTAAATGTTGTAGCAATGCCTTCCCAAGTAACATTAATACCACTCAAGGTTTTATTAATTTGGTTCCTAGGTCATTTAGAGGGTGCTGTTATGGGTTTTAGGATCACTTTGGCTACATAAAGGTAATTTATTTTGCCTATTACCTAAAGGGGTGTTATACAACCAGAAAGTGATTTATAAAGGGAGTATAATAAAACTGATATTCCTTCTGTTCATTTTAGATACTTTTGGTTTTATTGATTTCTGATTTATAAGGATGGTCTTATAAAACCATTTTACCTAAAGTTGTTAAAAAGAAATAAATATAAACTTTGTTCATTTAGTTTTTTTTCATTACTTTAGGTCATCACAAAACTGTTTTGTACTTTTTTTTTTACGGGTATGCGCACTCGCAAGGAGATCCCTATCACGCTCGAGAAGCGGCAAGTGCGCGGAAATGTTGGTGTGTGTTGGTTTTGAAACTGTTCAGGTTGTAACCTGCAGGGAAAACTGTCGCAGGGAGTTTATTCCACAGCGATGCTGTTCTCCAGAGATATGAATTCTGATATAATGAGGTTCTTGGTGCCTCTATTTTGACAATAAATTGATGGTTACCGTCTGTTTGACGTGTTCGCCTAGTAGGTGCTACTCCCAGGGGAATCATACGTGCCAACTCTTCAGAGCATTTTCCGTGATAATACCTGTAGAAGAGAGATAGATCGCCCACAGTTCTTCGATGTTCAAGACTATCCAAGCTACGGGTAAGTGCGGGGTCATTGATCAGCTTGATAGCTCGTTTTTGCACGGTGTTCAAAAGCATTAAGGTATGTTTGGGTGCCGCACTCCATATATGTGAGCAGTACCCCATAGTTGGTCGAATCTGGGCTTTGTAGAGTGTCAGCAGTTGGCTTGGTGTATACAGATCTCTTGTACGAAATAGCACTCCAAGCTTTTGGGACGCCCTTTTAGCTATATCTGCCACATGACTGTGCCAAGACATGTTGGTCTCTGCAGTGACTCCTAAGATGTTCAACTGGCTCTGCAATGCGACAGCACTTCCAGATAGCATGATGTTTGGCTCACCGGTGCTGGTCTTTTTTGAAAACAGGGCTGCTTGGGTTTTCTGCGCGTTGAACTGTACAAGGTTTTTGTTGCCCCAGTCCTCTATTATCTCCAAGTCGTTATTTATCTGTGATATTTCAGTTAGTCTAAGGTAATGGAATTCACGTGCGGGGAGACATATGGGTAGTATGACTGAGGAGACTACATTGCCATCATCTGCAAAGCAATAAAGTGGATTTACTGTTTTTTCTATGAGGTCATTTATGTAAATCAGAAAAAGTGTTAACGAAAGGATTGCTCCCTGTGGCACACCAGCATTTATTTGGTAAGAGTTGGAGTTCCTGCCATCCAGTGCAACATAAATGGATCTATCCTTAAGGTAACTTTCAAACCAAGTGCAAAGTCTCGGCGAAAATCCCGTTGCTTTGAGCTTGTTGAGCAGATTTTCATGCCAGACTTTATCGAATGCTTTAGATATATCTAAGGCAATTGTTCTTGTTTCACCTCGCAACTCAATTGCTTTTTGCCATAAGTGAGTGACGTATGTAAGTAAATCGCCAGTTGACCTATATTTTCGAAATCCGTATTGCTCGTCGTTGATAATTTTGTACTTTTCCAAGTACTTGGTTAGGTGATTGTTCACAACTCTTTCCATTACTTTTGATATCACCGGAAGTAGAGCAATTGGTCTATAGTTTAACGGATCTGTCTTTTTTCCTTTCTTTGGAATGGGTTGTACTGCGGCAGACTTCCATGATGATGGATATACTCCTTGCCTATAAGATAAATTGAATAATTTTGCGAAAGTTGGGGTGAGTTCGCTAGCACAATTTTTGAGTACTATCGCGGGAATGCCATCTGGACCCATTGCTTTATTTGTATCCAACTTTTTAAGGGATTTTCGTATTTCTCTGTGACAAAAGGGTACCTCTGGCATACTGTGGGAAACCCTTTCAATGAACGGTGGAGTTTTTCCATTTGGCACTGTTAGGTTTGAGTTGGAGGAAAAGATTTTGGCCAGCATATTGGCTTTTTCCTCTGATGTTGTGGCTAAGTGAGTATTTTTATTTGTAAGTGGTGGTATGGATGACTTGGTGAAGTTTGATCCAACGGCTTTTGCAAGAGACCAAAAGGACCTAGAACTATTTGGACAATTCAGCAACCTGTTTTTTATTCTTTGATTGTATGTTTCTTTGGCGGCGTCAATAGTAATTTTGCAACTCTTTCTGGCTTCTATAAATTCTGTGTGGTTTTGAGCGGTTTGTTGTCGTTTTTTTCTGTACAGCCGTTTGACACTGGCTGTTGAACCAAGGTTTTGCATTAGCTCTGCCTTTTATTGTATGTGGGATATATGCATCCATTCCAGATAAGATTACTTTTGTTATTTCATTACAGCAAATAGTGGGATCAGCTGTTTTAAAGCAAACCTCTTGCCATGGAAAATCCAGGTAAAACTGTTTAAGGTCATTCCATTTTGCCGATTTATAGTGCCACATTTTACGAGGAAGTGATTGTTGGCTTGGCGGTATGAACATTTCGCACGTTCTTATAAGTTTATGATCGGATGAACCAAGTGGGGGATCTACTTGAATTGTGTACAAGTCAGGATTTGTAGTTAGGAACAAGTCTAAAAGCGCTGCAAATTCACCCCTTTCTGAGATACGGGTAGATTCATCGACAAGCTGCGTTAGACCACAACTTATGGCAAAAGCTTCTGCTTCCCTGCCTTCATTATCTGTTTTGTTGTGGTGTTTTAGCCAGGGTATATTGTGAACGTTGAAATCGCCTAAAAAAACAATTTCCGCATGTGGATAGTTAGACTGTATACTATCACAGTTTTCGGATAATGTCGCAAAAAAGTTTTGATACTCGGTGTTACTTGGCGGTCGGTAGAGGCAGCAAATGAACTTGGTCGATGACTTTGAGGTGAATTCTTCTCCTCTCGATGACATGAAAGGTCATTTATAATGTACACACAGATCCCAAAATTATGTCGAAATCGGTGGTGTAGGTCATAGCCGGGATAAAGGTAGTTCACAATAGGTGTTGCAGAACTGATTTTAGTTTCAGTGAGAACAAGGATGTCAGGTCTTTGTTCTTCAAGATGTTGGTGAACTGAATTCATGTTGGTACTTAATCCTCTTATATTGCTAAAATCAATTCTGAGTTGAGTTTTTGGACTTCTTTTAATATCTTTGCATGAAGGACCCCCAGGATCATCCGACGCCCGGAGATCCGAGTGGTCGGGTATTTTACTTCCGGAATATTTTGATCCTGGAGGCGCCATCATGCTTTCTGTTACTCATTGTTGGAACCGGACTGCCAGCGCAGTAGCGGAACGTGGTGATACTTAGTTCTGGCATGGTGGTATCTCACCGGTCGACGCCCAATGAGTAAAAAGCGTCTACCACCTACCAACCACTAGAGCTAAATAGTCTATGGACAAATCAAGTTTCATGTGCAAGTCGTGCCAACTTTCTGCCGATAAGCTAACTTTGTTAAGGGCATCCCATATATCAGGTTTTGACTTGTTGTCATTCTGGTAAATGCGTTTTTTGAAAGATATGGCGGATTCAAAATGGCGGAAAGGCGTATCTTTAAAAAAATTGTAACTTTTTTATTTCTTATCCGATTTTCATGGAACAAAGTTTAGAATACTTGCTATGTAATGTACTTAAAAATGTATTAGTCAGAAAATATGTATTTTTTTGTATTTGCTAAAAAAATAAAAAAATTCAAAAAGAAAAAAATTTTTTTTTTATTTTTTTTATTTTATTTATAAAACTATTGGAGCTAGAAAAAAAAAGATAGCTATTTTGATTCTTTATTCAAATCTGGTTCAATTGTTCCAATGCGTTAATTAGTTTTTAAGTTATGTCCAAATAACTGGAAAAAAATAGGGGTCTTTGGGGTATTTTTAAAAATTATGCTTTTAATGAAAACCATAAGAACTTTTTGAAAGTATCTCAAATTTGTTTAACATACCTAGCAGATCAGGTTTTGACTTATTGTCATTGTGATAATCGCGTTTTTTTTTTAATATGGCGGATTTAATATGGCGGCAAAGCATATTTCAAAACAAATTGTATCTTTAAAATGTTTTTTTTTTAATATTCGAAAAAAAAATCGAGTGAAACAAGTGACAAAAATAATTTTATTTATTTTATTTTTTAATTGACCCCCATATACGGACGACGCTGAAGGGTTTGTCATTAATTAAACCCCACTGACTTATACATTGTTAAAAAGAAAATTTTATTTCCTACAATAAAGTATAAAACACAATTTTGTCAATTGAGCTTAGTTTCTGAGAAAATTGGAAAAAATTTGTAACAGAATTAATTTGTTTGGTGATTTGTAAAAATTGATTTAAGTTGCACAGGCCCGTGAAGTTTTAATCTGAAGATAAATCTTACATTATTAAACACGTGTAAAAGGAAATTTTATTGTCTACAATCGACTATGGATCACACTTTTTGACAGAGAGCTTGGTTTTTCAGAAAATCGGGTAAAACCTATGTGGTTTGTTTAATTTTTTTATATTTTCTTAATAAACGGACGCCGCTGGAGAGTTTGTCATTAGCCTGACCCTACTGACTAATACATTGTTAAAAAGGAAATTTTATTTTCTACAATAAACGACGAAATAATTTTTTTTACCAAACAGCTTAATTTTTGAGAAAATTGGATAAAACTTAGTGATAAATTGATAAATTTAGTGATTTTTAAAAATTGATTTTATTTACGGACGCCCCTAAATTGTTATAGATAAAACTATCATTGTTTTATTATACATCATTTAAAAGGCAATTTTATTGTCTTTAACAAAGTGTGTATTATATTTTTTGATATAGAGCTCGGTTTTTAAGAAAATCGGGTAAAACCTGTAATAAACATGTTTCTTTTTACCTTAATAAACGGACGCCGCTGGAGAGTTTGTCATAAGTCGTACCCCACTGACTTATTGAATGTTGAAAAGGAAATTTTATGGTCTACAATAAAGATTAGTACATATTTTAGTAGTAGTAGTACATTTTTTTGCCCTACGCTTAGTTTTTAAGAAAATTTGAAAAAAATCTAAAAATTTCAGGGGAGTCTGGCGGTAAAATTTGAAAAACTAATATAATTTTATTTTTAAATTAGATTTTACACATTTTTAATCCATTTCTATGTCATTGTGTCTTTAGGGCGTCAACTTAGATACATTTTTAGAAAATCGACTATATAAGGAGGGGGGATAAAAAAATTAGACCAAAAACTTGCCCGGCAACATCCAAATCGTTAGTCTGTGACGTATTCTCAGCTTGGATCCATTGTCAAACTGCGGTCCTCATATTTTGCATACTCAACTACCTCTTGCACCTGCACTATATTGTAAAACTTTCGTCGATTGATATTCACTTAAATAACAACAACAACGTTGTTTGATAATGTCCATCAAACAACGATAACAATAATAATAGAAATCACCTGTTTTACTAGATTCCGCGTACGGTAATACACCTTCGGTAGTTGTTGTGGTGACAACGAATGGTTTTTTTATTGAAATAAATATAAAATATACATTCATATAAGACTTGTATACACCAAATTAAAGAAAAATGTTCATTCTAAAACTTTTATTTAAACTTTTTTTTCAAATTTTGCTTTGTTTCTAATAAAAATGGAGGTTAAACTTTACTAGCTATACAAAAAAAAGTAAACATTCAGTTATCTTATTTTTTCTAAAAAAAGGAAGCAAAATTTTTAAAAATATAATAGAAAGTTATTTTATTGCGGGTATTTACTGATTCATTTGCCATTTTTTGCAACCCTCTACGACTATTTTTAAGAAAGATACATCGTTTTAAAAAGTATCGTGCAAAAAAAAAGTGGTGGGGGCCATATCTTTAAAAAAACGAATTTACTAGAATGACAACAAGTCAAAACCTGATCTATGGAGTGCCCTTAACAAACTTGGCTTATCTGTTCGGTTGGCACGACTTGCACACGAAACCCCCTTTTAGGCCGATTTGTCCATAGACTAAAAAGGTTATGTTATATCCTTTTGTTTTTATGGGTACCAGTAGTTTAAAAGTAAATATGATTAGATAGGCGGCCATATAGAACCTAGTTTCCTTAAGATTGTTAAGAGTGGTAAATATAAACTTTAGACTTTTGGTTTTTGCTATTACTTTTAGGCATTTTAAAAAGGTTTTATAGGAAGGCTTACAGGTAAACTTAATTCTTTTGTATTTATAGTTACCCATAGCTGTATATTAAATATTATTTAAATAGGCGGCCATATAAAACCTTGTTTCCTTAAGGTTTCTAACAGAAGTAAGTAAATACTTTCGTGTTTTATTTTTTTAGGTATTTCTTGTAAAAATAATAGATATACCTAGGTACAGATTGGTACCTACCTATTGCAAGATTGATTATTTAAAGACCAATAATTAATAACTGTTGAGTTTCCGTCCTCCTGGGTAGGATACCCAGGCCTAGATAAGGCCTGTGTAGACGGCCAATATAAGAGGTTGCCGTCCAACCTGCAGGCACAACGAATATCATTGCACTGGCCCTCTCGATTGTGTCGAAATTGCACGATAAAAAACATTTAAAAGTGTTGAATTATACGCTTTTAAACACTTTAAAAACAATTACAAAAAATTTAAGTGAGGTTATGTTGACTATGTTTACATCAGTAACCCACCCAGGAATATGTCTTGGGGGGGGCCCGAGGCCTCATAATGTCGTATGTTATGCTATTTTTTGTGTTTATTAATGAAATATGTGGAAAATATATACGAAAATCATAGGCTTGGGACGACATTTTTGGCAATTTTGTGACCTAAATTATTTTATATAGCCATTGTGAATCTAAAATATCGCCATAGCTTTTATAGGAAAACTTTTTTATTACTCTTTTACAGAATCGCCAGGATACCAAATTACCAAATCTAGTTTTATGATAGGATAGAGGACGTTTCTGAGTTGCTTTTTGAACCTGGTAAATAGCTTTAGGCTCTAAAAGGTTGTATACTGGTGGAACCGCTAGAGGGCGAAGCTGGAGTTTATTTGTTATGGTTTTATAGTGAGTTTAATATATAGGTTGCCACCACCAATTGGGGTTTTCCATTTAGGAGGTCTAAGGGGTATATAAGGGTAATGGGAACGTGCTAGCGACCAAACATTAAAACTAATGGTTTTAAGGAAAGGCGCTAGCAACCTTTTAGCTTCTGCTATAAATAAAGAAATGTTACTTGGGTTGTCGTTATTCGTTACCATTACAAAAATGCCACAGTATTTTTTTTTAAATTTTGCAGGGTCGCAAAGCCTATATACCTACATGCAAAGATTATAGATTATAATATATACATATACATATATATATATATATATATATATATATATATATATATATATATAGAATTTGCTATAAAATGAATTTTCAAAATTTCAATAAACCGTCAGACAGTTATGTCTGTGTGTTTATAAATATTTATTGACAAACACTTTCTTAATACCATGTCAAAAACGAAACCAAGGCTATAATTGAATACTTTAGGTCAAATTCGTTTATGTATCAATTTTGTTCTAAATTGTTCAGTGAAAAGAGAAATTTATTTTCATTTATTTATTATTGGAAACAACCTTTTGAAAAGCAACAAGCATTTTGTATTTGTTGCGCAAAAGGCTTGGTCATCATTTGCTTTATCCTAACATAAAAGAAAAAGCAGTAATTGAACTTATTTCTTATTAGCGGGTTTTGATATTTAGACTGAGATATTTGTAAATATTGATAGTCCACAGTACACCGGTGTATTTCAACAATTTTCGACACACCACAAAGTTTTCAAGGACTTTTTTATCAAAAGTACGCTTTCGAAACTTATTTTTTTTAAAACTCGACTTTTTTTAAAAACAAAATGACATCTCTTACGTTAAATATTTCCATAAAATTAGCATTCCTGTCCTTCTTTTGAGTGTTCAAAATCGGTGTTATCCTTCGATCTATGTATCTATTTTTTAGCCTCTTTCGAACCATCCTTGGACATAGGGCTCCTCCAATATCTTTCACTCTTTTTTGTCTGTCGCCGTGTTCATCCATCTAGTTCCCGCATGTTTCTTCAAATCGTCCGCTCATGTCATTTTGGTTCTTCCCTACTTCTTTTATTTTACCAAGTTTTACCAGTTTCTCCAGTACCAAGTTCCATTTTAATTTTGATACTTCTCCTCTGACATTCCTTACTTTCGTTTTATTTCTTAACAATTCATTCTTTTTTCTGTGTTAGCTTTACATGTAACATTTCTCTTTCCATTTATCTTTGGGCTTTTGTTACCTTATCCGTGTCTGATTTGGTAACTGTTCATATCTGGGATCCATAGGTAAGTACAGGAAGGAAACATTGGTTATGCACTTTCGTATTGAGATACTGAGGGTATTTTTTATTTTTTAATATGTAGCTTAATTTACCGAATGCTGCCCAGGCCAATCTTACTCTTCTCTTGATTTCAGCTGTTTGGTTTTCTTTTTTTAGTTTAATAATTTGTCCCAGGTATATATTCCTTTACTTGTTCTATTTTTTCTTGGTTTATTCTATTCGTGATACCTTCATCCATTTTTTTAAATGATTTTATTGTTAATCTAGTTCATACTCAAGCCTATATTTTTAGCTGCTGTTTCCAGTTCTTCCAGTATTTTTATCAGTTCTTCTTTATTATCTGTTTTTAAGGCGATATCGCCAGCATATCGTAGGTTGTTCAAGTATTGTTCGCTTACTTTGATGCCTATTTCTTCCCAATCTAAGTTTTTAGAAAAATCTTATAGGGCCTGGTTAAATAATTTAGGGGATATTGTGTCACCCTGATTTTGACTGATGTTGTTGCTTTGCTATATATATATTTGTTATTATGTCTGTATCTCAAAACTATTCGGCTATTAATTAAAAATGTTACTGCCTAGTGTTCAATGCTATCAAAAGCTTTTTCAAACTCTCGGTTATCCTTACCTTTGTCAATTGATCGGACAAGAAAAGAGAACAGGATTGAAGGAGAGGAAAGTTAATTTAAATAAGTAATTGTTGGAAAAGCATGTTTTCCAAAAAAAAAATTCTAAAAAATGTTTCCGAAAATAACCGATTTTTTGCAAAAATGTTTCTGATAAAATTGTTTTCGAAAACTACATTTTCAGATAAAAAATTAAGTTAATAAAAACTACCATAACTATTCTTTTGATTTGCCTAAAATGGGATTTGTATTGCGAATTCTAGAATCCGAAATAACAAAACAAAAAAGTAAAGTCTAATTTTATTAATTTAAAAATTAAAGATATTTAAAGGTCAGCGCGATCCAAGTGTTTAACTGCAACTATACGTGGAAGAAGTGGCATATGTATATTTAAAAATGTTTACAACAACAACATTTTAAAAGTAAAAAAAAACATTTTTAACAGGTGTTTGACTTTTAAACTCTGTTGTCATTTTTACTCATTGCTCCATCTTTGATAAATTTGCTAAACTGATCGAGTTCATTGGGATCACGCCGAGCGTTTTTGTCATATTTTCAAAATGGCATTACAGATTTTCTCAAAATTTTAGTAAAATATTCCCAGACGCTATCCCCATATTCCGCTAAACTTTGTAAGGACGAAAAATGATTATAAAGTTAAAATTTTTAAGATTTCGCATTCCTTATTTTGAACTTAAATTTCCCGCCGTGCATCGCATGCCAACTGTTAGATTTGACATGAATTTGACTTTGCCATGGCATTTGTTTAATTGTTTGTAATGTAAAACTTTCTCAATTATTTAATGATTTTTTACAATAAAGTTTATTTAAAATCCAAAAATACCAGTGTTAATCTTTTAAAAACAAAATTAAACAACAAAAATATAAAAACAAAATATACAAGAATATAGTAAAAACAATTTCAAAACTGGCTTTATTTAAAAATAAAATTCAAATACAGTGAAACCTCCCATAAGCGGACACTCACGGTTCCGTCGATTTTGTCCGCTTATTGGAGGTGTCCGCTTATGAGAGGGAACTGCGAAATTTCAATATATATTTATTAACAATTTTCGCTGCTTGAGTATTTCCGATATTAAATTTTTCAGCGACCTTTTGTGCTGATAGATGTTCCTTCTGCGAAACGTTAACATCTTCCGTTTTTTCACGTAAACTAAGGAGTTTTTTACTAGGCACTATTTCAAAGAGATCTATTACTACCCTATTGAACAATAAAAATAAAACACAGCAGTCCCGCCCCCGCCGACTGAAATATGTTGTAAATACGAGAGTATTTAGTCTTCGTCTCATTAAAACGGAAAGAGGTAATTCCCCGCCTGCAGAGTGCGTTGTTGCCAACATACTACATTTGTGCCCATGTTGTGCAGCGCTCCGTCCCGTTGTTAGAGGTTTGCGCCGGTTAAGAAAGATTTCAAAATTTTTAAACCCAAAAAAATTGTCCACGTCCGGTTATTAGAGTGTCCGGTTATAGGAGTGAATTTTACATATAAAGAAATAGGGAAAAGCGTGGTTCCAAAAAATTTGTCCGTCTAAAGGGAGTGTCCGCTTAATAGAGGTGTCCGCAAGGAGAGGTTTCACTGTATTCATTAACCATCATTCCAACTTCAATATTTTAAAGACAATGTGTGGCTTGACGTAACCATCAAAAAGATATTCAGACTTCGCTGTGATGTTTTTGGCCGATTTTTGTCAGTTAAAAGTTTTTCTCCGCTTAAAAAATCACTTATTAAGAGTAAAGCGTTTTATAATTCCCTTGACAGTCATTTTGGAATTAAACGCCATCGACTGGAAAAATATTGTGTAATATTTTTTGCTTTTAGTTTGACACAGTAATGGGATCTACATTTTATCCCAATGAGAAAATATTTGTTTTTAATTCCACTAGAACTTTAGACAACTTTCCAGGGGCGGCAGCTTTTTAAGGGTGCATTGCCGCGTGCCGCTCCTCAAAAATACAAAAAAGGAGCAAATCTCAATTAAAAAATATATTTGAAAACTAATCCATTTCTCAAAGTGGAGTATTGTAAATACAAAAAAAAAATAATTTTTTTATTTTTTGTAAAAAATATATTTTATTTAATTATTTGCTTATTCTATAATTTTCTCATTCGCCTCGACGCATACCATGAATAAACTTCAGCTCCGACACTGGTTGTGGCCGCCTGCCGACACGATTGAGTACGAATCGATGAATCGATAACCGATCGGCTTTCTCGGGCCGCAAGTCATCTCTCGGCCTGCGTTACCATGGAAATGGGGCGGAGCAGAGGGTGCACACCGCTATTTTAATGCAAAGAAAGGCGCAATTATTTTGCGTCCAGTCTAATAATACGGTAATTATGTACCCTATTCATGTTGTTTTACATTTTAAATCGTGTTATAATTTACCGCGAATTTTTATTATCGACCTTGATAATGAACCCCATCAGTAATATTATTAAAAGCAATTTTTCCAGTCTTCCTTTGGAAGATAAAATCAAAATAAAAGAACTGTGTAGGCCCTTACCGGATCTAAACGTAACTCAAGTTAATCAAAGAAGGGCACTAAACAAAAGTTTCACGCGTCATTTTTCTAGCGACATCTATAAGAAAATAACTGGATTTGCGGGTGTGATTTAACCCACCTGTTGCGACCCTATTTGGGCACGAACGGGTGTGAAAAATTTGCACCATTTTCCTAAGGAAATAAGAACACATAAATCTTACAGAGAACATATGAATTCCTGCACTGGATTTGCACGTTAGGTAAAACCAATATTCAAACCCAATTAAGCGCTGCTTTAAAAAAACCATTACCCCCACCCTTAAGCCATTTGTTCCCCCCTAGATTTACAACACATGGGCCGCTTCTGCAATTTTCTAAATTTATCCAGAAAAATTTAAACGGATGGCAAAATTTTTGTGTACTGGATGCAATCAGAAAAATACACATAAAGAACACCCTCTTTTCCGGAAAAACAAACAGCAAATTTTGTGCCACGGTAGAATCTATACACAGGCAACTTTAAATTTGCAGTTTCATCTCTCGACGCGACGAAGTTAAACTCCCTCATTGATGTCGCAACTTTAAACTTTACAGTTTGATTTTGAGTTGAAGTATGCTAAGCATCTATACACGGTGTTCCAAATAAAATTGTCCTCATAATATAAAACCATAAGTTAAACATAAAGATTTTTTTTTGTTAGGCCAGTATAAACAACTGTTTACTTTTTTAGTGAGTCTTTTTGAATTCGAGTTTTAATTGTTTAGCGTCTAAGACGTCTTGAGTTAACAATATTTTGTTTTCGTTAAAACACAATTTTAGTTAATCCTGAATATATAGTCGCCTGTTTCACGAAGGGACCTAACTAGTATTTGGTAAATTCGTCAGGAGAGCTAAAAAACGAAAAAGGGGTAGGTCGGTTTCTGCAGTTAAACCAAAAGTGATTTCATTAACCAAAGCTGAACTATTTGTAATAAAGATATGCCACTTCGTGAGATGAGAGTTGCATGAGAACAGTTAGAACGCAAAATATTTCAATTTTTTGTAATTTTGTTAGTTAGGTCTCTTCGTAAGAAAGGCAACGAATAATTGTGATCCTTAATATTTCCTACTTATAGACAATAGACAATATTTTTATTTCCAAATTTTTACAATAGTAAATTGTATAGCGGAAAGACTTGGCAAACACAATAATATGAAAAGCTTTGAACACACCTGAATTTTTCGACAAACAATGAACGGATCAACGAACCGAACGGCGAACAAAATACTAGTTTGGATGAGCTTTGCAAATAGTACATCTGAATCTTGAAGGAAGAAAACTTAAAGCATTTATGTGAAAAGCACACCCTTTTAGTTCGTCCTTCATATAGTCGAAATAAAAAAAACCTATTCGCTGTTTGATTTATTGCTCTGTTTATCGTTCGTCGAAATGTTCAGGTCTGTACACAGCTTTAAGCTACGTACAGACCTGAACATTTTGACGAAAATTGAGCCGCGCAACGAGCCCAACGGCGAACCAAACCGCGAATAGGTTTTATTCTATTTCGACGAGCAGAAATTGAATGGAGCATTTGTGTTTTTCCAACAATAATTATTGCTCTCAGTTATTTTTCCTTCAAGATTTAAAAATCTATTCGCCATTTAATTTTGGCCCGTGTAAACGAAGGAATTCATTCGTACGCATTACCTTTAATCTGTGCGTAAAAACCGACAAGCTATGAAAATCCCGCGAACCGTTCGCCGATTGGCTAGGATTTACAAAATGGTTTGTTAGCGCCATTTTGTATCGGCCATTTTGATTTTTTTAAAGTTTAAGTTAAAAATCATAATCAGCGTCCTGAAATAACCCAAAGTTCCGAATTTGATGCATATTGGTTCATAAATGGGAAAGTCCGCCATTTTTGATCCGACATTTAGATTTTTTTTTAGTTTACGTTAAAAATAATAATCAGCGACCGAAAGGTGGCTAAGTTCCCAGTTTGATGCAAATCGGTTTATAAATGGAAAAATCCGCCATTTTTGATTCGCTATTTTAATTTTTTTTATTTTAAGGTAAAAATAATAGTCAGCGACCTGAAACATCCCAAAGTTTCGAATTTGATGCATATTGGTTCATAAATGGCAAAGTCCGGCATTTTTGATACGCTATTTTGATTTTTTTTAGTATAAGTTAAAAATAATAACCAGCGGCCTGTCAAGCTAAATAAAACTATTTAAACAATTGCCAATGCTAATGTCATAAAACAAAATATCTCGAGACGAATTGTCAACGCGGCAAATCGGCCGCGGCGAATTGTCCCATCCCCTAATTTGTTGAAACGTCAGTGGCGGCACTAGGGGCAACTGCCCCCCCCCCCCCGAGAATTTTTTGAATATACAAAAAATGAGTAAAAAGTAATGTTTTTGCTAATAAAAATTCAAAAGTTTTGCCTGCGCCCCTGGAAAGTGTCTATTGTTTTTATCATCGAAATTACAACCACTTACTAATTCAATAAAATATATACCGTTGTTTACCAACAGAGAATGTCACCTAAAGTGCCCCCCCCCCCCCCCCCCCGAGAAGCACCTCTGGATCCGCCCTTGTGAAACGTTCCATTTGACTGTTGTAGGTTTTCGACAAAATAAAGACGCAGTTTACAAGGGACCTAAAAAGTTTTGACACGATTAGTTAGCTTATATTTTATTGGAGTATCTGTTGAGTGTCAAGCTTCAATACCAAACCGACTTTATAAAATGTGACTTTTTAATGTACCACCACTCTTTGTCATTGCCAAATTTTAATGGGCTTTTTTTTAAAACTCAGAAAATATTAAACCGATTTTTTATTAACCAAATTAGTTAGATATTACTAATTTCAAGCTCTTATTGATCAAAAACTGAAATTTTAAAAACTGCCTTTTTTCAAAAACACTAGGTCAGTTTGCTCGACTTTGCAGTACTCATACCTGGGTGAGATGTAGTAGGACAATTTTGGTTTGTACCTACATTCAAAGTTTATCCTAAAAAAAAAATGAATCCCCTAATATTGAAGAAAAGGAGAGGAAGTAAAAATACAATAATTAAAAAATAACATTTTACTTTTTTATGCCATTTTTTTATATACTGGGACTTTCCATCCATAGCTAGGATCAATCGCCCAGTCCTTTTAGCCAAATTTTTGCCGAGATATGCCTTGTTGAGACTCGAACACGCACAAGATACGCAGCACGCCCAGCGTACGCGCGGTCGGGTCGGTCCAGTCATATAGCAAGCACTGCAGCCATATGCACAAACCAACGCGCTGAGCCG
The DNA here is from genome assembly GCA_963576565.1 of Aspidapion aeneum. NCBI lineage: Eukaryota > Metazoa > Arthropoda > Insecta > Coleoptera > Brentidae > Aspidapion > Aspidapion aeneum. The sequence continues at coordinate 29,866,339 of OY755043.1, forward strand.
GTCGGCCACGGTTCCCATTTATGCTATTATCTTCGAATATTAAACCCATCGATCATGATTAAACCAGTTTTATTATCAATCTTTTTACAATAATTATTACTTTGTTTTTGGTGTAAATCAGATTTTGTCACCCGCTGGCAACATATATGTATAGGAATTACACAAAAAAAACTTTCACTGGTGAGGAGAAAAGCGGGGGCTCGGCGGTATTTTCCTCGTCTTGCTCAAGTAGGCCACTAGTCTAGCCCTGCTTTCTATTAAAATGGGCAGCGACAAATGCTCCAAATGCTCGCATGGGTCTCTTGTTGTGGTCGTGGATAAATCACCCTGTATGTTTGGCATTTCCGTACCGTCTCCTCTATAAATCTAAAGACGTGCACCGTTTGTCTTCGCAAGATAAATAGTGATAATCAATGCAACGATTTGCAGGCGCCCGAAAGCAGAAACGAGCGATTTGCTAAATCTGAATTCGAAAATTTGCATTTCTGTGCATTGCAGCTTTCTTTATTTAGACCGATAAACACAACTTTTATTCGTATATACAGGGTGCAAATTGTATGACTGATAATATTTTAATGAATGATAAAGGTCAAAATAAGTCAGTTCTCAAACTTGATAAATGCTATGACATGGAAACAAAAAACTTTGGACCAATACTTATGTGAAACTTTTGTGTACTTTATACGTTTTCCAGCACCCCTTAAAGTTTTATGCGGTATCATTTAAATTGCATGCACCTTTGGTTAAATGCGAACAAAGGTGCGCTATTTCATCAAAAATATTTACAAGGGTAATCAATATATCGAGCAAAAACACAAACTGTTTTTAAACGTAAAGTTTAATTTATGCGTTAGGTTTTCGTCCAGGATTGTAGTAATAAAGAAAACAATAATTTTTCGTTACTAAGCGTATATAGAAAATGTTGTATTTTTTCCGTAGGAAATTCGAATGCTGTACACCGACGGAGGTGCAAGATCTAATGGACACCTATTAAGTGTTAACCATTAACTGTTTCGTCCTTAAAACTCTTGAGAACACTGCAAAGTCAATGCTTTTGTGTGTATAATAACAGATACGTAAGTAATTATAGTGACTAGAATTTTAGATCTCCCTGTCAAAATTTAAAACTTTAATCTCAGAAAAACATTTTGAAATTTAAAAGAAATTCATGAAGGTATAAAGTTAAACGACTTAACAAAAAGTTTAACGGGCAAATAATCCTCAACTGGGAGACCCCGCGTTTCTGATTTTTAAGGCTTGATTCAGCCCTAGCATAACCAAAAAATGGAAGAAGATGAACTTTGTTCATATTTTGTCAGGTTTGATAAAGATTTTTTTTTAAAAATCAAAAATTTTGTGAAAAAACTAAATATTGTAAGAATATAATACATCATTTTAATATAAATTTTAAGAAATATAATAAATAAAAAACTTATGTTTTTACAAATCCCGTATATCAGTAAATCCCCTCTGCGCCACAGAAAAGTTAACAAAAAACTTAATGAAGTTTTTGGAACCGTGGAAGGGCAATGTAGGTATACAAAATTTGGTAAAGGGGTACAATTATTTGGAAATTCTAAATTTTTTAATTTTTAGCTTTACAAAAGTGTCACATTGACCATGTAGTATTCTGAAGAGTCCCCCAAAGACGAAACAGTTAACTGTCTTTAATCCTAACATTTAATAGGTGTCTATTAGATCTTGGACTCCCGTGAGTGTACAGCTTTCGAGTGCCCACGAAAAAATACAAGAGTAACAAAATCTTTCTATACCCGCGTAGCCACGAAAAATTGTTGAAAATTGTTTTTTTCCTCGAAAAATTGAAATATTGTCGCCATCTTGGAAACAAATTTAATAAAATCTTGTTTATATAAGCGAATATGAATAATAAAATTTTTATGCAGAAATATTGATTTTAAAACCAAATGCCTATAAAATGCTTATGGTAGAACACATTTTTGTTCAATAATTTGTGTGAAACAAAAAATTTATAGCTTTCGTTTCTGAGATATTTATAAAAAAAACTGTCTTCAATGCTGATATAGCGTAGAGTTTACCTGGGGTGTGCTAATGTGCTAAAAAGGTATCAGGTCCATCTTGGATCCATATTTTTTTTGGCTAGAACTAAATATTGTTTTTGTTCTGGAACTTTAATCCAATCAAGATCAATCGCCCAGTTTTGAAGTCTAATTTAATTATTATAGGCGTTATGTTAAGAAGGTGGGGGGTAGACCCCTCTCTCTTTTAAATCTGCCACTGTGAGACATACTTTATTGATTCCGCAATTAATATCTAATTAAAACTAAAATTATGTTCATTTATTGGCCTAAAAAAACCCTTAACAATCCAACAAAATCTGCATTAGAATAGAAGAAGCACAGCTCTTGGCTTAGTCTGAGCTCTTTACCTGGCTGAAGCCGAATCTGAATATTATAGGCGTTGTGTTAAGGAGGTGGGGGGGGGAGGGTAGACCCCTCTGCCTTCTGAATCTGCCACTGTGAGACACACTTTATGGATTTCGCAATTAATATCTAATTAAAACTAAAATCATGTTCATTTATTGGCCTAAAAAAACCCTTAACACTCCGACAAAATCTGCATTAGAATAGAAGAAGCACAGCTCTTGGCTTAGTCTCAGCTCTTTACTTAGCTGAAGCCTAATCTGAATATTCTTTTGAGCATTAAAGAACAATGGCGAGTACTTAATGATTTCAAGTCTCGATAGAATGAGGAGGGTTGATAAGGGCTACTGATACATTGCTAAAAACACAATTTTCAATTTAAGTTTGTTCAAGTTTTTCTACACAGGGTCTGAAAAAATTAAATTTACTATTTTAATGGTAATTAGCAGGGTCACTGCATCTTGGAAGCCTGGCGTGTCTAACGTCAGAATCCCAGGATGCAATGACCCTAGTAAATACTATTAAGGGTTGTTGTGTGTACCTTATAAACTCCTGTTTGGAAATGTGCTGTTTGAGAGGGCAGAATGGAGGACTTTGTTGAATCAGGATAAAACCCACTTGAGAATAGAAAAATAGCAAGTTGACTTCCCACATAGCACAAACACTTGGTAAACACGTAAAAAACGCGTGAAAAAAAATTAGATTTTAAAAGCACCTAGAAAAAAAACGTTTATTTCATATATGAAAACAAGCTTAATAGGTCATTCATTTACGTTATAAAAAAACACGTTGCTAAAAGCGGCGTAGGAATAGCGACATTATTAAATCAAAACAGTCCATGTTTTTACGTTATTTTCAAGTGAATTCTAAATAGATTTTTATCAACGTCAAAATCACATTAGGTTCGCGTCTTTTCTACAGGCATTTTAAAACTCGACTTGCATGGCTTTTGTACCAAATATTTTTGAGATATTACTAGAAGCAGCGCCACCTATTCGCGACATTTTTTTTCACTTCGACGAAATCTATCCCGAAGTGCTTTGGCCTCTAAACCAGTTAATGAACTGATCCATGATTCATCACGATCACGAGGCATCAGTTATTAACCTAATAAAGACACATTACTAGGGACCTATTTCAATAGTGCCAGGCACTAATTGTGCCGGGCACTATATTGATAGTTTCGCATTATAAGAACAGCTGCCTTCTTTCAAAATTAGGCTATTGTGTATTATAAGAGCCGGAATTAATATTGACGCCACTATTAATGGAAAATAAACGACTGGATTTCTAAATTCGACTTTGGTTTGTCAATTTTGAAAGATCAACCGTCAGTTTTTAATGCAAAACTGTCAAAATAGTGCCCGGCACAATTTGTGCCTGGCTTTATTGTAATAGGTCCCTAATATTGTGTGAAGGTGTTTACTGATAGAGATTTTGTCTAGGGTCACTGCATCCTGGAAGCCTGACGTCGCCAGGCTTCCAGGATGCAGTGACCCTAGATTTTGTCTTGCCTTGAGCGCCATCTTATAAAATTGTCTTGAAGTGTTGTAGTCTTAAACTGGTGAACTTTTAGACCTTTCGTGTCATTTTTAATTTAAAAAAAAGTTAGTTAGATTTATTTAGAACAGGCTTTCGCGCCTTTTTTTGATTAAAAAATATATAGAGAAAAAGCGTGACAAAATAAGACGCAAAAAGTTGCTAGGTGGAGAAGACTTAATCTAGTGGCATTTTAGAACATGTTGTGGATGACTTTTCAAGTGTGAATTTGGTACATGAAAATAACGAGGGTAAAAACTACCTTATACAGCATCAGGAAAAACATATATTAAAATAACTTTATTATTTCTGTGTACGTTAATTTAAGGTTGTGATTTATGTGCAGTGTGGATTGATTTAACGAAGATGTCTGGCTTTCAACAATATTTTGTTTTTCTTGATATATTGATTTTCGTAAAGAAAAATCATTCATGAAATTAAACAAAAAATAACTACTAAACTAAAAAGAAAACTATAATAATATAAATAACATAGCTGAGGTAGTTCTCAACTTCTTCAAGCAAGGCATTCCTACCCTTGAATAGAAATAATTATCTACTATATTTTCTTGATTTAAGAAAAAACATTAAGATACGTTACATATAAGATACTCATTTTAATTTGCTCAAATCAAAACAAATATTTTTATCGGCTAGAAACAAGCGTTATCTTGATTTGAAATAATTTAAAAAAAATTTTTTAATTTCAAATATTTTTAATGACTTTTCTAAATTTTCAAAATTTTGAGAATGGCAAAGCCCTTTAATATATTAATATACAGAGTGTTCGGCATATGAACCGTCAAAATTTTTTGGGATATTGTTTGGGTCATTGGCTACCTTTTCAACCTTGGAACTTGGGTCCTTAGAGTCACGGCTAAAGAGATATGAATTTTTTAATTTTTTTCTCAAATTACCCAAAATCCCACCTTTAAAAAAAGTCTAGAAAAGCACCATTTTTTCTAATTCTGTAATCTTATGCTACTTCAACTAATTAATAGATTTGTTAAAATTTATGTACCAAAGGGACATACGAGGTTTTTTATTGAAGAACATTAGTGATTTTGTAAAAGAAAATAAATTTCAAAATTAAAAATTAAAAAAAGTATCGACACTTGAGAACTCCATTTTCTTTTAAAAACTCTTCTAGTTGATTACCTTTCTAACGGTATGCTACACATTGATTAAAAAAAAATCTGCTTTAAAATACGGATATTCCGTGAGACGGGCAATAATCGTTCGGACTTGATAAGAAAAACAATTTGATTTTTATGATCGTTTCGAACAAAATTTATTAATAAAGAACACAATACAATATTGTTAAAAGTTTAACTTTTGTTTAACTAGGTAAACGATCATAAACATCAAATTGTTTTTCTTACCAATTCGGAACAAATCTTGCCCTTCTGACTAAATATCCGTAATTTAAAGCAGAAATGTTTTTTTTTTATCAATGTGTAGCATACCGTTAGAAAGGTAATCAACTAAAGAAGTTTTAAAGAAAATGAAGTTCTCAATTGTCGATACTTTTTTGATTTTTAATTTTGAAATTGATTTTCTTTCACAAAATCACTAATGTTCTTCAATAAAAAACCTCATATGCCCCTTTGGTACATCAATTTTACCAAATCTATTAATTAGTTAAAGAAGCATAAGATTACAGAATTATAAAAAAATGGTGCTTTTCCAGACATTAATAAAAAGCTTACGAGGGATTAAAGGTGGGATTTTGGGTAATTTAAGAAAAAAAAAATCTAAAATTCTTATCTGTTTAGCCGTGACTCTTAGGACCCAAGTTCCAAGGTTGAAAAGGTAGCAAATGACCCCAACAATATCCCAAAAAATGTTGACGATTCATGTGCCGAACACCCTGTATACAAAAAGTAAACTTGTAAAAAAAAACTAAACTTTATAGATTAAAAGGTTAAAAGGAAAAGCAATTAAGTCTATGTTAGGAGAATAGTTATCGATTACACGAGGCTTTTATCAACATAACAACTTTAAAAACATGTCATTTACTTTATTAATGCTTTATTTTGCTTGCTTTCATAACTCAAGTCGATTGGGAAAACTGTGCATATATTTATGAAAAAAAGACAGCAAGACTATTTTTTTGCTAAATAAAACATTTATTTTATTGGCTTAAAGTAAAAACAAAAACAAACATAGATATACATGGTTATAACAGGGTAAATGGTTAAATAGACAAAACCTTAAGTTTTTGACAATTATCAAATAATGTAGTGACGTAATGGAGTATGTTCCAGAACCACCAAAAACTGACGCATGCGCATTTACCAAAATCCTGTCTACCTGAAAAAGAGACACTAAGAATACGTACGTCTTAAATATATCTGTACTGCTAATGCGTATTAAAATTATTAATGAAAAATTACTGCTACAAGCATTGAGTTGTATAACGCCCTGAAAGGGCGTTAGAGACGGAAAGACAAGGCATTTTTTATTGACCCTATCCAATTTGGTTTCTAAGGGCGGGTATTTCTTTTACAACAAAAACAGAGATAGACATTATTGAACATGTGAAACGGACAAAGATAGGCTGATTTTGCATGCTAATAATACCCTAGTTAATATATGGGTACTTTTATCTCTTTCACACTGACGGCATAAGTGTGACAGAAAAGCAGCTGGCTACGTTTAATCCACCTGCCGTATTTGAGTGATTCAACCTGCTAGTCGGTTTATACAGGGAAAACTGATATGTTGTCTAAGTACGGAAATGAATTTTTTTGAATTTTGTTCGGGAATATTACAAAAAGAAATCTTAAAACGTTTAAAAACAAGTGTAGAAGTAACTATTTGAGTTCAAACATGGTCCGAAATTGTTTTTTGTGCAAAAGAAGAAAAAAAATCGATAAAAAAATAACCTTTCATGGGCAACTCGTCTTAACGGATAGTTTTTGCTAAAACACGAGAAAGTTCAGTAGCGTCACGATAGATAGTTTTTCCTGCGACCGTGCGATTTTACACACATTTTGATTCAGAAAGTCTCACTTCCCCGCACTTATAAGATTAGTTTTTAATAATAATTTATCCTGAAATGTGTTGCAGTCTAGGACAACTGGGCGCCGCCAACTCGGTGCCACCAACTGGGCGGCGGGCCAACTGGGCGGCAGGCCAACTGGGCGCCGGACCAACTGGACGCCGGGCCAACTGGGCGCCGGACTAAAATATTTTTTCTTGATAAAATGTGCAAATGAAAAACAAAATAGATATATTATTATTTATGCAAAAACATCTTTAAAAAATCCTTTACGTAATATTCTTGAAATTTGGTTTTGTTAGAGTTAAATCCATTAAGTCGAGTGTTGAAATTTTGGTAGGTCTAGAGTTCTGTTAACCTGATAACATAAAATTTACGTTTTTGATTACAAGAATGGCAAATCCAAAATGGCGGATTTCTTTATTTTTAAACGGATTTGTCTCAAACTTGAAAGTTTGAAGTATTTGGGATCACTTAATACAGTTTTACCCTCAAACTTAAAAAAATGAAAATGGCGGATCCAAAATGTCGGACTTTCTTATTTATGCATCAATATGTATCGAATATGGAACGGTATTTGAAGTCGCTGATTATAATTTTTGATTCAAAATGGCGGATCCAAAATGGTTGATTTCTTTATTTTTAAACGGATTTGTCTCAAAACATGAAAGTTTGCAGTGCTTGAGATCACTTAATACAGTTTTATACTCAAACTTAAAAAAATTAAAATAGCGGATCCAAAATGGTGGGTTTCTTTATTTTTCAACGGATTTTACTTTACTACTTTTACTTAATACAATTACATACAACTTTTATAGCTTGGTACAAAATATGACTCAAGTTTAAAGAAAGAAATGTAATATTTTAAGCTTACGACAAATCGGTTAGTAAATAGAAAAATCTGTCATGTTGGATTCGCCATTTAAATTTTTTTATGAGTTTAATTCAAAAATGATAATCAGCAAAGTCCACCATTTTGAGTTTGATACTCGGTACATATAGGTGCATAAATAAAAAAATCCGCCATTTTCCATCCGTCATTTAAAATTAAGTGCTTTCAAGCACTGCAAACTTTCACGTTTGAGACAAATCGGTTTAAAAATAAAGAAATCCGCCATTTTGAGTATGAGGCAAAAATCATATTCAGCGAGTTGAAACACTGCCAAGTTCTATATTTAGATCCGTCATTTTAATTTTTTTAAGTTTGAGGATAAAACTGTATTAAGTTATCTCAAACACTGCAAACTTTCAAGTTTGAGACAAATCGGTTTAAAAATAAAGAAATCCACCATTTTGGATCCGCCATTCTTGAAATAAAAAACGTAAATGGTGTTTTTACCTGGTTACCAGAACACTACACCTACCAAATTTCAACACTCGACTTAATAGATGTTGAAATTTTTGTATAAATAACATATTTATTTCGTTTTTTATCTGCACATTTTATCGAAAAAAAAAATAGTCCGGCGCTGAGTTGGCCCGACGCCCATTAGGCCCGGCGTGGCGCCCTGTTGGCAGCGCCGAGTTGGCCTGGCGCCCAGTTGCCCTATTCCGAATTGAAATTTTTAGTTCCGAAATTTCATCTGACTCGAGCATAACTTGTAGTCCACTCAAGAAGAGAAGAGTTGAAGAAGACCCTTGTTCAAACAAAGAAAATATTCTACCTGGAAGGTACAACATTTGTAAAGTTCTAAGATGAAAACAATAATTTTAATACATCCACTGCACTGCATGCTAACAAATTATTTTTACTCTTTTTGTTTACTGAAGAGAATTTTGTAAACACAGTATACAGAAGTAAGTATTCATGAATTAATTATTATTCAAACAGAAAATTGTTGATAAAAAAATGCTAGTGGAATTCACAATTTTTATTTTGCGCCGCCATGCCCTTTTTTATCCAAGACAAGCAAATAGAATATTTTTGCGATGTTGCATGTGTCCTGACTTACCAAACCGAAATTCTATTTTCATCCCTGTCTTGCTCATTAAATTCTTACTTGTATTTGGTCAATTGCGATAAAAGCTTGATATAATGGCAATTTAGGCCCATGCCGGGTCTACCCGTAGGGTATAGAAGTCAATGGCTACAAGCGTTCCGTCATATTCTATTCAATTGATAATAAGGGAATAGTCGCCTGCTCTTTAGAGTTAGTGAACTTAACGCGTTTAAAATAAAACCAGTTTTTCTGCGCCGTATCGACTGAACGTTTCGCGGACCGTAGGAGAACCTTCTGCAATAAGGTAAAGCTTGCCATTCGCCAAAGCATGTGATGGGAACTATCACATCGTCCAAGCCCCAGAATAGCTAACCAGAGGTTCTAAGGGCTAGGTGCCCTAGGGAACCTCCCAGATATATATTGATAATTATATGAGAAAAACCAAACTAAAAACTTGTACAATTACTTTTAACGACCGTATCCCAGAGTACGCTTTTATTGAAAAGCAAATATTGTTAGTCAATGTGGAAAAGCATAATTTACCCGTGGCTTTAGCAAATAGAAAAAATGGAAAAAGTTTAAGGTAAAAGTGGAAAGTTTTAACAAACAAAAGACAATTTTTTAGTCATTTTACATTCATCTATAAACTTTTTTTTATTTTAAAAGCCACCGAACTAAGTTATTCTAAATATACGTACCAAAGTATTTTCTATAGATGTTGTCTTACATAGACATATTTTTATTTTTTAATATTTAATTTAATTTGCATGAACTCTACCTAAAAATCAGATGGTCTTATTTGGATCGTAGCGCAGCCAACGATAAATACCGGCCATGGCGCGTTATAAGCAAGTCGGCGGTCACGTGATCTTAGGAGTCCCAGGATTCTTATTGTATTGCTTAATATATTATATGTTTTTACACAATTTAAATAAATTAACAAAACATTTTTGTTCTCTTCTAGGCAAAAATTGTAAAAAATATTTTGCTGATATATGTGTTTATTATGGATAAAAGAACTGAATCTATAAAATAAAAAATTATACAAAATTTGCACTCTAACATCTTCAGGCATATATATTAGGTACATAATATCGTTAGTAACTTCAAATCTATACAAGTCTTTCAAAATTCGACATATCAAACCTAAGCTTTTAGTTTTTTAATTTTTCTTTGAGTGTGATCATCTTTGTCTGAGTTATTATTCAAAGATTTATTAGCAGACACTAACTCATTGTGCTTTTTAATAAAACTTTACATGCTCTTAAACTAATTTTTTCAAGCTTTGACTATAGTTTTTCTCCACAAAAACACTCGCTAGAGTTATCTGAAGAAAATTTTTTAATATAAAACATTTCACAATAATTTATTAAAAAGAAACAAGTGATTTTGTGAATAAGTGAGATGGTTTTCACATTCAATGAAGTCAATGTAGTGGTCGTCAATAATTTTTTGGTAAAAATTACCCATCACAAAGTTTAATATATATTTCATTAAAGTGTAAGTTAACTACCAACTCATGTTCTTTTAAAAGCTGTATCTTACTTTTTAAATATTTCACACTACCAGAGAGATTTATATCTGTTAACAATATTTTACAAATCAGTATTTTAATATTGCGAGGGTGCGGCAGACATATTACCTTAGAATTGTAAATTGACGTGTATGCACTGGATGACTGGATAAACAAAGATGAAGCCAACATTAAAGTGTATTCACCATATCTTCGATTCTCAGGTTACCTTTTCAAGAGACCTATAATTGTTCAATAAAAAATGACAACTAAACACATTTTTCACTCTCACTATCGAAAATGTCACTAAGGATGTCTATTACTTGATCAATCTTATCCAAGATCTTATCTTTTACCACTTCTTTCTCATTTGCAACATATTAGGTTTCAGTTTTATAGTTGGACCGACAAGGAACAACACTAATTACACGTTCGCGGCATTGTTTATCTTATAGGTATTTTCTTTATAATTTACTCATTAGCTATTAAATATTTTAACGCAGCCCACTACAGTCTTTTTCGTGGGCTGCGTTATTTTAATAACTTTAATAAAATTCACATAAAATTCGTGCCCGAATTAAAAAAAAAATCGACGTAAACAAACATACCAAAACTGAAAACACACATGTTTTATAATGACAGCGGGCCGTGAGGCGTTTTTTGTGAGCCTCCTACGGTCACGTGATATTTCCGCGCCCGGGCCGGTCTTTCTCGTGGGCTGCGGGATCATAGCTGATATAGGTAATATGGCTGATTATTTAAAACCACACCACAAGTTAAAACACTGGGGAAAAATATATTTATTTAAGGAAAACAATATTATATGAACATTATAAAACCATTATTAAATAAATTTAGAAAAAAAAACTTTTTGAAAACAAGCTTTTATAAAATGGACTAAAAAGCATAAAATAAATTTTTTGAGTGATCTGATATCATAATAATAAAAGCGATGGGCGTATTTAATACCGTCGAACCTCTCTAACTCGAACCTCTATAACTCGAACCTCTCTATAACTCGAACCTTTGAAGCGGTCCCTGCACTTTTTACATGTATTTTAACCCATGTAACTCGAGTTTCTATAACTCGAACTCTCCATAACTCGAACTGTTTTGGTTGTCCCTTCAGGTTCGAGTTATAGAGGTTCGACTGTATTAGGTAAATGCCTTTCCATGCGCATTTGGTGGATCGTCTACAACCGATGATGGGCCGACTCTTCTTTTTCAATGTGACAAAATAAATCGACACACTGCCGGTCGCGGATGATCTGGCTAATATGAAGCAGGCGTAATAATGTCCATCCATATCAGAAAAATGTAAGGATAGCTTGAGTAGGGTTGGGTTGGGTTGGGTAAAATTGTCTACCCTTACAATTCTCTGCTATAATATAATGAATTTGGATTTTCACTAAACTTCGAGTTAACAAGGCTAAAACAAAAACGGGTAAATTTCCTTTAATACGCCCATCGCTTTTATTATTATGATATCCGAACACTCAAAAAATTATTTTATGCTTTTTAGTCCATTTTATAAAAGCTTGTTTTCAAAAAGTTTTTTTTTCTAAATTTATTTTTTAATTTTTAGATTTGATAAGTCTATGCATTTCTAATTTTGGTCGGGATCGAACAAACTAAAGCCTTACCTCTTCTACGCCCCCCCCCCAACTTTTTAGTGGGAGAGCATGTGAATTTTGAAATCAATCAGATACCTACGTGGAAGTCAGTTGAAAGTAATCAGAAAAACTCGTTATTACATCGTCCATTTTGAATCCAACATATTGAATTTGTGTATTCTGATCAAAAATTCGTAATCCTCATCATCAAAAACCCCCAGATACCAATTTTGGTGGAAATCCGACAAACTAAAATTTTACCCCTCTCCGCCCTCCACGTTAGGAAATAGGTAGGCAGTCAGTGATACCACATTATTGGATTGTCATCGGAAATATAACGGTTTGTGAAATTTGAAGTTAATCGGATACGTGGAAGTCAGTGGAAAGTAATCAGAAAAACTTGACTCTGACTCCCCCCAAAGCTAAGATTTTTTTAGATATTTTCTACATATTTCATGAATACAAACATAAAATAGCATAAAATACGGCCTCATGAGGTCTCGCTCCCCCCGAAACTGTCTCAAGCCCCCTCGATACTTATTTCTATATACGGCACTGACGACCGCCTTAGTGAAAAGCTTGACAAATTCCAAATTAAAACATGATAAGTTTTCGTAAATATATTAGAAATGGAAGCTCCTACGAAGTTTTTAGTAATAACATAAATTATTAAAGGCGCGTTCACACGAATCGATTTTAGTTGATCAACTTTGGTGGATCAACTAAAATCGGTTCGGTTCGTTGATCAACTTTAGTGGATCAACTAAAATCGGTCAAGTTTTGTTCAGAACACAACCAAAAAATCGATCGAATTAGTTGATTAAAAATGGCGCCAAGGGCAGTAATAAGTGCAAGTGTTTTTACAGGATTATTATTGTTTTTATTTTATTTTTAATATCCGCTGTAGTTAAACCGTCTATCTCCATTTCATTCCATCATTTATTACTCTACAAAACAATAAAACTGCTGAAAGCGAAGAGCTGCCAAGTGCAAAATGCATCAAAATACAATGATTCCAGTCGACCAAGAAACGTTCAGACGCTTCAAACAAGATTCGACTGGTCTGAAAAATATTGATGACCTTTAACTTGAACGATAAAGTTTGACTGGATCAAAGTTTTGTGGAATCGACAAAAGTTGACCGATTAAAGTTGAAACATATGTTCTCACAGTGGTTTTTGTTCGATTTTAGTTGATCAACGAACGTCGGTCAACTAAAATCGATTCGTGAGAACGCGCCTTAATAAAAACCTATTCTACTTTTCCGAAACCTGTATATTGATACGATGCTCTAATAAGAAGTTAATATTTTCAATGTTTAAACTGTCAAAAAACAGTATTGTAGATTACTTCACCTCGAAATTTCATGAAAATCGATTTAGCAGCTTAGGAGCTATAAGCACTGTCAATAATAATTTTTCTGATTTCAATGATGAAAGTGAGTGTAATACCTTAAAAATTGATTAAAAAAAAATAAAAACTTTTAAACTAGTTTCTTAACATAATTTGGAACGCCATTTTCCTAAACCCTTTATTCAAGCCGAACTTTGTTCACACCATAACCGGCCAGTGGCGTGCATACGATGTAGGCAGAAAGACGTTGCCTACCCTAGAGTAAATCCAAAAAACTATTTTTTCATATTATCACATTTTAAATAATTTACCTATGATATATTCAACAAAACTATTTATAAGTATTTTTTCATAAATTTTTATTCTTAAGATTGCGTAAGTCATATTTTGAATAATTGCATATACTGCATTGCTGCCCAAATATCATCTAATAATCCTTAGGTGTTCCATAAGACTTTTGTAAAGGTGGTGTGATTAATTTCTATTAATTTCTATTATTCCTTATGGGATGTTAAAGACTGCGCCTTTTTCAATTCTCGAAAGGCGTTGTTTTCACCGGATCGCTGGCGCTGTATGAATGAGAGAGAGCGAGAGAGAGAGAGAGAGAGAGAGAACGAGGAGGCAATGCGGTATGTTCCATATTTGGGTAAAATTATCTCGATTTTATATGCACATATAATTAGTTTCTTGGATTTTTGCTTTGTTTTAGCTTATTTTGACATAGAGTTACTGCGGGAGTTTTTTTTTTTGATCATTTAAACTTGTATCTAAGTGACAAAACAATGCAGTGCGAATGTAGTGAAAGCGAGAACTGTGTGCAACGTTTAAAAACAATTCCATTTTTCTCAAAAACATGAAGAAAACATAATTTCTGTACGACGGCCAACACCAATGCTTAACATAGTTCAGCATAGAAAAATCTTTAGGTATTTCAGGGTTTAAGCATATAAGCATATAAACAAACTCTTGTGCTGGCCCCGTTTTTTTGTTTTTAATACAGAGTACGCTATACAACTTAACAAACACTGCAAAAAAACACCATCAGTCAGAAAAATTAAAGTAACAATACTAGCTATAGTGGCGCACCAGCAGAACGGTCTTTCTCGGGACTGAAATGGATCTATACCTACATATTACACGCTAATGTTCTGACCAGGTTATAAGCGCCTTTCTTTAAAAAAATTAATATTTTATTTAAAAATTTTTATGTGTTTGTGTGTTCTTTATTATCATAAATTGTGAAAGTTTTATTAAAATCTAAACATTACCACCAGTATTTATTAAGACCTTAAAACTTAGCATTTTAGACCGGGTTTAAGTATCAAGTCTATGGAATTGATACCGACCTGTTTAAGTGAATTTTTTAATACTACAGGTTAAATAACTGCAAAGATTTGGTTCACCCTAATACGCAATATGATAGTAAACATTTCTTAGTAAGTTTCATCACATGTAAATTCACCAAACTATCTTTAGAAATAAACAAAAACCACCAAAAATTTTTAACAAAATAACCATACATTTCAAAAATTCACATGTAAAATACAGTGGGCAGCTGAGACTGAGTTACACTGCTTTTATTGGACATTTCCTAGTGACGTTTGTATTGAAGTAATATCCCACCTCCCGGATTATTCCAGGTGTGTTAATAACGTTACAAGTGTTCTCACTGTATGTTTTATTATACAAGTGTATGTTATTGAATTAATTTATTGTCAAGTTAGTCAACTAAAAAGATTTTGAATGTCAGATCGAAATAAACTATTTTACCTACAAAAAACTAGATTTTTCATCAGGTTATGGGCCTATCATGCTGAAATAGTAAGCAGAGGTCAGTAAAAGTAGTTTTTTTGACTAATTTTTATGCAATTTTCTGTCTGCTTTATCTCAAGACCCAAATAAAAATTAGCTGGTTTAGCAGTAATTGTGAATTCTCTCTTCAAATCTTGAAGCAACCTATCTAAAGCCTCTTCAGATGTTGCTGCAAGCAGTCCGTCATCGACATATAGTGCTAGGAACATTTTCTCTTTATTTTTCTCTCTAATGTAAAGACATAGATCAGCTTCACTGACTTTAAACTCTAGTTTTAACAAATAGTCGTCGAATCTCTTATTCCAACATCTTGGAGCTTGTTTAAGTCCATATAAACTACGATTTAATCTACAAACTCTGTCTGTTCCATCAGTGTAGCCTTCTGGTTGATTCATAAAGATAATCTCTTCTAATTCTCCGTATAAAAATGCCGTCACAACGTCAAATTGTTTTAGATGCATATTTTCACTGGCTGCAACACTTAAAACAGACCTAATCGTGGAAAGTTTGGCCACTGGACTAAACGTCTCATTATAATCAACTCCTTGACGCTGAGCAAAGCCTTTTATAACTAACCTTGCTTTAAATTTGTCTACTGTACCATCTGGGTTGGATTTCACTCGATAAACCCACTTACAGGGTAGCGCTTTGGTATCATTAGGCAATTTTTCTAACGTCCAAGTTTGATTTTCTTTTAACGAATTGATTTCACTTTCCATAGCTCTTTTCCATTCATAGCTTTCCCTAGTTTCAAGTGCTTCTTTGTAAGTTTGAGGAGTGTCAATATTACAAATAATATCTTCAGCTATGCTGATACATTCATCTTGAAATCTTTTAGGTTTTTGTAAAGTTTGACGATTTCTGAGATTGTATGAAGTACTTGGTTCTTCTTCATCTGTTTCTTCACTTTCGCTTATGTCAGTAACATGTCTTTCTTGATCTTCATCTTGTTGTTCATCTTCTTCGTCATTTTCTTCTTCTTCCACTTGACTTTCTGAAAAATCTTGTCTTGAATCTTGAATGCAAGTATTTGGAGGAATAATTGGGATTCTGGTGTTACTCTCGGTGCTTTTACTGGAATGATCAGAAATACTGGATTTTTGAGCACAAACTTTAAGATACTCTTGAAATTTTACATCTCTTGAAACATAGACTTTGTTTTGCTGTTTAACCCAAATTCTATATCTTTCATCACCATCGTAACCTACCAAATAGCCTTTTATTGCCTTTTTGTCCATTTTTCTCCTTTTTTAAAATGGACCTACAAAAAACTAGATTTTTCATCAGGTTATGGGCCTATCATGCTGAAATAGCAGAGGTCAGTAAAAGTAGTTTTTTGAAAAGGAAGGTAATTAAATAAAATAAAAATATGGATCTAGCAAAACATATTAAACCACTAACTGGTGATACAGATTGGCCTATTTGGAAAAATAAAATGCGTGATATGCTTGATTATCATGAAGGTGCCTTAGACGTCATTGATGGTCAGCTAAAAAAGCCTGATCCTTTAGCTGAGGGTGCAACGGAAGATCAGAGAAAGCAACACAAGTTGGAATCTGATTTGTACCGAAAGGCAAACAGTCAATAATTACAAGTGCAATAAGTGATAATGTTTATCAGAAAATAATGGATAAAACAACGGCATATGAAGCATGGGAAGCCTTAAAAAATCAATTTCAAGCTTCGGCAAAAGATCAGCTGTTCAAAATTTGTACAGATTTCTTTGGTTTTAATTGGTTAGAAGGTGAAGATGTTTCCACGCATACAGCGAAGCTAAGAAGTCTATTTACAGAGTTAAATAATGGACTAAAAGCAAAAGGCGAGAATAGTCTTCCAGAACTAATGGTGGTATGTAAAATTCTCCATATTTTACCTCAACGGTTCGATACATTTAAATCATGTTGGATATTACTTCAATAGTTTGGAGGTTTAAATATGGCTACCATTTTTAAACCAAAATAATATATTTTTTTATTTATTTCTAACCTTTGTGTGAAAATAATGTCTTTGTTACAACGAAAAAAGATATCCCCATATCGCAAGGTATTTATGAACAATTTATATAAATATTAAATATTCTTGCATTCACGGGAAAAATAAGTTAAACCTTCAACCAAAATTTAGACTTGTAGACCTAGGATTTTAGCACTTACATCCTCTAGTAAAAACTGGGGTTAAGGTTTAGGTATTTTTGTATTGCACTGAGTTATTAGCTTTGTAAGTAATTAATCAAGACTTATTTTATTATTATTTTGCGAATTTTAGCCTACCCTGATTTAAATAGCACTGCACACCACTGTTACCGTCATAGCAGCCCGCAAGTTTTTCCATTCCGAAAAGCTTCCATTTTCCAATGGCAATGGAAGGCCTCAGTAGTGGCTTCGTGGAAGAATGATTAGCATTATTTACCATACTAATACAGTCTGAAAACTAAACAATAATCCGACTTTAAAGTTATGGAGTTATGGAGAGTTTTAGAATAGTTTTCGTTTTGTATTTGGCCGTGAAATTGGTGCCATCCGAACAAGGATTTCTTAATATCAAAGTGGATAGCCAACGCTTGTTATGGTACGTTTTTTTTTTAACAAAACCTAAATTTGAATGTTAAAGACTAAACAAAAGAATACTTATTATGTCTTATGTCGAAAACCATTTAAAGTCGCTAATTTATTAGTAGAAAGCAAAAACTTTTTTTTGGAAACATAAAAATTGTCAATAGAGGTTTGTCAAGTTTTTAAATTCAAATTGCCTTCATACTGATCACGCAAACAACTGAATATCAGCTGATTCACACAGAAAATGGTAGGCTAAGTATAGAAAGACGAGCGTAGGGTCCCTGCATCACGAAGACGTAGTGTCTTCTTTGGGTAGCGACACGACAGCTAAATATTTTTGGTTATATGACGAATCTGACACTGTCACGAGCGTAGCTTTTTTTTGTATTTAAAAAAATAAAATGGTTTACAAATGTTACGTAAATAACTGTCCGTCACACTCGGTATATATATTTAGACTGTCCAAATAAACAAACCATTCAAATAATGCTTTTCAGATTGTCGAATAAAAACGATGTTTTTTATGATTTCAATATTTACCCACATAGCGCAAAAAACCAAAAATTATTTGACATGTTTTATAAAATATAGAACACTATTGTTGGATTTATTCTAGGGCATAAAAGTGTACGTTTAATCCCTTTTTTCATGGACTAAAAGTAATTTCTTTAAAACTATAAAGGAAAAATTATAGTTTTTTTGGATCATTTTATTTTATTAATATACAAAAAACAAAAAACTATCATAATACACGATAACGGTTATTCTGTTGCTTCCAGCTTGGCAGAAGTTACTGTACTTTGCTGATGACTTGGTTGGTTTCGATTATTATTGTGTCCTTTGGCATAGCCTTCATATAAAGGAAGCATTTAACTTTCTAGCTTCTCCAGGATAAAAAACAGGAATACCTTTTCGGTGAAATTTTTGACATTCTTTTTATTGCATCATTTTCGGTAATCTGAAAGCTGCTTTCTTTGGCAGCGTTTTCAAGGTCCATCTCAAAGTAGGAATTATTCTTTGGTCCCTCGTTTGTTCAATCTTTAAGAAATTTAATTCAAACTTGTTCTTATTTAGTTTGTTATGAAATAAAAATTATTTTTTGCACATTTTTTTCTATGTTTGTTAGCGTCTGACTGACTTTTGTTTAATATCTACCATAGCAACGCGCCCAAAGCTCACCAAAAAAATGAAAACTATCACTGCCCGCTGTATTATTATATACCGGGGGTTGGCATACTAAAACTAGAGTACCGGAGTAAGTGGTTTAATATTTATTTATTTTATGATTATTATTATTTTTAGTATATAAACATTGGGATTAAAGTCCCTTTTAATCACTTAACAAATTATAGCCGTTCTTTCGGTCGGACTTAAAAAATCTTGCCGCGGTATTAAAAGTAAACACAGCATATACCTACTATTATTTTATTACGGTGTCCAAACAAAAGCGAGCGGCGAAGAAAACGTCGAAAGAACAAAATGTCAAAGACCCGAAAGGTCGAAACTACAAAAGGCCGAAAATACAAAAGGTCGAAAGTACAAAAGGTCGAAAAACAAAAGGCCAAAACTTCAAAAGGAAAAAAATACACAAGGTCGAAAGTACATAAGATCGAAAATAGAAACGGTCGAAAGTACAAAAGGTCGAAAGTACAAAAGGTCGAAAATACAAAAGATCGAAAAAAAAAGATTGAAAAACAAAAAGTCCAAAATCGAAAGTAGCTATACTGTAACGATTGCAAAAAAAGGCTTTACAATAGACACAGAGGCGCACACACACACACACACACACACACACCTAACGCATACACACACAAAAACACATACACGCACACTCACAGACGTCACGACGATATTGCGAAGATAAGTCAAAATACACCCAAATAAACACATTTTCGGCGTCATCTCAAAAACATTTTTTTTCTTCGAAAGCAATACCTTTTCTAGCCATTATTGCACGGGCTAGGATGGTAAAAAAAATTCAACAATCTAAAAATTGAAGGTCTAAAATTTTTTTTGTACCATCTCTAGGTATTTTTTGGGTAGCAACACGACGGGTCGCGGAACTTTGTTCGAAAACATTTTCCTCGAACGGAAAATTGTCAAAAACGGTTGTTTCGAATGGAAATTTCTTTGAAACAAAAATTTGCGATCAATCGCCTAACCTTTCTCAATTGATCGCAAACGTATTCTAACCGGTACAGACACTCTCTGATCTTTTTCCACCAAAACACTGTCTTCAAATCACAGGTTTGCTATCAATTGAGAAAGGTTAGAATAATGGAAAATATGTTTCGGTTGGTTCGGTTTAGTTTCACACTCTCTACCCAGACAGCACAAGTACGTACTATGTACGTAAAAACTCGTACATGGTGCATCCAATTAAACGTAAAATGTACGTACTCTAGACGTACATGGTACTAACATGGGACATCAAATTAAAATAACAGAAGTGTAGAATTAAGACTAGGTACCATTAAAAACTATTCTGGCTTCCTAAACATTCCTACTTTAGAGTGATCGTCCAGGTTTAAGGCTCGAAGTCTCGATAGTTTTCAAGTTTGTTTTACTTGATTTAATATTTAAGTAATGTATCTCTCTAACAATGCCGTTAAATGTTATAATTTAAAGACACTGTATGGTATTTTAAAAACAAATTAAGACTTACTGATCGATGTAAAATACAAAAATAAAAGTTTTGGAATATTTTTCAAAAAACCATGTTTTTGCACAAAGTCTACCTGATTGGAAGCACGGCAGAACCACAGAACTGACTTTAGAAACTATAAGAAATTTACAAAAGAGGCAAAATTTAGGGTAACCCCACAGAAATGATATTTTTTATGATTGTAGTTAAGTACCATAACTACTATTATATCTAATAGTAAAAGTCTATGAATTAAATTGTTGTAGTATTTTTTGTATTAATTTATATTATAAAAATTAAAAGTTGGTCAAAAACTTAAAATATAAGTCTTTAATTTTTTAAAAAATATTTTACGGTAGGTACTCTAAAAATTCTGAGATCGCTTTACAAACTTCTACAAAAATTGTAGGTACTCTAAAAATTCCGAGGTTAATTTACAATATTGTATAGAAATTGCGTGTAGGTACTCTAATTATTCCGAGGTAAGTTGACGAGTCGCCCATGGAAAATCCGAGGCAGGTCACGTGTGCTTGTCGCTACCCATGGAGACGCCAGGCTTCCAGGATGCAGTGACCCTAGAAGAGCGTCTAAGGTAGCGCCGCGATGATGTAACCTCGAAAGCTCGAGTGTCCAAATCCGCTAACCCCAAGGTCAGTAGAGGATAGGTTGCCTGGTAACTCCATGGTCGAAGCGGCGTGAGAGGCGACAGCGCATCTTTTGGAGTGCTACGATTTGATTACAGCCCTTTGTTTACATATGTTTTTAAGTATTTTTAATCTTCGATTGTTTATTTTTTACATTTGCGGTGTTTTTTTCGGACTATATTTATTTAAAAACCGTAAATACTTTCTACTTGTACTTATTTTAACGGACTAAAAGCTTCCCAAGACAATTTGCCTTTGAGATATTTGGTATAAGGTAAGTTTTATATTTGAGTTACTTGATGTATTTTATGAATAGCGTTATTAAAGACAGAAAAATAAAAAAACATATTTACATTTAAGTCAATAAAGGAACACAAGAAACTTGAAGATTTCCTACCATATTAAGTGTTTTTTGTTTAAATGGGTGACGTCATTTCCCGCTTCAACAACTGGCTCTGATTGTTCAGAAAGTTACCGGGTAACCTACCCTTTACAGACCTTGCGCAAACCCTAGCCATCGTACGTCAAACTTGTCAAAGAACGACTCGCTGCCTCTATTTCAGTGATGCAAACAGCGCAAACCCAAAAAAAAAGCAGTGGTGCCAACAGAAATGGGAGCCAGAACAGCAGACACATGCTACAATCATTTTTAGGGTTTTACCGTTATGTCTCAACTATCCATTTGGAGGTTAATAAATCAGTGCATCCATAGGCTATTATACGCATACGTCATGATAATCTGTTCAATGGTAGCTGATGGAGGACAAATAAAGCATTTTTCCATAAGATGTAAAATTGATATTAATTCAAAATTGCGCCAAAATAAGACAGGCTACAGATTAAATAAAGCAGTTTTTCTATGAAGCATTTTCTTTTCTTAATCGAGGAAAAATAAGTAATTTTCTGACATTTTAAAAATGTTCTGTTCTTTTAGCTACCTCTTCTACGTAGACTATAGATAAGCGTTGTTTCTCTCGGTTTAGCCTAATTCAGCCTAAATATAAGCAAACTGAATAAGAGTTGGAGTTGCTTGTAAGGAAGCAGTGGCGTATATAAGGGCTCGAAGCTAAGATTTTTTTTAGAAATTTTCCATAATTTTTATGAATACAAACATAATATTATATAAAAAACGATAGCGCAGACTTAGCTGCGGTCTCCAGTTCTTTCAGCATTTTTATCAGTTTTTCTTTCTTGGCGATATCATCAGCATATCTTAGGTGGCTCAAGTATTATCCGCTTACATGATGCCTATTTCTTCACAATCTAAGTTTTTAAAAACATCTTCGAGGGCCTGGTTAAATAGTTTTGGGAATATTGTTTCAATCTGTCTGACACTTCTTCTTATGCTGATTGACTTAGTCCCTTCGTAGGTTTTGAATAATGTTGTTGCTTCGCTATATATATTGGCTATTAAGTCTGTGTATCTGTAATCTTTTCGGCTATTAATTAAAGATGCTTTCACTGCCCAGTGCTCAATGCTATCGAAAGTTTTTTCAAAGTCTATAAACCCAATATATAGTGTAATGTGGTATTCGTTGGCTCGTTCTATTAGGATTTTTATGGTTAATAGGTGATAAACTCTGCTGAAACCTTTTCGGAAGCCTACTTGTTCCTTTGCTTGATATCCGTCAAATTTTGTTTTTAGTCTATCTTTTAATATGTTCGTGAAAACCTTATAAATTACAATTTATGTACTAATATAAAATAATTGAATTCAGCAAAAAAAATCAAAATCTATGGGCCAACATTTATGCCTTGGCTTTAAACCAGCTTTAAACGAATAATGCGACAAGCGTTTACTCTAGTCCCTTTGGGGCTGTTTAAAAATTTCGAGCACGAAACCGAATTAACCCCAGAGCATAAAAAGTCAATCATACCCTCTCGAACAAAAAATATTGAAGGCCCCAAAACCTCATCTATATAACGAGTGTACGTCATGCCTTTGCTTTTCATGACCCCCACCCCCTAACTCTCCTGTTTTTGATAGAGAGTAACTTGACCCAAATGACATTGCAGTATCTCAATGCTCTATGACTTGAACTCTTCGACTAGTACCATTCATGTTCGTCATTGTTCGCAGTAGTGACTATCGCAATAGGTGACGCAGGATTTTCCTTCCCCATTTTTTATAAACACATGTAAAATAAAAATATAATAATATGGCAATAATGTAAATACCTATTCTATAAAGAACTTACCTAAATTCAGTAAAAAAGCTAGGTAAATTTTACTGCTTGTATGTGAGGGAAATTCATCTATCCTTTAAGTTTGCGAACTTCTTTATAAGGTCATCGTAAAATGGCTGTGATATACGAATAATTCATTTGTCAGTCTTTCCTCTAACATGGTACTTACGCTTTTATTTACGTCGAATATAGGGTATGACTTTTTAGAGTTCAAAATCAAAGGAAAATCTCGAAAATAGTTTTTCCAGTAAAACATACACTGCGTCGTAAACAGAGAACATTGTGCAAAATAGTTAAAATAAAAACAGAATCAGAACCGAATGTAAATAATACACCGGTAACCGGACACTATTTCAATAATATATGTAGGTTCAACACCTGATTCTTTGCCCTGCCAAAGCATGCGACGTTGTCATGATAACTAACGGACGCCTTCACTTCGTGGCATATCGAGTAGACACAGACGAACGAAAAACATAACTCACTTAAACTTGTCTGTACGCTGAGCTCGGATTCTGTGCACTGTAGCTTTCCATAGAGATATATCTGGTTGCCTGCTAATTGCAAAATATAGAAAGAGAGGACGATATGTCGCTATAGAATTTGAGAGTACAGAATCGGCAGCGGGGAAAACTCACGATTTTTATCGGTTAATAGGTAAAAAGGTGACCAACCTCTCGTTCGGTTTTCCAGCGCTGCTCCGATTTTTATTTTTTTTCCTTTTTTAGATTCTTAGATTTTTATATTTAGTCAGGAAGAAACTGCGTCATTGGACGAGCCGCCACTGGAAAAACTATTGCAATTTTTTGTAATCTATTGAGAAACGGGCATTGTTGTTGCATTTTTTTTTATACGGGCTTTCAGAGCTTTATTTGTACTGGTGCACTGTTGTATTTTATTGAAACCGTACTGGCTAATTTTTTTGACTACACTAAGATTTTAGCCAGCTATATATTGGATTTTAAATACAACCAAAATAAAAAAGTTAAAAGAGTGTGTAAAATAGAAGGTCACTCGTAGATAAACCGCTAGACCGAGGGGGATTTCACTGCCCGCAATATATGTAGAGTCGGGGACGTTTTAAATTGCCGTTGTGTTTTTTTTCTGTCAAAATTAATTATTTAAACAAATCAAAAAAATTTTTTAATATGTATGTATACAGCCAGAGGTAAGGTTCACAATTTTTTTGTTTGGGTTTAAACTACTTTTCCGAATTTCAAATAGGAATATTTTTCGAGGGCGGCAATTTAAAAAGTCCCCGACTTTACAAATTTTGGCCTAAGTAATGCGCAATAATCTGGTAGTGGTTCGCAATAGCCCGCAATAATGTCGCAGTATCTTGCAATATTAATGCAATAGTGTGGCAATTGTCTGCAATAATCCGCAATAATTTAGAATATAGGGTTATTGCGCAATATATGTATAAAATCCAAGTCAGTGAAATCCTCCTCGCGCTAGGCAGCCTAACCAAACTTTGAATACATTGATTTTATTGCAGCATTGTCAAAATGACGAAGACTGCCAGTTGTTGGGTCGGCGGATAAAAGGTCGAAAGTACACAAGGTCGAAAGTACAAAAGGTCCAAAAACAAAAGGTCGAAAATACAAAATGTCGAAAATTCAAAAGGTCGAAAATACAAAAGGTCGAAAATACAAAAGGTCGAAAGTACAAAAGGTCGAAAGTACAAAAGGTCTAAAGTACAAAAGGTCGAAAGTTCAAAAGGTCGAAAGAATGAAAATAAATGATTGAAACCTAACCAATTCGAATTGCCCTGACAGCCGAGGTAGTCTAGAGGTCGAGGATAGTTCATAGTTAACCCGGTTAGGCTACTAACCCAACCTGACCAGGTTAGGTTTGTTTACTAAAAAAAAACTACCCTGATCTCGTCAGGAAAGTTTTTTTTTTGATATACTAACCTAACCGGGTCTGGTTGGGACAGTAACCTAACCTATCCTCGGCCCCGGGTCCATCTCGACTGGACCGGTCAATTCGTCTTGATAGACTAAATTGGTATTTTTAGTATTTTGTATTGTCGATCTTTTTTCGACCTTTTATACTTTCGATCTTTTGTACTTTCGACCTTTTGTACTTTCGACCTTTTGTACTATCGACCTTTTGTTTTTCGATCTTTTGTACTTTCGATCTTTTGTACTTTCGACCTTTTGTACTTTCGACCTTATTTTTTCGACCTTTTGTACTTTCGACATTTTATCCGCCGCCCATAGGAATATTTTGAAGAGTTTTAAACAGGTCGATTTTATCCCAAATCCCAAATTTAATTAAAAAAAACTGGCAAAATCGAAATAAGCAATAAGATCGCGTCTGTGGGATTCATGGGAAGTTATTACTCTATTTAAGATAAGAAAAACTGCATATACATAAAATATGAAGTATGTAAGAAAAAAGGATGGAAGTTTACATGTAGTTACGCCCATTGTCTCAGCATAGCCAGACCCACAGCCAATACGTGGCCTCTTTGCGCCCCGGTAAATTAGAGGGAGGTAATTTATGACACCGATTGTTTCCTCTAGCGCGGCGATCTCTTCTTTCAACGGTTTGTAAAGATAGTCAAAGGGTAGTTGTACATAAAATATCGGATAGACGATTACTACTTAACTTATACTTTTTTTCAAGCTTATTATTTTTTGAATTGAAATCAAACTTTAATTTTAAATAAATATTTTTAATAATATTTTCGTTGTGATTCGCTTTTTCAATCATGGTTTCACAAAACTCCGTTCTTGAAAAACAGATCATCTGGAAAAATGTCTTACGTTTTCTTTACTTTAAAACTCCAGTAACCATGTCATTTCAAAATGTTCTCCCACATCATTGACAATTGCCTTACTAGAAGGGAGGAAAAGCTTAGATTCCCTCAAACGCGACAACAAATAAATTTGGCACATCTTGACAGCGCCATAGCTTGAGTAAGAATTTGCGTGAAAAAAAAAATACCCACTTCTCACCTATTTCGCTGCACACGAAGGTTTGACGAAAATCTTCGTGAGGACGAAAAGTGCCGATTTATTCTCCTACTTTCGCACTACCTGCCCTAAAACGGCAAAAAATATTTCAAGACACCACCTAAAATATATTTTCCTCTTTCTCAAACCTCTCTTACCCACATTAAGCACAGCAAGCATCATTAAAATATAATTCAAATTCTCCAACTTTGTTATGTTCCTTTGTTAGTCTTGGCAAGTATATTCTACTTGTCATGCATTTCTGGTTATAACGAAAAACTATCATACTGTTATCTTGCATACCAATCAAGTTAGGTCATTGTCATTTTGCTCCAAAACAAGGGGTAACCTATACAGCCCCCTATCCCAAAGGAGAAATTTATGTCCCCGTTACCGTCAGACGTTGTTTGGGTATTCGAAAAGTTGGTGTAGCTATATAGCTCTTTTTTGAAGCTACATGTACCTCGTGTATCTATAGCTATGTACCTAGAGCTAGCTAGCGTCGTGATGCTGTAAGCTGCATGTATACCCTGTTGATAGGCCTGGCCATGCTTTCTGAAAGTGTAAATACACTATACAATTTTATCATGTACATAATATAATATAATTACTTATTTTAGTTGTGTTCAAATTATTTAAAAAAATATTCGAAGTTCAAAAACAATAATTTTGTAAAGGATCTCTCACAAAAAATACTGAAAATTGGTCTCTGAAAAAATAAAATTTGTGATTCTATCGGTAATATTTGAAAATTAAAAATGTTATGTTAAAATTGGCATCTACCAAAATAAAATAAAAAATTCCTTTACCACTAGTCTTTTAATAAATGCACAGGTTGTACCCTCGGTAACCTTTTTAATAAATCAGCTGGATCGATATAAACTTGTAGATGTACAGATTTTATTATTTTTCACGTATTTATAAACAAGGTCTCTTAAAAATATTATAATATAAAATATATTATTCTACATATTACATTTTAATAGCATTACATTTTGTGTTTGCAACGCAAGCAAAGTAAGTAATACATACGGTACACTTATAACACTGTCTTTTTACGTAATCTTACAAAAAAGCATTTATTTTAGTTCTTTGGAATAATGATAAAAAATAATAAAAATATAATATACTAATAATTCAACTACAGTCTTTGAAAATATGTCACAAAAATGACCTACGCAACCAATTTATAGAACTTGAAATTTACTTTAAACACCTTTTAATAAATAGGTCCATAGACTACCACTAAACACAAAAACATTTTAATAACGTCCAAATAATGTTAAATTTAAAAACATAACGTTAGGTTAAATGTTAGTTCTAACCTCGGTTCTAACGTCATATTCATAGTGAAAAAGAAGCTTAATAACCCGTTTTTTGACGTTAGAAAAATAATCTTGTTTTTCCAACATCAAAAAACGAATGTTTTTTTTTAATATTTTTCGAACGTTAAATAATTTTGTTAGTTGATTTCTTCATTTTTAACAGTGAAAAAGAAATGTTTTTCTAACACTGAAAAATAAATGTTTTTTTAACACTGAAGATATATATATTTTTTCAAATATCTTCATAGATAGATGAACTTAAATGACTTAAATAAATTTCTTTTATTTTGGAAATGCAGAGCAAGAGTCCGTTGAGGTTTTCGTGAACTCGACATTCAGTAAAGGAAATTCGGCTCCGTAGTTTCTAAAAATTAAATTTAAAATTCTATATAAACAATAATTCTGTAATAACTGCCTCGCTGCGGGGCCAAACCAATGCCTTGTTCAAATTCATGCTCAAGTGAAGACCCGCCTCAAAGCAAAGGATGTTTAACTGAATGGTCGTTTGAAGTTCCCACTCTGATTGGATGCCCGTTCGGCCTTGCAGCGAGGCATAAGAATTGTGCATCAAATGATTACGCCCCTATAAATGCGCGTTCGTCTCAAGGCGCGTATTCTACCTCAAATGAATACGCGTCTTAAGGTCCGGCGGCTAACAGGCCGCGGAGAATTGTCGCATTCCCTATCTGATTACCTTATAACGTTGGTATGCGATTTTTTTACTTTAGTTTACTTTTCTTACCATATTTTGTGGTGCTTCATTTAAATCACTGCAAACCTATTTGTTGTTCTTTAAATATACCATATTTCCCACACAACTGGAGTATATTCTGATCCAAATATGTATTAACTCTCATTATTAATATTTGTGCTTTTAATTTGCGACATTTGTTTTTACAAAAGGCCAATATTTTCACCAAAACAACAAAAAGCGTCTCTCTTACTGACCCGTATCAACTAGCAGCGAAACGCAACTAAAAATGACGATGGTCATGCAGTTCTGGTGTAACTGAAGCAGCGCCTTCTATAGTTTCTAACAGTAAGAAATGAGATCTAGGAAAAACATTATAAAAATACCCTTATATTGATGGTATTATTTTTAGTGTAAAAGAATTATGCTTTAAATGTTGGTTTCTTAACGTTATTAATAAATATATTTTTGTTAATGCTTTTACTTGAAATTTTAGTTAGGATTTTTAACATGTTTTTTAATTTTTACAAGTTGACTTAATTTGAACACTAATTTGTGCTAAAAAAACGTTTTTTTTTCAACATTTATTTAACGTTTTTTACAATTTTGTGCTTAGTGGGCTGTAAGTTATCATTCTAGAGGTAGTATTACATTGATCACAAAAACTATTACCCATAAGTCGTTTTATTAAAACTATAAATTTTGCGCAGTTGTTGAAATAGCAGAATTGGTTAGATATCAAGATAAGAGATAATTTGAGCAGAATATTAGAAAGGCTGCAAATATTGTGAATTAATCTAATGGACATCTCTTTTAATCTTGCTACATCTCCTCTGACGTTTTATTTTTAAATTATTGACGAAACAACAATAGATTTAAAAAATCCAATAGTGTACGGCGATTGCCAATTTTCTAGCCTCACGCCTTTCGGATGCCAATCCCCTCTCGCTCTCCTCCCCGCGCTCCCAGAGGTGTTGTGATCCTCAAATTACAATCCGTAGCGTTTTCAAACTGCCAGTAGCTGACCGGAATAAAATCTTGGGTCCCTTTTGCGACAATGGAGAGGAATTTAAGGACATAAGATTAGAGAAAATAGAGATTTTTTTGCAATCAGTCAACGTTTTTTTATTGTTTGGCTCACATAATAAAATCGAATGTTTGAGAGTAGTAAAAGGTGATAAACCGAAATATTTAAATGGCTAAAAAAATCTACTAACGTACATTCGTCAATATAAGCTCCTCAAAAACTCATTTATTTTTTTTATTTATTTATTTTTCTATTTCAACGGCAGAGCCAATTTACAATAATATTACAGAGTAATTAATTAATAACAAGATGGCAAAAAAAGTAATAAAACTAATTAAAAGAAACAAAAAAAAATAATAATATGAAACTAGGACTAAGAAAATTGACGAAAGACAAAAAATTTTCTCTTTTATTAAAATATAGGAACTGTAGGTTTTACTATAGTAATTCCCTAATACTACCCTTAAAGGAAGTGAGACCGGCTGCGAATGGATCAAGATTGTTTTGATTGTACAGACGAAGAGTACGAGTCAATGGTGAATAATAGCCATAATTGGCATGATGAAAGGGAATACGAAACATTGGCGAGTTATGCCTATGCTGAATAGTGTTGAAACCGATAATCTCCAATAAAGAAGGACAAAAGCAGATACCGTTTAATATTTTATAAAAAGTTATAACATCAGAATATGTCCTTCTTCTTTCCAAAGTATCAAGTCCAAATGGTTGGCTAATGGCATTATAATTTATGTTATAATTGTTGTTGTAAATGGCTATATCAGCCCTGAATGCAAGAGAACGAAGAAAAGTTCTCTGTACAGACTCCAAGCGATCAATGTGGCAGGCATAGTGTGGTGACCATACCACTGACGCATATTCCAGTACAGAACGAACTAGTGAGCAGTACAAGCGCTTAAAACAATAAGGTGATAACTCGGAGCTGTTACGAGTGATAAAGCCAAGGGTTCGCATACCCTTATTAATAATATCGTCATAATGAGGCCTAAATGACAACTTGCTGTCAAATAAGACACCCAAGTCCCTGACTGCCGCTACTGATTCAAGAGCAGTACCATTTATGACATATATATGCTGAATCGAATTAGATGATCGACTGAAAGTGATACTTAGGCATTTTTTAACATTTAAATCTAGACCATTATTACTACACCACTCACTAATGTTATTAAGATCACTTTGAAGTAACAAACAATCAAGATAAGTTTCAATCAACCTATAAAGCTTAAAATCATCAGCAAATGCCAGATGATCCGAACTAACAATCACGTCACTAAGGTCACGAATAAATAAATTAAAGAAAACTGGGCCAATGTGTGAACCTTGCGGGACACCAGAGTCCACTTGAATCTCACCAGAAACGCAATCGCCTATCCGGACCAACTGTGTGCGACCAGTCAGGAAACTATGGGCAAGACTTACCAGAGTCTCGCCCAACCCCATAGCCCTCAACTTGCTCACCAAGTGTGCATGACTCACCCTGTCAAATGCCTTTGAGAAGTCCGTGTAGACACTGTCCACTTGTTTAGACTCCTCAAAGGCACTCAACAGAGTGTGCTGATAAGATAGCAGGTTAGTCACTGTTGACCTGCCTTGAGCAAACCCATGCTGGCTATCGGATAAAATGCCCCTGCAATGCCAGGAAAAATGACGACAAAGTAAATGATCAAAAAGTTTTGGTATAACCGATTGAATACTAATACCACGATAATTACGAACATCATTCCTGTCACCATTCTTAAAAATAGGTGTCAAAAAACTGACTTTCCAGTACTCTGGAAATGTACCAGAAGACAAGGACATATTAAACAACCGATGCAAGGGTTCGCTCAGCGTGCAAACACAATTTTTGATAAAAACAGATGGAATGCCATCAGGACCATGGGAGTATTTAGTTTTTAAGTTGCTGATCCCTTCAAAAACTTCCACCATAGAGAACTGAATAAAATTTAAGTCCAAACTGTAATTAAAAGAGTAGGGAGGAACTTCCTCATTATGTTTTTTGTATGTAGAAGCAAAGTTCTTTGCAAACTGGTTCGTCCCGCCTTCCTTTTTGTAAATATGTTCTTTTTACTATAATTTACCAAATTGGTTCGAATTAGGCTATTTGGTGATTCACTAGAGCATTTTCTATTTTTTGTTTATTTAGTATTAATTAACTAATTAAGTACTTAAAATTACTGGGTTATTTGCATTTGAAACTCCCGCGGTTTTAAAGGCAAATATTACAATTTGCTATAATCAATTTACTTTACATAAAATGCATTTTGAATTACTAAGGTTCCTAGTTCCTTTAATATGGACCTTCGTAATCTCATTCCCTCCTACTTATTCCCTTTTCTCCTACGCCTATGGATTAACGACGCCACTGGGCGCCATGTGGGAGAATGAACGCAGCAGCGATACCTGCTGCCGCAGCACAGAGAACCGTTTCGCCTTCGAACGATAATACACGCGTGTTAGCTACTCTCCTACCGCAGGAATGTGGGGTGCAAAAACTAAGGTTTAACAGCGCGTCCTCCCATGAGTTCCGCTTCCTGTATAAAAATGGTAAGTGAAAATGCATTATTTTTACCTTACATACATTTGTTTATTGCTACACTAACCTAGAAGGTAAACTAGACCATTTCAGAATCCCTTGTACCAGCTTAGCCTATGACCTTATTCCCTTAAAATTACAGTCCACATCTGACACCGTTAAATTCCAGACAACTCTCCTATCTGGACCACCAGGGAGCCCCATTTTGATCCTTAGCGAGCCGGATTTCTGGAATCGTTTTTTTGCCTTTTTAGGTTAGTTTTTTTTACTGGTTTCAAATGCAAGAAAAACCCTTGTTTTTCCTAAATGCCTTTTTTACTGGTTTCAAATGCAAGAAAAACCCTTGTTTTTCTTACATGCCTACTTTAGAAAACCCCTAGGTTTCTAAAATACATTTTGCGATTTTTTTTTGTGTAAAAACAAATGCAAGAAAAACCCTTGTTTTTCTTACATACCTACTTTAGAAAACCCCTAGGTTTCTAAAATACATTTTGCGATTTTTTTTGTGTAAAAACAAATGCAAGAAAAACCCTTGTTTTTCTTACATGCCTACTTTAGAAAACCCCTAGGTTTCTAAAATACATTTTGCGATTTTTTTTGTGTAAAAATTAAATATTTTTAACAATAAATTTAGCCTTTTCATGCGAAAAACCAAACACAGATAAAATCTGTAAACTACTATGCTTTTTTTTGTTTCGAATAAATCAAGTTTTTTCGTTTCTTTTTTGTAAAAAAAAAACCGTATGGAATTTGGGTGTTTTTTTGTTTGTCACTGGAAATAGTTTAAAATAGTGTCTGCAAAGTGCTATTATTTTAGCCGTTGTGCCTTCACATTTGTGGATTGCTATAATTATATCCAATTTGCTCGAAAAAAATCTCCACATTGCCATATTCATTTTTGCTTATTGCAAATTGCTATGACTATATCCGATTGCGGATGCTTTACTATATTCGTTTTTGCGTAAAAATTGCTATGAATATATCTATTTCTAATTTACTATTATAATATCTGTCTGCAAATGGCTATGATTGTATCCATTTTTTGCGTGCATAATAAATTTTGAAGGAAATTTAATTCTTAACTTGAGAATTTGTTTTCGTGTAAAGGCAGATAAATAGTTTTACCAAATTAAATGCTTTTGATTTGTAGGTATTTATTTTTAAATTTAATACATAGTACTACTTATTTGAATTCGCGAGGCGAAGATAAAAAAACTTATACACAAGTTTTTTGTTATCATTAGTTTGCATCGGGTATTTTCTTTACTTTTGTGCGCTTATAGTTTGATTATTGTAATTAAACGTAGGACATTAATATTTATACAGGGTGTCCAAATTTTGATTTTTTTTTCAGTTTACCTAATTTTTGTCAATTATTTTTTGGATTTTTTTTTAAATCATGTCTAGTTCGGATAAAATTTTAAAGGCTAAAGCCTTGCGCTATAGTGCGATTTCACAGCTAAATTTGATCATTGAATCCGCGACCCTCGCAAAAAATGACCCTGCCTATCACAGCGGCTTTAAAGTCAAATTTCGGACATTGTCAAAAATCAAAAAAGATTTTGAAAAGCACCATAATACTTTGTTGACGTTGGTAGCCTCTGATGAGGATCGCTTAGTAGTAGAAAACAAAGTGTCTATGGACTTTTGCAAACGCTGTGACGAGATTTCCACTATATTTTACGAACTTTTCGAACTACCCTTTGAAGATGGAGGGCTTTTGAGCAGTACGATAAATCCCATGGGCAGTCCCTGTGCCTCCACAAACCAGCATGGTTTACTGCCTAGGATAAAAATACCTCTTTTTCAAGGGGAATTTAAGGAGTTTCCAACCTTTTTGCAAGCCTTTAATGCTACCGTGCACAATAATAGGTCGCTGGGAAACTTTGAAAAATTCAATTTGCTTTTTTCTAATTTAAAGGGCCCTGCCCTGGATGTCATTTCTGACATTCCTATCCTTGCTGAAAATTATTTAAATGCCTACCACACCTTGGTGGATAGGTATACAAATAAACGATTACAAGCTTACCTTCACTGGAAGGCAATTGAAGGCTTCTCTCCTCTTACTAAAGAGAATGCTACGAATTTGAGGAATTTGCTTGATTGTTTTTCGAAAAACTTAAGTGCTTTAAAAGTCATGGGTTTTAAAACGGAGTTTTGGGATTATATTATGGCACAAATGCTCTTGGATAGGTTGGACCCAACCACGCGCAAGGCATTTGAGCAAAATTATTGCTCCAATGAGATCCCCTCTTATGATAAAATTCGTGCTTTTGTTTCTAGCCATTGCATTGCGTTGGAACAAATACAACAAACTCAAGATTACTTAAAAAATAAAGATTTGTCAATTTCAAGTCAGAAAAATCAAGCAAAGTTTCAAAATCGATCTGCTTTGTTTGCTAATACTCAGAGAGCCTCCAAAAATGCCTCCCAGTCTCCAAATGGCCAAAGTGGCTTAAATAATACTCCAAACCCTCAAAATTTTTGTTTTCTCTGTAAAAGTGGCGATCATATAATATACAGATGTCCTAATTTTTTGGCGAAAACTCCCCAGCAACGTTTTGAGATTGTTAAACAACATAAAGCGTGTGTCAACTGTTTGGCCTCAAAGCATAATTTACCCCAGCAATGCAAATCAGAAAAAAGATGTTTACATTGTGGCCAATTTCATCACAGTCTCTTACATTTTTTTCCTATTAATTCTACACCTAGTTCTGCGAGTAGCCCCTCTACTTCTGCAGTGCAACCCCCGAGGAGCCCCGTGGCTACCGAATTTAATAGAACCACTAACACCATTGTTACTGGTATGTCTTTAAATGATCGCGAAGTACTTCTCTGTACCGCTTTAATACAAATACAGGATGTTTTTCAAAATTGGCACACAGTGCGCGCCATCTGTGACTCTGGTGCTCAATCTTCATTTATATCTAAGTCATGTGCTGATAGTTTGGGCCTTCCTAAATTTAATATCGCCAGGACTCTACAAAGCTTAGATCGAATGACAACTTCGGCAAAATCTGGAATTAATTGCAATATATCCTCTTTGCGTGATAATAATTTTGTTTTTAATTTTGATGCGATAATACTCGATAAAATTTGTAGTGATTTACCTCATTCCTCATTTTCGATTAAAAGTTTTCCTTTTCTCGCCAACTTAAAACTAGCTGACCCAGGCTTTAATAAAAGCGATAAAATTGATTTATTGTTGGGCGGCGATGTGTACCCTTACATTTTGCTAGATGGTCGTTTGTCTACGGGACCCAACAACCCCGTCTGCATTAATACTATTTTTGGTTGGGGAATAATGGGCAATCTTTCACTTTCACCTTCAACTACAAATCAAATTAAAACATTTTTTACTACGTCAATGAACGATTCTTTTGTCAATTTAGATAAAAATCTACAACGATTTTGGCAAATAGATGACATACCTAATGTCAAGGCCATTGACCCCGAAGATGAGTTTTGCGAAAATTATTTTTTGAAAACTACCTCAAAAAATGAGGAGGGGAGATATATTGTATCTTTACCATTTAAAGTTACTGCTCCAGATTTTGGCGACACTCGATCCATTGCCGTACGTCGTTTTTTCTCCCTTGAGAAGAAATTGCTACAAAACCCTGATTTTTATGCTGCCTACAGCTCTGTTTTACAAGATTATTTAGATAATAATCATATGCAACCGGTTTCTGCACCTTTGCCGACCGAAATTTCAAATCATTTTTATATTGCACACCATGCGGTGTTTAAAAAAGATTCTACTAGCACCCCCCTGAGGGTGGTTTTTGATGCGAGCATGCACGCCCCTGGCAAAATCTCGCTCAACAACGCTGTTTATACTGGGCCCCCTTTACAAAGGGACTTACAAAAAATTTTATTACTTTATCGTTTGCATAAATTTTGCTTTTGTTGCGACATCCGTCAAATGTACAGGATGATTTTAGTTGACCCTAGTCAAACTAATTTTCAAAGAATAGTTTGGAGGTTTGATCCTAACCAGCCTATTCAAGACTTCGAAATAAATAGAGTTTTATTCGGGGTCTCTTGTAGCCCCTTTTTGGCTATCAGAACTTTGCTGCAACTTGCTAGAGAGCATGAGGACCTTCCTCTTGCCTCAAAAATCATTGAGGAGGCAGTTTTTGTCGATGATGTGATTTCGGGAAGTGATGACTTTTTTAAGGCCACTGAGATGAAAAATCAATTAATCGAGCTACTTAGCCGAGGTGGATTCGAATTGCGTAAATGGGCGAGCAATTGTCCCGAGTTACTATCCGATCTTCCTGAGTCACACATTTCGATGAAGGCTCTTTCTCTCGATTTAGATGCTGAAAATTCAACTTTGAAAATTCTCGGTTTAAATTGGAACCCTCATACTGATGAATTTTTTTATACTTTCGACTGTTCTCTCCAAACATGCACTAAAAGAACAATTTTAAGTAATTTGGCCCGCATTTACGACCCTCTGTCTTTTTTGGCGCCAATAGTTTTAATTTTAAAATTAATTGTTCAATACTGCTGGGCAGAAGACTTAAACTGGGACGACCCTGTCAGTCCGGAAATTGTTTTTAAATGGGAAAAATTTAAAAATGAATTAAAGTTTTTGCATTCTGTTAAAATTCCTCGTCAAATAATTTTGCCTAATGCTAGTCAAATCCAGCTAGTAGGATTTTGCGATAGTTCAGAACGGGCCTATTGTGCTGTCGCTTATATTCGAATTTTTTATTCTGATGGAAACATTAAAGTTTTTTTTGTTTGTAGTAAATCTAGAGTCGCACCGTTGCGTCGTAAACTAACTTTACCAAGACTAGAGCTTTTAGGAGCTGTTTTGTTGGCTAAATTAATGGATTTTTTACTAGAAACGTTCTCGGAAAAAATTAAATTTGATAAAATTCTTGCTTTTACTGATAGCACAGTGACCTTATCTTGGATTCAGGGATCTCCTCACAAATTTAAAACATTTGTTTCGAATAGAACTGCCTATATACAAGGAAGAATTAGCCCTGAGTTTTGGCATTATGTTCCTACTGAACAAAATCCTGCTGACTGCGGTACTAGGGAAATGTATCCCTCTGATTTACAAAGATTTTATTTTTGGTTAGAAGGGCCTTCTTTTCTAAACCAACCTACAAATACTTGGGATTTTATGACAGTTACTTACGATGGGAATGCAGTTTTGGAAGAACAGCGAAAAAATATTTTTAACGTTTTTACTTGCGAACAAACAGTTGAATATTATGTAAACAACTTGTTTGAAAAATACAGTTCTCTTTTTAAAATTAAGAGAATAGTTGCTTACTTTTTGCGAGGGTTACAAAAGTTTAAAAATCCCTCATACAATTTTGCTACTGATTACCTTACAAATCAGGATTACTACAAAAGCTTACTTTTTATTTCGAAATGCGTACAATCTTTTTCTTTCCAAAAAGAAATTGAATTACTAAAAGATAAGAAACAGCTTCCAAAAGCTTTTCAAAAATTATGTCCATTTTTGCATAATGAAAGCTACGATTTGCTTCGTGTTGGAGGCCGTTTATGCCATTCAAATTTATCATACGATAAAAAATTTCCAATTCTTTTGCCTTCTAGTGCAAAATTCACTGAATTACTGATTTTAGATTTGCATCGCAGCAATCTTCATTGTGGTATACAGACCACAACTTTTTTACTAATGCAAAACTTCTGGGTATTGTCTGCTAAAAAGGTAGTGAGAAAAGTTTTAAGTTCTTGCCATACTTGCTGGAAAACTAAACCTAACTCCCTTCAACCCCCTATGGGTAACCTACCGAAATTTAGAGTTTCCGAAGCAAAGGTGTTCGAAAATGTAGGTATAGATTTTTGTGGTCCGTTCACGATTACTCTTGGTCGGACCAGAGGTGCAAAAACCATGAAAGCATATGTCTGTTTATTTATCTGTTGCGCTGTTAAAGCCGTGCATTTAGAGTTAGTCTCTGATATGACATCAGAAGCCTTTCTGGCTGCTCTGCGCCGCTTCATAGCTAGAAGAGGACTATGCTCAAAGATCTCTTCAGACTGCGGGACCAACTTCGTGGCCTCTGAAAAATACTTGCGACAAATTTTTTCTGATTGCGTGAAGGGGGAAGGTATAGTTTGGTCTTTTAACCCACCTGCTGCTCCCCACATGGGAGGCATTTGGGAATCAAACATTAAATCTTTAAAGACTCATCTTCACAGGGTAGTTGGAAATCAAATACTCACCTATGAGGAATTAAATACGGTTTTAACCCA
Source organism: Aspidapion aeneum (assembly GCA_963576565.1). Classification (NCBI taxonomy): domain Eukaryota; kingdom Metazoa; phylum Arthropoda; class Insecta; order Coleoptera; family Brentidae; genus Aspidapion; species Aspidapion aeneum. Next base: position 29,904,352 of record OY755043.1, read on the forward strand.
AGTTGAAGCCATAATGAACTCACGTCCTTTATGTGCCTTAAGCACCGATCCTACTGATCTGGCGGTCTTGACTCCTAATAATTTTTTAAATTTGAGGCCTCCAGGTACAATACCCGATCCAAACTACTGCGATATTGCGTTAAACAGGCTGTCCAGGTGGCAACTGTTGCAAAGAATGCACCGCGATTTTTGGATTCGCTGGCATCGCGAATATTTGCACACTTTGCAACAGCGAGCCAAATGGCACCAACCTCTTGCTTCCATTGATATTGGTACTATGGTACTGATCAAAGATGAAAATTCCACTCCATTGGATTGGCCCCTAGGCCGCATTGAAGACCTTATTAAAGGTTCTGATAATGTTCCACGGGTTGCTATTGTAAAGACTACTAAAGGTACCTACAAACGGCCTTTGGTAAAACTATGCGCCCTGCCTACAAATTAAACTCTCTGAAATGCCCCTGGGCATTCTCAGGGGGGTGGGAAATGGTTCGTCCCGCCTTCCTTTTTGTAAATATGTTCTTTTTACTATAATTTACCAAATTGGTTCGAATTAGGCTATTTGGTGATTCACTAGAGCATTTTCTATTTTTTGTTTATTTAGTATTAATTAACTAATTAAGTACTTAAAATTACTGGGTTATTTGCATTTGAAACTCCCGCGGTTTTAAAGGCAAATATTACAATTTGCTATAATCAATTTACTTTACATAAAATGCATTTTGAATTACTAAGGTTCCTAGTTCCTTTAATATGGACCTTCGTAATCTCATTCCCTCCTACTTATTCCCTTTTCTCCTACGCCTATGGATTAACGACGCCACTGGGCGCCATGTGGGAGAATGAACGCAGCAGCGATACCTGCTGCCGCAGCACAGAGAACCGTTTCGCCTTCGAACGATAATACACGCGTGTTAGCTACTCTCCTACCGCAGGAATGTGGGGTGCAAAAACTAAGGTTTAACAGCGCGTCCTCCCATGAGTTCCGCTTCCTGTATAAAAATGGTAAGTGAAAATGCATTATTTTTACCTTACATACATTTGTTTATTGCTACACTAACCTAGAAGGTAAACTAGACCATTTCAGAATCCCTTGTACCAGCTTAGCCTATGACCTTATTCCCTTAAAATTACAGTCCACATCTGACACCGTTAAATTCCAGACAACTCTCCTATCTGGACCACCAGGGAGCCCCACAAACAAATTAACAATCTCTTGACCGCACTCAGCAGTCTCATAATCCAGGTGCATATTATTGGGATACATACTCGATCTGCGCAGGTTACTAATATGTTTCCATAAACATTTTGGATCTTGCGAGACCTCCGAATTAACTTTAAAAATGTACGAACTATAACAGTTGTTACGCAATATTTTGCATTCTTCTCTAAGTTGAGAGAAAGTCAGGTAATCACTGTAGCTATCAGATTGTTTATACTTTGTATGTGCAATTTTTTTTTGAACTATAAGTTGCTGTAAATTTTTACTAAACCATGATGGAAAATTAGTTGATTTAAAATGTTTTACCGGCACAAACAGATCTATGACAGAATAGAGCACATTATAAAAGGAATCAAGACATTTATTGATATCCCTCTGATCGAGTATGTTGTCCCAGGGAACACTAGCAAAGTAGTTGTTAATAGCAAGAAAATCACAATTTCTAAAGTCATAATAAAATATATCACATTTGAGACCATTTTCACAGCCTACAGGAACACTTATTTCATAAGCAGGATGAAGCACCGTAACAGTTGAGAGTTTTTCAGAGGCATAAGATGTTTTGGCTGACACTAAACTTGAAAAAACTAAATCCAAAAAAGAGCCAAAACCATTAGGCAAATAGTTTACTTGCTTAAGATCAAGAAGGTTACATAAGGCACACAAAATGTTCGCAGATGTTGAGAATTTAGCACACTCAACACAAAGCCCACCATCAGTATTAACCCAGATTGCACCGGGTAAGTTAAAGTCACCACAAATTAAAAATTCACATTTAGGGTAAGCTCCCACAAGATCCGAGGCTGCTGAAGAGAATTCTTCATATACTGTGATGGGCGATGCTGGAGGAATATATACAGCACCAATTATAAATTGTTTTGTTCCATATGAAACATGAACTAAGACCTGTTCAAGGACTGAATCACTAGTCTGCACTAGTTGTGATTTAATGTGCCTACGAACAGCAATTAATGTGCCACCACCTCTCTTTTTATTCGTTTTTGATGTACTCCTATCTTGTCTAAAAATATTAAAATCAGTAAAACACAATTCTGTGTCGGAGTAGTCATCATTAAGCCATGATTCCACCAAGATTATAACATCATATACACAGCTATTTACTGAATGCCGGATGTCTGTCAATTTAGTCCGCATCCCACCTATGTTATGGTAGTAAACTTTTAGTTTTTTGGAGTAGTTTTTGACTTATTTCTTTGTTGTTTCTGTTGGAGAACTTTGGGTATGCCATTTACATATTGTATAGACAGATTTTGTTCATTCACAGAACGTAAGTCCAACTCTTGATGTGCTTTTCTAAGTTGACTACGCTGAAGGGATGTAAGATCAGCCCTTATTTGAATATTGCTATTAGTTAATAGTTTACGATTTTTTAAAACTTGGGAAGCAAGAATACTGTTAAACAAAATAACTTTAAGTGGTCTCGGACCATTTTTGATGTTACTACCAAGCCTGAAGACTTTGAAATTAGCACAATCAACACTAATCTGGGTAAAAACATCTAACACACATTTTCTATCATGATCTATACGAATTTTAGAATCGCCGGCGGTACTCTCAGCAACATTATGAAATAATACATTTTTGGCTCTATTTGTACGATCTTGCATTTCACTAAAAATATCAGTGCTTGACTGAGCCGAGGATCGCATACAATTTTCATCTAGTGAGGGGGATGTGGAAGAGTTGTGAGCACTTACCCCATGCGATTTAAGGAGCGACAGTTCACTCTTTAGTGCCTGAATCTCAGACCGAAATTCAGACACTTCCGATTCTTGAACGGTGGATCGTAGCACTTTTAGTTCATCGAGCAAACATGTTAATTTTTTATTTTGGTCGTTAATTGAGTTGAAAATATTCAGAATAATTAAAACTACATCCGACATTTCGATATTTTGTTTGTTTACAAGACGATCCTGAATATTTTGACCTAACCTCGAAAAATCTGCTGATTGAAAATCATCCGACTGAAGTTGGCTACACGCCGCTCCCGCTGGATTCTCATCTTCATGAGTTTTAGGCGATTTGCACATTGACCCTGATCGATTCGAGTTGCTCAACTCACCCAGGTCGTCTGAGTCAGCTGGTGATATTGATGAACGACACCTAACCTTAACTGCTTCACATTTCTCACAATGCCAATTATGAGTGCCTGTCTTCCTAGTAGAGGCCACAATTTTGTTAAAACTCGATACTGAAAGGCCTGTGCAACCCCTGTGATACCACATACTGCACAAACTACACTCAATTGTGTTGGAATTCGCTGCAAAAGACCGACGGCATTTACAACATTTATCACTATCCGCCATCTTGATTTATACTTACTTATACATTTCTTATTTTAAAGTTAAAAAAAAATGCTAGAGTTTTAAATTATCTAAATATTTTTCATTCTTACTTCGTCACTTGAGAAATTAATTTATTTAACTATTAATTTTTTTAACTAATAAATATATTACAAAAAAAATATTTGTTTTTTAAGGGACTATTGTTAAATTACGTAACTATCGGGGGGAAGGAAGGGTTTAAACTTGCGTTACACTTAATGATTTTTTTATGTATTTTTTCTTGAAAATGCCTTACAAATGATAAGGGGTCTCAAAATCCTTAATTTTGCATTACGTAATTTAAAATTTCGTAATAACTTTGTTCTAAAATATTAAAATAGACAAACGACTGACTACGATACCTTATTATGTCTGGGCCTCGTCTCATAAACAAAGTTCTTTGTAGTACCCTCGTATTGTACTACCTGATCACAAATTTCACAGCTAAAAAACGCACTCATCCTGTAGTATACTCTAGGTGGCTCTGTCATCAATGCTATAAACCTTAGTCTTCGTTTTTGTGCTGCCGGGATCACGTTGCTTCGTGAATTGTGTGTTTATTTGTTATTCACGGAGTTTGTTTTGAAAAAAATGTCAGCAAAAAATTTAAGAAAACGTTCTAGAAGTGAGAATAGTGACAATATTATTATAGTGCGGGTTTAAAAAAAATTGATTGGCTGTAGAAACAGTAAAATAGATTCAGGTCACCATCTTATTTCTCTGAAAGTGAGAATTTTGGTGAAGTATGATAATTCGGAAGAAGGGTTGATTATTGGTAGCGAGCTGGACCGTGCCAGTAAAACTGCTAAATATTTTCATAAATCAGGGAATCAATTTAAGATCAAAAAGAAAGTACCCGATTCACGGTTGTTATCAGTTATACCATACTTCTTGTGGTAGACTAAAGAATTTTATTAGTAAATGTCGTGAGCTTAACATTAATAATAAAATTATTACATATATTAAAGGATTAAAAATCCCTTTATGTGAAAAACCACATCAGATTTTTGAACCTTAAGAGCCAGAGCGTTCTAAAAAAGAGTCGAAAGTTATTTATACATTGATAAAGGGTTTATTAATGAATGGAACTATATTAGTGGAAAAATATTGTAGAAATCAATATTTATCAAATATTTTTATCGTTCCAAAAACCTGAGGGTTCCTACCGTTTAATTTTGAATTTAAAGTAATTTAATAGGTGTGTTACTGTGTCTCATTTTAAAATTGAGGACCAGTGTACCATTGATTTGAAAGATGGATACTACCTAGTTCCTATTCATGACTGCCATAAAAAAATTTTAAGGTTTCAATTTAAAGTCGTATTGTACCAATACAAGCACGGATCACCTATTTGTTAGGTGATCCGTGATACAAGTGCCTATGTTTTGAATTAAGTTGTGCTCCTTTAGTTTCTACTAAAATTTTAAAACCAGTAGTAGCATTATTAAGAGAAAAGGGTCTTTTTTCTGTTATATATTGAGATAATTTTTTGCATTTTGGTAAAACAGAATCCTAATGCAAGGCTAATGTACAATAAATTATTATATTTTTTTTAAATTTGTTGAGTTCCAGCTAGCTAGTTCTTCAACAAGCTCAAGCAGATTTTCAGTGGCGCACCCGGAAATATGTCTTAAGGGGGGCCCGAGACCTTTAGGGGGGGCCGCCTCATGATGACGTATTTTATGCTATTTTATCTTTTCATTCATGAAATATGTAGAAAATATGAAAAAATAAATAAATCTTAGGTATGGGGGGGGGCGTACCCCAGGGCCCCCCCTGGGTGCGCACATGAGATTTTGATGTAAAAATATCGGTTAATTTCTTTTTAAGTTCAGATTTTAGTTGGTGGATTGAAGATGATTCTTTAAATAACATACGGTCAGAAAATTTTTACGTGGAATTGTTTTCTGACGCCTCTAAAACTGGCTGGGGGGGGGCTTACTGCAATAACCATACAATCTTTGGTTATTGGTCAGAAATAGAAAAAGCCTTCATATTTATCAATTGGAGTTGTTAGCTTTATATTTTTCTGTATGCTGTTTTGAAAAATCAATATTTTATTTAGGGTAGACAACACCACTTCCTTATGTACTATTAAATGAGTAATGTACGTTTTTTTAACTTAAATATAGGTTGGCTAGAAAAATATGGAATTTTTGTGAAGACAGAAATATTTATATTCCAGCATCGTATATTAATACTTTAAGATAATGTATATGCTGATAAAGCTTCTCGTAAAATTCATAAAGAAACCGAATGAAGTCTTGTTGACTATGCAAAAAATTACTAATGTGTTTGGATTTCAGTAAATAAATTTATTTGCAAGCAGGCTAAATAAAAAATGTTAAGATTTTGTATCATGGATAAGACATCCAGAGGCGGTACAAGTGGATGCATTTACTTTATGTTAGAGTAACTGTATGTTTTATACGCTTTTCAGCCTTTTTCGGTCATTTTGAGAGTTTTAGGAAAAATTATTGAAGAAAAATAGGAGGGCATAGTTGTTGTTCCTTTCTGGGTCTCGCAGCCATGGTCTCCAATTTTTAAATCATTATTGATGGTGGATCCCATTATTTTTACTCCTAATAAGAACTTACTTTTATTTAACGGAGTACCCCACCTTTTGTGGAGAGACCTTACCCTGGTAGCAGGGAGACTATCCGGGAGGCTTTATTGCGCGGAAAAGTGTCAGCAGACTTATTAGACCATTGTTTGGGATTAATTAACGCTTGGTGGAATTTTTTACATGGAAAATAAATACCTAGGGTCCATTTATGTGTTACAATATATCGTTGGATATATTAAGTCAAAGGTTGCTGTTTTATTAGCCCTAACAAGTGGGCAACGCATTCAGAAAATCTTTTTAACATTAAAAATATAGTTTTTTCATGTATACTTAATAGAAATTAAAATTTCGAATAGAATAAAGACTTCTAGTAGATCCTAATGTTTGTGTTGGCTACAGCACTAATTAGATATTTAGAAAACACAAAGAATAACATATTAAAAACCGTATCATCGTGCTTTAAGTCTAACCATAGGTAAATAGATAAAATCCATTTTAATTAAAAGTTGTTTGAATATGTCCCAGTTCAAACCAAAGAGTAATGATCTCATATTGGTAAGCATGTATATATTCGTATGTATGTGTATATTATGTTTCTATGTATGTATGTGTATATATATATATATATATATATATATATATTTTGGATTATTAATATGTAGATTTGTTTTATGTTATTTCCACTATATAAGTATTTACCTTTATTATTAGTTTTACTTCACATTTTATTCTTATTTTTTAACGTATTATGAATGAATATATGAGAACCAAGTGGCGATGTTATTTATGTTTTGTCTAGAGGGTTAAACCAAATAACTGTTCCTTGTTTTTGCATACAGTGGTAGACCAAATCTGTATAGATTTTTTGTGGATTCTCTATGACCTAGAGTGGTCATCGATTTCCTTCATATTCTATCTTCTTTTCTAACGTCTTATGGACATGAAGATATACGAGAACCAAGGTTTGATGTTATATGTGTTTTGCCTAGAGTGGTAAACCAAAAAACATTGCCTTGTTTTTTGCCTAGTGTGGCAGACCAGATCTGTATAGATTTTTGGTGGGTTCTCTATTACCTAGAGTGGTCAAAATTTTTGGCCTAGAGTGGCTATTATTTGACTTAGAGTAGTCAATTAAATTTAGCTTTGTTTTATCTTTTTTTCTAACGTCTTAGGGACGTGAAGATATACGAGAACCAAGGTTAGATATTATAAGTGTTTTACCTAGAGTGGTAAACCAAATAACATTGTCTTGTTTTTGCCTAGAGTGGCACACCAGATCTGTATAGATTTTTGGTATGTTCTCTACGACCTAGAGTGGTCATAGTTTTCCTTCATATTTTATCTTCTTTTCTAACGTCTTATGGACGTAAAGATATACGAGAACCAAGGCTTGGTGTTATATATATTTTGCCTAGAGTGGTAAACCAAATATCATTGCCTTGTTTTTGCCTAGAGTGGCAGACCAGGTCTGCATAGATTTTCGGTGGGTTCTCTATGACCTAGAATGGTCAACATTTTTGGCCTAGAGTGGCTATTGTTTGACTTAGAGTAAACAATTAATTTTAGCTTTGTTTTATCTTCTTTTCTAAGGTCTTACGGACGTGAAGATATACTGTGAGTGGTAAACCAAATAACATTACCTTGTTTTTGCCTAGAGTGGCAGACCAGATCTGTATAGATCTTTGGTGAGTCCTCTATGACCTAGAGTGTTAAACATTTTTTGACCTTAATTGGCTATTATTTGACTTATAGTAGTCAATTAAATTTAACTTAATCAACAAATGACGAAATATTTTCCCAACCAATACATGTAAAAATTACTTCGCCTTGGGCAAAGACATTAAAAACCGGATTAACCGAAGAATTAAAAAAGGATTTACTTAAAAAATATCCTCCTTCCGAGAATTTTCAGCAAGTTATACCGTTAATTCGTAAAACCTAAGCTTAAGCTAGGGGTAAAAATATACCTGAAAACACTAGAAGGGATGAGATATTATCCCTATTAGAAGAGTAGTTTGGTTCAGTTATTTCTGCACTTGAAAAATAAAGGGAGGAGTGGAACAAATATATTGAAAGTATATATGACATCAGTCGCTTGCTTTGTGATATTTTTTATCCTGAATCTATGTCTAGACGAGAGTTATTGGCACTAATATTAAATTAAATTAAATTGCTGGGTTAAAAAATTCAAGCAAATTTGCTAGGTTATATACTAGGCCAGTAGGCGATACTCAAGAATTTTCTAATGCTGTGCTTAATCTGGTTAATGATTAAGTTTTTTTGTTTATTTTTTTAATTAGATACCTATATTGTTTTTGGTTCTTAAACTATAGGAGTTATATTCGACATATGTTTTATGTGAGAATGTCTATTATTAAACATTTTTTCAAATTAATTGTTGCAAGTATTTGTCTTTAAACTTCTACAAAGAACTTTGTTTATGAGACGAGGCCCAGACATAATTATCAAGATCAAACGAACTTACCCAAAGTGAAGTTCGATTCTTGATTATGTCTGGGCCTCGTCGAAGTAAACAAAGTCCCACCCAAACCCGATTTTTATCCCATTATCTTGCAACAATAACTTTAAAATAACTAAGGTTTATAGCATTGATGACAGAGCCACCTAGAGTATACTACAGGATGAGTGCGTTTTTTAGCTGTGAAATTTGTGATCAGGTAGTACAATATGAGGGTACTACAAAGAACTTTGTTTACTTCGACGAGGCCCAGACATAATCAAGAATCGAACTTCACTTTGAGTAAGTTCGTTTGATCTTGATAATTATTTTTATTTAGAAAAATGATAGGATAAGTTGTAATAGTAATACACTTTAGTCAAAATTTATGTCTCGAACTCCGTCATATTAGGTATTAATTCCCATATAAAAAGGACTTGTTTATTGGGGAACTAGAATCAATCGTAAATGAAAGCATGTGGATCACCTTAAAAAAAGTCCCCCTACCCTTTTAGTCTTTTTGAATTTTCTCGGAAACTAACCTTTTTAGCAAAAATTGTAAACAACAAAATTCTTTTTTGCACAATGGATTGGTCGTTAAGGTTAGGAGAAGGAAGTAGCTCTTCAGTGGCGTCCGTAAATTGGAATTATTTCAAAAAAACTTGTTTATTATAGGTTTTATCGGTTTTATAAAATTTTCTCAAAAACTACACTTCTTGGGAAAAAATGTGTTACATACTTTGTTGTAGAAAATATAATTTCCTTATAAAAGCTGTAATATAGTGTGAAGTTTACGTCACATGTAGGCCTCCAGGGACGTACTTATATAAATCCATTTTCAAAAATAACAAAAACAATCAATTATTGTTACATATTTTATATATTTAACAAAAAAAAAGCTTTTTAGAAAAAAAAAGATTTTATACCTTATTTTATCCTACGGACCTTAATTTTTTAAGCAAATTTTGTTTAGTAATTTTTGAAAGTGTTCAAAGTTAGTCATAATTTCTAACACATTTTGTGATACACCGTTTAAAATGCAATTTTATTTCACATCGTCGAGTATTTACCATTTATTTTCGTAGGTCGTATATCATAGTTTTTAAGAAAATTGTATAAAACCTATAGAAAAATTATTTATTTAGAGATTTTCAAAAATAATTTTAAATTAAGGACACCACTTGAGCGGTAATTCTAAAATAGCTTTTACTCTGTTATACACCATTTAAAAGGAAATTTTAATATCCACGATGAATTGGAGAACACCATTTCTAATAAAGAGCTTGGTTTTTAGGAAAATCGAATAATACATGTGAAAAACGTGTTGACCCCCATTTACGTACGTCACTGGCGAGTCTATTATAAGTTGATCCTCACCGAGTTATACATTGTTAAAAAGGGCAGTTCTCTGCCTACAATAAGCTGTTGTACATATTTTTTCATATTGAGCTTAGTTTCTGAGAGAATTAGAGAAAACTAAAGCAAAAATGATTTATTTGTGATTATTAAAAATTTCTTTAATTTACAGATTCCCTTAAAGATTTAATTATAAAATTATTTTGAGCTTGTTATACAGCATTTAAAAGAAAATTTTATTAACTACAACAAAATATAACAATGGTTGGTTTTTCAAAAAATCAAGTAAATTAAGGGACAACATGAGTTTTTAAAAAAATTATAATTTCTGCAATTAACGGACGCCGCTGGAGAGTTTATAATGACTCTAATTCAATACATCGTAAGAAAGCGAATTTTATTTTCTACATTAATGTATATTATATTTGACCCTGTTAAAAAACCCAATCAAACGCCTCGGAAAGAAATGAAAAACCTAAGACGAACCAAGCAAAGAAACAGGAATATGATTTTTGGTACATGGAACGTACAAGGAATGAATCGAAAAATGAATGAAATAGTACATGAGTGCAGCAGAATGAAGGTAGACCTTGCTGTACTAACAGAAACGAAAAAGAAAGGAAAAGGATCTGAAAACCTAGGACAATATGACCATTTCTATAGCGGAGTGGCAAAAGAAAAACATGCCCAACAAGGAGTATCTATTTTGGTCAACAAAAGATTTAGAAAATTTATCACCAACTGGGAAGCAGTCAATGAAAGGCTAATTAAAATGAATATAACAATAAAAGGAATGAGACTTACGATTTTTGGAATCTATGCGTATAACGACGATGCAAATGTAGCCGTGAAAGACAATTTTTTTGAAGAAATACACAATGAAATATCAGCAGTAAGTGCATCTAGAGAAATTGTCATATTGGGAGATTTAAATAGTAGAACCGGTAACAGAGTTAATGATCTGACAGTTGGCCAATATGGAGAAAATCTTGTTAATGACAATGGAAACCGGCTAATTACAGTATGTGAGCAATTAGACCTAAAAATCCAAAACGGTTTTTTTCAACATAAGGAAATACACAAATATACCTGGACCAAACCCTCACAAAACCTGAAATCCATCATTGATTATCTTATCACTAAACAAAAGACAAAACTAAAAATTCAAGATGTCAGAACAAAGCGTGGATCAACATGCGGAAGTGATCACTATTTTCTGGAGTCCAAAATTCTCTTTCCTTATCAAGACCGAAGCCTGCATCAACAACATCTTGATGATACAGTGATTGAAGAAATTGATCACTGTAAATATAATCTACTAAGCCTAGAACATGACAGCGTAAAAAACTTATACAAAAAGAGACTGAACGAAAAACTTAATACAAGTTCAGGTGAAACCCCAGATGAGGAATACGAATGTATTACATTAAGCATCCACCAAGCTGCAAAAGAAGCACTAGGATTAGTGGAAGAAACTTCTAAAAGAAGAAAACCATACTGGTGGGATGCTGAGATTGAGAGAGAAATAGAGGAAAAAAGGAAATTATATCACACCTACTTATCCCAAAAGACAGATAGAAGCAGACAAGAATACAAAATCGCGCAATCAAAGGTGAGAAGAATGATCAGTGATAAGAAAAATCATTCGTGGACGCAAAAGTGCCAGAAAATAGATTCTTACTTAGGAGGTAGGAGAAGTACCGAAAGCTGGAAAACTATAAGATCGATTAAAAAAGAAACATGCAGAGATATCATTTCACCAATACCAGACAAAGAATGGGATGAGCATTTTAAAAAACTTTTAACTGATGAGAGAGCAGAATTCAAGGAAGACGCAAGAGACAATATAATTAGAACGATGGGATCTCCAGTACCCCTCACAATCTCTGAGGTCAAAAACGTGTGCACAACCTTAAAAAGCGGTAAATCTGCCGGACCCGGAAATATCCCAGCCGAACTTATTAAATATGGCACTGAAGAACTGTTTTGGAGATTACGGAATCTTTTCCAAAAACATTTAAATGGAACTGTAGTCCCAACTGAGTGGAAAACGTCATATATATCCACAGTACACAAAAAAGGAAGGAAATATATATGTGACAATTATAGAGGTATATCTGTGACTAGTACGCTAAGCAGAATATACGGTAAAATAATAAGAAATAAAGTAGAGAGCGAATATAAAGACATGGAGGCAGAAGAACAAGCTGGTTTCAGGGCGGGTAGATCGACTTCAGATCACCTCTTTTGTATAACCCAAGTTATTGAAAAGAAAATGGCATACGGTCAAGAGCTGCATCTGCTTTACGAGGATCTGCAGAAGGCATATGATAGTATACCACTAAATCTGCTTTGGAAAGCGTTGGAAAACACAAACATAAGCGTACAACTAATTAAGGCCATCCAAGAGTTATACCGCAATAGTAAGGCAAAAGTTAAAATAAAAGCAAAACTAACCAAAGGCTTTCAAGTAAATAAAGGTCTTAAACAAGGTTGCTGTATCTCGCCTACGCTCTTCAAGATATACTTGGAACAAGTCCTTAAAGTATGGAAGAGAAAATGCCAAAACATGGGAATTCCGTTGGACGAAACCACCTTGTATACTTTATGTTTCGCCGATGATCAGATAGTAGTGGCTCAGGATTATGACGACCTCGAATATATGACACGAAAACTAATAGAAGAGTACAATAAGTGGGGACTAGAGGTTAATCTCAATAAGACAGAGTATATGTGTATCGGTGGAATGAAACAGGATCTAATCTTAAATACCGGGCAGCGAATTCACTCCTGTGATGAGTATAAATACTTAGGTCTAAAAATTACAGCTGACGGAACACTAGACAAAGCTATAAAAGATCGAAACGTACAAGGAAGAAAAGCAATACCTTTATTAAATGGAATAATTTGGGACCAAAGTATATCAAAACATAACAAAAAGCTTATATATAACACCATTATAAAAAGTATTATTACATACGGCTCAGAAGTATGGCTAATCAAGGATAGAACAGAAAAAATGCTTTCCGCTACGGAGATGGACTATTGGAGAAGAGCAGCAGGGAAATCAAAAAGAGAAAGAGTTACAAATCAAAGAATAAGAGAAATTATGACAGTGGGTGAACGTACTTTAGTGGATGATATAAGAACAAAACAACTGGTGTGGTACGGACATGTACAAAGAATGAATGATGAAAGACTACCTAAACAAATACTACAATGGAAACCAACTGGCCGAAGAAAACGAGGACGGCCAAGGAGAAGCTGGAGAGAAGGAATAGATAGTGAAATAAGAATAAGAGGCCTAGATGATGAATTATGGGCAAACAGAAACGAGTGGAGATTGGGTATCGGAAGACGTAGAACGTTGTGAAACCGATAAATATATATATATATATATATATATATATATATATATATTTGACCCTAAGAAGCTTAGTTTGTGCAAAAATACATAAAAACTAAAATAATGCAACTTTGGAGGGGATTAGGGGTAGTTTTTATGATGATTTACAGGCTTTCACCATACGTTTATTTGTAGCCCCGCAATAAACCATTTTAGAGTGAATGTCAAACTTTAACAAGCTCGGTAAGTCACATTCATTCATACCTACCATCACCTCATTTTTTAATTTTATATTTAATAAATTAAAAACAAAATGGTAGTGTGTTGCAAAATTTTGTAATAATATAAAAAGTATTGCAAAAGATTTAGAACTAAATTTTTAAACCCTCAACTTTTCAACAATCCTGGAAAAATGTGGGACAAAGTAAACATTTTTTATGCTTTTAATGACTATAAATACATCATGGCGGCTGTAGGAAATAATTAGTTTTCGTCATTCGATTAGCCAAAGTTGTTACACGGCAAAAAACTTTGACTACAATGAAAACACGCTCTTTTCTTGAATAAATTGTTTTAGCTTAAAAAAAATTGTTTTGAATTAAATATTTCTTTTTAGTTCAACGCAGCGTTTAATCTTGAAATGAGACTTTTTCTTATTTAATTGTTTTGTTGTTGTCTTCATATAAGTACTATTTTGCTTCCAGAAAAAACGGTGCTTTAGATTAATTCAGTTCCATTTTGTAACAAAACAGTTTCTGTTTCACATTACCATCAAGAGGCAAGATATTTTTTGAGCTATATCAAGAAAATATTCTCTTGGTGAATAGGAAAACACAAATTATTTAACTTCAAACCAATTTGCTTTGATCTAAGACAATTTTTTACCGTGTAATACAAAACCACCAAATTTTGTAAAATTTGTTTTTTGAGATGGCTAACATATATTAATTTTTTGAAAACTAAAAGTTGTTTTTGCTCGAAATTTTGAAAGGCCTTGCAGACATTTTTAATCTCACAGCATTTCATTTAAGGACAGTTATCGTAAAGGCAAGCTTGCTTTTCGATGAGTGACCTTAATCTCACTGGGCTTGCAATAGCTAGACACCATGTATTTATGACATATTTCTTTAAAAACCTTATGTATCGAGGGTCTCTAGGAATAGCCAGGGATAGATGAACTTTGATCTGTCCCTGGAATAGCGCAAGTTTTTTCCCGTTTACCCAAAATTTTACCTCTTACCGTTACCGAAATCCCCATATTGTTACTTTTATCTGATACACCCTGTATTCAAACAGTACAAACCTACAAGAAATGCTTCGTCGGTCCAGTGGCATATAAAGTAATTTAAACTTTTCAACAAGTTGAAACTCCGTTCGCCGACGGAGTTGCGCTCTAAATTAAGGCAAAGTACATAATTAGTGCACTGCCGGCAATTTTGCGAGCCAATTACGAGAAAGATGTGCACTGCGTTTTTATCATTTTCCAGGAAAAAATAACTGTCTGGGAGTTAAGTTATTACTGCCTAGTTGGACATCAGGTTTTTTGCTTATAGCTCAATCATATTAGGAATTCACCTGGAAAGAAATAGGTGCAAGCTGGAGTTTTGTATGGTTATTTCTTAGCGTGGATGGGCTCAAACAAACCGGCCCTGGCAATTTTTTTTTATTTGGCCCTCTCTTCGGCACCAAAATTTTTTGTTTTTGATATTATGGAAGTTTTGTTATTAAATAACATGCTAATTTTAAAGTATGTAATTTGCATTTTGAGAAAAAAACTTCATATAAACATGTATACATGTCCTAAACATCCTAACTTGTGAGATACAAGGTGTTTAAAGACTTTCAGAAAATCTCCTTTTTATTACAAGCTTTTATTTAGCTTCAGGTGTTCTGTCTAACTATCTAACTATCTAACTAACTATCTATCAAATCTTGCGATGCATTTTTGACACACTTCCCATTATCCGATTTGGATGAAATTTGGTATACATATAGTGGTCCGATGACAATACAACAATAATGAAAAAATGTCCTCTCACCCCTACCCACCACCCCCTTCCATAAATAAATTTTCATTTAATAGAGTAGATAGCTGAGACTAAAAAGTAGAAAATTAATTGGTAATTTTTTTTTTAAGTCACAAGCTTTTATAAAATGCACTAAAAATTTATAAATAATTTTCTAACATTCTAATATTATCATAATAATAAAAGCGAGAGAGAGAGATTTTTTTAAATTAATTTTTCCCACTTTGTGGGTAAGTTGTTTTAAAATGATAATACTTTATAATATTTAGCTTGTATCAAACATTATTTAATAAAATTTAGTTTTTGTTTTTTTTTAAGTTAAACAACTTTAAGTAACGGTTGGAAAGTAGTTACCACGTTAACTGCCACAATGTATTGGAAAAATCGTTTTCTTACGGCCGCTACATTTTTATCATTTTCGCAGGCAAAAAGCTGGTAATTTAGCTGAGATTCCACGTTGGGTACTCATGGCCATAATGCATTGAAAAACGCATATAAGGAATGCTTTTTTGATTCTCACAAAGTATCAAAATATTTTTTTTATGAAACGTACTGTTTTGTCTAAAGTAAGCTCTGCTGTTCCTTTTTCTATTTTTTCTATAAAGGAAGTTCTTTTTAGAAATAAAGTAGTATTTTTTTTTTGAAAATATTTTGCTCAAGTTTGTCACGAGAATACTATACATTCTGGCCGAGTGTACCCATAACTGGTAGAAAACTTAACGGTCACCCCAGTGTGGGGTCTCACGGCCTCAACTGAAAATATTGGTGTGTCCCCACGCTGGGTACACATGTCAGCTAACGTGCTAATACTAGCCGGACCACCATTGGGATTTTGAGAATTAAATTTTTATACAATTAGGAACTGTACGACACAAAAAAGCGTAATATTAAAAATATTTAACTTCTTGTTAGAAATAGTGTTAAAATACGCGCAAATGCGCACACTTTTATTTTATTTGAAATTTCAGCTTAACAGATATTAAAAACTTAAATTTGGCAAAGGGGTTTAGACAAAATAAATAGAACATAAGGGCAATGATCTCTATTATACGGGTGGTTTATGAAGGGTTAAAAATTACAGAGGAAGGGTTAAAAATTACAGAGGTACTTACATAATAACACATAATCACATTAATATGCAATTTTCAGTTTTTTAAGTAAAGATTTTTCACCCAGGCTGTCAAAAACTAGGCTATATGTACATGGATAAATTATATTGTGTAGATATCTTAGAAACTAAAGCTTTTAGTATATATAGAAAAATCATGATACAGCGACTATTTGGTAAAACTTTATGTACCCACGTTTATGATTTTAAACCCATAAAAAACCACCCTTAGGCTACATTTATTTTGTTTAAACCCGTTTGTCTTAGTGAAATAATATATTTGCTATCAATAGCAGTTTGGCTAGAATTTCAAATATAATAAAAGTGTGCACATTTGCGCATATTTTAAAGCTGTTTCTACCCAGAGGTTCAACATTTTTTATGCATGCTTTTTTTTCTCATACAGTGAACACCTTAATTGTATAATAATATTTTTTTCCATGTCTCATTGGCGGTCCGGATATTATTGACAATTGGCCTAAGCCTTACTTAAAGTTGTTTAACTATTAAGAAAACAAAATTAAATTTAAGTAAATGATGTTTTGTACAAGTGGGTATCAAGCTTAATGTTATAATGTTTTAAAATTTTAAAACAAGTTAACTACAGGGTAGGCAAAAAGATTAAAGAAAAAACATTTTTTTAAAACATATTTTTTAAATGTCAGGTTGGGTTTTTTTCTTAATATTGCATTATAGACCGAATGATTTTGCGTATTTTTTCTCTCTTCATATTTTTGAAAAACGGAATTATTAAACCAAAATCCAGCTTGCACCTATTTTTCTCCAAGTTTTAGGGTTTTTTTCACCAAACATGACGGGGCTATTAATAATTTTAATCCATTTTACATCACATATAGGGCGACCCAAATAAAGATTGTTTTTCCAAAATCTTATTAAATGCCTATAACTTTGCTAATCTATTATCAAATTTTATCGTTTTAAGCTTTTTGAAAAGAAATAACTTTAAATATGACCAGATCTACCAAATATTCAATCTATTTTATAGTTTCAAAAACTTTTTGTATAATATAAAATGTACAAAAAAATAAGAATTCTTTAATCGTCCATTACTTAAAAAGACCTAAAAATCTACGAATCTAATGTCAAAATTGACATTCTTGAATAATTCAGGATGGCGAAAAATTTTACAAATATGTACTTATTTATTTTTGACCTACCTTGCAAATTTTTGGTGTGTGGCACTGCCTAATTTCTTTACTATATATACTGTTGCAAATAAAAACCTTATTTACACTTTTTCTTTAAAAGTAATTTAGCAAAAGTAAGAAGGAAAACTTTGTAAAAAAAATTGAAAATACCGCCATTTTAAATTTGTTATAACATATAGGCCCTTTACCTCAAATTTGGGGCAAACAACCTGCGACTGAAACAATCGCTCGAGGGTAGTCTTAAACTTTTTATGTATAAATAAATAGAAATATATTTTATAGTTCTTGAGATATAAAGCTTACTAAAATGACAATTTAATTGTTGTTCTATAGCAAACAAATCACAACCCAAACAATTTTTCTGTGAACTTGATGCATCGTTTCGCTGCAAATTCACTTTTTCTATAATATTGTGAACAGTTTCAGAAACAACCCTCTTTAAGGCAGTCTTTAGGGGTACTATCCAACGAACTTTTTTTTTTTTACGGTTAAGCGCACTCGCAAGGAGGTCCCTATCACGCTCGAGAAGCGGCCAGTGCGCGGAAATGTTGGTGTGTGTTGGGTTTGAAACGGTTCAGGTTGTAACCTGCAAGGAAAACTGTCGCAGGGAGTTTATTCCACAGCGATGCTGTTCTCCAGAGATATGAATTCTGATATAATGAGGTTCTTGGTGCCTCTATTTTGACAGTAAATTGATGGTTACCGTCTGTTTGACGTGTTCGCCTAGTAGGTGCTACTCCCGGGGGGATCATACGTGCCAACTCTTCAGAGCATTTTCCGTGATAATACCTGTAGAAGAGAGATAGATCGCCCACAGTTCTTCGATGTTCGAGACTATCCAAACTACGGGTAAGTGCGGGGTCATTGATCAGCTTGATAGCTCGTTTTTGCACGGTGTTCAAAAGCATTAAGGTATGTTTGGGTGCCGCACTCCATATATGTGAGCAGTACTCCATAGTTGGTCGAATCTGGGCTTTGTAGAGTGTCAGCAGTTGGCTTGGTGTATACAGATGTCTTGTACGAAATAGCACCCCAAGCTTTTGGGACGCCCTTTTAGCTATATCTGCCACGTGACTGTGCCAAGACATGTTGGTCTCTGCAGTGACTCCTAAGATGTTCAACTGGCTCTGCAATGTGACAGCACTTCCAGATAGCATAATGTTTGGCTCACCGGTGCTGGTCTTTTTTGAAAACAGGGCTGCTTGGGTTTTCTGCGCGTTGAACTGTACAAGGTTTTTGTTGCCCCAGTCCTCTATTATCTCCAGGTCGTTATTTATCTGCGATATTTGAGTTTGTCTAAGATGATGGAATTCACGTGCGGATAGACACTGAGTGGGTGGTATGACTGAGGAGACTACATTGCCATCATTTGCAAAGCAATAAAGTGGATTTACTGTTTTATCTATGAGGTCATTTAGGTAAATCAGAAAAAGTGTTGGCGAAAGGATTGCTCCCTGTGGCACACCAGCATTTATTTGGTAAGAGTTGGAGTTCCGGCCATCCAGTGCAACATAAATGGATCTATCCTTAAGGTAACTTTCAAACCAAGTGCAAAGTTTCGGCGACAATCCCATTGCTTTAAGCTTGTTGAGCAGATTTTCATGCCAGACTTTATCGAATGCTTTTGATATATCTAAGGCAATTGTTCTTGTTTCGCCCCGTAACTCAATCGCTTTTTGCCATAAATGAGTGACGTATGTAAGTAAATCGCCAGTTGACCTATATTTTCGAAATCCGTATTGCTTGTCGTTGATAAGTTTGTACTTTTCCAAGTACTTGGTTAGGTGATTGTTCACAACTCTTTCCATTACTTTTGATATCACCGGAAGTAGAGCAATTGGTCTATAGTTTAACGGATCTGTCTTTTTTCCTTTCTTTGGAATAGGTTGTACTGCGGCAGACTTCCATGATGATGGATATACTCCTTGCCTGTAAGATAAATTGAATAATTTAGCGAAAGTTGGGGTGAGTTCGTTAGCACAATTTTTGAATGCTATCGCGGGAATGCCATCTGGACCCATTGCTTTGTTTGTATCCAACTTTTTAAGGGATTTTCGTATTTCTCTGTGACAAAAGGGTACCTCTGGCATACTGTGGGAAACCCTTTCAATGAACGGTGGAATTTTTCCATTTGGCACTGTTAGGTTTGAGTTGGAGGAAAAGATTTTGGCCAGCATATTGGCTTTTTCCTCTGATGTTGTGGCTGAGTAAGTATTTTTATCTGTAAGTGGTGGTATGGATGACTTGGTGAAGTTTGATC
This sequence comes from Aspidapion aeneum, assembly GCA_963576565.1. NCBI lineage: Eukaryota > Metazoa > Arthropoda > Insecta > Coleoptera > Brentidae > Aspidapion > Aspidapion aeneum. Next base: position 29,924,209 of record OY755043.1, read on the forward strand.
CAACGGCTTTTGCAAGAGACCAAAAGGACCTAGAACTACTTGGACAATTCAGCAACCTGTTTTTTATTCTTTGATTGTATGTTTCTTTGGCGGCGTCAATAGTAATTTTGCAACTATTTCTGGCTTCTATAAATTCTGTGTGGTTTTGAGCGGTTTGTTGTCGTTTCCAAAGGTTATATGCTCTGTGTTTTTTCTGTACAGCCGTTTGACACTGGCTGTTGAACCAAGGTTTTGCATGAGCTCTGCTTTTTATTGTATGTGAGATATATGCATCCATTCCAGATAAGATTACTTTTGTTATTTCATTACAGCAAATAGTGGGATCAGCTGTTTTAAAGCAACTTATCAAAAAATGTGTTATGACAAAATTTGTTTTCCATTCAAAAAAGAAGCTTAATTAAAATTGGACCACCAAGTAGGGAGATACGCTTAAACAAAAAATCTTTTAATTTGGCGGCCATTTTCAAAGATGGCGGCCAAACGAGCACAAGTTCGACCGCGTGACCAAACTTTTTTTATACTGCTATGGGTGCTTAACAAAGCCCCGTAGTCAAACTGAGCGCACATATTAGGTCACACGTAACAGGAGCCAGCGCCTAAACTAAAGAGAAAAAAGGCAAAAAATTGATAAAATTTCGAGAAGATGATCAGATAAGATTTATATGAATATGGCTGTAAAGTCAGGAAAGAGTCCATATTTAAAATGTGCAATTAATTTTTGGAACCATTTTTATGTAACCTATACTACATTCATACACTGTGTAAAGTTTGCGAAAAAACATGGAAAAGCCACCATCTTGAATTTATGACGTCACCTCGGCCCTCCTACTAAACTTGGAGGCAAACATCCGGTGACTTAAAATTGTGTGATCTGTCAATCGATCTACGGTAGTTTAAAAAAAATCCACAACTATCCTATGGCAATATAAGGTTTTTTATAACTTTGTAATCTGACAAGACATCACTTGGATATACAAGTTTAGCTACTAAAGTTAACAAACTGTTGCAACTTATAGCTAGCAAATTGTAGCTGACGAGCTGTCAAACGCAGCTCCCAACTAGCTAAAGTAGTTATGAGAATGTATCGACAGGATATCATGCAGCTTCAAAATTTGACACTACCACAAAACAGCCAAACTCATGGTGTGCGGTTATTAAAATAGTTATAGAAGGTGGTTAAGTTTCCTTTTTCGCACGTGGCAATAGTTGCCAATTTTACAGTGATTATAGAAATGGAAATAGGCAAATTTACATACCAAAAACCAAGATTTTATGTAAAAAAAGCCAAGTACGCGAAAATGTTAGTCCATAGAAAAAATTGAAATAAAAGTAAATCCAAGTTGTCCAATACAAAATTCAAAATGAAAGGTTTTTACTAGTTTGGAAATTTTTTTTACACTTTGCTAAGGTTTAATTAAAAAATTATAATTAGCGACCTTAAACAGCGCAAATTAATTTAAAAATAATACATATCGGTATATAAATTAAAACGTACGCCATTTTGAATTAGCCATTTTTATTTTTCCAATGTTTAAATTAAAAACCATGATCAGCGACATTAAACATCACAAATTTTCAAATGTACGTATCCGTTTTAGATAAAATTTAAAAATTACAATCAGCAACCTCTAATACCGAAAATTGGTTTTTAAATGAAAAAGTTCACCATTCTGGAGCCGCTATTTTTACTTTTATTTTAAGTGTACAGCAACAATCATAACTAGAAATCTTAAACTGTAATTACATTGTATGTTACGTTATAAATAAATAAATAATTAAATACCCCTAAAAGGTCTGAATTTTATATATACCGGTTTTTTGAGATAAACAATATTAATTTGCATTGTCCCCGGAACTCTATAAAATTTTCAAATATAAAATCTTTTGCTCATCGGAAAGTAGTTGAAAAAGCTCTGTCGCAAGATTTTAAACAAAAGCATACGGTGGCGAATCGGCCACGGCGAGTCGGTGGCAGCGAATTTTGGGCTTTTGAAAGGGAAAATTTCGGCTTTTTCCCCCCGTAGATTTCCGCCTGAGTGCTTGCAAAAAAGTCAGGGTTAACAAAAATGGAAAAAAGTAGGTAGGTAACAGTTCCATATAAATTATAAACTAAGATGGCTGTTCTTTATACCATGGAATCCGCAACAGAAAGGTTTTAAAAAAATCCACTCGACTTCAGTTTTGGCACAACACACCGCATTGAGAGCAAGTGGTATCCCATAAATTTTAAAACCGTTACAACTGCGTTGGCAAATGGCCACAAAATCCAAACTGCACAAAAACGACAAATACGGAGACACTAACGTAGCTACAGACAGGAGCGTACCAAATCAAGCGCGCATCTGAATCAAAATTTGATTATATTTGTAATATATTATTTTTTCTATCCTTTTCTCTCTTTAATTATTAACAAAAAGTGGGGGGGTATCTATCACGTATCCCTTCCCTCAAATTCGCGCTAATACTAAATTCAGATTAGAGTAAAGGAACATCTAAAAAGTTCCCAATTAGGAAAGACCGAAAAATCCGGTTTTGCGGATCATGCTTGGTCAAACGATCACAGGATTCAATAGTCTAAAGCTAAAGTTTTGCATAAGGAGTCGCATTGGCGTGTTAACCAAACACGAGCATATCAAACATATGAAAACCGCGTTTTAAACAAAAGTTTTAGGATTAATGAGGCCGTCACCACGTCATACCAGCAAGTATAAGTAATAGAATATAGACTAGCTTGTTTAGTTTACACCTAAAAATGATTAGAGATACTTACTACCCGAAACGTTGTGTTTAAAATAAATAAAGACAATAAAAGTACAACATTTTTTGGGGCATGCGACCACGGGGTTTATTTAACTTTCTGAATGCGAATATTTCTTCGATATATATTATCTGATTTCAATATTAATACATATATTTTAAAAATATCAAAAAAATATATATAGATATTTTTTGCCCTTTATGGATAAAAGTGTAATTCTTGATTCCCGGAATAAAAAGTGACAGACTAGTGACAAAAAGGCAATATTGGGATTAAAAATGACAGATCTGGTAGGGAATGACACTCTGGTAAGGAATATTTTTTCGCATTTGAGTGATTTTGTTTTTCACTTTTCTTACAGTTCTCCACATTCTTTTCCATAACAATGTTTGGATAATTGTGGTCCACAATGGAGGGCCAAGTAAGTATTGGTTTTATATAGATTAGGAGTTTGTCACAATAATATATTTTTCCACTTAAATACTATTCTTAGACATAAAGTTGGTAGTGTGTAGTTTTGGATTGTATTTAAGATTTTGCAAATGATTGTAATTTCCTTTCAGGTCCATTTTGTATAAAAAAAATTAAAAATTCTCAATTACCCATGAGGATGCAAACATAAGTTTGCAAAGCATCTTGGGTGCTTAAAAAAAATCCAAGCAATAAATTCAATAAAAAATTAGTGGAGAAAGACCCTAGAGTTTCATTTGAGTGAACCTATCACTCCACCATAAAATGGACTATTTTCTCAACTTATCTCGAAAGGTTGGGAACACTGCCATTTGATGTGATATTAAGAACATTCCTCGGCATGGTTCGGTTATCTGGAAATGCGTCAAAAATTTCGATACTTTATCGACATATTCGCGGAATTAATAATTCTTACATTTACGTTTGTTTTCTAAAAATAATAATTGTTTAATATTACTTATTATATAACTGTTTTGAAGAACTTTTTTCTTTTTTTTCACCAAAAGTGGGAGATGGGTTGACGTGCCGTGACACAGAACCATGACCGACCTAGAGGCACATGCCCATACTTTATTTTTTTATAAAAAAATGCTTTCAAACAAATTAGAAGATACCCAAATGACGAAGTAATGGTAAGTATAAAATATTAATTTCTACATTGGCGAAAATTGTGATTTCATGTTTAAAGGTTTTACAATAGAAGGGGAGGCCGTAATATTTTTTGGAACTTCTTTGTCAGCAAACATTAATAGAATTTATGTTGGATTCGTTCCCTTGGAATGTCATTTTACTAAGATTTTATTGGGTATAGGGATAGGAAAAAAAAACTATTTTTCATTGGCAACGTTTCGATAGTATTAAATCTTTTTCAAACCCTACGAAGAACAGATAAAATTATTGTTTATAATAAAAAACTACAACAATTTTATCTGTTTTCCGTAGGGCTTGAAAAAGATTTAATACAAATCGAAACGTTGCCAATGAAAAATTGTTTTTTCTGCCTATCCCTACACCCAATAAAATCTAAGTAAAATTAATAGAATTGTTCAGTGAGCAATTCTAAGAAAAAATTTCGATATGAACCCTTCCAATTTTCCGATGGGTTTAGTCGCTAAATGCAAAAAAAGTTATGAATTCGAGGAACTTTTTTCTTAATAATGCTTATATGTTTATTAGTAAAAGCTTATAAAATACTCTGCCAATATATAAGCCCCTAAGCTCCCACTAGGTACTATAGTTATAGTGTACGTGTGAGCTAATATAACTAAAAACTGAAATATATTTTATTCAACTCCAGACTGAATTACCTTTTGTTTGATACCACACAAGCCATGTTTTGACTTAAACTCAAATTTTTGAAATCTACCCCCACCCTTAAAAAAAACAAAAACTAAAATGTATTTTGTTTAACTGCAGACTCAATTACCTTTCGTTTGATATCACACACGCCATATTTTCACATAAACTCTAATTTTTGAAATCTACCCCCACCCTTTTATTTGGTTTGTGTTCGGTGGATCAACACATCGACCCAAGACCCAGCCTAGGTACCAAATTCCATTAAAATCGGCCAAGCGGTTTTTGAGTTATGCGCGTTGGTCCTTACAGACAGACATACAGACCCACAGACAGACAGACAGACAGACAGACATACAGACAGACAGACAGACAGACGGCGCAACAAAAAAGTTTCAAAATCATCTGAAACGCAAAGATATATAAAAATTTTTGAAATCAGAGCAACTTTTTTTTTTTTTTTAAATTAGGATCACCATAGCTCACACTACTATAGTATAGTATATGTGTGAGCTAAAATAGTATGACTTATCTTTAAATATGGGAAATATCTCTGACAAAATTGTCAAAAATTAAATATTTAATTTTTTGACAATTTTGCCAGAGATATTTCCTATACTTAGAGATTAGTCATACCATTATTTCCTGGAATTTATAACTTTTTTTGCATTTTGCGTCTAAACCCATCGATTGATATAACAAATTTTGCTTAGAATTGATCAAGGAACAGTTTTGTCGATGTTTGCTGGCAAATAAAGTTAAAAAGAAATAAATTTTTGTTACGACAATGGGCACACATTGAGAAAGGAAAAAGCGTTATGCCACTCTGGAAACCTTGGAATGGCCGATCACGACTGTACCCTTTGAAAACCGAGAAAATTTTTGATTTATTTAGTTTGAAAAGGAATACGGATAACGGGTTTGGGTTTCCTTGAAAATTTTATCTTTTTTGATACCGAGTGTTTTAATATTATGCTTTTCAAGAAGTTTTCACAGAGCTGTCAAACGAAGAGAGAGAATATATGTTAACAGAAAGCCCATTAAAAGCAGGCGCGGATCTACAGGAGGGGAAAAAGGAAAAATGCTCCCCGCCCCCAATCTGAAACTTTACTTAGTTTTGACACACAGAATACACTATGCAGAATAGGTGTGTGCAATATGTATTATAAGTGAAACTATTGAGTTCCAGTGACAATATAAACCTAGATTGATATACACTTTCTAATCAATCAAAAAAAACAAGAAAAATTTTACGTGTGAAATAAAAATATCGCGAGTAAATCTCATTTTTCCAGAAATACTCATGCATGTACACTCGCTAACTATGTTAATATCATCTTGTTTTTCTCATATTTCTTTGTAAAATACAAGGAAATAGTGTGTTGTTTGGCAACATCGATCAGTATCGTAATTTATTAAATGTTTTTCTTTAGCAGTTTTTACAGCCTGTTGAAATTCTAGGCTTTGCAGGCAAGTGACATTAAAAAAGAGGGCGGCAGTACACGGTAAAAAAATTGTCTTGGATCAAACCAAATTCCTTTAAAGTAAAATAATTTGTGCTTTCCTATTCACCAAAAGAATATTTTCTTGATTTAGCACAAAAAATGTCTTGCCTCTTTATATTAATGTGAAACAGAAATTGTTTTACTATAAATTGGAATTGGATAAATCTAAGGCACCGTTTTCTCTGGGAGCAAGATATTACTAATATAAAGACAATTTGCTTTGTTACAAAATGGAATATACTGAAACAAAACAATTAAAAAGAAAAAAGAAAAAAAGAAATATTTTAATTCAAAAGAAATTGTTTTAAGGTAAAACAACTTATTTAAGAAAAGAACGTGTTTTCATTGTAGACAAAAATTTTTACCGTGTAGAATAAATCACATTCCTGAAAAATCAGTTGATTTTTTTGTAGTAGAGGACTGTATAACTATTGTTTGTTCTGTTTAGTTTATTTATTTGATGCAATGTTTGAATTTTTTTTCGTTAAATTTTAATCAAATTATATAACAACGATGTATATCCCCAAGTTATTCAGGCACTGCTTAGATGCTTTCCTTATTCTGACAGACATTTTTTTCATTAAATCCCACTTATTCTTCTCGACGGTAATTCCCCCCTTCTCACGCAGTTTTCTCTTATTGGGAAACACTTGAAGCGAAAAACTTATGAAAAGCTTTTTTCCTTTTGAAGCCGAACCGACGAGAAGAGAAAGAGTTTTGTTTCAACACCCTTCGTTCCATGGAAAAAAAAGCCCAAAAAAATAAATTAATAAAATTTTTTATTTCTATACCAGCATGCGGAAAATGTCATATTCCTACGAGCGTGCGAAAAGTGCACATTTCTGCACTTATTTTTGTGTAGAAAGTTGTGATTTACCGCACTTGAGCGGTAAATTTTGTTTTTCCGCACTAGTGGAGTAAAGCTATTCTTACGCAGTAGTACGGTAAAGTTATGTTTCAGCACTAGTGCGGTAAGATAATTTATTCGCATGCTAAAAATAAAAAGCAAATTTATTTAGATATTTAAAAGGTTTATAAGCACAAAATTATATCAGTACTGATTCTTTCAAAGCCATGGCAGATTCATGGGTGAAAATCGACTTTCTGCAATTATTTGGAAAATACCACGTGTTGTGAGTACTGTGGACTGGTAGTACCTACAAACAATAAAGTTATATATTATTTAATCATTTTGGAAGAAGATGGATTTTACATTTTTGTATATATAAATTACTGAGAGGAGGAAGGGCTGTTGTGCCTTCGTAAACCGATTTTTTTATTTGGAAAATGCGAACGAGTTTTTCGACACCCCCGTTTCCTGGGAAAGCAACAGGGTGTTTCGGGAAAAAATAAATTCGTTATGTGAAAAATAATTTTTCTCATGAAGGTGTCTATTTTGTTTCAAAAATATTTTTATAATCAATGTTAGAAAATACGAAAAAAAGGCAAAAATAAAAAAATTTAAAAATCCTGCTGAATTAATTATGAATAATTAAATTAAAATATTAATAATGGGCGCACCCGGGGGGGAGGCCCCCAAGCTTAAATTTTTTAAGAATTTTTGACATATATCATGAATAAAAAAATTGCTATCATGGCTCTAGGCACCTCCCGAATATTCTCCCCCCCCCCCAGACATATTTCTGTGTGCGCCACTGTTTTAATCAAACACAATTCATAAGGCGAATGTAAGTTTATCGTACGGTCGCACATTTTTTAATGTCTTCTCATAATTGCTGTGAGTCATTTGAAAAACCTGAAATTTTTGCAAGATTTAAAAGCTACTAAAGAGAATAGTTAATATATATTTCATTGCCTTTATTTATTTTAAACACGACGTTTCGGTTAGTAAGTATCTCTAACCGTTTTCAAGTGTAAACTAAATAATCCAGTCTACTATATACTACTTGGTGTACAGTCGGGTGTGACTGCCCGCCCACTTTTTTAATCTTAAGACGCTTGTTTTTCTTAAGGAGTGGTTTCCATATGTTTGGTATATCCGTGCATATATACATTACAGGGTAAGTTCGAGTCTTTTGCCAAAAACTCGCAACATTTTGTCGAGGTTTTAAAAAGGATCGAAAGTTTTTAGACCAACGTGCCAATAAATAAGTTACTCAGTCAATCATCAAAAATAAATTACAAGCTAATGATACACACCAAGAAAGAACAACGCTATCGGTGAACCCTGACTTTCAAGTAAAAGATAAGTTTTACGCGCAAAATGATGGGCTTCCAATTGATTCGTCCCTTTCGCCAGTAGTAGCAAGCATCTACATAAAGAAAACTATGGCTACGATACATGGATGACACATTTATAATATGGCCAGAAAATGATGACGAACTACAAAGTTTTCTACACCATCTGAAGGGAATTTGGCCAATAATCAAATCCACAATGGAAATTGAAAAATATTCGGCCTTACCTTTTTTGAATGTTTTTATCAAACGAATATACAGAAACAATGAATCCACTGTATATAGGAAACGTACACACGGGACAGTACCTAAATTTATGAGCATGAAGTTAGCGAAGCACCCATCGCACATCGAATCGTGACTAGGTGGATAATTTGCCGTTAATTAGTCGTGAATTGGTTGTGGAAAAATTAATTTTGTCGCTCTTATTTTTGACTGTTTTTGAGGGTGCTTCGCTAACTTCATATGAAGTTAGCGAAGCACCCTCGTAAAAATGGCTTTTATCAAAATCGAATATGGTGGATAATTTGCCGCTAATTAGTCGTGAATTAGTTGTGGAAAAATTAATTTTGTCGCTCTTATTTTTGACCGTTTTTTTGGGTGCTTCGCTAACTTCATATTTTGGCATTCATCGCAAATCGAATCGCTACTAGGTGGATAATTTGCCGTTAATTAGTCGTGAATTAGTTGTGGAAAAATTAATTTTGTCGCTCTTATTTTTAACCGTTTTTGAGGGTGCTTCGCTAACTTCATATGAAGTTAGCGAAGCACCCTCGTAAAAATGGCTTTTATCAAAATCGAATATGGTGGATAATTTGCCGCTAATTAGTCGTGAATTAGTTGTGGAAAAATTAATTTTGTCGCTCTTATTTTTGACCGTTTTTTTGGGTGCTTCGCTAATTTCATATTTTGGCATTCATCGCAAATCGAATCGCTACTAGGTGGATAATTTGCCGTTAATTAGTCGTGAGTTAGTTGTGGAAAAATTAATTTTGTCGCTCTTATTTTTGACCGTTTTTGAGGGTGCTTCGCTAACTTCATATGAAGTTAGCGAAGCACCCAAAAAAAGGGTAAAAAATAAGAGCGACAAAATTAATTTTTCCACAACTAATTCACGACTAATTAACGGCAAATTATCCACCTAGTAGCGGTTCGATTTGCGATGGTTGCCAAAATATGAAGTTAGCGAAGCACCCAAAAAAAGGGTAAAAAAAAGGAGCGACAAAGTTAATTTTTCCACAACTAATTCACGACTAATTAGCGGAAAATTATCCACCATATTCGATTTTGATAAAAGTCATTTTTACGAGGGTGCTTCGCTAACTTCATATGAAGTTAGCGAAGCACCCTCAAAAACGGTCAAAAATAAGAGCGACAAAATTAATTTTTCCACAACTAATTCACGACTAATTAACGGCAAATTATCCACATAGTCACGATTCGATCTGCGATGAGTGCTTCGCTAACTTCATGCTTATCCTAAATTTTAAGTCTAATCATTCTGTTGCTATAAAACAAGGAGTTATAAGAAGTTTGTATTTAAACGCCAAAAATATTTGTACTAATAATTAAGCATTAAACATAGAAATCTACAACAATAAAATGGCCGAATGTTTATTCCGAGAAATTAATAAACTCAATGATCTCTAAAACTAAAAACAAACCAAATGTAGCAAATTCTCAAATTAATAATCCGTTTATTGTTATTAAAATTCTGCTTTCAAAGGATTTTAGAAAACATAAGGAATAATAATGTAGGTGAAACGAAATGCCCTCTTCAGGTTATAGCGAATAAACATCTAAAAAGTACGCAATTAGAGGATATAGATAATTCCGGTTTAGCGGAGCATGCATGGTCAAATGATTACACGAGTGGTCTGAAGCTAAAGTTTTGCGGAGGGTCTCATTGGCGAAAACGAAAGTATATTGAAGCTGCGTTTATAATTCATAATAAAGAAGTTTTCAGTCAACCGGCACGGACATACCAAACATATGGAAACCACTTATTAAAGAAAACAAGCCTCTTATGATTAAAAAAAGGGGGGCCGAACCTGTATACTGTTTAGTTTGCACTTGAAAACGGTTAGAGATACTTACTAACCGAAACGTCGTGTTTAAAATAAATAAAGACAATGGAAGACCGAGAATTTATTTCTACTCAATTTTGTACGAGTTTCATACAAAAAGTAGTTTAAAAAATTCTAAATCTTATTCGAAATAATTCGTTGACAAGCTACACAATGCAAAACCGCGTAACTATAGTTTTATTGTTTACTGCTGTACACTAACTAAGCTTACTGTACCATAGCAAAGAATGGATTCACGTGCCCCGGTCTCCCCTATTTGCGTGTACCACGGTTTCTAAAAACTTAGTTAAAAAATTTGTTCTATTGACAAGAAGTATGAAGTTTTATAAGCTTCCTAAATGCTGTCTGTCTTTCTATTTATCTAGGCTTCTTTGATCCATCTTTGGACATAGGCCTCCCCCAATATCTTCCATTCTTCTCTGTCTGTCGCCATGTTCATCCATCTCGCTCCTGCATGTCGCTTCAAATCGTCCGCCCATCTCATTTGGGGTCTTCCCCTACTTCTATTATTTTCCCAAGGTCTCCAGGTTACAATAAAATTTTTCCATCCATCGTCTTTCTGTCTGATATTATGACCGGCAAATTTCCATTTTAATTTTGCTACTTTTACATCCCTACATTATTACATTACATTACTCTTACATCCCTTACTTTTGTTTTATTTCTTATCCATTCATTCCTTTTTCTATCGGTTAGCTTTACATGTAATATTTGTCTTTCCATTGATCTTTGAGCTTTTGTTACTTTATCCATGTTTGATCTGTGTCCAGATCTGGGATCCATAGGTAAGTACAGGAAGGATACATTGGTTATACACTTTCGTTTTGAGGTACTAAGGATATTTTTTATTTTATATAAATTCTATATTCTGTTTTATTTAGAGAGAAAAAAAGATGAAAGAACCAAATAAGATTAAATTAATAAAACAAAACAAACAACTTCCATCCAACACAGAAGATTCAAGACCGCCCCAAGTGTTCATTAGAGCCTTAACAGCTCGATTCCCGCCGCGTATACCTGTTGCGCACTTTTTCAAATAAATTGCCTCAATAATTTATATTTTTCGAAAATTATAAACGCCCCTGTCATAAAGGAAAAATGGATGTTGGCCTTCAGAGCCCTCAATACCATATAATACTAGATTATTATATGAAAAGTTCTTGTTAAATTTAAGTCCTGTCTAAGTCTTCATCCGGAATTAACTGGTGTCATTAATTTCCAACTAAATCCAAGCGGTCATAATCAAAGAATGTGACCTCACAGATTACGTCATTGCTTTCTACAGGATAATACCTACGTAGTGTAGACGCGGCGAGAGTTGATGCCACGCACGTCATCAATTTTATCTTGGGATTAGTACTTGTGGTCGGATAGTGCCGTTTATTAAACTAATTCCCAATGTAAAACATTACGCCTATGGTGCCGTCATAAAAAAATAATTTGATAGCTCACATTCTAAGGTAACACTCTATTCAAAATATATTATTTGAGATTGTTTTACTGTGAAATATCAAATATCCTTACTGCGTTTTTGCTTATGACGGCAGTATGGATATCCGAAACAGTCAATCACAAGCTAGAGGCGGCCAGTAGATCCCCCTCAGCCGTGACGTGGGTGGCTTCAACTGTCGCCGCGCGAACTCTAACAAGTTGTTTCTAACTGCGGTTATCTCCACCACTGAAAATAGTATCCGGTTATTATTGCTTTGGAAACAATAGCAAATTAAAATTCGCAGATGCAAATTTTCACGTGGGCAAGCGTGTCTTTTGGCACGTAGACACACAGACGCTGTGCGGGTGGAACCCATATTTGTCACTTCGTTATATTTTGCGTTTTTCTGCGTTTGTCATGTAAAATTATGTTCTTTTCTGTGAAGAAATGGAAAATAATTTACGTAAAATATGTGCGGTTTATAGAAAAATATCCAGGAGAAGTAAGGAAGTGCCATTCCATAGTTTTTTGAAAAAAAATAATAGATATAACCTTAAATGTTTGAAAATTGTCAAATAATGTAATGACAGTGACGCAGTGGAGTATGTTCCAAAACCACCAAAACAGACGCATGCGCAGTTACCGAAATCATGTTTACCCGAAAAATTAACATTGAGAATTAAAGGGGGTCCTGGCTTCAATTATCGCGTGTAAGAATGCATGGGTTTGCCCTGTAGTTATGCTTTAAAGTATTTGGTTAAACTGCGTCTGATTTTTGGAGTAGCACTGATTTATAAGTCATTTTTAAACTATTTATTTAGATTATGAATTCGGAAATGCTGACTACGTGTTTTTTTTTTCAAGGACCAGGAAGACCTTTGAATTTGGCCATAGGCTTAAAAATTCCACATTTCTTCATTTAAAAGTGTATCGTATCAAATCGTTTATTGATTCAGGAGTTATATTATAAGAATCTTAGTACAAGAAATGTTTAGGCTTTAGACCAGATTAGATATTTTTTAAAAATCTGATTTTTAGTATTTATGTAGGGTTAATGCTTGCTGAGATAATCCCAGCTTTCGCAATGTATGGGTTAAAATCAGAGGGGCGAACGGGGAATAATCTGAATTCTCAACCCACCCTGTTGATTCCAGTCTCTGCCGTGTTTGCAGGAAACACCTAGTTCTCTGGTATACGTAATAAAAACCTTAGAGTAAGATTCATCTAGAATAAAAAGAAGATCCTTATTACCAATCTAAAAACTGACAATGAAATGCGAGATTTTTGTTCCATTCATCGGTCTTCCTTTATGATTAATACAAGTCAAATACCTAGGCCGACTACTGGCTGAAAATTGGACGACTTTAGATTTTTGGTGGAAGTACTGGATTTCTTGTACATTTTTATTATTTCTCTTTTTAAATGTTTTATCTCTGTAATTAGGCTATTTTTCAGTTTTAGAAAACACAGGCATTACACAGAAATATTTATGCAATAACTATGATGGACAGCGCCTGAGTATATATTTTTTTAAATAAATTTTGTTTGACAAATACCTACAGTTTGGTGGCCGACTGGCGGATTTACCCTATGACTTCTCTCGCAGTCGGCCTATTAAGCGGGGTCTATACATAACGTTTTACCTTACGTCTTGCCTGTCAGTCAAAGGAGTCAAGTATGACGGTTGAAAGAGTAGCGTACACACTTGATAGTTTTAACGTACGTTTTTAGATCAGTTTTTGATACACCATGGAGGAAGCACTGCTTTTGTCAATAATGTTTTTGTTTTAAATGCCTATGACTTAACCGTTTCAGTATCTAAACATTGTTTCTAACCAGTTTTTCAAAATGTTGTGCTGATTTAGTTTGGTAATGTCCCCTGAAGATGTAACATATCGGGACTATTTGTTTAAAACAAATTAAAAATTAGTGGAGGAAAACAATAGCCTGTTTGATTTCCTAAAAAATTATCTTATTTAATGTCGGACGTTTCGTATACCAACTTCTAAGTTGCACTCCAAAGGAATTAAAATTGTATGCACTACCACAAGAAATGCCGCTAAAACTGACGTTTTACCGGAAACAAAGCCTCTACCGATCAGTTCAACAGGTCCGACTTCAGTCCTGTTCAGTTCAGGAAAAACGTACGTTTTATTGTCTACACAAAAGGTTTTGCCTGATCCGCTTTACCTGATCAAGTAAAACGTCAGAAAACGTTATGTGTAGACCCCGCTTTACGTCCGCTTAAAACCGCGTAGACTTCAAACCCATGCGGTGTTGCCAAACCACACAAAATTCCTTTTATGTTTTTAAATGTCGTAATCTTATTTTTAAACATATTTTTGACTAGATACTTTTCTGTTGTCTATTCGAATTTGTTTTTTCTGGGACTTGAAAACTCTAATTTAGCCCGCGCTCCAACGCAACGGTGAAATAAATAAATCGCCGTCATCTGTATAGCCCAAAAACCCAACAGGTAGGAAGAGCACCCCAGCTCAACTCCACTTTTAACTCTACTCTGGATTCTCTGAGAAGCGCCAACTTGTGGCGAACTCTATAAATAATCAGACTTAGTTTCATTAAAGTTTTTGATTAGGCTTATGAAGAGAGCTATTGCTGCGCGAAAGTCAGGAAAATTGGTAGGTCGTAGGCCTAGAGTAAGATATTTTTTCTTACTCTAAGGTCGTAGGTAATATTTAAAACGACACATAAAATAAAAACGTGATCTGTATGATTGATCCAACCTACTTATCCGGGGTCCTTATAATATAAACACGTTGCAATTTTTCGCGCAGACACAAAAAAATGCGAAAACGCTTCAAAAGTATAGAATGTTTTTAAAATAATATCAACGTTGCCTTAAAAAGAAGTTTCCTAAGTAAACTTATTTGATGGCTTTGAGAATATACGATTTTCGCAACTTCACCGTGTTATATTGCAACTCTTTGATCAAGTTTTTTGCCATTTACATAAAAATTTGGGGTCGTCCGGGCAAATGAAACCTCGTATTTGCATTCGGTGCATCGAGATGTAGAATCTATCTTTTTTTTTTTTGAACTCGTAGACAATGATTAAGTAGAAACAAAAAATCGGACTTCCATTGTCTTTATTTATTAAACACTGTGTGTTTAAAATAAATTCCATTGTCTTTATTTATTTTAAACACACAGTGTTTAATAAATAAAGACAATGGAAGTTAGAGGAGTTGATTTTCGTTACTTTTGAATACTCGTTACTGATCGTTACTCGACTACTAAGTAATCATTTTATATATTGGTTACTATAGTTACTTTGATTACTGTAACTGTATTTTATTCAATCATAAAATTAGGGCAAAATTCTCGAACTGTCTCTCTCGAACATCCTTAAATTACGTAACGCAAAAATTCAGGATTTTTGACCCCCCCCATCCCCCCTCGTAACGCATTTTTAAGAAAAAACACATAAAAAAACATTGACTGTAACGCAAGGCCAAACGCCCCCTCCTCTCCTTAGAGCATTACGTAATTTAAGAACAGGCCCTAGGTATATTTTTGTTGATCATATGGAAATATTCAATTGAAATTTTTAAAATGCGGGCAAAAATTTTAAAAAATAACGGTAAGAATTACGTAGGAACTGTTCTGTGTACAGAGGTATGCGTGAGCTAAGAGAAAAACGTACTTCGGGCAGTAGCGTGTCAAATTTTTTGAGGGCCCTCCCGCCAATTTTTTTTTAAGGCCTTCTATGTCACTATCATATTTTCCAAAAATAACTCATTATAGTAAATATTTATACACAATATCATTATCTAATAGGTAAAAAACACAGCGAATTAACTTTTTTTTGAAAAAACGTATCAATTTTGGCAATCTTCTTCTCCTTCTCCTCATTTTTTTCAACTAGTTTTCTTCTTTAAGCCCCACTCAGATAATTGCGCGAACTACTCATTTTAATATTTTAACTCAAAACTCAAACGTAACAAGTAAAACAACATTGCCAGATTGTCACGTCCTACTTTTTCTTTTTGTTAACTTTTAAATGCGTTAGTTACTTAAGTTATTATAGTTACTCCCTTATTTTGGATTACCGACTTTCAAGTGATTACTGAATACTAAAATAATCGAAGGAATCAAAGTAACGAAAGTAATCATTTAATTTTCGGATCGATATTCGTTACTCCGTTATTTGTCTCTAATGAAAGTCCTAAATTTTATTTCTACTTTTTTTTCTTCTGTGCGCTTTTTCCGTATACAATTTTTTCTACAGGCGATTTCTTCCTTGAGTGCTTTTCTGTAGTAGCTAGCCGCCACTTTACATATTCGGTTTCTGGGCGGCGGAATTATTTCCAAATATCTTCGTAGTAGAATCCAGCAGGCTTTATCAATTCTCTAATGCGTTTTAGGGTTGACAAACAAGCAGAAATCTGATAATATGACACTGCTCTATCCAAATAGAGTGTCCGAACTTCTGAATCTAACCTGGTGAGCTAGCTCGGCCCAAATTAAGGGCTATTAATTTCGGCAGGAGAGCGCAGTTTTGGAGTGGCCTGGCTCTCTTTCCACGCCACGCCGGCAGGAAATGGAAACCGTTTTGTTTCGTAAAGAATTGCAGCCTTTTAGAGCTTTTAAGCTCCTTTTTAAAAGCGTTTTTTTGTTTCGCTAGGTAGCTATCTAGTGCCACACGCAATGTGTTGAAAACGTAGCTCTTGCAGTCCTCGAAAAAAGCTTTTACTGGGTTCGGAATAACGGAAGGACTTTAACAATCAATTTTTACCTTCCTAGCCTGGCGCATCAATGGCGAGAGAAGGTATTGTTTTCAATGATTTTTTTTTTCAGATCAGGGCGGATCTACGGGATCTACCAAGTCTAAAAATATATTTAGTTTTAACACACAGATTATACCTTCTTGGCATGCTCTGGGACAATTCCCCGTAACCGACGAACCGTGGCTGATTCGCCGCCAACGCACTGTGGGCTCCTTAAATGGGTAAAATGGCAAAAATCATACCTTGCAAACTGCAAGTCGAAATTTATAAATTTTAGAACCGAATGTTATAAGTAAACTATTAGCCATATTTTTCATTTCGAATGATATCTGTGGTAGATCCAGGATGTCCGGGAGGGGGGGCAAGGAGGCAGCAAAAACCCAAACATTTTTTTTGTCGTTTTTCATAAATGTGAGCTCTAAACTTAAGCAATTCATTCAAATAAAATGCGACTCTGGTGAACATTTTTGGAAATTGCGGTTTATCTAGCTATGTTTTTACTAGAACTAAAAAATATAATAAATATAAAAGGAATTTTGCGAGGTGAAGTCAAAGACTATGATTTTCGGGCTAATCCTCAGAAAGGGGTCATAGTAGCCGCAGACATAATTATGTTTCCGCCTTGTTAGGGTCCACGAAACCTCTAAACGAATTTTTAAGAATTGAATCAAACTGCATTTGTCTTTTTCTTTTCTTTGAAGGCTGATATAGCCACTTGGAGTGTGCTTTGGGTTCGGAAGGTCATAAACCTTAATTTTCCGTTAAACTAAGTGTGAATTATGTAAGTCATTAACACCTTGACTAAAAGAGAGGCCATAAAAATAGATTTTTCGGTTTCTTGGTTCTGTACCCGTCGGCGTTGCTATTGAGACCGGAACGTTTTCCAAAAGGACCTACCTGTAAAATTACACTTTCCGTACAGCAAATTGTGTTTGGTTTCCGGTCACTTTAAAAAAATATAAACGAAAATATTAATAATATTAAAATTATCCCATGAAATTGAAAATATAGCCCAAAACGAGATCCCGGTTTTTGTTTAATTTTATTAATTCTGTTATTTCTGTATAGAATTAGCATAAATTTGAGCGAAATCATTTACACAGACAGTGACAAAATTCGGCCATAAAAGGGACCTTTTCTATTAAATTTTATAATTTTGATCCGAATCGCTATGGGTTTACGCTGTTATTTATTCATTTGATAAACATAATTTAATTTAATTTAATTTTATAATTTTTTGCACGATCCAGCTTTAAAGTGCACTTTAACGCCCGTGTTTTAGGGCTGAAAAGCACTGCCGTAGGGTGGGAGGGGCCCGGGGGTTTGTCCCCCCCCCGTCCAAGGGTACTGGCGCCTCATGGGTGCCTTAAGCTAAGCTACTTACTTAAGCTAAGCTTTAGTAAGTAGCAGGGCCAGCAACGGCAAATTGAGAGTTGAGAGGGCGGCAAAGCAGTCGCTAGGAAACTAAAGACATGATGACCTTCTTTTTTTTTGGTCGCAAGATTGTAAAGTAAGTAAAGACATGAGACATGAGTGATGATTTTTTTTTTTTGGCGCAAGATTTTTGATGGGCGCCCTTTTTATCTGTCGACCCTCCGCCCCTTCAGGCACGCTACGCCGCTGCTGAAAAGAGTCCTTTAAAGCTGTAGGGGATTAAAATGTGTAATAAAATATTGTTAAGTTAAGTTGAATGTTTACATCTCTTGAGGTGACGATCTGTACTACACTACCAGCTCAACAAAATTTAAGTCGAGTGGCTCTATAATTAAATGAAACAGACTAGATTACTTTCCATTATATAATTATACAGCATGGTTAAAAGCTATAGGATTCATAGACTGCTTACTGTGCTTAATGTATGTAAAAGAGAAGTAAAAGAGATAAAAATATATTTTGGGCGGTGTCTTGAAATATTCTTCGCTGTTTTAGACTCGTATTTGGCTAGTAGTGGGAAAGTAGGGGAATGCATCGTGACCTCTCGTCTTCACTAAGTTTTTCGTCATTCCGTCGTATGCAGCGTAACAGGTGAGAAGTGGGTATTTGAATTCACGCAAATACTAGCTCAAGCCATACCGCGTATTACAGTTAGCGTTCAGGAAAAAGGTACATATGGTTCAATGGTATTTCGGGGAAAATAGCTGTCAAGATGTGGCAAATTTATTTGTTACCGCATTTGAGGGAAACGATATTCCAAGCCGTAGCACGGTCTAAATAATAGTGATCCTTTTCCAACGAACAGGATGTGTCAATTTTTGCCACAAATGCAGGGGTGGAGAACCACCTCTTGTTCGTGAAATGGAAGGAGACAGGGAATGGCACGAAACTATGATTTGTGCCTCCCTGTTCCAGTAAGGCAATTGTCACTAATGTGGACGATAATATGTAACCCTTAACCGTCCGAAACATTGGAAACGACATCGACATGGGTACCGGAGATTCAAAGTAAAGA
Organism: Aspidapion aeneum; assembly: GCA_963576565.1. Taxonomy (NCBI): domain Eukaryota; kingdom Metazoa; phylum Arthropoda; class Insecta; order Coleoptera; family Brentidae; genus Aspidapion; species Aspidapion aeneum. The sequence goes on from OY755043.1 coordinate 29,943,153, forward strand.
AGAGGCAATACATTTTTCCAGATGATCAGTTCGAAGAATGGAGTAAGAAGAATCAGGATAAAAACTTTAGTAAAAATATTTGTTTTAAAGACGAAAGTTCGTTTTCAATTCACGGCCGTCACAATCCTTTCGTTGCTCGTGACTGGTCACGGAAAAATAAACATTTTCATACTACAGAACGGATCCAGTATCGTAAAAAACCTAAGGTCTGGACTGGGATTTTGGGTGACAATATCATTGCTCCTTTTTTCATCAATGGTAATTTTTAAGGAAGAAATTATTAAGCTCTGTTGCAGGAGCATGTCATTCCTGGGATTCGACAGGTGCCAAATGTTGATTTTTAACCAATTTCCCAGCTAATGACACTTTACCTATGAGTGTTTGTAAATGAAACGTTTCCAAGGCGGCTTACTACAAGCAGGCAACGTACTATCAGCTGGCCACCGAAGTGAACCGAACCGAACCGAACCCAATGATTTTTTTCTGGAGCTATGCAAAATGCTAAATTTATTCGCATTGCAATTTAAGAGCTACCGCTTTGAATGAACTTCGGGCAAAAATAATCATCACCAATATCCGAACTGAATTTTATAACAAGCTTGGATATTCAAATACCAAATTGCAAATAATGCAAGGACCTAAAACTATAAACAACAAGTGAAATTCAAGAAAGAAAAATAAGAAAAAAGGTTTTCTGCTTCGGCCGGGACTCGAACACGGGATCTCTTGCTCTCTACTCAAACATTCTTAGCATTGAACTACCGAAGCCATACATAAATTCTCAGAAAACTTCCATCTATGCAGGCTGCGGTGTCTCAATACAAGAACGAGAAACTCTCAGGGTATCAATGCTAAGAATGTTTGCCTAGAGAGCAAGAGATCCCGGGTTCGAGTCCCGGCCGAAGCAGAAAACTTTTTTCTTATTTTTATCTCTTTAATTTCACTTGTGGTTTATAGTTTTAGGTCCTTGCATTATTTGCAATTTGGTATTTGATAATTATATTGGCAATCGCCCATTTGCGATCAGAAATTTTAACACACGAAAAGGTGATCTCATGCTAACACACGTTGATTCTTTACGTCTAATTTGAGTTATCATACATTTGACAGTGGGAGAGAAGAATTCAAGAGATCAGTTGGACGACTTGGTCGAGTTAATACCCTGTATTGAGACTACGCAGCCTGCATAGATGGAAGTTTTCCGAAAATTTATGTATGGCTTTGGTAGTTCAATGCTAAGAATATTTTCCTAGAGAGCAAAAGATCCCGGGTTCGAGTCCCGGCCGAAGCAGAAAACTTTTTTCTATATTGTTTAGCACATAGCGGTGGTATTTTTGAGAATTTAATTCGTTAGGCAGTTCTCAAATCATTATGAAAGAATTTTCTTTTAAAACAGACTCCTTTCTTATTTGTTTCGCTAGGGAAGCCATAACCTTTAGTTTGTGGTAGACACTGAATTAAATATTATAAAAAACAACAAGCTTAAAAAAAATGATTATACGTTACGTAGTTATCGTTTAAATTTCCGATATTTTATGTACAACTACCCTTGATCGATTTTTTACAAACCGTCGAAGGAAAAGAATACCGCGCTAGGTAAAACAATCGGTTTCAATAATTTCCTCCCTCTACTTTACCGGAGCGCACAGAGGACAGGTATTGGCTGTGGGTCTGGCTATTCTGAAACAATGGACGTAACAACGTGTAAACTTCTATCCCTTTTTTAGATACTATACATACATTTTTTGCATATTGATTTCTTATCTTACATACAGTAATAATATATTTGTCTTAAGTGAAGCTTACTTGATTTAACAAATTATGTAAATATTTTGCCCGGCTGCCGGAGGTTGATTTTTTTCTGTGTATGTGGTTGATCTAAACATATACGTATATCGCCACGGGCTAAAATTTTGAGTTTTTTGTTTATATTATGTAGAAAGGTATTTCTAAAACAAGCTTAATATGGTAAATTCCTTCATATTTCTAAAGAAAACCGCAATTCCGAGCCAATTTCGTTCTTATAAACCATTTTCTTGTTGTGTTGTGTTCTCATACTTTCCATTGTGTAACAGCAACAGCGGTTGCCGTTGAGCTGCGTCTAGCTCACGCCTTGTAAAACTACTTTAAAACAAGATTATGACACGGGTAATAACCGCGAATTTACAACTGGAACGAGCTCATATTGTTGTTGAGCGCAAAATTACAGTAAACCCATAAAAAATCTACAAAATAACATTCCTAAGTGTATGAAATTCTTAGCATTCACCTTTACATCATCTCTTAAACGCCATACGCTGCGTTGTCTACAAGGTATAAATTTGAAAAAAAAAATGCTTTTCTAGCAGCCTCTTGGTCACGCTTGTTGAGTGCAAAATTACAGTAATCCCATAAAACATTTTCAAAATAACATTCCTAAGTCTATGAGCTTTTTAGCATTCACCTTTACATCACCTCTTAAATGCCATACGCTGTGTTTCTGGAGGTACTAAATTTTTAAAAAAAATCATTTTTACTGCGTTTTGCTCACGCGTTGTAAACGGCTATTAACCGCGAATTTACAACTGGAACAAGCTTATATTGTTGTTTAGCACAAAATCACAGTAAACCCATAAAAAAGCCACAAAATACCATTCCTAAGTATATGAGATTCTTAGCATTCACTTTTACATCATCTCTTAAACGCCATACGCTGCGTTTTCTACGGCGTACTAAATTTGCTGCTTTTCTAGCGGCCTCTTGCTTACGCTTTGTAAACGGGTAATAACCGCGAATTTATAACTGGAACGAGCTCATATTGTTGTTGAGCGCAAAATTACAGTAATCCCATAAAACATTTTTAAAATAACATTCCTAATTCTATGAGATTTTTAGCATTCACCTTTCCATCATCTCTTAAATCCCTTACGCTGTGTTTTCTAAGAGGTACTAAATTTTTAAAAAATTCATTTTTAACTGCGTTTTGCTCATTCGTTGTAAACGGTTAATAACCGTGAATTTACAACTGGAACGAGCTCATATTGTTGTTGAAGCGCAAAATTACTGTAAACCCATAAAAAATCTACACAATGACATTCCTAAGTCTATGAGACTCTTAGCATTCACCTTTACATCATCTCTTAAACGCCATATACGCAGTATTTTCTAGGAGGTACTAAATTTGTAAAATATACTTTCCAGCTGCGTCCAGCTTACGCTTTGTAAAACAAGAATATGACACGGGTAATAACAGCGAATTTACAACTGGAACAAGCTCATATTGTTGCAGAGCGCAAAATTAGAGTAAACCCATAAAAATTTACAAAATAACATTCCTACGTCCAAGAGTAGGAAGCATTAACGTATTAAAGTGTTTTTTAGGAGGTACTAAATTTTAAAAAAATTCTTTCTAGCTGCGTTTAGCTCACGTTTTGTAAAACTCCTTTAAAACAAGATTATGACACGGGTTATAACCGCAAATTTACAACTGATTCGAGCTCATATTGTTGTTGAGCACAAAACTGCAGTAAACCCATAAAAAAATTAACAAAATAACATTTCTAAGTCTATGAGATTCTTAGAATTCACCTTTAAGTCACTCTTAAACGCCAAACGAAGTTTTTTCTAGAGGGTACTAAATTAAAAAAAAATATATTTCTAACTGCGTCTAGCTCAGGCCTTGTAAAACTACTTTAAAACAAGATTATGACACAGGTAATAACTGCGAATTTACAACTGAAACGAGCTCTTATTGTTATAGAGCGCAAAATTACAATAAACCCATAAAAATCTACAAAATAACATTCCTACGTCCAAGTTACATCATTTCTTAAACGCCATATATGCTGCTTTCGAGATACTTAACGATTTTTGAGGTATTAAATCCGTAAGTCCAAGAATAGATACGTTTAAAATTTTCTCAGGATTTAGCTGGTTACTAAGTTAGTTGAATGCTTGTTGCGACTAACGAATTTAGCAATTTTGCATTTCTCCTCTTCGGCAAAAGAGAGCTGCTTCATGAATCGAGTTTCCAAGTCTCTTTTAGCAAGTTGAAATTTCATATTAGCTACTTAAAGTTGTACCGCACAACTTCCACTAGCTGGGGAAAATTTAATACTTTCTTAACGCAAAGTGGATTTAAATGGAATAGGGTTTATTACGATATTAAATGCAATTTGGAGAAGAAAAAGTACGTAATTTAGGTTGTAATGGGATTTTTTATTAGCCTTAAGCTACGTTTAAACTTAAGTAACAATGAGCAGCTTTTATATTTTTGTTGCCTGTTTCCATAAATCAGTGGCGGCTTGTGCTCATTCAACATGGTAGTGTCAGAATTTTAATAGACACACGGGGTGCTGCGTCAAGTTTTTGCTCTAAATTCCTTAAAAAACATGCCTTGTTTAATTTTTTTAGTGACGCGAAACCAAGAGCGCATTTTTTTGTATTATATGTTTACTATTTTTAGGGTCTCTAACCCTAGTTTTTTGAATTTAAATAATAACTTAACTGACCCTTACTTTATAAACATTATTTTTATCACAAATAGCATTATCGATTCGGAGTGTGATCCAGTTCATTGCACAAATTTACCATATTTTATATAAATTAAAAAGAAATGCACAAGGTAACATATTAAATGTTTTAAAAATGAAAAAATGTGTTTTCGTAGAAAAATAAGGTAGTGTCATGGCTCTGTGGCACTACCCCACGAGCCACCATTACCATAAATGTTCCTCAAAGTTGTTAAATATTCCTCTATGTTTCGAAAATAAATGTAGTAGTAGAATAAATTTGTAAAAAAAGCTGAGAAAGGGTTTATTTTTTTATTTTTGGCATAGTAGTTTCTACTACCCAAAGCTAAATGTTCATTCGAGTATCCCCAATTTTCCGGCTTTAGAATCCAAGATGGCGGCTGCCAAAGTTAAGAAAAAAATTAATTCCCTGTTTTAAGACAAATAAAAATAATTTTGATGGAAACTGTAAAACAATTTGACACCTGTCACTTCAAAATAAAATGGCAGCTATATTTCAAAAAATTAGTTTTTCTTTTGATATTTCCTTTCAATTTTGTTTTTGAAGTGACAGGTTTCAAATGTTTTACAGTTTTAAATTGAGCAGGTCCCTCCTACAGTAAATCCATCAAAATTAATTTTAGTTCTCCTAAAGCAGGGAGTGATTTTTTTTTCTTAACTTTCTTAAATCGGGAATTGTCAAATAAAAATTTAGCTTATTTTAGCAAATTTTTGAAATGGGATCAGTCTACCAAGCAACACGGAAATAAAGATTGCTTTTTCTATAAATATCCCACCCACCAACAGAAGAAGCCACAATATAGACCCACTGGTGGTCCCAGTGCAAGGGCTACAATGTCATAATCAATTAACCGAACCAGTTTTACTATAATTTTTAATTTATGTATATAGTTTTAAAACATTTTATATTTATTTAAAAATGCAAAATAAAAATTAATGTTTTTTGAACACTGAGTTTTTTCAGTTTTTATTTGGCGACCGCTGAAAAATGACCATCAGTTCTTTTGTTATACGACAGTATTTCAGGAATCAGAAATAATTAACAATTCATTTATGCAGTAACAAATTTAATTGGATTTTTATTTCTCCTAAAACAGGGATTTTTTTAACTAATTGTGGCAGCCGCCATCTTGGATTCTGAGGCCGTAAAATCGGGGATTCTCAAACAAAAATTTAGCTTATTTTAACAAATTTTTGAAATGGGAGCAGTCTACCAAGCAAGACTTAAATAAATATTCGTTTTTCTATAAATATCCCACCCACCAACAGCTATACCTAATATATGTGTAAGAAGACACAACTGGTGGTCACAGTGGAAGGGCTGCAATGCCAACTTTCATATAAGTCATAATCAATCAATACAACCAGTTTTACTATAATTTTTAAAACATTTTATATTTATTTAAAAACGCAAAATAAAATGTTTTTTGACAATGAGTTTTTTCAGTTTTTATTTGGCGACCCCTGAGAAATGACCACCAAGTTCTATTTTTATACGACAGTATTTTAGGAATCCGAAATAATTAATAATTGATTTATGAAGTAACATCCAATCAAAAATATGCAGGAGCACTTTGCTAATTAAAAAAAATATGCTACTTATATGTAATAATATATTCTGAATCATCATATCACATCAACGTTTTTAAACACTTTCTAGTCAGCCAGGAAGCCTTTTACTCTGCACAGGGTTTTTGTAAATCAGTTATTTTCGATAACAGTTTGATGTGCCAGAAACTAGTACATATTATTTTTTGTTGATGTGCCTTGTTGATATGTCTGTTTAGAACGTTTTTCCAGGTTGTTCGACGCTTATTCTCCACCTCCTTCGATCCTGACAATCATCTTCCGTCAGGTTTCTTGACTCATTGATCTTTGGATTGACTGCGCCCTATTGGCTGCCATTCTAGCACCTGCTTTGGTAATCTTTCGTCGTTCATCCGTTGTACATGGCCGTACCATATCAGTTGTCTTTTACTGATGTCATCCGTTATGTTTCCCTCGATTTCCATTATTTCTTTTATGATCTCATTTCTTATATGATCTGTTCTAGATATTCTCATGGATCTTCTTATTGCATCCATTTCAACACTTTCCATTTTTGCTTTGTATTTTTCTGTTACGCGATAAGTCTGTATTCCATACAGCAGCGTGCTTTTCCCACTTTTGGTATTCTTCCGTTAACTTTCTCATCATATACTCCATGTCTTCTTTATCATTAGCTACAATTACTTGGTCATCAGCAAACTGTAGTGTGTATATGGTAAATCGGTCGTTAAGTTGTATTCCCGTGCAGTGTACTTTACGTTTCCAGTTTTTTAGAGCTACTGCGATATATATTTTAAAAAGAGTTGGAGACATACAACATCCCTGTCTTAAGCCATTCGTGACCTGGAATTCTTTTGAAAGTCGATTTCCAATTTTAATTTTAGATTTTGACCCTTTGTAAAGTTCTTTTATTGCTTTTATATATGTATGATTGATATTAGTTTGTTCTGACACTGTCCATAATTTTTCTACTGGAATGGTATCATATGTTTTTTGTAGGTCCACAAAGGTAACATGAGTCTCTATATTTCTGGCACTCCTTTTCTCAATTACTTGTTTTAGACAAAAAAATATTATCACTACAAGATCTGCCTGCACGAAACCCACTTTGTTCTTCTTCTACTTACAATCTACTTAGAGTACTGGTTACTGAAATTCCTCTGTAGTTGTTGCAATCCAGCTGTTTCCTTTTTTGTGTATTGAAGATATGAATGCTATTTTCCAATCATCGGGTAATGGATGCCCGTTTATACATTGATTGATAATATATGTGAGATTTTCTAGTAGTTTTTCTGATCCATATTTAAGCATTTCAGCGTATATTCCCCCAGGTCCGCTAGCTTTTCCGAATTTAAGCTTTTTAATACTATTCTTTATAATTTCTTTTTCGATAATCATGTCCTCTCCATGTACTTCTATGTCTCTCCTCGGAGAGGCTAACAGATATTCGGGTCTCGTTTCCTGCAGCAGTCTATTGTAGTATTCTGTCCATTATTCTGGTTTGATGATCTGTTGATATTTCTTTATAAAAAAAAGTTTAGAGAACTTTGTTTGTTTCTTTGTAAAAATACGACATGTAAAAAGTGTGGAAATTTAAAAAAAAATAAACTTCAAAATGTAGCATTATGGTCCAATACAGACAATATTAAATTATGTAATATATAAGCCTAGCTTTAATAGGTAGATAGGTAGGTACCTATTGATGCATTTTTATTTGCAAATTTTATATTATATGTTTTTATTAAGTACAACAAAAAAAAACTTACAAATTTGGAGCAATATCCTATTTTTTGTGTATCTAAACTATTTTCATCATACGTAGTAGATACTTACTAGCTAGAGTAGAATAACTGAAGAAGATAAACAAGTTTTTACACATAATTTATATTAACAAAACACCCAAAACCAAAAATACAAAAACAAAAACATAAAGATTATGTAGATATGTCAAAAATACCACAGCTATTAAATAAGAAGGGAAAACTTAGATGGTCGATTGTTATCAGTATTGCCAACCTGCGAGTTTCGGAGCTCTGGTCTCTAAAATGGCATGGATAAACACTTTTCTCTTTAATTCGTGGGTTATCTCAATGTTAGAGTTGACCCAGGGCTAGGTAACACGACGAGTGACCCCTGCAGTGATAAACCGGCCCTAAGAGTTTTGTCGCCGGTTCACACACCGGCGCACAGTGGAACGACCTCATGGGAACAGAGGGACATGAGGTTTTTTACTTGAAACTTTTAATCTGGAAAAGCTAGAAATGAGTTTTATATACAGTTATATTGTACAAAGAGCAACGTCTTCAATAAAAAAAAAACAGTTAGGTACTTTAAATGATTTAAACCATATACAGGGCGACCCAAAAATATAGTGCGTTTTACAAAAACCTATTTCTCTATATGCATATAACTTTGCTTAAATGTCATCCAAATCTTTCGTCTTGAATTTTTTGGAAAGAGGGAGCTCTCAATTTTATTATAAAAACATATTTTTTTTTATAAAACAGTAAAAAACAGGGTGTTCAACAAAAATGAGTCCTTGACAATTGCTCTTTACTCATATATTTTTGTAGAATTTTAGTCATTTTTGAAAAAGCCACTAGGTATTTCAACATTAAAAAATTCTCACTTCCGACATTTCATAAACAATTAAGATGGCTGAAAAATTTAGCTATTAGGCTATTAAAAAAAAATATTTTTGTATTTAGGCAGCTAAAAATTTTCCTCTGATTTGCTAACCATTTTCAACAAAATAAACATTAAAAAATCAAGTATGCCGTGATTGACAAATATTGATGTCAAGAAAAAAGATGGTTGTCATAGTTTTATTATAAAAATATAAACAGTGGGATGACATTTCCTATTGACAATATTACTCATTTAAAAACATGACTGCAAATAACAACAAAACAGAAAGAACTGAGGCAGAAGTTTAACTAATTTTACCCGTACAAAAAATAAAATTGCGAAAAGACATCCAATGCAAATTATTAAAAAGCATTTCCACAGAAAAATTTTTTTCATAACTGGTCTCAGCTAAATGAAAGTTGAGCCTAATTATACAGGGTGTCCCAATTGTCATGGGCCACTATGGCTATCCTGGTAGCTATAAGAACTACGAAGTTGGTCAAATTAAAAATTAAAAAACACCAAATTCAAGAACGTCAAAAATACAAAAAATGTTCTTGACGAATTTTTTGTAAAAATTACACTTTTTGAGATATGTGATAAAATAGTTTTGAGCAATTTTTCGAAAAACCCCCGTAGCTCTGTACAAAATGTATTTTTTCTTAATGTGAAACAAGATTTTTAATATCCCCCAAAAACTGTACATTTTATCTCTATAATACAGTGCCCGCGGATAAGTTTGCACCATATGGCAACTATGTCTATTTTAAGATAATTTTGTGAAATAAATTTTTGTCAAATTTCTAAAATACAAAAAATTGCTTTGAAGTTGAAAAAAATATATACCTAGTTAAAAATGGAAAAAAGTTACAAAAACATTTTAAAAAGACTTTTTCTTCCATATAGTACAAAAATTTACCGTATGCTCTGTATATACATATTTTATAAATACCTTTAGGATGAGTTTCTAAAAACTCAAAGGGGTGGTATAACCATTTCTTATTTTTCTCCATAAACCGTGACTCGACTCTATAGGATTTGTTTCACTTCCAATATAGTTTTGCGCAAACATTTTTTGATCTTCTTTTCTATCCCCAAATGTAAATGTTCAATATTAGCAAGCTCTTTTACTTTTTTAATGACTCTTATGCTATTTTTGAATCCTATATTGGCATCCTTTAATATCAGAAATGAGTCCCGATTTGTTTTAATCAAATTGATATTGGATCCAGATTTTCTTACCACAAAAATCTTAAAATGAGTCCACACAATAAGAACTTTAAATAATTTAAAACTTAAAAAGCACTAGTAAAACTTTTTGACAACTCGAATGCGCTTTTTGTAATGAACTGCCAAAAAATGACTCTTTGCCCATACGCTCAACTTTTGTTAATTCCATGGCCATCTTGGTAGCAGATCGTAGCAGATAAATGTTATATTTTCGTGATCGTAATACTCCAGCAATTATATTGAGATTACTGGTAAGGCGAATCCTATCGAATCTCAAATTTTGTAAACACAAAAACTTAGATGTTGATATATTTTTACCTAATTTGTTCATTTTATTATTAAATTTCTAATAAAAAAGACGACTTATTTGTGTAAAAATTTCAAAAAACCATTAGTCAGTTTTAGACAATCATATAACAAAAATATTTACTAAAGTCAACATTTTATACTAGATTTTTTTTTATATTTACTTTTCATTGGCATTTTATTTAAATAGTAGTAAAATTTGTAATTAGACACACTTGTAGCCAAAATTTAACGCATAAAGATATCTATCACCCAAAATTACAATAAAATGATAATAAATGGACTTGTTTTTAAATAATTGTGTGAAATTAATTATAACAATATAAAGAAAATTTTTTGGTCTATGTCTCTCATATTATACTAAGCCGTTCCTCTGTGCGGCGACCCGGCTTCGATTTCTGGCTAGGTACTAGGATGTTTGTGATTGCTAGGAGTCTAAGGGTTTTTATTCTATTGAGAGGGATGATGATTATTAAAAACGTTGGAGAAAGCTATTCTCATTCGTTTATAAACGAAACCGAAACCTTTCATATATTTTCAGGTATTGCAGGTGTACAATTTTAAAATACCCACCCAGTACAATTTATGCCGCACTGCATAAAAGCGTATATTACAGTTATTGCCATTTTTTGCCGGATTTTGGCACCAAAAAGGGAAGGAAAACTAAACTGTTGCCAAATGTTGTTTACGGGCACACAGGCTTGAATTATGGCATGAAGCTTCCAGTTTTCAGATAAAATTAACATTTCTGGCTTTACTGAACAGATATAAATTTTTTTTTGTTTTTTTACTTGAATTTTTGAATTTTTGAATAGGAGAAATCATCGCTTACAGGAATAGCATTTCTACCTCGTAGACAGTGTGTTTTAACGAAAATTTAGCTGTATGGAATTTGGAAAATCTTTCGGACACGTTAACTTTATTTTCCGACGATCACATATGAAAAGGATGAATTTCACACGATTTGCATCCTCAGAAAACGTGAACTTTCATGCGTGGGCAAAAATTTTTCCACACATGTGTGGATAACTACTTTTGCAAAATTGTATAATGACGTTAACTGTCACCAAAAGTACTGTTGTACTTTTCCACACAAGTGCGGAAAAGCACTGATTTGTGCAAAATTAAAGACTAATTTTGACAAAAACTCGTCTAGTTCATCAGTGTTCGTAGAAAAAATAGCGTACACAACTCAATAGAAAGTTACTTTCCTACACTCTCGTATTGTTTCACTCGGCTAGGGCCTCGCTCACCACATTCACAGTCGTGTGAAATTTGTCACATTCTTCTGTTGTTATGTAATATACAATTGCGTTCTTGAAATTTTTGTGGCACCTATATTTAAAATAAGGAAAGTGGGTCGAGTGACACCTTGTGTTAAAGGTCTTTTGATTGTTTTTAAAACCGTGTATTTCGAAAATCTATCGATTTGTTTTCAAGATATTTACCTCCAAATTTTAAAATTTACCATGAGGTTGCCACGTGCCGTTATAAAGTCAAGAAGTGGAAATAGTGGAAAAAATTAGAGTCGCCAAGGGTCGTGCTCAGGCTGTTGAAGGTGTATACGGTAGTACTCCGCTATATGGATTTGTCCCGCCCTCCCCTACTAGATTGAAACCAAAATTTAGCGAACTTGGATATCAGTTTATTTGGTGATCACTGCCAGAAAACTGGAGCATAATCTAGTTATCAATTTTTTTTTTAATTTGCTGAAAGATAATTTTGTAAAAAGTAGGACGTCGATTTCGACCTTTCGAAAGAAGGACCAAGGAGCTAATAAAAAAATAAATTGCATTGTCAACCTAAATAAAATATTTAATAGAAAAAAGTTAAATTTGCCCCGCATACGGGGTAAAATGGGTTGCCTATATGGGGCAAAACAAGCTATATTTTAGTAAAACAAGTTCTATTTCTTCAAAAACTAACCCAGCTTAAAATATTTATAAAAAAAACTTGTGATAAAAAATATTATTATAATAATTCAATATAATATTTATAAAGTATACACAGAATTTCTAGTCATTGTTGTCGACTCTGGCACACTAGCAGCTCATTTGATGCAACGACAACATAAAATTCAATTCAAGTGATGGTACCTACTATAAAAAAATTAAAATATTTATTTGGGGTAAAATAATGTTACTAGCAAATACGACAGAGCATAATTGTGGGACATACCTATGTAATCTCACACGCGATGCTTGAAGCCCCCATTTAACTTCTAATGTTACTTTTTCAGGTAGACATGATTTGCTTACTGCGCAGGAGTCAGTTTTGGTGGTTTTGGAACACACTTCGTTACGTCAATACATTACTTGAAAATTGTCAAAAATTTAGGGTTATGTCTATTATTTTTTTCTAAAAACTACTTGATTTGATGCAAATTTATCAAATTGTGAATTAAAATTTTAGTTTTTCAAAATATAATTTATTGTGGATACCATGAATAGTCTTGAATGGGATCTAGAAACCACTCTTAACTTTATTATAAAATTTAAAAAAAAATAGAACTCCCTTACTCCTCCTGGACATTTTTTCACAAACCGCATATGTTTTATGTTAATTATTTTCCATTTTTTACAGAAAAAAAACATAATTTTACATGACAAAAGCAAAACACTGCAAAGTGTAAATAAACAACAAATATGACGTCCACCCACATAGCAGCTGTGGTCTACATGGTAAAACATTCGCATGCGTCCTTAAAACTTCGCATCTACAAGTTTAAATTTGCTTCCTTAGCAAGCTATGATTGCTTCACTTTTCAATTTCTTGAACAGGTATTGTTGCTCTAACGTATGTCGTTACAAGATCTTCAATGAACCCCGTTTTAAACCAAACCACCTATTAAAAACAATCAAATAAAATTCTACATATATCAACTTATTGAACAAATTCTTAATCAAATTACCTATGTCGAGCTAAAGCCAACATAACCTGAGCCAACCGGCACCAGTCATATTGCAGAGAGGTTATGAGAATAAAATGTCTGAAAATAAAAAAGTTTTATTCTTGTGCAGTTTAACTAAAACTACCAATACATATACATACACCCAGTATAATTTAAAAATATTCTGGTTCACTGCAATCCACGCCAAACAGTGACATTAACCACAAAGGGCTAATTTTAGCATGCCAGGGATTGTGAGTGGTTTGGTCTAATTTATCATTGAGACCAACAAAACATCGGCGCGAGGATGGGCAAATTCGAGGGATGTTTTTTACCAGCAGCCCTCAATACCGTCTATGGAATAAACAGAACTACATTTTTGAAACACGTCGGTTTTATTTGCAAGGGGATTTTTTGCCAATTTGGCGTTTTTCGACGTTTTCCGACGCCTATTCTCCACCTCTTTCGATCCTGACAATCATCTTCTGTCAGGTTCTTTTGCCTCGTTGATCTTTGGATTCATGATGCCATTCCAGTTTAGGACGTCCTCTTTTTTTGCGTCCTATTGGTTGCCATTCTTGGATCTGCTTTTAGTGATGTCATTTGTTATGCTTTCCTCGATTCCCATTCTTTCTTTTATTATCTTATTTCTTATATTATCTGTTCTAGATATTCTCATTGATCTTCTTATTGCATCCATTTCGACACATTTCATTTTTGTTTTGTATTTTTCTGTTACGCGACGAAGTCTCTATTCCATACAACAGCGTGCTTTTTACCATTGTTTTATATATGGTAAATTTTACAATATTTTTATCTCTCTACTCCATAAAATACTGTTAAGACATTCAATAACCTTTTTTGCATTTACTATTATTTTTTCTGTTTCTTTACAGTCCGTTCTTGTTTTATTAAATGTGACACCCAAGTATACATACCTCATTGCATGGAGATATTGTTTGTCCATTGTCTAGTTCTAACTCACTTGATTCGTTTCCAATACATAAGTATTGTGTCTTGTCCACGTTCACTGTTAACCCCCACTTTTGGTATTCTTCCGTTAAGTTTCTCATCGTATATTCCAGTCTTTTTTATCATTAGCTACAATTACTTGGTCGTCAGCAAACTGTAGTGTGTATAAGGTAAATGGTCGTTAAGTTGTATTCCCATGCCGTGTACTTTACGGTTCCAGTTTTTTAGAGCTATATATTCCTTAAAAAGAGTTGGAGAGATACAATTATTAATAACCGAACAATATCAAAAAGCTTATTCATCAAAACAAGGTAAGAACAAAATTGAAGTATAACGTCTTTTGTCAAAACCGGACTAAATCAAAAAGGACAAAATCCTAAAAACGGGCCGGGGGACAGATGAACTCTGTTTTCTTTTTTCTCGTTACTGCTCTCTTCCTCTCATACAAATCGGTATCACGAAAGTCTGGGCCAAATTTAAATCGACGATCAATAATATTGTTGTTTTTAAAACCAAAAGTACATCAAAACATAAAAATGTCTGTTTTTTGTTCCATTAATTAGCTCCCCTGCCCTTCTTTTGCGAGGTTGTAATCGGTGTTAACCTAACCTCTTGGACAATTAATTGCAAACGAATTTTAACCTGGGGTCCAACAGGCCTCGTCTGACCTTCTTGAGGATGGGGCTTTCTTAATGTAAATGCCGTATCTGCTATATTAATTCCTATGTTCATACGGCGTTTTTATTAAGCATTGCAGTAATGAAATTGCAGTGAAAGATGCTTTAATTGCATAGCAATATCAGAACCGCTCTTCTTTAGGTGAACGAGACACAAGCTCGGCCTGACCCCTTTTTATGATTTTGTCGTTTTTGATTTTGTCCGGTTTCGATAAAAGACGTTATACAAAACTTCGGTCTTGCTCTTGTCTCGTTTTGATAAATGACGTTTTTAATAATGTCCGGTTATTATTAATTCCGTTTTTGACATTGGACTGTACCATTTTCCTTTATTTGTTCTTTTCTTTATGATAAACTATGGGGGCCCACTTTTGTCAACTTTGAAACTGAAATATGTATATAGGCTCCTATGTAGGGTTTGTAGTGCCTTTTTGGATTTAATTTTTTTCGAAAGCTTTGGGGCGAAAGCAATGTAAAATAAGGGTGACAGATAGGTCTAATTTGATTTTTGACGCAAAAACAAACCAGGATTTTATCAGTGCCTGATGCGGGAAACTATTGTGGTTAAAGGGAAACATAGAAACGTTTTTTGTCTATAGCAAATTTGGTTTTAAAGATGCCTCACAAGAGAAAATAGTAGCATCGAGAGTTCGTTATGAATCTCGCTGCTATAGTGGCAAGCTTGATTCCATTTGGTGCATAGGTTGGGTGCTGCAGACATTTATAGGATTTTCCATTCCTTTAACAATTGTAAAAAGTAATTTAGTCTCATCGTTTCAAGTTTGTTTATTACACATTGCCTCCTTTGGTAGATCTTTGTAAGGGTATATGAATAAGGCAGCTACATATAATGGCGCTACCATATGGTAAGGGACAAGGGTACAAAAAACCTGATAGTTTGAAGTCTTAAAGTGACTGAGATTAGGCGTTTAGTAGTCTCGGCGTCATCAAATTTACTAAATAGTAAAAAAATTAAAAAAATAATACCAGAAAAGCGAAGTGATATACCCTAAATATTTTTAAAAAATCAACAATTTTTCATGGCTAAGCAGACATAGAAAGAATTTGTTTCCCTTGTATTTTTCCGTGGACAGCTCGAAAGCGGGGTCCAAGATCTAATGGATCTAATGGACACCTATTAAGTGTTGAAAGTTAACTGTTTCGTCCTTAAGGGACTTTTCAGAACACTACATGGTCAATGTGACACTTTTGTAAAGCTATAAAGTCGGTATATGAATTTCATCTTACGATATTGGTAAGAGAAATGAATAAATAATGCCTGCGATACCGTATGCTTTCACATAAGTGGCGACATCTAAAAATACAAAAGAAACTACCAGAGTAAAAACAAAAGGCAGGCAGATGAAACGAAAAACAGGACCTATGACCGTGACAAATTTTAAAAAATCATTATTTAAAAACTATACTTTTGTAATAAGAATTATAAAAAGAACCAGTTAGAGTGGTTCATACTTCATCTCCTGATACCAGTGGCATGGATTTGCAAGCCGTAGGTTGCGAGATATAGGGTGTCTAAAATTTAAAAAAGTTAAAATTAAAAAAAAATCATCATTTAAAAACTATGCTTTTAATAAGAATGTAATAAGAAATATAAAAAGAACCAGTTAGAGTGGTTCATAATTCAGTCCATGCTATTGGTATTACGAGATGAAGTATGAACCACTCTAACTGGTTCTTTTTATAAATCTTATTACAAAAGCATAGTTTTTAAATTATGAATTTTTAAAATTTTTACATTTTTAAATTTTGGACACCCTATATCTCGCAACCTACGGCTTGCAAGTCTATGCCACTGGTATCCGGGGATGAAGTATGAACCACTCTAACTGGTTCTTTTTATAATTCTTATTACAAAAGCACAGTTTTTAAATTATGATTTTTTTAAATTTTAACGTTTTTAAATATTGGACACCCTATATCTCACAACCTACGGCTTTCAAGTCCATGCCACTAGTATCCAGGGGTGAAGCATGAACCACTTTAACTGGTTCTTTTTGTAAATCTTATTACAAAAGCATATTTTTTAAATTATGAATTTTTGAAATTTTAAAAAAAATTTTGACAACCTATATCTCGCTGTTTCCTGGGGGTGGAGTATAAACTACCCTATCTAGTACTTTTTGCAAATTTCATTACAAATTCATGTTTTTTTAATTATGATTTTTTTTTTAATTTTTTTTTTTTAATTTACTGATATTTACGGCATAAATAATTTTAGGGTTTTTGAGGATTTTTCAGGTTTTAATAGCAAAGCAAAAATATTATATATTGTTCATTATTTTTTCCAGAAAAAACTTCACACCATTTTATCTGCCAGCAGAATCTGCTGAGCATAAAATGTCAAAAATTTTGTTGTGCAGTGTATCTCGTTCGGGCGATATCGGCTGAAAAAATCTGCTAGCCTAATCTGCCATCTTCACACCGGTGTAGTTATTTTAAATATATTTGAATTGTTTTTTTTTTTTTAATTTCTGGTTTTCCTTAATAAAGTTCGTCGGCACATACTTAATGTTAGGCCGTTAAGTAGCTACAGTAATCTGGCAATTTATTCGTTGTATTTCTAATATTCTTGGTAATATTTCCCCTAAAATAAAGAGGGAAAAATTTCATTTCTCGTATTCTGTCAAAAGGGAAAAGATTCAACAGATTATCTGGCGCCAACCGAGATGTTTTGCTGCCTGGGGCCAGTCTATAGTCTTGCCTCGTCTTGCAAAAATCATATACGTACTATATTGGATATAGGGTTTTATCCAAATACGTTATAGCATAAATACATGTTCAACGAATAGCAAAGTGAAGCTCTCATAGCTAGCAAGTGCGCAGGCGTGTGTCTTGTCATGTAGACACACAGCTGCCGTGGCAGTGGAGGCCATCTTTGTTGCTTATTTACGTTGCGTTTATCGTGTAAAATTATGTTTTTTCCTGTAAAAATTGGGAAATAATTCATGTAAAACATGTGCGATTTGTGGAAAAATGTCCGGGAGAAGTAAGGAATAGCCATTCCCTTGGTAACTACTTGTATTTTACTTCATAATTTAATAAAGTTAATCTGCACAATTAGTTTTAGAAAAACTACAATTTTTATCCACAATTTGATACATTTTCACCCAGTCAACTAGTTTTTAGAAAAAAATAATTGATATAACCCTAAACTTTTGACAATTGCCATATAATGTAGTGACGTATCGGAGTATGTTCCAAAACCATCAAAGTAACGCATGCGCAGTAACCGAAATCCTGCCTACCCAAAAAGGGAACATTAAGAATTAAACAGGGGTCCTGGCTCCAAGTATTGCATGTGAAAATGCATGGGTATGCCCCATATTCATTCTCTAACGTATTTGGTTTTATGAAACTAGTTAGAGCATAAATACCGTAAATCACCGCAAAATGTACATAAACAACAAATATGGCGCCTACCCACACAGCAGCTGTGTGTCTACGTGACATCACACACGCATGCGCACTTGAAAATTTGCGTCTTAGTGCTTCACTTTTCGATTTTTTGAACATGTATAATTATAGAAAATTTTATTGTTGATTTTAGTAGTCAAAGGGCTCTTATTTGAGGATCCGGTTGATGCCATGCTGGCACCCTTAAGCATATTGAAATATTCAAAATGGCGGCTGATTAAAAATAAAAAAATAAAAAATATAATTTTATATAAAACATAAAACCAAGAATGAGCTCAAATCAATAGCTATTATTTTTCGATTAAACATAGTACCTATAAGTTTCGACCTCTCTCCCTTCAGGAGCATTGTCAAAAAAAAGCCGTCATCTTGGATTTTTTTTGGGAAAATATGATAAAATAAAATTTTAAGCCCATAAAAAGACCTGCCCAAGCCGCGTACTACCCTTTTAGAGATACGCATCCTTAGGTAACTCTAACATACAGATTTCAATCAAATAAATACACCAACATTTTTAAATTTAACCAATGTTCTCTGAATCAAAGACTTTTAGGAAGCGAAATAAAAAACACTTTGTAGATTTTTTTTTAAATATGTTTTACCCAGTACAGTTTAAATTATAAATAACGCTCCAAAGGCGTCCGTAATTTAAAAACATATTTAACAATATGCGTTTAATATTTATAATATTATTACGGGTTCTCAACAATACTTAAAACTCGCAAATGTCAAAAAAACGATATGTCATATTATTTCGACAATTATGTACAAAACCCGCACTTAAACTTACTAATAACTTGCTAATAGCTTACTATTGAAATCGGCCAATTAATAGGGACTTATTGGAATAAACCTGACTTTATTTTAGGGTCGACTTTCTTTTGACGCATTTACACAGAAAACTAACAGCTGACCTTTTAAAATTGACATACCAAAGCCAAATTTATTAATAAAGACGCTAACTTTCATTTAATAAATACCGACACTAATACATCCGGTTTTTAAGTACACAAAGGCCGAATTTTGAAGGAGAGCTGCTACTTTTTATATGTAAATCTGCCACCATAGGGTCGCTTTTAAAATAAGATCAGGTTTTATTCCAATAAGTGTCTAATATCTCCCGATTACTACCGTTCGTTATCTCTGACTGACTCGATACGCGATGTCCGGCCCTATATATAGGATCTGCGTATTTTCGCGAATTATCCATCCTTGTTCGATTCATGAGTATACTAGTTTTTTCTAGAAAGTCCGCGTCCGAGTACAAGTGTGAGTCATAGATAACGCAACTAAATCCTAGACTAAGAATACAACCATAAGATAAGTCAACCTAATACTACACTAAACCTAAATAAATTCTAACTATACAATTTAAATAACTTAAATTTGTAACAATATAAATGTTTTTGCGGTTCTAGCAAAAACTAAGAATTTCAGGAAAATCCGTCTACTAGGCTTAATTTTAGACAATAAAATTATCTGATGACTGATGTATACTTTAATAGGGTTATGTGTAATATCTAATTTTTAATGAAGCTAGGTGAAATGAAAATAATAACTACGGAAACGCATTTCTTTTACGGACACCATTGAAATGTTAATTGCATTTTATCAACAAACAGCATCATTTTTCAATAAAATTCATAAAAATGTTTTAACAAGACTAGATTTTCGACGATTTCTGTAAAAAACGCCATCTATTGACATCACTGTACCGTTTGGAGTAAACTAAAGCTTACCAAGTATTACAATTTATACATTTATCATGGAAAGCTTGGTTTTTCAGAAATTTTGTTAAAACTTAAATTTAAAAAAAAGAAATTGTAATTTTTAAAGGGCACGTTTGTTTATGGACGGCACTAAAATGTTATTCATAATCTTGACTTAAGGTTGTTAAACATAATTAAAGGAGAGAAAGTTTAATTCTCTAGAACGTAACATAAATATAATCTACTTTTGGGCGTATATACGTAGCCAAAATTAAAAAAAAAAAAGCTTTTCAGAGAAAATGGTTTTCTGCAGTTTATACAATATAAAAAAAATATCGGAAATTTGTCGAAAATACGGTACTTTTCGGAAAAATCGCGCTGCAAAAAATAATTCGTAGAGAAACCGAAAACACAATTTGTGATAAATTCAATAATTTATAAAACCAATGAAGCAAAAACGTTCAAAAAAAATGGCACCAAATGAGAAATATCGGTTTATTGGCTTTTGGGTTATTGTGTACCAGACAGAGGAGAATTGTTAGAAACCATTAGAAACCTAAGGTTTTATAAACAATAAGAAAAATTGAAAAAAAATATGAACGAGACAGATGGACAGATACCATTTTAAAAATTGGTAGTTGTTATTAGGTCTTTTTTGGGCCAAGTAAAATTGCTAAAATTTATAATAAAATTAATAGAATCTGTTGCTTTTTTCTTTATTGTATTTTTAAGCATTAATTTGTCTAAATTCCTCAGATGTTAAATTATAATGGTTTGGTTTTGCTTTGTCTAAATTTCGAGAAAAAGGAGTAGTTGGTTTTCCAAGGGTCAAAAGAGTATAATACTCTACAAAAAGTATATATGGTCACGCTACCTAATTTTGAGAGAGTATTGCTTCTTACTCATTTAAGAATTCATACACTGGAGGCGCTCATCTGCTTAATGAGGAGTTTGGCTTGTCTGATTGGAAGGTATTCTGGGTCTTGAACCAACTGATAGTTCCCATCACATGCTTTGACCAATGGCAGGCTTTAAATTAGCTCCGAGTCGTCACGTGGTATGCAAGAAGACCTCTATTGTGCAAGCTTCTCCTACGATCCTACTGAGAAACATTCAGTCGGTACCGGGCAGGAGGACAGATTTCAATTCAAACGCGTAAAATTCACTAACTCTGAAGAGCGGATTTGCTATTGGTCAGAGCGTGTGATGTGGATGATCACATCGTTCAAGACCCAGAATAGCTGCCCTGATCTCTTGCCAGAGCGCCTGATGCCCAACAAGGGTTCCGGTGTCTATGAGTGCTGCGCGCTGTTGAGGTCAGTCGTTAGATATCCAGTTTTGAAAATTTTTAATATGCTACAACTTGTGTGTATATAGTAAAAACACACTTTCTTTATTTTCCTCTATAAGTTTTCACCTCATCTTACAATCTTCTTTTTCTAGAACAGACAAAAGACAGAAAAAGTTATATCAAAGTGGTATTTTATCTGTATAGAAAAAATACGTTTACTAATTTGAATGATTTCAACTTACTCAGAAATATAAGTATCTTTGCCCAGAGCATACTAATAAAAGAGAACGAAATGATTTAAAGGAAACCTTATAGAAAAAAATAATAAAACGAAGACTTGTTCTATTGTTGTCATCCCCCCAAAAATTTCTGAGCACAATTTCGGAATTTTCAGAAGAGAAAAACTAATAAAAGAATGACTCGAAACTGTTGCTATACATATAGCTATAGTAGCTGAATAGAATAGGACGGTAATTTCTTGACCACAGAGTAAGAAACTTAACGGAAGTTTATAGCTATATTTTTTTTAGTTTACTGTGTGTGATAAGTGGAGTGGAGATTGTTGGGCATATTATAGGTATTTAAGGTTAAAAAACTGGAATTTTTAATAATCATTGATAAAACATGAGCGAAGTTAGTAGTCGTTAAACAGAACAAAAATAAATCGAATATTTATTTCAAAACAAAAAAAAACTCTTTTTCAAATCAGGTGTTTCAGTTTTCTTAAATATATTGATCGATGTGAGGAAAACCATTCTTTAAATCATAGAAAAAATTCTATCTATCTATTTAGCCTTCTTCGATCTATCTTTGGACATAGGCCTCCCCCAATATCTTCCACTCTTCTCTGTCGTGTTCATCCATCTAGTTCCCGCATGATGTTCAAATCGTCCACCCATCTCATTTGGGGTCATCCCCTACTTCTTTTATTTTCCCAAGGTCTCTAGTTTACAATACATTTGTTCCATCTATCGTCTTTCTGTCTGATATTATGACTGGCAAATTTCCATTTTAATTTAGCTACTTTTCCTTTGACATATTTTACTTTTATTTTCTTTCTTATAAATTCATTCCTTTTTCTATTTGTTAGCTTTACATGTAACATTTGTCTTCCCATTGATCTTTGGGCTTTTGTTACCTTATCCATGTTTGATTTTGTAAGTGTCCAGGTCTGGGATCCATAGGTAAGTACAGGAAGGATACATTGGTTATACACTTTTGTTTTGTGGTACTGAGGATATTTTTAATTTTTTTCTATATAGCTTAATTTACCGAATGCTGCCTGTACAGTCTTACTCGTCTCTTGATTTCAGCTGTTTGGTTTTCTTTTTTTAGTTTAATGTTTTATACCAGGTTTATTCTGATCGTGATCATCTGTGTTTGTTATGATTTTAGTTTTGGTGTAGTTCATACGCAAGCCTATATTTTTATCTGCTGTATCCAGTTCTTCCAGCATTTTAGTCAGTTCTTCTTTGTTATCTTTTATTAAGGCCATATCATCAGCATATCTTAGGTGGTTTAAGTATTGTCCGCTTACTTTGAGTTTTTAAAAACATCTTCTAGGGCCTGGTTAAATATTTTAGGGGATATTGTTTCACCAGCTGACATCTCTTCTTATGCGGATTGGCTTGGTTCCTTCTTGGATTTTAGAAAATTACTCAAACTAAAAAAATTACAAACTATACCTATTAAAGAAATACGAAGAAAAACGTTTTAAATCGAGATAACAATATCTGAGGTTATTACATTTTCAAATTTTTCGAGCAAGACATTCCTGCTCTTGAATAAAAACTATTATTTTCTTATTTAGAAAGCTTTATTATCTTGATTTAAGAAACAAAAAAGACATTAAGAATAAACAAGCATTTTTCTTGACTTGAAACAAGGGTTATCTCCATTTGAAATATTTTATTTTATTAAAAGCGCACTCCATCTTTCCTTTACTATACTTTTGGTTATCTAGTCATTGGTATCGATATAACCAATCAGGCTCACACCACGGATCAGTGATCCGTGCTCACACGTTCCGACTGAAAATAAGTACAAATACAAGTTGGTCTTAAGTTGTGGTATGTGCAATACAAAAGACAGTTTTTTTTCCTAAAAACAAACCAATATGATTTTCTTGGAACAAAACATATGTACTTTACAATGAATTTCCTACATTGTTTGCAATGTTCTAAAAAACAGTTCTTTTTTTAAACGGAAATTGGAGAATAGGTAAGCAGTTTTTTTAATCAATACCATTTTCTTTGATTTAATGTAAAAATAATTTCTGTGTAGTTGTACACAAGTAGGTATTTTATATATTTACACAAAATATTTGAAATGAAAAAATTCTGAAGTTAGCGTAAAAAGCGTTTTAAAATCCAGTTAGGTAATTACAAACCATAGATGACACGTGGTACTGAAAAAAAGAGGTTCTAATTGTTCTTTTGTATTCTTAACAACACAAAAATCTTTACAAATAGCTATGGCTTTGAAAACAAGGAAGCTGGAACGCTGGAATAGCTAATGTTGCTTTGAATAGTTATTTCCTTTACGACGACTCTTATAATAGCCCAGCTTTGGCAAGTTATTAGGGACTTGAAAGAGTTTTGTATGTTTTTGTTTTTTTGTATGTCCATAAAAGCTGAAACTTTTGATTTGTCTAATAAAAATTCAACCTTGAGTTCCAGTTTTAGGTTACAAACCTATATTAACATTTTTTTGTTTCAGCACCACGAAAGAATAGCCGGCAGATAATGGTTATCCATTTTTTTATGCCAGTCGTGTTAAGCACCTTTATAAATGATAAGGTTTTGCTGAGGAGACAAATAGTTTTTAGGGGGGTTGAATTCCACAACTCCAATTCATTATAAGGGCTAGGGCAGAAAACAGAAACTTATTGCAATAGTGCCAGGCACTATATTGACAGTTTGACATTATAAGAACAGCTGTCTTCTTTCAAAATTATACCTTTGTGTATCATAAGACCCGGAATTAATAGTGCCACCACTATTAATAGAAAATAAACGACTGGATTCATAAATTCGACTTTGGTATGTCAATTTTGAAAGATCAACTGTCAGTTTTCAATGGGAAAATGTCAGAATAGTGCCCGGCAAAATTATTGCCTGGCCGTATTGCAATAAGTCCCTATTTAAATTATGATAAAACTTCTTTACAGAAAGTTGATTCTGTTAATAAAATGACGTTTTC
This sequence comes from Aspidapion aeneum, assembly GCA_963576565.1. Taxonomy (NCBI): domain Eukaryota; kingdom Metazoa; phylum Arthropoda; class Insecta; order Coleoptera; family Brentidae; genus Aspidapion; species Aspidapion aeneum. Next base: position 29,967,551 of record OY755043.1, read on the forward strand.
AAATTTTTGGTCCGTCATCATGTCAAATCCGAGATTTCAGGAAAAAATTAAAAAAAAAATACGAACGAAGATTAAAAAAAAATATATAGCTAGGGGTTAATTGATGACTTAAACTGTAGCAAAAAATTGAAGAAAAAAATCTACGTCCATATTTAACTTTTTTCTGAAATCTCGAATCCGACTCGACGGACCAAAAATTTGAAAACGTTATTTAAACGTTTTTAAATTAAAATATCTGCACTGATAACAAACAAATGACCAATTTCTAGAATTCCGAATTTCAGAATTTTCCTTTGTAGCTCTCTACAAGTCTCGAAATTTGAGCACAGTAATGTGAAATCCCCAATCCTCTATCTTTTACCGGGTGGGCCAAAAAAACCGGACAATTTTTTTCATTATAACTTGTGAACTATAGAATCGATTTTAATGCGTTAAACTGCACTTGGCAGAGAATTAATTACAGTTTTCACTGAATGTATTTTTTTGTCCACCATCTCAAAATTCAAGATGGCGGACGAAATTAAAATGTACCCTTCAAAGATGCTCGTTTATTCTCGTATTGCAAACATGTCTTAATTATTTTTTTTTAAAAACAACAAGGTATGAATTAGCAAAATCGGTTCAGTGGTTCTAAAAAAACCAACCAACCATTGTTTTGCATATTATACGATTGCCTTGCCAATCTTGTCTGCATTTATTTCCTTATATATTCATTACTACTTAACCGATTTTGATGAAATGAAAAACATGCTGGTGAGAATTGATTGCTTTAAAAAGATCATGATAAAAGTTTATCGCCATGTTAAAATTTAAGATGGCGGACAGAATCACACTTGATTTTTCAAAACGGCGTGTTTATTCTTATTTTCCGAAAAGATTTTAGTTTTTTTTTAATTTATAGATAAGCACTACCGTTCTCCCACACAACGAGGTGCAAAATAGTAAAATCTATTTTTGTTTCAGCCATTGTTTTAAAGATTTTACGATTGCATTGCCAATCCTGTCTTCATTCATTTCCTTATAAATTCGTTATTACTAAACCAATTTTAGTGAAATAAAAAAAATCATGTTGAGAATTGATTGCTGTTTAAAGATTTTAATCGGAATTTGCCGCCATTTTAGAATTTAAGATGTCGGACAGGATCATACTTGATTATTCAAAATGGCGTGCTTATTCTTATATTCCGAAAATGTTTTTGTTTTTTTTTTAATTTATAGAAAAACATTACTTTTCTCCCGCATAAAGAGATAAAAATTAATTAAACGCTTTTCTGTAAATTAAAAAAAAAACAAAACATTTTTTGAAAATAAGATTAAACGTGCCAAATATGATTATTTCCGACATCCTAACTTCTAAGATGGCAGCAAATTTCAATTATAAACTTTAAATAGCAATCAATTATCACCATGATTTTTTTTATTTCACTAATATCGGTTCAGTAATAATGAGTTTATAAAGAAATTAATGCAGACAAGATTGGCAATGCAATCGTATAATTTGTAAAACATTTAAAACAATGGCTGAAACATAAATAGATTTTTTGAGAACCACCAAACCGATTTTACTAATTTAAACCTTGTTGTGCGGGGGCAAAGTAGTGTTTTTTTACAAATTAAAAAAAAGATAAAATATTTTTAGAAAATAAGACTAAACACGTCATTTTGAAGAATCAAATATGATTCTGTCCATCATCTTAAATTTTAAGATGTTAATAAATTTTGATTATGATCTCTAAAAAGCAATCCATTCTCACTAGGATATTTTTTATTTCAACAAAATCGGTTCAGTAGTTATGAATTTATAAGGAAATAAAATCAGATATGATTGAAACAAAAATATTTTTTTTAGAACCACCGAACCGATTTTGCTGATTCATACCTTGTTGTGCGTGGCAAGAATGCTGCGTTTTTAGTGATTTAAAAAAATTATTAAAACATGTTCGCAACACAAGAATAAACGAGCATCTTTAAAGAGTACAATTTGAAATGACGGACAAAAAAAATATTTATTCAAAACTCTGATTAATTATATGCCAAGTGCAGTTTATCCCATTAAAATCGATGGTATAGATCAAAAGTTATAATTCCCATTCAATACCATCAGAAATAAGACACTCTGTACCTTTAATATATATTTTTGAGGAGGCCATAACATTTCTATCCAATTGAACTTCCTCCTTGGGAATCAATGCAAGTTTAGACACAGTTAGAGAGTTAAAACTTGACTTGATCCAGCTTCGCAGACAAAAAGTTTACGTTTTCATCTCCACTTGAGCCAATAGCCTAGTCATATTAGGTGAAAAAACCCTGAAACTTGAAAAAAAATAGGTGCAAGCTGGATTTTTATATAATTATTCCTTAGCATCTGGAATACTTTGACTTCGCTAGATATAAGGCCCCGAAGGTCCTAAAAATCAGTATATAACGATTTTCTCGAAAACTAATAACTTTTTTCAAAAAAGTGAAGAGACAAAAAATACGCAAAATTTGGGATATAATCTAGAATTAAGAAACAAACCTAACCTAACATTTTAAAAAATATATTTAAAAAAATATATTTTTTTTATTTTATTTTTTTCTTACCCTGTAGTTAACTTGTTTTAAAATTTAAATACTTTATAACAATAAGCTTAATCCCCACTTGTATAAAACACCATGTACTTAAATTTAGTTTTTGTTTATTAAAAATTAAACAACTTTAAGGAATGTTTAGGCCAATAGTCAATAATATCCGAACCGCCAATGGGACATGGAACATATTAGCTCACACCACTACTATATAAGTAGTATGAGCTATGGTGATCCTAATTTTTTCGAGAAAAAAAAAGTTGCTCCGATTTAAAAAAATTTTATATATCTTTGCGTTTCAGATGATTTTGAGACTTTTTTGTTTTGCCATCTGTCTGTCTGTATGTCTGTCTGTCTGTCGTCTGTCTGTATGTCTGTCTGTAACGACCAACCCGCATAGCTCAAAAACCGCTTGTTCGATTTTAATGAAATTTGCTACCTAAGTTGGGTCTTGGGCCGTGATGGTCCCATTTAAAAATGAACAAAATCCACTGAACGCAAGCCAAATAAAATGGTGGGGGTAGATTCCAAAAATTAGAGTTTATGTGAAAATATGGCGTGTGTGATATCAAACGAAAGGTAATTAAGTCTGGAGTTAAACAAAATAAATTTTAGTTTATTTAAAAAAAAAGGGTGAAGGTAGATGTCAAAAATTAGAGTTTAAGTGAAAATATGGCGTGTGTGATATCAAACGAAAGGTAATTGAGTCTGGAGTTAAACAAAATACATTTTAGTTTTTTTTTAAAGGGTGGGGGTAGATTTAAAAAATTCGAGTTTAAGTCAAAACATGGGTGTCTGGAGTTGAATAAAATATATTTCAGTTTTTGATTATATTAGCTCACACTATAACTATAGTACCTTGTGTGAGCTTAGGTGCCCATAGATTGGCAGAGTATTTTTATATAATTAAGCACTGTATGAGAAAAAACGCTTACATAAAAAAAGTTAAACTTCTGGGTAGAAACAGCTTTAAAATATGCGCAAATGTGCACACTTTTATTATATTTAAAATTCCAGCTAAACTGCTATGGGAGAAAGGGGTTTAAACAAAATAAATGTAACCTAAGGGTGGTTTTTTAAGGGTTTAAAATTATAAACATGAGTACATGAAGTTTTACCGAACAGTCGTTGCATCATGATTTATTCCCAAATATATATATATATATGTATACTAAAAGAAATATCTACAAAAAATTATTTATACATATAGCCTCCTTTTGATGGCCTTGGCGAAAAATCTTAACATAAAAAACTGAAAATTGCATATTAATACGAGTATTCGTTAAAACCTCTGTTTATAATTTTCAACCCGTAATAAACCATCCTTATGATAGAGATCATGGCCCTTATGTTCCATTTATTTTGTGTAAACCCCTTTGTCACATTTAAGTTCAGTCAAACACTATTTTGTTTAAAATTTTATAAAAATTAATTTAATTTCTGTTTCAAATAAAATAAAAGTGTGCGCATTTGCGCGTATTTTAACACTGTTTCTAACCAGAAGTTAAATATGTTTAATATTACGCTTTTGTGTGTTGTACAGTCCCTAATTGTATAAAAATTAAATTTTCAAAATTCCAACCTTACCTTAAAAAAATCAAACTAAATTTTTGTAAATGGTGTTTGATACAAGTGGGGATTAAGCTTAATGTTATAAAGTATTAACATTTTAAAACAAGTTACCTACAGAGTGGGCAGCAGGGTAGTGCCGTGGTATGGTCGTCGGCTTGACATGCAGAAGGTACCAGGCTCACCTCTCGAACAACGATTCAAAAACAAAAAAAAAATTCGTCGCCCTGTCGCCCACTTCCTTTTCAGCGTTCAACAGCCGTCATCAAATAAGGAGCTCGCTATAACTGCTATATAGTCGGAACCAGGATGCCGCCAGCATAAATCTCCTACAGTCAACTCACCACGACCACGACTGATGCGCTGAAAAGGAAAGAAGTCTATCGTCTATAACCAAGTTCTGCTGGGGCGATAGCGGTGTTAGATAGATGCAAGTCTAACATGTAGCAGGACCACCTTTCGGAAGGGGTGTTGTTAGCCCGCGGTTAGAAAAACGATAACTGCAATGGACTGTAAATATTTTAATTAAATGAAGCGCGAACAAACATAAATATATTGATACGAAATCACGAAATAATCAAACGTCCATAAGTTAATTGTTGGTACCACACAACGGCAATCATAGACAAAGCACTCACCAGTTTGCAGCCAATTTCTCCACGTTCCAAGGGGCCTCTTTCTGGATCTAATGATGTCACCACGTAGCTGAAGGGCTGAAGTTTCTAGTTCTATGCTTCAGTACACCAAAATCGAGCACTTTTAAGTGTAGAAATTTGAAATAGTTGGAGAAAGAAATTAACACGCCATTTTCTCGAGGCAGTTGACAAGGATCTCACTGATTCTTGGTGCGCATGTCCAAAATGCGCGAATGCACTCTCTCCGTCATTCAATTGTGTGGTTTTAAAATTTACAAACACCGCGAAATTTAGCGGGAGCTAACATAACTGCCCTCCAAAACACACAATTTTAGAATATCAGCCGGACAGATAAAGAAAAAAAAATGATCGACCGATAAATATAAATGAATGAAAAACAGATAAGTAGCGTAAGTTTATTTAGAGATAGCGAAAACCCGAAAAAGTCAAAACAAACAAACAAAATTAAAAAAAATAATAAAGAATTACCTATTGTAATAATTGACTTCAATAGGTAGAAAAATTAAAATTACTTCCGTCTCCGCCGGGATGCAGTTCGATGACCCGACCGACCGGCCATTTCAAAGGTGATTGGCTGTGATCACTTGTTATGATAACCAAATCATTTAATTTGATATTTGGAGACGAATCAGCCCACTTGTGTCGCTATTGTAGCGTATGCAAATACAAATATAGAATACCGTTTCCAAAAATCATTATGTAGTTTTTGGATTAGTTGCCATCTCGAAAGCCGATTTAGGGGAACCTCGGACAAATCTGACTCCGGAATTTCGGAATTAAGGGGTTCAAGGGTCAAAAAATGCCCAGGGGTAAGAGGTTGAAGATCGTGTGGGTCTGAAGAGGCAGGAGATAAAGGGCGACTATTAAGTACGGCTTCTATGCGACATGTAAGGGTGGACATTTCCATGATGGACAACTTCTGGTCGCCGACTACTCGAACAAAGTAAGTTTTAAAACTTTTGACGCCAGCTTCTGCCAGGCCATTGAAATGTGGACTGAGAGGAGGTCCCAGATGCCAACGAATAGAAAGTCTGGTGCCCGCACTTCTTGCGTAATCAAGTAATTGGTTACGAAACCCTATAAAATTACTGCTTTGATCTGACCAGCATTGCGTCACGCTTCCACGTCTGGAAATGAATCGATGGAATGCACCTACGAACCCTTCGGTGGACAGTTCCATGGTTAATTCCAAATGCACGCAATGTGTGGCCGTACAGACAAACACACAGACATACGATTTGAAAGCTTTACAACCACGGTAACGATGAGGAATCACAAAGAAAGGTCCACAAAAGTCGATAGCTACACTCGAAAAAGGTTTAAGTTGATTGATTCGATGAGCGGGAAGTGAACTCATTATGGGCGGTCTATAGGGTTTAGGGTTGATTCTAAAACATTGCAAACACTTGAATATGGTTCTTTGAATTGCCCGTCTGGCTGATAATATCCAAAATTGCTGTAAAAGCAGATTATGTAATGTTCTAAACCCAGGATGAAGGTATTGTCGATGAGTGGACTCGATAAGAAGAGTAGTTAAACGATGGTTACTCGAAAGTAAGACGGGGTGTTTTGCAGAATAAGACACAAGGTCAGATTTTTGTAATCTGCCACCGACTCTAATGATATTATTTTCATCAAGAAAAAGTGAAAGTTTTCGGAAAGGTTTCGGTATTGGTTTATCCTTAGATAACACGGAAAAAAGCTCAGAAAAACAAGAACCTTGAACGCGTTTTATAAGAAGGTATAAATAAATATACAATATTCTCAAAAATAACTTTTTGGTCCGGCGGCTTAGTGGGTTTTTGATAGGAATGGTTTTGAAAAAGGTTAACTATTCGAAGGACATAACAAATGATACGTTGAATATTTGATAAGAAGCTGATCTAAGAAGTTGACATCAATTATCGCATTGCAACAGACCTTTGGCTTTTCCTCCAGATTAATATCTCCGAAATCAATCGGCATTTTTGATTTATGAAAATCGGGCCATTCGTTTTCGGGAGACCACAAAAACAACGGTGCGTTCCACCACATGTCATGTGACATGAGCTGTGAAAAGGTGGCACCTCGTGACGCAATATCGGCTGCATTTAAAGCAGAAAGAATGTAGCGCCACGAGTTTGAGGGAATGATTTCTTGGATTCTACTGACTCGATTTCCAACAAAGGTTTGCCAGCGATTAGGAGGGGATGAAAGCCAGTGCAATACGACTTGCGAATCGCAGAAAGTAACGATATTTGTAAAAGTTATTTTTCCTTCATAGCTAGATAAAACGAAGTCAATTAATTCGCTTAAAAGAAATGCGCCTAGGAGTTCTAGCCTAGCCAAAGTTTGTGACTTTATAGGCGCGACCCTAGATTTTGCAGATATGAGAGAAACAGATATATTATTTTCCTCTTCTACACGAAAATATACGACGCCTGCATAGCCTCGAATTGAAGCGTCACAGAAGCCGATGATTTGACAGGTATTGGTTTTTGACAGTTTGATTTGTCGGGGTAATTGAAAATTAGAAAGAAGCGGGAATTCAGAACGAAGTTTGTTCCAAGAGTCGATGATAGAAGAATCTGGTTCTTCGTCCCAGCCTATTTTTGATATCCACAACTGTTGCAAAATAAATTTTGCTTGTAGCAACAAGGGACAAAGAAAACCTAAGGGATCGAAGATTGTTCCTATGATAGATAAAATAGAACGTTTGGTTGGGGGTTTGTCCTTCATTCGGCATTGATAAGAAAAAATGTCGTTTTTTGGATGCCATTGAAGTCCTAAAACTTTGATAAAGTGGGGTTACTCCTTGTCAAAAGAGAGAGGCATTTGACGATCGGATTCTGGCAATGTTGCCAATAACTCGGGACAATTGCTTGCCCATTTTTTAAGTTCAAATCCTCCCGACTTCAACAAATCATTGAGTTCCGTTTGAAGGGAAAGAGCTTCAGAAAGCGAAGGGCTAGTTCCCAAGATATCGTCGATATAGATTGACGTTTTTAGAACAGTACTAGCCATAGGAAAACGTTCCTTTTCTCTCTCTGCCAGCTCATTTAAGGTACGCATGGCTAGAAAAGGTGAGCATGTCATACCAAAAGTGACAGTAGAAAGTTCCCTCACTGAAAGTGGGTCCTGTGGAGAAAACCTCCACAGTATCCTTTGATAAGGACGGTGATAAGGATTGATAAGGACTTGACGGAACATCTGTTTGATATCAGCAATGTAGGCAATAGGATTAAGACGAAACGTAAGGAGTAAAGAAGCAATATCCTTTTGAAGTTTCGGTCCAGATAACAACGTGTCATCGAGACTAATATTTTTTGGGGTGACTGCCGAACAATCCCAGACTACCCTTAATTTTGTACTTAAGCTTTCCGGCTTTAATACGCAATGATGTGCCAAAAAACATGACACGTCGACTTTTGGTTGACTAGGTAAAACTAGACTCATATGATTAGAATCGATATAGTCTTGCATGAAACTTAAATAGGCAGTGTACAGATCAGGATTTTTGAGTAATCTATTTTCTAGAAGTAAAAATCTACGATAAGCTTGCGGATAAGTATTGCCTAGGTCAGGGTTTATTTTATCTTTAAACGGAAGATCTACCATGAATCTACCGCTCGGTTGCCGTACAACACTCGCAGCAAAAATGAATTCTGCTTGTTTTTCTTCCTTTGATAAGAATTGTTTTTTAGGCAAATGTTCGATTTTCCAAAACCTAGGTAGAATGACCTCTAACGGAGATGAATGACTCGTTAAAAAACAACTGGTTCGTTCCGTAAGACTACCTACTTCGTCAACTTTTCCCATGACGACCCAACCAAAGATAGTTTCAAGGGCTGAAGGTTGCCCTATTTGTCCAAGAACCCTGCCCTCCTTGAATATCTGTGCGAATAGCTCGCAACCAATAACTAGGTCCACAGGTCTATATTTGAAATAAGATGGGTCGGCAAGTTTAAGGTTTTCCAAGTGTTTCCACTGATTATCGTTCAAAGTGAATGTAGGCATATTGGAACATAGTTGTGGAACAACAATTGCTTCGAAATTAAGTAAAGGAGTGACTTGTCCTTGTGGCTTTGGAAGTAAAAGAAGACATCTGATTTAATCCGAATATTTCAGTGGTGTAACTTCGCCTAAGAAGATTAAGACGCTGAGTACACTTTTCACTGATGAATCCTGTCTGTGATCCAGAATCAAGCAGTGCCCTTACAGGTTGAAAATTTCCGCAACCGTCCATAACATCTATTATGGCGGTGCATAAAAGAAAGGTCCTGAGGTATTTAATGACACATGAAGATTATTGACAGGTGGTGTGTGAATGACAGGACTAGTATCTTGGCTTCCAGACTCTTGATTAGTTTCTAAGATATGAGTTAAAGTTTGGTGCCTTTTACTATTGCAAGTCCTGCATGAATATTTTGATTTGCACGTATCTACCCCATGCAAGGGATGAAAACACGCTAGACATAATTTTTTCTGCCTGACGAAAGATCGATAGGTGAGAGATCAAGAAATGTTTGACATTTCGAAAGCACGTGACCTTGATTACACCGGAAACATTTTATTCCCGTACTTGAATTAGTTGAGGTGCCAGCCAGTCCTATAAAAGTCGAATTGGATGATTTATAGGTAGGCTTTTGCCCAAACTGATTTCGCATAGAATTTGAATTTTGATAGGTAGGCTTTTGCCCAGACTGATTTTGCATAGAATTTGATTTTTGATAGATAGGCACCTTTTTGGGTGCTGTTGATTGAGGAAGTGATTCCAAAACTTTACATCTTTTTTCTAGAAATTGAAAAAGTGACTGAAAAGTGGGAATTTCGGTATTAGTATTGGCGTGACTCATTTCGAAATTTGAACGCGTCGGAATATCCAATTTTTCTAACAAAATGAAAAAATAATAAAGTCCCAACTGTCAACGTCAAAGCTAAGTGATTTTAAAATTTCTAGGGATTCAGAAAAGGTGTCAATTAAATTACGCAATTCTTTAGCTGACTCGTTTTTTAAGGTGGAGTTCATAATTGTGCTTAAAGCATCATTTGCGAGGTCTCGCTTGTTTTGATATCTATTGACTAATTTGTCGTAAGCAATTTTATAATTTTGATCAGATAAGCTAATCCCTGATATCAATTTTAAAGGCTCATCCTCGAGATATGAAAATAAATATTGAAGTTTTCGAACGTTACTTAGACTTTGATTTTGATCTATAATGTTATTAAAAAGATCGAAAAAGCTTGGCCATAATTTTTTATCACCTCGAGATATGGGAATACCTAACTCTTTGAGTTTTGGAGTTTCAGATTCGTTTTGTCGAACATATGATCCCGAAAGGGTTGGAGCCTCAACCGGAAATATTTTAGAGTAAACCCCCTTACATGCATAAAAATATTTACGAGCTTCTGAAAGGATCGCATCCTGCGTTTTAAACTCCTCGTCGGCCGAGTCGTCTATCAACATAATGACATCATTATGTGCCAGCATGCATTTATCGAAGGTTTCATCCAAATCGGAATACCTCACTTGAAACTCGTTTCTCGCTTTTTCGTCCGATGCCGCGGTCTGTGAAAACACATAATACTCGGTGATCGCAGATAAAAAACCCTTGCGTTTTTGCACGGCTTTTTTGACAGACATGATTTTACCTTTGAAATGACGAAATTGTCGGTAAATATACAATTAACGCTAAATTAATGCTTCTAAAATAGAAAAATGACGAATTGTCGAAAATATGCACTAATTTATCGCAATTAATGAAACTTGTTTTAAATATCGAAATGATATGGAACAGATCTAATCACAGAAATGTCGGTAAATATACAATTAACGCTAAACTAATGCTTCTGAAATAGAAAAATGACGAGTTGTCGAAAATATGCACTAATTTATCGCAATTGATGAAAATTGTTTTAAATATCGAAATGATATGGAACACACCTAACACATAAATGAGAAATGTTGTTTGTTTGTTTTTTTTGATTGATCCTCGATTTTGTTTACTGAAACGACCACGCGGTAGACCCGTTACCATAGCAGCGGACCGAAAACAGGTACTGCGCCGACACCGAAGGTCGAACGAAACTTTCTCTCGTTTCAATACGATTGGGAAAATTCAAGGCCGTGATCTCGGCTTGTGAAAAAATGGCCGACTTATTAATACCGTCGTATGGAGTAAAATTTAAATAACTCGGGTCGAAAGGAACACTTATGTTAGCCCGCGGTTAGAAAAACGATAACTGCAATGGACTGTAAATATTTTAATTAAATGAAGCGCGAACAAACATAAATATATTGATACGAAATCACGAAATAATCAAACGTCCATAGGTTAATTGTTGGTACCACACAACGGCAATCATAGACAAAGCACTCACCAGTTTGCAGCCAATTTCTCCACGTTCCAAGGGGCCTCTTTCTGGATCTAATGATGTCACCACGTAGCTGAAAGGCTGAAGTTTCTAGTTCTATGCTTCAGTACACCAAAATCGAGCACTTTTAAGTGTAGAAATTTGAAATAGTTGGAGAAAGAAATTAACACGCCATTTTCTCGAGGCGGTTGACAAGGATCTCACTGATTCTTGGTGCGCATGTCCAAAATGCGCGAATGCACTCTGTCCGTCATTCAATTGTGTGGTTTTAAAATTTACAAACACCGCGAAATTTAGCGGGAGCTAACAGGTGTAAAAGCTTTATTCCTACATAATTTTATAGTGTACACCGAATGATTTTACGTATTTTTTCACTTTTGACATTTTTAAAAAATACTATTAAACTCTGTATCATAATTTTTGAGATAACTTTTTGACAGTTATCAGCTGTTTACCATAATAAATAGCATAAGCCAACGAAAAAAACTTGTCTCAAAAATAATGATATGACCTGTAGTTTTCGAGAAAATCACAAAAAACTGATTTTTAGAACAATTTGGCGGAGAATATTTGGGGATGTGTCCCGGATGCTAAGGAATAATTGTACAAAAATCCAGCTTGCACCTATTTTTTTCCAGGTAAATTCCTGGGCTACAAATGCAACTCACGAAGATGTCACATACTAATATTAGATTTGATGTAATATTTTTTCCGTATAGCTACAAAAGATAAGTTTAAAATGTTTAAACAAATAATTTTTAGGTGAGTTAAATTCCTTAAAATCTGAGTATTAAATTTATTTAAAGGTAGAAAGATACTACACCATTTTTTGGTTAAAGCTATAATATTTCTATACAACTGAACTCCTTCCTGGGGACCCGATGCATTTTGGGACACTGTTAAAGAGTAAAATGCAACTTCTCAAGATCTGACATAATTATATCAGATTTTGTTTTTGTAGCTATTAGTGATAATGTTTTCTGTGTTACTATAAACGACAAGGTTCTGACTGACTGGAAAATAATTTTTAGGGTAGTGGAATTCCATAAACTTTGAATATTAAATTTATTTCAAGGAAAAAGATACAATACATTTTTTTGGCCATTACATTTTATCCAATCGAACTCCCTCCTGGGGACCCGATGTGATTTCAGACACCGTTAGAGAGTAAAAAACTTCACTCCATCCAGCTTCGCAGAGAAAAGTTCACGGTTTTATCTCCACTTGTGCCAAATGCATTTCCCCAAGATGTCTAGCTATAAAAGATAAGATTTTGACTGGACAAATAATTCTTAGGGAAGTGAAATTCCATAAACTTTGAATGGTATAACTTAATTTCAGGGTAGAAAGTTACAATACCTTTTTTTTGGTTAAGGCCATAACATTTCTATTCAACCGAACTCCCTCCTGTGGACCCGATGCGATTTCAAACACCGTTAGAGAGTAAAAACTTCACTTCATCCAGCTTCGCAGAAAAAAAGTTCACGTTTTTATCTCCACTTGTGCCAAATGCAACTCCCCAAGATCTCACATAAATTACGGGCCGCAACTCCCTGGGTGCGCTTACTGTGGTCCTCATGGACATCTCGATCTGTAGAAAACAAGCCATTATCACGAAATTTTTCGAAAACGCCAACTTTTTTTTCAAAAAACACTATTTTTTATAACTATATTTAGTTACTTAAAGTATTAGAAGAATAATTTTAGCACAATCGTATATTTTTTAATCTGAAATAAAGAAGTAGTCCATTGACACAAATCACTACTGTGTGATTGATCGATAGTGACGTCTGGTCATTACGGTAGGCATCCAGTCATCCACCACGGATGGCTTGAAACAGGGGTTTCATTTTTGTTGGGCGCATTATATTTATTTTTTGTTTTGGTGGTGATATTTCAATAGGTAAAGCTGCAGAACATAGGCTGCCAGCAGTGACGCCTCTTAATGTAAAAATGGACTCTCAAGAAATCTGAATGTTAGCGCAGGGAGGAAGGGTAATCTATGCCATTCCCATATCTCTGATCCCGACACCCCCTGACCTTTAAACTCCAAAAAAGTGTCCCAATGGGCGGCATAGGATGTCCATGACCTTTTTCCTCCAAGAAAGATATCCGTAAGAGACAAGTTACGATATTTTTTCGATAAATTGACAAAGGTTAGGTAACATCGATTATGAACTCTCAAAGAGCATTTATGATAGCTTGTTTATAAAAATACTTTTTCGAAAAAAATATCATTTGAGAAAATGTTTTCGAAAATAATTTTTTCAAAACATTGTCTTTTAATAAATTGAACCTAATTCGAAAAGAAATCATTGAAAATTTTGCTTTTCGAAAAGCGATTTTTGATTACTGATATATAGATTATGAAGATCGGCCAAGAAGTAAGAAAATTGTAGATTGTTCAGTTGAATAACTTTGGGAAGTACATTATCAGGGTCACCTGCTCCTCAATTAATGACCTGTATGGCTATCTTTTTATGCATTTTTCTGCAAAAATGTCATTGAAGAAATCTCAAAAATATAATAAAATTTTAAATTTTGCTTTTTGTTTCCTACTGGCATTAGTTTTAAGTAGAAGAAACACGATAGAAATTCTAACCCTAATGATTTCTCGATTTATATTTATAGCACCCCATATCATTATTTGAAGAGCGGAAAAAGATGAGATTCCAAAAAGTCAAGACGTAGCAAAAATCCATTTTGAGATTTTATGATATTTTTTTCCAAAATGTTGGTAGTTTTAACAAAACAACACATTATTTTAATACCCTGGAAAAAAATGGACTTTTATCTTTTTCCCGCACAAGCTCTTCATTTGTTTTTGGCTACCTTCTAATTTTATTAAATACCTATATTTTCAAAACGACAAAATTAAAAAAAAGCGTAAATACCAATATTTATTTCTTTGAGTAATTGATTTGAGTGAAGAAAGTTTAACAAATCGCTAAAACAGTTGTTCCTTTATTTTATTAGTAGATCTTTTTCTACAAATTTTAAGACCGATTTTACTTTTCGTTGTTATTTAAATACAGAATTTGGTTTTCAAATTTCAGCCCCCATTTTTACCCCCTTAGGCTTAAAATATGTAAAAAATCTTCATTAGAATGTGTGAAATCTGAAATGCCCTCCAATTTTCATGTTCGAAGGTGAGCTGGTATAAGCTGGGGGTGGGTAGGTTTTATACATATACATATATATGTATTTTTTAGAAACTGCAAGTTTGAACAAGATGATAAATTGGTGTCATCATTCGCAAGGTTCGTTCTACCTTATGACATATATAACGTCTTTGCCTTATTTGGTCTTTTTTCTATTTTTCTACATTAACTTTTATTTCTGAAAAAAAACTATATTTCTAATTTTCAACTATGGTAACTCTATACATATTTATTATTTTGAAGTAAAAATAAAATATAATATTTTTTTTTCAATATTTTTTTGCGCTATTTGTTAAACTGTGTTTTTTAAGGAAAAATACGATGAATAATTAGGCAATGTTTCCTTAAGTTCAAACATTCCCAAGTCATACAGAATTGAAAACATTTTTTTGTTTCATATAAAATAACACGGTTTACACATTAGCACCAGTATTTACTAAAGGGTCTACAGTGCTACAATCCTGGGATTAAAGGTCTACATTTTGGTTGAAGGTTTGTGCAATGCAATAGTTTTTAATATTTATATAAATTTTTCATAAATACCTTGCGATATGGGTCATCTTTTTTCGTTGTAACAAAGGCATTATTTATTTCCACACAAAGGTTATAAATAAATAAAAAGAATAAAATATTTTACTTTAAAAATGGAAGCCATATTTAAACCTCCAAACGTCACTAAGAAATGTCGAATAAAAACGGTGTAAGTCAGTGTCAGCTGTCCGCTATATTTTAGATGTTCATTTTTTAGACAAGTTATTTATGTATTATTTAGCTTTAAATATTGTTGTATATATAACTTTTTTGTCAATCATGGATTATTTCTAATGTTTTTCGAACTTTAAACCACCCCTCAGGGGTGGTAATATAATTTGAGACTATTTTTAACGGGAATCCTAGCACTGCACGGACTAAATTTCCAAAAAATGACATTTCGTAACAAAATTTTTATGTGGTTTTTATTTATTTCTAAAGTTAATTTGAATTTATATGAGATAAAACTCACTGAGAAATGCTTACTATCATATTGCACATTAGGGTGAACCAAATCTTTGCAGTTATTTGACCTGTGAATATTAAAAAATACACTTAAACCGGTCGGTATTAAGTCTATAGACTTAATACTTAAACCCGGTCTACAATGCTAAGTCTTAAGGTCTTAGTAAATACTGGTGTAAGTAATGAACCTCCACTAACAAAAAATTTCAGTTCATTCAGTAACATTTAAAATGGTTCGTTCTACCACAAAAAATATAGGTTACTACTTTGTGGTTCTACAGAGCGACATCTCGGGCGCACTAGCCTTAAGGCTTGTTAAAAAATAAATTTTCAAAATTGAGGGGGCGGTTGCGGTCGTTAGAAGAAGCATCCAAAGAGCATTCAAAATTACACGTTCTTGCCGCATAGAGGCAAGTCTTGCAGCCTCTACTGCTCTATTTACGTCCACTTGCAAATATCAGTGTAGCCACACATAAATAACCTTTAACTGTCTCTGGGAAAAAATAAATTTCCCTCGAATTATTAAGTTGTTCTATTGGTCGTTGGTGGGAGAAACGGAAACAACAAGAATGGTTTTTTTTCAAGAAGCAACATTTTTCACAACAGGTTTAAAAAAAAATTATAGAATTTTTTTAAAAGTTGTGTTTTAAATTAAAAAAAATTAATACAAAGTTTTTACAATTTGTTTTAATTTTTTTTTTCAAAACTCATTTTTCTAATTTTTTTTAATTTAAAAACTTTTCGGCAATTTTTAAACAGCATATTTTTTTAAATCGTTTTGATGACATATTTGTTAAAAAATAATTTCTTTTTATATTTTTGTTTTTTATTTACTTCTTTATTTTTAAATAATTTCTAAATTTAATAATTTTAGAATATTTTGGGTAAAAGAAATTTGTTGGAAAAATCTTTTGAAACCATTTTTGAATATACCTCCTTTTTATTTAAAAAATGGTTTTAAAAAAACAAAATGAAATTTTGTTTAAATAAAGTTTTGAGAATTTATTTTTTCGCAAATATTTGTTTGAAAAATGATTTCCTAAGCAGGCAAAATAATTCAATTTTTAAAAAACCTTTTTGGAAAACTTGTTTTCTAATTAAAGGAATTTCGGTATAACCATCATAGGGTAGGGCACAATTTGCCGCAGTTCAATTCGACGCGGGGACAATTCGCCACGAGAATATACGTTTATCTTTTATTTTAATCTAACTTAATTTATTTTCTTTTAAATGCTCCTTAGTCCCTTTGTTGGGAGATCAAAATATGTGTTAAACCTAACCGTGGTCAAGTGATCGCAAACATATATTAAACGGTGTCTGGACCACCAACATTTTGCAAAAAAAAGGTCCCCACAAAAAACAAAATGGTTCTTTTGTTATTTTTTAAATTATACTTTTCAAAAATCAGTTCTTCTAAAAACTAATTTATAAAAAATAAAAAATTAATTTAGTCCAAATTGTCATATCTGAGTGTAAACAAGTCACAAAGCAAGAGATGGCATTAAAAACTCTATAGAGAAGGCCTGTCGCGACTCAAGCTCCCTGTTGCGGGAGCCGACTGTAAACTCAAATGTTTTTGAGGATGTAGGCGGGGAGTCGAATCCACCTCAAAAATTTATGAACTGCCTGAACCTCGCACCTACTCCTCCCTCTCCTCCCGGCGCGGTAGGACGATAAAAGCAGGATATTAAAGTCCTAAATTTAATGATAACTTTCCAAGATTGCGCCTCTATGGAGCAAGAGGTGGTGGAGAATTCGCGTCATATACAGTACCGGCCAAAAGTGGAGAAACTTCCTAAAATAATATACAATGTGGACCTAAATAGACCCTCCCCTAACTTTTGCAGAGAAAGAGATATTGATTTCTAATAAAAAGTATTTTTAATTGGATCTTTTTTAGGATATTTGATAATGCTAAAAATTTGGAAGCCATGTTATACCTCTTTCGAAAGGTATTTTGATTGTCTATACAGAACAATTTAACATTTTAAAATCGGTTAATTTTCGTAGGAGATATCGCTATTTTTGTTCGCGGTCGACTCTTAAAAAGTTAACTTTTTATCAAATAAATTAATTAAGGTTCGCACGTCCAGAATTCAGGGGGTAAATCGTCAATTCTTCAATAAAAATCGGGGATAAGGGGTAATGCGTATTTGTTTTTCAAGATGATTATGTTTTTAAATTAGATTTTTACCTTCCTAGTCCGCGCAGCAATAGCTAAAGAATTGTTTCCGACGAAATTTAATTTTTTTAAGGTAACGCCAAAAATGTGTAATTTGGGTGTATTTTGGCCTATGTTAGCAATATCGTTGTGACGTCCGTCGGTCCATCCCTCAGAGTAATAACATATAAAGAGAAGTAGTAACCCCGGTTTCGGCGGTCATTCATTCATTTGTTGGTAAACAATGTAGCTTTTCCGCTGTTGCCGGCTCCTCTGCCTCTGTAAAATTTTATAATAAGGTTCAACTTCTTACCTTACCAAATTTTTAGTGCTTTGAGTTGGTTAGGCAATTTAAACCGTGCGATAATATGTCATGCGCTTATTAGCCCGCGTCGCGTCGTTTTATGCTGTGTATTTCTTATTACAATCTGCGATAAAAACTCATTTAGACAACATAATTTATGAACGGCCGCTTTTCCCACAATTTTTTTCAAGACGTGGCAACAGGTGTATGACATCATATTACGGATTTCCTGTTAGCAGGGCCGGGTTTCGTTTTGAGCTACTTGGACTATATCCCCGCGCTACTATTTTCCGAAAACCGCATATTGATGCGACGTTCCATTAAAAAGTTAGCATTTTTTAAACTTTTTAACTAAAATCTAATCAGCTCGTTGCAGTATCGAGTACTATTTTACCTGAAAATTTCATGTAAATCGGTTAAGCGGTTTAGGAGCTATCGCGTTACGGACAGATATACATACACACACAACACAGACAGACATCACGACGATATTGCTAGGGTAGGTCAAAATACACCCAAATAACACATTTTCTATGTTATCTCAAAAAATTTTTTTTGTCGAAAGCAATACCTTCTCTAGTCGTTGCTGTGCGGGCTAGGAAGGTAAAAAAGGGGCGGGCCGACTGCACAACAAGTAGTATAAGTAGTAGCCTTTAGACTGGATTGTTTAGTTTACACTTGAAAACGGTTAGATATACTTACTTACTGAAACGCAATGAACTTGTAAAGCTTTTTACAAGTTCATTGCTGAAACGTCCTGTTTAAAATAAACCAACACAAGAACATTTCATGTAAAAAAGAGCCAAGTACGCGAAAATGGCATTCCGTAAAAAGAATTGAGATAAAAGTAAGGCCAAGTTCTCCAATACAAATTTCATAATGAAAGATTTTTACTAGTTGGAAATGTTTTTCTAAACTTTGCTATTACAGCCAATCTTCTTTATGTTCAATTAAGCACTGTGCCTGAGTCATTTACAGCCTTAATAGCCAAGTTTAGAAAAACATTTCCAAACTAGTTTATTACTTTCATTTTGAAATTTGTATTGGAGAACTTGACTTTACTTTTATCTCAATTCTTTTTACGGAATGCCGCGTACTTGGTTATTTTTACATGAAATGTTTTTGTTATGATTTCACTTCTTTTTTAAAGGAATTGGATAATATTTAATTTTTAAAATAGTAAAATATGCGGAATATTGTTCAAAACTTTTGCAATGCCTTACTTAAAATTTTGAGGTCTTTTAATTTTTTCCCATGGTTTTATCATAGCTGCCATCAGCCTTCCAAAGCTCAGCTCTCTAGCGTTTCTGAAAGTGGACAATGTTACTTTTGCATAACTTTACATGTATAGGGGAGGGAAGTAAATTAAAATTTTCGTGTTTTTAAATTTTTTCCTATAGTTTTATCATAGTTCCTATCAGTCTTCCAATGCTCAGCTCTCTAGCGTTTTTGGAAGTGGGTAATGTTACTTTTACATAACTTGACATTTATAGGGGGGGAGAGTAAATGAAAATTTTTGGGGTTTTTAAATTTTTTCCCATGGTTTTATCATAGTTTCTATCAGCCTTCCAAAGCTCAGCTCTCTAGCGTTTCTGGAAGTGGGCAATGTTACTTTTATATAAATTTACATTTATAGGAGAGGGAAGTAAATTAAAATATTGGTGTTTTAAAATTTTTTCCTATAGTTTTATCATAGTGTCTTTCAGTCTTAAAAAGCTCAGCTCTCTAGCGTTTCTGGAAGTGGGCAGTGTTACTTTTACATAACTTTACATTTATATGGGAGGGAAGTAAATTAGAATTTTGGGGTGTTATAATTTTTTCCTATAGTTTTATTATAGTTCCTATCAGGCTGCCAAAGCTCAGCTCTCTAGCATTGCTAGAAGTGGGTAATGTTACTTTTAAATAATTTTACATATATAGGGGAGGGGAGTAAATTAGAATTTTGGGGCTTTTTGGGGGGGTTTGGTCATAATTTCTATCAGTCCGCCAAATTTCAGCTTTATAGTAGGTCTGGAAATATAGTAGAATTTTGGTGATCTATACATGAGTGAGTGAGTCAGTGAGTGAGTGGCAATTTCGACGTTTTTTGAAATTTCGTAACTACTTTACTACTCTATAGAAGTCCATGAAACTTGGAGGGGTTGTTAACTCTATGAAGTTCTACGACTGTGCAAAGTATGAGATTCGTAGCTCTTTCCGAAGTAGAGCTTTAGATAGGTCAAATATGGGCTGAAATGTTTCAAGAAAAGATGGTACGGCAGCGCGAACTTTGCGAGGCACTGCCGTGCCCTCAGATAAAGACAATGGAAGTCCAAAGTTTTATTTCTACTCAATCATTGTCTACGAGTTTTAAACAAAAGATTATTTTTTTATATAATGGTGACAAGTTTAATTAGGTAGGTCCTCAAGTCGTGAACGGTTAGCCCAGATATTCCTAAGCTCTAATGTCGACACTGACAGTAACATGTGTTTGTATTAAATGCAGTGTTGTCTTGGCCGTCGGACTCGGTATATTGAATTTTTGGTGTTTTTTTTCTGTGTGCTGAGTTTTATTTTTGTAAAAAAGAACTTAGTTGGACGTAAAAATAAACAAGAACTGCCATGTTTCTGAAAATACTGTGAAAATTTAGCCCAGTGTGGTTTTTTCGAGATGATTCCAGTGACGCAGCTATGTTGCCGTCGCCGGGGATTCTGCAAATTCTAAGTTTTCAGGAATGACCGCCACGAATAGGGAAAATTTACACGGGGCCGCGGTTTACTTCTTCTCTTTATATTATTATTACTCTAAGGTCCATCCCTTTGTTCGTGTGTGTGTGTATGTCTGTCCGGCCCACGATAGCTCCTAAACCGCTGAACCGATCCTTATGGAATTTTCAGGCAAAATAGTGCGCAATTCTGTAAAGATCTGATAAGATTTTGGTCAAAATCCATTAATGCTCATGACTAAACAACTTTAGGATTCCGTTACGGTGTACTGTGGATGCGTTCATTTTTCTCGATGGAAGAATACGGTATACAGCGGTACGTTTAGTGTGAGTCGCGCCTTATGCTCTTGGGCTCCTTCTCTTCCCTGCAACTACGGGAGTAGTCCGAGTAATCGTTAGAGGCAGTGAACTACACTAACAGAAATCATTTTTCTCAGCAATATCCTTTTCACATTTCATTTTGGCCAAATGCTGCAGGTTTCTAATCCTACTCATCGTCTTTCTGCTAGCTTTACGTTTTTCTTCTTTAAGTGGTATTACAACCCCTGATAGCGTTTAGCCTGATTAACCAAAACCCTTTATTCTGCCTTCTCTAGAACGATTCTTCGCTACCTTCTTATTCCCATATTCTCGATGATTATCTATTTATTTATTCAAAGTATTAGCAGCTTGATTGCCAATTACAGATACTGACAAAGGCTACGTGCCCATCCTAGAGAAGCACTCTCGAGAACCGTTCCCAAAATTATTTCTCGTTAATTGACACAGTTCTCAGACACTCACACAACTTTAAGCGACGATCACACAGTGCAGCTCTCGAAAGTACCCCTCCCAGATGGACACACAGCCTAAGAAAGTCTATTAGCACGTAACTTATCATCTATTATCTTTTTAAATTTATAGAGAGTAGTAGTATCAATATCAATTTCCGAAGCATACAAACTAAACAAATTACACATTTTGTAAATAGGTGAACTCTCATAGAGGCTAATTCGCGAATAATACATACATTTTAGAAACTTCCTCTGTACCCTCTCTAGAAGTGAAATCCACACGTTATATAGTTCAAATTATACCCATTTGTAATGACGTCATTTTTGTTTATCTTTGTTTAGTATATTATAAACAGCGATGACAATAACCTTCTTAAAAAAAGTAGTGTCTATGATTTAAATGTAAAGTATCTGTCACTGTCAATCAAAAAACATTGATTGGCAAAAATATCTACGACATACGTTTTTTTTCTCACCTGGAGACGTCACTACAAATACGTATAATTTAGACTATACTCTGATGACCAGATAACAGAACTATATTCTAGTATAGGCAACACCAGGCGTTCAAAAAAGTACAAGCCAACCTCTACATTAAATTCTTTGGTGTTCCTAGCAATGAAGCTTGATATTTTCTGAGCCCTCTCGATCTTAGTTAATATATGCGACGAAAATGAAAGTGGGGTTAAATACTACACCTAAGTCTTTATTGTGTTAGTCTTTGCAAGTTAGTATTATTTAAAGAATAGTTATAATACATAATATCCCAGTTCAATGAAAAAGACATACAGAAATATTTACTAACATTTAACTTAAAACTAGTATTCCAATCACACCAAGTTTCAATATCACTAAAATCATTCTGAGAGAGTTTGACAGTATTCAGAACTGTTTACCTGAAAAAAGCATTTGAAGTCATCGGCGAGTAGAATACCTAGTATATTTTTAAGGCTATTAACTAACTGATTTAGTGATGCCCGCGAGAGTCTCGTGAGAGTCTCGTTTAGATGGTCTGGACCATGCGAGACTTCGAGACTCTCGTGATTAATTGTTCCCTAAAAATTAGCGGTCCTAGGTTTGAGCTTTGAGGGACACCCGAAGTGCTTTTAAATACAAATGAACTGCTGCCCTTAAATTCTACATATTGAAAATGACCAATTAGATACGACTTTACAAGAATAATCAAATATGAAGAGACATTCAAATCTTTTAAAGCTTTAATTATTATACAGTGTCTTACCCGATCAAATTAATACGTTTTCAAACTCATGTAAATTTTCCTGGGAGCATGTAGGACTCCGCAAGTGATGAAGTTAGTAGCAATAGTGGGGGGCGACCTATAGGTCCAGCAAGTAGGCCAAGTGATGAAGTTAAAGAACAGGATATTACCCAGAGCGCACTTTTGCCAAATTAGTTGGATATATTTAGTACTAATGTCGTTTTTAATTTCAAATGGCATTTACATACATTAAAAATTTACATATTTCTGAATTTTTTGGTAGCAGCGAGCTTAAAAACATTGCTGTTATTTATGATTTTCTATGGATTTTCGTCTTCTTTGTTTTTATGCAACGCCACCTACACGTTTTTTTCACATCGTGCTTGTGTGGATTATCTACATACCACTCGGGGGAGCAACTCAAAATGTGATTGTCTTCACACGTGTTGAGAACGACACACTTGAACACGTACCTTGCTTTTTCCCGTGTCTGCATGCACTCTTTTTTTCCTGTAGGGTCATTTGGAGAGTGCTAGTTTTATACAGGGTGATTTCACCAAAAAAAAAACCATCACACAATGATGGTGGTGAATGGTTATGGTGTGTGTATTATTTCTGTCCGAAACACGATAGAACTTAAACCGCTGAACCGATTTTCTTCAAATTCTTAGGTAAAATAGTGTTTGATGCTCTAACGAGTTGATCATATTTTGGTCTGATTTTTTTTGATGGTCAGGTCACGACACAGCTGATTTTCTTTAAAATATTGAAGTTGGAATGATGGTTCATGAATATTTGTTTTTTTTTTAACAAAACCGGTTTTGAGATTGTTTTTACTATATTCTTGCAAAACAATTATTTTTAAATATATAGTAATCCTTAATTTTTTAGAGCCGCCTTATTAGCTCACACAAAAATGAAATTTAAAGTAGAAGCAAATGTGACAAACACAGATGACAAAGTCAAATACATCTTAAATATAACAGTTGGCTTGCGGTACATGGCGGGTAATTTGAATTCAAAATAAGGAATGCTAAATCTTGAAGATTTTAACCTTTTAATCATCTTGCATCCTTACAAAAGTTTGATGAAATATCGGGATGGTGTCTGAGAATATTTCACTAAAATTTCGCGGAAATCTGTAGTGCCATTTTGAAAATATTATAAAAAAATATCTGACCTGCCATAAGATTTAATGCAAAAGTCTGCCCCCGAGAACAGAGAATTTTTTTAGGGTCGTGGCCTCTATTTTTTTTTTGGTCTTGATTCGTGTTATAACCAAAAACTTCGTAAGAGCTTTAGTCTATGAGATATTTACAAAAAACTGTTTTCAAGGCTGATATATCATGGTTTCACTTGAAGTGTGCTAATAGGCTAGCTAGGAAGATATCAGATCCGTCATGGATCCATTTATTTTTATTGCCAATAGTGCCGTCCCTAAGAACAAAGTCGCATGTGGAAATTTTATGTTTTGAGAAAAACGGGTTTAAAGTTTTATAGTTTTTTAATTGGCTTATAATTTTTAGAAAAACGGGTTTGAAAATTTATTATTTTTTAATGTCTTATAATTTTGAAATAAAAAGTAAAAGAAATAAAAACGCATCACTTTTATTTCAAAATTATAAAACAATATAAAACTATAAAACTTTAAAATCATTTTGTGGCTTTCAGAATAGGTCTTAATTTTTTTCGTTCCAAAATGTTCCGATCGTTAAGTTGTATTCCCATGCCGTGTACTTTATGTTTCCAGTTTTTAGAGCCATTGCGATATATATTTTAAAAAATCATACCAAAAACACATTGATCTGTTGAATAACGACAATCATAGTTCTAAACCACATAAAGCTACAAAACTAATAATTTTTACCTTCCTAGCCTGTGCAGTAATGAAGAAGAATTTTAATTTTTTTAGATTACGCCGAAAATGTGTTCTTTGCAATATCGTCGTGATGTCTGCCTGTGTGTGTGTATGTCTGTCCGTCCACGATAGCTCGTAAACCGCTAAACCGATTTTCATAAAATGTTCAGGTAAAATAGTGCTCAACACTGGAACGAGCTAATTAGATTTTAGTCAAAATCCATTAATGCCAATGACAGTTTTTTTAAATTTGAAATTTAACAAAACGTTAAATTTTTAACGGAGCATCGCATTAATATGCGGTTTTCGGAATATAATATACCATATTTTTCTCAATAATTTGTTTTATAACCAAAAATTTCGTAGAAGCTTTCATTTCTAAGATAATTACAAAAGGTATTTAAAGCTGATTTATCATGGAGTTCATTTAAAGTGTGCTAATAGTCTAGCTAGGAAGTTATTAGATACGTCATAGATCCATTTATTTTCAATAACGATACTATTTTTAGCATTATTTTGGAAAAATCGCGATATACTGCTCTTTTGTTCTAGTGCACAAATGCAGAAATTCCGCCTATAAAAAAAAATATATAATGTTAAACATATCTCCATGCAATGAGTATATTGTATACTTGTGTATCACATTTGATAAGATAGGAACAGGCTTTAAAGAAAGAAAATAAAAAAAGGTTATTGGATGTCTTAACAGTATTTTATAGAGCAGAGAGATAAAAAAGAACGTAAAATTTAAGATCTATAAAACAATGCTGAAAAGCACACCGTTGTACGAATAGAGATTTGTCGCGTAACAGAAAAAACAAAACAAAAATGGAAAGTGTCACGCACAATGGATGCAATAAGAAGATCAATGAGATTATCTAGAACATATCATATAAGAAATGATTATAAAATATAGAAAGGGAATCGAGGAAAGCATAACGGATGACGTCACTAAAAGACAACTGATATGGTACGGCCATGTACAACGGATAAACGACGAAAGGTTACCAAAGCAGGTCCTAGAATGACAACCAATAGGTTGCAGGAAAAGAGTGCATCCTAAACTGGAATGGTAACAGCAAGCGCAGATTTGAGTGAGGGTAGCGGGGTAATTACCCCCCCCCCTAGAAAAAATAATATACACTTTTTCTTAATAAAATAAAGTAAAACAGGAGAAAAACCCACCTCGAAAAAAAAAATATATTACAAAAAAAAATTTGGCGGCTTTTACCCCCCCTAGATTTTGACCCAGATCCGCGCTTGGGTAACAGTCAATCCAAAGATCAATGAGTCAAAACGATCTGACAGAAGATGATTGTCGGGATTAAAGGAGGTGTGTAAATAGGCGTCGGACAACGTAAAAAATCGTTCTAGACCGACAAAGTAAAAAAAATATACCTACATTGAAAAATTTATTTATGTAAAGCGATTTTCATAAATGTCTTGGTCCGCTTAATAATCAACATTGAGAATAAAAAAATCTGTCCTGTGCCATCCTGTCGCAACTTGTGCTATAGTCAAGTACGTAGGCGCAGGAAACAAAGTAAAAAATTCTTAAGTGCAACAGATGTATGACGGGGCACTTTTTAATACGGAAGGATATTAAAAAGAGGGATGCACTCATGTACTACGTTAATCCAAATATACCTCATATCACGGCTTTCTGTATTCTGATGTCTACAAAATTTCATAATTAATAAAATTTATGGTGTAGAATAATAATTACGACGGTGGATCAAATATAAACAAGCCTTTGCTTATAAACTAGTTATTTAGAAACATGACACAAGCCAGAAATTTTTTCTACTTTTCTTTTTCTGTTAATACAGTTTTCCCAACGGCTTGACAGTTTCTTAATCCCGTTTTCATAAAAGGAAGCTGGGCGGGTATCTAACCAGTTGCGCACGAATGCCTCCACCTCTTCATTGGTCTGAAATTGCTCGCCTCCCAGTGAATCTTTGAATGGGCCAAACATATGAAAATCGCAAGGTGACAAATCTGGACTGTATGGAGGGTATTCCAGCACAGTCAGCTGCCGTATCAGGTCTAGCGTTGTCTTGCAGGAGCAACACGTCTTAAATGGGACGTGCTCTCCTCCTTGGGCGATAATCAAGCTTTACCTGGTCGAGTAAGTTGCATTAGTAAGCCGCGTTTATTGTTATTCGCTCGTGCAAAAAATCGACCAACAAAACTCCTCTCCAGTCCCAGAAAACGGTCGTTAAAACTTTGCCTGCAGAAATGATGGTACGCGGACGACGTGGGTGACTCACGTTGTCGACACGCTCACGGCCGTCGTTTCTGTGCACCAAGTTTTTACAGGTACCCACGAATACGTCTTATTTCCGAACTTTGCTCGCAATCTGCATCGAATTTCAGGAGGTTTCACGTTTTCGCGTGTAAGAAATTTAATGATTATTCTTTGCGTAACACTGCTGTGTCCCTTCTTCTCGCTCATTGCGATTGCTCCTGGCCAAATGAGCATCGCGGCACTACCAGCCGCCTACATGCTGCTGAATATCCTTACTCCAAAATTATAACGGCCACGTTCATCTTGAATGACTTTTCCGTTAGTAAGTTGAAAATGCTTGTTTATATTTGATCCACCCTCGTATTAATCAAAATTGCATATCCAAAATGGCGAAGTTTCCTAAGTATAAAATTTGGAACCTTGTGGAGTCTTAAGTCGCTGATTTTAATTATGAACTCTAACTTAAATAATATGGCGGAATCAGCAGGAGTTTTCTATTTATGAACCGATATAAATCAAAATTGAAACTTTGGGGTGTATATAGTCGCCAATATTTTTTAACCGATTTGTGTCAAACTTGGTTCTTGGGGTTATTTAAGGTTAAATTGCGCTCATAGTGTAACGCGTAACAAAGATTTAATGGAAAGGATGAGAAGTTTGCGTAACAAAATGAGCTAAAAACCAACCTAAACTTAAAAAATATCCGTATCAAAATCTAGAAAATAATGCGAGCGCAAACCCGACTTTTAATAGATTGAAATCCTGTATAACGACCGTACAGTTTTCTAAAAAAATGTGCATTGAAGTCTACCGGTTAGGATAACACCGATTTCGACCTTCCAAAATAAGAAAAGGGAAGATATAATTTTTTAAAAATTAGGAAATAAAAAATACTTAATTTTTTTTGCATTTTACATTTTGATAAATTACGTTTAATTTTTTACAAAGTTTATTTCTATATTTTGCTTTTCTAAAATTTATTTGCGCCCGAGGAAAACAGTTGGAGAATCATGTTCACAATATAAAAATTAGAACAATAAACAACAACGTTTTATTATGCTTCCTCAGAAATATTAAATTTTAAAAGGTTTACGTGAGCTCAGAAATATGCAGGAAAAATAAAAAGAAACAGCGTACTTTTAACTTATATAACCTGCGATATACGCGTGTATTTTGGGTGCGAAGCAACATCTACTTTGTTTTTAATAAAAAGGAAAATTCTAAGCAGGAGTTTGTTTGTGACAAAATTGAAATAGCTATGGAAATTTTTTTCATGCTCTTTATTAGGCATTCGTGTCGGTTTTTTCATATAAATCAACAAGTTTATTAAAGATTTTTAGCTTTAATTTTTTATATTTAACAACTATTTTTGTTGATTTTTAGAAAAACATTTCCCAACTGGTAAGAACCTTGCATTTTGAAATTTATTTTGGAGAACTTGGCTTTACTTTTATCTCAATCCTTTTTACGGAATGCCATTTTCGCGTACTCGGCTTTTTTTTCATGAAATGTTTTTGTTATGATTTTCACTTGTTTTTTAAAGGAATTGGATAATATTTAATTTTTAAAGCAGTAAAATATTCAGAATATTGTTCAAAACTTTTGCAATGCCTTACTCAAAATTGTTAGGTTTTGTAATTTTTTCCATCATAGTTCCTCAGCCTTCCAAAGCTCAGCCCTCTAGCGTTTCCGAAAGTGGACAATGTTACTTTTACATAACTTTACATGTATAGGGGAAGGAAGTAAAATAAAATTTTCGTGTTTTTAAATTTTTTCCTATAGTTTTATCATAGTTCCTATCAGTCTTCCAATGCTCTCTAGCGTTTCTGAAAGTGGGTAATGTTAGTTTTATATAAATTTACATTTATAGGAGAGGGAAGTAAATTAAAATGTTGGTGTTTGTAAATTTTTTCCGATAGTTTTATTATCGTGTCTTTCAGTCTTAAAAAGCTCAGCTCTCTAGCGTTTCTGGAAGTTGGCAGTGTTAGTTTTATATAAATTTACATTTATAGTAGAGGGAAGTAAATTAAAATGTTGGTGTTTGTAAATTTTTTCCGATAGTTTTATTATAGTATCTTTCAGTCTTAAAAAGCTCAGCTCTCTAGCGTTTCTGGAAGTTGGCAGTGTTACTTTTACATAACTTTACATTTATAGGGGAGGGAAGTAAATTAGAATTTTGGGGTGTTTTAATTTTTTCCTTTAGTTTTATCATAGTTCCTGTCAGTTTGCCAAAGCTCAGCTCTCTAGCATTTCTGGAAGTGGGCAATGTTACTTTTACATAACTTTACATGTATAGGGGAGGGGAGTAAATTATAATTTTGGGGTTTTTGATTTTTTCCAGGGGTTTGGTCATTATTTCTATCAGTCTGCCAAATTTCAGCTTTGTAGCGCATCTGGAAGTACAGTCGAAGTTTGATGTTCTACACATGAGTGAGAGAGTTAGTGAGTGAGAGGCAACTTCGACGTTCTCTGAAATTTCGTAACTACTTTACTACTTTATGGAAGTCTATGAAACTTGGAGAGGTTATTAACTCTATGAAGATCTACAAGTGTGCAAAGTTTTAGATTCGTTGCTCATTCCAAAGTAGAGTTTTAGATAGGTCAATTATCGACACTGCCGTGCCCTCAGATTTTTGGTCTTCTGGTCAAAAAATAAAATGAAGAGCTCTCCGGAATGATGCAAATTTCATTGTATTTGAGAGTTGGAGTTTAAAGCTCTTACTTTTTAAATATCACCACATCTCAGCTTACTGACCTGGGAGTGGAAATTATTTTGACAGGTTTACCTAATATCAATAGTTTCTCTAAAATCAATTTGCAAAACTCATATTAAAGTTTATGCTAACTTTCCTTTAGAGGACCCAATTTTAAACCAAATTTAATTTGGAATCTGCTATGTGCAAATTTAAAAATTAAAATAAAATTGAAATGTGGAGCTTGGGTTGCATTTATCTTACTACGAGTTAACTTTTAAGTTTTGCATATACAGCTGGAATAAAACAGTAGATAACTTTTAAAGACTTTATTGTTTCGCGAAGTCTTCTCCACGGAAATTAATGGACTTTCACATGCGCTCAAATCGGTTGTCATAGATTTAATTCCGACTGCTTCCTCTGGCGACTGAGATCATTGACCAGCAAAAAGTATGGAATTCGTTGGGACGTAGGTCGGGACTGTATGGAGGATGCTCCAACAATTCAACGTTTTGTTCGGTTAAAAATTCAATATTTCTTGTGTTTTTTGTGTGAACTTGTATTGTCTTGACATTCGGGGTTCATTTTTTGAAGCTGACTTTCGGCAAACAAATGGTGATGAACCAATCGGCAGTAAAAGTCCTTTGATTTTCCATAGGAATTATTGCTACATGACCTGTTTATGAGGCAAATGTCGCGACCATCTTTTTGGAAACACTTCGAGAACGGATGACTTTTGTTGGCTTTTCTTTATCTTGGACGACTAATGTTTATTTTTGGATTCATATGAGTACATCCACGATCCTTCACCACTGACAATGATGTAGGTACACGTTTTAAGAGTTTACGGCTTCAAAGCGGTCTAGACTTTTCTGACATTAATTGACCATAGCTTCTTTTTGTTCTTTGGTTATCAGATGCGGTCTCCAGCAGAAAACGAATTTTCTTTGCCCTGCATACGCACAGCATCGATGTTTTCCTGGGTGACAGCCGTTTTTGGTGCACCTGGCCTTGGATTGTCGCTAAGGCTAATTCGTCCACGCTTGAATTCTCCAAACCAACGAGAAACTGTCGACTGATATGGTGCTTCATTACCGAAAACAGAAATCAACTCCGCAAGGTATTCTTGTTGAGATAATTTCCTTCGAAAGTTGTAAAAATCATAACCCAAAAATGTTCTCGGTTTAATTCCATTTTTCGATTGATTTGTTAACTTAAAAAATTGACTGTAGCTATAAATGTTATTTGTCGCACTGACGTTTTAAATTTAGGTTAGGTAGAGATTGAGGTTAAGTTTTAGTAACGACATCATATATGCAAAATAAAAAAGACAGCCCTTTACTACGGATGACGCTAATTTGGATTCCGGGGCATACCCATAGATATAGAAAAATAATAAGATACTGCTTAGACTACTGCGCAAACCTTAGAGGTGATTATGATTAACAAGCATATTGAGTCATCGAATCACGGAAAATGCATTGCCAGACTTCAGAGCGCAGTGCCCTTATATGCGTGGTATAAGCCTCCACCCCTAGAGGTCGCCGTGGAAAATGAGCAGTGACGCTCTGTCAAAAATCTTTTATTGACAATCTACCTGCTCCGCCTGTGGACAGGAAGAAGAAACATCAAGGCTCCTCGTGCCAGAATATGATGCCAACTCAAGGATGAGACAACTGGACCTTAGGGCACCAAGCCTGAGCAAGAAATAGCTGCACGGTTTCAAACGGGCTGCTATACTGACGTCGTGCAAAGAGTGATTTAAAAAACTTGCTTGGGCAGGGCAACAAGGACCCACTCTGACCTACGGGAGTAGTAGATATATGTCTGTTACAGACCAAAATGAGGAGGTAATGACGTCATTATAACAGGCGAACAGTCTGGGTGGTCTTTTTGACCATAGCCGAATATTGTAGGTAGTCTTTTTGAGAATAGGCCAATATTGTGAGTGGTTTTTTTGTATTTTGTATGCAGGTGCGAGCAAGTCTTTGTCTGTTGTATGTGGAGGCCAACAATGTGGGTGGTCTTTTTGACCTTGATATGATATCGCATAGTGTGCAGAGGCGAACACTGTGGGTGGACTTTGACCTTGATATGACAATGTAAAGTTATGTGTGCCTTTGTCTCTTGTGTGCAGGTGTGAGTGGATCTTTGCCTTTTGTGTGTGGAGGCGAACAGTGTGGGTGGTCTTTTTGACTTTGATATGAAATTGTAGTTATGTGGGTCTTTGTCTTTTGTATGCAGGTGCAAATAGTCTAAAATGTATTATTGAATTGAGAATGAATTGAATTGGGCTCAAAAAGACTACCCACACTATTGAGCTATGGTCAAAAAGACCACCCAGACTGTTCGCCTATTAAGATGACGTCATTGCACATATGCAGTTTGACTTTCCCTTAATTTTAAGGAAGTACATACTTGTTTTAACCTATTTTAAGAATTCATACACTGGCGGAATCCGTATTTATATCAAAACTTTTAGATTACCCGCAAACAAAATCAGCGGAGGTATAATAAGCTTAAGTTTTTTCGTTAGAATTTTTTGACTTTTGCCACCTAATAGAATTTAACTTAAAGCTTACAGCTTAAAACTATTGCTAGAGCAAGAAAATGTCGAAATTGCAACAAGCAAACAGCAATATTCATTCAAATAGCCCCGAGATAGAAGTTCCCAACTTCGCTTCATTAAGGTTGGAAGTCCAATCTTAACATTACATAATCTGTTGTATAGTAAATGTCTGAGCACAAAACTTCTGATTTTCAGTATAATTGGTACGATAGATACCTATTTTAGTAACTTTTTTTTAAGAACAAGCAATTTTTACGAGTTCAGAGGAATGGGGTTATTACTAAGGACACTCATCGTAAAGGCAAGCTTTATAAGAAGCGAAGCTAACGTCAGGCTTTCTATTTTTTGGTTATTATTTTTGACATGTTTTCCTCGGTTTCGCATTGGCGGTTCTGTTTTATTTTGAAGATGTTATTTTACACAGTATGAAGGTACCTAAACTATATATATTTATATAATTAGAATTAAGAAGTTATGCTGCAAACTATCTAGAAACTGTACCATTATTAAATAGATCTTTAGACTGTGTTAAAACCACATTTCTAAAATAACAACGAGCCGCCAATGCGAAACCGAGGAAAACATGTCAAAAATTATAACCAAAAAATAGAAAAACAGAGTTAGGCTTCGCTACCTGTAAGGCTTCCTTGACGATGAGTGGCCTTAGTTATTACCCTAGAAAATAAATATTTGCCTTTTCGGTTAATATTATTAAACGCTGACATAATAAATAATCCCTCCTAGAAAAAGAAATATGTTACAAGTAATGTTAAAATAGCATGTTGTACAAAAAGAACCATGCAGTTGAATAAGAAGAGGCGTTATTTTGTGAGGGCAAAAAGCTTGTGTTTCCCTTTTTAAAATATATATCGCAGTAGCTCTAAAAAACTGGAAACGTAAAGTACACGGCATGGAAATACAACTTTAGACCGATTTAGCATAAACACACTACAGTTTGCTGACGACCACGTAATTGTAGATATGGAATATATAATGAGAAAGTGAACGGAAGAATACCAAAAGTGGGGGTTAACAGTGAACGTGGACAAGATACAGTACTTATGTATTGGAAACGAATCAAGTGAGTTAGAACTAGATAATGGACAAACAATATCTCCATGCAAAGAGTATGTATAATTGGATGTCACATTTGATACGACAGGAACAGAATGTAAAGAACTAGAAAAAAGAATAGTAAAAACAAAACAGGTTGTTGGATGCCTAAGCAGTATTTTATGAAGCAGTGAGATAAAAAAAAAATTAATTTAACATATACGAAACAATGGTATAAAGCACGCTGTTGTATGGAATAGAGACTTGTCGCGTAACAGAAAAATACAAAACAAAGATGGAAAGTGTGGAAATGGATGCAATAAGAAGATCAATAAGAATATCTAGAACAGATCACAATAATATCATAAATAAAGAATGGGAATCGAGAGAAGCATACCGAATAACATCACTAGAAGACAACTGATATGGTATGGCCATGTACAACGGACGAACGACGATTACCAAAGCAGGTCCTAGAATCGAAACCAATAGGGCGCATAAAAAAAGGGCGTTCTAAACTGGAATGGCAACAGTCAATCCAAAGGTCAATGAGTAAAAAAAAAACCCGACAGAAGGTGATTGTGAGGATTGCAGGAGGTGGAGAATAGGCGTCGGACAACGAAGAAAAACGTTCTAAACCGACATAGTAGTAGTAGTAAAAAGCTTGTGAATAGGGTTCTGAGACAGAGGCACGTTGTACCAATTCTAAGCAATTCGAGGCAATTTCAGCAGACAATAGAGGGTGAAATAACTTTGGAGAGAGCGCGGGGAAGTAGTTGGGCGCGAGCGGGTCCTTTTGTGCTGCTTTCAGAAATTTTCTCCATTTTCCATCCACCTCATAGCAGTAGTTGGATTGTCAAAAACTGTTACTTGCTTGCAATAAAATTAAATTACTTAAAGAGTCCTACCCTCGTTTTATAAACATTTCTGTCATTTAATGAGGCGCTGGTTCGTGACGCTGCTTTAACACCTCGATATTAATAGTAATTTTCGAACATACTCATTTGCATCTGTTTTTAATGCACACATATTTTTTTTTGCTGTCTAACACTTAGCGCTTATTGATTCTGTGTTTTGTTGAATTCGATAGCGGCAGGTGTTCTCTTTCTATATTTCGCATTTAGAAGGTGACACAAAATATCGCTATGGAATTTTAGAGTGCATAGGTTGTGGGGCCAGGGCTGCTTTAGATTAAAATGTGCCCATAGCAATACATTGATTTAAAAAGAGAGAGTAAGTAGCTGGATGATATTGTGTGAGTTTAGGAAATAAAACGTTGTTCAATAATGTCATGGGTGTTTCCGATTCTTAGGCGCCCTTACCGGTACCGTAGTCGAACCGAATTCCATCACTTTAAGCCCCTTACTATTCATGGACTGACTTTTGAGATGATATGCAATGTGTTATATATTCAATTATTTTTACTTGTGCTGAAACTTTAGACATTTGATTAAACATTGTATTCTATTTTGAAAATTTAAATCTAACTACATTTTTTTACTAAATAAAAAAAGTTAGTGATCGGAAATTTCTAATTCCGTCATAGTGCTTACCTGAATTCCGACATAGTTTTGACCTAAATTCCGTCATATGACAAAATACACGCTAAAAATATTTTTAGGAGGACCTCAGTACGTACACAAAAAAATATCGAATTTTTAGTTTTTCATGCATACCATTAGACGTGAAAGCCTAATGGGTTCGTCAATAAAACATTTTTATTACCAATTCAAATGAGTTGTTTAAAAACCTAAAAAAACTAATTTCCAAATTTTGTGGTAGTATATGTCTGTGTCAGTATAACTTTTCTAGGATTATCTGTGGGTCTATCTGTCTGACTGTAACATAACTAAAAATTCGCTTAACCTATAACTATGGTATTCGAAATGATAATTAATAGTTTTTAGTGGGGTGGAGCCTTGTAAGGTATTTATTTCTTACAGTAAACAGAATATTTGGAGCCAAAATTCTGAATAGGTAGGTATTTTTCGTAAGATATAAAAAGGGAACAGCCTGCTTCATGATCCAGTAAACGTAAAAATCACAACCTGAAAGGCGTCATTGTCGTAACCTGAACTCCGACACCCAAATTCATCACAGATTTTAAATGAGTAGAACATAAAAAACATATGAATTTGAAATTTAAAAAATTTGATATATTGTAGGTTTTATCATCTTAGATTTTTTGTTTTAAATGGTTGTTGATATGGAAAAAACTGAACTATAAAAAAATTGTTGCCCACCAGAACTTCGTCACCCTTATTTTTTACAAAAATAAAATAATCGGAAAGCTGTCATAGCCCCACAGCCTGAATTCCGTCACCTTGAATTTAAAACATATTTTCAGAGAAAATAGCTCAAAAAGCCTGTGACAGAATTTGGGATTTAGAAAATATGAATGAATGTGATTCTAATTTACAGGTATTTTTCGCTTTTTGATAGATGTAGGTATGAAAAAAACTAATTTCACTCCTATCGGATTCCCGGCTCAATGCTTTTTTGTACCCCAAAACGCGCCACCCCCTTTTTATTGAAAATAATCAAAAAAAGGAAGAAAATTTTGGTTAAAAACTTTACATTAATTTAGTAAAAAATACAAATATTTTAGGTAATAATATAATAAAGTACCTAAAATCTTAGATTCAATGAGTACTTGCAACTGGTTTACCTTATAATAAAATGCGACGTTCCGCTTCGACATTTGGCGCATGACTAAAATCATTTTTCGAGTGCAGCTTCCTTTTAAACAATACAGATGAAGTTTGCGCACAGTGTTGCAAGATATATAGGTGAACTGATAAAAGTTTTTTTTGGAATTTCATTGTAGGATTAGCTTAATAAATCAAAACATTTCTAAAAAGTGACGGAATTCAGGTGGGTGACGGAATTCGGGTTCAATACGGTACATTAATTTTAAAAGAGAAAGTAGATAGTCGGATAATAATTTGTGAGTTTAGTCAAAGAAACGAATAAATTTTTTTGAATGGTACGCCGTTCCGAAATCATGTGTCGGGGTGCAGTTTCAAGCTGCTACGTCACAGTCAGCGCCTTATCGGTGCAACTTAATCCTCTAAGGTTAAGTTGCACCAATCAAATGTTAATACATTTACAAACAACATTAGAAAGTAAAATAAAAAAAGTTTATTTACACTATATAGTTGCTTAGCATTACACTCAATGATTCTCAAAAGGAATTTTCTTGACAATGCGTTACAAAGGGGTGAAGTTGAATCGAAAATGCTGATTTTCCCCGTCACATAATTTATGGATGTCCCTTAAAAAAAACTTGGGTATTTAGAAATTCTTGCACGCATCTCGTTATTTTATGTTCCATTTATACTTTTAAAAGTCAAACTAAATTTATTACTTGCCTAGTTACCCTTAACAACAAATATACAAGAAAAGCAATAATACCTCCTAGAGCCGTTACTCTATATTGGCAATTTATCTTAAAGTACTAAAAAAAGCCGTTAAATTTTTAAATTGCACCAGCAAATGGAACACTAAACTTAGTTGGAAATTAAAAAAATTCTCCAGCAATAAAAATGGTTGTCTAAGCTTTAATTTGAATTGGATTGAGTCACGATTTCTTATTATGGAATTTCAAATAATTCACATTTATAATATAAAATTATAACATAACATTTATCTCCTCATGTTATCAAAGCCTTAAATATTTAGTTTCAGTTATTTATGTTAAACTGATAGGTGGTGTAGTACCTAATGAAAATTTTAAATATGGATCGTGCAAAAGCAGTTACAATCTATATTAAAAATAAATCAATTTATGAGAATATTCCATCAGGGTCTCAAAACCGAAACAGCTAAAAATGTATTATTACATTGACCTGGTATGAAGAAGTCTAAATCATTTTAAAGTTCGAGAATTTTTTGTACCTTTGAGAATCAACTGACGTCAAACAAAGGCATCTAAGAAACTTAAGAGGTAAAATGCAACAAAATAAAGTGATTCAAGTCGACCAAAACGTTCACACCCTTCAAACAAGATTCGACTCGACGAAAAATATTGATGACTCAAACTTTTGTGGAATCGGCAAAAATTGACTGATTGTTCTCATATATGTTCTCACAGATCTTTTGGTTCGATTTTAGTTGATCAACCAAAGTTGATCAACTAAAAACGATTCGTGAGAACGCGCCTTAAGTGCTGGTTTTGTCTCACCTGTCACACATCATCACGTCAGAACAGGTTTTTAACTTTGATTCATAGCTAAAAATGAGTTTTATTCATTCTTGGGCTATCCAGTGAGCATTACTTACAACAAATTTGACACGGAAATGCCTAGTTTTTATTGAAAGTAGTGGTTTTTTAGCTGGACGATGATTTAACAGTTTGAGTTAAATCGTATACGTAATATTCCGCTAAACTGGACCGCTTCTTACAGTTCTGGAATTTTTGTCACAATAACAACCTTCTTTGGCCAAGGGTTTTTCTGATGGTATATATGCATGGCTTATCTTGACACATTAAACGTCGCTTAAATTTCTTAGATGATATTCTTGGCCATCCATTGTTTCTCGCCAGCAGCGCAGATCCTGAAAATTTTAAATTCTTTATAGGTCTCGATACCGTAGATCGATGTAATAATAAATTCTTGGCTGTTTCGGTTTGCTTGATAAGTACTCCGTTTTACATTTTCATAAATCGATTTTTATTCTCGATTGTAACTGCTTTCCCACGACTCATAATATTTAAAAATGGTATTATTTACTATACCAACTACGAGTTTAACATAAATAACTCAAAGCTTTGAAAACATGAGGAGAAAAATATTTGTTGCTATATTTTTGACCAGCAAAATACTGTAGTCAATTTAGTTCAAAACTATTTTTTTCCAAACCAGAAAAAATCTAAACGAGTTCTAATCTCATACAATTTAGAAAATGCTCTTTTAACACTTCGAAGATTACAGATTGATCTGCCATATGCAAATTTACATAATTTACTGTTTTGCAAAACATATGATTTGTTGGTATAATTTTGTCCAATAATGTAACGGCATGCGGTTTCTTCCTATGACGCGTGGATACCGGCGTGAATATGTGTTAAAGAATTAGATTAACCCTTTAGTATATCGATGAGTTGAAAAATAAAAATAAAAAAAAGGAAAAATGCACTGCAGACTATAAAAGAAAATCAGCACAAATTTATAATTTAGAAAATCGCTAAATTGGGTGTGCGACAATTTAAAAGAATCGTAGTTCCTTTTTATAAATTAAAGACCGTTAAAACGTAATTACGGGCTTTTTCGTTTAAAAAATTGTGCGCGTCACAAAGAGCTCCCGAGAAAAATATAAAAAGGAATAAGAGCGATAATTAAAAATTAAATGTTTGAAATAAATCAAGAAACGAAATTATATAGTTTTATACGTCGGCGTTTAGTGCATTTTGTTCAATAGCCAAGTAATCTCCATTTAATTATTTTTTACCGAACTTTTAGACAATCTTTACACTTTTAGGTAACTCTAGAACTTTTAGGTAACTATAGAAACCAAGCGCGATTCTGGAACAAAAGTCTGGGGGGGGGGGGGTTCGGTAATGGTGAAACGGTGACCGTAAATAAACGAACACGAAAAAAGGAAATATTTGCATAGAAAAAACGCTACACAGAAAAACCGCACACCAAACAAAGGCGCAAATCAAACAATGAAAAGTTTTGACTTATGGAAAAATAATAATAATATAAATGTAAGTCTTTAGTAACTATTGTTGCAGGTTACTTGAAACTCCTAATTTTGCTTAAAAAAATAGGGTAGTAGGAACAGAAATCGTAGTATACAAAGTGTGTAACTTTAAGGGCCACAGGGCAACTTTCTCGAGATACAGAGAATCAAAGTTGGCGATGTTTACACTTTTTTTTTGAAAATAATTTTATATCGTGTATTAGAACAAGTGCAATAAGTGGAGATAATTTTTTTTTTAAAATTATGCGGTCAATTTTCTTCAGGAAAAACTATTTTTTTAAACTTTACTTTAAGTTAATAAAATAAGTCTCTACGGAGACATATTAATAAAATATCATTGATATTTCTTTAAAAAACTGGTAAGAAATTTTATTTTTTTGAAATTTTGTGACAGCCTATAACTTCTTAACTTGTAACTTTATCCAAAAAGGAAATAATACATTTGTGGATCACAATTATAGCTCGGTATTCATTTCACTGTGACAAATTATAGGGTAAAGAGAGGATAGATAGACCACATTTTAAAAGTAATTCAACAGAAACTTTATTACAGCATGTATAAACATATATTTATGAAAACATAAATAATAATGCCTGCTCAGGATACCTGCCGAAAGAAATATCTAATATATTTATAAATAAAAAAAATATACCATAAATTAAAAAGGTTTACACTGGACCAACTCCCCTCTAGGTTCGAGGATAGACGGACTGTACATGCTAGAATAGATGGACCACCTCATTGTGACTTGTTCTTTGTAACGTTTAGCCCACCTCCTTGGCATACTGCTTTCCAGTTTGATCAATTTTCATGGAGCCATCGCTGGCATATAACGCATTTGATCCATTCTTCGTTTTTCTTAGTTTTTCTGTAGTCTTCCCCGCAACCAACTCATTTTCGTAATCATCTAAATTTCGGCTTCTTCAGAGTCGTCTAATTCGGGCTCTTCGTCTGAATCTGAAGAAGAAACTGTATACTTCGTTTCAATTTTTTTAAAGCTTCTTAATATGATTGGCAAGTTTTGCTTCAGCATTTACGCCAAGGGCTAAATCCGGCGCTAGTCTATTTGATTTTTGTGAATTGTTAAAT
Source organism: Aspidapion aeneum (assembly GCA_963576565.1). Lineage (NCBI taxonomy): Eukaryota > Metazoa > Arthropoda > Insecta > Coleoptera > Brentidae > Aspidapion > Aspidapion aeneum. Next base: position 30,007,234 of record OY755043.1, read on the forward strand.
TTTAGTCGTCTCTTTAAAGTAGTCTTTCGTATCAAAAAATGTTTGGCTTCTTCATTTACGCCCATATTACCATAATCCTCTTGGCGGTGCAGTATCCTTACGTTTATAAAAATTAATCATTGCCTGAAAGCAAGAAACTATTTTAAAAAACATGGTCCATCTATCCTTCCTATGACTGGACCATCTCTCCTTTTTTTGAGAGGGGAGACGGACCACTTCAAAATTCCCATTTGAATGCATTCCCTTGCGTAATTTTTAGGTTAGGTGTAAAGAAGAAGTCCATTTTACTTAATAAATTACAAAACTACAAGATTTTACTTACGATATTATAAGGCACTTCTATCACAAATATATGCACGAAATTTTTTAAACAAGTTGTATTTAAAAATATTAATTATTTCACATGTAACGAGACGAAACGAATCACAGACACGTTGCTCTAGATAGGCAGGTGGTAAATAGCGGGAACACGGGCGGCTACCCTCGGCGTTGCCACATCAACCAAAATACACGTAGTGGTCCGTCACTCCTCGTGGTCCATCTCTCCTCCTTTTACCCTATTTTTTTGTAAAACGTTGTTAACCCACACCTTTAATTTTAAAAATCCTATATCTTAAAAACAGATGAGTGTTAATCGACTCTCATGTTATATAAACTTTTTTTACCAGAAATAGTAGTAGTGTAGTAGAAGTGGGGGGGTTGACCCGCAGGTCTGACAAGTAGGCCAGAGTAGGCCCTTTTTGCCATGCCCCAAGTCTGTCCCTTAACCCACTCTCTGCACTTGCCTTTGATGGTCGGGTAACTCATTGGGCCTTCCTGTTCTCTTTACAAAGTCCAGTAAGTCTGCCCATGTGAGCATGTGCAGTTCGTCCTCGCTCAGAGTTGGCGCACCGAGTGCCTGTTGTCTCATCCTTGCGTAGGCCTTGCATTCTGCCACGAGGTGTCTTGATGTCTCTTCTTTCTGTCCACAGGCTGGGCAGGTAGTGTCATTCTCGACTCCTATACGTGTCATGTGCCTCCTCAACCGGTTATGTCCAGTTAGAGTACCTATCAGCAGTCCGAGGTCTTTTCGTGTCCGTCCCAGCATCCATATAATTCTGGTCGCTTTTGGACGGTCTACGAATTCTCTGGTCTGTCTGCAACCCGTTCCTGTTTCCCAGGAGTTTAATAGCGCGTCCTGGACCCATTTGTTGAGTCCGCTTTGCACTTGTCTTTTTGTCACGCCCAAAAGTGGCTCCGGTCCTACACAGGCGGTTCCTGCCCCGAGTCGTGCGAGTTCGTCCGCCTTCTCGTTGCCTGTTACCCCCGTATGTCCCGGAACCCAAACCAGCGTCACCCGTTTGCCATCGCTCGTCCAGCGCCTCTGCGCATTCTTCCACCAAGCTGTCAGCAATCTTGGGTGCGTTTAGCGCCTTCAGGGTGGCTTGACTGTCAGAGCTTTATCAGAAATAACCTCCTCTATCACCTGTTGCACAGTAGCGTATCGTGGATAAATGGGCGGGGAGGCGTTCACCCCCCCTGGCCCCCTATGCGACACGCCACTGCTGTTGCACTATGACTCCTAAGTTACGGGACACCCTGTATATATAAAATAATTCGAAATTTTTTAATGAAATTCATAAAAATCATCAAAATACTTATCTAAAGCTTGAAGATCTTTTTTATTATTTGTGAACTGTTTTAATATTTTTTAAAATTTTTGGAAATTTTCGTTTTCGAAACTATAAGTAAATTTTGTTTAAAATCTGTTATGATTCACATTAGACTAGTATTATTGTTTCGTCGTAAGCCTAAAGTAAGTTATTTTTTCTTACTCTAAGGTCGTAGGTAATATTCAAAACGGCATATAAAATAAATAGTGTTCTGTATATTTGATCAAACCTACTTATCCGGGATCCTTATAATATAAAAACGTAGCAGTTTTTTACGCAGACACAAAAAAATGCGAAAACTGGTGAAAAAAATATAGAAAGTTTTTTGAATGATGTCAACGTTGCTTTATAAAGAAGCTATCCAAAATCCAAATGTAAATTGATTTGATGGCTTTGAAAATGTACCATTTTCGTAACTTCACCGTGTAATATTGCAATACTTTAATCAAGTTTTTTGCAATTTATTTGAAATATTGGGGATGTACAAGCCAAACAAACTCCGTATTTGAAATCGGTGCATCGAGATGTAGACTATTTTTTTTTAATCGTTGACTTACCTGTAGTAACTATTGGCCCTTATATTTTATGTATTTTTTCGAGTTCTCGGGGGGTAATAAGTCCCTTTATATCAGCATTAAAAACAGTAATGTAAATATCTCTGAAACGAAAGCTCCAACAAAGATTTTTAAAATAACATAAATTATTGAGAAAAACATTCTTCTAGAGTCCGAAAACCATATTAATGCAATTCTCCATTAAAAAATAAGAATTTTTTAAAATTTTAAAACTTTTAAGACACTATCGTGCATTAATGGATGTTGACCAAAATATAACCAGCTCTTTGCAGTACTGTAAACTATTTTACTTGAAAAAAGTATGAAAATCGGTTTAGCTGTTTAAGAGCTATTGTGTTGCGGACAGAAATACATATACACACACACACACACACACACACACGCGGACATACGTCACGACGTTATTACTGAGATAACACATTTTCGGCGTTATCACAATTTATTTTTTCGTCGAACACAAAAGGTAAAAATCATCCATTTTTATCACAAAATCGATTAGCAAGAGTTTATGATTGTATTGTTGCAAATAAATGTGTACTGTGTTGGAATGGGTTTGTTATCCCAATGACGTCCATATTAAGCCTCTGTTTATGGATCTAAATGGTTGCTCCACAGAAAGTTTAGAAAAATAAATCAACGAAACAAAAACATTTCATGTAAAAAGAAGCCAAGTACGCGTAAATGGTATTCCGTAAAAAGACTTAAGGTAAACGTATAGCCAAGTTCTCCAATAAAAATTTTAAAATTAAAGGTTCTTTCTAGTTTGGATATGTTGTTTTTAAACTTTGCTATTATAGCCAAACTTGTTTATGTTCACTTTAGCACTATGGCAAAAGTCAATTTTTAGCCGTAATGGCCAAGTTAAAAAAAAAACATTTCCAAACTAGTAAGAGCCTTTCATCTTGAAATTTGTATTGGTGAACTTGGCTATAACGGAATACCATTTTCGCGTTCTTGGCTTCTGTTTACATAAAATGTTTTTGCTAGTTTGAGTGAGTTTTAAGTAATAAAATATGCAGAAAATTGTTTAAAACTTTTGCGATGTCTTATTCCAATAGCTTTACCTTTTTTAGTTTTCATTTTGAAATGAATAAATTTTTATTTCTATCAATTTGTGCATTAGTATTGTAGCCCTGGTTGGTATGTGATGTTAAAAATTTTTAATTTTTTATATAAAATATGTCAACGGAATCGTACTGGACATGCGAGGGAAAGTGGGGTTAATTTTTTTTTCAATCATTAGAATTTAGTACTCTTCTTAATTTATTTCTAATACCTACCTTACTTTATATTATACATCATATGCTTTTATGAGAAAATGAGAAGGAGGATCTTTACAAACTTGTCTATAATTTCTATCAGTTTGCCAAATCCCAGGTTTCTAATATTTCTGGAAGTGGGCAATAATTGTTTTAAATAACTTTAGATGTATAGGGGAGGGAGGTAAATTAAAATTATGGTGTTTTATAATGTTTTCCTATAGTTTTATCATAGTTCCTACCGGTCTGCCAAAGCTCAGCTCTCTAGAATTTCTGGAAGTAGGCAATGTTACTTTTATATAACTTTATGTGTTTAGGGGAGTCCTATCTCAGCTCTCTAGTGTTTCTAGAACTGGGCATGCAATGTTAATTTTATATAACTTTACATGTATAGGGGAGGGGAGTAAATTAAAATGAAATTTCAATAAACAAATTTAATTAAAATAAATTTATGTGAGTTTTTTTTTCCAAGGGTTCATAAGTTCTATTAGTCTGCCAAATTTCAGTTTTGTAGCATGTCTGGAAGTACAGTCGAATTTTAATTTGAGTGAGTGGCAAATTCGATGTTTTTTAAAATTTCGTAACTACTTTATTGGTTTATAGAAGTCCATGAAGCTTGGAGTGATTGTTAGATCTTCAAGTTTCGTAGTTTCGTAGCTCATTCCGAAGTAGGTAATAGGTTCGGTTAATATAAGGTTAATAAGGTTAATATGGGCTGAAATGTTTCAAGAAAAGGTGATACAGCAGTTTGCGCGAACTGGGCGGGGCACTACCGTTCCCCCAGATGAAGCTAAGTGTTTCTAAAAAGCAGTTCATATTTTTTGCCTTTGACGCATTTCGGCTTAAACACCATAATCATGAGGGTTTTTAAAGTGTCGAAGATGAAAAATCCAGCAAATGCCCACCAAACCCTTATTTGATATTTAGATCTAAAAAATATTTAAAAAGAAACAAATTTTCCAAAACCCTTTTCAAATTAAATAAGAGTTTGGTTAGTTTGGTCAAATTTGGCTTTATTTTAATTTTTTATCAATTTATGAAAACTACGTTGTTCTCAAAGTGTGCCTGAATGAGGTATAGGTTACATAAAAATGGTTCCAAAGACTAACTGCACATTTTGAATATGGACTCTTTGCTGAGATTTTTATGTAACCTATACTTCATTCAGGCACACTGTGTTCTAGCTGCTGTCGTTTTTCAGAGATATACAATTTAATTTTTTCAAAAATCATGACTTGCAAACTATAAAGTTATAACAAATTTTGTTGAAATTGTAATTCTCAATCTAAGTGTGAAGATAGTCAGAAGATATGATTTTAAAAAATATATCACAAAAACAGTGACTTTAAAGAAGTTTGACGCTATGATAAATATCACAGAAAAATTTCGACATAATAGGGACATTTTGGGTTTCGTATTTTACAGTTTGTTACCTTTATTGTAATTACTGAGTCTGCGCATTAACAGCTTCTTGCTTCTCTTTTGTTATTTACGGTAACGGCGCCCGGTACTTACCGTCCTTTACTGTTAGCGTTATTTTTTAAGGATAGTTTTGTATTGTTTTTTTTATGCAGTTGAATTTTTTACTAAAATTCGACAGTTTGGTTTGTAAAAAGCCATAAATCTAATAAAAATAAATAAATAAATATACATAAACAAAGAGTTGAAGGAGTGGGAAACTACTAAATTAACGTTTGTGTTATGCTTATCTTGAGTGTTCCAAAATCTATCTTTTCTTGCCCTGAATGTTACCGTTACTCTTAGTAACAATAACGGTAACAGCTGTCAAATTTTCTGTTATTTTAGCTGACCCAAAATGTACGTATTTTATTATTCTTCGTGTTAATTTGAAAAAATTTTATGAGCCCTTAACCACACAAGCTCAAACAAGTACCCATGCTCACGAGGCCAACTATACTAATTGGTCAAAGCGAAAAAATCTGCAACGTGGGTAGTCTTAACAACTACACTCAACAAGCTCTTTTTTAGAACAAGGACGACTACATAGAACTGACATTAAATACAAACTGAATCTGGAGTACAAACAAAAAGTAGCTGAGCGGGTATAGAAAGATTTTGTTTCTCATGTATTTTTTCGTGGGTAGCTCGAAAGTTGTACACCCACCGGGGTCCAAGATCTAATGGACACACTCTTCCGAACACTGCATGGTCAATGTGATATTCTTGTAAAGCTACAGAGACGGTATATAAATCCCATCTTACGATATTGGTAAGAGAAATAAAAAATAATTTATTCATTCATACACACTCTGGGCCCTAGGGACCTAGACCTTAGTGTAACTGAGTTTCATATTTACAGTATCCTCTAACTAATTCTCTGTCAAAAATTATTAATATTTTCAGAGAACCAAGTATTTGCAGGAAGAAAAATGATAAATGAGATATTATGTCATTACCGTCCTCCTTCTTCTTCTCAATAGTATAATGCCTTAACACTATATATAAATTCATTTATGCTAAAATTCGAGTAGTAATAATAATTAAGCCTAAAAGGCATTGCCATTTTTCTATAAATTATTTTACATATTAGCCTTGGAATAAGCAGGAAAAAATATAATCTTTTTAAAATATATATCTAAACTTCTTTACCAAATGTTGTAAAGAGGAATGTGCCATGTGAAATTGCATACTGAAAGAAGATATTGGTCTATGATTCCAAATTATTTTTAGTTAGTGGTAAAATATTAGAGGGAATTGTTATTTTAAGCAAACCAAAAAATACTTAAAATAATTGTTTTAAACAAACCAAATACATAAGTTAAAAGTAAGTCTAAATGGGAACAAGTAAATAACTTAACTAGACTTCCTGCTTATCCATTTTTGTAAAACAAAAATATTTTTTTAACAAGAACTTATTTTCATATTTCAAGAAAAGTATGTTTCAAAACCAGAAAACATAGGCGAATCTGTCACACATAATATATACGTAATTACTGTCCCCATCCAGTCATTACCGTCCCCTTTGGAACTTTCTTCCTGGGGACCGTAATGATGGGGATGGTAATGACGTTCTAACATGTTTTTCTTTCAGTGCATAAATTGAGGTTAGGATTATTGATCAGAAATGTGACTAAATACTTTTGCAATATTCCTTTGACAAAATAAGACCAAAACTTTTAATTTTTTTAAAAATATAAATAAAAACAAGGAGAGGACGGTAATTACCATGTGTTAAAAATATATTTTTTCTTAACTGTGATTTTAATAATTTTTTCACCACAAAAAAAAACTACTTTTGTTCATATGCAAAGAGGCACTAATTTTTGCCACCTTTTTCTAACCATAAATATTGAGTACAGTGCCATCTAGTACAAGAAAAATGTCTTTAAGGAAGAAGGGACAGTAATAATGCATAACCCAGGGGAACGACATTCATTGAAGAATAGTGTGTTTCTAAGTCATATTAGAGAATTATTGAAATACAGCCAGGCTATAATTGTGCCACGCACTATTTTGACACATTCTTATTGAAAACTGACAGTTCCTTCAAAATTGACATACCAAAGTCGAATTTAAAACTTTCGTCGTTTATTTTCAATTAATAAAAGAAGGCACTATTTATTCCGGCTCATATAGTAAACAAAGGCCTGTGTTGAAAGATCACAGTTGATGTTACAATGTGAAGGTGTCAAAATTGTGCCTGGCACTATTATAGCCTGGCTTTATTTCAATAATTCTGTATTAACTAAAGGAAGTTAAACTTTAAAGTGTTTTCAACCACTAGGAAAAGTCTTAGCAGACAAATAGTGTTTTAGAAAAATGTTTTAAAAACATTGGTTTCACAGCTATGGAACGGGACGGTAATGATAAAAAAGATCTTCTGCCCATTTAGAAAAAAACTATTTAAACATATGTATTTTTCTATTTTTGTTCCTAACGCAGCACATGTTTCTTTAACTATTAGAACTAGTTTTTATGTAAATATCCAAAAAAATATTTATTTTAATTGCCGGGGAATGAAAAAGGCAGTTTACCGGATAATTCCTCATATTTAGATAATATTTTCTTTGAGTTGATCTTGCTTGGCTGTAAACTCTAAGGGCGGATTATTTCAGGGAAGATACAAAGAAACCACTCAAGGGGCCTGTGCGAGAAAAATCGTTGGAGTGAGTGGCCCCCTTGAGGGTTTTATGCTGACTAAGAGCCAGAGCAGACTACCAGGACTGCACAACACATACTAGCCTCTATGATGACGATCGTAACAGCCAGTGCACACTTGGTTAAAATGAGAATGGAAAAAGTTTTAAGAAATGAAACGAGTACCTATAGGTATAAACGGAGAGATTTTAAAAACAAGGTCATATTAAACAATATACTTTGCCAAGTTATGGGCATCTAAGCTCACACGATTAATGTATAATGTTATTTTAACCCATTTTGTTCGGCGAAAATAACTCCCTATCTGCCACTCGCAGAGGTGTCCAATTGGATTCCCCTCCCCCTAGGGTAATACCACTGAACAAAACAAGCTATATTGTATATTTTTTAGCTTAATGAACATATATAGGGTGTCCCAAATAAAAGCAACTACATGGGGATTTCGGAAACGGTAAGAGATACGAGTTTGTTTAAATAGGAAAAAAGTTGCGCTATTCTAAGCCCAATCAGATGCGGTATTAAAATTAAAAATGTCTGCGGGGGTCTTCAAAATAACAAGCAAAAACTAAAAATTGTGTTTTTTGAAAAATTGAAATATTGCCGTCATCCTGGAAACAAATTTAATGAAATTTGGTAGTTTTGTATAAGCAACTACGGCCAATTGAACGAGGTTAACAATTTTTTTCTTGGCCTTCTAGTTTTTTTGAAACCATTGTCAAATTTGTTATTTCTTATGACCGCCATATTGTACTTACACTTCAATAAATAGAGCATAAAAGGAAGCCTATCTTTGGATGACGGAAAATGTGAATTTATTAAAAAAATAGTTTTTCACTTAGTTCGCTGTGAAACAAATGCCGTAGTTGTTTTTGTTGTTATAACTACCTTTCAAAACTTTTCAATTAATCTGATTTATATGCAAATCTTTAAGGCCCTTATTTTTTAATTTTTCTCTGGCTAAGAAATAATACAATTTCTGAAACAAAAGTCTGCATTTATTATTTAATTTAAAATAAAACCAAAAACCGATAACAAAGCATTGAATCAAATAAGCAAATGTTTGAAAATTCCACCGTTGTTATTCATGCAAATCCTGCATAGATGAATTAAAGACATGCATGCATCTGTAATCATTTGTTTAGGAATTTCTTCTATGGCTTGAACAACGGTTGCCTCAAGTTCTTCTATCGTATTATGAGTAGTAGAATAAACTTTATCCTTTAAGTATCCCCAGTACAAAAATTAAGAGGCGTAAGGCCCGGCGAAGGTGCAGGCCAGGCAACTGTTATTTCCATGTTGCTGATTCAAATAGTCGAATATGATTCTTACATTATGAGGAGGTGCTCCATCTTGCGGGAACCACATGTTTGCTACATATTTAAAAGGCAAATTTTCTAAAATATGGTCAACGTAATTTTGTAGAATTTCTAGATATCGAGGTGCCGTCAAATTATTATGTAAAATGTTAAATTGTATGTGTCCGTTTATGACTCCACCTAACGATTTAATAACGGACTTTCATCGGCCAAGTAAACGTAGTTATGTCTGTTAAACACCCCGCAAAGTGTAAACTTGCTTTCGTCGGACCACAGAACCTTAAGAGGAAATTGAGGGTTTTCATGCGATTTTTGTATGAACCAATTGCAAAGCAAGGTTCTTCTTTTTAAGTCACCATCTCGGAGTGTTTTGCGCCCCCCAGCTTGACAACTCACGGGCCACTGGTTAGGTAAGACAAATTCGTACGACTCCGCATTACGGTGTAACGTTTAAGTAAATCTTTTAAGCTTATTATATATTTTTTTAAACACATGCCTTGCCATGGTTTGCCTCTGGAAATCTGCAACTAAAACTAAAAAGGCTTAAAAACTTAAAAATAAGGAAAAATAATGCTGCTACCGCAACCAACAAAAGACCTTTAATTCGAAAAACAAAAGATTGACGGTGGAAAACAAAAGATTGTTGCCTAAAGGCAGGAAAAGGTTGTCGTTTAAAGATGATGGATGTTGGTTTTGCCTTTGTATTGTGTAGTTGTGATGTTTTGGTATTTTTCCTAAAATTCTACAATGATCCCATGGGTAAGTTCATTCGAATCTGCTCAATATTAAATTGCATTTAAAATTGATGTCCAGTAGGTATAGTGCTTTTACACAGATTTTTTAAATAAATAACGGCGTCTTGCATTTCTACTGATTTAGTCTTGACAATTATCTAATTGTTACAAATACGTAATCCAATTCAAACCGAACAACATTAAACTTATAACTAAACCACAAACCATTACAGACTACATATTACATATCAAAGATTGAAGCCAACTTGCAAATTGTACTTATTTTCACTCAGTCGTGAGAATAACGCTTAAATGTAACGCTCACTCTATGGTCAGTGTACTATACTTCTTGTTTTTGGTGAGATTTCGGTTATATTGCTTGACAAAAAATACTTCAAATGACTTGGGGTATCCAAATACAAATACAGGGTGTTCCATTTGAAAAAATGTATTTTTATGTCATATCTTTTTTTTGAGACACCCTGTATAATAACGCATTTTTTTTCTGAATCCCCTCTTCAAATAAAAATCTACGTGTCCGAGCTTTTTTCCAAAGAAGAGACATTGTATGGTTCGACTCAGGAATCTCATCCAGGAATTACATTTGCGCAGTTAAAAATTAGACGCTGTTTTTGCTGGCGCGTTCAAGGTTAACACAGTAATGGTATAGCGCGGCGATAGACTACCTGGTATTTACCCGCTATATATATTATTATGTTATGCGCGATTTTCTCCAACGCTGTCATCTGCCCCGCGGTAAATATATCGTACGCGATTTTGGAAGGCGCGGTAAAAGCCGTGAGCGGTGTTTGCATGCGCGGTATAATATACCATACGATTTGTAGTGACACGGTTCTGGTGGTGCTATTTTGACCGCGAACCGAAGATAATATACTGCCTTTCAAAAAAAATTGTACACCTATCATGGGTTTTTCAGTGGCGCACTCAGGAATATGTCTTGGGGGGGGGGGCCGAGGCCTCTTGGGGGGGGGGCGAAGCCTCATGATGTCGAATTTTAAGCTATTTTTTGTGTTTTTTTCTGAAATATGTCGAAAATATGTAAAAAAATCTAAGGCTTGGGGGGGCCCGGGCTCCAGGGCCCCCCCTGGGTGCGCCCATGGGTTTTTATATTGCAGGTGTACAAATTTTTTTGATAAGTAGTATATTATCAAAAAAATAGTAGATTCTATTTTTTTCTGTATAAAACTAGGTGGTGGATGTTCTTAAACAATTTTCCCTTGCATTTTCTTTAGCACTTTGTACCAGGACTTTCTTACACATTAAAGGGACTTTAGTTTTTAATGTTCCTTATAAAAAGGCCATTAATCAATGCTGGAAGTTTGACTTTATTTATTTTTGTTTCAGATTAAGAATGCAAAAACATTTTAGGTCAATATTCTTAATTTGATTAGAAGCTAAACATCATAAGCACAGAAAAGAAAAGGTATCACAATTTAAAGAGCATATAATTTCCCATCGATTAGTAATTCATTGGTTTTGAGCATAAATTAACTTTAAATCCGCCCTAAAACTCTCGAACTATACCTTAAAGCCCTCAAAAAGGTGTATTATTTTTAGTTTTTGTTTTAGACAATAAAACTGCCTTTTCAACATTGTATAAGCTGGTAGGGAAAGCGTAATTACAAACTTTCCAGCTGCGTCCATTAATTGTAGTTAATAAAATAATTTAAAAAACTATGTTTTTTCAATAATTTATTTGAGTTTTTACAAAACCAACTTTCGTAGGAAATAATGTATTATACTTTGATGTAGTTAATAAAATTTTCTTTCAATTGTTGTATAATAAGATCAAATTAGTTTTACAAATAAAACTTCACGGGCGTCCTTAAATTAAAAAATCTTTTAAAAAAGCACAAAATAAACAATATTTGTTTTATATAATTTCCTCAGAAACTAAACTAATCCATTGAGTAAGTAAACCATATAGAGGAGCCACCGGCGAGCTTTACCATATTGAGGGGTAGATGGCCCTAAAATAAATTCGTCTGGTACGCAATATTCAGAGACAACTACTATGATATAATGGCATTTGTATGAAAGGCATGAGCCTCGGAACTCGCCCATGTAACTGAATGGTATTGGCAGTTCCTGAATATTGCGTACCAGACGAATTTATTTCAGCGTCATCTGCCCCTCAATATGGTAAAGCTCGCCGGTGGCTCCTCTATATGGGTTATTTACTCAATTAATATGAAAAAATATGTACAACCGTTTATTGTAGACAGTGAAACTTCTTTTTTAACCGTGTGTAACTCGGAGGGCATGAACTTATAACAAACTCGCCAGAGATGTTCGTAATTGGGGGTCATTTAAAAAATTTAAAAGGAAACTTGTTTTTTACATGTTTTATTCGATTTTCTTAAAAACCAATCTCTTTATTAAAAAAATGTATTCCACACTTCGCCGTAGATAATAAAATTTCCTTTTAGACGGTGTATAACAGGGTGTAAGTTATTTTATGAGTATTTGTTATTGTTAAAAATGTATTGATATAACTACGCCCCTTGTGGCTGTACTACAGCTTTTAAAAAGGAATTATATTTTCTACAATATACTGCACATTTTTCCCTAGAAGTGTAGTTTTTGAGTTTTCTGTACTTCCTTCTCCTAACCTTATCGACCAATTAATTGTTTGAAAGAGAATTTTGTTCTATTTTTAAAATATTAAAAATTTTTCCTAATATACCGCAGCTTTTCTACTAATTTAAAAAAATTATTAAAACATGTTCGCAACACAAGAATAAACGAGCATCTTTAAAGGGTACATTTTAGTTTCGTCCGCTATCTTGGATTTTGAGACGGCGGACATAAATATATATTTAGCCAAAACTCTGATTAATTCTCTGCCATGTGCAGTTTGTCCCATTAAAATTGATTGTATAGTTCAAAAGTTATAGTAAAAAAAAATATCCGGTTTTTTTGACCCACCCGGTACATTTTTTTGCTTTGTACGCTCCTGCATTAAACTGCTGATCGTTGCATCTAAAATTTAAACTAAAAGTAAACTAAACCACTAGCAATCTTTTAAGTTCTCTCGAAGCCACCTTCATTATAATGCCGGCTTAAAATGCTGACTGTAGGTTTGGAAAGGTTGTGCTCCCCGTTTGCGTTAACCAACCCAAGGAAAATTTCTGGAACACAATTTTGTAATGTCAGCACACCTCATTAGTGGCTTTTTGGAGAATAAACGGTAAATGGAGGATGTTCGAAAATATCTTTCGGAGGCAGGTTTACTAAAATTTAACAGACCCTGATTTACATGTGAAAAAATTTTTTGATTTGATTTTGACAAATAATTTGTGTGAAAAAGTCTAAAAAATTGATATACAGTTCAAGCTCGGTAACGTGAACACAAAAAAACCAACCTCTATTCATATTACCGATAGTACAAATTAGCGGAAGTCATAATTTAAGACTTTTTTGGGGAAATTAGACCATAATTTATATGCTTAGAAGTTTAATGTTCCATTAGATAATTACATTATAATGTATATATTTAGAAAATAACAACTTCAGGAGAAAATACGTATGTACCTAATGCATAAAATATCTTCAATATCAATTGAATTTTCTTAAATCAGAACAATGCTTCAATAGCTTCAGTATATTGAAGGGTGGACGGCCCAAACTGACTTGAAATTCGGATTCAGCGGGCCAAAATACATGCCGGTAGGTAGGTCGTGTCTGCTGTACAAACAACTTTTTTTTTGTGTGCCGGTCAAATTAATAAAATAATCACACACTTACCCAATTCATATCATAACAGGTCATAGAAAACGACTCTAGTGGCTACAGCGTTGCCAGGCCTACTGATTTTTCAGTAGATCTACTACTTTTGGGTTTTTGTCTACTGAATACTGTTTTTACGGCGGAATCTACTGCTTTTTTCGGTTTTCAAGAAATATGAGCAGTAGATCTACTGTTTTTGTTCTTCAAGAAAATTTATCAGGCTATATACTCACTCACCGCTGGAACAAAATGTTAGAAAAACCAATCTTTAAAGACATCTTTGGTCATCCACGCGTTTTTTGTACACTTGTAAATGACTGGATTTCGAAAGTCCTTGAAACAGCGGGGATTTTTTGCTTTTCCAAGTAGCTGAGGTTTCAGTTTGAAATGACCTGTGGCTTGCACATTCTAAGAATGTCACTCGTTTTGGCATTTTCATTCCAGAAGCCGCTTTCTCAGCAATAGAAACGTATGTTTTATCTGGCAAAAGTTTCCAGTATAATCCCGTTTCATCAGCATTAAAAAGTTGATTTTCAGTAATTCTAAGTTCATCCATAAGTTTTTTCAATTTTTCTTTAAATGGACCTACCAGTTCCGACTGGGATGACAATTTTTCACCCAATATTTTTAGTAACGTTATTCCATGGCAGGCCTTAAAACGTTGCAGCCATGGGCCTGTCCGTAAATTACGTAACGCTCTAGGGGGGGAGGGGAGGTTTGGCCTTGCGGTACGCTCAATGATTTTTTAATCTGTTTTTTCTTGAAAATGCGGGCGAAAGGGGGAGTCAAAAATCCTAAATTTTTGCGTTACGTAATTTAACGACTTTCCCCATCCCTCACTTGCACTAAACTTCATTGTTGGTTGATATATGTTTCCGAAAATTTGAATTGCCTTGTGTTTTAAGATGTCACTGCTTAATACTACATGTTTTTCACGTTGAGTGAGAAATCATTTGTATAATTGACGTTTCATCTTCGGGTACCCACATGATTTCAATGTACATTTTTAGCTCACACATATACTATACTATAGTAGTGTGAGCTATGGTGATCCTAATTTTTTCGAGAAAAAAAAAGTTGCTCCGATTTCAAAAATGTTTATATATCTTTGCGTTTCAGATGATTTTGAAACTTTTTTGTTGCGCCGTCTGTCTGTCTGTCTGTCTGTCTGTATGTCTGTCTGTCCGTCTGTCTGTCTGTCTGTCTGTATGTCTGTATGTCTGTATGTCTGTCTGTAACGACCAACGCGCATAACTCAAAAACCGCTTGGCCGATTTTAATGAAATTTGGTACCTAGGCTGGGTCTTGCGTCGAGATGGTCCCATTTAAAAATGAACAAAATCCACCGAACACAAACCAAATAGAAGGGTGGGGGTAGATTTCAAAAATTAGAGTTTATGTGAAACTATGGCGTGTTTGATATCAAACGAAAGGTAATTGAGTCTAGAGTTAAACAAAATACATTTTAATTTACTTTAAAAAAAAAGGGTGAAGGAATATTTTAAAAATTAGAGTTTAAGTGTAAATATGGCGTGTGCGATATCAAACGAAAGGTAATTGAGTCCGGAGTTTAACAAAATACATTTTAGTTTTTTGTTTTTCTTAAGGGTGGGGGTAGATTTCAAAAATTTGAGTTTAAGTCAAAACATGGCTTGTGTGGTATCAAACAAAAGGTAATTTAGTCTGGAGTTGAATAAAATATATTTCAGTTTTTAGTTATATTAGCTCACACGTACACTATAATTATAGTACCTAGTGTGAGCATAGGGGCCCATATATTGGCAGAGTATTTGCTTGATCTTAATGTATTAGTTACCCTTTCAAGAATCCTATCACTTTTCTTTTTTATGGAACAAACTGTTGTTTTTGCCACTCTGTATTTTCTGGCCAGTATAGTAACTTCGCGATGTTCCTGAATAAGATTTGCTTAGTCCTGTAGGTAAGGATTTTGGGTTTTACTGTTTTTCCCATATTTTAGATTAATCCATTTCCAGACTTCAGAAAAAAAGAATATTACTCTCTAAACTTTTCAATCAATACGACTAAACATAATAATATACTACACACTACACACCACCCAAAGAAAAATATCGAATTAAACGATTATATGCGTGGCGTATCAACTCAGAAACGCTGAAACAACAACCAAATATTTGGGGTATATTTTTCGGGAATTAGGTAATTCCTCGAAAAAAATATTTTGTTCACAAAACCGCGTTGTTCGCATAAGCAAGTGTTCACATTACCGAGCTTGCACTGTATATGCAAAAAAACTACGACAAGATGGAGAGGAGCGGGTTGTAATGTAGCTTAACACATCTCAAGATAAAAGGAAAAAAATTGCAAACGACTGGAAAATTGCGCTAAAATGCGACGAAATTTTTAGAAAAATTTAGTACATTTCGGAAAAAAACCAGCCTTGGAAATTTTGAACCAACAATTTTTCGGAATGGCGCCTCAGAAGAAAATTTTTGCAATATAAGAGAACTCATAGAAGATTGAAAAAAAATGCACCACATTATTTGTTGACCTATCGGCAAAAAACGCGAAGTTAAACACTTTAGAAAAATGAGTTTTTTTTTAGAAAAAAATGGCGCCTATGGACATTTTTGGCAAAAAAATGCAAAAGTTTGGTTAGTTTGAAAACTACCTACTGTACAGAAAAATTAGGTTATTACCTATAGTACAGAAAAATTAGGTATGGTTTCCTGAGCAAAGATGACTCTTAAAGTTAAATAAAGAAATTGCAAGTCCCAACTTTAACAAATAAAGAATTATGAATTTTAGCTCACACATATACTATACCATAGTAGTGTGAGCTACGAACGGTGATCCTAATGTTTTCGAGAAAAAAAAAGTTGCTCCGATTTCAAAAATTTTTATATATCTTTGCGTTTCAGATGATTTTGAAACTTTTTTGTCGCGCCGTCTATCTATCTGTCTGTCTGTATGTCTGTCTGTAACGACCAACGCGCATAACTCAAAAACCGCTTGCCTGATTTCAATAAAATTTGGTACCTAGGCTGAGTCTTAGGTCGAGATGGGCCCATTTAAAAATGAACAAAATCCACCGAACACAGGCCAAATAAAAGGGTGGGGGTAGATTTCCAAAATTAGAGTTTATGTGAAAATATGGCATATGTGATATCAAACGAAAGGTAAGTCAGTCTGGAGTTAAACGAAATACGGTTTAATTTTTGTTTTTTTTAAGGGTGGGGGTAGATTTCAAGAATTTGAGTTAAAGTCAAAACATGGCTTGTGTGGTATCAAAGGAAAGGTAATTTAGTCTGGAGTTAAATAAAATATATTTCAGTTTTTAGTCATATTAGCTCACACGTACACTATAACTATAGTACCTGGTGTGAGCTAAGGGGCCCATATATTGGCAGATTATTTTCTTAAGATGAAAGAAGGAATTTCTTAGAAATAAAATTTCGGACTTCCATTGTCCCTATTTATTTCAAACGTGTCGTTTTGGTTAGTAAGTATCTCTAACCTTTTCCAAGTGTAAACTAAGGAAGGTAATACGAAATGCTTTAAGGATATTCCATTTTGCGTAAATTTTTTTAAGAAATACTGGCTAGGCCAAAAAAAACCGGACAATTTTTATTTAATTACAATTTTTAAACTGTACAGTCGATTTTAATAGGACAAACTGCACTTGGCAGAGAATTAATTAGAGTATTGACTAAATACCTATATCTTTTTGTCCGCAGTCTCAAAATCCAAGATGGCGGACGAAATTAAAATATACCCTTCAAAGATGCTCGTTTATTCTTGTGTTGCGAACATGTTTTAATTATTTTTTTCAATCAATAAAAAAGCTGCATTCTTGTCACGCACAAGAAGATTCCAATTCGCAAAATCGGTTTAGTGGTTCTAAATAAAAATATTTTTGTTTCAACCATTGTTTTTCATATAATACGATTCCCTTACCAATGATGTCCGCATTTATTTCTTTATAAATTCATTGCTACTAAACCGATTTTAATAAAATAAAAACATTATTATGAGAATTGATTGCTTTTTAAAGATCATGATCAAAGTTTATCGCCATCAAAAAATTTAAGATGGCGGACAGAATCACACTTGATTCTTCAAAATGGCGTTTTCATTCTTATTTTCCGAACACGTTTTAGTTTTTTTTAATTTATAGAGAAGTACTAGTTTTCCCCCACACAACGGGGTACTAATTAGTAAAATCGCTGTGAGGGTTCTCATAAAATCTATTTTTGTTTCAGCTATTGTTTTACCGATTATACGACTGCATCGCCAATCCTGTCTGCATTCATTTCCTCATAAATTCGTTATTACTACACCGATTTTAGTGGAATAAAACAAATCATGATGAGAATTAATTGCTTTTTAAAGAGTTTAATTGAAATTTGCCGCCGTCTTAGAATTTAAGAAGTCGGACAGAATCATACTTGACTCTGCCAAATGGAGTGTTTTTCTTATTTTACGAAAATGTTTTTTTTTTTAATGTACAGAAAAATACTACTACAAGTTTGTTAATTAATTAATGAAGGGCTTGTCTATAAATAAAAAAAAAAACATTTTCGGAAAATAAGAAGAAACATGCCTCTTTAAAGAGTCAAGTATGATTCTGTCCGACATCTTAACTTTTAAAATGGCGGCAAATTTCGATTACAATGTTTAAAGAACAATCAATTGTCACCATGATTTTTTTTGTTTCACAAGGATCGGTTCAGTAATAATGAGTTTATAAGAAATTGAATGCAGACAGGATAGGCAATGCAATCCTATAATCTGTAAAACAATTGGTGAAACAAAAATAGATTTTTTAAAAACCATCACACTGATTTTACTCATTTGCACCTCATTGTGCGGGGAAAAAGTAGTGATTTTCTATAAATTAAAAACAAAACTAAAACATTTTCAGAGAATAAGAATAAACACACTATTTTGAAGAATCAAGTATGATTCTGCCCATCTTAAATTTTAAGATGGCCGTAAGTTTTCTCACCAGGATGTTTTTTATTTAATTAAAATCGGTTCAGTAGTAAAGAATTTATAGGGAATTAAATGCAGACATGATTGGCAAGGCAATCGTATAATATTCAAAAAAATGGTTGAAACAAAAATATTTTATATCTTTTTTAGAACACTATCAAGAATGCGACCTTTTTACTGATTCAAAAAAATAATTAAGACATGTTCGCAACACAAGAATAAACGAGCATCTTTGAAGGGTACAATTTTATTTCGTCCGCCATCTTGGATTTTGAAATGGCAGACAAAAAAATATATTTAGTCAAAACTCTGAATAATTATCTGACAAGTGCGGTTTTTCTGATTCAAATCGATGGTATAGTTCAAAAGTTATAAAGATAAAAAAATTGCCCGGATTTTTTTGGCCCACCCGGTATATTTCTTGCACCTACATTCAGTCTTGTATTATAAAACTAAGCTGAGGTTTTAAAGTGACCTTTTCGATTAAATGTCGATCTATGCGGCTTTTCTATATTCATACCTCAGACCTCTCAAAAGCAGTGACATTAAAATATCCAGAGATATTTTTTTAAAGTTCATCAAATGGCATTTTAGATTAAAAACCAGTTCTAATTTTTAAATTCATTTAAATAAATAAGAATTATCCAAAACAGACTCTTTTTTTTCCTTGTTAGTTAATTTTGCGCAGGTACTAGAACAAAGCAAAAAAAAATGAAAAAACGTAGGTTGTTTTTTACGTTATTTTCAAAATATCGTTATTTAGGTGTAATTTTAAAATGGTTTTAAAAATAGCGTAAAAAAACGACCTACTAAACTTGGAAAAATGTGTGTTTTTGGGCGACAGTACCTACCAGTAAAGCTGTCACAAAATTAATTATTGTCTTATTTTTTCTAATTATTTAGAGCCTGTAAGTAGATCAATCTTATTAATAAGAGTAATGATAATAATAATAAAACTTCTTTTTTTCCGAGCTCATAAAACTAAATTTTCTCCCTTATTTTCTGTCGCAGGGTGCGTTTTATGACAACGTATAGGATTCTGCTGGTCTTCTAAAAGGTGCGTTCACTTTAAACTTTAGGAAAATAAAAGCAAATTTTAAAATTTTAGTTAACTTTTACTAATATATAAGAAAAACATAAATATTAATTGAACAAATTAGCCCAGTAAATTTTGTTTTTTTGGAGCAAAATCAAATTTTGGCTGCCACAGACCAAAAAAAAATATTTATTAAAAACTTATCAAAGCTTTTCAGTTTTTATTATAAAGAACACGAAACATTTTAGGTCTGAAACCACTTAAAGTCCCCAATTAAATAGTAGAAAGCAACAAAAAATTTTTTTGAAACATGACAACGTCCCGGCGGTAACGTGTCACTAGAGATTTCTCCAGTTTTAAATTTAAATATTGCCTTTAAATTGATGGACCTAATAACTGAAAGATATCTTTTATACAAATTTGAAGTTTATAGATTTGTAAACATATAGGTTTTGTTCTATTTTATCCATAGAAAATTAAATAAAAAATAAAATAACTTGTCACAATAAATCTGTCCCAGGAGGAAACAGGCAATTTTTCCGCAAAGAAAATTCATTCCAGTAGTGAGTTATAGAGGACCGCGACGTACAATGTCGGCGAGATTTTGAATTATTGATCGTTATGAAATTTAAAAATTTTAATTTATAGATTTGAAGCAAATGATGTTGTACTTTTTGTAACCTGCATTACCTTACGTATAAAATACTAAAATGTAAGGAAATTGTCCCATCTGTAAAACGATTTTTCCCGCTCAGTAACGCTTTTCTTCGATGTTACAGAAATTGTCCTGTGTTACAAATCGGGACAATGAATTTTTCTTTGGATTTTAATTGGAAAATAGTTGTATTTATCATCTGCCTTGATAGCTTTGACCATATTAATTTTTTAATTTTTTTTGTCATAAATTGTGTCTGCCTTCTGTAACTCCTAAAATACCTGATATTTTTGTCAAATTTGCAAGTCCATTTCTATTTTAATCCAATTTTTTTAACTTTAAGTTGTCCTTTAGATACAACTTATTAAGTAAAAGAATAAATTATTTTTCAAATAAAGTATATTTTTTTTAATCCTTTGTGAAATCCCTAAGAAAAATTTCTAAGTTAGTTTTTAGAAATAATTTATTAGTTATTATAATAAAATTACTGCGCTGTATGTGTTTTACTCAGTTTCTCACTAGCAATCTAATTTCAGGCATATTTTAACAAATTTGATTGATTTTGGGTAAGTAATATGGCAAGAACTTCACCGCGTTACAGAAGGGACAAAAAATGACCATTCTAAAAAAACTCCTTATAAAAAACGCAACTCACATATTATATCTTACTAGTTTTTATTGACACATAATAGTATAAAGTCTGACACGTTTACAACAATTTTTGCTGATACAGAAACTTTTTTCTCAGCAAATTTTTTTTTGCATTTGAAAATTACCGAATTACTACTAAGCGCATGTCAGAGCGCAGGCGCGCTCGCCCAGAATAAAGGTAACATTAAGAGACAGGTAAAAAGCATGCCCAAAAGCACCTTAATACTGATATTTGGTGATGATTAATGTATTTTAAGAAAATTTTACATCGGAACAAAACTTAGCTAATCCATTCTCCCTCTTTGTTGTTTTGTATGTGAGCAACAAGGAGTTAATCGCGATTTAAACCATAATCGAGCTTCATTGCTTTCGGTGCATTTGAAGGCAAAGCACTTAGAGCTCGGGGCTACTTTGGGCCTGGATATACGGACGTTATTGTTAGTAGAAATAAAATTTCGGACTTCCATTGTCTTTATTGTCAGTTTACACTTGATAACGGTTAGAGATACTTACTAACCGAAAAGTCGTGTTTTTAAAATAAATAAAGACAATGAAAGTCCGAAATTTTATTTCTACACAATCATTGTCTACGAGTTTCAAACAAACAATTATTGTTAGTATTTGTTAGGTCTTTCCCTGTTCTTGTCACAGAATATCATTATTTGGTAAGTGGGGCCCCTTCTTTGATCAACATTAAGATAATATTACTGAATAGATTACTAAGATGATTACTTTTATTTATATTTAATGATTAATTGTTGATTAATCTAGTTAGTAGCTTTAAGAAAACTGCCTAGATTTTGCTTAACGTTCAGTTGAACTGCAAGTATTGCTTTTGTAACAGTGTGAACAGTTATACCTTAAATAAATTGTTTTTCTGGTTACGAGCAGTCGGGGACCCGGAACCGTTAAAAAGTTAGTTTACATTTTTTTCAATTTTTATACTGTTAAAATACTGTTGTTAGCATTAATGGATTTTACACTATTTTACCAGAACACTTTGAGAAAATCGGTTAAATGGTTTAGTATCTTTTGTGGTCCGGACATACATACGTACAGACTTCACAACGATATTGCTAAGATAGGTCAAACTACACCCAAATAACAAATTTTCGGCGTTATCCCAAATTTTTTACATAAAAATGACTTTATTTTTCAAAACTGTTCGCCGCTTTAAGTTTCATATAGTGCCAAACTTCTAAACTAACTGAAATCCGATTTTTTTTTGTTTTATTTTTGCCTTATTGCATCCACCCCCTCCCCTCATTACTGGTTATGGGGCCCTTGGTTCTGCTCTCCCGCCGGGGCCCCTACGTACCCAGTGCGGCCCTGGGTAAAAGACCAAAGAATCGAGTTTTTGTGTGACACCATTTTTCAAATCCGCTTTTTATATATTCAATGTGAACACTCCGCCTATAGAATCCAGCAGGTCCTGATGAACTCGGCTATTTTCAGTTTTGATGGTCACTTCCAGTTTTTGATGGCTTTTTGAAGATTTGATGACCTAAAGCTTGTCGCATATCAGCATCCGCCTCGATCCTGCTGAGATATTGAATTTTCGGAGATATATTATCAGTTATGAGGAAATGGGGAATCGTTTTGGACACTGGCTGTCTAAATATATGATAGATAAACATAAAAAAAATAATGAAAATGTTATTTTATTTCAGCTAATATTTAGTGTGAGCTCGTGTCCGCTTCTGTAGTGCTCCTGCTTTGGATGTATCGCGGCTATGATGATATGGTGATTGCAAAGTCAATTGAACAAAGATAAAAACCGACCATCGGCATATCCTTTATAGAAAGTGACATGGCCGGCGATAGATATACTCATTAAAATTAACTAAAGATATAAAAATAAATAACAAAACTTACTATTCCTACACCCACAGGAACGACACTGATTCATTTTCTACCTCTCCATACTGCCGATTAAAGGGGTCCCGAAAAGCACACCCAAAAGCAATTAAAAGCGCATCTCAAAAACATGTGCCAATCAGGTGCCGTCCATCCACCTGGGCTCGGTCGGTCGGAAAACAAATACTTTGTGGTCGGACCGAGTAGAGTCGCGGCTCTTCTCTGTCGGTAGGGTTGAAATTATACCTGGATCATTTTATATAAATTTTGATAACATTTGAAGGGCAGAATCAAGAAAAATTCCATGAAATGGATAGAATCCCGTATTAAAAGGTGCAGTCGAACCTCTATAACTCGAATTCAATCGGACAACCAAAACAGTTCGAGTTATGGAGAGTTCGAGTTATAGAAATTCGAATGAAACTGGTTAAAATACATATAAAAAGAGCAGGGACCACTTAAAAGGTTCGAGTTATAGAGAGGTTCGAGTTATAGAGGTTCGAGTTAGAGAGGTTCGACTGTATTTCAATTGACTTTGCAAAGACTCTACCATATATTCGACCGGACTGCCTCCAGTGTGTGTTGAGCTTGAGGGTTCGAGTCCCATACTTTATCATAAAGGACAAATAAAAAATCGTCTTTCATCATAAAGGAAAATTGCATAACAGTCCTTTGTTAAAAACAAGAGCAAAATCGAAGTTCTGTATAACGTCTTTTATCAAAACCGGACAAAATCAAAAAGGACTAAATCATAAAAAGGGGTCGAGCCTAGCTTGTAACGTTCACCCAAAGAAGAGCGGTTCTGATATTGCCATGCCATTGAAGCGTTACTGCCATGCCTAATGAAAACGCCCTATCTCCAGTAGCACATACGACATTTACTTCAAGCAAGGCCCATCTTTAAAAAATGTCAGGTGTTGGACCCTAGGTTAGGATTCATCTGCAATTAAGTGACCAAGAGGTTTGGTACCGATTTCGGCCTCTCAAGAAAGGACAGGGTAGGTAATTAAATGAAAAAAACAGGCATTTTTTTTTGCTATGTATTTTGGGATCCAAAAATAACAATATTATTTGTTCCCAATTTAAATTTGCCACCAAGCTTCAATGAGACCGATTTGTATGAGAGGAAGGGAGACGGAACCAGTATACATGAAAAGAAAGGAGACAGTTACTCATGCGAGGCCCGGTCCCTTTTTATGATTTTGTCGTTTTTGATTTTGTCCGGTTTTGATGAAAGACTAAACTTCGATTTTGCTCTTGTCTTGTGTTGATGAATGATATTTGTGTATAATCTCTGACTATTAAGAATTCCGCTTTTGCCATTGGACTGTTATACCATTTTCACTAATGCTGTTGAACGATTTTGTTTTTATCATTTACGACGATTGAGGGATTGCCACTTACACCCTAAGATTTTTTTAGACATTTTCCACATATTACATGAATAAAAAGATAAAATAGCAGAAAATAGAACATCGTGAGGTTTCGGTTCCCCTAGAGGCTTCAGGCCCCCCAAGACATATTGCTGAGTGCGCCACTGTCTAAATAAAAGGCCATTTTGCTACGTAAAAACTTTCACACACACTGGGCAATTGATCCTAGTATGGATGGAAAAGTCCCAACATAAGAAAAGCTAATATTTAAAAAAAACTACTTGGTTTTCACTTTTTCCAACATCGATCACAAGGATATGAATCATCCTTGACACGTCCTCACAAGTTGCAGGCATCGTGATCTGTATTAATCCACGACCGATTTCGGCTTTATTGGGTCATCCCCAGGTGGACAAAGGCGATAGCTCCGTGTAGAGAATAAGCTGTGTGAAACCAACAGAAACAACTACTTCTTGGGAAAATAACCTTACCGGCATTAAATTAAACAAATAATTTTATTAACCATATAACCACTACAGTTTGCTGAGGACCAAGTAATTGAGAGAGAGTAAGAGAGAGAGAGAGAGAGAGAAGAATACCAAAAATGGAGGACACTTCGAATCAACTGAGTGCAAACCGAGGGGTGGCTTCCTTTCGGTGTACAGACAGGCGAGAATAAATACTGAAAATACTAGGAAATACGTGGAAGTCCTTCGGAAATACTAGGAAATACTAGGAAATATCTTAGAAATTTGAGAAAATACTGGGAAATATACCGGGAATTATCTTAGGTATTTCCTTTTTTTTATTGACGATCGAGCCACCCCTCCGTGAGAACTAGTATGTAATGAGTATGTATACTTGGGTGTGACATTTGATAACACAGGAACAGACTGTAAAGAACTGGAAAAACAATAGTAAAAGCAAAAAAGGTTATTGAACGTCGTTACAGTATTTTATGGAACAGAGAGATAAAAAATAATGTAAAGTTTAACATATATGAAACAATGGTGAAAAGCACGCTGTTGTGTGGGATATAGACCTGTCGCGTATCAAAAAACTAGTAAACAAAAATGGAAAGTGTCGAAATGGATACAATAAGAAGATCAATAATAATATCTAGAACAGATCATATAAGAAATGAGATCATAAAGAAAGAATGGGAATCGAAGAAATCATAACGGATGACATCAATAAAAGACAACTGATATGGTATGGCTATGAACAACGAATGAACGATGACAGACTACCAAAGCAGTTCCTACAATGGCAACCAATACGGCGCAGAAAAATAGGGCGTCCTAAACTGGAATGGCAACAATCAATCCAAAGATAAATGAGTAAAAAAAACCGTCATAGTATCTAGTAGTAGGGGTATTTTCCCTCGGGGTAGTTGTTTCTCTTGGTTTCTAACCACATGCTCCACATGAAGCTATAGTCCGCATCCACCTGAGGATGGCCTAATAATGCCAAAATCCGTCGTAGATTGGCATGCATGCCTGTGCCTGCAGCTTGTCAGGACATGTTTTAAACAAGAATGATCTATATTCTTGTGATCGACGAAGAACAAAATGAAAACCATAGTTTCAGTGTAAGTCAATACCACCGGTAGGGGTATTTTCCATAAGAATAATTGTTTCTGTAGTTGTCACACAGCTCATATATACCTGAATTGTAAAAATATATTGTGTGTGCTTAAGACCACACGGCAAAAGTGTAAACTTCAACAAGGCGAAATTAATAATACTGGCCCATAACATATTCTGCAAAGCGGACCGAAACGAACTCTTCTGTGTACTGGCCTTCATCTGCATTATCATATCGTTCGCTGAATATTTCTCACAGTTTGTCGACTCAAGCCGATTTCACCCGAATGAGCGTTACATAGCCGAGCCTGTTTCTCACAGTTTGTCGACTCAAGCCGATTTCACCCGAATGAGCGTTATATAGCCGAGCCGAGACGGCTCAGTTCAATTCACTACCCACAAAAACTGCTAAAAACACAAAAATTCCAAACATTACGCAGAAAAAAGAATAGAAAAGGGGTCCCAAATAGCCCAAGCAAATAAAAACAAAATTAGCACTCCTTTTACCTTTACATCAGACACGTTAAAGTCACGTAGAATATCACTGTGTAGTGTCCAGATATACACGAAATAAATATAGAGCCATTTTAGGATCAAAACAAAGTTTTTTAAATGCTGGAAAATTATAATACCTTATCCAAAGAATAAACATCCTATATTACACCTAATCGAAAAACGAATGAATGAAAGTTCAAGGTTGCAAGTTAGAGTAAACTAGAGACCCTGTATGTATGACATAATTTAAACGATTTCTTTAAAATAATATACATACATACGTGTGTATTTTTTGTCAGTAACACGATAGCTCCTAAATCGTTGAACCGATTTTTATAAAATTTTCAGGTAAAATAGTGTTCGACACACACACGGGCTGATTAGATTTTGGTCAAAATCCATTAATGCTAGTTTAACAATTAAAAAAATTAAAAGAAGCTTTTAACCGGAGCATTGCATCAATATGCAGTTTTCGGAATATAGTAGAACGCGTTTTGCTCAAAAATTCGTGTTATAACCAAAAACTATGTAGGAGCTTTAGTTTCCGACATATTTACAAAAAACTGTTTTTAAGGCTGATTATCATGGCTTCACTTAAAGTGTGCTAATAGGCCAGCTAGGAAGGTATCAGATCCGTCATGGATCCATTTATTTTTAAAAGGACTAAACGTGGGCAAAGCTCTCTGTTCCGCAGAGTTAGTGGATAAGATTTTTGGAAAATAATGCAGATATGAAGAAGAAGGAGAAGGAAGAGGGGTCCCACCTCCCTCGTACCACCCCTGCCTCCTGAAGGGCGACAGAAGTGCCCCTCGTGTAAAACTACCTATTAAAAATTTGACCACCAAAAGATATAAAACAATGTGCCCAACAAAAATAAAACACCTCTTTCAAGCAATGCCTGGTGACTGCCTAAACTATCACCAGACGTACCGGGTTGGCCAAAAAAAACCGACAATTTTTTTTTGTTATAACTTTTGAACTATACAATCGATTTTAATGGAAGAAACGGCATTTGGCAGAGAATTAATCGGAGTTTTGACTAAATATATATTTTTGTCCACCATCTTGTATTTGGAGATGGCGGACAAAAAATACATTTAGTCAAAACTCCGATTAATTCTCTGCCAATTGCAGTTTGTTCCATTAAAATCGATTGTATAGTTCAAAACTTATTAAAAAAAACTTGTCCGGTTTTGTTTGGCCCACCCACTATCAATCAGTTTTGATAGACTAAGCCATGTGGTGTGGTTACATAAACCGAAGTAATTCATGTCAATAGAATACTTCTTTATTTTAGATTAAACAAAAACGATTGTGTTACGATTATTCTTCTAATACTTTTAATAGCTAAATATTCGTTTGCAATCATGTCGTAGGCAAAAAATCAAATGACTTTTTCTTTTTTATTGTGACTAGTCTATTTAATAGACTGGTATTGCAGAAGAATTCAGGGAAAGATAATAAAAAATGTCCGGCTGACAGATCCCCATGGTGTCCCCTCCCATATCTAATTATATATAAATTGACGCTTTCAAGTAGGCACGTAGTGTGTACAATTTACTTGGACGACACTTGGTCCTTGACAAGTATTTGTCCAGTATATTCCAAAATTTCCAAGTCAAGTAACTTTTCAAGTTCATGTAGTAAGTAGCCTGCTTTACAGGGGGATTATCACAAGCCTACATTTAGCTAGAGTACGTATGTAGTGGGGCTGTTTCAGACACGTCAAGATGGAATCAAACCCCTTTACGTGTTACCTTAGCCCCTTAGGGGGTTGTAGGCGCTGGAGGGTGCCCGCCGGGCTTGGGCTGGTCCCAGATGCCCCTAATAAAAGGGCTACGTGACGTTTCCTACTGCCGACTTCGGAATTTCAAATGGCAACAGGTTTTACAGATGGATAGAGTGACTGAGTGGTTGAGATACTAGAGTGAGATGTGTTTAAGATTTAGCATCGCTGACCTAAGGTCAGCAATGCTCGATGCTAATACTGGGTCTAACTAGGTTTGGTTAGGTTAGGTGTGGCTGAAGCTTCAGCTGGAAGTAAAGAAGACCGAGATTGTTATATCTTGTCCAGGTTTCTTCTTATGGGCAGTCATCATTTGCCGGTATTTTTTAAACCAGTGGTATGCACCCCAAAAAAGCAGTAAGCACCTGTAACCTTTAACCCTGCCTTTGCGGGTCTTGTGCAGCCTTTATTTTATTGTACAGGTCTTATTTTTTTATGGTGTTAAATGGAAAACTGATAAAAGAAAGTACTGAATGGCCATAATGGCCATAATGGCAGATATTTCAATTCTGTTAAAATATCTCTACAGAAAATTAATTCTGTCAATAAAATAACGTTATAGGCTAATTAGCGACCCAATAAAACACAAAATATATAAACAAATTCCGCTCCGTTTAACTTATTTTTTTTTCTGAAATCTCGAGTCGATCAAAAATTTGACGTCATTTTATTGACAGGTTCAACTTTCTCTAGAAAAATTTTAACAAAATTAAAATATCTGCACTAGTAATAAAGATATGACAGATTTTTAGATTTTCAAATATTTGAATTTTCTCTTGTACCTCCAAAACTACAAGGGCTGGAAAAAAAGTTTTGACATATTTTTTTAGGTCTGGAAGCTATGTGAAATCCTCAGGTCTCTATCTTACATAATAATTAAGTTTCTTATCCATTATCATATAAAATGGGATACCTTGTACAAATCAATTTTTTGTAATGTCCTAATTTGCGTCTACAAAAGTTTTAAATTTATTATTTCTGAATCCTTCGTAATGCTTTATACAATAACTAAAGTATTTATGAGATCTTTTATATTATTTTTTTAAAGAAAATATTTAAACATGTAATTTTTTTTGTTATAAAGTAATGAGTATTTTTATATAACTATGTGTATTTTTATATTTTAAAATGGAGATATGACGAAACGTGGAGCATCGTTTGCCGAGAAGAGAAAATATTAATTATTTAAAAGAATTTGGAAGAATCTCAAGTGACGAAGTAATAATATAAAACATTTATATAAACTAAAAATTCTTGCATTTTTTCACTATTTAATTTTAAAATAAGGAATTACTTTTTAAGGAGCTTAAGGTGGCGAGAGTTGAGACAAGTACCCTAAGTCAAATTAACTTTTTATACGACTGTCTTGTAAAAGGGAGTTTTGCGCACGGAGAACACGATCTGAAAATGGCATTTTGCGCACGCTGTGTGCAAAACGTTTTGCACACGCTTATGTCATTTTTGCGCACGCCTATGTCATTTCTGCATACGGGTCTCCCGTCACTGTGATTTTTGTTGTTGTCACCCATCAATATAAGTTGGCTTAGTTCCGTAGCAACCGTCACTGCTCGTATGTTTTGTTGATTAGATACGTCAAAAAATTGTTGAATTTTTAAAGTTTTGTTGTAAAAATGTCGGAAATAAAAACAAGTTAAATTAAAATTTGATTTTCTTTATTAGCAGTCGTATAAAAAATATTGTAAAAAACTCGTTTGAAAACCTCTTTGCACACTCCCTCGACTTGTAGACCTCGCCTTCGGCTCGGTCTATTAAACTGTCTCGATCGTGTGCAGAGTCGTTTTCAAACCTTGTTGTTTAAGTAACTATTACACACTCAGTTATATTTAACGTCTGACTTACTGTTGCTAGCAGACATCTTTAAAAATTCTAGTAAACACAGGTCGCGGCCTTTCTTTGATAGTGTCATAACTCGAATATGATTTTCAGGAAACGCTTTTTAAAAATAATGGCAAAGGCAAATATTTATATATTTTTTTTGCTTTAATTAAATTAATCAATAACTTACCCATGCTTGAAATACACAATAAGGAACATTTTCTGGTAAAAATACAATACGGACAATACGATGAGAAGTTAGTTTTTACAGAAAAAGCACAAACGCATTTTTTTTAGCTGTGCCACTATCAAAGCAAAGCAGCGAGGTAAGGTTTAATGTGTGTATGCTAACGAAACAAATAATTATATAGCCTAAGGGGTTGACCGGTCCGTATGGTGTCCGGAGACAAGAATAGCACCAAAGTAACCCCTAAGCCTGTCGTAAGAGGAGAAAAAAAAGGTAATTTTTGAAATCACACCAAATAACATCGATGGTAAAGGGAATGGGTTAATCTGGTGATTCTCTAAATGGATTCGGTGGCCTGGCCAATCAGGAAATCACCACATCGGACAAGGTATATGGAGTGCCTATTTGGAGCTAGTGCGGGGACACTGTGGCTCTCTCTACCCTGTTGATTATGTCAAAAGATTTATGACCCATCAGTTGTCTAAGGCTACAACCATGGCATTAAGTGGTATATCATGAAGTTTCTGGCCTAAAATATAATTTAATATCTACTGGGTTCTATATACTAGTATGTAAATTATTATCTTAGTCGAAGACAGTAGGTACGTGGTGCACAACGGGCCCAGTAAGGCGGCCTAGGTGCCAGGTTAGATCCTGAATAATAATATATTCATACATTTTTGTTGGTCCTGTTTACGTATAAACTTATGACCAAAAAAGAAAAAACGCCTAATAAAACCTAACATTACCATTGCATTAACAAATTTTTGTTACTTTGTTACGTAACCAACTTGGTAACATATTCAGTAATGTTACATCACCGCCAGGTTAAATGTCCAACCTCTGTTATGTAACAGTGTGAAAATCCAGCTTTGCAATGATATATGCAACCACCATGTAACTTTCTTTTGTTACATAGATATGTCTTTGTTACACAGATACAATGTTCTAACAATCAAGTGACAATAATTTTTGTAACTTTGTATTTAACAACTATTCCGCACAGTGGCGTATATACGGGCCCAACCCCCCCCCTAAAAATTGCCTCGGGCCCACCCCGAAACTTTCTTCTATATACGCCACTGATTCCGCAACATGTTTTTATGTTATATAATAAGAATGAATCATATTAATTTTTTATGACAAAAATATGAAAGGATCTCTTTACATATCTCTTTCCAAGGATTATAGCATATAAAAAATTCCACACCATTTAGGCAAATTTAAAAATAAATGAAATCAATTACTTCTTAAGCAAGATATTCGCAATAGTACCAGAAAGATGTTGACTATACTGTGCCATCTAGTGCCAACAACAGAAAGCTTGTTTTAATTTACGTATGTAACACAGAAGTAATACATTGTGTGTTACATGTTGCTCCCAGCAACATGTTTTAATAGCGTAACAAAATTTACAACAATGTAATGTAACAGTCACATACTTCAAAAAAACAGGTAACAATTAATACCATGTTACATGTGACTCTCATACAACATGAATGACTAACGTAACCAATTTTACAACGAGGCAATTTAACGAATGTTAATTGTTACGATATGTATGCTGCGCAGCCCACGAGAAAGACCGGCCCGGGAGCGGAAATATCACGTGACCATAGGAGGGTCACAAAAAAACGCCTCTCGGCCAGATATCATTATAATTGGAATGTTTGTTTACGTCGATTTTTTTTTAATTTGAGCACGAATTTTATGTGAATTTTATCAAAGTTATTAGAATAACGCAGCCCACGAAAAAGACTGTAGTGGGCTGCGTTAAAATAATTATTGGCTAATGAATAAATTATAAAGAAAATACCTATAAGATAAACAATGCCGCGAACGTGTAATTAGTGTTGTTCCTTGTCGGTCCAACTATAAAACTGAAACCTAATATGTGTCAACTTTTAATTTGCCAGTGGATAAAAGTGCATAAAATTCGGTTGCGAAAAATTTCTAATGATTTAAGGAATTTAAAGCGTCCACAAGTTTGCATCAAACATTTTCCTAACGAGCAGGTTATTTGGTTTGATAAGTATGTTGTAAATAGAGAACTAAAAAATTTTAAAAGACAAAAACCTAAATTAACAGAAAATGCTGTACCTACGATTTTTGAAAATATCCCGAAATAACTAAGTAGATAACCTGCATCTACTGTTTGATAAGCTGATGTCGAGAGGCAACAAATGGAAACTGCAATACAAGAAATGAAAAGTTTTATCAAATATTGAAAACATTTCAAAATTTTATTGTTCTAATACTAAAATAAACAAAAATTGGATTTTAACCCAAGAACGTGACACAGTCTGCCTGTGCCTGATGACATTTTTGAACAACAATCCATCACTGTTAGCATCTTTAGTTGTTGAGGGGGATTTGTCCTTTTTTGTGAATGTTAACAATGCCCAAATAGCAGGAGTTTTATTTTTGGACTGCACCGATACACTTTTTTTAATGCAGTTTATTGAAATGAAAGTTGCAAACAGGAAAGGAGTGGTAAAAGATAAGATCTTGGATAAGATTGATCAAGTAATAGACATCCTTAGTGACATTTTCGATAGTGAGAGTGAAAAATGTGTTCAATTGTCATTTCTTATTGAACAATTAAGTCTCTTGAAAAGACAACCTGAGAATCGAAGATATGGTGGATACACTTTAATGTTGACTTCATCTTTGTTTATACAGTCATCCAGTGCATGCATGTCAATTTACAATTCTAAAGTAATATGTCTTCCGCACCCTCGCAATATTAAAAAACTGATTTGTAAAATATTGTTAACAGATAGTAATCTCTCTGGTAGTGTGAAATATTTAAAAAGTAAGATACAGCTTTTAAAGAACATGAGTTGGTAGTTAACTTACACTTTAATGAAATACTCTGCCAATCTATGGGCATCTAAGCTTACACTAGGTACTATAGTTATAGAGTACGTGTGAGCTAATATAACTAAAAACTGAAATATATTTTATTCAACTCCAGACTCAATTACTTTTCGTTTGATACCACACAAGCCATGTTTTGACTTAAACTATCATTTTTAAAATCTACCCCCACCCTTTTTTTAAAAACTAAAATTTATTTTGTTTAACTCCAGACTCATTTACCTTTCGGTTGATATCACACACGCCATATTTTCACTTAAACTCTAATTTTGGACATCTACCCCCACCCCCTTTTTTTTAAATAACTTAAAATTTATTTTGTTTAACTCCAGACCTAATTACCTTTCGTTTAATATCACACACGCCATATTTTCACGTAAACTCTCATTTTTGAAATCTACCCCCATCCTTTTATGTGGCTTGCGTTCGGTGGATTTCGTTCATTTTTAAATGGGACCACCACGGCCCAAGACCCAGCCTAGGTACCCCAAATGTCATTTAAATTGGACAAGCGGTTTTTGAGTTATGCGGGTTGGTCATTACAGACAGACATACAGACAGACAGACATACATACAGACAGACAGACAGACAGACAGACAGACAGACGGCGAGACAGAAAAGTTTCAAAATCATCTGAAACGCAAAGATACATAAAAATTTTTGAAATCGGAGCAACTTTTTTTTTCTCGAAAAAATTAGGATCACCATAGCTCACACTACTATAGTAGTGTGAGCTAATATATATTAAACTTTGTGCTGGGTAATTTTTCAAAAAATTATTGACGACCACTACATTCAGTTCATTGAATGTGAAAACCATCTCACTTATTCACAAAATCACTTGTTTATTTTTAATAAATTATTTAAGGGCCTTTAAAGTTTTTTTTTTTATAATTTTATTAAAAAGCAGAGTGTCTGCTAATAAATCTTTGAATAACAACTCAATGTACCTGAAGATATTAGAGTACAAATTTTGTATATTTTTTTATTTTGTAGATTTAATTCTTTTATCCATAATAAACACATACATCAACAAAATATTTTTTTCCATTTATGCCTATATGAGAACAAAAAATTTTTGTCAATTTATTTAAATTGTGTAAAAACACATAATATATTAAGCAATACAATAAGAATCCTGGAATTCCTAGGATCACGTGACCGCCGACTTGCTTATAACGCGCCATGGCCGGTCTTTATGAGCGGCTAGTTCATTCATAGTCAGCTGACTTTTTGATGTTGAACGTTGCCGTTTAAGATTATTATTATATTATATTAAGAGATGGTGCCACCAGTCAAGCATTTAACAAACATTATGTTTACAGCTTTCGGCGTAAAATACGAATATATACTAATTGTAAGTGATTAAAAAGTGTAGGGGTTTGTGCAGTACATACCTATTGAATTTAACTATATTTATGCATATGCCGATGAGTTTTTTTTTTTGTTTTTTAAAAACATATTATATTCTTTTACAGTTCATGTCATTATTTTTGGGACAACTTTTTACAACTTTGCTTTTTGTTATGGTATGCTTTTTGTTATGGTAAACAACTGATAACTGTCAAAAAGTTATCTCAAAAATTATGATATATAGTTTAAATTAGCTTCCCTATCCTGTTTTCCTGTCGAAATCGGTGTTAACCTAACCCTGATAAATTATTCGACAACGTATCCAAAGCTGTCCAGACACGCCCCGGTTAGGATACGTTTCCCATCAATTGACCACGAATAGGTTTTGTTTCAGTTTGGTTTAGCACCGATTTCAACCTCCCAAAACGAGGACAGGAGAGTTTTAATTTTAAAAATCCCGCCTGATTATGTCAACCAATAGCAAATGGAATGCAAGTTGTGAACTAGCCGCTCGTCGGTCTTTAGCGTTGGCTGCGTGTATGCTGTATGTAAACAGGTAATGTTTCAGATTGTTTATTTCTGGTATCAATCCCATTTCTTACATGTTACTCTTAAACCATATGAGTAACGTAACGTTACAACATTTATAACGAGGCAATGTAGTGAAATTTAATTGTTACATTTTATGCACACTGATTCTTATAAGTCACTGAAAGTCCTGCTCAAATTTTGTAGAGGTCCTTATGAATTGATCAGCCCCTCGATGTAGGCACTCTATCAAAACAAACGGGTTGAATCCTTCTTGCCAGAGCGTCCCCCAAAGCCGATATTTACCAACAAGTCAGTTCGCTCTCCCGTCTCTATCTCTATTGAATTTTGACTTCTTTCAGCTTGCATTGGGACGTGCCTGCCTGCGGCCCACACAAAATGTAAATCCGTTTTTCTTTTGGCTGCGCAATTTTTCTCGCTTTTCCCCCGCTTTTTTGTGGTTTTCGTTTATTGTTATGTTTTGGGGCAAAGTGGGGTGTCTGCCGAGATAGCAAATGTGCTAATTTTTTATTGTGAGGAAATTTAGCAACAAAAGGCCAGTGGAGCTATGTTGGATCATCAAGTGGTCTTTAAGATTGAGTTTTACACGTTTCTCCTATTTTTCAATTTTCTATGTTTATTTATATGTTACGGTTAAGACCCAAAATTAGTTCATTTGCGAATTAACAAAGCTAAAATGCGAATTAACCAACTGTCAAGGTTATGTTTGTATTTTAGGAAATTACCGTAACATATAGACTATTTGTATCTCTATCTCTACTAAATATTGACTTCTTTCAGCTTGCAATGGGACGTGCCCGCCTGCGACCATTCAAAACTTAAATCCGTTTTCCTTTTGGCTGAGCAATTTTTCTCACTTTTCCCCCGCTTGTTTTGGCTTTCGTTGATTAAAAAGTTTAGAAACAACATTATCAAGTGATTTTTAAGATGTGCGTTAATCTAAATATAGCAGTATTTTAAAACTGTTTTGGTTAGATGGAACGATGAAATAACTAGTCCAAAAAAACGAATGCTGTTGGCGTAGTGATCGATTTGCTTCAGTCATGTGATCATATGCAAGACAGTTAAATTGAAAGTCACGTGACTAAAAGCTATCTCGTGTAACGCTGAATAGAAGGCAATGCATGAATTCGTGAGCTCGAAATTAAAGTTGAACACAGAAAAAAAAATTGTGAATTACTTTGCGAAATTGCTTATTGTCGGTAAATTTTATTTTAAAAAATTATGGCCACCCTAGTTTTATTTCTTACACATTTTTTGAGAGATTTGAGATGAGATTATCAGAATACATTTTTAATTTTAGTTATAAGCTATAAACCACTACTGCCGAATAAAGTAAATATACCAAAAGTTGAAACCAACTTGCATTAGCTCATATTTTTGGGCGAAACTTGTAAAAAATATTAATTTTTTGTAGTCATAATTTTTATATGAAATTTATATATTTATTTATTTGTATTTTGTAATATTATTTTTACAAAATATTTGTAAAATCACCCACATACTTTACAAAGCCTTAATATTCACAAAGTTTTTGGGAATTTATGACTTTTCTAATTCAAGAACCGCCAAGGCAGTAACCAAGGAAAAATTTCGGAGTATTAAAAAATTTCAATAAAAATTTGCATATTTATTGTGTAATTTTGATAACACTTGATCCCCTGGGTCTGACCTTGAAAATCACTGTAATTCAAGAAAGTTAAGACATGCTACATATTATTTGTAACTGTAAGTGGAGCAAAAAGTGATTAAAAGCTAAAAACTAAATAGGTACTTATGTGCATTTGATATACCACATAGGAAAAAACTATACTGGCCATAGAGAAGCCTGCTTAGGAGGAGAAAAGCTAATTTAGCAGGTGTGTAAATATGAATGGAAGCTAATTATTTTCTTCATCCCCTCCCGAATATTTTTCCGACTACCATGACGAGTCAAATAAATTTCATTGCATTGTCTACTACGCAGATTTACAAGAAAATATAATGTCGATGCCATAAAGCGAAGTCATTTGTTCTTCTGCCAAATCTGGTGTAAAATTTCACATGCGGTGTTACCCCTCTTCTTTTAACTTTTACATCACAGGTTACCAAGATTTGCTGCGATCAGGGTAGTAGTAGTGTAGGGTAGGCTCTAGGCCTGGCGACTAGGCACTTGAAGCGCCCTTTTCGCCAACCTGCTAACTTAGTTTTTCATTTTCTAAGCAGGCTCCCTATAGTGAGTATAGCTTTTTAATTTAAAATTAAGAGGCTCTTGCGAAAAAATCAACAGGTGCTGCAGATGTTGCACAATTTTTTTGGAATTTTAACAAAAAGAATGTTTGTTTATTTACGAGGCTTTTCCGGCATTTTGTCATGTCGATGGCCTAACTGCAATACCCCGTATCTAACATTTTGATAACTTTTAGATTATTTGTGATTTAGGCAAAATGAGCTGGCTACTTTCATGGTGTATAATGATATAAGACATATATGAAATGAATAGGAAATCACAAATATAGCATATATATTTTTTATGCCCAATAACCGTATATGTGTTACCTAAACTGTTTTTCGCTTTTTCTGTAAAGTTGCATTTTTTCAGATACGGGATATTAGTTTCCAGTTAGGCCATCGATGTGTTAAAATTGGTTGTAACTCAATTTATTTTTCCTTGAATGCCGAAATTTTAATTTTTTAAGTTATTCACTGCTTTTTGGCATTTTCTCAGACAAATTTCAATTTAATGGGTAATTTTTATCTTTAGGTGATATAGATAAACTAGAAATGTGTTGTTATTTGCATACAATTTTTCCAGTGCAACATATGATAAAGACAGACCAAGAAAAGAGTGAAATGCAAACATTTCTAATGCACCTGTCCTTGATCCTAGGATTTCGGAGGAGTCCGAAACCGGTTTAGGTGGCTTGTTGGAACGGAAAACTGACTGTCCGATAACAGTACAACGTCGACCCCGAACGCAAATTGTATTTTTCGTACGGTTTTATGACTGTCGAAAGGGATGATGAGTAGGTACGTACCTAACTTATTGCAGCACGGATCACCTGGTGATCCGTGATTGCAGGGAGGGGTATGACATTCATGGTGCGCCGATTTGTTCCCCTTCTGCATCACAAATAAAGCTGCATATTTATACACACTCGAAATTACAATCGCTTTAAATTCCGAACACATAAACACACATCTCCGAGTCGTAGCAATGCCGTCCGCAGTGGTGGAGCGATTTGTCTTTGCCTTGGTAAAAAGCGAGGAAAATATAACGAAAAATACGTCCTTATACACAGCGAATGTATAACGACAAAAACGAGGAGCACGAGAAATTCCTACCGCTAACACATAGTTTAATATTTAGGCACAGTAGAAACTTTAAGGGCTCTTCCAGACTACACAGTTTATCACTCAGATATCTTTACCTACTTTCTTGTACTGTAGGTACTTTAACACTATCAACTCCATTACGCACCAGGTTTCATGCCTGCAATAAAGCCTCGTAAAAACCAAAACACAAAATTTTGAGGACACAAGAGCGACACAAACAAAATATTAACCGACATTTTTCGGAAAATTAAAAAATATATATTTTGCGCATTTTATTTTCTCTCTACTTTTTAAAGTGTAAACCGAGGGGTGGCTCGATCGCCGATTTTTGTACACCAAGTAAACTGAGGTATTTCCCAGTATTTCCTCAAATTTCAATGGTATTTCCTAGTATTTCCCAAGCAATGGGATTTCCTAGTATTTCCCCCCCTAGTATTTTCAATAGTTTCTCCTAGTTTATTTCACGGTACTTCCCAAGTATTTCCTGATAGTTCCCCTAACCTGTACACCAAAAGGAAATACCGAGCCACCCCTCGATGTAAACTTCTTTATGCGCGTTTAGCAGTTTTTGTGGGTACTGAATTGAACTGAGCCGTCAGGCTCGGCTATGTAACGCTCATTCAGGTGAAGTCGGCTCGAGTTGACTAACTGTGAGTGGAACAGTAGCAGAGCGATATGATGATGCAGATGGAGGCCAGTAGGCCAGTATTATTAATTTCGCCTTGTTGAAGTTTACACGTCTGCCGTGTGGTCTTAAGCACACACAATTTTTTTTTGAAAAATTTGTTTTCGAGAAATTCGCAAGAAACTAAATTTTGGGACATTTGGTGCCATCAGCTTGCACCTAATTTTTTCGAGATGATTTCCTTAATTATTATCTGGGCTATAAAAGCTTATTATAAGTCATTCAAAAAAAAACTTGTCCCATAAATACTCACTTTACAATATCAAATCTCGATTTATAAGGCCATATTGAGGGGGGGGGTATCAAGGGGGATCAATCTACCACCAAAATATTCAATAAAATGTGTAAAAAAAATTTCAGCCGCACATAACTAGGACAAAAAATTGGACAATATGCAATGATTTATCGAAATTTTTTAATCCCTTCCTGAAATTTTTTCCTGGGTACGGCCTTTTCGATTTAAGAATCAAATATGAGGCCATTCCCATGCGATCTAGCAGAAGTAAATGATAAAAACCTGTTGAAACAACCCAGTATAAACTTAAACTCATACTACTCTATGTGCTGTTGGAGCAAGCTACATATACTGTGAGATAGCTGTAGCTAAGGCTGTTCCGCTAACCAAGAGCATGAGATTTCGTTCAGCCCCAGTGACGTAAAGTCCAATTTATGTTATAATGGTAGGACATAAAAATAAAGTCCCTGGCTATTTGCGGCCCACGCTTTCCAGCCAACGAGAACGAGAGAGATGGAGCGTATGAGAACAAAACGTTTTATTTTTAACCGTCCAATACCAACAAAAATTTTGTTATTTTCACTCAAATGTTTTTTTTTTAATTACAAAAATATTCTTGAAGTAAGTAGAGATTCATGGTTTGGCTACAACATTTGAGTTAAACTGTATTTCATTTAAGATCCTTTTGTAAGACATTGGTATTAAACACATGTGGCGCTTAATTTTTTTTTATTTCTGAACCCCCCTTCTCCACTGTATAAAAGTTACCGGGCATGCCAATGTTTTACCTAGCTGGAAAATACAGTTCTGCTTCCATATATTTGTTTAATTACACATAAGTACCTACTCAGTAATTAATAGAGTAATTACATAAAAGTATAAGCGTCGCAAATGTCGACCAACGTGTTTTTTTAAGCGTCGCAATTTGCAAATCGCGACGATTTTTGACAAAAAACGTCTCAACTATAAAGGGTGTTCGGCACATGAACCTTTTCAACCTTGGAACTCGGGTCCTTAGAGTCACGGCTAAAGAGATAAGAATTTATTTTTTTTTTTAATTACCCACAAACCTTAAATCCTCGCAAGTTTTTTATTAATGTCTGGAAAAGCACCATTTTTTATTATTATTTATTTATTATTCGACACTTGAGAACTTTATTTTCTTTTAAAAACTTCTCTAGTTGATTACGTTTCTAACGGTATGCTACGCATTGATTAAAAAAAACAACACGGATATTCTGTGAGACGGGCAATAATCGTTCGGACTTGATAAGAATAACAATTTGATGTTTATGATCGTTTCGAACAAAATTTATAAATAAAGAACACAATATATTATTGTTAAAAGTTTAACTTTTGTTTAAGTAGGTAAACGATCATAAACATCAAATTGTTTTTCTTACCAATTCCGAACGAGTCTCGCACTTCTGACGGAATATCCGTATTTTAAAGCAGAAATGTTTTTTTATCAATGTGTAGCATACCGTTAGAAAGGTAATCAACTAAAGAAGTTTTTAAAAGAAAATAAAGTTCTCAATTGTGGATACTTTTTTTGATTTTTAATTTTGAAATTGATTTTCTTTCACAAAATCACTAATGTTCTTCAATAAAAAACCTCGTATGTCCCTTTGGTACCTACATCAATTTTAACAAATCTATTAATTAGTTGAAAAAGCATAAGATTATAGAATCATTTTTAAAAAATGGTGCTTTTCCAGACATTAATAAAAAGCTTACGAGGGTTTAAAGGTAGGCTTTTGGATAATTTGAGAAAAAAAAATTAAAAATTCATATCTCTTTAGCCATGACTCTTAGGACCCAAGTTCCAAGGTGGAAAAGATAGCAAATAACCCCAACAATATCCCAAAAAATTTTGACGGTTCATGTGCCGAACACCCTGTATATGTATGTTTATACAAAAAATTTATTT
This sequence comes from Aspidapion aeneum, assembly GCA_963576565.1. NCBI lineage: Eukaryota > Metazoa > Arthropoda > Insecta > Coleoptera > Brentidae > Aspidapion > Aspidapion aeneum. The sequence goes on from OY755043.1 coordinate 30,048,023, forward strand.
CTTACAAAATTTGCTGTTTATGGTTGCGGCAAGCTGTAAGGGAAACGAAGGAAGGATTTAGTTCTTTAAAAAAAAGCTTTTAAATTTTATAATAAAAATTTTGTATGAAGGTTTTTACGTGTTTGCTGGCGCTAATTTCTTAGGGTCATTTTTCTTGGCCGGCTGCTGTGCGTGGGATGGGTCTAGCTCATCAACGTTTAAAGGGAAACAGTATTAAGGGCTATCTCCCTGCTTCAAACGCTTAATTTCCCGACATAAACTGCGTGCATATAAATCAACCCTTAAAAAATTAATGACTTATATACTCATATTATATTACGTCAATCTAAGTATGAGGTTTTCCGCCATATATGAAATAAGATTTTGTTTAGCTTTGCCAAGTTGCCAACTTATGCCATTCACTGGTTTTTATTACAAAATATTTAACTGTTAAGTATCAACACATCGCACCCCCCGCTAAAAAATAGTCACAACTCAAAAAACATTGTTTTGAGAAAATCGCTGTTAAAGAATTTAGTTCATTAGAGAGATTCATTTTTCACTTACGTGACAAATTACGAGTTAACATGTTATTTTATATCAACGGGAACCTATTAATTCAATGTAATTGGTGCAGTACGTTTCTCAGAAAAAAATGATTTTTGTCGTTTTTAGTAAAAAAAAGACAAAAACCCGATATTGTGACACTTTTTTAGAACAAGGCATCATGACGTTGAAAATCAGGATGTCACGCAGGATGGTAAATAATATAAAAAAAGAAAACAAATAAAGAAGACTCTTTGTATTTATTTTTACAACGAGTTATAAAATGCTGAATTACAACTGGGAATGTGATTATTCTCTAATAAATTCAAAAGATTTTTTTTCGTATTCTCCTTAATTCTAAATACACTGACCAATTCGAAAAAACAGTCACAACACAAAAAAGAACAGTATTTTACTTGTTATATGGGTCAGATTTAACCAATAGTTCACACGAAAACCTTCATAACTCGAAATGTGACTCTTTTCAGGATGAAACTCCACGTTCACGCTGTTATAAAGTCAAAAGTGACGCTGTAAAGGAACGCATCCTCAGCTAAACTGGACAACATAAAAAAGTCACATCGCCATTTCGCGGTGAATTGTCGAAGAAAGTACAAGTTATTTCGATGATGGCGGTAGGTTTATCTCAATAAGGGCGATTTTTGAGTTCATTCATCTTGAAACCCCGTGAGTGTAAATCTCTTGAACAGTGGCGGATCCAAAGGAAGGCCAGAGGGGACGTAGTGACCTATCTCTCTCAATTTTTTTTTCAGTTAAAAAGTTACTATTTTTAAGTAATTTAAAAAAAAATAATATCTTTGTTAGATTTAAAGATATGAAGTTCATTTCTTCTTCACAGTCTTACTTGGGGTTCTATTGCAAACAAAAAATGTTTGAATAGTTTTTCTCTAAAACTAATTTAAAAAAGTTATAAGACAAACTTTGTGAAAAAACATGAACAAAACTGCCATCTTGGATATATGACGTCACACCGGCCCTCTTACTAAAATTGGGGGTAAACACTCAGTGACTTAAAATTAAAATTGTTTGATCTATTACCAATCGATATAGAGTATTTTAAAAAAATCTTCCAAAACTATCCCACGGGATAACACAGGCCGCTCAACTATTTTCAAAAATATGAATAATCTTGCGCTCAATGAACAAGACTCTTAGTAGGAAATTGTGCACCACTTACTTTAAAAATTTTTATGCGGTGATAATACATAAAAAAGAGATTAAACCGACCGGCAAACAAACTTTTCTGTACATTTTGGAAAACTTTTCGGTCTCAACAGGTTGCAAAGAACCAGGAGATCGGAAAATATTTTTTCCGGTCCCTCTTTGACCAATCCAAGTTGAATATGACTTATGCCATGTAGACAGTGATTATATTGTTAGTTATTAAATTGTGTTTATTTTGATAGTTTTGGTTTATTGTTAAAGGAGAAGAAACGAAAAGTCCTGCTTACTTCACAAATATTTTATTGTCTAATCACGACGCGTTTCGGTTTTTAAAAAACCATTATCAAAACTTGTCAAGTTTTTAAAAAACCATTATCAAAACTTGTCAAGTTTTGATAATGGTTTTTTAAAAACCGAAACGCGTCGTGATTAGACAATAAAATATTTGTGAAGTAAGCAGGACTTTTCGTTTCTTCTCCTTTAACAATGGTTCAAGGACTTCACCCTGGAGAAATCTACAATTCATTAGTTTTGGTTTATTTTAAAATATAAAGTAAAAATATTAAAAATTAATCCCAACTTCGAAATTATACAATTATAACTATAAAAATTTCTAGACTTTGAAAAACTTTTCGATTGCATTGAGCACTGGGCAGTAAAAGCATCTTTAATTAATAGCCCAATAGATCACAGATATACAGACTTAATAGCCAATATATATATATATATATATATATATATATATATATAGCGAAGCAACAACGTTAATCAAAATCCACGAAGGCACCGAGCCAATCCGCATAAGAAAAGGTGTCAGCCAGGGTGACACAATATCCTCTAAGCTATTTAATCAGGCCCTAGAAGATGTTTTTAGATGATTAGATTGGAAAGAAATGGGCATCAAAGTAAACGGATCGCCTTAATAACAGACATGAAAAACAAACTGATAAAATGCTGAAAGAACTGGATACAGCAGCTATAAAACTACACTAAATCTAAAATCATAACAAACACAGATGAAAATATTACAATCAGAATAAACCAAAAGAAAATAGAACAAGTAGAGGCATATTGAGACCTGGGATAAATTACTAAACTAAAAAAAAAAGAAAACCAAACAGCTGAAATCAAGGGACTAGTAAGAATGGCCTCGGAAGTGTATAACCAATTTATCCTTCCTGTACTTACCTATGGATCCCAGACCTGGACACTTACAATATCAAATATGGATAAGGTAACAAAAGCCAAAAGATCAATGAGAAGACAAATGTTACATGTTAAGCTAACAGAGGAGAAGTAGCAAAATTATAATGGAAATTTGTCGATCATAATATCAGACAGAAAAACGATCGATGGAACAAATGTATTGTAAACTAGAGACCTTGGGAAAATAAAAGTAGGGGAAGACCCCAAATGAGATTGCGGACGATTTGAAGAAACACGCAGTAACTATATGGGTGAACACGGCAACAGACGGAGAAGAGTGTATAGTGTTTTTATAGTTATAATTGTGTCTATGTCCAAAGATGGATTAAATATTATTAGATAAATAATAATAACGTTTATTTTTAATAATTAAATATTTTATACATTTACAATATCAATTTAAAGTATTAAAGATAAATGAACGTTAAAAAAGTTGTAAAAGCATAAATGAACGTTAAAAAAGTTGTAAAAGCAAAACAAGTGCTTGTTAACTTAACCTAACCTTGTTGACTTATAATTACAAAGCATTTCAAAATTGTTTGTTTTTTTTTGAAAACAAAGATTATTAGAATCACTTTTTAGAAAAAAAGAAAAACTTATGTTACAGGTTACACCACAGTATTCTATGGCGATTCTTTTAAGTATTTAGTGCTGATAATTACCTAACTTTATAACAAAATTATCAATGTTTAATTACCTCATGTATTTTAAGTTTACCAAGTCGTTACATATACCTCTGTTGTTTTTTATCCAAATGTTAATTTCTCTTTTAAAAATATGAAACTTTAAAATATTTCTGATAGTACTTGGTAAAAAGTTAAACATTCTGGGAGCAAAATATTGTACAGTTCGCTGTTTTTGAGTTGTTGTTTTTTGAGAGTGTTTTCGAATTTTTCATAATTCCTTGTTCCATAGTTCCTGTTTTTTCCTTTAATTCTATTTGATCTTTGTGGATATTTTTTAAAATTTCTAGGCAATATAATTGGCGTATATCCAAAAGTTTTGTTTCTTGGAAAAGTTGATCCGAAGGATATGTTCTCTGTTTCCCGAAAATTAATTTTAAAAACCATTTTTGAATGTTATTAAGGGCACCAAGATCCCATATAAAAATGAGATTGAACAAGGGAAAGGTAGAGCACCTTAAGCGACTCCTGGTCCAAATAGTCTTTCAGATATCTAAATTTCGTTAATAACCCTCTGATTTTATTAATAATATTCTTTATTTGACAATCCCACTTCATATGCCTATCAATAATAACTCCAAGATATTTAATTGAAGTTCCCTCTGGAATGTCTTCATTATTGTTAATTTTTAACGGACCGAAGTTAGGTAGATGGTTTTTATATCCCGAAAAAGGCAAGTATTTAGTTTTTTCATAGTTTAAGGTAAGTTTGTTTGCTTGAAACCATAATTTTATTTTTCTGAAATCCTCTTCGGCCAATTTTTTTAGACTTCTCCATGTATCCGCCTGATAAAGAATGGCGGTGTCATCAGCAAAAATTATTATTTTTCCAAGCGTTTTTAAATTTAGCAAATCATTTATGTATATTGTAAATAACAGGGCTCCTAGGACTGTTCCTTGAGGCACTCCGTACATGACTCGTTCATTGTCACTAACTTGATCATCAATTTCTACATATTGAGTTCGATTTTCTAAGTAACTTTTTAATATTTCTAGTACTTTTCCCCTCAGACCATACCTTTCCAGTTTCAAAAGCAAAATCTTATGTGAAACCGTGTCAAATGCCTTAGAGAGGTCGACAAAAATACAAAGACTACGCTTGTTAGTCTCAAAAGCATTAGAAATATTTGTAGTTAAATTAAGAATAGCATCTTGCGTCGATTTTCCCTCCCTAAAACCGAGTTCACAGTCCGATAAAACTTTAAATTTATTTAAAAAACTCAAAATTCTGCCCTTTAAAACATTCTCAAAAACTTTTGAAAAAACTGATAATAAAGACACTGGTCTATAGTTAATAACGTTTTCCTTTGTTCCTGTTTTGAAAAGAGGTTTTATTTTCCCTATTTTTAGGCATTCTGGAAAGTAGCTGTCACTAAAACACTCATTTAATAAAAAAGATAAAGGTTCTATTATTTCCTCACTTATTTCTATTATAATCTCGGTCTTTATATTGTCCCAACCGGGTAATTTTTTATATTTTAGTGATCTTATTATATTAAGAACTTCTTTTTTATCTACTGCATGTAAATACATGCTGCTTTCCAGCCTTTCGATTTCATCTGCTTGATGATCGCATGGAGGTATTAAGTCTGCATACTTTTGACCTAAAGAGCTATAATGACTATTAAATACAAATATGCAATTTGTTTTTTATCTGTTAAAATTTCTCCTTGTTTATCTCTAATAGCTTCAATTTTTGTTTAACTTTTATTTTTTCCACATATCGAGTTAACTGTTTCCCAACGCTTTGAAGAAGAATTCTTATTTTTTTCGATTTGTTTATTTATGTAGTTTCTCTTTGCAATTTGTATTAAATATTTTAACCTTTTTTTGTAAGTTTTGTATTTATTTTTTAGCTAAGATTTGTTGGGTGCTTAATATAATCATTATATAAACGATGTTTTTCAGCTACAGATTTAAGCAATCCATTTGTCATCCAATCTTTTTTAAATTTATGTTGTAATTTATAGTTTTTTTTAATAGATGTTGTGTTCTTGTCAATAAAATACATAATTTTTTGAATAAATAATGTAACTGCAGTATTTTTATTGTTTTCGTTATAGATACTTTGCCAGGTTTCCTGTCGTAAATCACTTCGTAAATTTGGGTAGTTAATATAATTTTTAACAAAAATTTATTTTTCTTCCAACTTAGAAAGTCCGGGTATAGCAACAACAATTGAATAATGATCCGACGTGGAACTATTATCAAAGACAAAAGATTTAATATTATGTTGATTGACTGGGCATTTTATAAAAAAGTGATCAATGCATGACCCTGTTTTAGGTATTGTTACTTTATTTATGTATGATATGAAATTCAATAAAGCTAGAATATTTTGGTACTCTTCGACAAATTCCGATTCTCCAAATAAATTTATATTGATATCCCCAACTAATATATGAAAGACGTTCTTTTTTGGTAATTAAATATTGATGTAATTGCTCATTAAAAATACTTTCGTTAAGCGAGGGTGATTTATAAATAGCGGACAAGCAAATTTTTATGTTTTTAAAATCCAAAGTAATTTCCAACAAATTTATATCTCCCAAAGGTACAAGTATGTGTTTATATTTTATATTAGACTTTATGTAGACAATTACACCATCATTCTTATTTAAGTTTCCTTGATTGTAGAGAATGTCATAATTTTTTAAGACAAATGGGGTTTTTGTAATATTGTCTTGCATGTATGTCTCTGTAAAAACTATTATATCAAACGATATGGTTAGATTACTTAAAAATATACAAAAGTTATCAAAATTTTTGGCAATGCTACTAATATTGCAATGAATAATTTTAAAGTCATTTTTTATTTCAAAATAATGGTCTCTATAAAAGTTTGCCGTGTTACTTACAGTTTTTGTTTCTATTTTCTCGTCTTCGTAGTCTCTAATATAAGCATCCATTTTTAAAAGAAAACTGTAACCATAAACTCACAGTTTTTGCAACACAAAACTTTTTTTTTTAATATTTTTTAGGATTTCCTTTTTATTTTAAAGTAATTTTTTAAATAGATAGAATAGAACTATAAAAAAGTTATCACTTGCTAGCTGTTGTATATGTTACTGGTGTTTTATGTCGGTTTAAAAAAATTGCGTTTACATGTTAAGTGCATCTTTATGTGGTATTTTATACCGGTTTAATTACGTAAGGTCCACGACCGGAAACTGGCTTAACAGGTTTTCAGGTTTACAGGGTAAGCCTGGCTCGACCTGTAAAGTTTCCACTCTACTAAAGTAAATACCTTTTACTTTTTTCTTTATTGAACCCATCGATTTCTCCAGATTGCCTGGTAATCAGTTAAACGATCCAATAAGGAAAAGGAGACGTCAAATTGTCAAGGATTCGGGATAACGTGACGGCAACCTCCTTCACAGGCGACTGCGAAAGATATCAGGAAAATGGCGATATATCCGTGTTGAATGTCAATTCATCTTTTAGAGGAATAACTTCCAAAGATACCGAGGGGATTTTTTAGGGTGGACGTTTTAATGCAAATCTACACAGTAAAAGCGTTGAGTCAGTTGCTTTTGCTCAAGATGGTTTAAAAATGTTGTCGTATAAACACGTAAATTTTACGGTTAGGCACATTGTTTGAGGATAGCCAGACCCACAGTTAATACCTGTCCTCTGTGCGCCCCGGTAAAGTAGAGGGAGGAAATTTCTGACACCGATTGTTTCCCCCAAAATACCATTGAATCATCTGTGCTTTTTCCTAAACGCTAAATGTACTTGTACCTTTTACTTTTCTTTTACACACATTGGCTGGCGACACGCTCCTAAATCACTGCTACATGTGGTTGACGTTGTGAACCCTAATTATGGTGAAAACACTGACTTCAGTGTTACCACAGTTAAACACTTTAGATTTAATGCGAAATTGTGGAACGTCCGTAAAAACTACAATCAAAAAACGAAAGTTCAGCGGTGGGCTGCGTTCGAAAAACGAGGTTCTAACGTGGTGCTGCGGTGATCGGACTTCGAAAGCTCGTGTGTCCAAACTACGTCAAACCGGTAAACTCGAGGAAACGTAAGTAAAACTTGTTGTCAACAGACATGGGGCCAAAACGTGCTGCAGTAATGTTTGGATTTTTCAGCAATACCTAATGCTATACATTTTAAGGGTAAGAAATCTGTGGTTTAGGTTTAAAAAATCTAAGCAAGAAATCAAGGAAAAATCACGAGAGATATGAGGATACAGGAAAAAGTCCCCTTGTGTTTTATTCGGAAAGATTGATTAGTTAGCCCTTGTTTTTCTGTCTTTCCGCGAGATGAAATCGACAAAAAGGGGATGAAACAGCTTTTTTCTCTTTAAATCGAACCATTTGTTTTCTCCCGAAAAAAAATCGGAAGCTTCTTATTCGTGTGGGTGAGAATTCAAGTATTTTTTACCGTAACAGTTTATATGACAACCTACTTTAAATAAGAGATGCCTTTATAACTGCCTAAAATTTCTAAAACAAAAAAGACAAAAGTGTTTAATCTTGGACAATTTAGCAATACTCTTTCGTTTCATTTTAAGCATTCAAATATCAAATTTAAAAATAAATGATGACGTGTTTTAAATAGAAGAAAGATGCAAATGGCATACCTGAATGAATTTTAAGTAGCTAGAGCTGTGCCGTTGATAGACGTAGGCTTCTCAAGACAGCGCTGGTCTAGCTTAAATGCTCAATGTGATACATTATATTCGGTGTCGTACGAAGAGCCCCTTATCCTTAACGCCAAAGGGCAACCACCCCCCGAGAAGATTGTCTTTTGCAACTTTGAGCAGTCAGAAGTCGTACCAACACTGCTACCGCATTACAAAATCGCCTAATCGAAGTTACAGGGACCCGAATTTCCGATCAACCAGTACGCAACAGGCTTCACGAAGCTGTTTAATTTTTTATTTAATACGATATTTTACTCTAATAGTCTGACCCTGAGGATGACGCGGAAGGCGTCAAAACGTTGGCTTTTTAATTTACAATTTAAAAACCTAACGTATCATAACAATATTGATTATTATAATGACTTAATCAAAACTAATGTAAAACATGTTTTTTAATCAAAGTTTTGGGAACGAAACAAATAATTATTAAATATGCGCTGCCTCCCCTTTTTTTTCTGGGCTAAATATAATAATCTAAAACAGGACAAAAGTTTAAAATCGGAGCCGCGCCGCGCCAGCAAAACCGAATAAGCGGTTGATCACCTTATGAACTATTAAGCGATAAAAAACCGTGAGCGTTTCCCGCCGCTGATTCTGTGAGGGCCCAGTGTACAGACAAGCTTGTTGAAGCGATTTTTGGTTTTCAATCGCCTGTCTGTGTCTAAGCGATATGCCGCAGGCTAAAGGCGTCCGTTGTCATGACAACGTCGCATGCTTTCGCAGGGCAAAGAATCGGGTGTTGACCATGTGTACATTATTCAAATAGTGTCCAGTTACCGGCGTCGGGCGTATTGTTTACATTTGGTTGTGATTCGGTATTTATTTTAATTATTTTGCACAAGGTTCCCTGTGTACGATGCAGTGTGTGTTTTACTGAAAAATCCGTTTTTGAGGTGGAACGACGATGATAAAAAAGACTTTTTAAACTCTGAAAAGCCGTTCCTTATATTAAACCACAAAGAGTATAGCCTTTTTTCTGATTAAACTTAAATAAACCGGCTAAGGTTAAAGACAAAGAGTACATTTGACATTTTAAAGATTCGTGGTACAAAAATTTAAAGGATAGACAGATTTGCCTCACATACAAGCAGTAAAATTTAAATTAAATTGCAATTATATCATGGTGAACCTACTACCTACTGATTTCGCTGATTTTACTGAATTTAGGTAAGCTCTTTACAGAATGGTTATAAACATTATTAGCATATTATAATATTTTTATTTTATATATGTGTGTATCAAAAATGGAGGGAGGGTAATTCTTCGTCACTTATTGCGAAAGTCACGAGCTGTCACTGGTGCTAAGGAAAGCAGTTTTTGCTTTAAAGAGATGCCATTTGTTTAAATTTGACAAAAAAAAATTGCTGTGCAATATTATCGGAGATAGCAATTGGGAAAAATATTTGACCAATCACCCTGTACAGAAACGAACCTTATTGTGTACACAGACTGTTCTTTTCTCACTTTTTCCCTATAATAATTTTTCGCCGTTTTAATGAGCAAAACGAACAAAAACTTTACTCGCAAATCTTGTCTAATGAGTTTGTAATTGCCGTAGGCGGTAACCGGCCATTTTCTCCCTTAATATACCAAGCTAAATACTAAAACGTGGACCTAGAAGGGTTAATTGAGATACATGGCAAAATTCAAATGTTTATTTTTCACTGGAATAACTAAGTATGTTAATACTTTGGCATATCAAGCAAGGACGTACCCAGGAAAAAATGTCGGGGGAGGGGAGATTAAAAAAAAGGGATAAGACAATTTGCCGCGGCCAATATGATTTTTAAAAAAATGTAACTTTTTCAAAAAAAAAATTTTTATAAATTATTTTTTGAAAAAACTACTTTTTAAAAAAGTATTATTTTTAAAATGTTGGTGGTCCAGTATTTAGAATAGTAGTAGTAGTAGTGGTGGGGAGACCATTTTTGGTCTAGCGACTAGGCACACGGCGCGCCCTTTTCGCAAACCCCGATTTGTCCGTACACCATATACCAAACTGATGCACGTGCCCCTTAGGATGCAAGTTTTCTTCCTCTAAGAGGACTTAATTTTGCCTGACTCCTCTTTGTCGAAGGCAGAGATCTTTATACTGCGTAGCAAGTATACACAGTGGACCCACGCCTTTACGTCCCTTCCGAAAGGAAGTCCTGCTACATGTTGGACTTGCATCTATCTAACATCGCTATCGTCCCAGCAGAACTTGGTTATAGGCGATATACTTATTTCCTTTTCAGCACAACCGTCCGTCGCGATCGTCGTTAGTTGACTAAGAGATTTTAGCTGGCGTCGTCCTGGTTCCACCTGTCCTCCAGGCTCCTGGGTTATTAATCCTGGCTCTTCGGTTGTTGACTCCTGCTTATATTCTCGATGTACAAGGTCAACTTATGTTTTTGTGTGCATGTGTAGCGCACACCATGTCAATGTCGACTGTTGAACGCTGAAAAGGAAGTGCGCGGCAGCGCAACATGACATTTTTTTAGGTTAGGATATGTTTGCGATCAGTTGACCACGGTTAGGTTTAACACAGATTTTGGTCTCTCAACATGACCCTGTCCTCATGTTGAGCTATGATTTAAGAAAAAATATTAATTTAGATTTCACAAACATAAAACAAAAGTTATCGCGGTAAATTGTCCCCGCGGCAAATCGGACCACAGCGAATTGTCCCAGCGGCGAAAAAAAAATATTAATAAAATTTTGTGTGTTGTGCATTTTTTGTCTTATTTGTGTTATTGCAAAATCTCTTTCAACCGAGGAGTCATGAACTCACAACAGTACCATATTTTCCCCGTTTCCGTCCTCCGTTTCATTTTATTAGAAAAACACCATTATGTCAAAAATTTTACAAGTGTTTGGCATACGCTCTTTTTGACATCAGATTTTGATGGGTTCGGAATAGTCCTACAGTTCTATTAATTTAAACGTTACTGTCAGCTCAATATTAACGGAGACTGAGTAAACAGGACACAACAGGAACCAACAGGACACGCCGGGACATGACAGGACCCAACAGGAGATTTTTTTAGAGGAAAATTGGGACCAATTTTTGGTAAATAACTCTTTATCATTGTCTGAAAAAAAAATTTTTTAGGATAAAATGTTAAGTTTTTTGGGTGATTTTTTGCCTAAAAATTTTTGTTGATGGTAATTTAAAAATTTTTGGGTGATGACATTTCAACATTTAGAATTTTTAAAAAAAATTATTTTAATATTTTACGTAATTTTCATTTAAATATAAATTTTATCACAACGTCACAATTTAATAAAATTTTCAAATTTTTTAAATATTTTTGAATATGTATTTCAATTTTTAGGTTTTCCAATTTATCCAAAATCCTCAGAATTCCAAAAAAAAAATTATATTTAAAATTAAAAAAATAAAATTTCATTGAAAATATTTTTAAAAAATCTTAAAACTAAAAAAAACAGAATAAATTAAAAATTGTCAAAACTTTACAATCATTGCAAATACTTTCATAAAATAAAAAAAATACTTTTAAAATTTTACGAAATTTTATCATAAAATGTCTCAATTTTATAAAATTCTAATTTTAAGTTAATTTTTTTTGCATTAATATTAATTACTTCGATCTTAAGTTACGCAATCTGTTAATCAAAAATGCATGCTATACTTTATCGAATGCGCGTTTATGGTTAATTTTAACAGCTGCTACGTCCATATATTCTTTATGTGGTGGCTATGTTAAAAAAAAACTTTTCAATAACACTCGCATTCGTTATTATAAAAATAAGGGCGACCAATCTATGTTTAAGAAAACTTGTTATTATTGGATTATTTCGACTGGCAAAACTTTTTGAGAGCTTTTGCCGTCGCATCGCGTCGCCTCGGTTGTTTAGGTGAATTTCTAGACGAATTATCGAAGCATCCCTTTCTCTTTGTAGTGATTGAATTTGTTATTTTGTCTTTTCTAGTTTTCTTAGACGCCATTGAACTTTATTTTGATAAACAGGTACAGTCGTCACATGTTATATTTGAAAATGATACAAGGAAACACGCGCTTTTCTCAAAGACTAATACTTTGAGCAAAGCTCGGCAACGTTGCGCCTGCTTTCAACCAGAGACATGACAGGGAAATAGATTTTGCGGTCAAATATGATCCCCTAATTTATTCTCGGATACCAGCTTACTGAATAAAATTATATAACAATAAAAAATAAAACATTTATTTTTTTTAAATCATTTATTACAAAATTGCAAAGGGATAAATACTTGAATTTTTTGTTATAAAAATTAATAGAAGTTAAGTCTTAACATAATCGCAGTTAATAGGAAAATAAACTTAGACTCGATCCGTGTTGTTGGGGTGAAATGGCGTGAGCTTTTAGGGGTAGAGAATGGTTTTTTACACTTTTAGCGAAACTAGATCTCCTATTGAAAAAGTTAAATACAAGAGTTATAGGTAGTCAGAACCTAGTCACCTATTTTCACATTTTCAACCGAAAAAAAGTTTTGGGAGCGGCACGAAATTAGATTTGGCGCCGGTACAAAATGAAGGTATTTTCAAAAATTCAGCCTGTTACTCATGACTTAACAAATTGTTTTTTGATTTTGGCGGTTACGTCATGACATATTTCCATTAGTTTATATGATAAAATGCCAATGACAAGCCGCCATTATAAAAAAAATCGACTTATAATATGCGAACTAAGGGCGTTTTTATTTTTTCTATTTGGTGTTGTTCAATGCTCAAAACTTTGTCTTGTCTTTAAAATTTCATACGCAGAGAACTGATTTTGTTAGCTCTTCAATCGAAAATGTGCATCGGTATTGATTCCTTAGCTACGTTGCTCTATGTAGTTTTATGACTGAGTTTAAGCCTTCAAAAACCAAAGTCCTCAAACTTAAAAAAGCTGGATCTGATGGTAAAAACATCAATTAATAAACTAATCAATTAATAAATTAGAACTATATCAGAATTCATAATAATTATTAATAATAAAAAAATTTAAACAAAATTAATTATGAAACAAAAAAATTTAATTTAAAAAATTTTTGCATTCATAAATTATTTTTCTCATTAAATTAAAAAAAAAACTAAATTTTAAGATAAGAAAATCAAGACAAGATTGTAACATATATTTTTTAAAAATTTAAAAGGTTTTTAAGAGTTATGAAAATTTTCAAAATATTTGAAACTATTTTTTTTTTGAAAATTTTGCAAAAATGCAAAATGTATAATTTTTAAAATGTTTGTAGGTATTCATAAATAAATTTAGTACAAAAATTTGTAGAATAATTTTTCACAAATTTCTAAACTTAAAGAAAATCCCGGCAAAACTGCAAACTTTGCTATTAAATATTCGGTTTATAAAAATTTCTTAAAATTAAAAAAAAAATACAATAAAAGGGTTTCAAAATCTTTCAAAATATTTGAAATTTTTCATATTTTTAGAATTTGGGAAAAATGTAAAATAGAATACTTACTTTTTTTTAAATATGCGGAATCAAAATGTTAAAATTTATGTTTTAAAATTTTTGAAATATTTAAAATTCTCGAGATTTAGAATTTTCTTTTAAATTAAAAAAAAAATTAATAATATAATAAACTTTTAACAGTTTTTTAATAGAATCTCACAATATTTTATCTTAATTTTATTATGTCGCATAAATATTGATAATTGTAGATTACTTTTCATGCCAGAGAGAAAGATCCAGCAAGTAGCAAAATTGGAAAGATTTGACAACTCTGCTTATGTTTTGCTATTTTGTCATATATAATTTTGCCTATAGTTTTCTGAAGGCTCCGATTATATGACTGACTATATGCTGTTTGCGTGCTTATAGAAGAAAGAGACTTTTTACTCACAAAAGAAACTTTATGTCTTATTGGAATATTAAAGGCCACAGTAGAAAGCCTCTTGGAGAAAAGGAGGATGTCACTTAATTAATTTTATTTTACTGGTAGTTTTTAGGACCAATAATCAAAGCAATCTGTATGATTAAAGGACAAGTGGTACAAAATATATTTGTTAGAATACGATTTGGATATTATATTTGGTAGCATAACATTTGATGAAGAAAGTATGTAACAACAAAGCAAATAGATATATGACGGATCCGATACCTTCTTAGCCCATTTAGCATACTCCAAGTGAACTCCACCTTATATCAGCCTCAGAAAAATCTTTTTGTGTATATCTCAGGAACTAAAGCTCCAACGAAGATTTTCGATGATATATTGATGCGATGCTCCGTTAAAAGATTAGCATTTTTTCAATTGTTTAACTTCGAAAAACTGTCATTAGCTTTACTGGATTTTGACCAAAATCAATACCTTCTCCAGTCATTGCTGCGCGGACTAAGCAAATAGAAATGGAATGGAAAAACACAAAATAGCGCGCCTAGCTTGCTACGTCGCAGCAGTAGTTGGACAAAACGTCGCAATTTTTTTTAAGGTCATCTTAAAATAATAAACCAAGAGAAAATACAAAGAAGCCACCGATCACCAAACAAGTAGTGATCAGCAAAAATTCCTGCCTTTTCATGCGCGTTTAAAAAATGTTTGGATGACACTTAAATAATGGGAGACTGTACTTTAAAGGGGTAATTCGTTTTTTAGGAAGTTAAGTTGCTGTCTGTCTTAAAGATTGTACTGTGATAGAAATAAGGAATATTTTAAATGTACTGTAATAATATTTCTGATGGATTGTTTTCGGGCTCTATTCATAAGGAAGTATATTTCCTGCTATTGGATTTATGAGATTTTGAAGTTTCATTTCACATTTATTTCTGATTTCAAGAAATCACCTGATGTTTTAAATAATATATTTAACAATACCTAGAAATATTAAAACGTTTTTGGCACAAATTCTATAACACAGAGTGATTACGCAGAGATGGAACCTGGTTCATTAAGCTTAAGCGCGGATCGATATATTTTAATCTTGTTTTTTGAGAAAATTATCACGTTTTGGGGTTAAATATTCAGTGGCTCTGAGCGGCCTTAACCTCCCCACCTGCGTACTCTACTGAAAGAAGAATTAAAAGTTAGAAAATTTTAAAAAAACATCAAGTTCCAAAAAATTTAGGTGTCTACTTATTTTTACAAAAGCTCTCTAAATTTGTCTCTCCTGACTTTACTGCGAACTTGGGTGGTTCGAATCTTATTTTAATTTTGAACAGCTTCTGTTTAAACAACTATGTCAACGACAAAAAACTTTATATTTCTAATCTTCTTTTCTGGTGGACATTACAATTTTTTTTAATCTACGATTTAATTTAATTTAATCGTAAATAAAAACAAAAACCTGTACCAAAATGGTTCTTTCGAACTAGGCATGGGCAACACAAATTTTCCCGTGTGGCGCTGACACTGCTTGTTGTATCAAGGCAATGTGTCAGCACAATTGTGTCATGACACAGTGAGAGCGGTGAGCTATAAGCGACTCAAAATTGTGCCAGCTTTGACAACACTCAACAATATTGTGACATTGTTGCGACAATTAAAACAAATGTCAGTTATGATAGTTAGATTTGGACAAGATATAACGCGTCGAAAATTTAGATAGCGCACAGTACGTCAGTGACGCCCCCAGTTCACCAACCATCAACTTCGGCTATCTTGTAAAGTGTCATGGTGTCATACACTTTGTTGTGACTGTATCAACACTCATGACATCGGGAACGGTATCGATACAAAAGTGCCATTCAACACAGTGTAACCCATGCCTATTTCGAACTGTCAAATCTTGTTAAGGTTATCATTGTCCGCGAAGTTATCGGGCCTAAATTTGGCACGATCAAAAACTATCTATTGACCTTATAAGACGCCCCAATATGTCGAATATAGATTGCTAAGTTTTCAACTCTATTCACATTCAACTAACGCGCGAATCGATATCTAAATCGAGCAGTAGGTTCTTTAAAGTTTTAGCAGGGCAAACTCTGTTAAATATTTTAGCGTTTGACATTTTCAGGCCACACCGAATGTGTTATTTACTTGTTGCTTTATTTACCAGCGTGGGTAAAGTAGGAGATACAGTTTTAACGCCCCTGTCCTATTTTCTAGGGGTAACCCATGGTATAACCAGACAAGATATGATTTCGGGCATGCATTGAGCTTCGCGATCAGCTGGGGTGAGGTCACGCCGAGAGTCAACTCCCTTGATTTAGGTTGCAGTTTGCATTGTTGAATACGTTTCTGTCGATTAGTTTTATGTTTTGATTACTTAAAATTGGTGAAAATGAGATGTGCAGTGTATGGTTGTGATTCGGATAATCAGATGAAAGGCTTTGCACACGATGTGAGCTTTTTTACCTTTCCAAAAGACAAAAAAATGGCACAGGCGTGGATCCGTTTGTCTAGACGTGAAGATAAAATTTAATGTGAATGCAAGGATTTGCTCAAAACATTTAAAATTTTAATTTTGTATTTTGTTATTACCAACTTAAAAGTAATATTAATAATAAATTATACTATTATTATTATAATTAACAAACGTGAAATTTAGTACCCGTGAATTAAAAAAATCAAACAAGTTTCGTGGCTAATCGGGTAAAAAGGAGTTTTTGTTTCTCTCATATTTCTCCGTGGGTAGCGTGAAAGCTTAACTTCACGGGGGTCCAAGGTCTAATGGATACCTGTTTGATTTTTTAAATTCACGGGTACTAAATTTCAGGTTTGTTAGTATTATTTGGCTTCAAAATTCCGTTGACTGACGCTCACGCAGAAAGAGCTGTCGTAGGTCACGGATTAGTTTGTTTCTTTTTATTTGTTTTCGATCTTTTCATTGATCGATATTGCCTGCTCTTGTTCTTGTTTCTCTCGTATCTCGGTAAATGGCGCTTCTTCAATTAACTTTGCAAAAGTGTCACCTTGACCAAACAGTGTTTTGAGGAGTCCCAAAAGGACGAAACATTTAACTGTCAACACTTATTAGGTGTCCATTAGATCTTAGACCCCCGTGAGGTTAAGCTTTCAAGCTACCCACGGAAAAATATGTGAGAAACAAAAACCCCTTTTTACCCGATTAGCCACGAAACTTGATTATTATAATTATTTTAAAAACTGCTCCACTGAACCTTAGTTGTAACTGTAGTATACTTATTTTGAAAATAAACAACCAATTAAAAATTGGCTTTTTGTTTTATTCTTTATTAGAAACTAGTCATGTTAAAAAAAATCCAAAAGGTAAAATAATACATGATTTTTGTATCAATAGAGTAAATTTTTACTTTACGGAGTGATCAAACAGATTTTAGAATTATTGTTTTGCTCTGGTCGGCTCTCCGACTCCAAACAAAACTTTTAGATTATTATTATCTTTGCATTTATAATACTAATAATATCTCATTTATTCTGAACTACCCTAATTTTCATTGAAAACGCATTCGCGACGCAACATACCCAGGCTCTATTACATCATATATATGCGCGCCCTGATGTTTTTAAATTTCATTCTCGGCATGACGTCGTGCAAACGCTATTTGGAACGGCCAGAGACCATATCACGGATCACCGTTTAGGTGATCCGTGACCATATCTTGTCTTGTTGTATTATGGGGGTAACCTATAAAGTTGGCACCAAATCAACGGAGATAGGTGCCTACGCGGAAGATATTGGCATTCGCTCATGTAAAGGATTCCATGAAGATCACCCAAACAAGATATATACACTAGAATAATTAGACCAGTAGTGACATATGGCTGCGAATCAGGGACACTTACAAAAGCGAGCGAAGAAAATATTTGAACGAAAAGTTTTTCATCTAATCAGTGCAAAGAGATTATGATTACGGATGCGGATTAATTATAAATTAGAACAACTGATAAGTTGCACTAACATCGAAACATTATTCAAAAGTAGTGAATGGATGAGACGCAAGCCACGGTGAGGATGGAAATGCCTTTTTCCGAAACACCGGTGTCCGTTGACTTTACCCCTTTGAAGTTGCCTTTTATACCTTGTTAACTCATTCTTTTCTAGTCCGAACCGACGCCGTGCCACATAGCACAATCACGTGTTTAACACATAAAAAATGCGTGAAAAACAAAAACGTTGATTTTAAAAGCTGCTAGAAAAAAACGTTTATTTCATATATGAAAACAAGCTTAATAGGTCATTCATTAACGTTATAAAAAATAACTTTCCTAAAAACGCCGTTGTAATAACGCCATTATCAAATCAAAACAGCAATGTTATTTTCAAGTGAATTCTAAGTAGATTTCAACGTCAAAATCACGTTAGGATCACGCCTTTCCTACACGAATTTTAAAGCGAGACTTGCAGGGCTTCCCTACCGAATATTTTTAAGAGAATTTTTGTATCTAAACTCCAAAAACCTATTAATGAACTGATCCCTGATAGTATAGAGACACACTAATATTGTGTGAAAGTGTTTACTGTTAAAAAATCTTGTTTAACTTTTAAAGAAAACTTAATGTATGTATAGAGATTTTGTCTTGCCTTGAGCGCCATCCTTTAAAATTGACTTGAACTGTTGTAGTCTTAAACTAGTAAACCTCTTTTCGCGTCGCTTTTAAGTTAAAAAAAAGTTATTAAAAAACGTGACAAAAAAAGACGCAGAAAGGTAGTAGGTTTGAGAAGTTTAATCTAGTAGCGTTTTAGAACATGTTGTAAAGGACTTTGACACATGAATAACGAGGGTAAAAAAGACGTTATATACACAGCACCAGAAAATTCAGTAAAAATGACACTTTTATAGGTTGATTCCTCGTAGTTTTTAAGTTATCTTTCGCATGTAGATTTAACAAAACTAATATTACATGATATGAGGTTGTTTTCTAGTAAAAAATAACTTTGTTATTTTTATTCACGTTAATTTAACGTTGATGTAATTTTTGTGCTATGTGGGGTGGAGACGGTGAGAGCATGGTCTGGTTGAACTGTGACGAAAAGTCTTTCTTCGTTATAGATCGGTGGACGTTTTTATCCCGCCATGGACTTAGTTTCCTTGGTTCGCTGTCGTTTCACCTATTTTTCATTCATTCTTTTTGATTTACCTTGTATCTTGTAGTCACTTTGATTACTGCAGTCAGGCAAGCCACGCTGATGATGGAAATGCCTTTTTCCGAAACACCAGTCCGTGATTGACTTTACCCATTTGAAGTTGCCTTTTATACTTTTTTAAAACAATGGAACCCGACCGATAACGCCAAGTCGTCCCAGTGCAATAATTTAAAGTTCACATGGGTTGCTGTAACAGCCAACGGTAACCTATGTCGCGAAGGGTATCACGGGGGTGCGGACGGCAGCGATCCTCGCAATTGCTGCATAAGAGCACAACCGACAGATTCTATGTACTGTAAAATTCTATTTCGACATGTCGCCTTATCTTTCTATATTTCGTAATTAGAATGCACAAAATTCGACTCCAGTAAAGCGCGAGCGAGCCGACCTACATATCCACCATCCACCGCATCCTGGTTTGAACATGGATATAAACACATACATACCGGGTATTAATTTCTAGTTCGTTTTCAAATCTTTAGTGAATTCCGTTTGGGGTTTATTGATACTTTATGATGAAATTATTATTTAAAGAATTATTAAATTTTAATATTTTTCTAAGTAAAATGTGTAGGCAGCCAACACGGACGGCTTAAAAAGGTCTTTTTATTTTTGAGGGGCGCATCATTTTATATTTTTTGGTGGTGACATTTTTAATGGGTAGATGCATTATTTTCCTAAAATTGCAGAATAGTACAGAGGATAACGGCTTAATAAAGCAAAAATGTAGCTATTAGGTATACAAGCATAAAATTTGGTACACTAGTTCTTAGGACAATTTTCAGCGATTTCTGATGATCTGATGATCTAATGGCATTTCCTTACTAGCAGTCCCTGAATATTGCGTACCAGACGAATTTATTTCAGCGCCATCTGCCCCTCAATATGGTAAAGCTCGTCGGTGGCTCCTTTATATGGGTTTATTTAATTAATGACCATAAGCTATAAGTTCAAGAATGTGTCAAATTTAGGATCGCCATATTGAAAAAATGGCGCCCAAAAGCAAAATGGCAACTTGTGTGATATTTTTATCAGAGAAAATGGATATCTCGACCCAAAATTAGTTAAAATTGAGGTATCACAAGTTATGGTTGGGTGCCCGGTTTAGATTTTTATGTAAGTGTGCCGTTATCTTGTAAAAGAGCTACTGTAGTCGTTGGACGCCATCTTCTATCGGTGTAAAATTTAGTAAGTTTTACTTAAAGTCAAAGAATATTCCTAATGTGTTTTTTGTAAAAAAATAAGTCATTTTAGGATATTTAAAAAAATAAAGTCTGCCATTTTGAAAAAACGGCGGAAACTCCCCACTCTATGAGGACTCAACTCAAATCGCTTAAAATTGTCCTAAGAACTAGTGTATCAAATTTCATGCTTGTATACCTAATAGCCACATAGTTTCCGTTATCATCCGGGCTAGAACCAAGGAATTTGCCTGCGTTCTGTCCTTTTAAGAAAAATTCAGCAAAATAATATTTCAGTTATTCAGTATTCGTTCGATCGCAGTTCAGTACGGGTATATTGCATCGTACCTGCATGATAGTACTAACGAGGTCAAAGTCGAAGTTTTTTTTGTTTACAATAAATCTCGCGCGGGAAATACCTGTGTTAAAAATCTATATACAATGTGTATTATAAATAATATATCATGTTTAAAAGCAAAAAAAGTGTACCATCACCTGTGAAACTTGTTTTATAAATTAGCGAAAAGCCCAAACAAAATCAAGAAAAAATGGATAATGCCGAATTATTTCAGGATAGCCATGCTAGAACACAAAATGAAGAAGTTTTATATAGCGAATGGAAAAAATCCCAAAACGAAAAAAATTCACTTAGTGTACAAGTGGATTATCTCCGAAGTCAACTGGAAAGTATGCAAAGAAAATTTGCAGATTTAGAGACAAAAGTCACTAAAAAAGAAGAGTCTGACATGGACTACATTACTGATGAGGACGATCTGGCAAGAGAAACTGAGTGGATCAGACAAAAAGGAAAAGGTTGGAAAAAACGTCGAATGGATACTTCACTCTCACCACCACAACAAAGCTCGGGCACTGGAGAGCCCTCCAATAAAACACAAAATGAAGAACCCCCAACTAAGGTTAAAAAAGCTCCATTACCTCCACCGATTATGGTAAATGGCGTAAATAATTTTAATGATATTTATGAAAAGTTAAATATCATACAAGGAGTTAAAATAAAAGTTTTAAATAACGAAAATATTAAAATAAATGTACAAGACGCAGACAGCTATCGGCTGGTTACTAAAATGCTTAATGAAATAAAGCATCAATGGCACTCATACGAAAACAAACAAATAAGGCCAATTAGAGTAATAGCGAATAGGCTACACTTCTCATGTGACCCACAAAAAATTGTAGCTGATCTACAAAAAAAAGGTTTTAAGGCACTGGAGGCCAGCAACAAACTTAAATGGAGAACAAGACAACCTCTTAACATGTTTATGCTCACATTTAGCCACGATGAAGATATCAACAAAATTTTTGAAATTTCCAGTATCCTTGGGATTGAAGTGGAAATAAAAGCACTAAAAACCTCAAAGTTATTCCCTCAATGCAAAAGATGCCAATCTTATGGACACACGCAAAAATATTGCGCTAAAGAACCACGTTGCGTAAAACGCACGGGGAAACATCTTACTGTAGAATGCCCCAAACCAAAAGAATCTGAGCCAAAATGCATCCACTGTGGAGGCAAGCATCCTGCTAACTACAGAGGATGCCTTGTTGCTAAGGAAATACAAAAATTGAAAAATAAACCTAAGAAACCGAATCTCATACCAAACGTGAGTACAAATAGACAAAACCAACAGACAAGAAACACAGTCACACAAAACTCTGTGACAAGGACATACAGCCAAGTAGCAGCAACAGCTACTATACCTGATATTAATATCAGTAGTCAAAATACTATGGAACAAACACTACAATTAATTTTGGAGAAATTGAACAAACTTGATGAGCGATTAACTAAACTAGAAAGTAGCAATAACGGAGCTACCAATATGCCTCAAAATGGTCAGTAATCTTAGAATCCTAGCTTGGAATGCCAATGGTCTCTTGCAACATCAGCAAGACTTGCAAGTTATTCTAGACATAGAAAAAATTGACGTCTGTCTTGTGTCAGAAACGCATTTCACTAACCAGTCTCACATTAAATTTAAAGGTTATAAAGTGTATCATACAACTCACCCTAGCAATACTGCACATGGGGGAAGTGCTGTAATAAATAAAGAAAATATATCACACTACGAGGAGATGGGATATAAAACCATAGAGATTCAAGCTACATTAGTAAGTGTAAAAACCAAAACATATACATTAGTCATAAGTGCTGTCTATATACCACCACGGCACTTACTAAAGAAAAATCAATATCTTAATTTTCTCAGAAAATTAGGAAACCGTTTTATAATTGGAGGTGACTTTAATGCAAAAAATACCTACTGGGGATCTAGACTGACGAATTCTAAAGGAAAATAACTTTTGCAAGCTATTAGTGAATATCAATGTGAGCCGATATCAACTGGTAAGCCCACATACTATCCAACAGATCCAGGAAAAATTCCAGATCTAATTGATTTTTTTATAGTAAAAAATATATCTTTAAGTTTTGTAGATATAGAAGAAAGTTTTGATTTACACTCAGATCATTCACCTATTATTCTAACTCTTAGTAAAAACATAATAAAGAAAGAAGCAAATATCTCACTAGTTAATAAACTGACTGACTGGATTAGTTTTAAACAAAGTCTGTCAGAAAAAATAAACCTATCAGTACCATTGCAAACGCCAGAACAAATCGATAAAGAAGTTGATTATTTTGTTACAAATATTCAACAAGCAGCTTGAGAAAACAGTCCAAAACCAAAGAGAATTTTTAAGGGAAAAAACTATCCAAAGGAAATTAGAGACCTTATATTGGAAAAAAGGAAACTAAGAAGAAAGTGGCAACAAAGCCGTGATCCTCGGGACAAAACATGACGCAGCGCATTAGGCGAGAAATTCTAGTAATAAAAAATGAATCTATTAACCATTTTCTTAATGAACTTACAGATGATAAAAATACCGACTATTCCCTTTGGAAAGCAACCAAAGATTTTAAAAGACCAATTATCCAAATTCCACCCATACGAAAATCTAACAACCAGTGGGCAAGGAGTAACGAAGAAAAAGCAGATATTTTTGCAAGTCATTTAGAAAAAACATTTCAGCCCCACGAAGCACCAGATGAACACTTTCATTTAAATGAACCCCATCAAATCGAGGACCATATTAAGCTTACATCACCAAAAGAAATATTAACAGAAATCAAAAATATTAATTCGAAAAAAGCCCCAGGGTATGATCTTATTAACGGGGTAGTCATAAAACAACTCCCCAGAAAAGCTATCGTAAAACTATGCAACCTAATTAATGCGTCTTTTAGGCTTAGTACATAACCTAAACTGTGGAAAGTTGCAGAAGTTATCATGATTCCAAAACCGGGAAAACCACTCCATGACGTGTCATCTTACAGGCCAATATCTTTGCTGCCAATTATATCCAAGCTCTATGAAAAATTATTGCTTAATAGAATAAAACCCATCATAGAAAAACAAGAAATTATTCCATCTCATCAATTTGGTTTTCGAGACAAGCATTCCACGATAGATCAAGTACACAGAATTACTAATATAATAGAAAAAGCACTAGAAGAGGGAAAAGTTTGTTCTGCAGTTTTTCTAGATGTAGCACAAGCATTTGACAAAGTGTGGCATGAAGGCCTTAATTTTAAACTAAAAACGTTTCTGCCAAAACAATATTCGGATATTTTGGAATCATACATATCTGATAGACATTGTAGAGTAAAACAGGAAGACTCATACTCAAATTTAAGAGAAATTCAAGCAGGCGTGCCCCAGGGTAGCGTACTAGGCCCTTATCTATACTTATTATTCACTTGTGATATCCCAAAGCCAGAAAATTGTCACTTAGCAACATTTGCCGATGATACTGGTTTATTGACGGTAGAAAAATCTATTGAAAAATGCATAGAAAAACTTCAGGATGCAGTCACCCAAATTCACAGTTGGACCACAAAGTGGCGAATAAAATTAAATAAAACCAAATCAATTCATGTTGATTTTACAAACAAAAATATAAATCACATACAAATAACAATTAACAACATTCCAGTACCATATTCGAATCAGGCAAAATGACACTTGATGCCAAATTGCGCTGGAAAGCACATGTTAAGAAAAAAAAAGAAGAACTTGAGATAAGGTATAGAAAAATGAACTGGCTAATTGGAAGGAAGTCCAATTTAACAATTCATAATAAGTTACTGCTTTATAGACAAATACTGAAACCAGTATGGACATATGGTATTCAACTATGGGGTTGTGCTAAAGAGAGTAACATTCTAGTTGTACAGAGATTTCAAAATAAAGTATTAAGAAACATTGTGAATGCATCTTGGTACGTTCGAAATAGTGACCTTCATCGAGATCTAAAAATCGAAACTGTAGCAGAGACTATAAAAAAGTACGCAAAAAGCCATGAAGATAGACTCCATCGGCATGTGAATGTGGAAGCAATTCAGCTTCTAGACAATACTATGCTAGTTCGACGACTAAAAAGAGTGAAGCCGTTTGAGCTAGTAAACTAAGTGAATTACACATAAAACAAAATAATGCTATAAACACAACACAATTGTGAGTTACAGACTAAACAAAGCGGGGAGAACTGTTGAGTGAACCCTAAGTTTAAATCTGACTTTTCTAGTAAATTAAGTTAAAACAAAATTGCTAATTAGTCTTACTGACTAGATTGTAATACAAAAACACAGTGTGTTTGACAAATAAAAAAATAAAAAAAGTTATTCATTGATTCTCATTGTTAAATGGATGGGAATTATTTATTAATCTATTACCCTTTCATGTTAAAAACATTTTTATTTGAGAAATTATGTACCGAATTTTCGAATGTCATGGCTCAATTTATTAACTGATATGAAAGATATTGAACAATCCTTAAAGTTCCATTTTTATTGATATATTATTAAATATTTGATTCATTCTCAATTTTCAAACCTTTTAAGAGCCAATAAAAGAAGCAATATCAAATTGCCTGCATTCCTGCATGACACACTTCCTTCTTAATAAGGTCGAGTTTCACAGGAAACGCGTGCTGCCATATCTACAGGATATTAGAGACAGACAGAAAAGGATCCCCCTTGCGTTTCCTGCATATTATTTAAACGTACTGGGAGGGCCAAAAAAAAGCGAAGAAAATGTTTATCAATAAAACTTTAAACTATACCTATGATTCATTTGGGTCGGACAAACTGCACTTCCTAGGAAATTCATCAAGCGTTTGAGCAAAAATATTTTTTGTCCACTATCTTTATTTATCAGATGGAATACAAGATCAAACTTGACACTTCAAAGAGGCTCGTCGTTTATTCTTATTTTATGGATATATTTTTGAATATTTTTTAAATCCGTAAAAAAACTTTATTTCCGCCAGGCACAATGCGGTATGAATCATTGAAATCGATTAAGTGGTTTCCGAGAAATTAATTTTTTAAACCATTTATACGATTGCCTTCTCAGTTTTATCTGGATTCATTTCTCCATAATTGAGTTTTTACTGAACCTATTTGATTTAAAAAATCATTGTAGTAAGGATCAACTGTTCTTTTAAAATAAATAATAAAATTTGCAGCAACCTTAAAATTCAAGATGACGTACTAAATCGAATTTGACCCTTCATAAAAGATTGCTCTTTTTTCCGTTCTTTTTGGCAACTGGTAGGGGCAATAGTCCATTTACTTTTTTTGGAGGTATTTAATCACCTAGCCATTATTGAACAAAACATCCTTGTCTCAAAAGATAGGTTGTTTAATAAAAAAAACGCTTATAAAAATAAATACGTTGGTTTGACGAGATAAAAGGAAGAAAAAAATAATCCGATTCTTTTCACTACTAAGGTTTTCCAAGCTTTGGAAAACGGTTAAAGTCCCTTCAATTCAATTTGTAAAACGGTCTATCAGATATCTTTTTATTTGTCCAATTCGATTTGGTTTGATTTTTAAGCTTGTTGCTCGGGATTACGGTTTTTTGTAGCTACTGGTATACAGGGTGTAATCGATCCTCAGATAAATGCGCGTATTCATTGGAGGCAGAATTCGCATGCCTCGCTGCAAGACCGAACGAACATATGTATCTTTATGAGAATTCGAGGCGCAGCACCAGCATTCTGTTCTGACCCGATAGCCACATCCACAGCAAATACCTGTCATCTGTGCGTCACGGTAAATTAGAGGGAGAAAATTTCTGACACCGATTATTTCACCTTGCGCGGCGATCTTTTCTTTCAGTTCGTAAAGCAATTCGATCCAGGATATTTGTACATAAATATCGGAAATTTAGACGATAACTACGTAACGTTTAGTCCTTTTTATCAAGCTTGTTCTTTTTTATAATATTTATTGCCGTGTCTACCACAAGCTAAATTGTATGGCTTTTCCAGTGAAATAAATAGGAGCGGGGTCTGTTTTAAAAGCAAACCCTTTCATATTGATTTAAGAACAACCTAACGAATTAAATTCTCAAAAATACCACCGCTTTGTGCTAAACAATATTCGAGCCTGTTACAAAATTCAGTTCCGACATTACCTAGCATTTTAGATGTCTCTGAAATGCACTATTGCCTCTTCAGTTGTCAGTAGAGTGGTAATTATTTTTGCCCGAAGTTCATTCAAAGTGGTAGCGCCTAAATGGTAATTGTCATGCGAATTAATTTGGCTTTTTGCATAGCCTTATAAAAAATCTGGTGATATCGGAGGCCAGCTGTAATAAGCCGCCTTGGAAACGTTTCATTTAAAAACACTCTTAAAGGCAAAGTGTCAGTAGCTGGGTAACCATCTTCCATAAACCAAATTTGGTTAAAATCAACATTTGGCTCTTGTCGAATCGCAGTAATGATGTGCTCCTGCAACAAAAAAATCCCAGTGTAGACATTAAGTTTTTGAAGATACGTTTTTAAGGGTCCGTTCTGCAGCATGAAAATGTTTATTTTTCCGTGACCAGTAACGAACAACGGAAGGATTGTGATAAAATTTCGTCTGAAAAATAAATATTTTTAATAACTTTTTTATCCTGATTCGGTTTTTCAATCATGGTTTCACAAAACTACATTCTTCGAACTTAAACATCTCAAAAAATTTCTTTCATTTTCTTTGCTTTAAAGCTCCTATACCTATGTCGTTACAAAATTATTCGGATGAAGGATGCCTTACTGGAACATCCTATTCGTTGGAAATGGGTCATTATTTTTTTGACCGAGCTACCATTTTCGAATATCCTTCCCTCAAACGCGACAACAAATAAATCTTGACAGCTGTCTCCCCTAAAATACATCTGATCAATCTGTACTTTTTCCTGAACGCTAAATGTAACACGCGGCATGGCTTGAGCTAGAATTTGCGTAAAAAACAAGTAACCACTACTCACCTGTTTCGCTGCACACGACGCGACGCAATAACGACAAACTTCGTGAAGACGAGAGGTCACGATGTATTTCCCTACTTTCCTACTACCAGCCCGAATACCGGCAATAAACAGCGAAAAATATTTTAAGACACCGCCCAAAATATATATTTTCTATTTTACTTCTCTCTTACACACATTAAGCACAGCAAACAGTGTATGATCCCTAATAGTTGATAAAGGATCATAATTTATTCAACCAAGTACAAAGGAATAATTATAAGGGTATTTTTTGACATAGCTTTGTAATTTTTTGTAACTGTGTGCGCTATCTGGTCGGCTATTTTCCGCACTTTTAATCAGTGTCGATCGTTAAATCCCAAAAGAGGATAAAAAAGTCAGCTAAAAAGGCATTAATCAAGTAGTGGCCGAGCAGTTCACGTACCATTCAAATAAAATGTAAGGTTGTTTAAGAATAATAACACCCAACTGCTAAATCTATTTGTACCTACTAGTCGCAGTTGGGTACAAAATTGATAGGTATACCTATATTTTACGACATGCTTAAACTTTTAGTTTTGGTGCTCAAAGCGCACTTACGAAATTATACATTTTTGTATTTCATGAATCAGGTTATATTGGGTAATTTTGTACCCAACTGCGACTGGTAGGTATGTGTGGTTTATTTTTTTTTAATACTATAATAATGGGTACAATTACGTGTTTAACACGTAAAAAAGGAGTGAGAAAAAAAAACGTTGATTTTAAAAGCTGCTAGACGAGAAAACGTTTATTTTATATATGCTAAAAACAGCGTTGTAATAACGCCATAATCAAATTAAAACAGCAATGTTCTTATGTTATTTTCAAGTGAATTCGAAGTAGATTTTTATGAACGTCAAAATCACATTAGGTTCGCGCCTTTTCTACATGAATTTTAAAACGCGACTTGCATGACTTTGGGAATGTTCCTAAATTACGTAACGTAAAAATTCAGGATTTTTGACCCCCCTCTTCTCCGCCATCTTTTAAAATTGTCTTAAAGTGTTAAGTTTTAAACTAGTGAACTTTTGAAATTGAAACTTCCTTTTACATCACTTTTAAGTTAAAAAAAAAGTTATTAAAAAACGTGACAAAAAAAGACGCAGAAAGTAAATAATTTTAACAAGTCTTTATCTAGAGGGCTTTTGCAACAGACTTTAGCGCCTTTTTTATATTGAAAAAACATAGAGAAAAAACGTGTCAAAATAATACGCAAAAAGTTAGTTGGTTTAAGATCTCTTAATCTACTGGCGTTTTAGAACATGTTGTGGAGGAGTTTTCAAGAGTGAACTTGGCATATGACAATAACGATGGTAAAAAATACGTTACATACACAGCACCACACACATTTTTATAGCCAGGCGCGGACCTACGAGAGGGGAAAAGAGGAAATTCCCCCCCCCCAAATCTCAAATTTTATGTAGTTTTGACGCACAAAAAACACCTGCTGGTCCCTATGCAAAAAAGTTTTATGCAATATTTATTATGATATTCCCCCCTCCACATAAGGTTCCTAGATCCGCCCCTTTTATAGCTTGATTCTTCCTTGTTTTTAAGTTATCTTTAAGCTTGTGGATTTAACAAAACAAATACTACATGGTATGAGGTTGTTTTCTAGTAAAAAATAACTTTATTATTTTTGTTCACGTTAATTTAACGTTGATGTGATTTTTGTGCTATGTGGATTTTTATTTATTTACATATTTTATTAAACCATACGTGGTTCGAACAGTCCTGTGTGATTAATAGGGCATTAAAGCTGGTGGCAGTTTAATGTAGGGGCTCACCTTAATCAGGGTAGATTTTATATTAGGTTTCGTTTGGTGCAGGAAAAAACAGTGTATTGTGATGGGTAATTTAGAGATAAGGCAATTACTTATTTTGGTAATAAATTATATTTTTTATTTTGGGTAATCTAGATATAATTATAGGTATAGTCGTATCACCACTTTATGCTACATAAAAACTACTATAAAAGTGGCACGCGCTACTTGAATCAATGTCCATTTTAGGATTTCCAAGAGAGTATAAGCAAAAATTAAAAATTAATTTTTAAATTTTGGGAAACCTTTCAGTATTTTAGGCACGTTTAATGTCTTTAAGTAAAATTTTCGAACGAACCTAATCTCGTGATACGTGATGGGCAAGGCTTAATAGAGGCCACGAACAAGTACCACCTGAACTTTTTAACAATGTGTTTCAAATTTTATTACAGCCTTTTTAAATAGTGCAACTTAACCTAAAGCATTGGCCAAAACTAGATTAACTCCCTAAAGCTTCGCACAAAGCTGAATATTTCGACGAACAATATTAAGCCGCGCAACTAGCCGAACGGCGAACAAAACACTATTTTGGACGGAGCAAATTCTGCGAACTGTGCCGAACGGGTTGCGAGCGCTCTCGTGGCCTTGTGTCAAATAAATAAAAATTTTACACATCTAAATTTTACTTAAAAAAAAATATTAAGATATGATCCTTCTATAATTAAAAATTTCAACAAAAGTATCAATGAATCTCAAAAGGAATTCACCACAGACTTGAAATCTAACTAAAAATTAATACCCGGTTTGTATTTGTTTGTATCACGATGTGGTGGATGCCTAGGCTATAGAAAGAGAGGAAGACATGTCCCTATATAATTATACAGTACAGTTGCTTTGGTTGTGCTCTTGTACATAAATTGCGAGTATCGATACCGCCCGCATCCCCATGATCCATACAACTCGCATCAACGGTTACCGTTGGCTGGTAAAGCACCTCGTGTGCACTTTAAAGTAGTGCCCTGAGGCAACTTGAGTGTTATTGGTTGGACGAACATGTTTTGATTTACCATTAGAAGAGAAAATTAAAATAAGTGTCGGTTGTTCAAAACCAAATTTAATACTTACGAATTTAGCTAAAGTCGTGAATATAAGCAAACTTTTAAATTAAAAAATAAAAAACTGACTGGCTGTGCGGGTGTGTAGTAATAGCCTTTATAGTCACTCATATTTGGTGGAGTAAAAACGCTGAAACTTAAAAAGAAATAGGTGCAAGCTGCATTTTTGTATAATTATTCCTTAGGATTTGACACATCCCCAGATATTCTCCGCCAAAATCACTCTTAAGCTTCGCTAGATATAAAGCCCCAAAAATTAATTTAAAAGAGGTGAAGAGAGAAATAAATGAATCCATGACAGATTTGATACCTTACTAGCTAGCCTATTAGCACACTTCAAGTGAAGCCATAATATATCAGCCTTGAAAACAGTTTTTTATAAATATTTCAGAAACTTAAGCTCCTTTGAAGTTTTTGGTAAAAAGTTAACATTTTATTCATTTTTTCAATGTCAAAAACTGTCATTAGCATGAATGGATTTTAACCAAAATCTAATTGTTAGAGTGTTGAGCACTATTTTACCTGTAAATTTTATGAAAATTGGTTCAGCGGTTTAGGAGCTATCGTGTTACGGACAGACACACGCACATAAAAGATATCTACAAAAAAAATGTATACATGTACATACAGGGTGAGCCGATCTTAAGGGACCAAACTTTACCAGCGTGTTGGGCGTTCAAAAATAATTTAAAAAAGTTTGTATTTGGATAGACATAGGTCGAAAAATGTTTTATAAAGAAAATACAGGGTGTCAAAGTTTTCTTTAAAAAAAAGAAAAAAATTATTATCTAGAAAACTACCTTGGACAACAACTTTAAATTTGGTACAGAATAAAGGTTAATAGAGCTGCATACTTTTCTTTATAAAGCAACAATGTAAGCCCGCCACGGGCGTGCGCACGGGTGGTGACTTTTAGAATTTTTGAAGAAAAAAATGATACGCCAATGGATTTTTTTAAATTTTAAATTATTTTTGAGTTCACTGTCCAATTTAAGTAAAAAAATGTCACCTTACTTTTTTTCGTACAATGCTTCATTGTGGAGAAAAAAATTGAAAATGTTTAAATTTGTTGCAAAAAAAATAAAATAATTAAGTTATTGAATTGAAGAAACTACATAACTGGATTCTTTAATTTAATAGAGCTGCACACTTTTCTTTATAAAGCAAAAATTTTGGTTTGCCAGGGGCGTGCGCACGGGTGGTGAGATTATTTGAAGAAAACATGTTACGCCAATGGTTTTTTTTTGTTTTAAATTAATTTTTGAATTCACAGTCTAATTTAGGTTAAAAAATGTCTCTTTGCTTTTATTTGTAGGATGCGTCGTCTTAAAGTTAAAAATAAAAATCGTTTTATCTGCACCTAAAGATTTTACCAATAAAAAAAAACAAAAAACAGCATTTTTCGTAAATCCCATAAAAAAGTCAAAGCTGGTAAAAAATTTTTAAATAAGGTAATAAGTAAATTAGTAGTAGGTGGTAAATTTTTGTTTACGTTCAGTTCACTTTTTAAGTTCTTTATTTTGACGGTTGTTAGGCTTCTTTGTTTGGTTGTTATTACACTTGTCAAAATTTGTCTTTTCATTTTAAAGCATTTGTAATATTAAAACCTGATACATAATGCCGTTAAATTTTACAAATGAAGAATATGCTGGTATTCATTTTTATTATGGACGTGCAGCTGGAAATTCTCGTGCAGCCAGAATGTTATACTCCGAAGCATTTCCCAATAGACGCCTTCCACATCAGAGAGTATTTCAAAGAGTACACCAGAATTTAAGACAAACAGGAACTTTTCATGGAATAAGAGATCAAGAGAACAATCATGCTCCAGGACGACAGAATGCAATTTTGGCTCATTTTGACAACGACCCATCAACAAGCGTGAGAAGAGCTTCTAACGCGTTGCGCATTCCAAGAGAAATCATCCGAAGAACGTTGAAGTTTGACGGTAGACGTGCTTTTCATTTATCGCGTACCCAAGAATTACTTCCTGGAGATGCAGAAAGGCGTATCCAATTTTGTGAATGGTTTTCGCATGCCATTGAAGTTGACAGAAACTTTTCACAATTCATTTTGTGGACGGATGAAGCCACGTTTACACGATGTGGGATATTTAACATTCATAATACCCACCTTTGGGCACATGCAAATCCTCACGCAATGGTCGAAGATAATTTTCAAAATAGGTTTAGTGTTAATGTGTGGGTAGGGTTAATTGGGAATTCTCTCATAAGACCCCATTTTTGCCACACAGAGTAAATGCACAAGTTTTTTTGGATTTGCTTCAAAATCATATGTTTAATTACTTGGATGAGCTACCCATTCTTACCCGAAGAAGAATGCAATTCCAATTGGATGGGTGCCCAGCCCATTTTGGCATAGAAGTGCGTGATTGGCTAAACAATAATTATCCTAACCGATGGATAGGTAGAGGGGGCCCAACGGCTTGGCCTGCTAGGTCACCCGACCTCACCTTTCTAGATTTTTTTCTTTGGGGTACTTTGAAAGAAATGGTGTACAGAAACCCACCAAGAAACAGGGATGACCTCATAGCATCAATCCAAGCTTGTTGCAGAGCCATAACTCCAGCACAAATTGCTGCTGCTACCAGAGCAGTTCGACGAAGATGTACTAAATGCATTGAAGTGAGAGGCAACCATTTTGAAGCGTTTTTAAATTAATAAATAATAATCCATTTATTTGTGTAGTTTCTTTAATTTAAAAAATTTATTGGCTTAATTATTTTATTTTTTTTGCAACAAATTTAAACATTTTCAATTTTTTTCTCCACAATGAAGCATTGTACAAAAAAAGGTAAGGTGACATTTTTTTACTTAAATTGGACAGTGAACTCAAAAATAATTTAAAATTTAAAAAAATCCATTGGCGTATCATTTTTTTCTTCAAAAATTCTAAAAGTCACCACCCGTGCGCACGCCCGTGGCGGGCCTTATTGTTGCTTTATAAAGATGCAGCTCTATTAACCTTTATTCTGTACCAAATTTAAAGTTGTTTTCCAAGGTAGTTTTCTAGATAATAATTTTTTTCGTTTTTTTTAAGAAAACTTTGACACCCTGTATTTTCTTTACAAAGCATTTTTCGACCTATGTTGTATAGACTTTTTTTAATTATTTTTGAACGCCCAACACGCTGGTAAAGTTTGGTCCCTTAAGATTGGGTCACCCTGTATAGCCTGGTTTTAGACAGCCTTGGCGAAAAAATCTTGACATAAAAAACTGAAAATTGCATATTAATACGAGTATTTGTTAAAACGTTATGTATGTATAGTTTTTGCAAAGTCAGTAACACAAAGGTTAAAGCCGACCATCGGCATATCCTTTAAAGAAAGTGACATGGGCGGCGGTAGATATATTCATGAAATATATTTCGTTTAATTATGGCGTAAACTAAAGAAATAAAAATAGATAATAAAACTTTCTATTCTTATACCTACAGAAACGACACTGATTTATTTTCTAACTCTGCATACTGCCGACTAAAGAGGTCCCGCAAAGAACACCTGAAAGCAATTAAAAGCGCATCTCAAAAATATCTGCCAATCAGGTGCCGTCTACCCACCTGTGCTGGGTCGGTCAGATAACAAATACGTTGTGCTCGGCCCACAAAGAGCGCGCCTTTTCTCTGTCGTTAGGGCTGAAATTATACCAGAAAGATTTTACATGAATTTGGATAAGTTTTGAAGGGCAGATTGAAGTAAAATTTCATGAAATCGATAGAACCTCGTATTAGGAGCATTTCAGGTGACTTTGCAAAAACTATACCTCTCTTTATAATTTTGAACTGTTAATAAACCACCCTTATAATAGAGATCATTGCTCTTATGTTGCATTTATTTTCTCTAAACCTATTTATCACATTTAAATTTAGTCAAAACCAATTTTTACTTTAGTATCTGTTCAGCTGGAATTTGCAATAAAATAAAAAGTGTGCACATTTGCGGGTATTTTAACACTGTTTCTAACGAAAAGTTAAATATTTTTAATATGACGCTTTTTTGTGTCGTAGAGTTCCTAATTGTAAAAAATTAAATTTTCAAAATCCGTCCGGCTAGTATTAACTACTTTCATAACTTTTAATTAAAGTTGTTGAACTTAAAACAAAACTAAAGTGTAGTAAATGGTGTTTGATACAAGTGAGGATTAAGCTTAATATTATAAAGTATTATCATTTTAAATTTTAAAACAAGCTACCTACAAAATGGGAAAAAAATAAAATAAAAAAATATTTTTTTAAATATATTTTTTAAAATGTTGGGTTAGGTTTTTTCTTAATTTTATAGTATAAAACAAATGATTTTTTTTTGGGTGTGCGCCCTCGAAGTTTTACATTACGCGCCGCCACTGCATACTTACATACCTTTTATGTCTCTTTCGAATGATATCTACTTGCAATTGTTGCTTAAAATTACACAGAAAAAATAATAGGATGTGGTGACTTCTTCGGATAAATTTAAAGCAAATATGAAAAAAAATACATCGTCTCGTGGCAAAATATAAGTGGCTTAAACAAAATGATATGCACACAACCGAAACGTAGGAAAATTCAACAAAATTATAGGTACATTTAACGTACCCTTAGAAGCACTCACATATTATGTAAGTTGGTATATTTACTCCAATTTTAGTGTGTATTTTCCCCTTGTTAAGCACTTAAATTAGCTTGAGTTTGAGTATATTTTTGAATCTCCATTCTAATGGTTTGAAAATTTAGTTAAAGGCTTATGGTTTTAAACGTAAGCACCTTAAAGTTAATGTTAGTTTATTTTAGGTATAGATATTTAAAACTTGTCTTATGTTTAATGCTAAGATTGTTAGGTCTCGCCTAGCTTGTCACATTTTTTGACTACTCGGCGACCAAAAAAAAAGATACCTCTAGGCTAAAAAAAACTTGGTGATAAGAGAGATTCTTTCCCCGATATACATAAAACAGACCAGGAAAAAATGTAGGATTTCCAAACAATTATACCTCTTTACCAAATTTTGTACACATATACACTATGGTTTAAAGAACCCACTTCGTTAAGTTTTTTGTTAACTTTTCTGTGGCGCAGAGGCGATTTACTGATATACGAGATTTGTACAAACATAAGTTTTTCATTTATTAAATTTCTTCACAACCGGGATCATTCTGTAAATACTGTCTAAATTTATTACAAGCTGTTAAAATTTATAATAAAATTATGTATTACACTATAACAATTTTTTTTTTAATTTAAGGAAAAACATTTAATTTTTCCAAAAAATTTGCGACAGAAAATAAACAAATTAATACGGTTTATCACAAAAAGTTTTTGGGATCTGTCTAACTACTAAAAAATCATAAAAAAAATTAAATACAGGGGAAACACAATAATCCTCAGCTGGGATACTCGGCGTTTCTGATTTTTCAGGACTGAATTAGCCTCAGCATAACTAAAAAATTGTGTTTATAAAAAATGGGGGGGGGGAGGAACAACATTGGGATTATAGTCTTCTAATTTATTTGGTAATGAGTCTACCGGCGCATTAAATTTTTAAAAAGCTTTTAAAAAATTCCTAACACGAATTGTCTACACAATATAAAGGTAAAACACCAAAAAAAAGAAAGAGAAAAAAAAGGAAAAGAATTACACGGCGCGAGTTAGCTAAAAAGTTTAAAAGAGTGGGCCGCTTCGCGACTGTTTGTATTTCATTAAATTGTGTTTTTGTAAGGAATTAGCTGCACTTAGTTAGGTGCATTTATTTTTCCCGGTCTTTTGTCCTCTCGCCAAGGAAACTTTACAATAGACCGGGTTTAAAAATGAGCTCTTGGAATAGTGTCTTGTGTCTTGAATTATCAAATTGAATAATATCGCTTATATTAAAAAACGTATTTTAAGCGCTTTAACTAATCAAAGAGTGCATGTTTATCTGGGGGCAGGGCCAGTGTTGTCAAACTTTTCTGCGAATTTTCTTCAACTAAGTGACAAAGATCCTTCATATCCTTCAAAACAGTAATGTGTGGGTGGTCGATACCAAACAAAAAAAAACTAGACGATGAACTATTTTTTAATAAAAATGTAAGAAAACACCTACGAAATACTCTGCCAATATATGGGCCCCTAAGCTCACACTAGGTGCTATAGTTATAGTAAACGTGCGAGCTTAGAAAAACAAAAACTAAAACGTATTTTGTTTAACTCCGGACTTAATTACCTTTCGTTTGATATCACACACGCC
Source organism: Aspidapion aeneum (assembly GCA_963576565.1). Classification (NCBI taxonomy): domain Eukaryota; kingdom Metazoa; phylum Arthropoda; class Insecta; order Coleoptera; family Brentidae; genus Aspidapion; species Aspidapion aeneum. The sequence goes on from OY755043.1 coordinate 30,084,906, forward strand.
ATATTTTCACGTAAAATCTAATTTTTGAAATCTACCCCCACCCTTTTTAAAGAAAAAAACTAAAATGTATTTTGTTTAACTCCATACTCAATTACCATTCGTTGGATATCACACACGCTATATTTTCATATAAACTCTAATTTTTGAAATCTTCCCCCACCCTTTTATTTGGCTATTTCATTTTTAAATGGGACCATCTCGACCCAAGACCCAGCCTAGGTACCAAATTTCATTGAAATGAGTTATGCGCGTTGGTCGTTACAGACAGACAGACAGACAGAGAGACAGACAGACAGACAGACGGCACGACAAAAAAGTTTCAAAATCATCTGAAACGCAAAGATATATAAAAATTTTTGAAATCGGAGCAACTTTTTTTTTCTCGAAAAAATTAAGATTTCCATAGCTCACACTACTATAGTATAGTATATGTGTGAGCTAATAAAAGATTTATAACTTAAATCATAAATTATACAAACCAAAATTAAAAATGAAGTATTTAAATTTACCTACATAAATAAAGTTTGGTAAAATTATTGGAATGTTTGCAAAATATATACCTTTGTCTCAAAATAGTCAAAATCCTTCAAGTTCGGATAAAATCCTTCAATCTTTCAATAGTCAAAATGTTTGTTCAAAATCCTTTATATTGAATGAAAACCTTTAAATCTAGCAACACTGGTCACGGTAGTGCCTCGCCAAGTTCGCGCAGCTGCTGTACCATCTTCTCTTGAAACATTTCAGCCCATATTTGACCTATCTAATAATCTACTTCGGAATGTGCTACGAAACTCAAACTTTGGACAGCCGTAGATCTTGATAGAGTTAACAACCCCTCCAAGTTTCATGGACTTCAAAAAGTAGTAAAGTAGTTACGAAATTTCATAAAAGTTCAAGATTGCCACTCATTCACTCATATATAGATCATCAAAATTCTCCTGTACTTCCAGACATGCTACAAAGCTGAAGTTTGATAGAAATTATGATCAAACTTTTGGAAATATCAAAAAAAAATCAAAATTCTAATTTACTCCCTTCCCCTTTACATGTAAAGTTACATAAAAGTACACGGTAAAATTTTTGTCTAAAATGAAAACACGTTCTTTTCTTGAGTAAATGGCTTTACGTTAAAAAAAAATTGTTTTGAATTAAAATTTTTCTTTTTAGTTCAACGCAGCGTTTCATCTTGAAATGAGACTTTATTTTTCTTCTTTAATTGTTTTGTTTAAGTATACTCCATTTTGTGACAAAGCAAATTGTCTTTATATAAGTAATATTTTGCTTCCAGAGGAAACGGTGCCTTAGATTAAGTTAGTTCCAATTTCTAATAAAAAAAATTTCTATATCAAGAAAAGATATACCATTGGTGAATAGAAAAACACAAATTATTTTACTTTAAAGCAATTTGCTTTGATCTAAGATAATTTTTTTTTACCGTGTAATATTGCCCACTTCCAGAAACGCTAGAGAGCTGAGCTTTGGAAGGCTGATAGGAACTATGATAAAACCATGGGAAAAAATTAAAAAACCTCAAAATTTTAAATAAGGCAATGCAGAAGCTTTGAACAATATTCCGCATATTTTACTACCTACGTTAAAACCTTAATATTCTTCCAAATCCTTTAAAAAAGGAGTCAAATCATAACAAAACCATTTCTTGTAAAAAAATGCAAGTTCGCCAAAAAGATATTCCGTAAATAGAACTGAGATAACAGTAAAGCCAAGTTCGCCAATACAAATTTCAAAATGAATGGTTCTTACTAGTTTGAATTTTTTTTTTAAACTTGGCTATTACGGCTGCAAATGACTCTAGGAACAGTGCTAAATTGAACATAAAGAAATTTGGCTGTACTAGTAAAGTTTAAAAAAACATTTCCAAACTAGTAAGAACCTTTCATTTTGAAATTTATATTGGAAAACTTGGCTTTACTTTTATCTCAATTCTTTTTACGGAATATCATTTTTGAGTACTTGGAGTTTTTTTACATGAAATATTTTTGTTATGATTTACATTTTTACACACTAAATATTTAGTAAATTATATAATTTTTAGGTTTTTTTGTAATCTTTAAATATTGTAAATATAAGATGACATTAAAACAGTAGGCGACTGTACCTGCGTACCTATGCTGCTAAAAATAGCCCCATCTGTCAAATAAAATAGAAAAATTGACGAGTAGTAAATTCACGTTTGAAAATATTTTTGTTGTTAAACTATTGTTGGCTGTTCGTTCATCCTAAAAACCCCTAAACAACCCTTCCTCCCGCCCCGCCCTCAACATCAGCGCCCCAAAATCGGTCAGAAGCCTGGCTGATGTGTTCGATCATCCATCACATTCGAATCGAATTACCAGTTTAAAGTTTATCGAAAGGAAATCGTAAACTTGTCGACAAAATAAAAATAAAATCTTTAAAAAAATTGTTTTTCTTTTATATTGCGACTTGTCATGCTTTTAGATTAATGACCAGTGTTTTGAAAATTCAGTTCAAACTTTCCATAGTACAGCATGTCCCATTTTTATGGAATTAAATGAGAAACCCTCTGCTGATTTTACTTTATCGTGCTTTTAACAAGATTTTTGCGATACACAATCACCAAAATCTATGTTTCTTTTAAGCCTCTTTTAATTAAATAAGTAAAAAACCATATCAACCATTGATGTTAATATATTTTAAATCACTCTAGCTTACTTTAAAAACACTGGAAATTTAAATTCGCTGAGGCAAATTTTTAACTGCTGCTGTGTGGTTGGACGCCATATTGGTTGTTTATATACATTTTGCGGTGTTTTGATTTTATCGTAATTTAAGTAATACCCACATAGCACAAAAATCACATCAACGTTAAATTAACGTGAATAAAAATAACAAAGTTGTTTTTTAATTGAAAACAACCTCATACCATGTAATATTTATTTTGTTAAATCTACATGCTTAAAGATAACTTAAAAACATCGAGAAATCAAGCTATAAAAATGTACTTTTTGCTGAAGTTTCTGGTGCTGTGTATATAACGTGTTTTTTTCCCTCGTTATTTTCATGTACCAAATTTAAACTTGAAAAGTCCTCCACAACATGTTCTAAAACGCCACTAGATTAAGATTTCTTAAACCTACTATCTTTCTGCGTCTTTTTTGGTCACGTTTTTCTAACAACATTTTTTTAACTTAAAAGAGACGCGGAAGGAAGTTATAAAAGTTCACTAGTTTAGGAGTACAACACTTCAAGACAATTTTAAAGATGGCGCTCAAGGCAAGACAAAATATCTATATATCTATGTATATACATTATGTTTTTTTTTTAAAGCTAAACAAGATTTTTTAACAGTAAACACTTTCACAGAATATTAATGTGTCTTTATCAGGTTAATACCAGATGTGTCGTGATCGTGAAGGATCAGGGATCAGTTCCTTAAAAGGTTTTTGGAGTTTAGAGGCCAAAGCACTGCCTGATAGATTTCGTCAAAGTGAAAAATCCCGACAATAGGTGGCGCTGCTGCTAGTAAAATCTCAAAAATATTCAGTAGAAAAGCAATGCAAGTCGCGTTTTAAAATTCGTGTAGAAAAGGCGTGAATATAATGTGAGGTTAACGTAAAAATCACTTGAAACTAACGTAAAAACATTGCTGTTTTAATTTTATAATGGCGTTATTACAAGGCAGTTTTTAGCAACGTTATTTTTTATAACGTTACTGAATGATCTATTAAGCTTGTTTTGATATATGAAATAAAAGTTTTTTTCTAGCAGCTTTTAAAATCAACTTTTTTTTTCTTACGCTTTTTTTACGTGTTAAACACGTGATTGTGCTATGTATATTTGCTGTTTTTGGAGAAATCTCCGAGAGAAGTAAAAGAGTGCCATTCCATAGCTAAGTACTTGAATTTTTTTTTGAATTTGCTTCTTTTTAGTTAGTTTGTCCACAATTAATTTTAGAAAAACCACAATGTTAATCCTCAATTTAAAAAAGTGTTCATTCCACTAACTAGTTTAAAAAAAATAATACACATAACCCTAAACTTTTGACAATTGTCAAATAATGTAATGACGTAACGGAGGAGAGATGTTCCAAAACCAAAGTCTGTAGAGGATAGGTTACCTGGTAACTTTCTGACCAATCAGAGCCAGTTGTAGAAGCGGGAAATGACGTCACCCGGAGTGCCCATTTAAATTAAAAGCATTTAATATAGTAGAAAATCTTTAAGTTTCTTGTGTTTCTTTATTGATTTAAATGTAAATATGTCTTGTTATTTTTCCTAAAGTGTCTCTAATAACAATATTCATAAAATACATCAACTAGCTCAAATATAAAACTTACCTGATACGAAATATCCCAAAGGCAACATGTCTTGGGAAGCTTTTAGTCCATTAAAATAACTACAAGTAGAAAGTATAAGTAAACTAGAACAAGTATTTACGGTTTTTAAATAAATATAGTCCGAAAAAAACACAACAAATGTAAAAATAAACCATCAAAGAATAAAAATACTTAAAGACAGATGTAAACAATGGGCTCTAATCAAATAGTGGCACTCCAAATGACGCGCTATTACCTCTCACGCCGCTTCGACCATGGAGTTATCAGGCAACCTATCATCTACAGACCTTCTTCCAAAACCACCAAAACTGATGAATGCGCGAGTACCGAAATCCTGTCTACCCGAAAAACAACATTAAGGATTAAAGGGGGTCCTGCCTGGTTATTAAAAGTTTGGAGTTTTGGCTTTTTTGGGCAATATTTATTATTGAAAACTCTACATCAACAACCGACGTTTCGGCCCTAGGTCTGGGCCATCTTCAGGGCTTAGAATATGATGTTGATGTAGAGTTTTCAACAATAAATATTGTTCAAAAAAGCCAAAACTTCAAACTTTTAATTAATTCAGAAAGTGGACGTGATCAAAAAACTGCCTGGTTATGCCCTGCTCTAAAGTATTAGGGCCTAGCTAAACGTTCGAACAAATCGTACAATGTACAGCTCCGTCATACGATCCACTCGCCACTTTTGTAATGTCCTCTTCATTTTTCTTTATTTTTAGAATAAAAACAAGCAGTGCATCGTTTGGCAACACTGCATGGCCCGCTCAAACTCCTGGCTTTCTAGACGAATTTCACCTTTTTTAAAAATGACATTTAAAAAGTATGTGACTTTACAACCTCGAAGTATCATGAGCTTTTGAATTTTCTGCAATTTCTTACTCTTACCTGTAATATTTGTTTGGGTAATTTGATTTTGTTGTTGTTTATGTTTTAAATTGTTGACTAGTTTATTGGCGAAGATAGTCAAATTGGGCCAAAGAAGCAACATTTCGAGAGAGGCATTTTAACGTTGGCGGGAGGCGTCAAGGATGGAAAACAGCTTTTCACTCAAAGCTAAAGGTTGAGAAAATTTCGAAGCTTCGACGACGATACGAAGCCATGGTATACAAGCTGCATTAAAACATGTACTTCCACTCCTTTATAAAAATAGACAATTTACTTACGGTTTACCGTATAGAGCTATAGCCTTCAATGATTGCCACTCTCCTAGTGTGAACAGGTTTTCTTTAGCCGCGTATCGACATCGCGCGGCAGACCCTCGAATATTGGCTCGCGAGACAACCGCGCGTAATGGAGACTGGTTTGTCGCGCGAGGAGTATATGCGTCTACATTAATCCTCGTACAGACCCGAACATTTCAACAAACATTGCGGCGAACCAAAATCTGGTTTGGACTGGGTTACCAGCGTGCTCGGAATCAATTCTGCAATACCCAGCCATTCGGCGAGTGGTTTGCCGAATCTCCATTGTTTGTCTGTAGTTAGTCAGAGAGCAACGAAAATAAGCGCGAATTAATAGGTTCGTAAGTTAGGAGGAAACAAAATAAAAGGGCAAATAAACATTTCAATCTTAAAGGAAAAAAAACTAAGAGCATATGACGAACAGTGCAAACGCTCTGTTCAATGTTCTGCTCGTCAAATTAAAACAAACCATTCGTGGTTTTGTTCGCCGCTAGAATCAATGTTCGTCAAAATGTTTAGGTCTGTACGAACCTTTATGTGCTGCTACTTCGCGATGTTTTCTTGAGTTTGCCGCGTCGATACGCGGCTTTATAGTACGGTCTTAACTTCCTGTTCTGCCGTACTAAGGCAGAAAGTCGTATCAAGTGACAAACAAGGTTCTTGTCTTGCAAGACTCTTCTATTGGTCTTGTCTTGTCACGACTATCCTCCGCAATTAAAATGTTCAGCATAACTAACACCCTGGACAACGAACCACACTCGCTATGTAAGTTTTATTTTTCTGATAAATTGGATCCTATTTTTTTATATTAATAACAATTTGTACACAAGTCGATCCAAACTGTTGGCAATAGCTTCAAGGGTAAGGAATATATGTAATCTGGTCTTGATAACTCAAAAGTCGAATATCTTAATAACCCGAACATTGTATGTGGTGCCAACTTTGATAGGTCGAATTTTCTGGGGAATGCCCTAAATACGAATCGTTGTAACTGGTTTGTTTGCATTGGTATTGGTTACAGACGCAATTCAGTGTAACTTGTATTCGATTTGCTATACGTTGCGTGTATGTTACTATGTCATCAAAACGTACTCTAAACACTTTAGCCGTCGCACAGGAGGCCAGGGGTCACTGAAAATATTAAACATCTCCAAAAAAAAATTCCTACTATTACCCAACTCTTGACATTTTTTTGAAATGTGTACGCTTTGGTGAGTCATAAAACAAAAACAAAAAATAAAAGAATTGCCGTAACTTGTCAAAAAGGCTTCACTTCGTGGTAGGTTCTGCGAAATATTATTATATTGCAGCAGACGTTTTTAAACTTTGTAATTCTTTTAAAACTTATATTTTACAAAAAAAAAATTATGATGAATGAAGATAAAAGAGGTAAGTTTTTGCTGTTTTCCTACATTTTTATATTTTAGTAATAATTTGCCATATTTGTATAACGACCATTTTTATTAAAACATATTTTTCAAAATAAATCCTAAACATTTACGAACGATTTTAAAAAAATGTACGAATATCATATTTTTCTTGTATATATTATTAAGTTAAGTAGTCTTTATACTTTCATGTCGCGCAAAAAAAATCTGCACTTAACTGCTAACCTGTGTGGTATTTTCTGCTAGATGCCTTCTATTGGTATTATTAAAAGAACTATACAGGTTGAATTCTAAGTAATAGTCCAAAATTGCAGGATCGATTCAGGGGCTCAAAATATTACTATTTTTGTATATATGCTTTAGTCCGAAAGTTAATAGTTTAGAAGATACAGGGTGTTAAAGTTATTCTTCAAATTTTAAATTTTATCTCTAGCGAATTATATATTCAGTTTTTTAAAACCAAAATTGGCATACTGGGGTTTTTTGGGTCGACAAATACGAATATGATGTTATTTTTAATAGATTTGGTAGAGGGCGCCAATTGCGGTATCTCAAGTGCATTTTTTGGTATATATTTTTTGTGCGCTTATTTATTACAAATCTGATAGCATACTTAAAATCCTTGATGTTTTTTATAAAAAAAAATATACTCAAATTTTGGACTGTCATAAATAAACAATTAGTAATATTTTCAGCTCCGGAATCGATCCTGCAATTTCGGACTATTACCTAGAACTCACTCTGTATAGCAGCTCTTCTTGTCGGTTGACCTACACTTTTAGCTATTTACGTTACTAGACCGGAAACGTGGACTTTATAGGTCGACCCAGGAAATTTACAGGGCGACCTGGGGAGACCTGTAAAGTGTTACGTTTGTGACGTTTCAGAAAATGCCGAATAATCAATTTTGTTCTGAAATATAAATATTGAAATTGTTTATATTTTCTTTATGGCTTAATCATTGCATTTCTAAATTAATTATCAGTTTTATATTTATATGTTAAGTTAATATCAGATTACAGATAGTGTTGTTGTTGTTGTTTATAATAGCTTAATAATTATTCTTATTAATTAAAATATTAAACTTTAACTATTATTATGTTATCTTGTGTTTACAGACTTTAAAATAGTTTTTTATATAATATACATACAACTAAACTAAATATAACTAAGTATCAGTTTTATCTTTTTTTAACTTAACAAAAATATATTAAGTCGGTTTTAAGTTCAACTCTTTGCATGTTTTAAATAATTACAAATAAAATCATACAGCTGATGGTTTTTTAAGAAAATTTCTTTATTTCTAAAAAATTGATTACTTTTGCGACACTCTGTATAATAGAAGATTCGCATGTTTTTATTTGATTTGTTTAGGAATTATAACATTTTTTAAAAGAGGTAAAAATTAGTTAAAGTATAATTTTAACATAAATCAGCAAAAATATGATTTTGTTATGTGGTAATATGAAAACACCCTATATAAAAAAATTTCTGTAGGCTAATAATTATAATCTGTTTTACACTTTGTATTAATATTGTAATTTTAATACATATTGAATAATATCTACGTGCTAAATAATTTTTCAATAAAATATGGTCCGGCTGGCCCACTGTGCGTCGATCAGATATTCATTCGCGTTTAAAAGAAGTGGACGTAATATTGACTTGGCTATTAAAATTCCTTTAAAAAAAAACACGTAAATTTTAATTCACAAAAAATACGAAAACACCACAAAAATGTTTGTTTATTATTTGATAAGTCGAAGTCTCAATAAGTTTTAAGAAATTTTTATGTGACATATAGTTGCTCGAGTTATCGAAGTTCGACTGTATTTAGAATCGTTGAGGTTACTATTTAAAATGCACTTTATTTCAACAAATCTATAGAAATTTGCTCTTACTTGGTGATCATTTGAATATATTCAGATTTTTTTTGTCCAATCCGTAACGCACAATTTATAAAAAAAATGGAATGCAAACGACAAGAATGTTGATTTTCGCCTCAAAAATTATTTTCTAAAAGATCTTTAAAATAAAATGCAAATAGTCAGTTTATTTGAAGGAATAAGTAAAATACAACATAAAAATTATTTTTCTAAAGGGGGGTCGACTAAGGCAGAGTTATTTTTTCCTTTTTTTTTTCTTTATTATAGTTTATTATTTTTTATTTAAGTAATTATTTGTTTAATCTTAAAAAAATGGAGGGATCGCATGGGATTAATCCTACCCCTGAAAAATCATTATGATATTTAGTGGTGATAGTGATAAGTAGTAGAGATATGGGCAATTACTATTTTTTATGGTAGAATTGACTTTAATTTATTAGATTTTGACTTATAGCAGCTGAAAACATGCTTAAACTAAAGATTGGTTATAAGTATCTTCTATTTTATAAAAAGTCTAAAATTTTAAGCGCATTAATTGTATTCAAAAAATTGCATTTTAAATAATATTACCTGACTGCAAAATTAATACAAGATTTGAGCAGCTGCTGCAAAATAGGTTAATTTTTTGTCGTGTGCTTGAACATGATTTTGGCCTATTCAATAGAGACTTATTCTGACACATTTGCACAGAAAAGTAACAGCTGACCTCTCCAAATTGACATACCAAAACCAAATTTAATAATAAAGACGCTAACTTTCATTTGGTAAATACCGACACTAATAAATCCGGTTTTTAAATACACAAAGGCCGAATTTTGAAGCAGAGCAGCTGCTTTTTATATGTAAATATGTCACTATAGGGTCGATTTTAAAATAAGGTCAGGTTTTATTCCAATAGGTCCCTAATAATGATTTTTGCTTGACAAATATAAATTTAACTGAAAAATGCTTGGTTGGCTTTTGTTTAACCGATCCATAGGTAGGAAGGCTATTAGCATCATCAAAAAAAAAGTTTTTTATTTATTTTCACTTAAAATAAGTTTGGGTCAAAAAGAAACCTAACACCACTCAAGTTTATTTTTTAGCTTCTGAAAAACCGCACAGAGGGGTCAAATGGAGCTAATGTCGGAAATAATTATTTAAACACCCAAATTATTAGAAACCAAAATAATGTGTATTGATTATTGTGATACAGGTTAAAATGCACCTGTTTAATTTTTTATAAAGCTTTAATATTTGTTTCTTTTACAGGGTGATTTGAAAATAGATTTTTTTAAAAGAAATTTAAGTACTTTTACACAAAAAAGTAACTAAGACTTAAACATTTATTAAAAATGAGTTTAAAACTTCTACATTTTATAATATTTCGGTTTAAGTTATTTAACCTGGCTCATAATATACAGTTTGTCCCAAAAGTCTGGAATCACCTTTTTTTAAAAGGAGGTAAAATCATGGACACGTCAGTTTTGAAATAGGAAGAGGAGTCACCTAAAAATACTATATTGTACAGAGTGTCCTCAATAAGACATATGCATGCAAATTTTTTTACTTATATTGCATCTAAAAACTAATTTTACCATTTTCTAAAAAAAAGGAATTTAAGGCTTTTTGGATAAAAGGTGTTTATTTTTTGCTTGCATTTTGCTATTCTCTACATACAAAATTAGGTTTTGTATTAAAGATCATTGTAAAAAAATGACATAAGGGCAAAATTTATGTTAAAATAAGAACTATTAATATTATTTTGTGGACACACTCCACACATGTGTAGTTGTTTTGCTTTCTAACATTGTTTTATTAATATTAACTTTAAACAACAAGTAAAATTAAAGAAAGAAAAATTATAAAACAGTCTCTCATTGGCCGGGAGTCGAACCCGGAACCTCTTGCTCTGTACGCAAACGCTCTTTTATTAAGCTACCAAAGATCATTCATAAATTTTCCGAAAACTTCCACATAGGCATGTGAGTGGTGTCTCAATACAAGAACGAGAAATTCTCAGGGTATTAACTCGACCAAGCCATTTAACTGACTTTTATAATTTTTCTTTTTCACTGTCAAAGATAAGAAAACTCAAATTAGCCTGTGTTAACTAGTGCGTGGTCCTTTGATAATCCATTTAACCCTTTCCAAAACAGAGATCTGTCAAAATGATATTTTTGAAAAATTTTCGGGCACCTTTCGGGCACCTTTCGGCAAGTTCGTAAAAGTTTTGGTTCAAAATTTGACTTTCAAAGATTTACCCTCCCCCCACTCCTTTTAACTAAAGTAACTGTAACCGCTACCATAATTCACTTGGCTTTTTACAGGCCTAAAAAGTTGTTTATATCAATTTGATTAAAATCCTTTATTTTAAAATTTTTTCCTTTTTTTACGCGTCCGCCATCTTTAAATTTAATAAGTTAATCAAATTTATGTTATCTACTATCTAAACTATCAATCAAATTTTTGGTCAATTAAACACTTTTTATTTAATAAAAATTTGTTAATAAACAAACAAGTTTTATATTTTAGATGTATAGTTTAATTTCTTTTACTTGGGTCGTATGTAGGCACTTTATTTTTAATATTAAAAATCTCAAAAAGGCTTAAGAAAGCGCAGCCATTTTTTTTTTCATTTTGTTAAAAACATTAGATTAACAAAAAAGTTTTTTTTTTTATTTGTCAAACACACTGTGTTTTTTTTTATTACAATCTAGTCAGTAAGACTAATTAGCAATTTTGTTTTAACTTAATTTACTAGAAAAGTCAGATTTAAACTTAGGGTTCACTCAACAGTTCTCCCCGCTTTGTTTAGTCTGTAACTCACAATTGTGTCGTGTTTATAGCATTATTTTGTTTTATGTGTAATTCACTTAGTTTACTAGCTCAAACGGCTACACTCTTTTTAGTCGTCGAACTAGCATAGTATTGTCTAGAAGCTGAATTGCTTCCACATTCACATGCCGATGGAGTCTATCTTCATGGCTTTTTGCGTACTTTTTTATAGTCTCTGCTACAGTTTCGATTTTTAGATCTCGATGAAGGTCACTATTTCGAACGTACCAAGGTGCATTCACAATGTTTCTTAATACTTTATTTTGAAATCTCTGTACAACTAGAATGTTACTCTCTTTAGCACAACCCCATAGTTGAATACCATATGTCCATACTGGTTTCAGTATTTGTCTATAAAGCAGTAACTTATTATGAATTGTTAAATTGGACTTCCTTCCAATTAGCCAGTTCATTTTTCTATACCTTATCTCAAGTTCTTCTTTTTTTTTCTTAACATGTGCTTTCCAGCGCAATTTGGCATCAAGTGTCATACCTAGATATTTTGCCTGATTCGAATATGGTACTGGAATGTTGTTAATTGTTATTTGTATGTGATTTACATTTTTGTTTGTAAAATCAACATGAATTGATTTGGTTTCATTTAATTTTATTCGCCACTTTGTGGTCCAACTGTGAATTTGAGTGACTGCATCCTGAAGTTTTTCTATGCATTTTTCAATAGATTTTTCTACCGTCAATAAACCAGTATCATCGGCAAATGTTGCTAAGTGACAATTTTCTGGCTTTGGGATATCACAAGTGAATAATAAGTATAGATAAGGGCCTAGTACGCTACCCTGGGGCACGCCTGCTTGAATTTCTCTTAAATTTGAGTATGAGTCTTCCTGTTTTACTCTACAATGTCTATCAGATATGTATGATTCCAAAATATCCGAATATTGTTTTGGCAGAAACCTTTTTAGTTTAAAATTAAGGCCTTCATGCCACACTTTGTCAAATGCTTGTGCTACATCTAGGAAAACTGCAGAACAAACTTTTCCCTCTTCTAGTGCTTTTTCTATTATATTAGTAATTCTGTGTACTTGATCTATCGTGGAATGCTTGTCTCGAAAACCAAATTAATGAGATGGAATAATTTCTTGTCTTTCTATGATGGGTCTTATTCTTTTAAGCAATAATTTTTCATAGAGCTTGGATATAATTGGCAGCAAAGATATTGGCCTGTAAGATGACACGTCATGGAGTGGTTTTCCCGGTTTTGGAATCATGATAACTTCTGCAACTTTCCACAGTTTAGGTACATACCTAAGCCTAAAAGACGCATTAATTAGGTTGCATAGTTTTACGATAGCTTTTCTGGGGAGTTGTTTTATGACTACCCCGTTAATAAGATCATACCCTGGGGCTTTTTTCGAATTAATATTTTTGATTTCTGTTAATATTTCTTTTGGTGATGTAAGCTTAATATGGTCCTCGATTTGATGGGGTTCATTTAAATGAAAGTATTCATCTGGTGCTTCGTGGGGCTGAAATGTTTTTTCTAAATGACTTGCAAAAATATCTGCTTTTTCTTCGTTACTCCTTGCCCACTGGTTGTTAGATTTTCGTATGGGTGGAATTTGGATAATTGGTCTTTTAAAATCTTTGGTTGCTTTCCAAAGGGAATAGTCGGTATTTTTATCATCTGTAAGTTCATTAAGAAAATGGTTAATAGATTCATTTTTTATTACTAGAATTTCTCGCCTAATGCGCTGCGTCATGTTGTTGAGATTTGTTTTGTCCCGAGGATCACGGCTTTGTTGCCACTTTCTTCTTAGTTTCCTTTTTTCCAATATAAGGTCTCTAATTTCCTTTGGATAGTTTTTTCCCTTAAAAATTCTCTTTGGTTTTGGACTGTTTTCCCAAGCTGCTTGTTGAATATTTGTAACAAAATAATCAACTTCTTTATCGATTTGTTCTGGCGTTTGCAATGGTACTGATAGGTTTATTTTTTCTGACAGACTTTGTTTAAAACTAATCCAGTCAGTCAGTTTATTAACTAGTGAGATATTTGCTTCTTTCTTTATTATGTTTTTACTAAGAGTTAGAATAATAGGTGAATGATCTGAGTGTAAATCAAAACTTTCTTCTATATCTACAAAACTTAAAGATATATTTTTTACTATAAAAAAATCAATTAGATCTGGAATTTTTCCTGGATCTGTTGGATAGTATGTGGGCTTACCAGTTGATATCGGCTCACATTGATATTCACTAATAGATTGCAAAAGTTCTTTTCCTTTAGAATTCGTCAGTCTAGATCCCCAGTAGATATTTTTTGCATTAAAGTCACCTCCAATTATAAAACGGTTTCCTAATTTTCTGAGAAAATTAAGATATTGATTTTTCTTTAGTAAGTGCCTTGGTGGTATATAGACAGCACTTATGACTAATGTATATGTTTTGGTTTTTACACTTACTAATGTAGCTTGAATCTCTATGGTTTTATATCCCATCTCCTCATAGTGTGATATATTTTCTTTAATTATTACAGCACTTCCCCCATGTGCAGTATTGCTAGGGTGAGTTGTATGATACACTTTATAACCTTTAAATTTAATGTGAGACTGGTTAGTGAAATGCGTTTCTGACACAAGACAGACGTCAATTTTTTCTATGTCTAGAATAACTTGCAAGTCTTGCTGATGTTGCAAGAGACCATTGGCATTCCAAGCTAGGATTCTAAGATTACTGACCATTTTGAGGCATATTGGTAGCTCCGTTATTGCTACTTTCTAGTTTAGTTAATCGCTCATCAAGTTTGGTCAATTTCTCCAAAATTAATTGTAGTGTTTGTTCCATAGTATTTTGACTACTGATATTAATATCAGGTATAGTAGCTGTTGCTGCTACTTGGCTGTATGTCCTTGTCACAGAGTTTTGTGTGACTGTGTTTCTTGTCTGTTGGTTTTGTCTATTTGTACTCACGTTTGGTATGAGATTCGGTTTCTTAGGTTTATTTTTCAATTTTTGTATTTCCTTAGCAACAAGGCATCCTCTGTAGTTAGCAGGATGCTTGCCTCCACAGTGGATGCATTTTGGCTCAGATTCTTTTGGTTTGGGGCATTCTACAGTAAGATGTTTCCCCGTGCATTTTACGCAACGTGGTTCTTTAGCGCAATATTTTTGCGTGTGTCCATAAGATTGGCATCTTTTGCATTGAGGGACTAACTTTGAGGTTTTTAGTGCTTTTATTTCCACTTCAATCCCAAGGATACTGGAAATTTCAAAAATTTTGTTGATATCTTCATCGTGGCTAAATGTGAGCATAAACATGTTAAGAGGTTGTCTTGTTCTCCATTTAAGTTTGTTGCTGGCCTCCAGTGCCTTAAAACCTTTTTTTTGTAGATCAGCTACAATTTTTTGTGGGTCACATGAGAAGTGTAGCCTATTCGCTATTACTCTAATTGGCCTTATTTGTTTGTTTTCGTATGAGTGCCATTGATGCTTTATTTCATTAAGCATTTTAGTAACCAGCCGATAGCTGTCTGCGTCTTGTACATTTATTTTAATATTTTCGTTATTTAAAACTTTTATTTTAACTCCTTCTATGATATTTCACTTTTCATAAATATCATTAAAATTATTTACGCCATTTACCATAATCGGTGGAGGTAATGGAGCTTTTTTATCCTTAGTTGGGGGTTCTTCATTTTGTGTTTTATTGGAGGGCTCTCCAGTGCCCGAGCTTTGATGTGGTGGTGAGAGTGAAGTATCCATTCGACGTTTTTTCCAACCTTTTCCTTTTTGTCTGATCCACTCAGTTTCTCTTGCCAGATCGTCCTCATCAGTAATGTAGTCCATGTCAGACTCTTCTTTTTTAGTGACTTTTGTCTCTAAATCTGCAAATTTTCTTTGCATACTTTCCAGTTGACTTCGGAGGTAATCCACTGGTACACTAAGTGAATTTTTTTCGTTTTGGGATTTTTTCCATTCGCTATATAAAACTTCTTCATTTTGTGTTCTAGCATGGCTATCCTGAAATAATTCGGCATTATCCATTTTTTCTTGATTTTGTTTGGGCTTTTCGCTAATTTTTAAAACAAGTTTCACAGGTGATGGTACACTTTTTTTGCTTTTAAACATGATATATTATTTATAATACACATTGTATATAGATTTTTAACACAGGTATTTCGCGCGCGCGAGGTTTATTGTAAACAAAACAAACTTCGACTTTGACCTCGTTAGTACTATCATGCAGGTACGATGCAATATAACCGTACTGAACTGCGATCGAACGAATACTGATGTACATTGAACAACAAAATAGTGACAATAGTTTTGCTTAACAAAATTTTATCACACACTAAATTATATTTTTTATATTTATTTAAGGTAAATTCTATTAAATTGACTTCTTAGTTTAGCTTTTTCTGGTTAAATTACCTGTGCTGGATTTTGGAAAAATTTTTTAGTTTTAAATATAACACTTCATATAATTAGAGAAAGTAATACATAATTATTCAATAATTTGTATGTAATTATCATAAAAATTAAACAGACGCTTTTTAAAGTGTCAAACTCACGTCATACTAAAAAACAAATGAAAATACTCTGTTGCATTTTCAGCCCCCACTAGTTTGCTACATAATTTGAGTTCCAGATATTGTATATGTCTATTGTGTTTTTTTAGTTTCTTGCACTTTCACACCCGATTGGCCCCTTTGTGAACCGTCTTAAATTAGGAACGTGCCATTTGTTTCTATTTAATTTAAGTAACTTAGTATTTACACATTAATCTTTAATTTTCTTTTATTTTCTCTCACTTGTGATGTTGTTATTAATTTATCCCATTTTCGCTAGTTTGTCGTACCTTTAAGAACTATTGTAATCGAAGTGAATACACTTGTTGTTTTAGTTCAACATCCTAATGAGTTGAAGCTTTTAGATTTTAGAAGCTTTACACGGGTGCATGGCCTTAGTTTGACGAAATTTCATTTGCCAAATGAGACTGCCAGGCGACTAAAGAGATTTTATCTCCTTTTTGGAGATGTTTAAAGAAGGCATTACAGGGAAAAAAGTAACTCATTTTATACGATTTATTTTATTGAAAAACCTTTAACAATTTAAGAATCTATTCTTACAAAAAAGATTTATAGAATATAGAAACAAAATTAACAAAAAAATAATCCAATAATGATTTCTGTACGAAAATTACATATTGCTCCTCCGAAGGTTTATGAATGTCGAAGTAAAATGCATTTCCCCTATCCCTGTCTACCAACAAATTTTATTTTATTTTATTTTATTTTTTTTGATCAGCTTCCATTTAATGAATTTTGTTCAAAAACATTGATTTTACTTTATTTTAAATAGCTTAAAATAACAGCGTAATAAAGTATGTGTAAATTAATAAAAAGTTTAATAAAACTTAATAAAAAAAGTTAAAAATAAATAAAAAATATAAATAAAGAAATTATTCTAAATCAAGCCCAGGTGTGATGGTTCCGAGGATGAAAGCCGCGTTTCCTTTTTGGATAGCTAAGCTTATCCGTTTTGGGAGATAAAACTTAATTTTTATACTAATGTCGTTAATAAGTTTTTTTGCTTCATCTCCCCACGGAACAAGGTCTCTCTCATATTTGTCTTTCTTTTGAACTTCCAATTCTTGCTGCTTCGGCAGATTTTATTGATGTTTTATTAATGTATGATGTAGCAAAGGGGCCTTTACATGATGCATCCCACATCAATGCTATGCATGTCTTCCAGGGAACTAAAGCCATCCCATCTCTGCGCTTGTCATCTTCCCGACAAATACCAAGAAATCTGCTGAAATTGCAAGGAAATCGGGACCGCCTAAGAATGTCATTTATCAGTCTGAGCGTCCTGCGCTTTTTAAACAGCATAAGCCATGATCGCCTAAAGTATCGACTGTTTTGCCGCAAGTGCAGACGTGTGGTTTACACACAGGTTGATCTAACCCTAGAGCACGGATTAGGTGATCCGTGCCTAGAGCGACAAAGAAGCGGAAAGATGAGTTGTCTAGCAAGTTTTTCGACGAAGATGAAGACAAAGCATTGAGCCAGAATGAACTTCCAGGCTCTTGTAATGCCAGGAGGCGAGCTTTATTTTTATGGCAAATTTGGACAACATTTGATATGACATAAACTTCGTAATCTTTTTGAGAAAATAATGTAATAAGTGTTCAAAATATTGGTTAATGATTTAAAAAATAATAATCCTTCTTTATTTTCCTTATCAAAAGAACTGAAGATATAATCAGGAAGTAGTGGAAGTAAATTTAAAAACATGTCATGTGAGTGATGACTGAATCCATGCATTTGATTCGAGTTTAAAGTTGATCATATATCCTAGGCATTGTTTAAGCATAAGAGGTCAAAGTCTTTAATAACAACTTTAAACAATGGGAAGCTTTTAAACAAGGTGCACAACGAAGTAGATATGTTATTTTTGAGATATCAAAACTATGCATTAGAAGATAATATGCAATATAAGAATCCGCTTGTTTGGGATTTTCATTTAATATTTGAAATTTTGCTGACTTAGAATGTAAGACAGATTCAATTTTTTTTTCATAAAATGGAAATCTAAGAAGAATTAAATTTTTAACATCAACTAAAGAAAACATCGCGACGGCATCTTGATGTTGTGGATATGCAATAGAGAATGAAATAATTAGTTTACGAATGGAATAATTAAAAATTCAAATTTTTTAAAATTAATTTGAAGGTTAATTTCTGAACATAATTCTTGAAGCCTAAAAGAATCTTCTAAAACAGTATTTGGATCTTCCGCTAAGGTCCCATCATCAAAATACCAAAGGTTAATTTCCGATTTTAAAATAGAAACTACATAAAGGGTTTAGAGTCAAACAAAATAATGGTGCATGCATGGCCCTAGCGGATTCTCCCTTTTGTACACCTCGCTGAGATTTTATTATATTGTTTCCAAAAGATAAGAAAGGAGAATTTTGATAAAATTTTGATATAAAGGAATAAAAATCTGGAATATATTGTGCTACTCGAGACAAAATAGTTGTTCGATTTATCATATTAAATGCATTATGAATTTTTAATAAGACTTTACAGGAGCTGTAAAAAAAAGACCAACTTTGACAACGTTACGCATACTATAACGGCACCAGCAGAGTCTTAAGGCAAGCCCAAGGCACAAAAAGAGTACTGAGTTGTGAAGGAGGTGACCTTGTTGACAGTGGTACTGTCAAATCAAGTGTTTAGCTAATTTATTTCCAGTTACAAAATATGAATTATTTTGATGTTAGTGGCTCAAAGGACATATTAGCCGAATACAACTTTTATTAAAATACAGCGAACCTGAAAATATGCAAAAAACAAGTCGCCGGAGTTGCCATAAATTTTACATAATCTTAACCTAGTCTTACATATAATTAATGCTTGTTGATGTCAAAACAATATTTAATTAAAAATATTTAAAAACTTATAAATGGCAAAAATAGCATTTATATTCAAATCTCGTTTTGTTACAGCTTGCCGATGAATGGTTTGAACTCTGTGCTTTAAACGCCCCAGACAAAGAGACAATATACCAGCGTAATCTAGAGATGCGTTGACTTCGAAAACCGTTATAAATTAAAATTACACAGTGTGTTTTTTAAAAATTGAAAATAGTTAAACTTTTATTAAATTACAGCGATCCTGAAAATATATTCAAAAAACAAGCCGCTGGTGTTGCCATAAATTTTACTTATTTTTAACCCAGTCTTGCATGTAATTAATGTTTCTTGATGTCGAAAACAATATTTAATTAAAAATATTTAAAAACTTATTAATGGCAAAAATGCAAGCATGACGGACAGAACAATAAACACAACGTATAACACAAAAAAAACCAACCCAATGCACCAACCTAATGACTAAACATTTAAAAGTGGGGTTAAAAATAAGGAATAGCCGTAAATTTATCATGTTCAAATAATTTGTCCCAGCCGCGTTGAGATCTAGCACTATTTAAATAAAGTTGTTGCCTTATTACTGACCTGTCATATCTGTAACTAACAGCTTATTTGACCAATAAATAAACTTAAACTTGAACTACTAGCCTTATTTTGAAATTTACAATAAGTCTCTAATATTAAACAGAAGTATTTTGGGCACAAGTGTGGTAGTGAAAAATAAGGCAATTATCTAGAGACATCCAATTCACACCTTCATAATTCTTATTCAATATTTCTTTGAATTTCGAAAAAAGATCCTGGGGTTTCAGCCTAGCAGGGAATCTTTTTTGTAGGGTCAGCACTTTCAATATCAAATAACCGCCCGATTGTTGACGTAAGAATTACCCTGCTGCTACTTCCACACAATGGTGTTTTCTTTCAGAAACACAGAGGGAGGAAGATTTTGGACCCTTTATACAAAACACAGAACAAGAATTAGTTATAGATAAAATTTGACCAAAATTAGGTGCAATTTTTTAAAATTGTTTGGTTGAATTTGTATGTGTATGGTTTTGTTTTAGATTTAAAAAGTAGTAGCCCGGTCATATTAGGTGAAAAAACCCTGAAACCTGGAAATAAATAGGTGCAAGCTGAATTTTTCTATAATTATTTCTTAGCATCTGGGACACTTCTTAGCCAGATATAAGGTCCCAAAAGTCCCAAGTTTTTTGTGATTTTCTCGAAAACCAAAAACTTTTTAAAAAAAGTGAAGAAAGAAAAAATGCGCAAAATCATTCGGTCTATAATGCAAAATTAAGAAAAAAACCTAACCTAACATTTGAAAAAATGTATTTAAAAAAACTTTTTTTTTGAATTTTATTTTTTTCCCACCTTGAAGTAAGGGTTAGGTCAGTGGCGTATATACGGGGGGGCCTGGGGGGGGCCTGGGGGTCCGGCCCCCCCGAAGCTAAGGTTTTTTTGGATATTTTTCACATATTTCATGAATACAAACATAAAATAGCATAAAATACGGACTCATGGGTTCTCATGGGAAACATTTGTCTATATACGCCACTGGGTTACGCCAATGATCTATAATACCCAGGCCGCCAATGGAACTTGGACAAGTTTTCTTCTTAAGCCACCCCTTATATATTTTTTTCTATTTTTAGCTTATATGTGTTTTTATAGTTTTGGTATGTCCAGCAAAAATTGGAGGAGAATTTCCTTTTTTATGATGCCTTTCGGTAAATCCAAGAATAGTTTAAAATATAAAAATTAATATCTTTAAAACTAAACATAAAAAAAATACATTCCTTTACCCAATGTGACACTGAGTTACGAAGGTAAGCAGGTAAAATTATATTAAAATTGACCGAGCCGTCTTCCAGAAATAAGATAAAAATAATTTAGACGCTTTGACTAAACTAAAATCTCTAGCATTTCTTTCATGTATTTAAAATATTCGTTGTGCTGTGTTTTAATACAAAATATTTAGTAAATTCATTTTTGTCGTACGAAAAATGGTTTAAAACATCTGAAGTCAATTTTATTTATTGGAAAAAACAATATGCGATTAACAATATGGCATAAAACGAATAATGCATACCAAAATATAATGTGCTAGTTTTAAAATTCGGTTGTAGTGCTAATATAAAAAAGTTGATTTTGTATATTAAATAATTAATTGACAATAATTACATTATAAGTGACTTTGTCTTTAGGCCTTTACTAAGTGCCTAATTTTTATGATCTGTTAATTTTTATCGGTCAAGATGTAAAAGTTATTATTAGAACATACACAAAAACGACTATTTAACGAACTTTGACCGTTTATATCTCAAAAACTGTACATTGAAAACCTTAGCTTAACCTACATTTTTTTTAGTTGCATACCCTACTATAACATACGTAAATTATAGTCAATTCCACCAAGCCAAAAATTTTCAATAGGGCCTGTGTAAACGGGTGAGGTGTTCTTTAACAACATTTGTCAACTTGATACTTGACATAAATAATAATTATATTGTTTTTATAAACATCATAGCCTTCTTGACTGATTCTAGAATGAGAAAAATTAAAGGACGATCATTCTTAAAAATTTAGTTATTCAATGTTGGGAGATCTCTGGCCCACGGTGCGTCGACATTAAGTCAAATCAACTTGCTTTAAGAGAAGATAATATTGTCTAAAATTTTTTATAAATTAGATAATATTTTTTTCTGTTTGGTCTTAGATAGATAGATAGAAATGGTCTTTACTTCCATATGCAAAATAAAAAAACTTAAGCTACCTATATATAAAAAGTGGCTAACCAACGACTAATAAGTAATAAAAGTCAGTAAAATCAACTAAAAATCTAACTAGCTAGAAGTCATAAATACATCAATGGAAAATTGAGTTTAACAATGATGCCTTTTAAAATAAATTAACAAACATTTGTAACTACTACTCAATAGTAATTAATTGTAAGTGGAAACGTATACAGAATCAACACTGGACTTAATCAGATGCAATTTTGAAAAGTAAAAAAAATAAAAAAAATAAAAAATTACTGAATTTCCAATAATATTTTTGATTATATTCCTATTTAAACCGCTTTATTTAAAAAAGTTGAAAAATTCGTTAACATCGTATTAAATACTGGTGATCGTGTTTGAATGTATCATGTTGGAGTTTTAAAGGAGGATAAAAAAAATACTTTTCTATTCTATGTTGGCTTTTTAGTCCCAGGCCTCAGACTTTTTATTTTCTCCGGAATATCTGGACCTTCCTGAGTTTTCTCATATTTCACAGCTCGGTTTGTCGGATATATTTGAATGGATTTATAGATTACTTCTGTTTGAATGGGTTCCCATATTATTATATTCACATGTTCGTAAGATCGAGAGTTATGGGGGCATTAGTTTTTGAATAATGGCTTCTCGTTTTCCATATTGATTATTGTTTTCGAAAATTCTTAAAAAATGTAACGGAGAGAAAAAAAATATCAAACCCAGAAAACGTATCTTCTTGAAAATATTATCTTTCCTCAAATTAAGTTGACTTAACGGCGACGTCTGCTCTTAAACAATATTTATTTTCTTGATATATAGTTTTTAAAAGAGGCTCATGATTTCAAAACAAAAAACTGTTTTTCCAAATCAATAGAAAAAAATAGATTTAAGCTTCGATAGATATAAAGCCCCAAAACTCGTAAAAAACAGTTTTTAGCGATTTTTCCGAAAACTTATAACTTAAAAAAAAGGATTTATTCTGCCTATACTAAAAATTAAGAAAAAAACCTAACATTTAAAAAAATATATGATTTTTTTTTATTATTTTATTCCCACCCTGTAGGTAGGTAACTTGTCTTAAAATGTTGATACTTTGTAATACTAAGCTCTATCCCCACTTATATAAAACACAATTTACTAAAATTTACTTTTAGTTTTTGTACAGGTAAACAATTTTAAGGTTAAAGTTAGGAAAATAATCAATACCAGCCGGACCACCAATAAGATTTTAAAAATTTGATTTTCATACACTTAGAAACTGTAAAAAAAAAGCGTTTACTTATGGTTAGAAGCAATGGTTACAATTTTGTATGATGAAAGGTTTAATGTGATCAGGTTTGAATAGGTTCGAATAGGCTTAAATAGAACAATTAGATCATAACAAAAACACTTCATGTAAAAAAAGCCAAGTACGCGAAAATGGTATTCCGTAAAAAGAATTGAGATAAAAGTAAAACCAAATTCTCCAATACAAATTTTAAAATAAAAGGTTCTAGTTTGGAAATGTTTTTTAAAACTTGGCTATAACCGCCAAACTTGTTTATGTTCCTTTTAGCACAGTGCCGAAGAGTCAATTTGTAGCCGCATGTTATCCGTGAACCTGATTGTGAAAAATAAATAATCTGTTAGATGTAAGAAACATTTATGATCAAAAAAATTGAATAAACCGCACACCTCACAATTTCTGTATGCCACAAAACGAATAATATAAAATATAACTACACTTTTCAGGCGTAGCTACATGCACAGCTATAGCTACAGGAAGAAAACCAAAAACCATAAATTTGAGGCGAACGAGAAACTAGTTAAAATACGCCAACTGTTGAGCGGAAACGTGTTACCTATACGAGTGCCGATACAAATACCGAGACAACAAGGTCAGGTAAGGTAACTGAAATTCGCCATTTTTACGCAGATTGAGCGAAACCAACATTATCGCTGGTATATTATTTGCAATAAGGCTGATCCTTTTGTTTGGTAACAAATCTGGTATCTGGTAACAAAACGCACGTGTATTCTTAATTCAGTTTAAAACCACAGGTTACCTATGGTACCTTATAATGGGTGCCGCAAAACGAATAATCAGTTACCTTAAGGTTAACATGATCGGTCACCACGCTGTGGTGGTGAATCAGTCTTTAAACTGTCAATCGTTTTGAAATTTCTGACTTTGAAAGGTCATCGCTTATTTTTAATTTAAATTTCGATTTAAATGGAATTTTGTGAAAAAATCTTTTAGACAACAATATATAAACTAAAAAGATATTGAGGCTATTACTAATTACTAAGTTTAAAATGTTGCAATAGAACAGTTCATGGTATTCAGTTCCTCTATGGTTCAAATCGAATCATTAATATTATTTTATCAAGCTTTAATCATTTTTGTATGGTTTTCTAAACCTATTTTAAGAAAATAAATTGCACAGCCAAAAAAACTGAAAATCTAACTAAAAAAAACAAATTACGCAAAAATTTTAATCGGACCTTACATATAAAATTTACAATTTTAACGGTCAGGAATATTATTTTAAATTACAAAAAAGGGATTCAAGACATCGATGGTTCTATGGAGAAGTGCAACGTACAGAGAAGAATATGTCTGATGATGGTTGAATAAACAAAAACGTCGCAAACAAAAAAGATAGATTTTTATTGACCGATTCCCAGGATCTAAAATATATAACTTATATATATAAGTTTGTAAAGCCATTTATTTATGATTCAATACTATTTTTATGTATAACTGTTAGATTGCTGGGCTCGCACTGACCAGGTATTCTGTTAACTTTGAGCTGAATACCATTTCGAATTTTGTTTTTCTATCGTGACACGTAACACGGGGCACCTAGACGTACGTCGTGTGACGTGATATACGGCGGCAGTAAAAAGTATTCGACATAGCAATACGTAAAGTTTACGTTATACCTACTTATAAAACTTTATACTATACACGCTCTCGTGCTTCAAACTCAAAGTTTTTAAAGCCTCAACTCTATATACAGGATGAAACCACTATTTTCTCAATTAGAAAAATAAATGAATTTGATTGAGCGAAATAAAACAAAAATATTTTTTTTAGATATTTTCCACATAGGTATATTATGAAAATAGCAAAAAATACGGCATCATGGGGTCTACATGGAATATAGTTAGCAAGAACATCAAAATTATAAAGTACCTTCCCCTTTAATAAAATGAAACCATCAAAAACATTCAAAATTGATTAACATATATTAGAAGAAGAAAAAATACTAAGAGCTGTTGGTCAAAGCTGCATGCTGTCGCCATTTCTTACTATTTCATGTTACTCACTATACACAAAAAGATTTTATAGTGAAAAAGAAGCTTGATAACCCGTTTTCTGACGTTAGAAAAATAATCTTATGTTTGTCTACCATTAAAATAAATAAAATAAAATGTATTGTAAACAATCATTTTGTAGTGATTAAAGAATGCCATTTTAGCTCACACATATACTATACTATAGTAGTGTGAGCTATGGTGATCCTATTAGCTCACACAGTGGCGTATATAGAAAAAAGTTTCGGGGTGGGCCCGAGGCAGTTTGGGTGGGGGCCCGAGACCCCAAGAGGCCGTATTTTATGTTTGTATTCAGGAAATATGTGGAAAATATCTAAAAAAATCTTAGCTTCGGGGGGGGGGGGGGGGGCCCCCTAGGCCCCCCTTATATACGCCACTGAGCTCACACATATACTATACTATAGTAGTGTGAGCTATGGTGATCCTAATTTTTTCGACAAAAAAAAAGTTGCTCCGATTTCAAAATATTTTATATATCTTTGCGTTGTCTCTGTCTATCTGTCTGTCTGTCTGTCTGTCTGTCTGTCTGTCTGTCTGTCTGTCTGTCTGTCTGTCTGTCTGTCTGTCTGTCTGTCTGTCTGTCTGTCTGTCTGTCTGTCTGTCTGTCTGTCTGTCTGTCTGTCTGTCTGTCTGTCTGTCTGTCTGTCTGTCTGTCTGTCTGTCTGTCTGTCTGTCTGTCTGTCTGTCTGTCTGTCTGTCTGTCTGTCTGTCTGTCTGTCTGTCTGTCTGTCTGTCTGTCTGTCTGTCTGTCTGTCTGTCTGTCTGTCTGTCTGTCTGTCTGTCTGTCTGTCTGTCTGTCTGTCTGTCTGTCTGTCTGTCTGTCTGTCTGTCTGTCTGTCTGTCTGTCTGTCTGTCTGTCTGTCTGTCTGTCTGTCTGTCTGTCTGTCTGTCTGTCTGTCTGTCTGTCTGTCTGTCTGTCTGTCTGTCTGTCTGTCTGTCTGTCTGTCTGTCTGTCTGTCTGTCTGTCTGTCTGTCTGTCTGTCTGTCTGTCTGTCTGTCTGTCTGTCTGTCTGTCTGTCTGTCTGTCTGTCTGTCTGTCTGTCTGTCTGTCTGTCTGTCTGTCTGTCTGTCTGTCTGTCTGTCTGTCTGTCTGTCTGTCTGTCTGTCTGTCTGTCTGTCTGTCTGTCTGTCTGTCTGTCTGTCTGTCTGTCTGTCTGTCTGTCTGTCTGTCTGTCTGTCTGTCTGTCTGTCTGTCTGTCTGTCTGTCTGTCTGTCTGTCTGTCTGTCTGTCTGTCTGTCTGTCTGTCTGTCTGTCTGTCTGTCTGTCTGTCTGTCTGTCTGTCTGTCTGTCTGTCTGTCTGTCTGTCTGTCTGTCTGTCTGTCTGTCTGTCTGTCTGTCTGTCTGTCTGTCTGTCTGTCTGTCTGTCTGTCTGTCTGTCTGTCTGTCTGTCTGTCTGTCTGTCTGTCTGTCTGTCTGTCTGTCTGTCTGTCTGTCTGTCTGTCTGTCTGTCTGTCTGTCTGTCTGTCTGTCTGTCTGTCTGTCTGTCTGTCTGTCTGTCTGTCTGTCTGTCTGTCTGTCTGTCTGTCTGTCTGTCTGTCTGTCTGTCTGTCTGTCTGTCTGTCTGTCTGTCTGTCTGTCTGTCTGTCTGTCTGTCTGTCTGTCTGTCTGTCTGTCTGTCTGTCTGTCTGTCTGTCTGTCTGTCTGTCTGTCTGTCTGTCTGTCTGTCTGTCTGTCTGTCTGTCTGTCTGTCTGTCTGTCTGTCTGTCTGTCTGTCTGTCTGTCTGTCTGTCTGTCTGTCTGTCTGTCTGTCTGTCTGTCTGTCTGTCTGTCTGTCTGTCTGTCTGTCTGTCTGTCTGTCTGTCTGTCTGTCTGTCTGTCTGTCTGTCTGTCTGTCTGTCTGTCTGTCTGTCTGTCTGTCTGTCTGTCTGTCTGTCTGTCTGTCTGTCTGTCTGTCTGTCTGTCTGTCTGTCTGTCTGTCTGTCTGTCTGTCTGTCTGTCTGTCTGTCTGTCTGTCTGTCTGTCTGTCTGTCTGTCTGTCTGTCTGTCTGTCTGTCTGTCTGTCTGTCTGTCTGTCTGTCTGTCTGTCTGTCTGTCTGTCTGTCTGTCTGTCTGTCTGTCTGTCTGTCTGTCTGTCTGTCTGTCTGTCTGTCTGTCTGTCTGTCTGTCTGTCTGTCTGTCTGTCTGTCTGTCTGTCTGTCTGTCTGTCTGTCTGTCTGTCTGTCTGTCTGTCTGTCTGTCTGTCTGTCTGTCTGTCTGTCTGTCTGTCTGTCTGTCTGTCTGTCTGTCTGTCTGTCTGTCTGTCTGTCTGTCTGTCTGTCTGTCTGTCTGTCTGTCTGTCTGTCTGTCTGTCTGTCTGTCTGTCTGTCTGTCTGTCTGTCTGTCTGTCTGTCTGTCTGTCTGTCTGTCTGTCTGTCTGTCTGTCTGTCTGTCTGTCTGTCTGTCTGTCTGTCTGTCTGTCTGTCTGTCTGTCTGTCTGTCTGTCTGTCTGTCTGTCTGTCTGTCTGTCTGTCTGTCTGTCTGTCTGTCTGTCTGTCTGTCTGTCTGTCTGTCTGTCTGTCTGTCTGTCTGTCTGTCTGTCTGTCTGTCTGTCTGTCTGTCTGTCTGTCTGTCTGTCTGTCTGTCTGTCTGTCTGTCTGTCTGTCTGTCTGTCTGTCTGTCTGTCTGTCTGTCTGTCTGTCTGTCTGTCTGTCTGTCTGTCTGTCTGTCTGTCTGTCTGTCTGTCTGTCTGTCTGTCTGTCTGTCTGTCTGTCTGTCTGTCTGTCTGTCTGTCTGTCTGTCTGTCTGTCTGTCTGTCTGTCTGTCTGTCTGTCTGTCTGTCTGTCTGTCTGTCTGTCTGTCTGTCTGTCTGTCTGTCTGTCTGTCTGTCTGTCTGTCTGTCTGTCTGTCTGTCTGTCTGTCTGTCTGTCTGTCTGTCTGTCTGTCTGTCTGTCTGTCTGTCTGTCTGTCTGTCTGTCTGTCTGTCTGTCTGTCTGTCTGTCTGTCTGTCTGTCTGTCTGTCTGTCTGTCTGTCTGTCTGTCTGTCTGTCTGTCTGTCTGTCTGTCTGTCTGTCTGTCTGTCTGTCTGTCTGTCTGTCTGTCTGTCTGTCTGTCTGTCTGTCTGTCTGTCTGTCTGTCTGTCTGTCTGTCTGTCTGTCTGTCTGTCTGTCTGTCTGTCTGTCTGTCTGTCTGTCTGTCTGTCTGTCTGTCTGTCTGTCTGTCTGTCTGTCTGTCTGTCTGTCTGTCTGTCTGTCTGTCTGTCTGTCTGTCTGTCTGTCTGTCTGTCTGTCTGTCTGTCTGTCTGTCTGTCTGTCTGTCTGTCTGTCTGTCTGTCTGTCTGTCTGTCTGTCTGTCTGTCTGTCTGTCTGTCTGTCTGTCTGTCTGTCTGTCTGTCTGTCTGTCTGTCTGTCTGTCTGTCTGTCTGTCTGTCTGTCTGTCTGTCTGTCTGTCTGTCTGTCTGTCTGTCTGTCTGTCTGTCTGTCTGTCTGTCTGTCTGTCTGTCTGTCTGTCTGTCTGTCTGTCTGTCTGTCTGTCTGTCTGTCTGTCTGTCTGTCTGTCTGTCTGTCTGTCTGTCTGTCTGTCTGTCTGTCTGTCTGTCTGTCTGTCTGTCTGTCTGTCTGTCTGTCTGTCTGTCTGTCTGTCTGTCTGTCTGTCTGTCTGTCTGTCTGTCTGTCTGTCTGTCTGTCTGTCTGTCTGTCTGTCTGTCTGTCTGTCTGTCTGTCTGTCTGTCTGTCTGTCTGTCTGTCTGTCTGTCTGTCTGTCTGTCTGTCTGTCTGTCTGTCTGTCTGTCTGTCTGTCTGTCTGTCTGTCTGTCTGTCTGTCTGTCTGTCTGTCTGTCTGTCTGTCTGTCTGTCTGTCTGTCTGTCTGTCTGTCTGTCTGTCTGTCTGTCTGTCTGTCTGTCTGTCTGTCTGTCTGTCTGTCTGTCTGTCTGTCTGTCTGTCTGTCTGTCTGTCTGTCTGTCTGTCTGTCTGTCTGTCTGTCTGTCTGTCTGTCTGTCTGTCTGTCTGTCTGTCTGTCTGTCTGTCTGTCTGTCTGTCTGTCTGTCTGTCTGTCTGTCTGTCTGTCTGTCTGTCTGTCTGTCTGTCTGTCTGTCTGTCTGTCTGTCTGTCTGTCTGTCTGTCTGTCTGTCTGTCTGTCTGTCTGTCTGTCTGTCTGTCTGTCTGTCTGTCTGTCTGTCTGTCTGTCTGTCTGTCTGTCTGTCTGTCTGTCTGTCTGTCTGTCTGTCTGTCTGTCTGTCTGTCTGTCTGTCTGTCTGTCTGTCTGTCTGTCTGTCTGTCTGTCTGTCTGTCTGTCTGTCTGTCTGTCTGTCTGTCTGTCTGTCTGTCTGTCTGTCTGTCTGTCTGTCTGTCTGTCTGTCTGTCTGTCTGTCTGTCTGTCTGTCTGTCTGTCTGTCTGTCTGTCTGTCTGTCTGTCTGTCTGTCTGTCTGTCTGTCTGTCTGTCTGTCTGTCTGTCTGTCTGTCTGTCTGTCTGTCTGTCTGTCTGTCTGTCTGTCTGTCTGTCTGTCTGTCTGTCTGTCTGTCTGTCTGTCTGTCTGTCTGTCTGTCTGTCTGTCTGTCTGTCTGTCTGTCTGTCTGTCTGTCTGTCTGTCTGTCTGTCTGTCTGTCTGTCTGTCTGTCTGTCTGTCTGTCTGTCTGTCTGTCTGTCTGTCTGTCTGTCTGTCTGTCTGTCTGTCTGTCTGTCTGTCTGTCTGTCTGTCTGTCTGTCTGTCTGTCTGTCTGTCTGTCTGTCTGTCTGTCTGTCTGTCTGTCTGTCTGTCTGTCTGTCTGTCTGTCTGTCTGTCTGTCTGTCTGTCTGTCTGTCTGTCTGTCTGTCTGTCTGTCTGTCTGTCTGTCTGTCTGTCTGTCTGTCTGTCTGTCTGTCTGTCTGTCTGTCTGTCTGTCTGTCTGTCTGTCTGTCTGTCTGTCTGTCTGTCTGTCTGTCTGTCTGTCTGTCTGTCTGTCTGTCTGTCTGTCTGTCTGTCTGTCTGTCTGTCTGTCTGTCTGTCTGTCTGTCTGTCTGTCTGTCTGTCTGTCTGTCTGTCTGTCTGTCTGTCTGTCTGTCTGTCTGTCTGTCTGTCTGTCTGTCTGTCTGTCTGTCTGTCTGTCTGTCTGTCTGTCTGTCTGTCTGTCTGTCTGTCTGTCTGTCTGTCTGTCTGTCTGTCTGTCTGTCTGTCTGTCTGTCTGTCTGTCTGTCTGTCTGTCTGTCTGTCTGTCTGTCTGTCTGTCTGTCTGTCTGTCTGTCTGTCTGTCTGTCTGTCTGTCTGTCTGTCTGTCTGTCTGTCTGTCTGTCTGTCTGTCTGTCTGTCTGTCTGTCTGTCTGTCTGTCTGTCTGTCTGTCTGTCTGTCTGTCTGTCTGTCTGTCTGTCTGTCTGTCTGTCTGTCTGTCTGTCTGTCTGTCTGTCTGTCTGTCTGTCTGTCTGTCTGTCTGTCGGTCTGTCGGTCTGTCTGTCTGTCTGTCTGTCTGTCTGTCTGTCTGTCTGTCTGTCTGTCTGTCTGTCTGTCTGTCTGTCTGTCTGTCTGTCTGTCTGTCTGTCTGTCTGTCTGTCTGTCTGTCTGTCTGTCTGTCTGTCTGTCTGTCTGTCTGTCTGTCTGTCTGTCTGTCTGTCTGTCTGTCTGTCTGTCTGTCTGTCTGTCTGTCTGTCTGTCTGTCTGTCTGTCTGTCTGTCTGTCTGTCTGTCTGTCTGTCTGTCTGTCTGTCTGTCTGTCTGTCTGTCTGTCTGTCTGTCTGTCTGTCTGTCTGTCTGTCTGTCTGTCTGTCTGTCTGTCTGTCTGTCTGTCTGTCTGTCTGTCTGTCTGTCTGTCTGTCTGTCTGTCTGTCTGTCTGTCTGTCTGTCTGTCTGTCTGTCTGTCTGTCTGTCTGTCTGTCTGTCTGTCTGTCTGTCTGTCTGTCTGTCTGTCTGTCTGTCTGTCTGTCTGTCTGTCTGTCTGTCTGTCTGTCTGTCTGTCTGTCTGTCTGTCTGTCTGTCTGTCTGTCTGTCTGTCTGTCTGTCTGTCTGTCTGTCTGTCTGTCTGTCTGTCTGTCTGTCTGTCTGTCTGTCTGTCTGTCTGTCTGTCTGTCTGTCTGTCTGTCTGTCTGTCTGTCTGTCTGTCTGTCTGTCTGTCTGTCTGTCTGTCTGTCTGTCTGTCTGTCTGTCTGTCTGTCTGTCTGTCTGTCTGTCTGTCTGTCTGTCTGTCTGTCTGTCTGTCTGTCTGTCTGTCTGTCTGTCTGTCTGTCTGTCTGTCTGTCTGTCTGTCTGTCTGTCTGTCTGTCTGTCTGTCTGTCTGTCTGTCTGTCTGTCTGTCTGTCTGTCTGTCTGTCTGTCTGTCTGTCTGTCTGTCTGTCTGTCTGTCTGTCTGTCTGTCTGTCTGTCTGTCTGTCTGTCTGTCTGTCTGTCTGTCTGTCTGTCTGTCTGTCTGTCTGTCTGTCTGTCTGTCTGTCTGTCTGTCTGTCTGTCTGTCTGTCTGTCTGTCTGTCTGTCTGTCTGTCTGTCTGTCTGTCTGTCTGTCTGTCTGTCTGTCTGTCTGTCTGTCTGTCTGTCTGTCTGTCTGTCTGTCTGTCTGTCTGTCTGTCTGTCTGTCTGTCTGTCTGTCTGTCTGTCTGTCTGTCTGTCTGTCTGTCTGTCTGTCTGTCTGTCTGTCTGTCTGTCTGTCTGTCTGTCTGTCTGTCTGTCTGTCTGTCTGTCTGTCTGTCTGTCTGTCTGTCTGTCTGTCTGTCTGTCTGTCTGTCTGTCTGTCTGTCTGTCTGTCTGTCTGTCTGTCTGTCTGTCTGTCTGTCTGTCTGTCTGTCTGTCTGTCTGTCTGTCTGTCTGTCTGTCTGTCTGTCTGTCTGTCTGTCTGTCTGTCTGTCTGTCTGTCTGTCTGTCTGTCTGTCTGTCTGTCTGTCTGTCTGTCTGTCTGTCTGTCTGTCTGTCTGTCTGTCTGTCTGTCTGTCTGTCTGTCTGTCTGTCTGTCTGTCTGTCTGTCTGTCTGTCTGTCTGTCTGTCTGTCTGTCTGTCTGTCTGTCTGTCTGTCTGTCTGTCTGTCTGTCTGTCTGTCTGTCTGTCTGTCTGTCTGTCTGTCTGTCTGTCTGTCTGTCTGTCTGTCTGTCTGTCTGTCTGTCTGTCTGTCTGTCTGTCTGTCTGTCTGTCTGTCTGTCTGTCTGTCTGTCTGTCTGTCTGTCTGTCTGTCTGTCTGTCTGTCTGTCTGTCTGTCTGTCTGTCTGTCTGTCTGTCTGTCTGTCTGTCTGTCTGTCTGTCTGTCTGTCTGTCTGTCTGTCTGTCTGTCTGTCTGTCTGTCTGTCTGTCTGTCTGTCTGTCTGTCTGTCTGTCTGTCTGTCTGTCTGTCTGTCTGTCTGTCTGTCTGTCTGTCTGTCTGTCTGTCTGTCTGTCTGTCTGTCTGTCTGTCTGTCTGTCTGTCTGTCTGTCTGTCTGTCTGTCTGTCTGTCTGTCTGTCTGTCTGTCTGTCTGTCTGTCTGTCTGTCTGTCTGTCTGTCTGTCTGTCTGTCTGTCTGTCTGTCTGTCTGTCTGTCTGTCTGTCTGTCTGTCTGTCTGTCTGTCTGTCTGTCTGTCTGTCTGTCTGTCTGTCTGTCTGTCTGTCTGTCTGTCTGTCTGTCTGTCTGTCTGTCTGTCTGTCTGTCTGTCTGTCTGTCTGTCTGTCTGTCTGTCTGTCTGTCTGTCTGTCTGTCTGTCTGTCTGTCTGTCTGTCTGTCTGTCTGTCTGTCTGTCTGTCTGTCTGTCTGTCTGTCTGTCTGTCTGTCTGTCTGTCTGTCTGTCTGTCTGTCTGTCTGTCTGTCTGTCTGTCTGTCTGTCTGTCTGTCTGTCTGTCTGTCTGTCTGTCTGTCTGTCTGTCTGTCTGTCTGTCTGTCTGTCTGTCTGTCTGTCTGTCTGTCTGTCTGTCTGTCTGTCTGTCTGTCTGTCTGTCTGTCTGTCTGTCTGTCTGTCTGTCTGTCTGTCTGTCTGTCTGTCTGTCTGTCTGTCTGTCTGTCTGTCTGTCTGTCTGTCTGTCTGTCTGTCTGTCTGTCTGTCTGTCTGTCTGTCTGTCTGTCTGTCTGTCTGTCTGTCTGTCTGTCTGTCTGTCTGTCTGTCTGTCTGTCTGTCTGTCTGTCTGTCTGTCTGTCTGTCTGTCTGTCTGTCTGTCTGTCTGTCTGTCTGTCTGTCTGTCTGTCTGTCTGTCTGTCTGTCTGTCTGTCTGTCTGTCTGTCTGTCTGTCTGTCTGTCTGTCTGTCTGTCTGTCTGTCTGTCTGTCTGTCTGTCTGTCTGTCTGTCTGTCTGTCTGTCTGTCTGTCTGTCTGTCTGTCTGTCTGTCTGTCTGTCTGTCTGTCTGTCTGTCTGTCTGTCTGTCTGTCTGTCTGTCTGTCTGTCTGTCTGTCTGTCTGTCTGTCTGTCTGTCTGTCTGTCTGTCTGTCTGTCTGTCGACCAACGCGCATAACTCAAAAACCGCTTGGCCGATTTTAATGAAACTTGGTACCTAGGCTGGGTCTTGCGTCGAGATGGTCCCATTTAAAACTGAATAAAATCCACCGAACACAAGCCAAATAAAAGGGTGGGGAAGATTTAAAAAATTAGCGTTTATGTGAAAATATGGCGTGAGTGATATCAAACGAAAGGTAATTGAGTATAGAGTTAAACAAAATACATTTTAGTTTTTTTTTCTTCAAAAAGGGTGGGGGTAGATTTCAAAAATTTATGTGGAAATATGGCGTGTGTTATATCAAACGAAAGGTAATTGAGTCTGGAGTTAAACAAAATACATTTTAGTTTTTAAAAAAAAGGTGGGGGTAGATTTGAAAAATTAAAGTTTAAGTCAAAACATGGCTTGTGTGGTATCAAACGAACGGTAATTGAGTCTGGAGTTCAATAAAATATATTTCAGTTTTTAGTTATATAATCTCACACGTACACCATAACTATAGTACCTAGTGTGAGCTTAGGTGTCCATAGATTGGCTGAGTATTTTATAACTGTTTTTAGTTTTGGTCAGCGCCCTCTAAGAGCTGGCCGGTCGAACTACACTTAGTGCGGTTGAGCGTAATTTTTTGGAGCACTTTTAGTGCAGGGGATGAGCGTTATTTCTATGAGTCTTTTAAACCGGCTGTCCCGAGAGCATATTATCCGCGCGGATTTTTTTTCTCGGGCTTTGATTGGTTGAAATTTTTAAATCAACCAACCAGAGCCTGGGAAAGGATAAATCCGCGCCGCTTATACGCTCTATGGACAACCAGCATTTATGTGTGAGCTAATGCGGACGAACTCAAACCGATCAACTGCGCATGTGTCACTCGCTTCTTTTGGAAATTCGTTTCTCTTGAGCCGAAAGGAACAATAAACAGAATAAAGTAAAAAAGAGAGTAGCACATGCGTAGTTGAAAAAAACCGGTTTCAGTTCCAAAATTTTTCCACCAGTAAGCTGATTGTCATTAAAAATAGGATTGAATAAAAAGTATTTTTTCTTAGCATAGTAAGTATATTATAAAAAGATATATATATGAAACACATTAATGATTACTAACAAAAATATAAAGGGTGCAAGCCTAGTTATTCTGTGATTAAACTTACTAACTTAAAAGAGTCATTAAATAATATTAAAACATTAATATAATCTTGATATTTAAAATAACCTAGAAAGCCGTGGCGTAGCCAGGGGGCCGGTTTGGGGGTCAAAACTCCCCCCGTTGGCCAATGAGAGTACTAATTGCAATAGAAAAATATAACTTTTCAATTGTAGAAAATAATATAAGTACTTATAGATATAGATACAATACAATACAATTTATGAAAAAAACTTGGGTTGAAGACAATTTGAATTACCAAGTTTTACTCTATTATACCTATTGGTGAAGGCGCAAGAAAGTTATAAGGAAAAGCTTTTCACAGAGAGGCCAATTTAACTATTTTTAATTTTTTTTCAAAAATATTAGTTTAATAATACATAAAATCTGTCTTTTTGCTTTCATGAAAAGTTATGGAAAACTCGGGAAATTTTTGAAAAATTCGAAAAATAACAAAATGTTCTGAAAAACTCGGAAAATTTTCGGAAAACTCGGAAAATCTTCGGAAAAACTCTGGAAATATTCGGAAAACCCGTGATAAACCCGGAAAATTTTTAAAAAGCTCAGGAAATGATCGGGAAAACTCGGAAAATTTTCGGAAAACTCTGGAAATATTCAGAAAAAACTCGGGAAATATTCGGAAAAACTAGGAAAAAGTGTTTATCAGAAAATTTTAAAAACATTTAGGAAAACTCGGGAGATGTTTGGGAAACCTAGTTAAAAACTGGGAAAAACTAGGAAAATTTTTGGAAAAACTCGGAAAATGGTTGAGGTGGCATGGCGAAACCCCCCATTGCCAGTTTCTAGCTACGCCACTGTAAAAAGTAGTGCTCATTTGATCCCAATGCGAAAAAAAAGATAAAATTTGTTAAGGGATTTAAATCACACTTCTTTTGTAAGTAACAAAGAAATTGTTGACA